>OZ053302.1:32695175-34145622 GCA_964056655.1 Arabis hirsuta
AACAGCCATAAATAATATCTTTGAAATGAAAGGAAAATGAAGATCCACCTATGCGCAATATTGAATGCATCACCGCTTTTCGCGTTCTTCCACAAACTCAATTATTTTTCTACATTTTTTTTTGTTTTCCATCAGATAGGAGCGAAAGATTATGCTACATTTTCAATTAAGCATTAAACATTTTTTTCATATATATATTTTGGTTTTAGCCTTTTCCTTTAGTCTAATGTCTTGTCTAACCGAAGACTTGTGGCCGTGTTGAGTTTGTACCGTGGAGAAAAGGAAGCTTTCGCTACCAAAACCCGGTGATCTTTATTTAATAAACCCTTTTAATAACAAAGTTTGACCCCTGTAAAACAATATACGTAATCGCACTAGAAAATATATAGTTATATTTTATATATAAGACATATTTTATTCATAAATACTAGTTTATAAAGAGCCAACAAAATGTACTCATACTATGGTCCAACACTAACCTATAAATCAACATTTATTAAATGTAATTTTAAACAAAAAGGAAGATTCACAAATTTTTTGCTATAATTTAGGTTAACGAGTGGTTTAATGCCCTCCACCATCCGCCGTATGAATAATGCATGTATGTATATACAATAATCATACTTTCTGTCACCGCGATAGTATTTCTTATAGTAAAACAAAATATACATTTATTGTGGGTAGGGGAGAGCAATAAACGTTTTGAATATTATAAAACTGGTACTCCACTATTTACGAAATATGTAGCTTGGGGACACTTTAGACTATATATATAGCAATGTGATCCAAGGCCAAACTCCTCTCAAAACACACACACAGTACTCAACATTACATATCATATATATCTATACACACACAAAACAGATATTTAGAGGAAGATGCATATGCATGCAAATCTCGAGTGTAGTAAGGAAGTAGCTGTAAAGCTCAGGAGGGATAGCGCCATAATTCACGAGTTTGTGTATACGTACGTATCGGCGCTATCCATTCTGAGTTCCATGGCTTCTTCTTGCTTTTAGGTGCATGTCCGATTTCATTCCATGCTTTCGTTTAGCATCTACAAATTGTAAGGAAATAATGGTAATACTGGTAAGGTTAACCATTTTTTGTGTATTTTACACCTTTTTTTGTTAGGAAGGAAACATACATTAAATTTCAGATGATAAAAATTAACAAAGACTAAAATTCATATCGTACAGAAGTTATGCAGAAAGTGGACAAATAAATCACATGTATTGGTCTTTCAAAATTTGGATTTTAACTTGTAAAGGCCAATTTGATCGTAAGAACACATATTTGTAAAATAGTATGGTCTTACAAGAAAAACGGATTTTAAATAGTTATCCACTTCGACCAAAAAACAAAAATAGTTATCCACTTACTTAGAATTATATTGTAATAGGTTAATTATAAAGAATCCTCTAGAATGTGAATTACACGCTCTGATTTTTGCGATGCAAAATGCTTGGTGCAAAGGTTTTCAGAAAATTGTTTTCGAAATAGATAATAATAGTATCGTAAGGTTCATTGATGGTTCTTCTCTCAATTTTGGAGTTCTTAATTGGATTTGAGAAATTTGTATGTGGACGAACAAATTTACAGAAATCAAGCTGCAATGGACAAAGAGGGATTTTAATAAACTTGCAGATTATCTTGCAAAGCACTTGTTTACTGAAAATCTTTTTTTTTCAAATATATTCAATATATTCATTTCTCATGTAATTCATGATGACTATGTAAACTCTTTTTAGTATTAACTCATTGAGAAGTTACAAAAAGAAAAAAAAAAGTTGTAGAATTTGTATCCGAGTGATTACAGTCCACCGCTCTATTGTATATCAGCCGATCTGTACCCAATATGTGTTTGTATGTATCATTCATTGTATGTGTGAGAGAAATTACCATCGCCATGTGCTAGATGGAGTCAACCAGAACGATTCTTGTCGAATTTGAAAAAAAAAAATCACGAAAAACTTTTAAGACCCAAATTATATTTTCAGATAAGAGTGGGCATTTGGTTATTTGTTTCGGTATGAATTTTGTAGGGTTTCAGAATTCTTTGATTATGGAATTGGGTATTGTTCGGATACAAAATTTAGTTCGACTCCTTCGGTCTCGGTTTAAAAGATTTTGGCTTCATCCGAATTCGGATTCGGTTTATGTTGTATTTTGGACAAAAACTTAATGACAAACGTTGACACACATAACTAATTATAATTGATAATTTGATACTAAAGTTTTTTTGGTATCTTTGACTATACTGTAACTGATATATATAAAAGTACTAGGTCTGCGCAAAAAATCCGTTAAATCCAATCCGATTTGCTTTGATCCGAACCGAAAAATTCGATTATTAATGAATTACTGGATTTTTTCTGGATATCCAAAAGCTAAAAAGTACTGATTGTTATGAATTTCGATTTTTAGTTCGGTTACATATAGATCAGTTCCAATTCGGGAATACAAAACTCGATTCGTTTCTAAAGTAAATTCTGGTTCATTACACTTCCGTCTTTTTACCTGCCCTTTCAATTTTATTTTTTCTTTTAACGCGGATTTCTCTTTTGGCATTTTTGCATCAACCTCTTTTGTCCATTTCATGATTAAACTTGCATTTAACATGAAACAATACTAGAGAATTGATATTACGAATACGAGGGAACATATTCAAAGTCCAAGTTTATGCAAACCTCATTTCGAAGAGCCAAAACACCCGTTATATTCTTTCGGAACGACAAGTCAGCATAAATATCAAAACGGTTCTACTAAATCCAATTCAGACATAAACAAGAAGATTCCAAATAGGGTATCTAGACTTTACGAGAAATTATTTTCTTAGCAATTGTGATCTAAATTACATGTTGAACGAATTACTAATCACTAGAACTCTTTTTATCCTAAAAACGCCACCCTTTTGTGATACCCATGAACCTAGCGCTATCGCCTCAACAGGTCTTAACACACGACCTAGTTATCACTAAAATCCTGAAGTTGTGATCTTTGAAATTTCACTGCAAACTTCAGGTCCACAGATCAGACATAGGAGCCTAGCCGGCACTCACTCCTGCCGATTCTCGTGGAACATATGTTGCTAGAAAAGAAAAATAAATGAGAATAATAACTCTATGAATTGTAAAGGGTATTGCATTTGCCTAAATGAGTACATATTACAAGATGAAACATATATGACTGGTTTGTTTGTGTTGAACAACAGAGTTGAAAAAGAAGGAACAAAGGGAGTTGAGTTCTGCTTTAGAAAAGGAAGTGAAAGAAGTAATCGAAGATGAATGCACTCACCTGAAATCATCATGAACCAATTTGCAATGCATTTTGGAGTTAATTATCCACTTCCATTCTATAAAACAAAAACAAAACATTTCACATAGTGAAAAAACAAAACCACAGTATAAACCGCACATGCGTAAATAATAATAGATCCCCAAGAGAAACACAACAAGCGCAAGAGAAGGAAAGTACGGAGAAAAAAGAGGGTAATTTTGCTCAAGATCAAAGTGAACAAAAACCTACCTCTTTTTTATGTATCTCCAATATGATGATTCATAGAACATTTTACTAAAATCCCCCCCCTCAACACACACAAACTCATAGAACACATAACAGCTGATTCATTGATTCCTCTTTTTCTCTCAATATGGACGAGACCGGTTTCCCCCATGGTGGTTTCTGTCTGGACCTGAACCATAGTTATCTCTTCTTCTGTCTCCACCACCACCATAGCCACCCCCTCCTCCTCTGCCACCGCCGCCTCTGCACCATCCACAAGTTTTGCAAGGACCACATTATTACAGAGACACACACCAACTAATTTAAACCAGTTTAAATGCTGAAGAGGAGTTGACTAAAAAAACACATCAAGAATTTGCTTTTTAATGCATGGAAGTCCAGCTGAATAGGCAACTTATTCAGATTACTACAATATACTATCCTTGTAAAAAGCATGAACAAATGAATCCCTCTTACAAAAACCAAAAAGCAGCCACAGTATATGTTTAGCTATGTATATTTTTTCTATGGGATGAACATAGACCTACACATAGTTTGAGCACATAGCGAAATCTCTACTCTTTTCTGTCATACCCAGATGAGTGTAGCAAGTATATCCCCAGAAAGAAACCAGGGCTCATACAGTATTCAGGGACAAAAAGCATAAAAAGCCACCATAGCCAAAAAAAAAAAAAAAAAACTTTCCCTACCAAATTTACAGCTCCACTACTCCATCTTATAGGACAGAAACCTATAAGATGGAGTAGTGGAGTAAAATGGTAAGGAGAGAGAAAATGTAAAGTACTGATAAAGAATCAGGACACCTACCTCTGGTCAAAGGAAGGAGCACGGGGCGCAGACTTCGCTGCCATTGATACACCAATTTTGTTCCCCCTCATTTCATAATCTACAAAACAATCAACCATCGCTCATCAAAAAGAACTTTAAGCAATTAAAATTCCGGATAGCACTTCCATTGTACATACTGTTGAAAAAGCCGCCAGCGGAGTGTGCGGCGCTAGGATCTTCATAAGACAGACAGGCATCACCTTTATTGTTTCCCTTCTCATCAGTGTACATCTTGATATTATAGGGCCACTGATCTTTGTAACCCCGCTTCTGCTTAATTCTTGCAACCTATTATAGATCCAATAGGAAATACACTCCCAATCAGCACATCAATAAACAAATACACAAACAAGAATCCATGGCAAGGAAAAAATGATTTCAAGAAGTAAAAACACAACAGAAGTAAAAAAGACCAGTGTTATTACTTGGCCAATGCCACCAAAGAGATCCTTGAGTTCATCAACAGTCACATCCAGAGGTAAATTAGAGATGTATATCCTGGCATTATCGCAAGTATCATCACAATTCTCATCGCACTGCTTGACTTTTTCAGAACCTGCATCTTCATAACTAGGTTCCTGACGTCGAGGAGCACTGCCACCATCATATCCACCGCCCCTACTACCCCGACCACCAGTGCTCGGTGCATCACCGCCATAACCCCCTGTGGGACCACCATATGATGGGGGCCCACCAGAATAGCTTGAAGGCGGAGGAACCGCTTCCATTCCATACCCCGAGGGTGGAGGGTAACTGCCAGAACCATCGTAGGATGGAATGGCTGCAGCAGGAGGTGTTGGAGCCTGACCATAAGAACCATTGTCTCTCTGTTGACTACCATAGCTACCACCACCACTGCTCCTACTGCCACTATCATATCTACTACTTTCATAGCTCCTACCACTATCAGTTCTACCTCCGCGACCACCACCACGATCACTAGCACCTCCACCTCGGCTATACCCACCACCTCCTCGATCACCAGCACCAGAAGGAGCAGGTGCACCACACTTGTTACATTCAACTCTCCTTGCAAAGTTCACGTTCCCACAGCTATATACAAACAGTTTCCACAATAAACCATTTTCAAAACATACTTCTAGAACGTAATTCAACAGCGAATCTAATTTCATTGCACAGTCAGATGATGGAACGGATCCAAGATCAACCAAAGATTAATGCAATATCATTACCTAGGGTTAGGGCAACGCCAATCTCCATCTCTGCCTCCACCATCTCTTCCACCACCACCTCTTCCGCCGCCGCCGCCTCCTCTTCCACCGCGATCACCTCCTTGATATCCACCACCGCCACCACCTGAATCAAATAGAAAGAAAAGATTTAATTACCAAAAGAAATCAATCTAAAGAATCGAAAGGAAAAATCAGTCAGATCTGGAACAATCTTTCGTCACATACCTCGATTTCCTCTACCACCGCCGTTGTAACCACCTCGTCCGCCGTAACTACCTCCGCCAGAGCCACTGCGTCCGCCGTATCCAGCATCACCGCCTCCATAACCTCCACCTCCGCCGTATCCATCACCACCGTACGACGGGATAGGCGCACCTCCGCCGCCGTCTTGATTGTACATCCCAGCCATGACCTAGGGTTTGCGATAGAGAGAGAACAGACCAAACTCTTAGCTGTCTATTTAGACGTTAAAAAAAATATAATCTCGCGTGCTTCTATTTATATTTTCATCACGAATTGAGACCAGCATAATTCTCATTTAATTGCATTTATCTCAAATTCTTTAATATCTTATCTTTTAACCGACCGGTTTCCAAAATAACTAGACTTGCTTTGGTCATCCAAAAACGACGCGTCTTAAGGCCCATAATCATCTAACCTTATTAAAGCCCAGCCCAATAACAGTTCTTACATAGCTACATTGTGAGATTGTAGAATATCATTGGTACAGTACATCAAATCATCAAGCCTCAAGTAGAACTACAACTTTAATTGAGTCCAGACAGTAAGAAGAATAAGAAGGCTCTGAAACAAAATAGGAATTTGAGAAGATGAATGAGAAGTGTCAAGTTGAATCCAGAACCTGCAATTTTCCTCAGAAGGATCAACTGTAGTGATCAAACCAAGTCCACCAAAGTCGCAGCTTTGTGCCCTGTGATCATTTTGCTGATACAAGCTATTGAACGCGTATGACACGTTACCTGGCCAGCCGATGCCTGAGCACGACCCACCGGGAAGTATCGAGGTGCAGTCCGAGACAGAACACGCCTCCAATGCTTTTGCTGACGCGTTTGATAGGTCCCTGTTATTGTTCACAACACACCACTTAGGAGGCAGGTACTGAACGTTCTGTGCGTTTACCAGTTTCTTCGAGTTTTGGTTGAAGCTGAAACTGTATTTGGTTTGACCATCGAATGTGAACACTCCCCAGTGCCTCTCAAAGTTCCCAGAGGATAGGTTTCGCTGATCTTCGTCCAAGAGGCTTTCAATATAGGTTTCAACCGGACGGCGCAGCAGAGAGCCCGTCATTTTCTCCAAGTGACCCATCAGTCCTTCCAAGAACGCCTCAGCAGTCGGTGATGTGGCATTAGCTGCTCCATCAGTAGGCCAACCGATCTTCGACACGACGATATCTATCTCAGGGAACCCGACACTGGACAATGCAGAGACAAGTGTGTTGTAGCTCAGATCAAAGCTGTTTCTGTAAGTTTTACGTCCGTCTTTGCGAGCCTTTGCTGTTTCTTTGAAGAGACTAAAGTCGAGGGAGATGTTCTTGTTCTGGTGAAAGCTTAAGAAAGGAGAGATTGTCACAAAGAAAGGCGAATGATGCTTTGAGAGAAACGAGAGGAGTTCAATCATTGTCTTGTTGAGGTCAGTCCTAAAATGTCCGGAAGAAGGTCGACCGGATTCAGAAAGAAAGGAATCAAAGCTGGAGGGGACGACGACCTTCACTTCATTCGCCAAGCTCGCCTTAGCTAAAGCACTTTGGATGTTCATAGCTGCTCCAATGACAAAAGGCCTATACTGATTGCCATAGCTCTGGAGAAATGGCTCGTCTCCAACTGCTACGTACCTACAAACCATCCAAGTGAGGAACCCTCCATAATTGTTGAATTATAAACCATCCTTAAAAAAAGAACAGGTCCTAAATAAGAGAATTGACATAAAAACAAGTCCAAGTGAGCAATTTCTTAAAAGTAAATATGTCGAACCATCAAAAGGGTAATAGCACACAGCAAGAAGATTGGCACTAGTTCAAATAAGTATCTAAAATTATAATGAGAAAACTATTCCCATTATTATATGCAGGTGCCTGTCAATTCAAAATTGTTGAGGATAAGAGGAGCATCAAGCATATGCGTTTCTGAAACTAAAATACATAAAGACAAACAAATATTGAAATGATACGAAGTTTAGCTACACTATCATTGCAAGAACGCAAATGAAGCTGAAAAAATTACTAACTTTGACAAAAACCCAAAAACAAAATACAAGTTACAAACACTCTACAAAACAAGAAACTTGTCTAAAAAAACGAAAATTCCAGCTTGAGAAACCCAAATTCCCGATGTATCTAAGCTTTAGGTATTAGGAAAAGAGGAAGAGAAGGAGAAGATACTCGATTCGAACTCTGTTTCCGCCGTTGAAGTAACGAGTGACATTGTCATGAACCCAGCTCTCTGCAACCTTTCTGGACGCATTCAAGCTCTTAATCATAGAATTAGGGATTCCGACAGTGACACCGACATTGGAACCAGAGAGAGCTTGTAGAACTTTTGGGTCGGCATCGAAGAGCTTCACTTTGGCAATGCCGTTGGATTTCAGAAGCTCTACAACCTTGGAAGGAGGAAGAGGGTGCGACGCTTCCGTTCCCCAGTTCACGCCGACCGCTCCGGCAAAGATTCCCGTCAGACTAAACTCCGCCGTGAAGGCGACGAGGAGGAGAAACAGCCGATGAGGACGAGCCATCAAATTCAATGAATCTCCTCGTTCCGCGATAGTTTCTGACCGAGAAGTTAAATGTTCAAAAAAATAAAGCAACTACACGACTGAGCCTGTCCACTTGCCCCTGTTATTTACATACCATTGGGCTTTACATTTTACTACATGGGCTTTATCTCGCGTAGATTCCTTTTTGCCACGTGGCATTATTCGATTATGGAGTCTAGACATCCAGAGATAGACACAGAGAGTGTGTCGGAAAGTGAAATTGTCTGAGACTGAGAAAAAGAGAGCTCAAATCAAATCATCAATGTCGACGACGGAGCGAGAAGTAGTTTGCGTCACCGGCGCTAGTGGCTGCATCGGATCGTGGCTAGTCCACCTGCTCCTCCACCGCGGCTACTCCGTTCACGCCACCGTGAAAAACCTCCGTAATCTTTAACGAATTTCCTCTCCTCCGGTCAACCGTATCTCCTCCTAATTACCATTGATTTTCTTAATTTTGTGTTGCAGAGGACGAGAAAGAGACGAAACATCTAGAAGCTCTCGAAGGTGCGGCCACGCGCCTCCATCTATTCGAGATGGATCTCCTCCAATACGAAACCGTTTCCGCCGCCGTCAACGGATGCTCCGGCGTATTCCACCTCGCATCGCCCTGTATCGTCGACGAAGTCCAAGATCCACAGGTTTCTATATATTCTCTGTATCTTAATTCTTAACTTTAAATGGACAGAGATAGTTTACTGCATGTGTGTCTATATATATATATATATCTATGTGTGTGTGTGTTTTTTCACTTTTCACAGAAGCAACTACTGGACCCGGCGGTTAAAGGGACCTTAAATGTACTAACGGCGGCGAAAGAATCCGGCATTAAGAGGGTTGTTGTGACGTCATCGATATCAGCGATAACCCCAAGCCCCAATTGGCCTGCGGATAAGATCAAGAACGAGGAATGTTGGGCTGATCAAGAATACTGCAAGCAAAATGGAGTATGTATCT
The DNA here is from genome assembly GCA_964056655.1 of Arabis hirsuta. Lineage (NCBI taxonomy): Eukaryota > Viridiplantae > Streptophyta > Magnoliopsida > Brassicales > Brassicaceae > Arabis > Arabis hirsuta. The sequence goes on from OZ053302.1 coordinate 32,704,445, forward strand.
CAAATTTAACATCTTCTTGGTTACATTTTCTTGTCAAAATGTAGATGAGTAGAAATCTTTGTGTTGTTGTTGGATAGTTGTGGTATCCATTGTCGAAGACGCTTGCTGAGAAAGCAGCTTGGGAGTTTGCAGAGGAAAAAGGACTAGATGTGGTTGTGGTGAATCCAGGAACTGTCATGGGACCTGTGATTCCTCCAACCCTTAACGCGAGTATGCTCATGCTTCTACGTCTCCTTGAGGGTATTTTTCTCTTAATCTCCAACTTTAATTTGCCTCATGTATGTTCCATTGAACATTTTATGATTTGCATAGACATGAATGCGCACAGGGTGTACAGAGACATATGAGAACTTCTTCATGGGTTCTGTGCATTTCAAGGACGTTGCTTTAGCACATATTCTTGTCTACGAGAACCCATCTGCAAAAGGAAGACACTTGTGCGTCGAGGCAATCTCTCACTACGGTGATTTTGTAGCCAAAGTAGCTGAGCTTTATCCCAATTACAATGTCCCAAAGTAAGTCACAAACTCTATTTCAAACCACATGCTATATATATGTAGCATTCAATAACAACGACCCGCCTGCATTGTAGGTTACCGAGAGACACTCAATTGGGTTTGCTGCGAGCAAAGAACGGAGCAAAGAAGCTGATGGAATTGGGATTAGAGTTCAGTTCCATGGAAGAAATCATCAAGGAAGGTGTGGAGAGTCTTAAAAGCAAAGGATTTATCTCTTAAACTCATCTGTTTGATTGGGTATGAACAAAAGTCTGGAGGCAGTAGAATCATATTATATGATATAAGATTTTGCAATTTGTAATAAATAAGCTAGACATTGTTATGGAGATCCAACTAAATTATCTTTTGTGTGTGAATAGATCAGCTCTCAGATTATCAAAAGATGAAGAGTACAGTAGGTGTATGTTAAAAGTGTTTTTACTGTTTATATAATTTTGGTGTTGAAATTAGAGCGAACTGTCGATATGTCCGAGTGGTTAAGGAGATCGACTCGAAATCGATTGGGCTTTGCCCGCGCAGGTTCGAACCCTGCTGTCGACGTTTTTTTCGATTTTTTTTTTCTCTTGTACACACGTTTATGTCTGTAAGTCTGTAACCTATCTGAGTGACAAGTGTAATGCGAATTTTTTTATTACGCACAATTGAATAGTCTACGCATCTGAAGATCGCGTAATCTCGTTATTTAGCTAGTTGTTTTCGTTTTTGTTAAGAATATTTTGAGTTTGATTATGAAATGTTGAGATATCAACCCATATCTCAAAAGATTAGACAATATAGGAGTAGTAGTTTAATACACTCATATAAGTTAGTTAAGTTAAAAAATATAAATGTTTTTTGTAAAATATTCAAAAATAAATTCGTGTGAACTTGGTTAACTAGCTCAAAGCAGATCGTGTTATATTAGTGGTAGAGCTCTAATAGGTTTGCAGAACCCAACATGAATTGATGAAAATATTCATAAATATTACGGAGAAAAATTAATGCAAGGTTGGCCACTAGTCCTTTTCGCATTTTAACTTGTATAATTAATCAAGACCACCCACTATTATTTTTTGTTTTTGCTATATCTAAGATAAATGGACATTATTCCTCTTTTGTTATCATGTTTCTGCAGTTAATAAGTATACAAATATGTACATATAACTAATCTTTTTCTCATATGAATTCCATGAAAATTGGAAAATCATAAACAAAAAAAAAACAATCCACATTTTCTATGCCTATAAAATGTAAATGGTACTTTAACTCTCGAAACAAATGAAGGGAACTAAAGTCGCTGAATTTGTAAAGTAAGAAAATAAAATAAAGTGAAAGTAAGAAGATTGATCATCATAGATCATTCGATCTGAAAGCTAGCTTTGAAAAGAGAGCACCTGAAGATTTGTGACTTGTGAGAGAAATCATAACTCACGTGCACACATCACAATTATACACACTTTCCTACTCATCGTCGATCGATCCATCACGGTGAAAATAACTAAATCATTCTAAATACAATATTTTTTTTATATAATAAGATCCTATTAATAGTTGGTGATTGTCTTTTCCATCTATAAAAATTTCAGTTTACATCTCAAATAGATAAATACACAAGATGTATAATTTAATAGTTACCAAATTAGAAAGTAAACAACACAAGAATTACTATACCATAGTTTTTTTTTCCAAGATTTAGCATCGAAATTAGAACTTCGACGAATGGCAAACTATACCGGAGTTGCAGTGGTAACGACCAAAGCACAGCCACTACTTTCTCCGGCGTCGTCTCCATCACCGGCGGGATGAGTCATGGTGGCTGTAAGAGGCCGTTTCCGTTTCTTCTTGTCGTAAGGAATCCCTCGAGCCTTAGCTTGAGTTTCACGGACTTCCTTAAGATAGATCCTAACGGCTTTAGCAGCAAATGGGTTTGACTCGGGAAGACCACCACCAATTTCCTCGAACGCAGCCCTAAGACGGCCAATGAGAGCGTCGAGGCTTCCCCAAGCTTGTTTGAGAGGACAAGAGCATTGAGCCGGTGGGTTAGGCTCTCCGAAGTAAGGACAAGCCACGACGTGGACTTTGGTCTTACCAAACTGGTCAAGGTACTTAAGGAACTCGATAACGTGTGCGCCACTACAACGAGAGAGATTAAGAGGTGGCTTGTGGTTCTTTAGATACTGAAGGAAAGTGTTCCAGTCTCGTCTCTTCTGCGACTCGTATCGGCTTGGAGATGAGGAGGAACTCGCGGCTGCCTTTGCTGCGGTTTCTCCCTCCATATATATGATCTTGTGGTTATGTCGCGACGTTACTTTAGATATTAGGGTTCTTGATTTTTGTCTTGTGAGTGAGTCTTTGTGTGTGGTGTGGGGGTCGTGTGCCTGAAAGGGAGAAGAGGAGAAGAGTTTTATGTTCAGTCACAACTCACAAGTCACAAATCTAAAGCAACAAGTTGGATTTGATTATTCATATTGTAGTTTCTCACCTTTATTTACGTCCCATCATTCGTATTTCTTTCTCTAGGGAAAAAGCCAAAAAGAAAATGGAAAATTAAATATAACTATAGTGACCATTATGTTTTAGCTTTCACTTTGATTTGTTTAAATGTTTAGTTTTTTTTTGTGGTCATCTTGTTAAATAAAAGAATCACAGATCTATTTTAAATTTGGATTAAGATTTAAGGTGTCGGCAAAACTTAAGGATATAGGCTTATAAGAATTATAATAGCAATTTACAAGATTATAGTATCATTTTTTGAATGGATGTCCGTTTAGACTTTATTAAAATATCATACGCCATACATGTAGTGTTCGTCTAAAAAGTAGACACTCAATACTAGTAATTGATAGTAAAGAGAATTACATATATAAGTGTATGACCCTCCCTAAATCTTGATTACATCTCACATATATATCATATATACTTTCAAATTACTGATATATATAACAAATGAAGAAATTATTCATGCCATGTTTTTTTCTCAACTTGCATGATTACATCGAAGAGCGATATTTATGACTTGCATATCTCTCTCTTTTTTCACTACATATGCAGATATACTCCATGGTTTTTCATAACTTGCATGATTACATCGAAGGAAAATATATATGCAATAATTTTCGAAATTGACATTTCTAGTGTGCACCTATGAATTAACTATAATAATCACGGCGTTAAGGACATCCTTTTCACGACGTTAGTGCTATGTGTTAGGGAAGTAAAGTTAACGATGTTACGTCGTTAAGGTAGCTCTACCATTCAAAAGCTTCTATGGTCTTATACAGCCCGTGATTTGAATTTAATCTTCTTGTTGATACATCAAATCATATCAATAGATCGTCGGTCCAGTATTTATTCCATTATAGGAAATGCAACTTTGTCCCTTTCACTTTCATTGGAAAGTTGTTAGTTTCTTTATTATGCACTAATCGAAGTTTTTAGTTACGTTCGCTGATCAGTAGCTGCAAGTACCAAATATTCTTATTAAATGTCCATGCTGCTTAATTAGTGCTTAATTGACGGCATACATAATTTCTTGATTTATTTATTTATTAAGGGTATGATTTCTTTTGTTGTGCTTGATCTGAATTCGAGTATGATAAATGTAAAATGGACCACCAACTACCACATAGAGAGACTCAACTCCGAATTGTCCTTAATTAATGGCATATAAGTTTTTTCGAAGCTAAATTCTCATTTTTAACATATATCAGTCTCAATTAATATCTAGTGGTAAAATATTCGAATTGTGACAAAAAAAATATCTACTGGTACATTCTTGTGTATATAAAAGAAAATTTGTTAGAGAATAAGAAAGTAAAGTAATATTGCATAATTTGAGGAAATCATGCAATCACAATATGATATGGTTCGTAATATATATATCTTATTATATAAAGTTTGATGTGTCAAACGTAATAATTAATAAGATCGTGACATATGTTAGCTAATCGATTAGATTTTGACACGTGTTAAAAAAAATCCAATTATATTTTGTCACATGTCAAACAGCTTTTTTAAATAAAAACTTATTTATTTCTATTTATCAATTAGATATTTAATTTTAAATATAAATAGATAAAATAATAAATCAAATACCTTTTCTATTAGGATATTATAATATACATGTAATTTTTTATTTTTGAATAGATTTAAGTTTAAATATCTAAATTTTCACATTTATTTACATACTTTTATGCTCTCTCCATTCTACGCAATTTAAATTTTAATCATATTTTTCATAAAACTTATTTGTTTTGGATTTTCATCAGAAAAGATAGATTATTATATTTTTCGATATGTGAAATATAATACGACAATATATATTAGTTTTCTGAGCTTAATATGATTCATTCTAACTCCATTTTTTATTTGTTGTTGACAACATTGATATGAGGTGTAGTAATTTCTTTTTTCATTTTTTGCTTGATTTTTTATATATTTAATAATTATTAAAATGGTAAAAGTAAAAGTTAGATTTTAATACAATGTAATTAATCTTATCGAAGCATGTTTGAGGCAATCGGTTAAATTAATACAAATATAAAATACTTTTTAATTAGATTTATCCATATTTCAAAAGATTTATCTATTTAAAAATAATAATATCTTAATTTGGTAAATAGTAACATGTAATCCTACTTTAAATTGGATTAGAAATATTTAACTATTTGAATATATGTGATATAATTTAGTTGAAAATCGAAGAATTAAAAAAAAAAAATATATGAATAAAACATATAAATATTTGATAGACTTCTGTATATAAATGATTTTTTAATAACGTTTTCAATTTTATTTTATTATTTAAACAGAGTTATCTAATTTTGTCTTTTCATCTTTGATTTTTGCAAGTTATAAAATATTCAGGAGTAAAAATAGTTCAAATATAAATATGAGAAATAATCAATCAATATTTTAAAAGTAGATATTTGAATAGTAAAACAAGATTAAAAGTAAAAAAAAAAATACCAAATTTAAATAAGACTAAAAAAACTAATAGTTTCAAAAGATTTGATGAAATTTAATTGTAAATCACATAACAAAAACATAAAAATTAATAAATAAATGATATTTTTCTTGATAAATGGTTTTAAAGTAACATTCTTATTTTGATTTTATTTATGTTAACGGATGATATAATTTTGTTCACTACAATTAAATATTTTATTTTCTATAAATTTATAAAAAAAATTAAATCATAAATCTGCGGATGCTTCATCTAATATATATATCTAATATATATATATATATATGCAACGCCTTATTGCGATGGATTTGATAATATATAAAATGAAAAAGAGAGAAGAAGGAGTTGGTAGTGGGTCAAGAATCAACGAAGAAATGTATTGCCGTATTGACCATTAATTTTTAATAATCCAATCCACGCAATTTCATCACTCATTTGTCATTTACTTCGCATTCATTATTATGTTTAGTGCTTAGTCTCACTCTCACACCTATTCGGTGCCTTTTCACTAAAATATAGTAGTACTATATTTAAGATTCCATATATGATTTCTTGTGTTAATGAGAATTGTTTCTTCATCTAAGAGTACAATACTTGAGAAAAGAAACATCATTTATCCAGATTTAAGTTGCGTAATTACTTTAACTACGACTATCTTTATTCCACTCATTTTTTCATTCCATCCAACCTTTTTTTTTTTTTTTCGTAAACCAGGGTAATCTGGACTTTTACCATTTGACTACTCCTTTCATGATTAGTGTAGCCGTTGAGTATCATATTCACCAGATTTTCTAACGAGCTGAAAGCGTGGCACCCCTTCAATTGGTCAAATAAGAATGGTCAGATAATTTTACGATCGAGGGAATTAAACCTTGATCTAGACCCACGGAACAATTATTTCTCCAAGTGAGAACCTCTGACTGACTACCACTTGATTCATTTCATCAAACTTAATTCTAAGTAACAACCACTTGCACAATTTTCGTTTCCCTCTAATTATATTTTTCAAGTTCCACGTAACGTAACGTCCATCTATATTTCTTCCATTCCTTTCAATGTTACCATTTGAGCAATTTATAAGTACTCTTAAACGTGTGTTGATGTAAGAATATGGACTCACTTAAAGAATAAGGATTACAATACAACCTTATTAGTGAATACAATTTAGAAAAATCTTTATGAAAACTAGAATTAGAGATTTTTTCAACAAAGAAAAGCAAAAGAATACGAAACCTCTATAAATTAATACTCGATAAATTAATACCTCGCTAAATTAATACAATTTTCAAATCCCAAATTAAGTTTTCGACCTAATTAATCTCTCGATAAATTAATATTTCGTTAAATTAATAAAATATCATAGTCCTAACGTTATTAATTTATAGAGATTTTACTGTACTTATGTTTGTAATTATCGGATCGGAGACGTTCGACTAAAAAAGGGGAATTCTATGATTTTATCATCTTTGATGTGTATGGCCAACCAAATATATAGATGGTTTTTTTTTTTTGGTAAACAAAAAAGATATAGATGGTGCACACATCTTATTTATATATTAGAATATGACCCGCGTTAATACGCGGCTAAACACACTAAAAAAAATTAATATCAAAATTTTAATTTTAGTTAGTAACCTGTTTAACTACAAAAGTATTTTAAAATATTTAAACATGGATCTCAAACCATTAAAATTTAATTTATATCTTAATTCTCATATCCTTATTTATATCCTTATTTATATTATTCAGGCAGAAAATATATATATAGATAAATAGAATTCAAATTATATTTTTAATAACAAAAACAAATATTCTTACACATTATGAATTTACGTTAACTATATGATAAAATCTTGTAACAATAAACATATTATAGAGTTAAATTATAAAACAATAAATTTATGTGAATAATCTCATATAAACTTATTAAAATATTTTATAATATTTTTATCAAACATTATATATAAATCTATGATTGATGTCATTGATGTCATCAGTTTATTTTTCATAGAGATATATACTCTTTTGGATCTATACTCTTTTGGATCTTAATAGTAAATATATTATTATTATTATTTTAGAAAATGTATAACTTTTTATTTTATAGAATTTATTTTTTTAACACTGAAAAATATAGGTAGAAGATTTTATTTTCATTGTAATATTCTATAACTATGTTTATAAAGTAAATATGTTTATAGATTTATTTTTCTTTGGTATGTTTGTGCATATAAACTTTAACATTGAGATTTTCAAATTCTTTTTAATTTTTTCTTTTTCAATTTTTAAAATTCTTTTGTTTTATCATTCATATTTGTTTTTTAATTTAAATTTCTATTTCCTCTCTATTTTTTGTTTTTTATTTCTTATAGTCTCTCTATTTTTTTCCTAACTTTATTTTTATAATTTGTTTAAACTAATTATTTTTTCCGAACAATTTGAGATTACTAGAAATTTCTTTTTTACTAATTGATTAATTGTTTTGACAATTATTTTGTTCGTTTTTCATTTTTAATTTTATTTTTTAATTAATTTTAGTTATAAATACTATGTTATGATTTGGTGAATTAATTTTGAAAAAGTGTCAAACTCTTGTTGATATTATTTTTTTATTTGATTTTTTTTTCTTCTCTATTTTTTTTAGGGTTTACGTTATCTCTATTTACGTTCTTAATAATTGGTTAAAAATATAACAAAAAAAATTATAACTTCAAAAATAACCAAAAACCCAAAATTCAATGGTCAAAATTTTGCCACATAACCCTTTTTTACTAATTTTTTAATTTTTTTTTTGGTTATATAACAAAATCACTCTTTAAAATATTAGAATTTTTTTGGGAAAATTGCAAAAAAATACCACTTTTTATGTGCACATTTACAAAAATCTCACTTAGAGGTGTTCATTTGCAAAAATGCCACTAATTATAGATTTTTAAACTCTAAATCTTAAAATTCTAAAAACAAAAAAATGTTTTGACCCCTAAATCCCCTAAACCCTAATATAACATAGTTAATCCAAACATAAATAATATAATTTTTTTTGAAAAAGTAGTATTTTTGTAAGAATTTCAAAAGTGTGGTATTTTTTGAATTTTTTTTTTTATCTAGATAGTGTGGACTATTAGAAATTTTTCTTTTCTCATAATTAGTTTGAACAATAATTTTTTTTTTTACTATTAGGTTATGTATTTTACAATTATTTTATTCGTTTTCTATTATTATTTTTATATATTTTTAATTAATTTTAAGTGTTAACACATGGTCAACCAAAACACATGTCACAATCTGGTGAGTTATAATTTTATTTACGTGTCGCGTTATTACCGTGACATTTTTTTATATATAATAAGATATAAATTAGGACGGAGAGAACTCAGAGAAGCATATGATCGTTATCTATCATGCTTATGTCAAACATGGCAACTATTTGATTAAAGTCCCTACCACAAAACTCTTCGTTCTTCGTCATTTCTTTTAACATCGATCCAATCATCAAATCTAGAAACAAGAATAAAAACGTCACATCTATCAATAGTTATATCATTATTATTGATAAATATTTAGATTTAATTCGATTATACTTCTAGTGATTTGCGATAGTATGAATATATTATACTCGACTTTAAATTAGGACGGGACGATTTCGAATATCCTGGAATTTTAGAGTATTCGGATTCAGATCCGAAATCATCGGATCCGTGAAAAAACTATCCGGGTTCTAGGAATCTTTCCAAAATCCGCAATTAATATTAAAAATAATTAAAATAATTAATAAATAAATTAAAATATATTTTTAAAAGTTATTAGTTAATATTTTAAATGTTTTTTTTCATTATAAATATAATTTATTATAAAAAGAACTGAAATCAATTTTTATATATATTTATTTATATAAAATTAGTTTAATAGATATATAATATATATGGTTTTAATATATTCAATGCGTCCGGATCCGGATATCCGGATATCCGGACCTTAAAATTTTGCTATCCGGATCCAGATATTCTTTTCACGGATTCTAAATTTTACTATCCTTATCCGGATCCGGACTCCCCGGATATCCTAATTTTCGAAGCGATTCCGAACGGATAACGGATCGGATCTCGGATCCGGATAATAATTCTACCCCTACTTTAAATGCACATAATGCATATAATTAAGAAGAAAAATTGTTCAAATTTTATATACTATCGTAATAGTATAATAGTATGTTTTTTTTTATAAATCTCATTTTAACATGTGGAGGTTCATATTTTTACCAACGTTGACAAAAATGTTTATTTATGCTTTAGATATAGGATTTGATCCAAAAAATATGAATTATACAAATTAAATGGAAATAAGCTTATTAAAAAATTTACATTATGAGAAAAGTAGTAAAACTTTTCATCGTGATAATTATTTTTTTTGCTTTCTTGAAAACATTTTTTCATTCATTGTAACGTTACATGATACAACCAAAATCATATACTTTTGCAAAATATTACAGTAAGGTTAAAAGTTTGGTTTACAAAAAATATATTAGAGACAAACGAATGTGCTTCGTTTGTTTTAAATATCAAAGAGAAAGATATCTAGCCATGTTCACCATGGCTTCCACTTCCTCTGTTTCTTTGTCCACCGGGTTTGGAAGATGATTGTATCTCGATAAAATTGTCAATCATGATTATGGTGCAAATAAAATCATTTATAGTATATGATTATGGTGCAAATAGAATATTTTTTGTAAATTATTCGTATATTTCACGGTGACCTAGTGGTAATAAAAGAGGTTGGTTTCTTTGTGCTCCGGTTCAAACCTACTTTGATTTTTGGTATGGAGAATTATTTTTTAAATCAGAATATCTAAAGATTGATTCCGGATTTCGAAAACACTATGAGCCAAAGGTTCGGAACTCCCACGGTTTATAAAACAAAAAAATGTAAAATTATTTGTTAGAAAATCGTTCAACAATTTCTAAATATTGCACAAAGTTAGATTCGCTCGTCGAACGTCGTGGATAACAAATCATCTATTTCTCTAAAAATATATAATGATAATGTAATAAACCAAAAAAACTTACAAACATTCAAAATAGCGTACCATATAATTAGATCTCACCTCCTGCGAGAAAACAAAGAAACGTAATTCAATTTGTTTGTGTAACTTAATAAAATACATCAACTTTATACTTTAGCATACATAATTTGAAAGACCACTAGTACTGGATCTAGTTGTCTGTGTATAAGTTTTCTGTACAGGATTGCTTGAGTATTCGTATAGATTTGGTACAGCTTGGTCTTGTATATACTGGTATTGTATAAACCAGTTTGTGTGGTTAAGACTTTGGTTTAGGCCTTGGTCAATTGTATATAAACTCACAATTGTAATGAGAAAGAGATTTATTTACTGATATGGTATCAGAGATATAACAAACTCTCTCTCTCATCGATTCACGTTTTCGATCATTTTTTCCGTCGATTCTGCTGGATTTTCCTTGATTTCGCCGGAATTCTTCTCAGTTTCACCGTTCATCTCTCCGTTCCGAACTCGACGAAGCTTCTCCTCGTTTCTCCTGTACAATTCTGGATTTTCTTGAGCCTTCGACACCGGATTTGATCATCAATGGGAGGCAAACGAGTCTGCAAGTCGAAGTATCGTAATCAAACCATCGATTCACCAGAATCTGGTTCTCCTCGATCTCTGAGAACTAGTATTCATCAATCCGGATCTATATCAGCTCGCGATGAATCTGGAAATCCGAATCGCTCTAGTTCTCGCCGATCTAACTCTTCGTCTTCTTCAGATCACTTCGAGGTATCAAATTCTCCTGATAACATTCATAGTCCATATCATCTACACAGTTCTGATCATCCTGGATTAGTGCTAGTTGCGGAATTGTTAGATGGAACTAACTTTGGTACCTGGATCATCGCTATGACCACGAGTTTAGAGGCAAAGAACAAATTAGGTTTTCTAGATGGGTCTATTGTTAAACCAGCTGAGACTGATCCATGCTGTAAGATTTGGTCACGCTGCAACAATATGCTCAAACCTTGGCTTCTCAATAGTGTGTCTAAGAAGATCTACACAAGTATCTTGTATTTAAAAAACGCTTCTGATATTTGGAAGGATCTTCACACTCGGTTTCATAAGTCTAACCTTCCAGTACTTTATAAACTGCATCATCAGATTCATTCTTTGAGGCAAGGCAGCTTAGATTTGTCTTCTTATCATACACAAACTCAGTCTCTTTGGGAAGAGTTAACTAGCATTCAGAGTACACCTCGTACTGTTGAAGATCTCATAGCTGAAAGAGAGACAAATCGGGTTATTGACTTCTTCATGGGACTCAATGAGAACTATGAGAGTATCAGAAGTCGTATCTTAATGAAGAAAACTCTTCCTTCCTTATCTGAGGTGTACAATCTATTAGATCAAGAAGACAGTCAACGTTCTGCAAGGTTTACTCTCTCTGGTGATATTGAAGCTTCTGCTTTTGTTGTTCCCCAACCTCAGCCTTCTGGTTCATCCTCTACTATTTCCAAGCCACTATCTCATCAGACATCTTCTGGTGGACGGTCTTTTGGCAATTTTCGGAGAAGGGATAGACCAGTTTGCTCCTTCTGTGGTAGAATGGGTCATGTGGTGGATCGCTGCTATAAGAAACATGGTTTTCCAACTGGTTTCGAATCTCAGCAACGAGTTGATAAACCTTCTTCAATCATGGCTAATATCACAGTTGGTGAATGCTCTCCAGAATCTGCCGTTTCTGATGATCTATTCACCGCTCAGATTCAAGAGCTTGTGTCATTTCTCAGTAGCAAGTTTCAACCTCCTATCTCTTCTCCAGCTCCAGAGGTTCACTCTGTCTCAGTAGTTCCTGACCTTTCTTCTTCAACTGTTTGCCCCATTTCCGGTAACTTTTTTCCCTCTATCTCTTGTTCTTTTTCCGGAAATGTTAGGCCTTATGTCTATTCTGTTAGTAGCAATGTTCTTACTATTTATGCTTGGGTGATGGACTCAGGAGCACAAATCACATTTCTCATGATGGAAATGTCTTCTCCACTTTCAAAACCCTTACCAATACCACTGTTACTCTTCCAAATAACATTCTTGTGAGCATTGTTGGCATAGGAACAATACACTTGGGTTGTGATTTAACTTTACTTGATGTTCTGTATATCCCTCAGTTCAAATTTAATCTCCTTAGTGTTAGTTCCTTGACCAAACGTATGGCTGTCGTAGTTGGTTTGATGATAACTCTTGTGGTATTCAGGATCGTACATAGGGATCAATGATTGGATTGGGTAGGCAGGTGGCTAATCTCTACTTCCTGGATATAGAGTCTATTGCTTCTCCGGGTAACACTCCTCCTATAGTAGCTGCTACTAGTGTCTCTAGTCCAGCCTTATGGCATACAAGGTTAGGTCGTCCCTCTATGTCTAACATCCAACCTATGCATTGTAAGGTTTGTCATCTTGCTAAACAAAGACATCTTCCTTTTGTTTCCAATCAAAACTTAAGTGATGCTCCCTTTGATTTAGTTCATATAGATACTTGGGGTCCCTTTTCAGTACCAACTCATAATGGTTTTAGATATTTTCTTACCATAGTGGATGATTGTTCTAGGGCTACTTGGGTTTATCTCCTTAAACTAAAATCTGATATTCTTCATGTCTTTCCATCTTTTGTGGAAATGGTAGAGAGACAGTTTGATAGGAAGATTAAAATGGTTAGATCTGACAATGCTCCAGAATTAAACTTCACTTCTTTCTATCAATCTAAGGGCATTTTGCCTTATCACTCTTGCCCGGAAACCCCTCAACAGAACTCTGTTGTTGAGCGTAAACACCAACACATCCTCAATGTTACCCGTTCTTTTTTTTTTTTAATCTCACATTCCTCTCCCTTATTGGGGTGACTGCATTCTTACTGCAATTCACTTTATTAACTGCTTACCAGCTCCTGTTTTATAGGACAAAAGTCCATTTGAGGTTTTAACAAAGAAAATCCCTGATTATAACCAACTTAAAACGTTTGGTTGTCTTTGTTATTCTTTAACCTCACCTAAAGGCAGAAATAAATTTGACCCTAGCGCTCGTGCTTGTGCCTTCATTGGTTATCCTCCTGGATACAAAAGCTACAAATTACTGGATCTTGAGACTAATACTATCTTAATCTCAAGACATGTAATCTTTCATGAAGAGCTCTTTTCTTTTGTTGATACTAAGATTTCTCATGATTCACATGCTTTCTTTCCTGATATAGTACAACAACCTCTTATGATTCCTACTGATTCTAGTGAAGTTAATTCTTCTTCTTTACCTTCTGTGGTTACTCTGCCTTCTGCAGTTTCCACTTCTGATGCTCCTGAACCTTCTGTTCAGTCATCTCGTAGGAGGATCAACATTAACAAGCTGGCTTATCTTCAGGATTACTATTGTCATTCAGTAGGATCCTCAACCATTCATGAAAATTTCCAGTTTCTTTCTTATGAAAAACTTTCTCCTCTTTATTGCTCTTTCTTTGTCTCTATAGACAAACACAAAGAACTCATTTCCTTATCTGAGGCAAAGAAATTTCTGGTTTGGTGTGGGGCTATGGAGGAAGAACTTGATGCTTTAGAAGGTACTCAAACCTGGGAAATTGTTTATTTACCGCCTGATAAGGTTTCCATTGGTTGCAAATGGGTTTATAAACTCAAGTTTCATTCTGATGGATCTCTAGAAAGACACAAGGCTCGCTTGGTTGCTAAGGGCTACACTCAACAGGAGGGTATTAATTACAATGAAACTTTCTCTTCGGTTGTCAAGCTTACTACAATTAAACTAATTTTAGCCCTTGTTGCCATTCATAACCTTACTCTTCATTAACTTGACATTTCCAATGCTTTTCTCAATGGAGATCTTGATGAGGAGATCTATATGAAACTTCCTCCTGGTTATTCTGCTAGACAGGGGGACTCTCTTCCTCCTAATGTTGTTTATAGACTCAAAAAGTTTCTTTATGGCTTTAAACAAGCATCTCGCCAGTGGTTCTTGAAATTCTCCACTACTCTCACATCTTTGGGTTTCACTCAGACACATTCAGATCATACATGCTTTCTCAAGGTCACTCCAAACTTGTTTCTTTGTGTCTTGGTGTATGTGGATGACATCATCATTGCTTGCAACAATGATTCAGAAGTGGATATTCTCAAAGAACAACTCAAGTCTCATTTTAAACTTTGTGACCTTGGTCCTTAAAGGCGCCACATTGGCAAACTGATGTATCTGCAAATCACCCGTCCAGACATCACTTTTGCCGTCAATAAGCTCAGTCAATTCTCTGGTGCTCCTCGCAGAAGTCATCAACTGGCTTTACACCGGATTCTTCAGTATATCAAAGGCATTGTTGGTCAGGGCCTCTTCTTTTCAGTGAAATCTGAACTTTAGATCAAAGTCTATGCCGATGCTGACTGGGCTTCCTGCCTTGACACTCGCCGGTCTACTTCAGGCTATTGCATTTTCTTAGGTGATTCTCTCATTTCTTGGAAATCAAAGAAGCAGCAAGTTGTCTCCAAATCCTCTGCTGAAGCAGAATACATGAGTCTCTCTTTTGCCACTGATGAACTGGTTTGGTTGACTAACTTCTTTGCTGAACTCAAGATCTCTTTGGCCAAGACTTCTTTACTCTTTTGTGACAACACGGCTGCGATTCACATCACTAAGAACCCTGTGTTTCATGAGCGCACTAAGCACATAGAGAATGATTGTCACAACATCCGATAAAGGTTAATTGCAGGTTTGTGCACTCTTCTTCATGTTCGTTCTGAACTTCAACTAGCTGATCCTTTCATTAAGCCATTGTGCCCTTCTCCTTTTCGCAATCTGATTAGCAAGATGGGTCTCAAAAATATTTTCCTCCCATCTAGAGGGGGACTGTTAGTGTATATAGTTGTCTGTGTATAGTTTTCTGTACATGATTGCTTGAATATTTGTATAGATTTGGTACAGCTTGGTCTTGTATATATTGGTATTGTATAAATCAGTTTGTGTGGTTAAGGTTTTGGTTTAGACCTTGGTCAATTGTATATAAACCCACAATTGTAATCTTTGACTAATTAATGAGAAAGAGATTTATTTACTGATAACCACTCAATCTAATGCTTCTAGAAAGATAGCATCACATGATTACACTTTATATTGAAAAGGTAACAAAACCAATCTTCTTTTTTGTCCTTTTAAAATTTGGTTACGTGTTTCGTCTTATGACATTGGAAATAAGAGATGTCTCATTCCATTTACGCATATTTAATTGAAACTTACGATGATTAAAAAATCGTCTAAAAATGTACCCGAAAAGACGTTAAAAAGAGCAAAGAAAAAATTGTAACTTTACCGAATATTTAACCATCTTTAACCTAAAACTCTATTTTTTATTTTTATTTCAACTCTACTCTATTTTGAAATAAAAAACAAAAAAATAGAGTGATAAATAGAATTCCATTTTAGATTTACAATTACTCCATTCTAGAGAAAAAAATGGAGTTTTGGGTTGGAGATGGTCTTAGAAGGTAAAACACAAATGTCAAATTCGTAGGAAAAAATAAGAGACACAATTTAATCTATCAACGGAAATCAAATTAATTTGATAAATGCAAAACAATCATACATTCTTTTCTTTTTTTTTAATTGAAAAACAATCATACATTCGCTTAGAAAGTTTTATTTCTTGTCTGAATTAAGACACATGAAACAAAAATTTACGCTTAGAAATTCGTTCAAACAGTTCATATGCTAAATTTTCTATTAGAGAACAAATGTGTTATGTATCTATCGTAAGGTTAAATCAAAATGAGAAAGAATCAATCACAAGAAGTAACAGAGAGAGCAACCCGGAGATCGTTAGAAGTTCCAGAGACGTACATTCTGTGTGTCTCGATTTCTTCTCCCTTCCGGTCACTGGTGGCAGCCACGTCAGCGGCTGCCGCGTAATGGATTCCGTTGTTGACATTGTCTCCCGTGGAGAAAATGATCTCCCTGAGAATGGGTTCGTGTCCGTTTAGAAGATTTCCCATGCTCAACACTTTTCTCCATGACTGGTTCGCTGTTGGCGGCGAGAATAGATTCGACACCACTTGTCTCTCTCTCAAACTCACTTCCTGTCTACTTACTTTCATGTCCTGTTTCATTAACCAGACATGTTACATCATACAATCATAACATTCCCATTAGAGAAATTCTTGTTAGTTTAACGATTGACTCACCGTTCTGCTTTTGTTCTCTTCATCATTTGAGCTCATTCCCATCGTTGGACCATATATGCCAAAGAAGTCGCTGAATACTACTTGAGCAAGGCGTGGTGCTCCCAAGAACTTTCTGTGAAGAGACGCTGCAACTGTTACCAACCTCTCAACTTTTTCAAAGACCACGCAGAGACGTCTCAGGTCTTTGACGGTCTGTGCTCTATCCGGAAGATTGTTACCTGCATACGAATATATGTATTATATAGAGACAAGAGGGCCACACGGAAGATGGTTCAAAGGGTTTGTATTCTTGAGAAAAAAAGTATTACGTTGTAGAGCCCCCAAATTAGATTTGATGATGAGGTAGAGTTGCTCCAATTTAGAGGTCATTTGTTTCATGTCCCCGAAGTTTGTCTGGTTAAGAGTATCGGCTGATCCTCTGAAGGCTGTGCAGACCATTTGCTCAAGAAGCTGGTGAGGCCGCACTGTTTCCAGGTAATGAAGAATCTGAGAAATTGTCAAGCGAATGGGTCAAACCTAACTCTCGCAAGAGGTAATCAGCATGAATAATCTCAAAAAGACACACCTTCTCTCCCTCTCGGTTCGGGTCTAGGAGGGGCTTTTGGTCATCTGCTGGCAAAGCTGGTGCATCATTCCAACTTTTTCTCCACAGATTTCCTTGATCAGACATCCGTTGAGAAAGGTGGCCACGAGGAGGCCATTTATCTTTCGAGCCTTCCGTGATGGGGACTTCCGATGGTTCAGTAGCTTCATGCTCAAAGCTCTCCCAATCTCCAGGTGAATGCCATCTGATAAAGTCCTCAAAAACCGCATCTGGGTTTGCTGCTTTGAATGCTGACATGTCTGCAATTACCTTTGTGAGATCAGGAAATATGAAAGAAACAAGGAGCAAGTGATGTATGGAAGATAGGTTTACAAAACTATATGCTCCTCTAGCTTTCCCTTACAATAGTAACAACAGACTCAAACTTAGAATTAGATGACAGAGAAAATTAATGAACAGTCCTTCTGTGTTATCATCTCTAGACAACAGAGACATAATTTAAAATCTCACCAGATAATAAGATGTCTTTCTCCAACTGGCCAGGAACGTTCTGAAATTCAAAGGGCAAAAATGAGTTCTTCAACAGAAGCAACGAAACGAGCAAAAAAAATGCAATCACTCAAATTTTTTGTTCTCTAAGGTCTACATAAACCACATGAGCATTCACATAAAATACATATTAGCAACGCCTCTGCACATTGTTAAGAAACAATAGGCCTATAGTAACGTTTTAAGCAGATAAACAAAATATATTTGCTTCTACTTGGAAAGAAGTTAAGCTTACAAGGGAATCACCAAACGCCTCAACAGCCTGGAGTCTTTCTTCATGCATGTCTTCAGTCATAAGAGGTGGATCCTGTCATAGCTCAAGAAATATGAGTTTATAAACGGAAAGATAGGAAACAGAAGAGCTCAAGTTGGATACTAACTTGGGTAAATGGGGCATGGAGTCGCTGACGTGACTTCAGGAGCATCATGGTCCCCACTGGTCCAGCTGAACCCCTCCTGATGGCATCTGTTGGGCTTTGGTTCACAGAATTTGTGTGTTCAGTTTTCCTCTCAAATCTGAGTCGATTCGATGTATCTTCTGCAATTGAACTGTATCCAAGTAAAAGGGATTTAAACACTTAGCCTTGGTAAAGATTTCTTCTCTATGAGATTCAATCAAGAATTATCATAATCTAAAATGGAAAATAGAAGAAACGAAAGCGAATAAGTATTTGTAATAATATGCAATCAGATTTTCATCTATATAACAATGACAACCTAAGAGCTCTCACTTGCTAAGTTCACCTGTCACGTTTCCTCTGCAGATCTGCTTCTGAGGATTTCTTTGTTCTCTTGTCGACCTTGTGGAGTTCCTGAGAATTCATACAACGAAATGTTTAAGCCAACAACATAGAGGCACTGCAAGAGTTAGTATCTTCTACTGGGGTTTTTGAAGGAATGTGGAACTCCTACACCTTTATATTTGTATTTCGGTTGCTTGGTTAATTTAATCAAACATATACTGGAAGCACATAACAACAAATGCACAAAATACAGAAAAACTTAGCCAATCACCTCCACAGAAACAGAAGCGTCTGAGCTATCTTCACTTCCTAAACAGTCTAGGAATTCTTCATTCATTTCACGCTTTTTTTCAATGCAAATTGCAAGCTGATCAACAAAGAAGAAATTGTTAGTATTCACAAGAAAATTGATATTTCCGACTAAGGATATGTAGGGGGTTACCAGATGCAACTTCTGGTTGATCAAACATGTGGACAAATCAATAGAACCGTCAAATGGCATTTTTGGCAACGGCTGTGTCTCTTCCCAACACCAACGAACTTCACGGACAAACTCTATCCAGAGAAAGGCAATGGCTAGAGATGGGATGCAGAAAACAAAAGAAAATACAATACATCTATTAATCAGATAATTTCTTTCAATATGTTATCAGGCTGACCAAATGTGGCATGGTCTACCAACACATACCACGGATATTGCAGTTCCCAAACCACAGTGAGTGCAAACAAAATTGTGTAAAAAGAGATTCAAGCGGTGCAGCCTTAAGAGCTCGAGAAAGCCTGTGTTCGCCTTTAGTGAAATCTGGGAGTTTCGATCCTGCGAGATTAGATTGGAAAAAGGTGAAACAATACCACATAGATGGAGTCTAACAAATGTTTGGGACCTAAGGTGTAGATTTTCAAATGCTCTCGGCAGCAAATTTTAAATTCATGCATAAAATTTTAGAAGGCTTCAAAGGGAATAATACTATATGATAATCAATATTTAATGTCGTATAACAGAAAAACAAGCTTATAAGTTATACTATGATAACATAGAAATAGGCCGTATACATGCATCTATGTCCAGAAATAATATAGTAGAAGAATACCCTCATGAAAGAGATCTTTAACCACCCGATCAAGAACTGTTGGAGGAGGTATGACCACTGAGGTCTTCAAATTTTCGGAGCTTGGATTTTCCACTGCAAGATATTAAAAAACATTAGAGAGTGGAAATGTCAGGACAAGCGAATGCTGTAAATGAATATAAGACATAAGGGAAATTATCATATGCTATTACTCAATCCCTTGCTAGTGGAAGTTTCTACATGTATTTGAAACATGGTGAAGATATAAAACCACACACAATTGCACCGACCTGACACGAAATCCTCCATAAACTGAGCTGTGAAGGACGTATCCAATGCTTCAACCAAGCATAGTAGTTGGGACGCAAAATCAATTCTTTTCCCATGTGAAGGATCACCCCTGGTAAAACAATATTTGTTATAAAACTGAAAGGGAAAAATAATACACCACAACACATGCAAACTACTATTCTGTTCTAGAATGGGAAACTATGAGAAGCATTTCTTACAGATATGGTGAGAGGATTGGGTGTAAAATCCACTTCGCCGCTTCATGGGGTGAAGCATTTTCAAGTTCAGCCATCTCAAGTGTGTTTTCTACAGTCTTGTCAGCCCATGTGACCACCAATTCGAATCCTGTCCATATCAGCCACAAAGTTAGATAATAAATTCCTTGAATTTGCAAAAGACCAGCCTATGCTTGAAGAACTATACAGGATCATCACACATCAATTATCATCCTTGTGTATGTTGGAATACAGAGGTATATAAAGACCAGTTAGTAAGTTTAAGTAATTCTGTTGTATAATCATGAAAAACCACCCCTTAACTAATCTGCAAGACTGAGAGATAAAATACAAATTCTAAAAGTACTGTACTGTGTACACTGTAGTCCAACCAGACGAATTTTTACCTCTAAGTGGGTCTTCAGCAGAGTACCACTCACTCCAAGGACAATCATCATCCCAGTGCACCTTGTTGCGTGACTCAGAACCATAGTGTTCTGCACTGTCTGCTTTGTCATCCATAAGTTCATCCATATCATTTTCCTCATCCTCCTCATCATCTGGGAAGGTTTGGTAGGTTAACCTCATCATAAAATGGACTTTGAAATTATGCATCGAGAAGTCCACTCCTGAATAAACCTTCAAATAATAAATCGTTGTCGATAAATACAGTATCTAGCAAAACAATTTATTCACGTGATAAACTAAGCCACGTTGGACCGGATCGCAAGTCAAGATAAGAAAATATCTCTCCTTCTATATCAAGCTTAAAGCATTTTGTATAAAGTACACATTGCAATATAGTATGTGAAGAAAAAAGAATACTAAGAGCAGCTAAATTGGAAACCAGTTTTTCATCAGTATTGGCTAATGCTTGGTAAGTTTTCACGTCGCTTTGATGACTAATAGCCGTACTGATGAACATCACTAAGTAAGAGCCACAAAGACTTACAAATTTCGAAACAAACAACTCATATAGTCCTTCCAGGTGCATGAGTTTCACAGGGACTTGACTACCAATACGATCTGCTTCAAATCTTCTAGTAAAAACAGTGCCCATATTTTGGATTCCAATATATGCTTTTCGTGAAGGGTCATGCACAGGGACAAAGGCTGGCCACAAGCTGCATACCAAAGTCGTATGAAATTATTGAAAATAACTCAACCAAATATGCGCCTAATCATTATCTTGTAAGCATAGACCCTCACGGATAACACATTTCTATCAACTTTGATTGTGTATCAACTCTAAGAAACAGTGTATTGTAAGAGTTTCCTGACGATGCGAAAACTAAAGTGGTGTTACTGGCTAAGACATCGTACCTGGCACAGTTAGACAAAGCTATAGCAACCGAACTCAGAAGCTTGCTAGACTCTGGTGTATCAAGAAGCACCCCACTGGCACTTTGTGGAGCAATCAACTAGAAGATGAAAGGAAAATCAATAAAATATCGAGTATGTAAAAGGGATGGAGCTAGTTCAACAAAAAGTTGTGGATTTAAAGCGTACCAGAAAATCCTTCACCCCAAAGCAAAGTTGGAGATCATGTGAACTACTGTTCCAATTACCAATTCCAGCTGCATCAGTCAGATACCGAATCATGAAACAGAAAAATGCAGTTTCTCCAAGATAAAGCGTATTACCCTGAAATCATATACCTTGTTGTCTACCATTATCGTCAATTTGAAAGTAGAACTCCATGCAGTAGCTCTTTGTGACATTTTTCAGGTCGTATTTGACCTTATAGAGATTCTTCGAATCTTCCATAGCAATAGCACCCTTTTCCTGCATTCAAGTATATTTCGCAATACACGTCCAACATGATCATTGTAATAGTAAAATTGGCCATAGGGTCTGGCCAGAAGAAAACTATGACAATGCACACCCATTCATATGATTCTAACGAGTTGAGCAAGTCTCATTTACAACTAAAGGACTCGGTCGATGGATGGATGAAATAACTTGGAAAAAGCAAACGTACCACCAGGTTTTTCGGACCATCGGCTAACCATTGACGACAAGTTGCTTCAATGTCTGAGATGAACCTAAGTTACGACGGGATCAGTAATGACATTCCGAACGGCAAAGAACAACGCCGTATTGAATCCAAGCATTCAAAATCGTGAAGATGAATGAGTACCTTTCCCAGGAAGAAGCTAGAGTAAAATCATCGAAATGTTGCACCTGCAACATAATTCCTGATCCATCAATCACAAAACAAACAGCAGAAGTGCTCATGAAGAAAGAGGTTTATAGAAGGTAGTAACTGGCATACCTCTTCTTCACCATCATCATCTTCTTCGAGAGGATTCGGTCTGCTCGTAGATGCCATATAAATTGGATATCGAATTTCTCTCTCTTTTCTTCTGGGTAAAAGAACTCTGGCAGATCCTCCGATCACGCAGAAGAGGAGATCCGCTTCGGGAAAGAGCAACGACGATGGGAAAGTTACAGAAGACGGTAACGATGAGAATAAAACGTCGTCGTTCGAGGCTGACTTCGGACTTTGACAAATGGTGATAACAACGCGTGCCGTTTCGTGTAATGAAAGACGGTTTGCATTCTATTTACCAAGTTTTTTTCTCTTGACAAACAAGCCGATTTCAATGGGCCTATTTTAGGCCCAATACGATGGTAATTGTCTATGCCCATTACAATTTTTATGCTTAAGACTTCAAAGTAGTCACATAATTAACCTCAGTTATGTGTTTTTGTAGAAAGAAAAATGGATCAAACTCAGATCCAATGCAAGACTAAAATGCGAAAATAGTACTCCTTCCGTTTTCAAAATATAAATTGTTTTGACTAAATTACGGAGTTTAATAAATTATTTTTCTTTTAAAAAGTATTTTGAAAATATCTGCATAATACTATTAGTTGCACAATATCCAATGAAGTAAAAAAATATTTAGAATTATCAAAACAATTTATATTTTGAAACCGAAAAAATCTTCTAAAACAATTTATATTTTGAAATGGAGAAAATAGTTAATTTTGTCGTTCTAAATTCCTAATAATTAGATTTCGTTTCAACTTTAATAATTTTGGAATTTTTGTATTTATATGGATTAGTGATCATTTAGATAAACACAATTATGTTTTGAAGGGACCACAATCCACAAAAAGAGATTAATTATCCCAAAGAAATTAAATGAAAACATTTGTTTGGTCCAACATTACATAACAAATTCTAATTTGCAAAACAATTAATTGGAAAAAAAAAAAATATACCGGAGCGTGTAGTGGATCGAGAAGGAGACAGTCTGAAAATCGTACTTCTCTATACATTAATGAAGGTCGTCCTCCGCACTAACGCTAACGAAGATGAAATCTAAAAAAATCCCTGAAATCTGAAATCACACACTCTCCATTTTCATCTCTCCCAAGCTCATTTCCGACGACAACCTTCAAATGGCTGCAGCCTTGGAGTGCTGGTCGAGCCGTGCCGGAGGTGGTGCTCTCGACGACGATATGGTGGATCAGGTACTCATGCGCACGCACGATAGGTCCGAGTCCCTTGTTACGTCTCCACCTGAGACGACTTTGGAGGCCGAAGGATCCGCCGCAACGTTTTTTGATCAGAGCTCATCGGCTATGCAGAAGCGGTTTCAGCGTCTCAGTCGCAACGTCTCCGAGGCGATCGCTTCGCTCAAAAACTCCCTTAGTCTCGACTCCGCGCGGGACAACCAGAGTGCCGGCGGAGCTCCGTCGCCTAAGGCCGAAGTCGTCGGCGGCGGCGGAAGGAAGCTCCTGTGGGCTACTGTAGTGAGGAATCTCGCTAAGATGTATCCTGGCAGTCAGTTACCGGAGAAGCTCGTATCGAATCTCAAGAAGCATCACGATTCTTTGCCCTTCAGGTATACCAGATTTACCAGTTGCTGAATTGAATTTCTATTTAGTGATTGAATTTCTATTTAGGGACAGTTTTAAGATTATTGTGTGAGTTTTCGATGTTTCGATTTCCAAATTCCGAAGCAGACCAAGTTAAGCTGCTTAAGCAATGTTCCTATTCTCTTGTTCTCGGTTTCAGTAAACAAGTAATATTTCTTGTATGTATGTTCCATTTATTCCCCACCAGAACTATCGTAATTCAGTGTTATCTCGTTGATAAACACTTTGAATCTGGATATATTTGGTCAATCATGGAGCAATCTAGGTAATTTGGTTTTGTGCTTGGTGTTATTGTTTCAACAGTTACAGTCAGGCTGGTTTCGATATGAAAGAAGTATTTCTACACGTAAAGTTGATAGAGCAAGCTTCTGGAGATGACAATCCTGTGTTTATGATTCAAGAAGTGTCTGCCGAGGAAGCTCAGGGCTCAGTTCTCAGACTCACATTCGCCTGTAACTCTTCTCTTTCATGGTTAACCATGTCAGGCGCTCTTAATAGTGCTTCCATTTGTTGCAAGAAGTTACAAATCTTTGAGAAGAAGGGGTTGACTCTCGGTGTTGTTCTTCTTCTGGATCAGTCTGGGCAAGAGAATTTGTTCAAAACCCGGGTAGAAAACGCTCTTAAGTCTGCAACGAGGAAGCCAAAACCGACTTGTGTTAAGCTCCCTTTTGGGCTTTGTGGCTGTCAAGAACAGAACGGCAGTGTTGGGGAACTTGGAGGTGTTGAAGAAGAGTCCATTCAGCATAGTAATAGGCTAGGGGTAGAAAATCTGAATGGTATGATCCAGCTTCAAATTCCACTTCCGAGTTCTTCATTTGTTGTAGCAATCAATGAATGGCAGACCATCCAATCCGGTGGCAATGATATTGGAAAATGGCTATTGAATTCCGATAGTTTTGAATTCGGTGATCAGATTAGACCAAATTTTTTCAAAGGAATTTTCCGAGGAAAGAGGGTGGGAATCAAGAAACTAAAAGGTTGTGACAAGGGGAATTCATATGAGTTTGTGCTCCGTAAAGATTTCTTGGAGCTGATGACCTGTGGACACAAGAGCATTCTGCAATTTTACGGCGTTTGCATCGATGAGAACCACGGATTATGCATTGTGACAAAACTGATGGAAGGTGGGTCACTCCATGAACTGATGCTAAAGAACAAGAAGCTTCAAACCAAGCAGATACTGCGAATTGCTATTGACATAGTCGAAGGGCTGAAGTTTGTGAATGATCATGGTGTTGCTTATCGGGACCTTAATACACAAAGAATACTACTAGATAAACATGGCAACGCCTGTTTGGGGGATATTGGAATAGTCACCGCTTGTAAGAGCTTTGGTGAGGCCGTGGAATACGAAACTGATGGCTATCGTTGGCTTGCACCTGAGGTCTGTGTTCTTTTACTCTTGTCTTTGTTCAACAGATTACTTGAGAATTAGATCGTAAGCATTATCATGCTTTGCCATTTCCTGATCTTTTATAACCTCTAAGTCAAATGATACAGAAAACTAGGCACCTGAAAGCTTGCTCACAGAGTTCTCTGCTCCATTATTATAATTCTCATAGAAACAAGTCACAGGCCCTATATGCTTCATCTCGACTGTCCCCATATGACCCACGGCTGCATCTTGTTTTTTTCGTTCTTTTTGAACAAAACAAATTCCTATACTTTTGGCCATATCTGCTTTACCTTTTTCTGTTTGTATTGGCAGTTATTGGATCTTCACTTTTGGATTTATATATCGTAGACAAGTGTGGATCTAATTAGGTTCTGTCTAATCTTCACAAAAGCACATTAGACTAGCTTGCTTTTATATTAGTCATTCCAATTGCTTCGAACCGCTATAAGGTACACCTTTTAGCTTTTTTAAGTCATCTGCGATTGCAAATGGTCCACTCATTTCTACTAGAGCACACTGGTTCTTAGTTCCACATAGCAAGCATTTAGTTCAACTCTGAAATCTAAACACGAAGTTACTTGATTTATCTAATGAAACTCTTAAACACTAAACTTCTTTTCATTTTATAACATGGTGAAAAGCAGATAATAGCTGGTGACCCGGAGAATACGGCAGAGACTTGGATGAGCAATGCTTATAGTTTTGGGATGGTACTGTGGGAGATGGTGACAGGAGAGGCGGCTTATGCGTCTTGCTCGCCCGTGCAGGCGGCTGTTGGGATTGCGGCTTGTGGCCTAAGACCAGAGATCCCAAAGGAGTGCCCTCAAGCCCTGAGAACTCTGATGATCAATTGTTGGAACAACTCTCCCTCCAAACGCCCCAACTTCTCCGATATCCATTGCATGTTGCTCCGCACCATATCACGCTAAGTTTGGTGTTTATTCTGTAAGATCATATTGTACATTCAGATTGTAACACTAAAAAGTGGTAATTATTTAGTATGTATTTGATCATAATGGTGAGATATGAATTGGTCGGGAAACGGATAAGGACACGAAGGGGAAGGGTTTGTGTAGGTTTTGGTTTGATACTGTTGTTGTGGTTAACCTTGAGGACCCACCTCTCTTGTCTGCTTTAGGCCAAAACTAAATAGAGGAAAATATTATCTCCCTCATTTTACACTACACTGCTTACAAATTTTACAATGACATTATGGAATAAAGAATAAACAGATTTAAAGTGAAATAAAAGTATTGTAAATGAAATAGTAGTTTTCTATCATTCATTCATTTATATAAGAAAAAAAGATGACACCGAAAGCGAGTAACTTAGTTATATATAAAAAAAAAAAAAAAATCAGAATTATCTAAAATTACTCAAAAAATCTAACTTTTACCTGATTTGGAATATTGGTTTTTTTATATCTAAATTACTCATTCAAAAAAATTTGTTTTACAACTAACAACACAACATTAACCAAGTTGTTGTAATTTAGTAGTGAAGCTAAAATGGTGAAAGATTTGTTTGGTGGATCGAGGCCAAAATTCCAATTCCATCAACTAAGAGACCTTATTGTTGATCTTTTTGTCATTTTAAACATTTTAAATGGATGTGACAAAAAAAACCATTTTAAATGGTAAAAATTCGTAGTTTTCTATATGTTTTTAAAAAAAAGAACAGTTTGGATTTTTATTTATGATCTATTACGGTCATAAGAAAAGAAAAGCAATACCACATTAGAGAGACAAAAAAAATAATCCAAAATCAAGGGCCAAGCTCCAAAATGAAAAGAAAGAGTGGACGGGGAAACAAATCGCAGACCACAACTCCACAAGACTACGCTTTATATAATTTGGGTCGTTTGAGAGGCCCGTCACGAAGCGAATCAATAAGCCCATCACTATAGCACATAGATGTATGTATTACAGTCGATATACTCCAAAGTCCAAACTTGAGAGGCGTATAATAATTTTGGGTTTTGGGGAAGGAGACATTTCATCTTTAGCTATCGTCAAAGTGATGACACGTGATGCTTTTCAGAATCCACCACTCCACGTGCCCTTTTGGTTGTACCCCTCAACAATCCACAATTATTGATTTTTAACAATATATTTTACTTTTTTAGTTATTTATTACCTTTTTTTTTGGCTTTTCCCCAATTATTTTACCGTGCGTGTGTGTAGAAGGCAACCTAATAACACAGTGAGCAACTGATTTCGCATACAAAAACAAAAATAAGCTACATAAGTTTGTGTAATCGAAGACGTTTTTCATTCTTTAGCAGTTAACTGTCTAATATTTTTCAGTTTCAAAATCTAAGTTTTTTATAGTTAAAATCTTTGATATTAAAAAATTATTTTTTTACTAAAAAATATTACTTTTTTCATTCTATAAAAATTGATGTTTTGAACTTTTTTTTCTTCTTCCATAAAAATTAATGTTTTAGATTATTAAATAATATTTTTTACAAACTTTAAGAAACATTAATTAAAAATATTTAAATTCTGAATTACTATTAATTAATATATATTAAAAATAGTTAATATTGAAAAAATAATGCATTAATAATTTATAATTAATTATTTTTAATTTATGTGAAAAAATCAAAACATCAATTTTTATGGAACAGATGTAATATTTAATATATTTAATAAAAATAATTTGACCAACCACACAAAAAACTGCAAAATACTAGTGATCAGATAATATTCAATAAAAATAAAAAATATCTAAAATTGTCAAACAATTTATATTTAAAAAAAAACATTCAAAACAACTTATATTCTAAAATCGATTTGATACAATTTTAATAAATTCTTTTAAAAAACAATAAATAATAGTAGTATAACTTTGGGTGTACATTTTCAATGGTTACAGTAATCATTTTGTTCGCTGGTCCCGTCTCACGTGATTATTCCCACTTTACTCCAACTTCTCTCTATCAACCCATTACATAAATATTTTTTCAAAAACTATTTAATTTTAGTTTCAACATCACATAGTTATTTATTTTGTACATTTCTTATCCAGATAAATTGTGGGGTATTTGTTGGAAAAAAAATGTGGGATACGTTTTAGGGTAATTTCGCTCAATAAACAAAAAAAATATAATTAAATAAGTAACCAAAATTAACCCATATACACTCATCACGTTTTTATTGACAATAACAGACAATAATACTCCATTTTTTATACATTCTATTATAGTACCAAAAAAATCTGAACCACCGGAAACACTAAACACATTATTTTTTACAAAATTAAAACTCGAAAATATTTAAAAAAAGGTTTGGTCAAAGGAAAATATATAAAGAAATATTCTGCAAAAAGAAATAGTATAAAGATAAATAAAAGGTTAATAGTAATACAAAAAGGTTAATAGTAATACATTTGTATTACCTGTTAAACATATAGTACTGTGTATATAACTGTATATATATATATATAATACAGCTGTATTTTTATTAACCTTATACAATTGTGTGAACATAAATCTCATTAACTATCATCGGCTTGTTTGACTTTTATAATGCATAAAAATAAATAGAACAGCAAAACATCTACTATAATTGATTTCACTTATTCACCTCTCACATGTTGTGTTTAGCCTTTTAAGACGAAGATAGAAGGACACATTTTGATCACTTTTTTTGGTCACTGAGAGAGTGAGAGGTTTATTATTCCATGGCAGTATTAAAGTTCATTTATCCATTTCCTAAGTAAACGAATTTTTAACGCGCCATTAAAAGTTTTAAACAATTACTGGTGTATTAAGAGACATTCCATGGATAATACGCCTCAAAGTTTCTTACTATCTTTGATTAGACAAAACCAAAGTAATAAAACAAAACAAAAATTATAATGTATGTGATAATGCGATGTAAGATGGAATATGTTATCCGAATAATAACATGAAAAATATATTTAAATGTTTGATATATAAAAACAAATCAATGATCTAACCAACCAAAGAACTACAGATTTTTCACTCCACCAATTTAATTTCAAAGATTAATGTTAAGTTTTGCAAAAAATACTAATCGGAATAAACCTGACCAAAAAAGAGATAACATGTATTTAATTCCTGATTTTCTTTTAATAATTGTGGTCAATCTATACATCTTTGGAAAATAAAGAAAGCATTTAAACAGAATAGTAACTATAATTAGCATCTTTTTTTTCCACCTAATTATAATTAGTAACGTAAAATCACCTGTTTTGATCACAAACCAATGTTGTTTAAGCAAAATCTTCGAGAGAAAAAGGGAAACAAAAACAAATAACAAAACCAAAATCTTCCAACCACTTTGTTTTAACCAGACTCTCTCTCTTCCTCTCTCTCTCTCCCAAACACCATTTTTCTCTGCAAATCCAAAATTCCACAGAAACCCTAATTTTAGTCCCCCAAATTTCAAAATCTCCGCCGTTCTACACCGTCAATGTGGCGGCCGTGGCGTAAATCGTCGGTTAAGATTCACGACACATACTCTCCCACCTCCACCGCCTTATCCTTCAAAGACATCCACCATCTCTGCACCGACGATTCCTCTTCTTTCCCTTCTTCTCCTTCTCCATCTCCCAAAAACGTTTCCAGAGTTTTCCACCGAGTCTGCGCTTCCAATTTGATCCTCAGATCCTGGCCAACTCGTCCTTCAAACCAGCTCCACCGCGCAGATTCCGAACCTATCAATCTACGACCCAAACCCGAACCAGATTCGAAGCAATCGAAACCAAAACCGGAACCAGATGTACGGGTTTCAATCCCTGGCTCTGAGAACAGCATCGTCGTTTACTTCACCAGCCTCCGCGTTGTTCGTCCTACGTTCGAAGATTGTAAATCCGTCACATCGATTCTCCATAGCTTCCCCGTACGAATCGACGAACGAGATCTCTCGATGGACGCGTCTTTCTCAACGGAGCTGCAACGGATCTTCGGAGAGGAACAGAATCAGACGAAGATTCCGAAGCTGCCTCGCGTTTTCATCGGTGGTCGGTACGTCGGAGGAGCGGAGGAGGTGGTAAAGCTTCACGAGATCGGAGAGCTGAAGAAGCTCGTGCAGGAGTTACCGACGGTTGAGCAAGGTGTATGTGAGATGTGTGGAGGTCACAGATTCGTACCGTGCAAGGATTGTCACGGTAGCCATAAGGTGCATACGGAGAAGCTAGGGTTCCGAACATGTACGACCTGCAACGAGAATGGTCTAGTCAGGTGTTCATCTTGTTCATTTCCGCATCTACATGCTTAAATTCCTAGATTTTTAATTTTTAATTTTTTTTGGGTTAATTAAAACTACACGGAAAAATTGGAATAATTAAAAAAAACATATTTGTTTTATTATCTATTTGAGAAGTTTCCAATTTGTAAAATGGGAAGAGGTAGCTTCAGTTTGGTTTTTAGATAATTAAGATTCGTCAAAAGAAAAAAAAAATAATTAGATTCGTGTGACGTGAACGTGATTAGCAGCTAATTATGTAGCTAACATGTGTTTTTTTTAAATACCATGATTATTTGCTGTCAAGAGAGTTATGTTATTTTCGGGATTTTAAATTATAAATCTAAATGCGGTAAGTAAGAAAAAAACGATGGTTTCTAAATGATTCGGATGGATGAGAGTAGATGGGTTAATTGATATTTTAAGCAGAATTAGAAGATGCTAATTGCAAAAAAATAGCAAAAAGAAAAGAAAAAAAACAAAGATTAATAATTGCTTTAAGTGAATATTAATTCGGTGTCATTTTTCAAATTATGACATTATTCCATTTACTAAAAAAACAGGCATTGTGGTTTTTTCATATAAAACAAACAACTGTCCATGAAGTGATATTTGTCTAGCAAATATCTTCATGGAAATCTGAGGTCAACAAATGAATTATTGATAATTTAATTGTGGAATGGTTCGATCTCATGGAAATAAAAAATCAGAGAAACGTTATTAAACAGAAAAGATGGAATAAGTAGTAGCATTTTTGTACAGAGTAATGATATCGATAAGAAAGAAAATCAAGAACTGCAACGGTTGAGCACAAAAGAGGAACATAATCCATCTAAACAAGAGCTTGGAAGTCGATCTCTACGAAAGAGCAGAGATGAGAAGTGATTCCAAATTTCGACAAAACCTGAAGCATAATGAAAAAACCAGAGTCGGCCTAAACAACAAATCGAAAACGACTTGGTTGGTTTGGGTTTTTGATCGGAAACAAGAAGGGGATTGTATTACCTCAGGATGCACGATTCCAAAGTTACCAACTCGTTTCCCTTTCACAACGATGCTAGCTTGTACAATAAGAGGTAGAAACTCAGGTTCCTTTCAAGATTCGAGCAAAAAAAAGTGGTTACAACGTTTGCGTTTGGTAATCACAACTTGTTAATTGTTATACATTTCTGTTTTGTAAAAACAAAAGCTTACTTGAGAGCTGGTTGTATGGTATCCTGGTTTATCACCGGTTGGCACAAATGGGATCCTCATTGCTTTCATGATTGTATCAACAAGGCCATGTATAATCTTGAATTGCACATACAAGTTTTTCATATTAGATTCCATGGCCAACTAGGTTGGTGAAAACAAAGGAAATGAAATTATATACCTCGAATCCGGGAGAATCACCACCACAGTATATTGCAGCGTCATTTGTTTGGATGCACCAACGTCATTTGTTTCATCCAATAAGATGACATCGCCTACTTCAATAAGCGTGAAACCAAAACAAAAAACACAAAATCATCTCAAGAGACCTCAAATCTAGCTACTAAACTACGGTAAATTGGAGAAAGGAAGGTAATCAGATCGCTTACCTTGATCTGTTTAGGGTGGTGTATGTTATGATGAACTGGCCTCAGTAGTCCAGGCATCAGACTCCTTCTGAGTACTTAACAAACCAAGAATCTTTCGGCAATGGCAAAAAAGCAGTAAAACAGGGATGCGAAAAGTGGCGGTTCGGGTATATGAAAAAGCACTTAAAAGGGTGTGTTTTGAGTTGCACCTCATGTAAACGTCAGAACCTCCGTGTATACATTCATCGCAATCTAAAAAAAGTGCCAAAGATGTCATATGTGAGATACAAATACAAATTGTATGTATTTCATATGAAAAAAAAAAAAACACAAGACGAATGGGGACAAAAGAAGCAAGTTGTGGAAAGGTGTTAGTACCTCTATTCGGAGAAGATCGGTAAGCTCATTCAAAACGTTTGGTTTTATTGAAGCAGGCATTCTTGGCGGGATGTTATTGTAACCAACCTCTGATCGGAGATGCTCGCTTAGCTCATTCAAAGCCACTGGTTCTGTTGAAGCAGGCTTTGACTGTAGGATGTTATTTTAACCATAGGCAACGGCGACATTCTATTATTACCTCTTCCAACTCCAACGAGAGTCCTTTTGCAATTGAGGAACTGATTTCAGAGAGAGGAACTTCCATATCATAGACAGCTAAATCGGGAAAGATATCTGACGAGTTTCCGTTGTCATATATAACTTGGAAAATGTAGTAACCTGGAAAACAATACTCGGAAAATGTAGTAACCTGGAAAACAAAATGCAGCAAACTGATATTTGTAAAATGAAATACATAAATAAACTGATATTACAATTAAAAATACCGATTCAGGAATTAGGATAAGAACGATTATGTAGAGGCGAGATAATCTCTATCCTTAATTCTGAAAACGCCCCGTAGTGTAACGGTTGTGTGACGTTCCGAATCACAGGATACAACTGCAATCAATTCTGTTTTGCACAACTCAATAATAGAATCACACGAATGCTAGAATATGTGTTACACTCTCAGACATAAAATAAAAGAAAAGAAAAAAAAAAACCATGTGAGAGAGTTTTGTTGTTGTTGAACTTATGATCACATGATCATGTATGATTCGATCTGTATCTCGTTAATAGAGGAGGAAAGCTTTATTATATAGCTATATGCTCAACGTAGGAGCCATAAAGAGGAGATGGAGAATTGATCTTTTCATTGACCAATTAAATTGAATTGTAAGTTACAAAATGCAATTCAAAATTCAATTGTATGTTACAAGACCAACTAAAGAGATAAATTATGTATTGATTTAATCAACAAATAAATATTGGCAAAATAAATAGATTAATCTTTTGGGTTGTTAGCCCATTTGCCATATTCCAAAACTCAAAGCCGAACCTCGGTCCGGATATCTCTTTTCTCCAACACACTATTTATGGTTGTGAACCTTGTTATGAGTTTTCTTCTTTATATACTTAAGAATTTTATATCCAAAATTCCAATGTAAGATGTTTGCTGGTTTTTACACTTAGCTAATTTTGAAGGTTTATAAGTTTTCAGGTCATCCACTTTGGACCTCCAATTCTTATTCAAATCAATTTCGATTTTGACAAGTGATTACACTATGTTATAGTGTTTACGGCGACGATTCTATCGTGCCTTAAATCCAGTCATTCAAATGAACGACTTCACCGGAAAATGGTCATAAACCATTTTGTCAAAAACGTGTTCCAACACAAAACAGAGAGCTTAATGAACTGACCATGAATCAAGCTAAGCACAGTAACTGTTGCTCTGTTAATCGCATTACCATTGTATTCAACACAATCTTGGCCTTTGTCAAATCGGTTGCTGTACATTCAATGAAGATATTCTTTGTCTGCAGGCTAATCGCTGAATGTGCACCATTGATTATAGGTGGCAATGACAACACAGTTCTACAAAAGCAAACCTTCATTAGTTTTCAGCTGATACACATATTTTACTGCGCAGAACCATCAAATACCTATTACTGTCGTGTAAAACAGGGAAGACGGGTGAGCTCTCGATTAGGTGTAGATATTTTTTCAAGTTAATATCTGACTGCAAAACAGGTTACAGGAGAGTAAAACTTTAAGTAAACATCTCAGGCTCATCATATGAACCAGAAAATAATAACTTTTCTTGTTTTAAAAAATTATCATCAATGAATTACCTTGTAATATTCAATTAGTTCGTCAGCCCTGAAGCTCTAAACATGAAACCATTTTTAGTAAGATGTCATCACAAAATAAAATAAAAAAAGATGAGACTGTGATATGAGAAATAAAATCATATCAGCATACGATCAAGTAACACCAATCACAGAATCGTGAAAAGAGCTTTAACCGAGAAAGCACACCAGGCACATGGAACTAATGTTGAATCAAGATAGACTACTTGATTAACCCACAAGAAAAGGGAAGGCAACTAACTTACTTGCTTCAAAGGTAAAAAATTTATATCCATCGGCGACAAAGCCTGAAAATAATAAGCAAAGACCAAAACATCAATGGCCTATACCATATAGAATCCATAAAGAAAGAAAGAAAGAACCAGATTGTAAATAAGTTTGATTATCATTCCATGGCAACAAACAAAAACGAGAATAACACTCACTTCATATGTGAATGGGCCTTGTAATGTATCCAAGTCATGAGTTCCAATAGTGACCAGGGATCTTCGCCTGAATTACGCAGTGAAGAAAAATTGAATATCAAGAACAAATCTAGGAATGAATAATGTCAATGCAAGCCACAGAGTAATATTTGCGTGTAAAATTGGCAATGTCATATTACCGCCAAAAATTCTGATGAAGCTTTTCCTGAAGATCTATGAAGCTCTTGTAACTAGCCTCATCGAATGTTACGCCTCTTAAAACAACATATGGACGAATCTGAGATGTCTATGATTTAACATTCATGATTTTAAGCATCTTGTCTTTGTCAATGTCACCAAGCCGATAAGTCGGTATCTCTTGCTTCTCGTTGAAAACACGAAGCAATCCCTTCGAAGGAGAGCAAATCGTATCAGCGCAATCGATTCAGATGTAACAAATACTCAAATTGTTACATCAAATCAAATTTTAGACCTGTTGGCAGGAACTTCAATCTTGTAGATGACTTCTTCTTCATCATCATCAGCTTCTTCTTCTTCGATATGTATTTCTTTCCTTATTATTGCTTTCTCAGTTGTCTAGTCAATCACAAACTAATCAGAGCGGACAAAAACCTAAATCCTAAAAAAACCGAAACAAAATTAATATAGAGGCAACTCACCACATCACCAAGCTCAATACAGAAACGGAAACACAAATCTTCGAACTCTTCTTGAGCTACAAACACAGTTTAAAGAAGAAGAAGACGACGAAATCCCAACATTATATACGAATCAAACAACAAGAAACAAAAAAACAGAACAAGGAAGAGTTTCTTAGTAGTTTACTGTAGGATTTTTCCAAGTGCAGCCAAGAGACGGTCTCTGCCAACACTCACTGTCTGCATCGTCAAATTTTTCGCCAGAAGACAAAGCAATAAACAAAAATTCCTCATTGGAAACAAAAAGGGTTTTAACGTGAGATATCCCTAACTCTCCCACCAAAATTCCTATATATATAAATTGAGAAAAATTTGCAGAAACCCCCCCCCAAGTTATTGGTGGTTCAGAAAAAAAAACCCCAAGAAAATAATTAGATGTAATTTTAAAACCTAACCTATTAAAATCACCAAATTAACGCGTAAGGAATTTTTGTTTGTTTTTCCAGAGAGTATATTAGAGATCCTGGTTAGATTTAATAAATTTCATTTACCTTGATATTTTACAAGAGTTAATTATTATTATAGTAAATTGATGTTTTCTTTGTTACACAATGACCAATTGACCAACGTCATATTTCTAAAATGGTTAGTGTAAGCTACACAAGTTTGTAAACTTAAAAATAAAGTAATGAAAATTGCTCTTGGGTTTATGAATAATAAGAAGAACATAATTAAAAAGTTGAAAGAGTAGCAACCGTTGATTAGTCTTCTTGTCATGAAAGACGACTTCAAACTACTCCTCTTTAACATTCTCTTCCTTATTCCTTCTTTCAGGGAGAAAAAAAAAACCCATAGAAGCAAAGAAATCTCTTATGAGTTCCTATGGACGGTGGAGATTTGATCTTCCACCATCAGTCTCCATGATCATCTTCTTCTTCTTCTTCTTCACCTTTCTTCCTCTGAATCTCAAAACACAAGGTACTTTTTTCCACTCCTCTCATCTCTCTGTTTCTCTATGCGGTCTTTTGTTTTTGTGTGTGTCTTTTGATTATGACAATTTCATTTCTTGAAGAGATTGCAGAAGTCTTTGATTCTTCTCAAGATCACTTCTTGATCCACTCCGGAGTTTATGGGAACCATCGAAGCCTGATTGAGACATCTTTTCCAGGCAAAAGTCCTGTCGTGGATGCTTCCCCACCATCTCCTGTTCAATCATTCGCAACCAACACAGAACCGTCACCATCACCGTCACCGTCACCAGAAAATCAAACACCACCAGGAGATGAAATCCCCAGACCTTCTAGTTCTGAGCAAGCAAAACCCCCTACCCCACGTCCTGTTACTCCCTCACCTCCGTCTCTGCCTCTACCTCTGCCTCCGCCTCCTTCTTCAGGAACTTCCAAGGTTTATATGATCGTGGGGATAGTCGTTGGCGTATTCACAGTCTCGGTGGCATTAATCATCTTCTTTCTTATCCTTAGCAGCAAGATTCCAATCAAGCCTTGGACCAACAGTGGCCAGCTTCAAGATGCTTTTATCACAGGCAAAACACATTCTTCAGTCTTCACTCTCTCTCTTCGTAACTTGAATTTTCTCTAATTTTATAGTTTTGCATTGCAGCAGATGTTCCGAGGCTGCAGCTATCAGAGCTACAAGCAGCATGCGAAGATTTCAGTAACATCATCGGCTCTTTCTCAGATGGCAACATTTATAAAGGGACTTTGTCTACTGGAGCTGAAATCGCCGTTGTGTCAGTCGCAGCAGGTTCTCGTGCAGATTGGTCCACCGCCATGGAATCACAACTGTTACAAAAGGTATCAGAACCACGTTTGCGATTGTCTTAAATAGAGAACAGAGATTGGCATTGCCATTGAAGAATAATCTTCTCTGTTTCTGCAGATGCATAAGTTATCCAAAGTGGATCACAAGAACTTTCTGAATGTGATCGGGTACTGCCATGAGAACGAGCCCTTCAACCGAATGCTGGTTTTCGAATACGCTCCCAATGGATCCCTCTCCGAGCATCTGCACTGTGAGGATTCCATCCACCCAGCAATTCTTTTTTAATTCAACTAATTCCAATCTTTAAACTGTTTGAAACTGATCTTTTATGGCAGCTCAACACACAGAGCCCTTGGACTGGCCTACCAGACTCAGAATCACCATGGGAATAGCTTACTGTCTAGAGCACATGCACAATCTCAATCCACCCATCTTGCACACCAATTTGGACTCCTCTTCTGTCTACTTGAGTGAAGATAACGCCGCCAAAGTCTCCGACTTTTCAGTCATCAACTCCATATCTCCTTCTAAGGAAGGTTCCTCGAACAAGAACCTTCTAGAAACCTCATTACTTGATCCCCATACCAACGTCTTCAACTTTGGGGCTGTCGTGTTTGATATCATCAGTGGAAAGTTACCTGACTCGGATTCTTTGTTTCTCGAGCCAAAGGCCGCGAAAGATCTTGTGGACCCGACCCTGAAAACGTTTCAGGAAGATGTTGTTGAGAGACTCTTGGAAGTGGTTCGACAGTGTATGAATCCATACTCAGCACAGCGGCCAACAATGAGAGAGGTTGTGGTGAAGTTGAAAGAGATAACTGGAATAGAAGCCGATGCAGCAATGCCGAGGCTGTCTCCAAGATGGTGGACGGAGCTAGAGATCATATCCACATAAGGAAACTAAAAGAGAAGAGCCGTATTGTTAGGTGTTCCCTGTATATACACAAATGACACTGTGAAGTGATGATCATCTTTTTCTTCCTCTGCATTAAAAGACTAAATACTGTATAAAAGTTGGTTTTGCATAAAAAACCATTTACAAACAAGATTTATAAATCGCAGTTTCTTTACATCATTGATGTACAAAGAAGAAAAATGAAAAGGTATATTGATAGTTGAATGAAATGTACAAAGGGGAAAATGTGGTTGATACCTAACCTTATAATTAATCTAAGCCAAAAATGGGTCAATGGACGAAGCTTGGTCCTTGGATCTGCTGTAGAGATGAAGCGTCTCAGTGTGATTAGGGTCCAAACACAGAGCAGCTTCGCAGTCTTGAGCGGCCAATGATAGCTTCCCCGTGGCCTCATGGAATGCTGCTCTGAGATGCAGCGTCTGTAGTTCCGGTCTGAAAGCTATCGCCTTTGATAGCTCTTCGACTGCTTCCGTCTCTCTCTGATCGTCCATCAGCACTGCCACAAACAGACAATCACTTCTTTAACTACAAGAATCTATAATATGATCATAATACAGGAAGGGAGAGTTTGTTACCGGCAGCTCGGTATCTGTAGGGATAGGTTCGCAGAGGGTCGAGTGTTGTGGCCATGTCAAGATCCTCTTTGGCTTTTTCACGTTCACAGTACTCAGACCGTTTCTCGTAGGCTGCTGCTTTGCTACACGCCTTCTCAATCAACTTTGTCATCTCCACGCACGCTTCTTTTCGTTGATTCTTCAGGAAATAAACTCGCGCAAGCCCTTGATGTGCACGAGTGTGTTTGATGTCTAGAGCATTCTTATACGCGTTTTCAGCTTGATCTAGCATCCCGCAATCGATATAGATGCTCCCAAGATTGTTCAGTGCCTGCAAAAACATAACAAATATATTAATTGAAAAATATATGCGATTAAGAGAAAGAGCAAGGGGAATACTGAAATGCTAACCTGTCCTTTGCGTAGCCCATCCGAAGGACACTTGAGGGCTTCCTCTAAAACCTGAAAAACACAAGAGGTCCCATCCGGATCGAGATTCTTGTCAGCTAGAACATAGGCTTTGAGGAAAAAAGCTTCAAAGGAGCGTTGAATGGAGATTGCTTTCTCGGCTTTAGCAAGAGCTTCGTCCACGTGACCCATGTCATATAGAAGCCACCCTTCGTAGACCAACCTCTCCGCCTCAGAAACAGCTAAGCTCCATGCCGTTCGCAAACTCCTCATCGCGGCTCCTTGACAATTCAATCTGTCACAAATCACAATTCAATGTAGCTTTTATCATCTCCTGAAAAAAAATCATCAATCACCGTTTGCATGAGAAACCAAAAAAAATCTTCTTACCTTAACAGTAGAAGAGACTGTCTAAACCTCAGAAAGTTTTTGCTGGGATCATTCTGAAGCATCTGATGAACAACAGCCAAAGACCCAACATCATCCACGGCTGACCACCTCTCGTAAAGCCTCACCCAACAATCCGCTTCGCTCTCTACCTCAATGCATTGCCCGGTTAGAGCCTCCATCAAATCATCTCTCATTCTCCCACCGAACAAAGCATATTTGGGATCTAAGCACAGCACTGCTCTAAGATCTCTCAAACAACTCTCACGGTCACCAGTGGCTAGAAACAGCCAAGCCCTCAGTTCGAGACAATCTGGAGTAAGCTTGAACTGAATAACTCTATCAACCTCCTTGAAGGCTTCTTTAATCTGCTTCTGTTCGAAATTCATCACGGCTCTGTACTTGTATGGAAAAGTCAGTGTCGGGTCAAGTTCAGAGGCAGTTGCTAGATCTTTTAGTTTATCAACCCCGACATTGTACAGAGACCTCTCCTGGTACATCCACCCAAGTGGCTTGTGATTAGAGATGAGAAAATGCATTAGCTTATAGGCCGAATACCTCTGCCCTAGTTTATATTCGGTCCTCGATACCCCGGCCAATGAGTAGACGTGCCCTAAGCTTGAAGCTAACCTGAAGTGAAACTGAGCTGCTTTGTAATCCTTTCTCTCAAACAGAACACATCCCATTTGATGCAAAGCCACAGCCTTTTGCCAGTTTGTTCGAGCAAACTCTCGAGTTCTATCTAGCAAAATCAGCATAGCCTCCGTGGTGAGTTTCTCTTCCATGCCTACTTGGCTGAGGAAGTAGTATAACAGGAACAAACACTCTGAACCTAGAAAAGCTAATTGTTCTTTTGCTTCAGAGCTGCAGAACAATCTCATCACTTTGGAATTGTGGAGAGACTGAGGAAGCTCTCTCAGAAACACCTGCAAGCAAGCAGTTAAGAGAAGCTTTGTACGTTCCTCCAACGCATACTCTACAAAGGTTAACGCTTTATCGAGGTCAGTGACAGATGAAGCCAAGCGAACCTCACACGCAGACTTCAGATCGTCACAACAGAACTTGCTGGCTAATCCAAGCAACTCAAAGACAGTTTCAACACGAAACAAATCAACTCTTTTGATCCTACTGTATATGTTAAGCGCCAACATTGCCTCAATCGAGATACCATTCTCGGAGAAATCGATCTCCGAAGATCTTGATTCAACAAAAGAACCATATAACATCGCCTCAAAAGGCCGCGAAAGCGCCGCGATTCGCGACCTGACACACTTAACCTTCTCTAAACCTACGCAGAAGGAAAAATCACTATCCTCTTCTAGACCCGAAAACTCATCATCAGCCCTAGAGATTCTAATGTCATCACTACAAAACTCTTCCTCACACACCGTAGAGCATTTACAATGCTCGTTGACTAGATTCAAATCATGACCATGAATCAAACTAGTCTTTGGACATTCAATAGCAAACCCATTACAATCCATAGATTCAACTCCCACGAGTTCGTGTTCTTTCTTCTCAAATCTCAACCAAGCAGATAAAACAACCTTACAAGGTACATCAATGGCGTGCCTCCTTGCGTTGAGCAAACACCTACGCAAGAGCTTGGCGTCGCCGAGACTACGGAGAACAGTGTATTGCTCGAGGTAGAGCATCGATTTCTCCGACTCCGAACTTGATTCGATTCTCCGGTATAGATTCGATAAGGACTCAACCAAGTCGATGGGTTTGAGGTAAGAGTCCAAAGGAGGCTCGAGGAGGTCCGTGGTGGGGAACCCATGAGGGAGAAGTGAACGAGAGATGGATTTGGGATGACCTAGGAACTTCTTCATTCGAGGGCTACCATTGTTGCTTGTAGAAGGAGAGTCTTGTGAATTAAAAGCGTGGATTTGGGTGCTCTTGAATCTCTCAAATAGTTTTAGATTCCGCATACTGTAATCACATAGAAATTCGAGAAATGGGTTTGAAGAAGAACAAAGAAACAAATCAAAGAGAGAGAGAGAGATTCACAGAGAGAGAGAACACACGCTCTGCCTACGGTGCCAACACAGTGCAGAGAGACAAAAGGAGAGAAGAAGAAGAAGAAGACGATGAAGTGTGATTGTGAATAAAGGTATTAAAAAAAGGTCAATAATTTGGGGAGAAAAATGGTTTTGATTCTCAAAAAGCTAAGCAATTGCCAATTTCTCTCCCTCCAATCTGCATAACGAAGCCAAACCCAATTATATATATATATATATATATATATATATAATGAAAATGGAGTCATCTCTTGTCAAGTCATATGTGTTTCTTTCTTATTTTTTTGATCTTTTTGGGGAACAGTTTGCGAACTTCACTGACTAGTTGGTGTGTTCCTAATGGGTGCGATACGAACCAGACCACTTACTCTTTTTTATATACATAAAATTGAAAAAATATATATACTTATATGGCTATTAATTAGTGATTTCTTTCTTTTCAGTCGTATGAAATTTTTGTTTAAACTGAAGAAAATACAAAACCGATAACTTTAATAGTTAAACATAATTAAAGAATAAGATGATTTGGTTCATTTTTGTTATAATTAAAATAAGCATCTTGGTCTGATTATCCAACGTCATTGGTAATGTGATGCCAAAGATTGGTTGGCTAACTAGTTATGTGATCCTTATCGGCTATCTCACTTATCTCCTATATTTGTGCGTAATCAATTGTGCATAACATTTTAAGGAGTGTTAACTAGTATTTGATATTTTGATTGATCAACTAGATAATTTAGTTTTGTTGGTGGATTAGTTGTGATTTAAATGACAAGCAAAAGAAATGGTCTTTTATTATGTACTTGCACCATAAAACGATTTAAAATGGTTTTACATAACACCATTATTTGTTAAAGAATTTTAAGTCTCTGAATATGGGATTTGGACCAAAAAATCTCGAAACATGCAAAATAACTACATATCCAATTGTGATGTAAATTCGCACACCTGGAAACACACATGCAAGTGTACTTTTAAAAGATATACATATACACGAATTGCGAAATTATTGAGGGTATTTTTTTTATGTAAACGGAGAAATAATTGAGGATTAGGTTGGCATTATTTGAGGTCAAAATATAACTGAAAATTTGTCAAACATTGAAATCAATTAAATTAAAACTGGTATGAGAATATATGTATATATTGTTTTTTTTTTAAATTTCGGGTATAGTTATAAAATTGAAATATAACAATTAACTTTAACAAAAAGGAAATAAAAAAAAAAAAAGAAGAAAAGAGACGTGTGGTCTCATGTGTCTCGGCAACCCATGTGAGGGAATCTGAATCACTTTTCAATATGTTTCTCAAAATCTGCGTATTTGCAGAATAATTGAGTTATTTTTAAACTGAATTATTAATCATGAAAAAACGATTAGATGGGAAATATAATTTTTTTTATATAAATTGACTTTGTGACTTTGAAGTCTCGAAACCAGCACGAATTATCCAGTGTAAGAAATATAAGCCCAAACTAGGCCCATCATAGCAAATTATGGTCCGTTTGGACAACCGCATGTCGTGCATCGGACCGGTTTGAGTTTATTCATAGACAAAATGTTGGGAAATGATATTTTACTAGTAATAAGAACCCAAAGAAAAATCACCTAGCTGTTTCTTTTTAGACCAAACAAACCCAACATTGTATTTGAGCCAAGGATCATGAGGCCTCTTCCACTTCTTTTTTTCTTCATCTGGCTCTGGATTCATCAGAGAATCACATGCAAGTTCCTTACATTAAGACTGAAACCATACATTTGTCTCTTCCATAATCTTCATAACAATTATTGTAATCGTTTTAACTAGTAAAAAAAATACTATCATTTTACTAAATGTTTTTTATACTAGTTAAACCAAATTTTGTGTGCTTTGTTATTGGGAAAAAAAATTGCAAACCAAATTTTGTGTGCTTGGGCAACAACAACTACCAAACTATTTGTGGTCCCTCTAGTAACAATTACTGTAAAAAATTTAATGCGATTAAAATATTTGAAGAAAGGTAGTTTGTTGGGGTTTGCAAAAAATGGCTACTACTACTCTGTGCTCTTTCATTTCTTCTCCTCTCGTTGACTCTCCCTCTCTCCACTTCTTCTCTCCGATTCCGCGATTCCTCACTGTGACCACACTCAGGTCAAGTTTCAGGCTCCCGGCGATTGATTTCCGCCGCAAATCTCCTCGTCGGAGTAGTCCAATAACGTCTTCACTCGCCGTGATGTTGCCGGGAAATTCGGTTGTATCGGATGTCTGCGCCTTTGGAATCACCAGCCTCGTCGCCTTCTCTTGCCTCGGTTTCTGGGGAGAGATTGGCAAGCGCCGTATCTTCGACCAGGTCTTCAGAAAACTCTAATCCAAATTACCAACAACACTTACATGTAGAAAATGGAATTACACGCGTCGATTTCTGTACAAGTTTATTTTGGAATTTTGTAGATGGCGATGTATATTAAACTCTTGAGTAGTTGATTGCTTTATCGAGTAATGGCATTAATGGCTGTAATGTGATTGGAGACGTATTTGTGATAAAAAAATTGCTGTGAAGAGAAATGGAAACTAAACCCCAAATCTGGTAAATTAGAATGGGGAAAGCTCTACACTGCTCAGAAACCAAATTGGGGATGATTATAAGTATATTTTTGGAATCCGTGAGTATGATCACATTATTATCTTATCTTGAAAAATTAAAACTAAATTTTTGGTATATGAGTTTTGAAGGTTTAAATGTTGCACGATTTGTTTGCTCTACTTTGAAGGGGATTATTTCTTGGAATGAATCTTGTTTATCTTCATGGAATTTAGTTAGGAATGGTAGTTATGGACATTGGAGTTTGAATGTGTAGCAAGAAATTGCTGAATAGGATGAGCATTTTGCCAGTGAACTCTATAGAGAACAATTTTTGTTGGGGGAAAAATGTATGGCTTCAGCTACTGGATTTTGTTTCTCTGACCTTATTGTGATCAAGAAATAACCCAAAACACATTAAATTTATAAGAGCCATAGGTTATATCTGATTCAGGGCTGACAGAATTTTCATGGTTCTCTGAATCAAGAATTGGTTTAGCATATGTGGCTGACATGCTTAACTCATTTGTGATCTTCCCTTGTTTTTCAGAAACTCATCCGGAAGCTCGTGCATATAAATATTGGGCTAGTTTTTATGCTTTGCTGGCCACTGTTCAGGTAATTCCGATGAAAAGGATTAATTTTGAT
This sequence comes from Arabis hirsuta, assembly GCA_964056655.1. Classification (NCBI taxonomy): domain Eukaryota; kingdom Viridiplantae; phylum Streptophyta; class Magnoliopsida; order Brassicales; family Brassicaceae; genus Arabis; species Arabis hirsuta. Next base: position 32,749,141 of record OZ053302.1, read on the forward strand.
AGACCAGCTTCTGCTCTTTGCTTCACCAGCTGACTCCAATACCAATCATTTCAGTTCTGGACTCCAAGGAGCGCTTTTCGCTTCCCTTGTACCTGGGCTCAATATAATAAGGATGCTGCTCCTGGGGTTTGGAGTGTACCACGACGAAGGAACGATCAAGTCAATGAGCAGACACGGAGATCGCAGGTAGCTGAATTGGAAAAAATACCTCTCACATTCTTGGTATTTGACTTAAAGTCAAATCACAAAATTTAACCATCTCTAAGCAATCTTGGTTTCTGCGATCAAGATTTGGTTCTTCTGTGTATTACCGCTTTTTGTCTCTTCACAAAGTGTCTATAGTCGCTCTCTGCATCAGGGAACTACTTAAGGGACCGCTTTATTATGCACTGTCAATCACATCGGCATGTATCTTCTATTGGAAAACATCCCCAATCGCAATTGCGGTGATATGCAACCTTTGCGCAGGAGATGGTACGTACACTTAGCTCTGGTTTGATACCATAACATTAGCAACTTTTGTATTGGAAATTTGAATCTATTGGATGACGAATCTTAATACATTGTTGTTGTAAACACCATCTTAAAAGGTATGGCTGACATTGTGGGGAGGCGGTTTGGAACGGAAAAGCTTCCATACAACAAAAACAAATCATTTGCTGGTAGCATTGGAATGGCCATCGCTGGGTTCTTGGCATCTGTTGGGTATATGTACTACTTTGCTTCATTCGGGTACATCAAGCAAAGCGGGCTGGATATGATTCTCCGTTTCTTCATCATCTCTGTAGCATCAGCTCTTGTGGAATCACTACCCATAAGCACCGACATTGACGACAATCTCACCATTTCCTTAACCTCTGCCTTGGTCGGTACTCTAATCTTCTAATGATGCTACCTCTCGTTGTCCTGTCTCATTGAATAAAGAGTCGAGCTTGATTGCCTCTACGAAGTACATGTAGTTACTAGTGAAAAAAAATCTCATTGTTGTTGTTGTTGTTGTTGTCCACTGATCTTATTTTTTAGCTGCAATTGCAGTTGGGTACAATGTTGTAATGTTCTTCTTCTATTAGTGAGAGAGATGATTACGAACAGACCAGACGCGTTCTACAATTTGTACTAGAAACTCAATACATGCTAGTTTGTTGTATTTTGCCTGTGGCTATATCGAAATGGACTGTTTGCTTACACAACAACAACAGGTGAGGGCTTGAGTCTTCTGGTCCAGGAAGCTTCTTCTGACAGGTCGGACTGGTGACTGTAGCGGCGTTTCAGACAAGGAAGCAAGACGAGGAACAAGAGGAAGACTGCGAAACTCATCACAAGAACTACCGTCAAGATCTCACCGTGCATCGCGTAGTGACTGTCTCTTGTGAAGGGAATTCCCTCGCCGTCTTCAGGACTCAAAGCCTCCACCGTCGGAGTTACCATTTAGAGAGGTACTCTTCAATATAATCTCTCAACTACTTTTGCTCAATAATATCTTTGAAAACTTTCTTCTATCTTTGGGTTTCTTTTCCTATTTGCTTGGAAGAATATTTAAAATTTTAACGAAAACTATGTTACCACGGAAGAAAAGAAGAGTGTAGAGATAACTGTTAAGTATATGGATTTTTTTGCATAAAGATGATGAGACCATGAGAGTGTGACGTTCGTGAATGAGCATTGAAATGATTCTTTAAAGGCGCGACGTCGTTTTCGTCTTATTGAATAAAATCCTTTATCGTGTAGCTCTGCTCCGTGACTTTCCGGGAAATTTCCTTTTGAGAGAAGAGACCATGTATCACACGTTCTTTGCTTCTAATTCTGCCTTTTTCTAAATAGAAACAAATATCAAATTACTACTATTTTATATGGTCCCCTCACAGTAATTGTTTGTTTTCACCTATAATCTCGTAATATGAAAGTAGACGTAGGTATTCGGATATCCATTCGGATATCGGATTGGGTAGTTCGGGTATCGGGTTTTTGGGTATACAAATATAATACCCATTCGGATTTTTAGAATTTTCGGATCGGGTTTGAGATGGTTATTTTTGGGTTCGGGTCAGTTTTGGGTTTGAAAGTCAAAACCGAAAATAACCAAATTTTGCTCGGGTTTGGATTTTATTCGGTTTTGAAACCCGAAATACCCGATTAAACCGAAATATCTGAATGAAATCTGCAATTTCAGACAAGTCTCTAAACCTGTTACACGCACATCTATATATATATACTTATAAATACGAAGTCGCAAATCCTACGTGGCGGCTCTACGGTGAGTTTAAAATTTGGTCTACCGAAATTACCCTTAATGAATCATATAATTACAATCGTATGCGATCGAGTTGTTATTAGGCCAAAATAATTAGTATAGACCCATAGCTTTTTCATGGCCCATCACAATATATAGGTCGGCCATTAACCATAGAACATCTATAAATATATAATACTCTACTTAGACTTTAGCCTCAAGCATTCATAATCGGCCGCATCTATTTTTCTTCATGCAAAACCCTAATCTCATATTTCTCCACTTCCAAAACCATGGCGATGATCATTAGATGTTTTTTTTGTATATCATATGTTTTTCTTTCACCATCTTCTCTTCTTTTGCAGGGCTCATTAGAGTTTAATGTCGGATGTAAAGCTTGCTCAGAAAGAAACCGTTTCCAAGCCATTGACACTTTTTCTGTAAGTTTCTCTATTTGTTGTTAGGGTTTAAATTCAGCGTTCTTTTATCGATGGGACTTGACAAAAAGCTTAAAACTTTTGCAGAGCTCGTGATCCATATGTTTTATCGATAGGTCAGAGAGCTTTATCACCAAATCTTGGTGGCAGAAAAGAGAAAAAATATATCCCAAGACGTTTTCTCTATATATCTTTCTATCTTCATAATCTCAATCCTTCGTTTATTGTTCGTTATAATTTAAAAGTTTAATCGATCTTGTGTTTTTTTTTTTTAATTGGTGGATGAAAACCAGCGCCTGTGGCATGATGAAGTGGCTTTAAAGTGATGATGTATTCGTAGGTGATTTTTTTCTTAATTTGATTTATCTTTGTTTTGGTTCAATTAATTCTTTCCAAGATTAGATGATGTATTTTCAAGGACGGAAATACATAATATGCTTATGTGTCTTGAATGGGTCTTGGATTATGCATTACTTTTTGGTTTTTATGTAGATTCCTTGTAATACCAAAGTCATCATCTAGAGTTAAGGACTATGATGATGATGGTGATGATTGGTAACTTATCGACGTTTGTTCTAAGAGCTTTACCTTCAACGAGTTCAAGTTCGCTACTAGAAACATTAGACCGGACAATGTGATCGGAGAAGGTGGCTTTGGTTGTCTTTAAAGGTTGGTTAGATGAAACCAATCTCAGTCCGACTAGACCCGAAACCGGTTTAGTCGTCGATGTCAAAAAGCTTAACCAAGAATGTTTTCAAGGTCACCGTGAATGGCTGGTACATTGTTCATTTCCTCAAACTTGAGTTGTGTGTGTGTGTTTGTTTGTGTAATTGTGTCTGATTTGTTGTGTTCTGTTTGTGTTTCATACAAATGTCAATTACTTAAGACAACTGAGTCACCCGTATTTGTTAAGAACACATTATCTCCAACCGGTAAGTCTTGATAGTCTTACACCATTAACAATAGAAATCTTTTTTGTGTGCAATACAAAAATTTAAATTAATCTTGATTTCTTACTTTAGTTCCATGGAGAAGCTATATGCTCAACCATTAAAAGCTTATGGCCATTTAAAAAGCATTGAAAGTGATCGAGAGATAAGAGAACCATAGTTATGTCTCTATCTCCTTTTTCTTACCTTGATTTTTATGTATCATATATCACTTCCAATTTATAATTCTATTACGTTTGGTTTCTAATTAAATAGCTATTAGGTTTTCTTTATTTCTTCAAAGGTTTTAGTCATACCCCATGACTTCAACTTCAGAAAAAAATCTTCTTCCTCAAGTAGTATTGTGTTCTCTCGATTATATACACACATAAATCTAAACAATTTAGTCATAAAAATTCATATGTTACAATTATTTCCTTCTAAGTTTATGATCTATTAGAATTACTCTGTTTTTAATTATTTTTTAGTGTTATTTACACATGGAGCAGAGGCTGTATCGAGAAGATTCATATGTTGGAGTTCTTGCATGCTGCTTAATGATGTCGAATTAGTAATGTAATTGGGAGATTGACTCAACATATGTAAGACATATATTAATCTATTTCAAATATTGGTTCAGAGATTATTTCTCTAAAAAGTTTTTCAATTCATCTCAAATTAATCTCGGTATTTCTTTGAATGTCTTTAGTGCTCCGTTTCATAATATAGTAAGGCTATGTTCTCTTCTTGAAAGAGTTAACAAAAACATTTATTTGATATTTTTCCAGACCTATTATGGATTTTCGGATTTGAGTGAATAATGTATTGGTTGGTGCAAAGAATGTCAAAAGGAAACTCTTGACGTTTACATATCTCCTCTTGATCAGTCCTTTTACTTTTGACTTCAACTGATTTGATTTTTTGGCAGATTCAGAGATAATTAAGAAAGTTTGATGAAAAGATCACCTCGCTTATTCTCTATGCCTCGAATACAAGATACCAAAAGGCAAAAATTTGAAACCAACTTCTTTGACAAGGTCTACAACACTCACTCCTCTCTCATCTTTAAACCCATTTTGTTTTGTGATTATCCAGTTTTGCTTTTGTTTAGTATCGCTGCTCGACCAAACTCCTTTTGTACATAAGGTTCCAAGGAAGGTATGCATTTAAGATTTAATCATTGAAACATATTAAACAGATGACCTATCATGGACCCCGAGTTTTGAATACCAAGAAAACCTTAGGAAGTATAATGTTTTTGTGTCTTTATTATTTTTCAGATTGTATATTATAACGTGCAAGGTATAATAAGAGCTCCAACCGACATTGAAAATTATCCAAAGCTATGTTTACGTTCTAGAAAATAAACATGTGTCTAACCGGTATCGCAGTGTAAACTTCTATGATTGGGTTTGATGTGAATCTTGAAACTCGAAAATGAACAGAATGCTCTCTCATCTCCACCCATATTTTGAATGCCATTTAAATACTCAAACCATAGTTGAGCCAGAATTGAACAAGTCGAAGAAGAGGAAGAGGATATCAATCACTCAAGACAACATAAATTATAATGGTACCAAATAAGAAGAAGAATAAAAATGCAAAATGAGATTTTTTTTGGAAAACGGTTATTTTGTTTCTTTTTTTATATGTGTTTTGTGAGAGAATATGAATTATAAAAAAGTGAATTAGAGTATTTAGAATTTTAAGAAACACCATTTACCGAAACAAAAAAAAAACTGAAAATCAAGGCTACCAAAGACTAAACCTTCTATGTTTGCTTTAATGTTTTCAAGTATGCAAAAGTAAGTAACTTCAATGAATTAGACATTTTTACAAATCTATTTCTTTTAACTTTATTTTCAGTATTTTTATTTGTTTACTCCAATTCGTGTAGAAGATTAACAAATAGAGATCCTAAAATATAAAGACCACATGATCACGAAGATTGAGTTTTAACTTTCAATCACAATACACTAGAAAGTAGAATTCATTGAAATCATTGAATATGTGTATTTATTTGATCATCATCACTAAAAAAGGAACAAAAATCTGCGTATTTACACAAATATAAAAATCTTACGCAAGTGTCATGGAAGGTGAACAAATTAACCAAGTTTTAAAGATTGACATGGGATATAGATTGATAATCGAGTAAGACATAGCAAAGATTTAGGTTACAACATAAAAATGTTTGTGATTGTAAAAGGAAAATTTGATGGAGGCTCCGTATAAAGTTAGCTTGGCATTCACCGTAAAATTGATAATCCATTCGACTCAGGTTTGTAATAATTTGGTCGTATGATACTATATATGAAATTTGTTCAAAATAATATCATCATATAAATAAAATATTTACATGTGTTCTTGTAGGAATTTCCTTCTTCCTGAACATAAGACTTGATAACATAAAATAGTTTAGACATATAGTCTAAAACATTTTTGGAAATTCGCTAAAACTTCACCCAAAACCATATTATTTTTGATGTAGAAAGCTTTTTTGATCGATCATGGAGTGTCCCAGAGGAAAAAATTAGATGCTAAAAATGATTTTTTTCTATCATCGATAGTAGGTCTAGGAAAATATGCATTGGGTGAAGAATCATATGATAAACCCTAGATTGAGATGCGATTAGATTTTTGTATCTAATATATGAGTGGAAAGTTTAGTTTTGTGTCAATTTAGGGTTTGTCATCTAACACGAAACAAAAATCTACTTCCGATGAAGTAACATAATCTCTCTATAATACCTGGTACTTCTCAAATCGAAATTTTTTAGTTTGGTTTGTGATTTTCTTCTACTGATTTTTATCTTTTGGTTTCGCTTAATCAAATATATGAAAAAATATTATGTTGGATTGTTCAATTATATTTCGTGCAATGTTACATGTATACAAGACATCACATGACTGACTGGGTCGTGATGGATAAGGGCTGGGACTGCACGGGTAAGGACATGAACAGAATGCGGGTAAGCACTGGGACAGGACAGGTAAGGGCTGGGACAGGACATGTAAAGTTTGGGACAAAACGCAAGTAAGAGTTGGGAGGAGATGGGTAAGGGCTGAGACGGAGATGCGGTAAGCGACGAGGCATATGGGCTACTAGGGGTGGGCATTCGGTTTTTCGGTTCGGTTCGGTTCAGTTTTTTCGGTTTTTCGGTTTTTCGTAAAATGAGTCCATATGAAACCGAAATTGTTTCGGTTTGGTTTCGGTTTGGTTTCGTTTCGGTTCGGTTTATAGAGATCCATATATCGTATATACACTAAAATTCATAATATTTTTCGGTTTTTTTGGTTTCGGTTCGGTTTTTTGGGTTTCGGTTCGGTTTTTTGGTTTTTTGGTTTTTCGGTTGTCGATAAAATGAGTCCATTTAAAACCGAAATTGTTTCGGTTCGGTTTCGGTTTTGGTTTTTTCGGTTCGGTTCAATTCGGTTTTTCGGTTTTAGGTATTTTTGCCCACCCCTATGGGCTACGGTAGCGACCGTGTTTGTTAATTGAAAAAAAATGATTGGATGAACTTAAAATCTTAAAATATTGTTTTTCATTATCCATATCCGCGCAAGTATAAGAAGTTTTTGAGAAGAAAGAGACTAAGAGATTATGAAAGAGTCTATTAAATAGAAAAGAGAATAAGGAAAAAGAACACATAAAAACATCGAGAAATTGAGATTAAACAATATGAGTATACAAGAGAAGAAAGAAAAAAAAAAGGACAGAGAGCTTGTGAAACTACCAAAAAAACACATGGAAAGCAATGGTCTAAAGAGAGCCTTAGTGATGCTCTAAAAGATGAGGAGCGAGGAGACAACTCTAGGCCATAAATCTCATCTTGCATTACAAGGTTGTGCAAAAAATCTTGATCCATTGTTATTTGCTGATCATCTTTCACCTTCGGTTATGTTTGTGAAGAGGTTTATTTACTCATCAAGTGAAATGTGTATGCCAATTATGTTTGATTTGTACACGAAACTAGAAAATTGTAAGTTTGAATTTGATGGTTAAAAAACTAACGATTCGAATTTGATTTCTTTTTTTTTCCCATAAATTGTGTTTTATGTTGAGCTCCTTCGCTTATTAGAAGTTGTTTGGCTGCTCATATAACATATGAAAGCTTGGTGAAATTGCAAGTAAGATATTTTCTCTCTGTGATCTATGTTAGTTAGTGTCTTTTTAACATTCATTATGGATTCATTATTCGACTGGATTGTTATTATCATCGGTTCATCGCTAAACCTCATTCACATTGTCGTGGTCTGAACAGAAGAAGAGTATGATTGTATGACTATGAGCAAAAATAAGAAACAAATACCCAACTTAATCATAAAATCATTTAACTTTGAGTAAACCAAGTTACATGTTACACAAATACAAGCAAAAAAAAAAGGAAAAGTATTGACGTTGTAAAGATCCACAATAATAAGGATTGATTGTCGATAAATTTAATCTCTGTTTTTTTTAGAATGACGTTAGTTATGGTTAGATTTTTTTTGTTAATACATTATAATCCATAGGATAAATTTATTAAAATAACAAATCTAATAACACTATTAAACGTGTAAGCTAAGTTTGTGGCGTATATATAAGTATATAACCATGCACGTAATTATTCAAACTTTGAGGTCGAATGTGCGACGATACAGTGCTTGTGGTCAAAAGTTCAGACAATACAGCTCAAGTGCAACTTCCGAAAAACTGCAAGCACCCCAAATCAAAAAGATTTAAATCATCACAAAAAAGTCCAAGGCAGATCAATGGAATCAAGTCTTGGATCTTATTGAAGAGCAGAGAAGACTTTTTATGTGATGTAGAGAAAGTTTCTACACATAATTCTGATGCATGTGTTAAAGAGATGAGAAAAATGGTCTTTCTTAATCAAGAAGGTGAGTTATATTGGGCAGTCCTTGTATTTCTTGAGAAGAATGAGCATAGGCGACAAATTTTATGACACTACCAAATGAGAGAAAGAATATTGAATATCTTGAAAGAATGACAGGAATAAAGAATGAAACATCAAAGTATTTTGAATACTTTTTTATATGCTTTAATCTTATTTGACCCAAATAAAAAGAGCTGATAATGCCAACTATTATTGGTCCGGTAAAACTTATAATGATAGTTCATTTCAACATCTAGATACATCAATAGATGCAAACTTTTCCTTTTGCAATGAAACCTCACATTCTTCTTTTTTGAATTGTATTTGGTTGATTAGGTTATTTTTTTATTATTAAACTGCTTTTCGGAGTATTTTTGTTCTCTTTTTTGTAAAGTTTGTTTCATTTTTATTATCCCGCACAGGGCGCAGGTAATACACTAGTAGAAAACTATAAATTGCAACTCATTCCAATCAAACATAAACAATTCAGTAGAAGATAATCCAAATTCGAAGAAAGAGTTGTTCAAGTAACATTCCAAAGCCAAACAAATAAAAACAATATTATGAAAAAACCAAAAAGAAGAAATAGATGTTCAAGGAATCTGAGAAAGAAACAAACACAATCAAGAAAGAGATGGGCCTCTTGTATACTATTGAATAACTTTGAAAGAGAGAGCTCAACATATGGAGAGACTGTGTAACAAACAAGAAGAGAAGCCGATCGGGATTTGAATTGGGCCCTGATATGGGCTTTTATATATTTCTAGAGTGCGGGTTGTTGCTCATTCACGGTGAAACGAAAACCATGTCGCTTTTTTTGGTGTAAGAAGAACAGCTTGCCGTTTCATGGAATAAGAAAGCCTCAGTGCCCGTGGCAAGGATTGGGCGTTAATTTACAGATTCAGAGAGAAAACTCTCTCTCTCTCTCTCTCTCTCTCTCTCTCTCCTCCGTTCACCGCCGCGACATCGGCTGTATACTGTAAGCTTTATAATTCTGTGGACGATTTCGTTTCTGTAAAATCGATTTCGAACTGAATCTGGTGGCTAGTGATCGCTCTCGATGATCTGTTATGATTTCTTCTTCTCTGAGGAAACTCGCTTTTCTAGGGCTCGTGATGGAGATTTAGTCTCTAATTGTAGCTCACCAATTTACGATTTCGTTTTGGTATGTTTTTTTCGCAGACATTTTAAGCATCTGGTTGTTTAGAGGATTCAATGTCTGGCGCAGAGGATGATAAATCTTCCCATGCTCAGGTATTTGTTCATTATGAATTGGAGTTAGTTCAAGCATACAACCAAAACTTTTTTTGTGGACAAAATGTGGATAACAATCTCATTCGGTGTTTTGTTTGCATCCTTACCTGCTTAACCTTGCATGGATCTTTGCTCTGAGCTCTAGAATTCAGGGATTAGAAACTTTGATCGCAAACCAGTAACTTTGATCAACTAGTGTCTCTTGTAGTGAAGAATGTGTGTGTGTTTTTTTTTTTGTGAGCAGCACTGCAGTTAGAATCTTGGTGCCCATATAAAAGATAAAGATTGGAAAATCGAATTAAATTTCAATTTTTCCTCCTTTTCAAAGTAACTTCCGAGTGGAAACTAAGTTAGTGTTACGTTTTTTGTTTTTTTCTGCAGCTATCTTCCCAGGTTTTCCTTGATCTTGTGGATTCAGTGATTGCTGATGTAGCATCTGAGTGTCACAGGATAGCACGACTAGGGCTTGATCGAGATTTGGAGGTAGTAGAAGAAGAGTTGAGGTTGTCAGTGGAAGCGCGTGCTAAGGTCGCTGATCCTAGCAACAACCTTGAAACCAACACCAAATATGTTGTTGATATATTTGGTCAGACTCACCCTCCTGTAGCTAGTGAAGTGTTCAACTGCATGAACTGTGGGCGACAAATCGTTGCAGGAAGGTTCGCTCCTCATTTGGAAAAATGCATGGGGAAGGTGATCTATTGCATGCCTCCTTCTTGTGACTTTGCGCTATACTTTCCGTGTTGTTTAGTTGAGTCCCTGGTCCTTATTTTTCTTTTCTTTGGCATTTACCTAACAGGGAAGAAAGGCTCGTGCCAAGGTGACAAGGAGCACAACGGCTGCTCAGAATCGAAACTCACGACGCAGCCCAAATCCGCGATATACGCCTTATCCAAATTCTGGTAACGGGAACCAGTTATCAAGTGGATCACCTGGTGTTGCAGGTGAGGACTGTTCAAATGGCACAGCCCGAGAGAACGTGAAAGGAGATTGAAGCACAACCTATGAGAGGCTTATGCTAAACTGCAATGTGGCTAGTAACTGACTCGACCAGACTGGTATAAATCCTATTGGTAGGTTTATATTCAGTTCACAAAAAAGAGAGAAAACAGAAAGAAAACGAAAAGTAAGTAGTTCAGGTCTATAGTGTAGCTACTTCACCAATTTAACAGCCTTGGCATGCCAATCTACAGATTGAAATGAAATGACTCTTTTGGTATCGTTATATTAATACATGCACCATTATTATAAACTATGATCATAGAAACTATGTAGCATCCTCAATCAAACGGTTCCCACTGTTGTGTTATGATTGTTGAAGTCTTTGGAGCAAAAGAAAAGTACGGACTTCCCGGGACCTGGCAATTCCTGATCCCTTGGGTTTGCACTGCGGCTCATGTCGTGGTTTCTCGCCCTCAGTTTGTCCAACGATTCCACAAAGCTCTGAACTCGACAGACCTGTAAGGAGGAACTCAAAGACATCATTTGACCGATTGATTTTTACACAAGAAGCAGAGGAAAAACAGAGATTTCCTAGGTAAGTAACTTTGAGTTCACCTCTTTTTTCCTCTGCAATTTAAGATCTCCCTCGGCTAGTTTAAGCAGTTGCATCATAAACAACTCTATCAACACAACAAACTCCTTATCTTCAGCTTTGATTCCTCCTTGAACAAGTCCATCCAATGCAACAACCTAAAGACCCACCTTTTAATAACCCATCAATAGATTGAAAAGTTAATGCAAAGCTGCAACCCTTAACCAAATGGGTTGAAGTTTTGTTTACACTTTCTTGAAAGCATAAAGTGTTACTCACCGTGCGCAAACATTTATTTCGATTATATATACATAGGTCGAAGGTTCAAACGATAAAAGTTTCATATAGAGGGTTGTATTGTATTGTATTGTATTGTACAGACTTTACAGGTTAGACAGTTGATTCAAGTGAGAGTGTAAAAAATAGTTTCACCTAGTTAGAAAGCTTAGCAACCTCATCAATGACTATCCATTCTTGGCTGTTTTTGGTTTCCCATGGTGTGACCACTCTTTGTCTCTGTACCTTATCTCCTGTAACTGAGAGTGAATAGTTTAGCTTTTGTCTTTGAGGAGTACGCAATCAAAAAGTAGACATTGAAAACAACCTCTCAGCTCATTTGATGTGGAAATCATACTTTGATTGAAAACCAAAATATCATTTGTGGTCATTACAAAGTTAACGTATTTCTTAATTGTATCACTCGTTTTCCATATCTCTTAGTTCTATACTAAGTTCTATGTATGTATATGAAACTGACTTGTCTTTATAAACTGCATAGAATGATGTCCTACCAAATATGAAATGATATGAAAGCTAGAAGAAGAGGCCAAGAATAATGGAAAATACAAAAGCATAACTTCAACTTTGCTACTATAAGTAAAACAGTAGATGCTTTGACCCCAATTTAGAAGTGAGTGATGTATCCCTCTGAGATCCTCTATCACATTTTATTCACTTTCTACGCTTTTTTCATTATCTTTTTACATGGAATCCAATTGAAATTATAAGATAATTAAGAGATACATAACATTAGACTTTGCCTTTTACTTACAGAAATATTGATGACATGGACAAACTCTAAACGTCCTAATCAAAATCATTAGCTTAATCAGATAAGAATAAGGCTACATTTTTTCCTTTTTTAAGATAAAATTTTAGATAACTAATGGGAGTTCCTAAACTATTACTCATAATCTCCTTGATATCCGAAATTAGCCTTTAGATATTCCGATTTAAAAAAATAACTATCCGTCTCAAAAAAGGTTTGAATTGGGGCGAAAAAAAACCAATTACTTTGTGTTACCACTACCACTAACTCACCCACGTTTTTTTGTTTTTTTTCATTTCCAAAATTGTTACAACATTTTTTTTTATTTATTGTTATAAAGATGAATCTTGCGTCGCCGACGGGAACACCTTGTTACGCTCCGATCTACTTCTACTATTACTACTACTACTACTACTACTACTACTACTCAACATTCTCTTCAACGAACTCGATGCTGATGACTTCCGATCACCTCTTGATGATCCTCCGTTGTTGATCTCCGATTCATCTCCGGCAAACACTTCAATTCTAACCTCTCCTTCTCCGACACCGTCACCGTCGTCAACCCCTGTTTTGAGATCATCTTCCACTACACCAAAAGGCGGTACTGAAACTCTCCGATCTCCGGCGACGTTCTCGTCTTCTTCTCCGGCTGGAAACAATTGAAGTCTAACCTCTCTTTCTTCTTCTTCTTCTTCGACGACATTAAAGGCCGGCTTAATGAGATTGTCTTGAACAGAGGCGGCGAGAACAGGGGATCTACAGAGAGGACAAGATGAATGAGAAGACAACCACATGTCTATACACTCTACGTGAAACCCATGTCCACAATTTCTCAACTTTCGTCCGAAATCTCCCACTTCCCACAAACCCAAACATATCACACACTCTTCCTCTTCTTCTTCTTCCTCTTTCTCGTCTTCTTCGTAAACAAATAGAGGAATCGAAGAAACCACTGAAGAATCCAAACCTTTGTCATCGCTTGTTGCAGCAGTAGCAGTAGAAACTTCTCCACCGTCGAAACCTCCGAGTGGAACAGAAGGTATGATTCTAGTAGTTGTGACTGTTCTTCTCCGGTTTCGTCGTCTCCGACGACGTCTAGCTATGGAGAATTGTTGGTCGGAGGAGTCTGACCAGAAAAAGCGAGCGTAGAAATGGAGAATTAAGACGAAGAGGATGACTAAGAGAAGGAAAACAAGAGCAACTAAGAGGACATTGGAGTTGTAAGAAGACAAGACTTTGAGGAAACTTGAGAGATTGCTGCTCACTGTCATTGATCTCTTTTCTTCTTCTTCTTCTTGTTCGGTTTATAATTTTTGATGGTTTCAGAGAGTTCTCTTAATTTTCTCTAGGATCACCTCATGACCATTTCTTGATTCGTTGGAGTAACTAATATATGTGTGTAAAGTAAAGTGTATAGGGCAAATCAAAAGTACCTATAAAAATATTATGTATTGAGAAGAAAAAGAAATAAATAATATTAGTCGTTTTCATTTATTTCTTTATAAACCCACAAAATCTGGATATTTGGTCAAGAATATAATTTATCAATTTTTAAAATATCGAAGGGAGATTAGCTAGAATAACCTATTTTTTTTTTAAAATAGCTAAAATAACTTTACTATTTTTTTATTGCTGAAATAATCTATTCTAAATTTTTTTTATTTCATAATACTAAAATTGTTTTTCGCAGACTCTGCCGAGGTATTGGCAGACTCTACCGAAATATTGGCAGATTCTACCGATGTCTGCCAATATCTAAAAATACTCAGATCCTGCCGAAATATTGGCAGACTTCGCCGAGGTATTGGCAGACTCTGCCGGATCATTGGCAAACTCTGCAGAAACATTAGTAGACTCTATCGATGTATTAGCAGACTCTGCCAATATCTAGAAATACGCAGACTCTACCAAAGATAATTTTGGTATTATGAAAAAAAAAATCCATAATAGATTATTTCAGCAATAAAAAAAAATGGTCAGGTTATTCTAACTATTTAAAAAAAAAAAAGTTATTCTAGGTAAATTTTTCAATATTTAAACCTATCCTCTAAACCAATAGTTAGGAGAAACAAAAATTGTGAAAAGAAAGATGGATTACATGCATAAACTTTCGTCTTTTTTTGCTAAACTTTTTCAAATTAAAAACATGCATAATCTTTGTTTGGAATATTGATGAAATGTGATGTGTAGAAGTACTTGCAGCAGGGATGGTTGTGGGCCTTTGTCTTTTAGTGTGGTGTGGTTGCAACCAAATAATAGAGTGGAGGTTGTGAGTTTAAAACATGTGTAGGGTTTGTTTGTATATTATGAACCAATCTCTAAACATATGATATTCTTTATGGTTATCAATTTCTTTAAAGGCTTACATTAGAGTTACAAGTTCATGACTAACTCCAAGTTTTTTTAACTGCGATTTCAATCATATTTCATCGGTGATTTTTATTTTTTTTCCTCAAAAGCACCATATGATTAAGTTTCCGGTGATGGTATCTCCGCTATAGAGAGCCAATAGGTGAATGTTTAAAATTTACAAAAATGCATGACGTTAGACATGTTTCGTGAATTAGTATTGGGTTCAGACTGTTCAGTCCGTGATCAATGATTTAAGAAAAAAGAAGCTGCTAAAGTGTCGCATTCAGGTTCAACACATACCTTATCATTTAACAAAATACAAAATAGTCTCAATACATCATGTGATATTACGTTCGAATAACATATATCCTATATTGTCATTGAGCAGAAATATGAATCATATAAAGCATTTCAATATTATTAATTATTCTAACTATAATTTATTGGAGCAATTACAAAAATACTATTTTTTGTGTGCATATTTGCAAGAATGCCACTTAGGGGTGCATATTTGCAAAAAATGCCATTAATTATAGATTTATAAAGTCTATATCTTAAAATTCTAAACCCTAAAAAATGTTTTGACCCCTAAAACCCTTTAAACTCTCCTAACTAAACACTAATAGAACATAATTAACCCAAACATAAATGATATAAAGAAAAAATAATTTTGGAAAAGTGGCATTTTTGTAAAGATTTCAAAAGTGTAGCATTTTTGTAAAGTGATACTTAAAAGTGATATTTTTTTAAATTTCTCTAATTTATTTGATTGAATTTTATTGACTAGTGATTTCTTACAAGAGATGTTTTATATTCTTCTCGTCACTTGTATATTTTAATAATAAAAACAACATCAAAATTATATCGTGGAAGATTCGGAAAATCTGTAGTGGCAAGTATAAATTATACCCAAGGTGAAGAAAATAAACAAATAAGAAGAAGAAAAAAACTACTAATAGAAGAGAAGTAGGTAATGGAGGTCACATGAAAGTTAGCTTAGAAAAGAAGGCAAGTAGGGAGATAGATCGGGAAGATTTTACGTGAACATAAAGCAAAAGTAGAAATCGAGGAACACTATGCAATTTCATCTAAAAACATCTTTTCACGTTTCTCTATTAAATCAACGTTCTATATTTTCTCGTTACATAATAAAAACCATATAGCATTATAATATATTCGATGGTCACAGGCCCTAATTACCACGAGGAGCCAAGGATGGTCTTTGGCGACTCGTCAAGGTGACGGAGTTAACCAAAAATAAAAGAACAAATCCCCATGACTTATTTTTTCACTTCTCAATATTTTAACTAAAGAATTATGCTAATTTTCAGTAATTAATGGCCAAACAAGTTTTCACTTAAAATTATTACCATGTAAATGCATTGTATGGTACTTGAGTGGCATAATAATTGTTAGAAATAGTTGTAAGAAAATGACAATCATTTGCACACAAAAAAAAAAAAGAAAAAAAAAAGAAAAGAAAATGACAATCCTTGAAAATGGCAGTCATGGAAATAATAAGAAAGATATAAATGTAGTAGCTGTAGATCATATAGGTGAGAAGGAGGGATCATAAGAAGAACTTTATTGACCAAAAGTCACTCTTTGTTCCCATAAAATAATGACTGCATTTGCATTTGCATTTGCACTTGCAGACAGCACCTACTCCTTGTTTTGAGACTTTTCTTTTTCCAACTCCCAAGCAGTTTTAGCCTCTTCTTCCTTTCCCTCCTTTTGACCTATTCCCTTCTTCTTTTTTTGTTTGGTGATGTTCATAAATAGCACAGACCCATGTGTATTTCTGTTCTTACTGACAGTATTATGTAGTTAATAATTACATTAGATATCTACAAGTCTAGAAAACGTAACACTGTTCAACAAGTTTTTGGTGGTTCAATACTTTTAAAACTCATTTTGGAGTTGGATAACTAGAATCTTTCCATCTTCCACGGCCAATTCTTTTCATTAAATTAGGAGGAGGTCATTGGCCGAGACCGTAATCTTTCAAGATTTAAAACCATAACATGTAATATTAGTCTCATCTCTGTTAGGATTTAATTTATCAATTCCTTTTCAATTCCTTTGTGTTGTTTATGAGATCTAATCGCATTTGTGTTTGATTGTAGGTATGTGAGATTCGAAATGCATAAACGTAAAAGACACAAGCAATTGTTCACCCAGAGTTCGCTGCTCTACTCTCTGGGGGTGGATCAAAACCACCAAACTTCCACTATCAAGGTGATTTACAAGAAATAGAGAGTTATTGTTCTCTCTATATCCAGTCGCATATAAACCTGTGTTAACCTTTGCGATTGGTCGTTTTTTGTAGGGAAGCTTATAGCGAAATCAGCTAACTCCTCCACCGAAACTGAGATTCCGACTTAACCGGAGAATAAAAAAACGCCACCGCAAAACATAGCTTCTTAATCGGATTTATGACCGGAGACGAAGACACGAAGATCCAATTCACCGGAACTTCTGATTCGATCAATCTCTGACTTGAATCTCCTCTCTTTGGCTCAAGCAACTGATTCTCTCTCTCTCTGTGTATTTCTCTGCTTATAGTTTCTCTCTCCTTTCTATTACGATCTCTACTCCTCAAAGAAGAAGACAATGTTGACTTATAAACTTGTAGCAAACAAGTTTGACCAGTCTGGTTTGGGCTTTGGGCCATAATAATATAATCGAAGCCCATTTGTAATCGCAAGCTCATCACTGACCCGATAACAAAATGACAATCATCTTCACAAATCTCCACCTTTGTCTTTTTGTCGAAACCCAAACACAACTCTTCATCTCTGATGCGAAACCCTAGTCAATAGATGACTAATCTCTGTTCGTAACTCCACCGTCACAAACCACCACAAAACTGACCGGGAAAACTTTTTCGCTGCACCTTTGATCTCTGATACCTGAACCCCATTAACCGAAGACCCAAACATCAACAGAAACAGACGCCAACAACCTGTAAGTCTCTTCAATTCGTGAATCAGAAACTCAAACACTTTTTTCCGATCTAATCCACCATAAAGCTGACCCTTTTCATCTTGTTCCTGTGTAACACATCTCAGATCCTCCGATGAAGGGTCACAACCGAATCACTCTGACCAAGACGAAAACGTAAGTCTTCTGACTACTCTTCAACTTTAATACCGTAGATTCCTCAAACCAGAACCCACTGATTCATATCTCTACTACTGTGTCGATTTGTATCAGTTTCAAATTAAAGCAGACACTAACCCGAAATTTTGATTCTTTGTGCGAGATGATCCAATCGACAAAGCCATCACCGACTATGCCCGAAGGCACTCAAACCTTGGAGAGGACATTGAGTGCCACGAGGCAATTCTCAAAGGAATTTCCAGGTAAACTCTTAGTCAATATATCTGCTGGGTTTAGAGTAGTGTGAATCTTTAGAACCTTGACTAGGCCGAAATCAAGAATGCCTTTGATGAAATGAATCTTGTTAGCTATGTGCTTAGTTCTGTCATGAAATGTAGCATTCTTCGCTAGACAAATAGCACTCTGTGAGTCACAATGTAGCTTAAAAGACTCCACCTTCAGGCCTAGTTCCTCACAAAACTCTTTTAACCACAACCATTTTTTGGTAGCTTCTGATATTACCATGTATTCAGCCTCTGTTGTAGACAGAGCAACAACATGCTGTAATGTAGACCTCCAACTGACTGTGTTCCCACCAACCTTGTACACGTAGCCTGACATAGATCTTCTTTTATCCAAATCTGTAGCATAGTCTGAGTCACTATATCCTTCAACCTCAAAAGCTGTCTGATCTTGTGAAAGTCAGACACACATCTGAAGCTCTTTGAATGTACCTTAGAACCCATTTCATTGCAGCCCAGTGATCTCTGCCTGGATTAGCCATAAACCTGCTTACCAAACCAACTGCATAAGCAAGATCAGGCCTTGAGCCGATCATAGCATACACCAGACTTCCTACTGCACTGGCATAGGGAACTAATTCCATAAAACCTGATTCAGTAGCTAGTTTTTCCTTAGTAAGACTTTTCAGTCTGAACTATGAATTAGTTGGAGTGATTACTGGTTGCAATCACTCATACTGAAAGTCCTTAGGACCTGCTTGAGGTATCTCTCCTGAGATAACTTGAGAGTACCTTTCCTTCTATCTCTTAGAATATTCATCCCAAGTATTCTTTTAGCTCCCCCAAGGTCTTTCATTTCAAACTCGGAGTTCAAACACTTCTTGAGGATCTCAATCTTTTTCATGCCTCTGGTTGCAACCAGCATGTTGTCAACATACAACAGCAGGAAGATGCTATCCTCAACTGACTTGCCTTTGAAGTACACACATGGATCCTTAACACACCTGTTAAAACCTTGAGCCTTGATAAACTCATTGAACCTTTGGTTCCATTGCCTAGACGACTGTTTTAGCCCATAGAGAGACTTCTTAAGTAGGCATACCTTATTCTCTTCTCCCTTTTTGATAAAACCTTCTGGTTGATTCATGTAAATGACTTCATCAAGGTTCCCATGGAGGAAAGCAGTCTTAACATCAAGTTGTTCTAGTTCTATGTCTAGATTAACCATAACTAATAGGAGGATCGAATGGAGACACGTTTGACAATGAAAGAAAATATTTTTTATAATTTACTCCCTCAACTTGTGTAAACCCCTAGCAAGAAGTCTGGCCTTGTATCTCTTATCTTCAATCTCTGGAATCCCTTCTTATAGCTTGAAGATTCATTTACAACTAACTGTTTTCTGGTCAGAACCCATGTTTCATTCTTCAGCAACGACTGCATCTCTTCTCCCATTCCACCTTACCCAATCCTTACTTCTTCTAGCCTCAGCAACTCTTTTTGGCTCATCTAGTTTAATCTCTGCAGCATAACTCAGAGTGTATGCAACAACAAACTCTTCACTACTGTACTTGGCAGAAGTCTTCTTAGTTCTCTTAGACATATTTAGCAATGACATGTTCTCCAATGCGTGGTTCTTCTTCATCAGAATCTGTATCAGGGAAATAGTCAGGGTCATGCTTATTCCATGTACTATGTTTGGACTCACTCTCTGAACCATCTTATTCATCAAAAGTAGCTCTACCTTCAGCTGCAACCCGTGAACTCACTGAAACTTCAAGATTATCATCAGATGTTCCCCTGCTTTCTGTACAAGGACCCTGAATCAGATCATGACTGAAGGACACACGTTTTCCTTTCTTAGACCTAGATTCTTCATCACCCTTCTTTACTGAATATAACGTTTCTTCATCAAACACAACATTTCTGCTTATTGTTGACTTTCCTTCTTCTGGCAACCAAACTCTATACCCTTTAGTACCCTGAGGATAACCCATGAGGATACCTTTCACAGCTCTAGGACCAATCTTATCTTGTGTAGTGTGCACATAGGTAACACACCCAAACCTTCTTAGGTGGTTGTACTCCACCTTAGCCCCTGTCCAAACCTCTTCTAGAATTTTAAAGTTCAAAGACGCATTTGGAGTCCTGTTTATCAAGTACACATCAGTAGAGGCTACCTCTGTCCAAAACTTCTTCTCCAGACCTGCTTCAGACAGCATACAACAGATCTTATCAGCAATGGTCCTATTCATTCTTTCTGATACACCATTCTGCTGAGGTGTGTAAGTGCACGTCTTGTGTCTTCGAATTCCAGAATCCTTACACAACTTGTCCATCTGTGTGTTACAAAATTCCAAGCCATTATCTGTCCATAGACATTTAATCTTCTTATCAGTTTGGTTTTCAACCTTCAGTTTCCATTCAGAGAAGTTTTCAAAGACTTCATCTTTGCCCTTCAAGAATCTGAATCCATACCTTCTTAGAATAATCATCAATGAAGGTTAAGAAGTACGTGCAACCTTATAGACTTTCTGAATTTATAACTTATCCCCACAGATCACTGTGAATATAGTCCAATATACCTTCTGTTGTATGTTTGGCAGTAGGAAAGCTTTGTTTATGAGCTTTGCCTAGGACATATGTTTCACAGAAATCCAAAGTGTGCACATCTTTAGAATTTAGGTAGCCTTCTTTCACCAGAAGGTTCATGTTCTTTAAACTCATGTGCCCCAACCTGGAGTGCTATCTGTTTTTCAGATTAACATCTGCTCTGGCAACTTGTGCCTCACCACTGACTACCTTAGCTTGGAGATAATACAAACCATCTCTCCATTTACTTGTAAACACTTTAGAACCCAGACTTTTGTTAGACATCTTCTTATGCCAAGTCAGAACAAAGTCTTCACCTTCATATTTCAACCCATTATGCTCTAACGGACCATAAGAGATTAGATTTCGTCCCATTGTAGGCATATATCTCACTTTAGTTAAGATTACCACATAGTTATCAGGATTAACAATCTTGATCTTTCCCATACCCTCTACTTTTTCAAGAGTGTTGTTACCCATCAATACTGTTGTACCATCAACCTCTTCAAAGTCAAACAGTTCATTCTTGTCTGGTGTTATATGGAATGTACATCCAGAATCAAAGACCCACTCATTCTTTGAGTTTTTTGTACTCCCAGTGAGTATAATAGGGAATTTTTTCTCCTCTGCTACATTAATTGAACTGTTAGATTTAGAACCTTTAAGCTCTGGACAATCTCTCTTGTAATGACCTTCTTTGCCATAATTCCAGCATTCTCTTGCTTTAGTTGACCTTTTGGTCTAGATTTTGATCTTTTATCTCTGCTCTTTGATCTTCCTCTGACAGAGTTTTGGTTTTTCTTTTCAGGTCTTCCATGTCCAACAAACAACCCTTCTGCTTGAGACTTGAACTTACTCAAGAGACCGGTTGCTCTCAAATCAGTTTCTTTGGCGTAAGCTGATTCAGTGACTTCATCAAGAGTAAGTGTCTCTTTACCATTTCCATATTTTAGAGTATGTACTAGTGAGTCGTATTGCTTTGGTAGACTGGACAGAACCTGTATTGCATGATCCTCATCACTAACCATAATATTTAGGCTAGCTAGATCATCAACTAGCTTGAAAAATCCATCAAGGTTCTCTTCAATGAATTTAGTCTCATCCATCTTGTAGCTAGCAAACCTTTGCTTTAGGTAGATCCTGTTAGGTAATGATTTAGTTTGGTAATCTTTTTCAAGAGCTCTCCATACACCTAGAGCTGTCTTTTCCTTCATTACCTTTCTTAGAACCATATTTTCTAAGCAAGAACAAATGAGGTTCTTGGCCCTTAGATCCATGTCTTTCTTTTGCTCATCAGTGTAACCTGCTGCAACTGACTTCTGAGGAGTAGGAGATTCATCTGGTTTAGGCTCAGTCGGAATGAAGGGAGCAACACTTGATGAGCTTGCTGACTCTTCTCCTGTTATGATCTTGTGTAACCCTTGCAACTCAAGCTACATTAGCATCTTAAATTTCCACATACCAAAATCTCCTTTACCATCAAACTTCTCCATATCAAACCTTGCAATTACCGGTTCCATACTGACTAAAATCTGACAAACCTGAGCTCAATCAACCCACTGAACACAGACAACTCACTGACAAAACCTCTGAACCAACACTGAACTTTCCCAGAATCAAAACCTACACTGAGACTGCTTGACCACAGTAAAAAAACTTTGTTGTAACCTACAGCTCTGATACCACTTTGTTATGATTTAATTTGTCAATTCCTTTGCGTTGTTTATGAGATCTAATCGCATTTGTGTTTGATTGTAGGTATGTGAGATTCGAGATGCATAAACGTAAAAGACACAAGCAATTGTTCACCCAGAGTTCGCTGCTCTACTCTCTGGGGGTGGATCAAAACCACCAAGCTGCCACTATCAAGGTGATTTACAAGAAGCAGAAAGTTATTGTTCTCTCTATATCCAATCGCATATAAACCTGTGTTAACTTTTGCGATTGGTCGTTTCTTGTAGGGAAGCTTATAGCGAAATCAGCTAACTCCTCCACCGAAACTGAGATTCCGATTTAACCGGAGAATAACAGAACGCCATCGCAAAACAGAGTTTCTCAATCAGATTTATGACTGGAGACTAAGACACGAAGATCCAATTCACCGGAGCTTCTGATTCGATCAATCTCTGACTCGAATCTCCTCTCTCTGGCTCAAGCAACTGATTCTCTCTCTCTCTCTGTATTTCTCTGCTTACTGTTTCTCTCTCCTTTCTGTTACGATCTCTACTCCTCAAAGTAGAAGACGATGTTGACTTATAAACTTGTAGCAAACAAGTTTGACCAGTCTGGTTTGGGTTTTGGGCCACAATAATATAAATCGAAGCCCATTTGTAATCGCAGGCCCATCATTGACCCGATAATAAAACGACAATCATCTTCACAATCCCAACCATCACTCGATCTTTTCTTTATTTGCTAAACAATCCATCACTCGATCTTGTTACTTTGGCTTTGCCTTGAGTACGATAAAAATACATGGTCTTCCATTGCGATTTTAATAATGAGATTGTTTTACATACCAAGAATTCCAAAAATGAATCTTGATTTCGATTTTGAAAAACAGCTCAAAAGTGGCATATTAATACCTTTGTGGTGGTCAGGAGAAATTAAATGGTGAGGCGAGAGATAGAGAAAGGCTTAAAACATGGTGTTATTGTGGTGGAGCCGTTCGCATTTGGGGTTTAGGTTCCACACAATCTGTTGGGTCCTAAGTGAAACAGTTGAGCCCAAATTAACTAACTTGTTTTTACTTTTAAAAAGCACCATACTATCATCTCCTCCTTACCATTTTCTTTGCTGTAAGTAACAATTTAACAAACACAAACCACTTTCTTTGCTTCCACCAAAGATGTCAATACGAATGGATTTATACACTTTTATGGTGTTGGTAATGTACAATCATTTTTAAAGGTTTACAATAAATGTTACAACGTATAACCGGATTATCAGATAACATTAATCGATTCGGTCTGAAACATAGTTGAAAGCTACTATAGTAGTTTGATGACAAATACGAAGTATCTTAACCCAAAATAACATAGTAAAGAGACCACACAAGTCAAACACTTACAACAACATAAAAAAAAAAAAAAAATATTAAAGACTCAAAACATGGAGAGATGACAAAGTAATTGACTTCTTTGGAAGCAACCATCATGTTCAGTGCCAAGTATATATATCATATAATAAAAGCAAAAACAAAACTCTTGACCAGTTTAATTGGATCAAGTGCTCACCGCTGTTTTCTTCTCTTCAGCTTCTTTCTCCTTTGTGTTTTTCTCTTCCTTTGCAGGGCTTTCCCTTTCTTCTTCCTTGGTTTTCTCCTCACTTTTCTTATCTTCAACTGAAAGATTCTCAAGTAAACCAGCAGCCTCGTCGCCCTCTGTGCTCTCTTTCCCTGCTTTTTGGCTTTCAGCGATTTCATTGAACTTCTCCATGAATGTCTTGCAATCTGTCGATGTTAAAGACTATCAGTTATCCACTAGAGCCAAAGAGAAAATGCAGAGCACATTACCAAAGGATATTCTTCTTACTCTTACAGATCAAGTCAACATAAATACAATTATGGTAATTATAAAACATCTTACAAATCACGGTAACCATTTTGTTTAAATGCTTAGTGATAAGACTCACAATCTCAGACACCAACTGAGTCTTGAACAATGGCTTCAAGTTAACTCATAAGATCAATCAAGAGTTTACACCTTCACTAGTCATCTAGACAACAATATGTCTCCTTAAAATTATAACAAGAGGCAACATTCCATTCACTGCAACTACAAAAGCAGTACGGTTTTCGTTTCTGTCTCGACCTCTCTATATGGACTTTCAGAATCACAATTCACGGCTGCTAACAGAGACATCAATCATCACAACTAGAGAGTCTTATAAAGGGTACTTTCACAACCACCTTCTCTGATTCAACAACCACAAATTACGACTTGGGAACATATTAAATCTCCAAATACTAAATATTGCCACATTACTGGCACTGCTACAGGATACAAGCATGCAGTGAATGAGAAAGAACACTTACTTTCAATTGATGCAAATCTAATGCAGAAAAGCTCATCCTTCAACTCTCCATCGGAAAAATCAGTAGCGTGCCATAAACATGACTTTTCATTCCCACTATGTTCCTGAACACTCATCCCAGACAAAACTGCATACAGAAACACATAAAATTCAACAAGAGACACATAATTTTAGCACCAAATCATTGCAGAAAAAAATCAGAAATGGCGCACATACTGAGGTGATTGGCGCAGATCTTTAGGGTTTTAGATTGTCTCATGACAAGTCGAACCTTGCCAGTCTTCTTGTGCTTCAATAGCTTAACAGTTCCAGCTCCTCTCTCCTTCCATTGTTGCCCATCTTTATCGAATCGATACAGCTTCGATTTCCTAACGGATCAACATCAGAAGACATTTCGATCAGATCAAACAAAAATCCGAAACCAACCTAACCTAAAGAGAAGGAAGCGTTATCGGAATAAACAGAGTAAAGCGAATGAGTACATACAGATCGAGGACGGCGTCTTCATCTTCCTCGCCGGTAGTGACGGCAACTTCCTCAAGCCTGACGATCGGTGCAACTTGCGCTCCGGTGTCTTCATCTTCGTGGACTTCGGCTGCCTCTTCGCGATTCTCGTGCTCTGGCTCAGTGCTCGCCATCTCTAACTGTGAAAAGTGTGTGCTCTCTGCAACTTTGGTCGCTCAATTGGGAGAGAAAGAAGTTTCGATAGGACCAGAAAGAAAAAATCTGGAACGAGGGTTTTTACTTTATATCCAAGTTAGGAGGCTTCAGATTGTCTAATGGGTTTAAACTCAAATCATTTCAGCCCATTAAAGGCCCATAAAACAAACAGTTTCTTCTTTATTTTTTTTGTCTACAAAACAAAACAGATTCAATGTCAAAACAAATTTTTTTTTGAAACTTCAATGTCTATATTGTAATGACAATCATGCAAATTACATAATGTATTGGCGACGGGTAAAGAGACTAATTTTGTTGGTATGAAACTAATTAATCTTACTCTTGCCTACCTCATTAATCGTGGCTCCTGGAATTGCGTTTCAATTTCAAACTACATCATTAAATATTGATATGGATTATTGACTACCATATAGAAATCAAAGTGAACCATGGCAGTTTTGGATACGGGGTTGAATACAATTGCAGATATTATTCAATAGCCCGTTATCTTACAAGCAAAACATGGTCTAAATAAATACGAACACGTATGAAGTCATATGTATAAAAAATACTATTGCTAAATACGCGTTTCAACATTGCAGCGGTGCATTCACGTTATATTGTTCACTTTCCAATATATATTCAATTTTGTAACAGTAAATTTCGCGAGCTATTTTGGCAAAATATAGATAGTTACCCATTTATTTCAAGAGATACCGATGGACAATGGTAATGTGTTACACATCTAATTTATAAATTTCAAAACGCAATAACATTAATTAATAAGCGTGTTACACATCTAATTTGTTGTACCAAGTTTGTATATCATCATCAAAGAACCACTGGCTATGTCTTCACACATTGTTTGTAGAAAGACAAATGTTCAGGAACTATTGCACATCTTCTCCTTTTCATGCCTTTAACATGACGAACACAAACTCAACAACTGCATCTGTCAATGACCAAAATGATAACATGGTAAAAGAATCTCGAACACCAACAAGATTCGTGCTACTTGACAATTCGTTCAAATCTCTACGAACCAAACAATCATCAAGCAACAAAATCAAAATTGGTATTAACGAGTATTTTTTGTGTCAGATTACAAATGAATCATCAACGGGATTAAATCCTCAGACAGGGATAACTGTTTTTTTCATATTTGTTCTCATCATTCACAACCAAAATTTCTCAGCCCAAAAAATAAGAAAATCAATATATCAGACAGAAGCCTCAGACCGTCCTAGTCAAGAAGATAATGTTTCAACATTCTTATTGAAATTTCAGTAAACCATTTTATCTAATCTTCATCGGCTTCTTTATCAGATTTAAAACAAAAAACAAAAGACCGAATCATAATTATTAGATCTGACGAAAGAAGAACTCAGTCCCTTAGATGTTCATAATGAAATGCGATCATTACCGCTATCATTACAGGTCTGTAAATTGACTCATCACTGTTCTTCCTTCATCAAATACATAAAAAAATAAAAATAAAAATTACATCTATAACCTATAAGATTGATGTAGTTGCTCATAAGTATGCTCCCGAATCGGCATCAACTAGAATTAACAGTATAATGCTTCC
This sequence comes from Arabis hirsuta, assembly GCA_964056655.1. Lineage (NCBI taxonomy): Eukaryota > Viridiplantae > Streptophyta > Magnoliopsida > Brassicales > Brassicaceae > Arabis > Arabis hirsuta. Next base: position 32,776,027 of record OZ053302.1, read on the forward strand.
AATGATTAGGGATAATATATGAAAACCAAAGAGCAACACAACTGATTTTGCTTCAAGGGAACGAATCGTATGGGAACGAACAAATCCCAAAGACTATCTGATGAAGCCAAAATTCTCAATTCCAGAATCAATAGTGAAAAAAAAACAAGAAATACAATTAAAATAACAGGAGATTTCAGATCTACTAATAGAGAGAATGAAAATTTTCAGGATGATTTTTTAAAAAGCTAATCAGTGAACTAAGTTTCGATTGCTGCTGCTAAAACCCTAGAAATCAGACTATTGAATTGGAAGAGAAAAGGATTTCTCTAATTTATAAGTAGGGGTTTTGACTAATTGACGGTGCTTTTGAGGAAACCCTAAAAGGCTTTTTCAGTAAGCCTATTAAGTGTATTTGTTATCAAGCCCAATAAGGTTAAATTATGAACCGGAGATTTTTTTTTTTTTCCGGCAAATCAAATATATTATAGGGTTAATTAGCTTAATATTGGTTTTGTAATTAACTTATTCATAATGAAATTTAGGTCTGTAGGAGAGAGAAGAAAACATTGAACGAATATACCCCTGCGAAATTGGGAAAAGAAATCTCTAAATATTTACCATTAATCGGTAAAAATCAATAAAAAACTTTAAAAAGTTTCTGAAAATATTTTTTTGAAGAAGCGAATCCCTAACAGCCGCAAACCATTTCATCTGCATAAAAATTCCTCGGTATGTACAGTTGACTATTTAGTTTTTTTTCATGTTGTTATAGTTAGCTACAATTATAACCGAGAATAGTGAACTATATCTTTCAGATATCAAAAGGAACAATGGTTGCTATGATGTTGGGTAAATAGATTGATTTGGAGACATTAGTTAGTTAGCTATTCAAATAATAATATGTTTCATTATGCAAATTGTAGTTAGCATTCAAATAATAATATAGTTCACTATAGAAACATTACAATAATCAAATCATTTGTATATTTTTTGGTCTATTTTATCAATATAGTTGGCTATTATCTCATCTATGGTCATTAAAATAGTTCACTATGCAAAGTTGCAAACGTTAGTTAGCTAGCTATTCAAATAATAATATAGTTCACTATGCAAACATTATTCAAATAATAATATAGTTCACTATGCAAACGTTAGTTAGCTATTCAAATAGTAATATAGTTCACTATATAAATATTACAATAATTAATTTAGTTGTATATCTTCTAGGTTACATTTATCAATATCGCTAATCAATATAGTTAACTATTATCTCACCATTCACTTTTCGTTATTGACTGGTTTGCGAACAAAATGAAACAAACACTTGGGTAAATTAGGATCTTTCATCTTCAGAGAAAAAGAGAAGTGTGAAGCAAAAAAGAGATGTGAAATCAGTAAGAGTATTTCCACTAGACGAAGAGATGCAAACCTAGAAAAGATTAAAAATAAAAACGAAGAAGAAGGAGAAGAAGGACGTGGGGGAGAAGGAAGAAGAAGAAGGTTTGCAAAGAAAAGAAGAATGTTTGTCGATTTGTAGAAAGGAGAAACAAAAAGTGAGCAAAGAGTTTACCGTGAGAGAGGAGCACGACAGCAGTAGAGAAAAACAGGAAGATGAATAATAGATTATGGTTAAGTTGGTTTTTATTTCTTTTTTATTATGTTTAATATTTAATTTTTTTTTGTCATGTAAAGTAAAAAACAAAGAACCTAGGTAAATAGACAAGGCTAAAAGTGGAACTTTAGATATATAGCAAAAAATTTAGATACTTAATTATATTTTACCTAGTGTTAGATACCTAATTATGCCTAAAAGACAAATATATGTCCTAATTTCCCTATATTATATCATAAAAAGTTTACAAGAGAGATAAACATGTTCGATACAATTGTTAACGCAAATAAAGAAAATTGGAATCAATTTCGATGAAAGAGTGGAGAGTAACCAAACTATCCTTTCGGGACAGGTGAAGTCGGTTATGTCCCCCTTCATATATTTGTAGGTTATCATACTGTTTTTGGGTCGTTTATATATAACTAACATTTGCATTATTGATGCATGAAATAAAACTTTATAATCATTTTTTTTCCAACATTTCGATTTATTGAAACTTATTTAACACATATTACATGAGAAGAAGAGTTTGACAAATACAATTGTAAAGAGAAACTAAAGGTTTTTTCCACATTAGGATATAAGTGAAGACAAACATCTTTAAAGACACATTAGGGATATCAAAACAGTCTTGATTTCGAATCCAAAGTAAACAATTAGTTGTTCATGTATCCACAGTAACAGCCCGACTTCCAATATCATTTACGATAACACAACAACGATTCTCTTAAACTAGATAATATCTTTCCATGATTGCCTTTATTATTTTTGTTCCCGACACCACTGTTAAACAAATTTAATATGTAAAACTTAAATCAGATAGATCTAAGACTAGTTGAAACTAAGCTCAAGAGAGCAAACCCAACCATATAACAAAATCGACTTAAAAACAAAATCGAACACCAAGCGAAAAGGATAAGACACCAACCGACAAAAGCTTAGAGGTTTACAAATTCGCCTCAAGTAGATGTAGGACATAAAAAGGAAAGACAAAAGCTTTTTGTAGACAAACTACACCATAGATTTCTCTCCTTCAACCTCAAGACTCACATGTGAGTGTGACCATGGTTAGAAACACCATAGCCTCCGCTTTACAATCGCCGGGATTATATCACCAAAGAAAAAACTGAAACAACCAAAAGAAAAGCAAGTATACGGGATGATAGGCGAAGGTGCTAAAAGAGCCACCGACGCCGGTCGTCGACAAAGACGAATCGAAAGAGCTTTTGACGGCAGCTGTGGAGTCGAGAGAGAAAACCCTGAAAAATAAATATCTTTAGTTCCGGAAGAAAAAAAACTTTATAATCATTAGAAAGAAAATTTTGCCTCAAAGTTTCTACAATTGAATGCATCCGTAAACTTTAGGATTCTCCTCGAATGCGTTAGAAAAATTTCCTACCCAATAAATTGATAGAAGAAGATAAGAAAGACAAACAACTAATAGAAGAGAATCGTATACAAGAGTTGGTTCCATGTATCAGGAAGACCAGGCAAGCACCAATGGCTACAATCTGCAGACTGGTCTGGTCTAGACCGTTGTGAACCGCTGATTAGACCGCTGTACACAGACGGATGACCGTCTTTTCTAAGGGAAGATAAGAGCGTGATGTCGAGAAGAAAAGCCGGATTGTGCATCCCGTGAAGCACTTCAACGATCACTGATCTTAGCTGATCTGTGTAGGAACTCACAGGGTAAGCCGCTCCTGTGATGGGCTCTGTCTCTCCGTAGCAGTTCTTGGATCCCGAAGACGATGATGCCACCCAGTCACTCGGGCTGATCAATCACAAACATATATACAACTGAATTTTCAGGACATCATTCCCTTCAAAAACATTAGAAGTAATTCCAATTTGAGAAAGAGAGAGAGTTACTTGTCATGCGTTGGAGAAATGGAGAGGAAGAAGACTTGGGTTCGGGATCTATCGACGTGTGTCTCGACCCAATAAGCCCAAGTACGAAGAGCTTTCTCCATTGCGACGAAACGGTCCATGTCTTGGTAATAGGAACTGCCTGATTGAATCACGTCCCATCTGTATTTCACAAAAGGAGCTCAATCTCTATGATATATTAAGACACTTGTTGAGTCTTTGACATAGCAAAATGAAATCATTGGTTTGAATTGAGATTTTTACCCTTGCATATTTCCGGTATGGCTCCACCAGTGACCGGTATTGAAAATGAGTAGATCAGCGTCGTGCCACGCATTGGCATTGCCAGAGATCTCATCAAGTTTCAACACTCGCTTGCCTTGAACAGCGTCTATATCCACCAAGAAGGGAGCTTTGTAAAACGACATCGTTATACCATAATCCTACATCAATACACAAACATTTTCCTTATAGAACCCGAGAAAGAAACGTGAGACATGAGACAAGACGAAAGAAGAAAGCAGTACCAAGAATCTGAAAGTGGAGAGAGGAAGGCCTCTGGTCATCTGAGTCCTAGTAGACGGTGCAGATGAAACGATGAGGCAAATCAACGACTCCCACTGATTCTTCCCCAATGAATCACCCGCAAACATTATGTTTTTCCCTTTCATTTTCAACAGAAACTCAACACCATTGAACCTAATCATCATTCCATTAACAATTTACTAACACATCAAAGCCAAATATATAAACCTTTCTCAATACAAAATTTCAGATTCCATATGAAATTGAAGCTCCTTTACATGAAATTGGAGACGAAATTTAACAGCTTTGGGTAAATACGTACGTGGGTAAGTTGCAATTCTGAGGTTGCCAACGATACTTGAGGTAGTCGGAGTCAGGACGACCGTACATCTGGCAATCGAACTCCGGTTCGACGACGGCGGGACAATCGGCCGGTTTATAGAGAGGATAAGAGTTGTCACGGACCCACGTGCCGAGGAAGAGAGAGCACGTGCTCTTGTTCCCTTGGAAAGCAGATGGTCTGCTCGAGCTGTATTGGTTACTGCCACTGCCACTGCTACTGCTGCTTCCATGGCGTTTCTTCAAGCTCAGTATAATAGCTGAAGAAGATGGATGCACTAGTACAACAAGAAACAAAATGGCGGAGACTGAGATGTGAACAAGAAAACTCATCTTTTTCTTTCTTGCTTTGCCGGAAAAAAAAAAAAAAAAGTCTTCTAGATTTCCGAACAAAGAAAAACAAAAAAAAAGCCTCTGTAAAATAATTGAGAGGAAAAAAATATCTTAAGAAAGTGTTTGGAGTTATTTATCGGTGTCTCTCTGCGAATGGGGATGGGTCTTCACGTGGGTCCTCTTACTTCTACAAATTTCAAAATTTATTATATTCGGTGACAAATTTTGTATATAACCTTTATGATAAATGAAAAAACATTACTAAAAAAAGTTTTTTTTGGTTGAAGGGATTTAACGTGATTTCTTTTGTTTTGCATGCTAACATAATTAGATAGATTTATAAACGCATCCATAATAAATAATTGATAGCAATAAATCTATATATACTTTTAAATTAATTAATATATGATCACGATTCACAATGGCAAAGAAATACTTTGCTTACTACTAATATATGCTTCCTCTTTCCAGCTTCATACCAAAAAAAAAAATGAAATTAAGTGTCAAAAGAGAGGTAAGAATTTGTTCCTCTCGACACCTTTGGGGTTTTGTTTTAGACAGAAGCAGGTCGTAAATCTCGACCTTTGATGCTGAAGATTCCGAACAAAACTTGTGGAGACAAAAGTGTATGAGGATCTCGTTGGAGTGTTGTTAATACTTCATGTTAACCTTATACATTTTGACCTTCTTCTTCGTGTGTAACACTTTAGAATAATACGGTTCTCTCTTTCCAACTTTTCTTCATGTGCTTTTATTTCCCTGCAAAACGACGAAAATATAGATTAAAATTGTATGAACCTATGAAGACTAACAAGATTCATGAATTCTCTTGAACTCAACTACTAGCCAAGAACATATAAAAAAAAAAGGACTAGTTGACAAGAAGAGTCGAGATCTCTTGACCCTTGTTGTCTCTATTTGAATCTGCCATCTTATATTACAGAGCTATGGAAAGCATCAAATACAACAAATGTCAAGGATCCTTAATTTCATGGACTCTCCTATTTTAGTCCCCAGATTTCTATTCAAATCTTTTGTCTTGGATAATTCACAGGACCAGTGTAAGACATTTGCACCATGTGTTTCACTTTCATGTGTTTTTTTTTCTAATCTCGTTATTATTCTTTTTTGATTAGTGATTGAGAAGAGTGAGAGTTTGAACAACATACTCTGGTGGATTTTTGGTGGAGCTAGACTCTTCGAGGTGCTGTTCTGCCTGATGTACCTCTGATCTATCATCAGAAGCAGGATTGTATTCGACCCTGAGGATGTCACAGTGTGGTTCACCCAGAGACACTGCATTATAATGATCCAAAGTTTAAAATCTTATTTAATATAATTGACGGTTTAGATTCTCTAGTGATAGCATTAGCAAACATGGGGGATTAACCTGTACATGGAATTGGATCTGCCACGCTGCTCTTGATCAATATTTTCTGGCACATTATTGTTCGTCCAAATTCCAAGAAGGTATACTGCAGAAAGTATCTCCTTTCCGAGATTGTCATTTTTGTAAATCCAAATGAATTAGTCCATGTGTTCAACACGCATGGAACTGCAGGCAGGACCAACCTCTCTACTCCCCAGTCAATGAGTACCTGGAGTACACATCATTTTCAAGAGAACAGTTCGAGTTCTTCAGGTTAAGTAAAAGAAGCTTCTTGAGCTGAAGGGGGAAGTGAAGTTTTCAATAATCAATACCTTTTCGAGTTCATCCATCAAAACTCGACACAACCCATGCTGGCGATGCTGGAATCTAGTACCAATGAAAGGCATTTCTGCAACCTTTTTTCCAAAAATTCTGAAAAGAGAACAAGTCAGACTAACAACTCGATCTAGGGCCAAATACAGGCCACGAGGTTTCAGAGTTTCTGTAATCTTAAGAGACAAGTTAAGCTTTATGAAATCTACCTGACAGTAGCCACGGTAACCAGTTCGTCGTTCCTTTCTAGAAGTACTGTGTAAAATCCACTGAAGTTCAAACGTTTATATTTCGACCTGCAGTTTTCTTACCGTTAGGGAGTTTGATGCGAAAGAATGTAATAGAAGGCTTTAACATAGAATAGTTTATTGTATTCTTTGTTTCTCTCTTACCATCTGCTAAAAATAACATCTTCAGCAAGATCTCCCCCACCATGAGATCTTTTCACAGGCTCGAAAAGTTCATGCATCACATCAAGGGCAACACTGAGTTTGCAGTGATTTTCTGCCACAGCCTCGATTTTAGAAGTGTCAGTCCCAGCTGTATCAGGTTCCAAGGACTGCACCAGTCTCCAAGTTAAGTTATTCTCCCCGCCCACCTCTCTCGGTTTTCCAATAAGCTCACAGAGATTTACAAATATCTGGATTAACAGTTTTTTTATGTAAGAGCAATGCTGAGTATAACATGCAGTAAATTATCATAACTTGGGCTGAGAAGTTAGTTTTATGATGACTGTTAACAAATACAAATGGAGAACGGGGTCTGGATTAATGTACCTCTTCACAGTCCTTGCTGCAAAACCACTTTTCTCTCAAGAATGTATCCAATGAATCACCAGCACCATCATGACGCAGACAGCTAGGGTGATCTATACGAACCACATAGAAAACAGAACTTTAAATCATTAAATGTTTCGCTGACCCTATGTATTAGCATGGGGAAGAATTCCATACATTTAAGTTCGCATTGCTTGCAACTGATAAGCTTTTCCTCCGTGGCATATTTGCTAGTATCCTTGAGAATAGGTTCTCCGCAGACACCACAACAACATGATGCGCAGAACCAGTCACCATCTGGAACATCCTACAAAATTCCAACGAGAACGTGTTAAGAAACCACAAGATAAAACTAGAAAATTTGCACTACGGTCTTAGTCAAAAATGGTGAAAAGGATAAAACCTCCAGCCCAAGACAATTTGCGTGAAAAGCGGCTGGACATCCATCACAGAGAATCAGCTTGCCACCATATTGACAAACGGAGCAAATTATATCGTTCTCCCCTTGACGCAATTTCATCTTCAGAATATCAGGTGGCTGTGCTTTCTTTCTTGTTTTATATGCTTCTACTTGGCATTCCAAAAGAGATCTTCCATCATCCAAGAAGATATTGGCTGCTGCTCGGCAAGATCCACCATCAGCATGAACTTCAAAGCCACTTATGGTGAAAATTCTACGGCAACAGCTGCATTTTATACCCTCACGAGTTAGTTTCCCCTCTTTTCTCACAGTGTGATCCTTTTGGTTACGGCATCGTATATTTTCCCTTGGTAGAACCACATTGTTGTCGATGAGCCAAGAAAGAATACTACGTGGACTGTGATGTCTGGAGATGGGAGTTATTACCCGACGCACTCTTTTGCTTGATCGTGACACACGGGTTTTACCTCGACCAATTACTCGATTCTTGATATCCATTAACATTCTTGAAGTTCTCCCCCTTCTCATGCTCAGATTGACATTTCGCAAACCTACAATCACCTCGTCCTTCTTGGAGTTATATCTAAGGTCAGGTTTCTGTTTACGCTTACTTTTCAACCTTATGAAGCCTTGAGGTTTTGTTTTAGGCTTGAGCCTAACACAGAGTGTCCTTTTATGAGTCGGGAGGGCATTTCTGGGATAGAAATTGTGGCTTTCTTTCTGAAAGACCTCCTCTTTTCTTTGTGTTTCAAAATCGAGCACGGTTTCAGAAGACGGCTTCATTCCATCACCAAGACCGACACTTTTATTATAAGCAGGCAAAGCCAAAACAATGGATGTCATCATTTCCTGGGTGTTATACGTCCGGTTTTCACAAGGCAGAGAAAGAGGCTTAGCCATCCCCGTAGAAGTCAGGGATTCATCACGTTGTTTCAATATAAAACATACTTTACGAAGGGACTGCTCCGTTAGCCTTCCATCTGGTGAGAGGTAGCGAAACCTGTGCCTTCCACCTTCATCTACTATTTGTTCTATGGTCCATCCCATATACTTAAGATGCTTCCTGACATGTATGGCCACTTTCTGTGATGCTTTCCTCATATAACTCGACACAGCTTGTGGGCATGATTTAGCAACACAATCAAAAGGTTGCCAATTTCCAGGTTTGTTGGGTAGTATCATATTTTTATGAGCAGCAGTAGATTTCTCGCTGGAAAATTCTGTTACCCTATCGATGTAACTCGCCTCTGACCTTATGCCAGAAACAGAAGTCCGTTCAGACAAGAACTGGTATCTCTCGCTTGCCGATTTGTGATCTTTGTCAATGCAGGAAAATTGTTGTTCTTGTGGAGCAATCACTAGCACACCACTGGAACAAAGATTGGTCTCATTAACCTCTTGAGAAGCTTCTTTCAAGAGGTTGAACTCTTGGTGTGCGTTTCTTTCAGCATCATAATCATGAAGAAACTGATTTATGGTGATTCTAAGATTATCACCAATCACCTCCATCATCAAATCTTCCCATAAATTCCTAATTGAGCAAGTCCATTCCCCGATCCTCGCAAAACCAATCCTATCGCGTATGTCATACCAAAGTTGCTCTACCGAAACCGGGAGATAGTTATCTTCTCTATATTTCTCAATCAAATCAAGAAACAGCCATCTCCCACGACACTCCCACGTCTCTGCACCCTCATTCCAATCCTGAGTAATACGTAAAGACTGAAGGTCAGCATTCAATTCATCACCCAAATCAGGGAAAAACACTCTCCTTTTCTCAGAACCATTTTCGTGGTCGAAAACCACACCTTCCCACCAAGCTTCGCTAAAAAACACATCGACGCAGAGTCCATACGCAAGATTCAGTCGATCAACTTCCATTTTTGGCGGCACAGGTCTTAAACGTCCACGGTAAATATCAGAAACGACTGCGCAATCAGGGCTAAACCCTTCTACTACCTCAGAAACACCAACAGTTTCCACAAGATAATCAGTACCATCATCAGACAGAATGTCATCATATCTGATACTACGCCGAAGTCGCTTATTCGACGCAATTACAGTTCCTACATACCAAGAACCCAAAGACCCTTCTTCAATACTCCTTACCTAAACAAGCAAAACAATTTCTTTCCACGATTAGAAGCCAAAGCAAAGTGGTATAAAACTCTCAAAAAGCAAGATTTGGCACTAAGAATAGAAAAATAGAGAAACTTTAAAGTCAATTTGTGAAAAACAAAATAAAAAGTCGGAACCAAAAAACGGATTTTAAAATTGGAGAAAGTGACAATGCAGCTTTCACGAAAGTCGAATCCAACAACTAGGCTCTACGATCAAACCCAAAACGTGGAAGGATACTGCAATAACCTTTAAGAAACAGCCGAAATTCATCAAAAATCTCGAAACGAAACAGTGCAAAAAATCACCGAAATTAGGAACCTCAAAAACCCTATAAACCCTACAAATCAAAATTAGTGACCCATTGTTGGAAACGGAATAGTCAAGGGCAAATAAAACAAGCAATCGGTTTTTTTACCTCAATTTTTTCTCCGACGAGAAGCTTTCTCCGGCGGAGATTTCGTCCACCGTTGCTATTCCGGCCGAATATCGGCGACTCCTTGTGCGCTGACATTGAGATTCCACGAAATTCGAGTGAAAAATTAGGGTAAGTTCGAGAAAACGTTGTGTTCTGATTCCGAAGCCGAGAAATTGTTAAGATCTCTGACGAACTTTAGGAGAAGCTTGTGATAGTAGCAGCTTTCTCCCCAAGTAACGCTGTTCTCTACACCTATAGTCTAATCTATCCAATTTAACATATTTTATTTACTTAAATAATGAGAATTATTTGTTTTTCTTATCTCTAATTTTATTTCATGGCCTTGATTTTGTTTTTGTTAAAAAAAAAAAAAAAAAAAATTGTAACAATTCTGTGTCTACCGGAGGAGAATGGAAATTTGCTAAATTACAATTAGTAATATGCACTATTTCTATTCCTTAACTAAAAATCTCAATTTTACTTGCACCATTGTCCACATCATCATATCTCATCTTTCGTTAACTATTCATTCTATCTTTAACATTACAAAATTGATGCTTAATGCATCCTCACCTTACCATAACTGAGTGCCTCTTGCATTCTAATCTTAACATGCCCAATGCCTCTAGCATCTCATCTTACTTTACCAATGCATGTATCCATCCCTACCGAGCACCATCAAGGCACTCACACATATAGTCCCCCATTAAAAGAGTCATTCTGTATGGTAGCTCGTCAGCAATCTCAACGGTCCTACTGAACGAGTCATTTTGTGGGCTGGTTTGTCGATTGTTATCGAGCCATGCGACCTCCTCTACACGGATCGTCGCATAATCTATAAACAAGTGCAATCTTATCGTTTGCAGTCTGCAAACAAACTACTTCTCTTTGTAACATTAAATTCTTAATTCAGCAATCTAATTCCACTCAACACTCAAAAATGCCACACCAAACCTAACATGCATACTACATGCAACAATCAACATGATGTGTCCATATACCTAATATAGGCATATCCAAAAAAGATGTAACAGGTACAATGTATTTACAAATCACCCCCTTACCTTAATCTTACAAATGAAGGGCAAACCTGGAAACGCAATCTAAGAGACTACATACCTCATTTTGCACTTGGCTAGCGATGCATAATCGTTTATCAATGGGGGATCGAATGAGCGTTTGGAATGCATGAGCGAGCTCGACTTGTACTTCGTGTTCAGATCCCATGGAAACGAGAGATCACCTATTTTTCTCTTGTCGATTCTCCTCTGAATTATGGTCTAAATTAGCAAAAAACTCTTCGACACTCGATACTCAACGGATTGGCAGGCTATTGTCAATTATATAACTGATAAGAGTCTCACTCACATTCAGCGACTTCTAGTTTGATTTGTTTTTCAAACTTCAATTCACACCATATGGAGGAAAAGAAACGCGCGACGACACAGCGAAGCACCAACTCTTCCTGACAAAATTATCAAGTTCATCGACAAACAAGTTAGAAACTAGCTCGTCTCGATTCGAAGAACTGGCACTGGGAAGTACGAAGAGAGTCTCCAAGCATGGTTTGCGATCTCATGATCGAATATATTCTGATTGATTTTTCCTTATGAAATTCTAAATTAAGCAGCATCTAATGTAAAAACGTTTTCTTTGAATTAATTTAACATATAATTCAAAAAAAAAAGAGACTACATACCTCATAATTGGGATTATATACTTTTTTGGAAACTAAACAACGAGATTCTTCTATTTATATAGAAGGTCTCTTATCCCTTTCTGTATCGAGGAAAATTGCTTCCGAAGTGGATTGGTCGCATATTCGGTTATGCAGAGATATGCTTCGGACGAACGTCAATAATTCTCATAACACATGTCTTCATTGAAAAGACAAGTTGTTTCGCCTATAGTTAGATATGAGAGTTGATCATGCTTGTTTAATTCCCTCTTCCTCTACAACGGGTTAGATTTTTCTTTTTCTCGTTTAAAATCCGATGCATGGAAAGATCCCAACAGGGTTTCGCTGTTATCTCATATTTTGTCTCTTCTTTATTCCTAGGCCTCTATATATATATGTGGGAAACGACTGTTTTAATTACGAACTCTTCAGATTGAGCCAAATTAAATATGAACTTGTTACTGAGCCAAATAAAATACAGACTTGAGTTGACTGAGCCATTTTAGGTATGTAATTATTGTAAACGTTAACTAAAACGACACAGATTTACAAACAGACAAAAGATAAGAAAACTCCCAAACCAATTTCTCAAATCCCTAATTCTATCATCTTCCTCATCTCTCTTCTTCGACTCCTTCTTCGACTTCTTCTCCGTCGCTTTCTTTGTGTCGAGAGATTCTGAAATATGAGAAGGAAGAAACTTGCGTTACGACGAAAGACAAACCCAAGGTTGAATGATGAAGCTGAACCCGAGATTGTACCCAAAACGATTGTGAAGTGGTTGAAGATGGTGATGATGAGTTCGAGGAAGATAATGGGAGAAGATAATGGAAGATGGTGATGATGAGTTCGAGGAAGATGCTTCTTATGTACTTTGTTCGAAACTATGTCTATGTTTGCCACTTCGCTAGTCTTTGAAGCAAGCACTACAAACTCAATATATCTATGTTTCTTTGTTTATTGCTATTAACTCTCTGTCTCAATACGTCTCTGTTTTAATCGTCGTGAAACTCAATTTTAGCCTGAAATCACAGTAAAATGCAACAACCAAGTCTTTCAATGTCTTACACTAAAATTGGAGATACAAATCCAAATCCAAATTGTCTTACAAAATGCAAAATAACTGATACGTTTGTTTGTCTTCCAAACAGCATAAAACGCTAAATCAAAAGAGAAGATATGCAATGACAATGAAGATGAGGCAAAGACATCCACAAACTGATTTGGTGATTAGTTTCCACTTCATTAATTCGATCTTGCTCCACATTACATCTTGTTTCAACTCGTCGATCACATCTTTTAAACTTTCAACTTCTGATTTCACATTGTAAACTTCAGTCTCAATGTTCTCGACTTTTGGTAATGCATATTCAAGTTCTTCAAGCATCGATTCTTCATCCCATTTAAACAGATGATCCTGATAAAACAACAACAACAAATCAGATTGTTAAGCGATGATAATGTGTTAAATTGAGGAAATAAGTTACGAGAATACTTACGTCTAACATTGTTACATAACGGTGGAAAGGGCGACCTGGATTCTCTTGTGTCTTCGACGTATACAACTGAACATCACTACCACGCATACACTTCGACGGAAACCCACGTTTCCCTTTTGATTTGATAACCGTTTTCTCTGACTTTGAACTCATTGAGTAAATCTACTAAGGATGAGAGATAAAGAAGACTTTCGGAATCGAAAGCGAAAGATGAGAGAAAAGCAACGGGAGAAGGAGTCGAAGAAGAGAGATGAGGAAAATGATAGAATTAGGGATTTGAGAAATTGGTTTGGGGGTTTTCTTATCTTTTGTATGTTTGTAAAACTGTGTCGTTTTAGTTAACGTTTACAGTAAACGTCATTTAACGACTAATAAATAAATGTTTGTGTTGACTAATTACATCTAAAATGGTTCACTCAACTCAAGTTTGTATTTTATTTGGCTTAGTAACAAGTTCATATTTAATTTGGCTCAATCTGAAGAGTTCGTAATTAAGACTGTCGTTTTCCCTATATATAGGTGAATAGAACACCTCTAGGATTAGGTTTTACTACATAGGTTTTGGGTGTAGGCTTAAAAATTAAGATTTCGATTTATAATTAATTTAGCGTTTTGCCTTTTATATGAACCGGGTTTTAATTTATTGGGCTTTTTTATTTAAAAAGGTGAGGGGGTGATATACAACTAACTAGGTATATCAGCAAATCTATCTAATCTACTTAAACACGAAAGCTACATGGTTCAGTATAACTAATACATCGTAACCATCAGTATAGAATCGTTGCAAATTATGTAATCATTTTTTTTTCCTCTAAAAATGGTTAGATATATATTATTTCAAGTTTTAAGAGGAAAATGAAAAGATGATTAAAAATCTACGTGATTATAACATCTATGTTTTTTGTGTTCGATAATATGATAGAATTCCAAATTTCGTGTTATATATTTTAACGTTTGGAAGAAAACGGCAACGCTGATAAATTCAGAAGATGTACTAATGGGCCAAATACGGTTCTTATTTATGGGCCATTAGACACGTCCTTATCCTCGTATAACCCCCGCATTCGTGTCGTTATCTGGTCTTCTGGCCCAGAAATGCTTGGCGGTTAGTGGGAGAGAGATAATTCACTGCTTCGAGGACCATAAAAGTCAATATGGTCTGTCCACTAAGATTCTGCCATTTGTGTAGGCCTTAGTTTTGTCGTCAGCGATGTCGACTGATACTGTGGCAATGGTTAGTCCCTTTCACTAGGGCCCCACAACGGTTCTTATTCCATTCAATCTAGTCGGACTCTGGTGGGTCCATTACACTTATTCCCACTTTATACTATTATAAAAGTAATTATTATCTCATTCTGAATTACAAGATCCTGACCGTAGGTTTTAATCTTTTTTGCATATTGTCGTTTGAGTGACTTTATAATTGATAAACACTGAGAGTAAACAACAACAGTGTTATGTTATCTATCAATCGCATCAAGTGAAAAAAAAACAATTTAAGGATGATTTAATTTTATTTATTATTAAGTTTAAAATTTAAGATTTTGTGATAGTATAAAGCTACAAAAGTATATACTTATTAAATAGTTGTGTATTATGCCACTGCAAAAAGCATTGATGGGTTTGGTTCCATGCATTAGTATTTGGTCTGGTTGCAAAAACAGTATTCGTTCTAAAAGTATATATTTATATTCGCCATGTACTAATTTTTTAATATATCGTACAGCATTGTCATGGATCACGTACCACACTATCTTTAATCAGACCAAAAATATATATTATTAATATAATACAAAAGCATTGGGAGAGAAAAATACAAAGTTTGGTCAGGTTTGTTCGAATTTTAACCATTACCGAAATTAAAATATCCAATATTTTTTAAAATTAGAATATTTGTATTACCTAATCGTCTTTTCGTTGGAATTGTCGACCGATAATAACTGAACACAAAGCTCAATTTCTAGGCTTTATCGAAACTAAAGCAAAGAAAAAGGTTTTAATTATCTCAATTATATAGACTTTATGATAATTGTCATGATTCATGAATATCTCAAATCATGCCATGACAAAATGTTGCTATCACAACCCACCCGAGACGGTTCCGATTATATGCTTTTCCGTATATGTTGGTTTGCCGAATAAAAATGTTAGAAATTGTGGTAAAAAAATAAGAGTGTAATCTTGTTAGTAACGTTTTAAGTATTTTATTCGTTTGTTGTTGGAATTGTCGAACGATAATAACAAAACATAAAGTTTAATTTCCTGACTTAATCGAACTAATATTTTTTTATTTAACCAGAAAATAATATGAGTTTTTAGGACGAATATGAAAAGTTTATTTACTGGATTTTTTTAATGGATAAAAAGTATGACATTATCTCGATTGACTAAATAAAAATGAAAATGTTCTTAAAAAGAATCAAACTGAAATTGAAAGAATTTATCTCTTTAAAATCTTTTACTACTAAATTACCACCACTTGATTAACTAACAAGATATTAATTATCTCACATATATAAACTTTATGATAATTGTCATGTGTAACTCAAAATCATGCAATGACACAAAAAAAAAAAGAATTGTTATCACAATCCCACTCGAGACGGTTCCGATTATGTGTTTTTTTTTGTCATTACAGCTAGGCACATTTTCTTGGTAAAGGATTACAGTTTAAGACACTTTGTTCCATCAACACACTTTTTAACTGTCAATGACACTAATACCCTCAGTTACTAAATTACTATCGTTCCTTCATTTTTTCCATCTCACTAATAAAAGGTTGCTAAAAGAAAAAAAACATTGAGAAACTTCTCGATAACCCTAGCGCCGCATAACATCCCTCGCTGTGTCAGAGATTTCGTTTCCGGTGAGCAAACGGTCATAGGTTATCTTCTCCGGTGCGCTATCTTCTAACGACGATGATTTCTGACTTTGTACGAGCTATGGAAGGTATCACCGTTTCCGATTTCACTTTTGTGTTACTTTCGATTGTTCAAATAGTGTTCAATTCAAACATGTAGTCTGCTTCCGTTAATCTTTGATCTGATTCATTAGAAGTATTTGGTTGGTTTCTTATGTTTTCATTGATTTGTTTGCGATTATGTCAATATGCAGCCGGTTTGTTCAATTTTTTTTAAAAGTTGTAGATTTGTTTTTATTTGTGAAGGAACATACAAAGATCTTGCGTGTGATAACTTACTTCCTCCGAGGTTGTTTACTACTGATCGCTACCCTGACGCGAGGCTCAACATATATTCTAACCCTGAGATTTTACTTCAAATCAAAGAGCTGTTGAAAGACACACGAAAGTTTGAAAGAATTTTGGATTCGCAATTTGGGATGCTTTGGGAGTTGCCTTTTACACGCTGTCCCATATCTGGCAAACTGATACACGCGCTT
Source organism: Arabis hirsuta (assembly GCA_964056655.1). NCBI lineage: Eukaryota > Viridiplantae > Streptophyta > Magnoliopsida > Brassicales > Brassicaceae > Arabis > Arabis hirsuta. Next base: position 32,792,698 of record OZ053302.1, read on the forward strand.
CTGGGTAGGTAAGTTGTAACTCAAAAGAAGTATGAACTATGGACAGTGTTCGGTGGACATCCTCTCAGGTTTTCTATTGTTGAGTTTTGCCGTCTTTCTGGTCTTGAATGTGCTGAATTCCCAGAAGGCTACAACCCACATTCACACACATTGATAAAGGCTGAAGATGTTCCCTATTGGAAGGAGCTATTTGGCAATCACTTGTATACAACACTAGCCAATGTTTATGAGACACTGAAATCTTCCCCCAGATGCCCGTTGAAAAGAGTTTGCGTCTAGCGCTAATACTTTTAATCGATGGTGTGCTTATAGCCAGTGATCTGCCGCACAGAATAACACCAACACCCAAGTATGTATCAATGTTAGAGGACATTGACGAATTCCTTCGTTTCCCGTGGGGCAGAGAATCGTTTCTCCGTACCATAACATGTATGGTTCCAGGACAAAAGTTACCCGCAGTTTTTAAAAGAAGAGAAGGAAGCACAGAGGATGATTTGGTTGCTTCATTTTCCAAAAGATTGCAACATAAAACAGTAAGACTTTAGGGATTCCCACTGATTTTGCAGCTTCTAGCCTTCCAGTCTATATCATCTATTCTCTGCAAAATTCCAAAAGGCAAAGAAATGACAACTCTTTTGGAAACAACATCCACTAAACTTCCAATCCATATATCGCTAACATTGGACCATGTGTTGGCAGCTGAAAACGATCCTAATATATGTGTCATTTCATTCCTTTAAAACAATTTTTTTTTGTAACCGCCTCTGTCTTTTCTATATTTTATAGCTTATTGTCGATCGATGATGTGCGTGGACACAGAGGGTGTAGATTGGTGGGAAGATGAGATCAGAACTAAGAAAACTGCTTATATGAAACGGCTAGTCAGTGAAGGTTTCATGTTTACGAAAGAGATATGGCCTGGTGGCGATAAATCGTTGGCTCTACATATCTACAAACCTAAGAGGACTGGTGTTATCCGGCGTACTGTTTTACGTAAAAATAAAAACAACAATTGCAAGTCAAAGGAGAAGCTATAAAAAATTAGAGGTCGTACACCCTCTAAGAAATATAGCTCCAACAGGCGCCAACAAAAACTGGAGGAGTTCTTATCTGTGCCTAATAACAACAATGTCGATTTGAAAACCCAATTTGAGCAGTTTGTATCAACCACGGGTAAAACTATGAAGGATCTTCAATCCCGGATTGAACGACTTGAACGTTGTCCAAAATCTCGTAAACGCATCCGTGTGGGTAAATTTTCCTCACAGCGACATAGGTTTACCCGTAGGAAGAAGAATACAGATCGAAAGACACCCACGGTTTCGAATTCATTGTCTTCTCACTGTAAGGTTCCTTGAAGGTTGTTTCTGGAGAGTAGTCAGAAGATAACCGACGTGGTGATGATTTGTCCATCCAGATTGGGATAGATACGATCCAGTACACAGTATTGTTTCGGATATTAACCTCTAAGTCAACGTGCCGGTAAGATCTTTTTTCATTATTTTATGCAAACCCTTCATCACATTAATTATATACTTAATATTAGACACCTTACAGGAATCTTCACGTAACAATCAACAATCTTATAGCCCTGGAGGAAGAAGAATACCGAGTGAAATTTTTGGGCAGGTTTACAGTTGCTTCATTTTTATATTCATCTCAGTGGTTAATTATATGAAACTACTTCGAGCACTTATTCTTGACATGAAGTTAACCTTTGACTGCATGAAGAGAACGGAAGTGGCCTGATGCTCGGTGAACGGATGGTGAAAACATTATGTTGACAACGAAGGCTGGTGAAATATTTGTTCACATAATAGGCCCTAACGTATCCCACGCCAATACTGTATTGGAACCTTTGGTAATCGGCAATATTAGTGGCGAAGTGAATTCTTTTGCTTCCGGTGATGTGGATGTTAAAGCCGTGGACACCACTAACACGGTTAGTTTTCGATATACGTTATTGTGGACAAAGAGTCTCTAGTCATTATTATTGTTGAGAAAAAGACTGTAGTACAAAGTTTGTTTTTTTTTTTTTACAGAATTTATGTGAAAACGCAAAAGATGGTGCAGCCGTAGCTGATGAGGTTTTAACTTTTATTTGTTAATTTCATTAGTAATTACACATTGTGGGATCTAGTAATTTAAATTCCAATGTATTTGTTATTAATTTTCTTTAACTCATACATGTTATTTGTGATGACACAGGTTACATGTGAGGAGAATGTGGACGTTGATGCCGTACCTGAGCAGTTTAACCAACTTTCATCCAATGCGGTCACATCCTCACATGTTGAAGTTGTATGTGAAGAGCCGGTGGTTGAGACAATGGTGGCCAAACCTGTATGTGATACTGGAGAAGCACCGGTAAAAAAAAAGTAATTGAAAAACACGTAAAAACACAAAAATAATTTCTCGTGACAATTATCTTGAGAAATCACATTGACTTAATTAGACTTTCTTTCTTTGACGGCACAGGTTACATGTGATGAGAAAGTTGACTCTGAGGTTCAAAAAGATGGTGTCCCAATTGACGAACTTCCAAAACCTTTGTTTGTAAGTGTGTGAGAGATAGCGAAAGAGAATGATAAGTACATACCATCTGCAGAGAATTATAAGTACCTTTCTGATTGTTCGTCTAATGTTTTGTTCCTTAATTAATTTGTTTGCCTCTTCATTGTGGACGACAGTTAGTTGATGAAATGTAGTGGTCATGTTCGTCTGATGTTTTGTTAGTTAATTAATTTCTCAATTATGTAAACCATTGTAAGAAAATAATTTAATCGCTCACGCCCTTACACGTTGTCGTGGACGACATGTAGTGGACATGAAATGAATCTGTAGATTGCACAGCAGTTATATGAACAAAATAGGAATACATCTCATAATTGTTTTGATGAACTCATCATAAGAATTTGAATGGCATGGTTGTGTTTCGAGTTTGTGTTCGAAGTAGTTGAAGATAAAACGCATATCGGGTTGGTTAAGTATTTATCTATGTATAAACATACAAAGATTAGAGAATCTTATTGACAATAAGAAAAATGTAAGTAAAGATTGAGTTGGAAGTGAACATATTCGCAGGACGCACTCAATGTAATAAGATAATTCTCGTACACGTTTTCGTGGACGACATGCAGTGGACATTAAATCTGTCTGTAACTTGCACAGCCGTTAGCTGAACAAAAAACATTTTACAATACCAAAAATACTAATTTAAAGATAAGGTCAAGGTTCGTACAATGTTTAATGTTACCTGATCTAAAAGTGAATACTAACATCTAGGAGAAGAAACCTCCTTGAACTCTTATTGACATCTTGCGAAAGAAATGGCTAGAAATTATTTTCATATAGGATTAGTGCATCGAGTACAGTTGTGACCCACCTCTTTGCAACGAGAGCATCTGTTCGTCGAAACCTTGGTTGTCTTCTCCTTCTAGAGATATAGAGAACGAAAGTTATTTTAGACATAAAAATTGTATTATATGTGAAGCAAAAGGACTGAAAAGTTGCAGACTACTTACTTTCATATCACCGGTTGATGGGAACCTTGTTTTGCGACGTCTTCCTAGAGGTATTTTTGTCTGCGGTGGGAACACACACATTTGGGAGATGTGTTCAGGGATTTGAAGATCACTTACCGCTGCGTGCGGTTGAATTGTCCCGTCGTATGTAGCAATCCATGCTTATCTCTTGTAGCAATCTGGTAGAAGACTTGCATATGACAAATCCATAAAGTCAGCAGCCATTAAGGCATGTCCGCAAGGGATCTTGAGTTTATCGTACACTTTGCAGGAACAACTCTTTTTATCCACATCGACGACGTTCTTATTACCAAACATGTCAATGACTGCGCATGTCCAAATACTAGTCTTGTTAACCTTACTCACTTCTGTCTTAGACTTGATAAGAGTCATCTGCTTGCCTACTTCAATTGTGGAAATCTCCCTGTAGTTGGCTACCTTACTCTACCTCGCAGTAAACCACCGAGTCATCATTGCTTGTATAAACATAAGTAGTTCAAGAATTGGAGATTGCCGACCTTTACCTAGTGCTTTGTTTAACGTCTTTGCAATGTTACCTGTCATCAAGTTGTATCTACTACTAGTAAAATAATACTTTGACCAATGTGCAATCCCAATTCTTTGTAAGTACTTAGCGCATTCGACATCAGCAGCTTTTATTTGGTTGAAAGCTGACTGAAATCTTTCAAGACGGTAAGCATATGCAGTATGGCTTACTAACTTTGTGAAATATTGCATTGACATTCCTTTGTAAATGTACAATACAACAACCATGGTGTGCTTGTGGGAACACACGACTTTTGGCAGTGTAAATGGATTGGTGCCTATCGGATATAATTGTCAAGCCTATCAATAATTATCCTCTCCAACTTAATTAGAAACCATGTCCATGAGTCTCCGTTCTCACTGTCGACAACTGCATAAGCTAGTGGAAAAACCTTGAAGTTGGCATCCTGTCCGCTTGCACTCAGCAACACTCCTTTATACTTTCTTCCTAGATGCGTACCATCCAATACCAGAACAAGCCTAAGCTTCCTAAAACCTTTTATTGATGCTCCAAATGCGAGAAAAGCATACAAGAACCTGCCCTTACCCTCCTCATCGGGTTCAGTTACTAAATCTGTTATAGTTCCTGGATTAGTGACTTCCAAACAATGTAGGTACTCAACCAACTTAAGATATGAATCATCATCTCCGCCTCCTCTATTTTTGATCGCCTTCTCTTTTGCCCTATGACACTTAATATAGGAGGTTGATATACGTAGTTCCTCCAAAACCATATGTTGTAAATCCATTGCTCGTGGCCCTGTTAATGGCCCCCAAACTTTGCCTTGTAAACAGCTGTAATTACCCTAGACGTGACTTTCTTCTTGTAATTATTCCTAGTGTTGATGTCGCATATGTGCTCCAGTTGCGTATGTTTGATCATGTAATTCCCTGTCACACAGTCCTCTTGTGCCTTTACACGCCAATCACACCTTTCATCGGGACGACTCAGGATAAAGTAATCGGGCTTAGTACGAGTCTGTTTAAAGGTAATCTATTTCTTAATAGCATATATAACAAGTGATATTTGGCAATCCTCTTTGTTTACGAAAACCTTCCCCTTATAGACATGGCCATCCGATTCATCTCTGTCTAAATCAGGAATTTCTTCAGCCTCTTATTCAGTATCATCAAACAATGGTGGTATGTCGAATTCTTCATCATCAATGTCAGCTAGTCTCTGTTGTTGTGCGGGAGCGGAATCTTGACCATACATATGTTTATCCACTGGTTGGAATCCACAATGTTTTGCTATGTATGGTGAGTCTGTTTTGAAAGATCTAGTGAAACGACCTTTACCTTCTTCTTTTTGCTTGGGGAGGTCACCTGAGCTACTGTTTCCACCATTCAACACAACCATGTGATCAAAAGCGTCGTTGGAGCTGCATAAGACCTCTTTCCTTTTCATCCACTTATTGTTGTCACCTACTTTGTGTGGACTACACATGATTTCGACAACATTTGAACCACCATAAGCATTGTCGATAAATTTCCCCCAAAAATCTATATTGTAACTTCGAGGCTTGGTATCGTTCACATCATCAATTCCTAGGTCAAAATCAAGGATATATTCGGTACCAAATCTGTCTTCTTCATCCTCAGTATCTAATTCACTTTCCTTTCTTTTTCCAGAAGACTCAGCAAAATCAGTATCCTTTCTATTTCCAGAAGACTGAGCAAAATCAGTATCCTTTCTCTTTCCAGAAAACTGAGCAAACAAGGCTTCAGCAAATTCTACGCCTTTTATCAACTCATCATCAGTTAAAATATAGTATGTCTTCGATCTAACAGATGGTAAACCAACATCTTCATCCTGTAAGAATTTTGATGGCACAGTGTGGTTCAAATTTGTATTCGAAGCCGGTGAAGAAAAAACACATCTCCGTTTACTGTCGGTTGCCGGAGTAGTATATCCAGATGATTGAGAGAAACCATTCGATTTTCTTTTACCAGAGGTGATGAATTTGACACACAAGATTTAGGATTTGTTCAAACGTAACTGACTAACAAAAAAATCCAGAGCACCGTCGCTTATGAGTAAAACATGAGGAGTAGTTTTAGAACCAGTTACGAAGTCGCAAGTGTTACCAGGCCAATAGGTAAGGGCAGCGATGTTGTCGTTCTCAGTAAGACCAAACTCATTGACCAAACGCTCAGACAACTCTGAAAGCTTGTTACCAGATTTGATAACAACAATCCTAGACATCCTGTATTTATCAGTAACAAAATCTCAAGATTGATCTTCTTTACAATGCCAATCCGCAGATGACTAAACAGTGTCCCGGTGGATACTCGGGAACCATGATATGTGTATATATGAATACCAAACTGCAAAAAGGAGCAAAATGTGGACACGGTAGAGATGAAGTTTTGACATAGACAAACATGGTTTCCAAACCTTATCCTCGAATTGTAGTGTCTCACAGATGAAAAACAGCAAAGTTGTGTATTTTTCCGATCTCGAAGAATTGCAGCCACACGTTCAAAATATGCACATCGTGACCGCACATTTCGAGTACAGAAGAAGGAATCAACGACTCTGCAACAATAAACTATGACTTTATAACCTTACAATCTCGGCCGCACATTTTCATTAAAGAGAAACTGAATTCAACGGTCCTGAATAAACACGTATTTATTTGGAATCTTCTAATCTGAACCACACAATTTTATTGAACGAATTTGAAAAGAACGGCCAAGATGAAATAGTAAAAAACGCTGGCTTTATCTTATTAAGGGTATTTTGGTCAAAGAAACTACCAAAAACAAGTAAAAGTGTGTAAAAAAAAAAAAAATGTCCCAATTGAAAGAAAGAAGGGAGAAAGTGTCCCTCATTGTAATTATTCTTTTTTTTTCGTGTATATTGGTTTACTACTTACGGTAACAAACCAATTAAAAGATGTTGTTATATAACTTTATCTCACATGCAGTTATTTTATCATTACCTCTCGAATGGAGAAACAAAAAAGTAAGTAGCTCATTTTAAAAATATGCTGACGATGCATGGTTTCCACGTCATCCCACCAAAAACCGGAAAAACGCGTGAAGCGTGACAAAAACCGAGCTATAATCCTCTGTGTGAGGTCTCACGTACACCTTCAGACTTTTTACAATAAGGAGAAAAATAACTTTAATTGAATGTGGACTTTATTTTATTTATTTAAGAGGTGAAATATATAAATTAAATAAAATAAGAAATAAAACGGAAAAAGACGAAGAGAGAAGCAGGAGAATGATGGAGATGGTGGTGGGTTTTTTTTTAATTATTTTAGTCTAAAAGCTTCTTCTTTTATTTAATTTTCTATTATTTTGACCTTAAGAAGAAAGTGACAAGGAGAAGAAGAGAAAAAATTAATTAGAGGAAAAAAAGTTGGATTTGTTTTTTCAATAAATTGGGTAGTTAAAAGGAAGTGAAAGGGCGGTTTTTGGTGGTGGTGGTCGAGAAAAGAGAGCTCTTTCTTTGCGATCAGAGGTATAATTCTTTTTCTCTTTGTTTCTTTGATTATTACTAAAAGAAAATCTGAGAAAATCCCAGAAAATCCGAGAAAAAAAACGATGAACTTTGGAGATTTTCTGTGTGTTCATTTATGGATTTGATTAGTCACTGGATATATGTATTAGTTTCATTTGCATAGTTCGTTGTACGTACATGAAATTTCGTACCTTTTTCGGTTTCTCAAGTTTTGTTTGTTTTTGTTTTTAATCGATTTTGCTGATTGGAAAATGAGTTAACAACAAAAGGGCATGTTTGTGTTCTCATGATTAGTTTTTTTTTTTTTCCTTTCAGATGTTGCAAAAAATGGTTAATTATGGATCTGTTAGTGTTTATTTTTGGTTTTGTTTGTTTAAAGTTGGAAACTTTGTATCCCAACTAACAAACTCTTTCTTTTCTCTCCCCTCTTTCAAGTTTCTGCAGTTTCAAAATTCTGTTTTTCATGTTATATGTTTATGTATAATATACCTTTAATCAGAAGGAAAGATTCATCTGTGGGTTTTGGCTCTTGATTTCAATACATTTCTTCAATTTTTGCAGTGATATCAATCGAGCGGGAAAGATTTTTGCCTTTTGTCATGGGAGACAACGAGCTGTCTCACCTCAAATTCTCTCTTTTGCTCGAATCATCAGCTTGTAATGATCTCTGTGGTTTCAAGTCTTTAGTTGAAGAAGAAGGTCCTGAGAGCATTGATCGGTCTGGTTTGTGGTATGGGAGGAGAATTGGATCAAAGAAGATGGGTTTTGAAGAGAGGACGCCTCTTATGATCGCTGCGTTGTTTGGAAGCAAAGAGATCGTTGACTTCATCATTAGTACCGGTCTTGTAGATGTGAATCGCTCTTGTGGCTCTGATGGTGCCACGGCGCTTCACTGCGCGGTCTCTGGCGTGTCTGTAAATAGTCTCGAGGTCGTTACTCTTCTGCTCAACGGGTCTGCGGATCCAGATTCTTGTGATGCTTATGGTAACAAGCCTGTCGATACGATTTTCCCGTGTTTGAGTCCGGTTTTTAGCGCGAGGAAGAAGGTTTTGGAGCGTTTGTTGAAAGGAGGTAATGATTTGAATGAAGTGGAAGGGAAAGAAGAAGAAGAAGAAGAAGTGAGAGAGGTTTCGGTTTCGCCTCCTAGGGGGTCTGAGAGGAAGGAGTATCCTGTTGATCCCACGCTTCCTGATATCAAGAACGGTATCTATGGTACAGATGAGTTCCGGATGTACGCCTTCAAGATCAAGCCGTGTTCTAGAGCATACTCGCACGACTGGACGGAATGCCCATTTGTTCATCCGGGTGAGAACGCGAGGAGGCGTGATCCGAGGAAATACCATTATAGTTGTGTCCCGTGTCCCGAATTCCGGAAAGGGTCTTGCTCCAGGGGCGATACTTGCGAGTATGCTCATGGTATCTTTGAGTGCTGGCTTCACCCTGCTCAGTACCGAACCCGTCTTTGCAAGGACGAGACGAATTGCCCGAGAAGAGTTTGTTTCTTTGCCCACAAACCTGAAGAGCTGCGTCCGCTGTACCCTTCAACTGGATCGGGTGTGCCTTCCCCACGGTCTTCCTTCTCATCTTGCAATTCCTCAGCTGCTTTCGACATGGGACCAATCAGCCCAATCCCTATTGGTGCATCAGCCACACCTCCTTTGAGTCCTAACGGCATGACCTCTCCTATTGGTGGCGGAAAAACGTGGATGAACTGGCCTAACATTACCCCTCCTGCACTGCAGCTTCCAGGGAGCAGGTTGAAATCCGCATTGAACGCAAGAGAAATCGATTTCTCCGAAGAGATTCAAAGTCTTTCTTCTCCATCTAGATGGAACAACAACACGCCTGTGTCAGCTGCTCCATCCCCATTTGCTGGAAATGGCATGAACAGGCTTGCGGGAGGAGGAATGAGCCCGGTTAATAGCCTCAGCGATATGTTTGGAACGGATGATAGTACTTCGGGTTTTCAGATCCGACGCAGTGTTATCAACTCGCAGCTGCATTCCAACAGTCTTTCTTCATCACCTGTGGGAGCCAATTCTCCGTTTTCAATGGATTCTTCCACAGCCTTAGCTTCAAGAGCTGCCGCATTTGCTAAACAACGAAGCCAGAGCTTCATCGAACGCAGCAACGTACTGAATCATCATCCCGCAATCACTTCCATGACTACAACTTGTCTAACCGATTGGGGATCATTGGACGGAAAACTTGATTGGAGCGTCCATGGAGACGAGCTACAGAAGCTCAGGAAATCCACTTCTTTCCGTCTCAGAGCCGGTGGCATGGAATCAAGACTGCCAAACGAAGGGACCGGGCTCGAGGAACCAGATGTCTCTTGGGTGGAGCCGCTGGTTAAAGAGCCACCAGAGACAAGATTAGCTCCAGTTTGGATGGAGCAATCATACATAGAGACAAAACAGACCGTGGCTTGAATCAAAGTTTTGAACCTTCATTAACAAGAGATGCGGAGAGGTCGTTGCTAATCTATTACATTTTATTTGTTTAATGTTTTGTTAATTTTTCTTTTAGAATAAAACAAATATTTCTTGGGGGCTAAGAGAGAGTTTGTTTGTCTCTCTCTCGTCTCCATTGAAAAAACAGAGGTGAAAAGGTTTCAAAACCAAAAGAAACCTTAAATCACCTCACTTCCTTGATTCTTTACTATTCAAAATGAGTAATCGATTTTTTTCTTTCTTGGTAACAATTACTCTGTCGTGTTATTGAGCTGTTTTTGAAGAATCCATGTGTTCTCTGTTGTTCTTACAATCCCTAACCGATCGAACCATAAACCGAATTGATTTGGTCAGATTTGGTATTGAGCTAAGCAGAGGAGTTCAGAGACCTGAAAATATGTTTTAAGTATTGATATAATTGGAAGACGAAATGTCTTTACACTTGTGAAGTTAGAGAAAGTGTTGTAATTGTTTCTTCTAAGAGTTGATCTAAGATGTTTGAGACTATATCTTCGCTTATGATTCCTTCCAAATCTTCGAGATTTGAAGCTTTTCCGTAAACCCATTTCGACTCTTTGATCTCAGATACAGTGAGTCTGCAAATCATGAGCCACATCTCTTGGTAGTCATGGAGTCGGACTTCGGACTCTCTTGAGATGCGATCTTCTTGAATTGTTTCGTTTCGCTTACTAGATTCCAGTTCCGAAGATAACCGTCTTCTTGAACTGTTCTCTGTTACAAGGAAACAAATTAAGCTTTAACACAAGCAATAAAACACACAAAAGTGAAAGAATATTTCAATTTTGGATTTGAAGAATTACCAACCTGGTTCTGGAGTTACTCGAACATCAGCGAACCGATCGTAATCAAGAACTGAGACAGGGCTTGAATCATCGCAACTTCCACACTCTTCTTCGTCCTTTGTTGATCTCACTTCACAATTGGCTAAAAGATCTCCATCTCTGGACCAACGACTATATCTCTTGATCAAATTCTCCTTCTCGATGTTCTGTCTCAACTTAATTTCTCTTCTTTTTCTTCTCCTCTTACGTTTCTCCTTCCTACTCGGTTTCAATTCTCCGACGTCAAGCCTCTCGCGTCCCGGTGAAACGTTTGTGATGTTGATGTTGTTCTCTTTACCCTCGTTGCGTGTTTGATTCTCTGTTTCGCTCTGATTCTTTCTTGATTCTCGTCTCTTGTTACATTCTCTTGTTCCCAGCTGCTTCAATTCACCAAAACCTTTCTCATTTATGTCCTTCTCGAAGCTGAGAATGAAGAAATGATCGTCTTCAAGCTCAACATACTCCTGAAACTGGCACAAATCAAGACTGGTGGACTTAACTCTTCTATGCCTTCTCCGAATCTCATCGTTGACATAATCAACACAATTCACTGAACGGCTCCTTGAGACAACTCTGGTTTTGACGGGAATCGAGTCCAAACCCATGAGCCTGGCCACAGCTCCTGGCTCATCTCCTCTGGCTCCGGGTGGCTCGGAGCTGAAATCAGAAGACTCGAAACCCGGTTCAGTGATTTGATCAGATGGGTACGTAGAAGAAGTACCGGAACAGAGAAATCTTTGAAGAATCAGAGAGATACAGCCGAAAGTTTGAGTCTTTGAGCTGAATGAGATCGAAGAAGACGATGACTTCATCTTCATGGTCTAATTGTCAGTGTCTCGAAGCTAACGGAGAAGTAAGTAACGCAGAAAGAAAATACCAGAAAGAAAATAACTTTTTTTTGTTTTGTCTCTGTACTTCTTTTTCGGTTATAGAAACCAAAAAGTGTGAACAAAACAGAGCGGGATCTTGGATTTGAACTAAATTATCATCTCAGTCAAAAATAAAATATTTATTGATTGCTTTATGTGATTGAGAGAGTAGTAGCAGAGTACAGTGGAGATGCTGTGTACTGCACGCGCTTTTGACATGTCAATTTCCCAGAGAACTTCATGTCGTCCGGTGTCGCCTTTTTTTGTAACAACCTCTGTTACTTTTTTTTTTTGTTTTTCTCTCTTTTTTTTATTTCTGATTATTTAGATTTTTACAGCCGAATCGAGTTTTGGAATCAAAGATAAAAAAAAAAACTTAATTGTGTATTGAATTTGCCAGTTTAAAATTGTTTAGACCTTGCTTAATAAAAAAATTGGAACAATTTTAGTTTGCAAAAAAATGTGAATCTTGTGGATGACTAGTGCGACAAGTTAATTCGGCATAGAAAATTTTCAAAAAATGTCATTTTTCAAGTGTCATTTTACAAAAATGCCACACTTTTGAAACCTTTATAAAAATATCACTTTTTCAAAATTATTTTTTCTTTATATTATTTATGTTTGGGTTAATTATGTTCTATTAGAGTTTAGTTTTGAGTGTTTAGGAGGTTTTAGGCGTCAAAATATTTTTTAGGATTTAAAATTTTAAGATATAGGCTTTATAAATTTATAATTAGTGTTATTTTTGTAAATGGATACCCTTAAGTGGCATTTTTGCAAATGTGCATACAAAAAGTGGTATTTTTGTAATTGCCCTTTCCGCATAACTAGCTTTAACGCGGAATTAACTTCCGAAATATGATAGTGATAAAATATCATGCGTTTATGATTTGTAATAATCAATTTCCCTTAGCAAAAAAATAATCAATTTCACGAAACAAATTAAATTCTTTAAAAAGAAACAATATTTTTCATATATATATATATATATATATATATTAGTATGTTTAAAATTTAAAGTAAACCATATTTCATACTTTTAGAACAAAAATAAAAATAAACAAGAGAAATTAAAATGTTAATCCGCTACCAAAGGAGTGGGCTTATGTTATCTCTGCTGATTAAAGTCGGGGGTGTAAATGTACTAAAATATAAACATGGGGGTAGATTAAGAATTCTATGAAAATGTAAAGGCATAAACTATGACTAGGATGAAGATATTCCAGCATCCAAACAAGTCACATATATATTGTTGTTCGATTTGCTTTTACTACTACACAACTTCTTCTTCTTCTTCCATCTCTTTGACTCTCTCTGTTAATCGGCGATCGAAATCCGCCATGGACAAGGCACAATTGATCTTGTTGGGTCTACCGATATTCTTATTTTGTTCCGATCTCCTTAACCTTTTCACTCCTCCACCTCCTAAACCTCAGCACCACCGTCCCCATCAGCCACCGCATATCCCTCACCAGCACCGTCCGGCGATGGGCATCCCCGAAACCCTAGATTTCCCTTCTCAGGTATATTTTTCTTCCTCTATTTCACTTTCTATTCCTTCCTCTCTCGCTTATCGCCCATGTACGTTCCTCTATTTTGCAGAAGAGTAACGTGTTAGGAGCAATTGGTTATGGAAACACCGTAGAGATTAACTTCTGCGTCTCATGTTCTTACAAGTAATTCGAATTTCTTACTTACCTTTGAATTTCCTCGATTTGATTTTGCGTTGGAGTTAGGTTGAGTTATTGTTTCAATGTTCCTTCATGATATTTATCTTGGAGTTTATAGTTTTCTAGTGTAGTCATAGAACGTTTTATCGCGGTGAGGAAGAAAACTGAGATAACTTGGACACTGCATAAGAAAAATACTAAGGCCTAGTTATATACTTGTGAACATTCTAATCAATCTCTGATAAGGTTCAGTGTCATCAAGAAGTAAGTCATTGCCTTTAGGCAATTTTGAGATTTGGTTCCATAAGAGGGGTTTGCAAGTAAACCATGTAAACAGTCTCAAACAGTAACTCCAGCACTATACTTGAGAATACCCGAGGCTATTATTCTCTATGGATTTGGTTCAGGCAGTGGTGTGAGTCTTGTTGGTACTTTCAACATATGCTTCTATAGAACTGTTGTTTACACTGACTATGATTTTTTCAAGACTTATTCAAGCTGCAATGTGTAGTTTCGATTCCCGTGGACTAGACTACTGACAAACGTTTCATCATTCCAAGTTCTGTAGATTATTTTTCGAGTGATTTGTAGCTGTAATGTGAAAAGTAGTACAATTTAAGATGGGAGTTGCATGAGCTATCTGTATTCTAGCTTTTGATTTTCCTTGAGTACTCTTTGAGGTTTACTCTAGCTTTTCTTGAAATATCAGATTCTTGTTGTATGTTAAAAGCTGTTACCTCTGCACATTCTAAAAGTTTTTTCTTTCTATCAATTTATGCAGGGGAACTGCAGTCACCATGAAGAAGATGTTAGAAACGGCATTTCCCGGTTTAGATGTGATTCTTGCAAATTACCCACCACCAGCACCAAAGCGCCTTCTAGCTAAGGTTGTGCCAGTTGCTCAGATGGGAGTTATTGGTATGATAGTTGCAGGTGATCGTATCTTGCCCATGATTGGAATTATGCAGCCACCTGCTTGGCTCAACTCCTTGAGGGCCAATAGATTTGGATCCATGGCTTCCACTTGGCTTATCGGAAACTTTCTGCAGTCTTACCTTCAAAGCTCAGGCGCCTTTGAAGTTCACTGCAACGGAGAACTGGTTAGTATTATTAACTCACTATTAACGTTTCCAGATATGTTAAGACCAGTCACAGTTAATTGTACGATCTGGTGTTTGTATTACAGGTTTTCTCTAAGCTGAAAGAAGGTAGATTCCCGGGAGAGATCGAGCTGAGAGATCTCATCAGTAAAACTTTAACAAAACCGAGCATCGTCACAGGTAGCTTCTGAATTTAGTATCAAGAAGAAAGAAGCTTTGGGCATGAAAGGTATAGAAAAGGTGGAACCTTTCTTGATGTTCCACCAGTGTTTTTAAGTCGACGGTGTTCTCAATCTCATGTGTCAAACGCGTCTTTATGTTTTGTTTACAGAAGTCAAGAACCATATTCCCCATTTTGGTTGTTGATGTAACATACCTTGTTCACTTGGTTTATCTTACTCTTTGATTCAGTCACTATGCATAGACAAAGCAAGTACTAGAAAACTTTGTGTATTCAATTAATACCCAAATCTTGAAGACAAAAATGAAGAAATTGTTTGGATATGACGAGAAAATATACAGATTATAGAAAAGCTATAGAAACAGAGAATTTAGTAAAACAAAACGAAATTCCTGCACTTCTAAGTTAACTAACGTGTAGGTCAGCCTCTGCCGGCGGCGATACGTTGGCCGGTGTTCGCCGGAGGAACGCCGGGATTGTGTTTTGGATTCGCTGACGGATCACCGTAATCCTCAACGTTCGCCACCAACGACCTCCTCTCGATTCCAATCTTCCCAAACCCTAAAAAATCAAACGAAATCAAATCGGAAACCCAAAATCAGACGGAATCGAAAACAAAACAGAGGAGATTGAAACGAACCTGAAACGGAGACAGAGTTACGGGCTGAAGATGTAACTGTAAGCGTCAGTAAGAGACACACAATAAGACGAACTACAAAGCTCATATCTGATAAAACTAGAAGCAAAAAAGCTTATGGTCTCTGTTAATGGATTCGTAAACGAAACGACAAGTTTATTATGTGTTTGTTGTGTTTATCCAAACTAATTTTACATCCAAATCTCAGTCAATATATAGAGGCGAGAAAACCAAGGAGATGACGACACGTGTCGAGAGATGAGGCGGAAGTGGAGGATGACGTGTGCAGAGTGTGGTGCCACGTATGTCACATCAGGGCCAAGCAAGTGGAAGTGTGGATACATAGACACGGACTGTTACTGTCTTTGTGTGGTTTAGTCAACGCTTCACTACGAAATTTACGATTATACACCTTTCTCCCACTCCCAACCTTTTTTGTTGACTTTTGTGCCCATTTTATTTTAATTATTTACTTATGGGTTCTTCTTCTTCTTCACAATGTAGTCACAAGTTATCCAAATGTTAGGAAAAAGGCAAAATTTTATGGATGTGAGAAAGGTGATAGACACAAAAGCATATGCTTTAAGATATATGGACAATCCTCACTACAACATGCTTTAGCTATCGACGAGTTATCTATGAAACTGATTCCAAAGACTTGATAGAAACCATTTCACACGAGGATGTGTGGCATATTTAAACCTTAATTTGTACCAAAATATCAATATTCTCATCTCTAATTGCAGTATTTCAAGTGTATCATTCGAGAGAAGGAAATAAATTGGGTGATATAAAAGTTACACAAATATTAAATCAATATTTTTTTTTTTTATAGTGGTCCATTTTTTTAGCTTGTAGCAAGTTGGTTCTTTTCTTTGTATCCCAAAATTATGTTTGTCCATAGAATAATATCTCCGGTCAGATTGGGTACGTATCTCCCTTTTACCATTTCACACGAGGATGTGTTGCACATTTAAACCTTTGTACCAATATATTAATATTCTCATTTCTAATCGCAAGATTTTAAGCAAGTGTTCACTCGAGAGAAGGAAATAAAATGGCTGATATAGAAGTTATACAAAAATTAATTTGAAGTCTTTCTTTGATAGTGGGCCATTTTTTGAGTTTGTTAGCAAGTTGGTTCTTTTCTTTGTACCCCCCAAAA
This sequence comes from Arabis hirsuta, assembly GCA_964056655.1. NCBI lineage: Eukaryota > Viridiplantae > Streptophyta > Magnoliopsida > Brassicales > Brassicaceae > Arabis > Arabis hirsuta. Next base: position 32,809,157 of record OZ053302.1, read on the forward strand.
ATATATTTGTCCATAGAATAATATCTCAGATTGCGTATCCTTTTTTTGTTAACAGATATATGTATCTACCGCGGAATCGCACCACGACCATGGGATTATGTTGCTCCAAAGGTAAGCGTTTAAACTCAAGAGTCTCCTCAACCGTGAAGATCCAATAAGCTTCTCGGATGATTGTCGACCATGAAACTCCGGAAGTTCAAACTTGAACTCTTGCTCCCACCGCACAACTTCCGCGAGTGGATTGTCTTGTGGTCATTTAGAAACCCATTACCGACAAGTAAAACCATATGTCTTTCTGAAATATCACGTTTTAGCATTTAGATTTACAAATCTCTAGGTATCAAATTGTAGAACCTTATTTATCATGCGTAATATTATGGTTTGTTTATAGGGAAATACCACGATATAGCATGCTAATCTAAGGTATTTAACAGTGTAGACTGTTTTTGAATTTATTAACGAAATAGAATGACAAATGATATTACTATCCTTATGATCTAATGTTGTGATACAATAATTGTGTCAGAGTAAAAACTAACGTACCATGTAAAACTGACAATTTGTTTTTCTTTTTAATCATTTCTCTTACATCATTTTTTTCTCTCATGATTTTTGTTTGATATAATCTTTTGTTTAAAAGTTAAATTATTGTATCATATATATATATATATAAACAAGATTTTTTTCTACATATGTTACATTTTGAAAATTTTGAAATTGACATATATTACACAAACTATTCATATAATATTATAATGAAATATAATCATATAAATAGCATACCATATATATTGATGTCACATTTTATTGTGTTTGTGACTATTCAAACTATTACTATAATGCGAAAATAAAATATAGTATCATATGCTATGTACTAGGTATTTATATAATATAGAATGTTATATATCATACAAAATGTCATATATTAACATGGTATGCCATATTATTATTATAAACATAATATTCTTGTATGTTATAGCATGTTATTTTGAAATATAGCATATTATATATCATACAAAATGTCATATATTAATATGGTCTGTCATATTCTTGTAACGTATAACATATTAGTTGAATATAGCATGATATATAATTTATATAACATGCCACATATTAATATAGCATTACGAATTTATAATTATACATATCATATGTTTTGTTATGTTACATAGCAGTAAATTTAGTAATATATTTTGAATATTATTTACAACATGAGGAATATAATATTACACATTATATGGTATATATCATGTTATATATTAGTATGGTAAACTATATTATATAATAAAATAATATGTTATATGGTATATTATGTTTCATTGAAACATTATATTAATAGTTTGAGTAAATTTTGTCCATTTATAAAATTTCAAATTATAACATATAAAGAAAAAAAAAATCTTATTTTTATTTACATAAAGATTATGAGATGATTCAGTTATAATAATAAATATTATAGATGTGAATATCAAATGAGGAAAACAATTGATGAAAGAAAAATTGATTAAAAAATAAAAACATAGGTCATATTATTTTATGGCATATTATACTGCATGTTTTTGTGGAGTGTCAGAAGAACAAAATCGTTAATAATTTGTTTCTTTTAGCTATCCGAGCTAACTAAACGTAAAGTGATTTATGAAATTATAATTTGAGTTATAAAAGATTATTCACCTAAATGACCCTTGCTTATATTGGACGAAACAATTTTAAAGAAAAATTTTAAAAAATGCCACACTTTTGAAATCTTTACAAAAATGCCACTTTTTCAAAAAAAAAGTTTTTATATTATTTATGTTTGGATTAATTATGTTCTATTAGGGTTTAGTTTTGAGTGTTTAGGGGGTTTTAGGTGTTAAAACATTTTTTAGGGTTTAGAATTTTAAAATATATGTTTTATAAATCTATAATAAGTGGCATTTTTGTAAATGGACACCTTTAAGTGACATTCTTACAAATATGCACAAAAAGTGACATTTTTGTAATTATTCCAATTTTAAAACGAAAAAGTTTTATTAAAATATTTTATAGTGGTTTATTTATATATTTGGTTATACGGAGAAATGTATATGAGTTATTTCTTTTTTCTCTCTCTCAACTTTTAATAGATAGAAATTTTATGTTCATAATTTCTAATTGTAATTGGATTCATTTTCCGACTAGTTCGGATAATAAATTTTGGGTATCTCTGTTTATTTCATCCGGATTTTTTTGTTATGTCTTTCTTCTCATTTATAGAAACTAGGTTTTTTTAGAGTTAAAAGAGATGAAACCAAGATATTTTGACGCGGTTCATTGCCTTTTCCTCTGCCTGGGTATCGTCCTTCTTGGTTGGGATTTCATCTAATTTAGTGTTGTAAAGGTGAAAAAGCTAATAATATAAAACTCAGATGGAAACAAAAACGAGAGACTTTTAGAAAGTTACAAATTTTAGCACGAAATTACACGACCCGCAATAACAGTTTACAGTTGGTTGCAACTTGCAAGTGGGAGTGATGTTAGGTTGACGCGTAAGTTGGATTTCTTCGGTGTCAACGTTCGTTTTCTCTTACTCCAAAGATGACAGATTATTGAAAAAGACAAGCAAAAGAAAATGGATTTGTAATAAGTTATTCTACTTTTCGTTAAAAACAAAAAATGTTTGAATTAATTTAGATAGTATTGGAATTTTATGAGTGATGGACTGACAAGTGTATGAACGTAACCCATCTTCGTCCTCTTTGATATATATGCCTTACTTGTGTAACAATTTTTGTTTTTCCAGCCAAAACTTTTTTTATATTATTAAATAAAGTCCAAAGAATTGAATGGCGCCATGTTGCAAAAAGCTCATTCAATAGTCGATACGTTGTTAAAATTGCTGTTATGTGGGTTTTGTTGTGCTTTAAAAATTGTAACTGCTGTTTTTTTTTTCTTTTGAATCAGCCAAAGTTTTATTTTATTTTATTAAGTAAAGTCCAGAAGACTAATTTCGCATGTTCGCCATGTTGCAAAAAACTGTAAAAGACAAAGAAACAACAGTTACAAATTTTTTAAAAGGGAATTTTATATATAGGAAATAACTAGTATTTAAATGCATCCATATATATATATACACACATTCATAGCACCTAGATTTTTCTAGGAAATCTCATAGATTTTTTTCCTTATTTATAAAAATTAGAAAGACAATTCCAAGTTAAGAGAGAAAGAGAGAGAGAGAGTGGTTAAGAATTTGATCGGCGGAGATATGAGCATCATTGAATCATACCCACCGGCTTTCCGGCGTCTAATCAAGGACGAAGAGGGTACAGCGACGGTCGAACCGGTTGTTATCCAGGACAAGGATATCGAGATCCCGGTTATCGATTTGGAGCGTTTGGACAAGGAGATACTAAAAGAAGCATGCAAGGAGTTGGGAATATTCCGTGTGGAGAATCACGGAATACCGTTAACGTTAACGTCACGACTTCATGAGATCTCGGGGTCACTGTTTGGGCTGCCGTTTGAGAAGAAACGGGAATTGTTCGCAGCCGTTAACTCTCCGTTATCGTATTTCAGTGGAACAGGTGCTCTAAATCGTTCGGGAGATGCACTCAAGAGAAGAGCTCAAGATGTAAACAGGGTCGAAGGTTTCAACGTTCCTCTCTCGAAGCTTCCAGCTTCTAACACTTGTTGTGATGATGATGATGATGGTCAAGAGGCAAAACTCGAGTCTTTCAGGTAACATTACGACAAATTTCGTTTCCTTAATCATTGTTTAATGGTTTTTTACTTTTAGTCGTGCTCAATAGTAATTAAAATATAGGATTTGTAGGTACCTTGTGTGCATGTGGGCTACAATATAAGACAAAACTTATAGAAAACATCGATGAACTTGGTTAATTATTTAACTGTGTCTTATCAAATACTATGTCTATGTGGAGATATTAAATGATAATATTTAATAATTTATATTTATCAAGTCCATTAAAAAGCAGCGGAAATGGTACTTTATTATAAGATAGTCAGAGTTGTAGTATATGTGGGGGTTCTAGATTGTAGAGTTGACGAAGATGAACAGTATAGCAGTTGACACGTGTGTGGAGTTTTGATTGACAAGATTGTTCTGAAATTTATCCACTTGATGAAGGTTTGTGCCATTAATATTTTTACTTGATTCCACTAAACTCAAATACTGGTTACCAAAATTTTGGCAGTATCTAGAAATGGTTGAAAATAGCGGGTTACTGGTAGCTTTATTATTAACAAACAAAATTCCAATAACAATTGTGCCTCATTTACTAGAAAGATTTTTAATTTTAATTTTTGGTTAAAATTTACTATAAAGGTTATTCTATGCATGCAGTTTTTTTTTTTTTAATAACCTCGAAGTTCGGACCTAAACACTAATCTCTATGAGTTTGGAGTCAATATTTAGTCTATTGCTTTTGAAAATACATTTTCTCCCAAAGAGGATTGAACAAGGAGCACAGTCAATCCAATTCCGAATGCTAAACCACTAGTTCACCACACCTAGTGGGTGGTTTTTTTTTTTTCCGTCAACGATATGATTTAGAATTCGGGTTGTGACTCGAAACTAACTAAAATCACTATGCTACTAGTCATGAGTTTTTGTTTAGGGTCAATTTGGTTAATAATCAAAAAAAAATTAAAACATAATAATTAACCAAAAATCCTAAATTTAGCAGCTATGATTGATTAATGCCACATAGAATGTTTTGCTTAGTTATTATGTTTTCATTTTTTTCTTAGTTATATTTGCCAATTTCCCTTTTGTTTATCTCTATATCTTCTCAAATTAGAAATCAAACAATTTTTTGACAAACGTCCTCAAACCTAATGGCGTTTATTTCAGTAATTGTAAGAATGCTGATTTGATTGCTATCCTCCATTATTTCAAATTAATTGGTATTTTAACTTATTTTGTGTGTTGTGAGTGTGCAGAATGGTGATGGAGGAATATGGAAGACACATGACTAGAATTGGTGAGTCCTTGTTTGAAGCTATAGCACAAACACTAAACCTAGAATTATCCGACAACCAGAGATCAGAATACTTATCGGAGTCGACAGGGTTCATACGTGTTTACCGGTATCCTCGGAGCTCCGGTGAAGCAGCCGGAGAAGCTCTTGGTATGGAAGTCCATACGGACAGTTCAGTGATCGCTATTATAAAAGAAGATGACGTTGGAGGACTTGAGATCATGAAAGGTGAAGAATGGTTCCACGTAAAACCTATTGCTGATACCCTCGTTGTCAATCTCGGAGATATGATGCAGGTTGTAGTTACTTTATATTCATGAATTCATGAGTTTGGTCAATGAGTTTATCATATGATTGATATGTAATATTACGACATGCATTGTAGGTGATAAGCGACGATGAGTACAAGAGTGTGAAGCATAGAGTGAAGCTGGAGAAGAACATGAAGGCAGATAGACATTCAGTATGTTATTTCGTGTTTCCAAAGAGAGAATGTATGATTAAGTCATCAAACTATAAGCCATTCACTTACTCAGAGTTTGAAGCTCAAGTTCAAGCTGATGTTCAGTCCCATGGAACCAAGATTGGCCTTCCTAGGTTCACCCCAAAATCTCCACTCTTTCTCTAATAGTGTATGAAAATATTTGTGTCTAATGGTTGAACAAACTGTAGAGACTAAAGTCAGCAAAAAGTTTGTAACTTTGTCTCATCTTATTATAATGTTGGTGCTAGATAGTTTTCAACACCTAATATTAGTTTTCTAAGTTATCTTAAGCTCCTCTGAGAATTCTGTCAGTGAAAAGGCACTTGCGTGTTTTGTAGTTCCAATTAATGTCGTGATCATCCCCTGCAAGATAATCGTAATCCAAGTTGCTAAAGCATACCAAACAATCCACTAGAAAAGAGGCTAAGCTCAATCTGGAAAATAAGTGTACACAATGTAATAAGAAATTTCTACAGACTAACCAAATTTCCAAATAAAGCAAAGCATGAATTACCACCTCAGACAAACAAAGCTTGCTAGTCGTGAGAATTAGCACCAAATTGTGAGAGTGAGCACCAGAGCTGAGAGTGAGCACCAAACAAAAGTCCTGAAGATCAAAACTAAATCAAAAATATAAATTCAACGTCATTAGCAATTGTTACCTAACGCGGAAGGTCACTTAGTTGATAAAAATTGTTACGTAACGTGGAAGGTCACCTAGTGGAAAAAAATTGTTATGTAACGCGGAAGGTCACGTAGTTGAGAAAAATTGAGACGACAAAGATTTCGAGTTTTTGAATTGAAAAACAATTATAAAATTGTCTCCTTCCTCAGTGTTCTAAGAGGATTCGCGCTCGAAGAACTCGCATTATTGAAGACGAATCGTTCCTTACTTCGACTGTGATTATGAGCTTAGACCAAAGCAGCTATGGCGAAGGAAAGAGTTGAGAAGGTGAGTAACAATCGCTGATTACATATGATAAAATCGTTTTCGATTGTGGTTTTTGTGTTCAATCTGATGAATTAGTGGTGTTAAATTTTCCTGATTAGGGATTGGAAATGATTTTCCTGATTAGGGATTGGAAATGGGTTTCCATATTCAATCGGATGAATTTCTGGTGTTAGACTGATTAGGGATTTACTTTTCTTTGGGTGCTTCTTGGACAGTTGCTAAATCGGATTTGAAGCCTAAAAAGGCCACAAAAAAAACTCCGAATAAAGTGCACTTTGCCTTGAATTTCAGCCACTTCAACTTTGAGATTAATGGAGAGACAACTGATAATGATGATTACCACTTGTGTTTGGACTGTTGTTGTTACTCTGTAACTGATGTAGCCTACAACAATTGTGTAAAGTTTACAGAGGCTCACTTTTGATCTACAAGGGTTTGGTGATCGGGTTGCCCTAAAACCGATCAATCCTACAACGAAAGCCCAAACACAAGTTGTGAGCATCTCCTTGTCAACAAATTCTCGTTTCTCTACTGTTTTTATTCTTCATAAATTTCAAACTTGAAGTTGCAAAAATTGAAGCCAAAATGGACTTGGTTTGAAGATTCTCCTATGGACTTTTTAGGCTTCAACTTAGAAACCACCTGAGAAGCACAAATTGAATCCCTAATGAGTATATATAATCATTCATCCGATTGAGCTATAAACCACACAATCCACAACGCTAAAGAGAGAACGAACAATTTGAGATCCGTTATTCCCAAGTAATAAGGGATAAGAGCCTTTGATAGGCTCACTTTTGATTTACAAGGGTTTGATATAGAGCCCACTTTGATAGAAATTTAAAACCCATTAACCTATTTAATGAAAACAAAATTTGCTTACCTCATCATATTCCGGGTTTGTTAATTTAAAAAGAGTCAATTAACTAGGTAACCAAAAATTATAGGGAAACTAGCGATTGTCCACGCGTTACGTTGAATTAAAAATTAACAAGTAAAATATGCAACAATTCTAATTTATTGATTATTTTGTATTTAATATTACAAAAGATGTTGTTGTACTAAATAATTATCTATGTTAGAAGATTAAACATTATAATTATCTAGGTTAGAAAATTAAACATTTGGAGCAAATTGTTGCACATATGCAATATTTTTTTTTGGTCAAACACATATACAATGTGAAAAAACTGTTCATTTTTAAGGATTACATTGTATGCATGTCTAAGATATCTTCTTTTACCCAAATCCTCAAATTGTATGTTTTTATAATTTATCAATATTCACTACGATTCCCTAAAAAAATGATTGGTCATCTTTTTTCTTGCATCAAATATGTTTAAAAAAAAAATCTATTGAACAAACAAGTTGTAGTATGTTTTGCTTCTATCGATATATTTGCATTATCTCAACAGAGATGTTGGATTGCATCCTTGTGTTTTATTTCGTTAGAATCTTAAATTGTAAGGAAATAATAATTGATGTTTGATTGTATTTTTTTTTTGTATCTCATTCTTTTGATCGTTTCTCTACCATTTTTTTATCTTTAACATCGATTCAATTATGAATTATTTTGTTTTTCTGGATTCATAATTTGTGGAGGAGTAAGGTTAGGAGATGATGGACAACAAGACAAAGACGGAAAAGAAAAATGAGGAAGCCGACATGATTATTATCGACGAGTAACCCGGTAACCGATCATTCCTACCACTAAAGCCCAGACACAGGTTGTGAAAAACTCCTTGTTCACAAATTCTCTTTTCTCTTCTCTCTTCTTCCAAATTCAATATCGTTTTTGATATTCTAGAAATTTCAAATTTCAAATTGCCAAAATTTAAGCCAAATTGGATTTGGTTTGAAGATTCACCAATGGAACTTTTAGGCTTCAATTTAGTTTTAGAAACCAGCACAAATTGAATCCCTAATCAGCCATTGACTATAAACCACAATCCAAACCCTAAAGAGAGAGCAACAATTTGAGATTCATAATCATTATCCGTAATAACTAATAGTCATAATCATAATCCGTAATCACAATCATTCATAATTCATAGTTCGAGAGCTACTAATCATCTGTAATAACAACAATCATCCGTAATAACAACAATCATTCATCGGATTGAACTCACCTTCTCAACTTTAGCCATGGCTTCTTGCTTTTCAGTCTCAATTCACCATCATAATTATAGAAAAAATGAGGAGAGAATCGAACTTCAAAGCTTCAAGCGCGAATGTCTTTTGGAAGAAGAAGACAAATATGGAATGTTTTTTTTTAACCTTGAATTTTTTATTATTAATCTATTACAAATTATGAAAATTATTACATCGACGATTCTACAACGGACAAGCCTACCGCCTTGATCTACGCCAAATGATTATACTTAGCCCCACCTGACTGCAACCTTTTTCTCCATTAATCTGTAAATATAATAATAATTCGCATATTCTGGGATTCGAACCTCAGATCTCCTGGTGTAGAAACATTAATAAATCCTTAATCAACCACTGGACTAAAGGAGTTTCTACACAAATATGGAGAATTTTGTTTTTCAAAAAAATCGAAATTTTATCATTTTTCTCAATGAAAGCATTTGATGGGATCACTTTGATATTGAGCCGACTTTGATACAATTTTAAAGCCCCGCAAAACATAATTGTGTTTATCTAAATGATCACCAATCCATATAAATACAAATATTCCGAAATTATTAAAAGTTGAAACGAAATCCAGTTGTGAAGTGGAAGCTCCTTTGGCCCAGTGGTTTGGTTAAGGGTTCATTAATGCTTCTACACCAGGAGATCTGGGGTTCGAACCCCAGAAGATGCGATTTATTTGATATTAATGCAGATTAATGGATGCAAATTTACAGGAGATCTTCAGCGTGTGGCAAGATATAATCGTTTGGCGTGGATCAAGATGGAAGACTTATCCGTTGTAGAATCATCAGTGTAACAGTTCTCATAATTTGTAATTGAATAATAATAAATTGAGACGTTTTAAAAAAAAAAAATCCAGTTGTGAAAAATTTAGGATGACAAAAGCAAAAAGATTAGTATATAACTCAGGAAACACATATTTGAGGTTAATTATGTGACTACTTGAGCATAAAAATTGTAATGGGCATAGACATGGGCTTCGTAAGAGAGAAAAAACATGATGCATAGAATGCAACCCGTTTATCATCAAACGAAACGGCACGCGTTGTTATCACCGGTTGTCAAAGTCCCAAGCCAGCCTCGGACGACGACGTTTTCGTCTCATCATCACTACCGTCTTCTGTAACTTTCCCATCGTGGGCTTTCGGCTTATTTATACCCGTACTCTGGGTTAGTGCGAAAATTTCTACCTACTTTGTTAAAGAGTGCTAAAATATACCCCAACTTTATATAATTTAAATTTTTCTACCTCAACTTTCAAAATCCGGCGCATAAATACCTGATGCATAACAAAGTTAGTTTCACCGTTAACAGTGCTGACTGTACTGCTTAGTTATACAAAACGTAATTAATGAGTCAGATTAGTTTATTTTTTTCATATAATTTCAGTAAAGAAAGGGGAAAAAAGAATAATCCAGAATCTCTAAATCGAGTTTCTTCTTCATCCTTACGAGTTCAGAGAAATCCACAATTAGGCGAAATTGAGTTTTAAGGGTTTGGGGTTTGATAGATGGCGAGTCAAATGGCACAATTGAATCAAAGGTCTTCGTGTTCTTCAGGTATGTTATTAGTAGTCAATTTTTCACAATGTTAGTAAGAAGCAGTCATAACAATTGTAATGCGAGATTTCGTGGTAGAGAGAGGGGACTGCCGAGAAAATGTAGATGTGGAGAAGAATCAGTGGTGAGAACTTCCAAAACCAGCCAAAATCCAGGAAGACTTTTTTACGATCATATGCAGTCTTTAGCATCATCATCAGCCTTGATAATCTCCATAAAAATGAACCTGCACTATAACCAAACAACTATAAAACATGAAAAGAGTCCATATAACAAGTGTTAATCGCTATTCCTTCTTCTTTAAGTAACACAACAAGTGTTTCACTTGTTGTAAGAGAAAGAGAACAAGTTGTTCTCTGTTTTGGTTTGTTTCACGAAGCGAAGAAGAAAAACAGAGTAACTGAAAAACATAAACTTTTATTAATGGAAATTGTGAACTGAGTTACAATACAAAGACAACGTCTTTATATAGACACAAACTGAAACACCGAAACAATACAAACATGACACAACTCTAACACACACTCTTTGACTTAACATAAATAATTAGTTATGTAATTATTAAACCTAAACTCAATTATCGACTAACAACAAGCACAACTTCAAAATAAATAACCTGGATTTAGTCATTAAGAGAAGGTTGAGTTGGTTGGCTTTGACTTGGTCCTTCAGTCTGAGTTTAGGCTTTCTTAGGAGGCCTAGGCTTAAATGGAACTCCGGGATTGGAACAAGAGAATGAGTTATGGCCAAAAGACCAAAAAAATTCAGAGAAATCGACTAACCTCATTTGCCTGAGAAAATCGAAGAACCTAGAAGCCAAATTCGCAAACCAACAACGATCGTAGTTTTTCCTACACAATTTTTCCAGAAGAACACATGAAACTCTCTTTTTCTTCTCTGATAAGAACTCGTGTCTGAGGAAGAAACAAGAAACTCGATTTAGGGTTTGGTTTTCTATCATTCTTCTTTTGAAAACGACGACGTTTTATTATCATAAACTGAATTTATTAAACAAAAACTTAACTTAAATATGACTCATTAATTACATTTTGTATGACTAAGCAGTACAGTCAGCACTGTTAACGGTGAAACTAACTCTGTTATGCATCAGGTATTTATGCGCCGGATTTTGAAAGTTGAGGTAGGAAAATTTAAATTATATAAAGTTGGGGTATATTTTAGCACTCTTTAACAAAGCAGGTAGAAATTTTCGCACTAGCTCAGAGTTCGGGTATAAATAAGACGAAAGCCCTTCCCATCGTCGTTGCTCTTTCCCTAAGCGGAAGAAAAGAGAGAGAGAGAGAGAAATTCGATATCCAATTTATATGGCTTCTACGAGCAGACTCGAAGAAGATGATGATGGTGAAGAAGAGGTACTACCTCCTTCTTCATGAACACTTCTGCTGTTTGTTTTGTGATTCATGGAATCAGAAATTATATTCATGAACCCCCTTTATGTATCCTTAATCGGAAATGTCAAATTTCTTGTAGATACTAACAATTTCTTCTTTGTTGATCAGCTTGCAATTTGCATTGAAAAAAGCGTGATAGAATGAAGAATGTGTAGGAAGTGAAAGATAGTTTAGACGCTTCTGTTTCTATGGAGGTGATTGACTAAGTTTTTCTGTATTTTGTGCATTTGTAGTTATTTGCTTGCCAGTATGTGTTTGATTAAATTAACAAAGCAACCGAAATACAAAGAGAAAAGTGTAGGAGTTCCACACTCCTTCCAAAACAAAAACAGTAGAAGTACTAACTCTTGCAATGCCAATGCCTCTGTGTTGTTGGCTTAAAACATTTCTTTGAATGAATTCTCAGGAACACCACAAGGTCGACAAGAGAACAATTAAATCCTCTGAAGCAGATCTGCAGAGGAAACGTGACAGGTGAACTTAGCAAGTGAGAGCTCTTAGGTTGTCATTGTTAAATAGATGAAAACCTGATTGCATATTATGACAAATACTTTCTTCGTTTCTTATATGACAAAACCTGATCCACCTCTTATGACTGAAGACATGCATGAAGAAAGACTCCAGGCTGTTGAGGCGTTTGGTGATTCCCTTGTAAGCTCAACTTCTTTCCAAGCAAATATATTTTGTTTATCTACTTAAAACGTTACTATAGGCCTTTTGTTTCTTAACAGATGTGTATATGTATTTTATGTGAATGCTCATGTGGTTTATGTAGACCTTAACCACATGAGCATTGCATTTTTGAGTGATTGCATTTTTTTTGCTCGTTTTGTTGTTTCCGTTAAAGACATCTAAGTCTCTGTTGTCTAGAGATGATAACAGAGTAGGACTTTTCATTAAACCTCTCTGTCATCTAATTCTAAGTTTGAGTCTGTTGTTACTATTGTAAGGGAAAGATAGAAGCATATAGTTTTGTAAACCTATCTTCCATACATCACTTGCTCCTTGTTTCTATCTTGTTTCCTGATCTCACAAAGGTGATTGCAGACATGTCAGCATTCGAAGCAGCAAACCCAGATGCGGTTTTTGAGGACTTTATCAGATGGCATTCGCCTGGCCCCATCACGGAAGGCTCGAAAGATAAATGGCCTCCTCGTGGCCACCTTTCTCAACGGATGTCTGATCAAGGAAATCTGTGGAGAAAAAGTTGGAACGATGACCTCTAAATTGCCAGCCGATGACCAAAAGCCCCTCTTAGACCCAAACCGAGAGGGAGAGAAGGTGTGTCTTTTTGAGATTATTCATGCTTATAACCTCTTGCGAGAGTTAGGTTTGACCTCATTCTCTTGACAATTTCTCAGATTCTTCATTACCTGGAAACAGTGTGGCCTCACCAGCTTCTTGAGCAAATGGTCTGCACAGCCTTCATAGGATCAGCTGATACTCTTAACCAGACAAACTTCGGGGACATGAAACAAATGACCTCTAAATTGGAGCAACTCTACCTCATCATCAAATCTACTTTAGGGGCACTACAACGTAATACTTTCTTCTCAATAATACAAACCCTTAGAGCCATAATTGTAATACAAATCGTTTATTTCAATAACTGTAATAATGCTGATTTAATTGCTTGCTAGAATTCAGTACGGATTCTCCATCATTTCAAATTAATTGGTATTTTAACTTATTTTGTGTGTTGTGAGTGTGCAAAATGGTTATGGAGGAGTATGGAAGACACAACGACCCTCACGCCTCGTCTCAATGCATCTGCAATGGGAAGGTCACTGCACTCGCTACTTGTTAAACTAAGATGAATTTGTCTAGAATATTGATCAAGGGAATAAACATCAGAGTATGGGGAACAAAGGAGACAAGACATCATGGGCTAAAGTATAAGAAAACACGTTGAGCATGGGTCAGACATCACATGATGGGTTGAGCATGGGTCAGACATCACATGATGGGTTGAGCATGGGTCAAAATTAGTTTTAAATTGTGAGGAGCCTATTTCTCCTCCCTATATAAACGTTGTAATATCTGTTTTTATGATGATATAGAATGAGAACAAAAACATTATCCAATTCATTTTCTCTCCTCAATACTTCAACATTCAATCGCTATTCTATAATACCGCACAAATTCTAACATGGTATCAGAGCTTTAACGCTCCTAGATAACCTCATTCTCACTCACTTCCGCTACTCTCTTCATTCTCAAATCTATTCACCTCACTCTTAGTTCTATTCTCTCAAATCTATTTTGCGACATCTCTCTTTATCCGTTGGGTAAAAGCTTGTATTGAGCATGGAAGGCTCAAACAACTCACGACCGGTGGTTGTTCCGGTGGTTCTTAAGGGAATCAATTACCTACTATGGTCAAGAACAACCAAGACCGCTCTATGTAGCCGAGGACTTTGGACTCACATCTTGACGAGTGAAGTACCAAAGACTACGGTTGAAAAAGATGGCAAAAAGACGGTTATCGATGGTGACGAAGGCCAATGGTTCCAAGAGGATCAAATGGTGCTCTCAATCATTCAAAACTCGCTTGAAGCCTCTCTCCTTGAAGCCTACTCGTATTGCGAGACCGCAAAGGAACTTTGGGACACTTTACAAAAAGTGTTCGGAAATATCTCCAACCTAAGCCGAGTCTTTGAAGTCAAGAAGGCTATCAATGATCTCAACCAAGAGGATATGGAGTTTACTCAATATTTTGGGAGGTTTAGATCCCTTTGGGCCGAGCTAGAGATGTTACGGCCAAGCTCAATCGATCCGGAGGTGCTAAATGAGAGGCGCGAGCAAGACAAAGTCTTCGGACTACTTATGACCCTTAATCCTACTTACACGGATCTCATCAAGCATATGCTCCGAGCAAACAAGCTCCCAAGTCTCGAAGAGGTGTGCGCTCAAATTCAAAAGGAGGAAGGCTCTCAAGGACTTTTTGGTGGAAAGAAGGAGCTTCTCACCGCAAACAAAGGAGTGTACAAGCCCGATGACCGGAGGACGTTGGTGTGCGATCATTGCAAAAAGAAAGGTCACTCTAAGGACAAATGTTGGATTCTACATCCACATCTCAAGCCCAACAAATTCAAGGAACAAAGGGCTAACTTGTCTCGTGAACCGATGGAGGAGTCATCACAAGCCGGAACCTCTTCAACCGATGGTGTCGTTGCTAACATGGCTTCCAATGACTTCGTGAGGAAAGCCGACTTGGAGGCACTCATCAAGGCCATCGGCTCTCTCAAGGAATCCGGTACCACCTTTTATTCTCATAATCCTAAAGATTCAATAGTTATAGACTCGGGGGCATCCCATCATATGATTAGCAATTCTAAATTACTTGATAACATTGAATCGGCCTTAGGAAATGTGGTTATTGCTAACGGTACAAAAATTCCAATTAAAGGAGTAGGGAACCTTAAATTGTTTGAAAAGAAATCTAAAGCATTTTACATGCCTACATTTACCTCCAACTTATTATCGGTTAAACGAGCTACTTCCGACTTGAATTGCCTTGCTATCTTTAGTCCTAACGATGTAACATTTCAGGATATTAAGACTCATAAGGTGCTCGGAAAAGGAGGTGTCAAGGATGATTTATATATGCTTGAAGATGAATCATTCATTCCCTCATCATCTTGTTCGTTTAGTTCAACTTCTTCGGATATTAGTAGTGAAATTTGGCATGTTAGACTAGGACATCCCCACTCGCGTGCATTAGGCTTAATGTTCTCTAGTATTTCATTTAAAAATAATGAATGTGAAGCTTGTATACTTGGTAAACATTGTAAATCGGTGTTTCCTAAGTCTTCAACTATCTATGAAAATTGCTTTGATTTAATCCATTCCGATGTATGGACTTCACCGTGTGCATCACGCGAACATCATAAGTATTTTGTCACATTTATAGATGAGAAATCGAAATATACTTGGGTAACATTATTGCCATCTAAAGATAGAGTACTTGAGGCATTTGCTAATTTTCAAACTTGTATCACTAACCATTACAATGCTAAGGTCAAAATTTTTAGAAGTGACAATGGTGGTGAATATACAAGCAATGCCTTCAAACAATTCCTAGCAAAGCATGGCATTATCCATCAAACAAGTTGTCCCTACACACCCCAACAAAACGGTGTGGCCGAACGAAAGAATAGACATTTGATGGAAGTTGCGAGATCCATGATGTTTCACAACAATGTCCCTAAGAAGTTTTGGAGTGATGCCTTGGTCTCGGCATGTTACCTCATCAATCGGATCCCCACCAAAATTCTTAAAGACAACTCCCCATTTGAGGTACTCAACAAAACCAAACCTTCTCTTAATCACTTACGTGTGTTTGGTTGTGTGTGTTTTGTATTAGTACCCGGGGAGCTTCGGAACAAGCTTGATGCCAAGAGCACGAAGGCTATGTTCAATGGATATTCTACCACCCAAAAAGGGTACAAATGCTATGATCCGGAGACAAATAAGGTCCTAATATCGCGAGATGTCAAGTTTGTGGAAAAGAAAGGTTACTACGATCAAAGGGATTGGGAAGACTTGCAAGACCTTTCCCATACCTCCTCGGACCGAGCCACCAACCTTAGACGGATCCTAGAGACGCTTAGGATCGCAAGCCCAATCGGAGCCGGGACATGCCCAAATGAAGATTCTACACCTAATCTAGTCATGCCTAGTCCGACTGCTCCAAGCCCAACACCGCGGTCCACTCCCCTTGGCCATGAGGTGGGCAACCAAGATGAGATACACTCCGACATTCATGACCAAGGCGAGTCAATCGAAGGAATACACTCCGACATTCATGACCAAGGCGAGTCAATCACCGGAATGCTCAATAATGAGTCAACGCAAGAAGAGCAACCACAACCTATTCCATTAAGAAAGAGTACACGGCAAACATTTCCAAGTCGTTGGAAGGATACAAGGGTCTACTACAACAGCAATGCGGTAGCCCATCCAATTCAAGCAGTGTGCAATCTTACCCACATTCCTCAAGAGCATCTAGCCTTCATTGGCCAACTTGATGAAGAATATATTCCAGCAAGCTATGAAGAAGCCAAGGAACACCAAGTATGGAGAGAGGCCGTAGGTGAAGAACGCAAAGCTATGGAACTAAACCACACTTGGGATGAAGCCGATCTACCTAAGGGCAAGAAAGCCGTGAGCTCTAAATGGGTATTTACGATCAAATATCTCAGTAGTGGTGATATAGAAAGGCACAAGGCGAGACTAGTGGCAAGGGGATTCACTCAAACATATGGAGAGGACTACAATGATACATTTGCTCCGGTGGCTAAGCTACACACCATAAGGATCATCTTATCATTGGCCGCAAATTTGGATTGGGATCTATGGCAAATGGATGTCAAGAATGCGTTTCTTCAAGGAGAACTAGAAGACGAAGTATACATGACTCCTCCACCGGGTCTAGAAAATTCGGTTACACCCGGGAAAGTTCTAAGATTAAGAAAGGCGATCTACGGACTAAAACAATCACCAAGAGCTTGGTACCACAAATTGAGTATGACCTTGCGAGATAGAGGATTCAAACGGTCGGAATCAGACCATACACTCTTCACCTTAAAAGGCCAAAAAGGTATTGTGGTAATTCTCATCTATGTAGATGATATCATCATCTCCGGGAACGACAAGGAAGGTATCCAAAACACAAAATCTTATCTTAAATCAGTATTTGAGATTAAAGACCTCGGTGAACTAAAGTATTTTCTAGGGATCGAAGTGTGCCGCTCTAAGGAGGGACTCTTTGTATCACAAAGAAAATACATTCATGATCTCTTGAGTGAAACAGGAAAGCTTGATGCTAAACCGGCTAAAACCCCCTTAGAAGAAGGCTACAAAGTAGAACGAGAGGGGGAGATAGAAGACAACCCATTTGATGATGTGAAACAATACCGAAAGTTGGTTGGTAAGCTAATCTACTTAACTATAACTAGACCCGACTTGTGCTTTGCTGTGAATCAGGTAAGCCAACACATGCAAGCTCCAAAGATATACCATTGGAACATGATTGACCGGATTCTAAGGTATCTAAAGGGAACCTCATGTCACGGCATTTGGATGGGTTGCAATGAGAGCTCGGAGATATTTGGGTATTGTGATGCTGATTGGGCCGGTGATAGGAGGGATAGACGATCCACAACCGGCTATTGTACATTTGTAGGAGGTAACTTAGTCACTTGGAAAACGAAGAAACAGAAGGTGGTAGCGTGTTCGAGTGCTGAGGCTGAGTATAGAGCTATGAAGAAACTTACCAACGAACTCACATGGATCAAGGCAATCCTTAAAGACTTGGATATTGAGTCACAAGATCCTATAACGATGCATTGCGATAATCAAGCGGCCATTCATATTGCCTCAAATTCGGTATTCCATGAACGTACCAAGCATATTGAAGTGGATTGTCACAAAGTAAGACAAGCCGTGGAACGGAGACTCATCCTACCGTGCTACACAAGAAGCTCTGATCAACTCGCAGACATTTTCACCAAGGCCGCAAGTTTGAAGGTGTGTGAGTTCATACACTCCAAGCTCGGACTCGTAGAGATCAAGTAGCCATGAGATTCATACTCTTTTTCCTTATGTGTGTTTTTGTCCCACGTGGTTTTTCACACTAAGGTTTTAATGAGGTGAATCTTATCGGTTCCAAGCTTATCTCTACGGCTAAGCTTGAGGGGGAGTGTTAAACTAAGATGAATTTGTCTAGAATATTGATCAAGGGAATAAACATCAGAGTATGGGGAACAAAGGAGACAAGACATCATGGGCTAAAGTATAAGAAAACACGTTGAGCATGGGTCAGACATCACATGATGGGTTGAGCATGGGTCAGACATCACATGATGGGTTGAGCATGGGTCAAAATTAGTTTTAAATTGTGAGGAGCCTATTTCTCCTCCCTATATAAACGTTGTAATATCTGTTTTTATGATGATATAGAATGAGAACAAAAACATTCTCCAATTCATTTTCTCTCCTCAATACTTCAACATTCAATCGCTATTCTATAATACCGCACAAATTCTAACACTACTGAGCTGATTTCCAGTTAAGTAGGAATTGTGACAGAGGAGCATCCATTTTATGTTGGACCTGAAAAAACATTACAGTTTTTTTTTAATGCATGTAAAAATATTAGAGAATTCAATCAAATCTTTTGTACAACTAGTGTTTCGAATTGAAATATTCTATCATCACAGTTATGCTAACCAAGATTTATAAATAATAGCTACAGAGCTTAAAGATGCCTCCAGAAGAAAGCAAGTCTTTATAGTTGAGTAGCGAACAAGTAATTCGGACAGAAATTAGAAAAGGTGATAATAGGCGAAGGTGAGAGCTTGCCTTCGGAGACTGGTACCAACGGAATGTCTCCGGCGAAGCACTTCTGCTACGATCCTTTTCGTATCGGCGAGAGAAGTGGCCTCAGCCAAGAACCATTGCAGCTCCTCCGGCTCCATATACTGCATCTCCTTATCCGTGTAAGTCTGGAACGCATCGCTCACATCATCCACATTCGGATCCTTCTCCCTTGTTTGCTGCTTCTCCGTCTTCTTGAACCGCCTGCTGTAGATAGATCATCTTCACCAAAAGAAATAATCTTTTTATTTGGGTAACAAACACGTACCTTAGTGTACTGTGTATATATACTAAATGAAATTTTTAATTTTCTCATTTTATTATTCAGAACCTCTAATATTTTCGATGAAAGGAACGGTTGATAATATTAATCAATAAATAATAAGATGCCCACTTTCCCAAAAGAACCCAAGTGAAACCCTAAGGAGGAACGTTGGTGGTCGGAGCTAGGCTAGTTACTTAGTTAGAAGGTGAGCCACGCAAGTCCAGGAGAAGTTTGTGAGAATCTTTGAGGCTATGAATCATCGCAGTTGCAATGCAACCGGAGTTGAGAATTACTTTCAAAACGTGTGTCACCAAAGCTACTAAACCCTACCAACCCAAGATTGTCTCCATAGGTCCTTACCATCACGGTAAACCAAATCTAGAGATGGTTCAAGAGCACAAACACCGGTTTCTTGAGTTTTTCCTAGAGAAGTCAGGTACCACCCTCCAAGAATTGCTCCACCTTGTGTCAGAAATGGAGGAAGCTATAAGGGCTTCGTATTCCGAGAATCTTGATCGTTTCGATTCGCAAGATCTCGTGGACATGATGCTTGCTTCATCCTTACCGTTCTCCTTGTAGTTTCTAACAAACTCGACCACCCTGACTCCGACGATCCTGTTTTCAAGATACCATGGATCCTCCCGGCTATTCGGAGTGATCTTCTGCTTCTGGAGAACCAGGTTCCCTTTTTCCTTCTCGATGCTCTGTTTGCGGCATCAAAGACACGTTTCAATATTGGTATAAACAAAATGGCGTTCGAGTTTTTTGGCTATTCTATTCAAAGACCAGAAAGAGTTTGGGCAGTTCATTATCATGTCAAGGCAAAACATCTTGTCGATCTTATTCGTAAGACTTTCATTCCCACTTGCTCTCACGAAACGTCAAAACAAAGTTGCCTCCCAATTACTACATGTTGCCGAGACGACTCCGGAACAACGAGATCATCTGCTATTGGATTGATCCTCTCTGCCAAGAAACTCCGTCTTCAAGGAATAATATTCAAGTCGCATAAGAAGGCAGAGACACATTTTTGGCCGTAAGATTGGAGAACGAACGGTAAGCTTTTTATGCCGACGCTAGTCTTGGATGACTTTATAAGCTTGGTCTTCTTGAATTGTGTTGCATTTGAACAGCTATATACTTGTTGTTCAAACCACATGACTAGCTACGTAGCTTTTATGGGTTGCCTTATGAACGATGAAGCGGATGCGATGTTCCTAGGCGAGAAAGGGATCATAGAAAACTATTTCGGAACAGGTAACGAAGTCTCTCAATTCTTCAAAGGTATCTGTATAGGGATCGTATTCAACCCGACTGAGAGTTATCTCGCCAATGTGTTTGAGGGTGTTAACAAGTATACTTCAAAAGGTTATCATGTACAATGGGCAGGTTTCAGGTACACCCACTTTGATTCTCCTTGGACTTATTTATCATCTTCCGCTGCTTTTACGCTTACCGTGCTTGCAATAATCCAGACTTTCTTCACATCCTATGCTTATTTCCACCCTCCACAAAGCAAGTAGGAGAATCAAGGCTATTTGTTTCAAAACTCAGTTATTGTAATATAAGTTTTGCTACTTGTTTTCCAATTAGATTGTTTTTTGTCTTGGTTCTCAAGACTCTATTTCGTAATTGGGTTTGATATAGACTATATTATTTGTCTTTAAATTTACTTATATTGTTTTGCTTAATGAAAATGGTTTTATTTCACTATCATGTATGGCTCTTACTATAGCCATGTAATTTTAAGCAACTTTCGTGGGATATTAGATTGTTGAAGTTATAATTTCCTTGCTAGATGATGAAATGAAAATTTGTCATTTTGAATCAGAAACGGAAAGTTATTATAGATTACATTAGAACAAAAACAAATCTCTCTTGTGATCGAGAGGATTTGGGAATTGAGAATAATGTTTCTGTTATTGATTCAATGAGAACAATACAGAGGTTATATAGCCTTGGTTTACACTTGACCAATTTACGGCTTAACCGGAACAAACCGGATTCATATACATTTATATTCTAATAAAAGTTATAGTTGAAGACCCTTTTTCATTTGTCCAAACAACCAGAATAGGTTAAAATCCGGTTGGATTGGGTTTGTCGTGTTCGAGGTAATAGATACTGTTGAAGTTTAACGGTATATTGGATTTAGGCAATATTCGTATATTTTGTGAGTAAAGAGCACTGATATTAAGATTTAGAATGAACTTCTTGTTATCTATTTCTTCTTTTGTGACAGTTTGAAGGACCTTTGCATTTCAATTTTGGAGTTTAAATCAACTCTTTTGCTCTTGGAATTTTGTTAACTGTTTCGGATTTCAGATAATTCTGATAAAATTCGGGTATTTAACATCATTTCGGATATGATTTAAAGATTCTGGGTACAATATAACCGAACCGTATGGTGACCGAAATTGTTTTGAGTAATTACCGGTTTCGATCAATCAAAACCGAATTGACCCGAAACCGGTTGAAATAGAACCAAATGATTCGAAACTGTAAAGATTAGAGTTACCAAGAACCTCAAAGCTTAAAGCTTTATAACCAAGACTTAGTGTAAAACGTTTTTTAAAAACACTAACGTCTTTAACTTGTTCTAGTAATTTCTCTCAATCTCTCTTTATTCACTCGTGTGTATAGACTTTGTAAATGAGAAAGCAAATGAAAAATGTAAATGACACAAGAGATTTAACGAGTTTGGTCCCTTGGGAATACGGGAACCTACTTCTCGCCGGAGAACCTTCTCCGAAAAATCCACTAAGTTCTTTAGCTCAAACCGAGCTCTGGATCAGTTTACACTCTCTCTTAGCTTTCACTTCTCACACGTACAAGACAAGAGACTACAAGATTTTACTTATAAAGGATAGAATCCACTTGGTCACCAAGGCAAAAATTCAACTTAACCATGGTTTACCTTGGGTTCCATTGTCCCCTTGATTACGCTGATAACGAGGAAGAAAACGGCTAAGCAGGCCTGCGAATTCTTGTCCCCTCCAAGCTTCAGCTGTCCTTTGTACGAGTCTGCACAATTTGCAGGGAGAGAGAGAAACACTCGTTTATTTGGTGAACATAAGCTCCTTTTAGAACCCTCTGATTCAATCAGCACCTTCACTTTACCCTTTGAATTTGAAACCTTCTTGTTGAGAACAAGTCTTTGACTTTGTCTTTACTTTGACTAAAGAACACAAGTCTCATACTAATCAACCTACGATTCCATCGTCACTGGTAACGAGCATGTATAATATTCAAACTAACTTCCACAAAACTCCACCTTAGTTTGAATACCAAATTTCCCAACTTGATCCCTTAAATTAGTATACCTGGATTTTCCATTCTCCGGATTGCTTTTCCACTTAGTGGCTTGAAATTCTGAGCAACTCCAAAGCCTTTTGAAGCTTGCTCACAGGAACTATCTTGGTGAATATGTCTGCTGGATTCCACAGAGTAGACACCTTAGTTACCTTGATTTCTCCTTCTGCAATTTTGTCTCTGATGAAATGCAAACGCACATCTATGTGCTTGGTTCTCTCGTGATGTACAGAATTCTTAGATAGAGCTATTGCACTCTGAGAATCACATAGAACCTCAACATTATCTTGTTTAAACCCCAATTCCTCTGACAAACCCTTCAACCACACTGCTTCCTTGATAGCCTCAGTCAATGCCATGTATTCAGCTTCGGTAGTAGAAAGAGCCACAACCTTTTGTAGACCAGATTTCCAACTTATTACATTTCCACCTGCCGTGAAAACATACCCTGTAACTGACCTCCTCTTGTCTAAATCTGCTGCGTAGTCAGAGTCACAAAACCCTTTTATCTCAACACTTTCTTGCTTCTTGTAGTATAACCTCAAATCCTGCGTTCCTCTGATATATCTCATTACCCACTTAACAGCTTCCCAGTGTTGTCTCAAAGGATTACTCATATATCTGCTTATCACACAAAGTGGATAAGCAAGATCAGGTCTTGTGCCTATCATGGAGTACATGATACTCCCAACTGCATTTGAGTAAGGAATAGACTTCATATACTGCTCTTGATCATGCAATTCTTGATCAGTTGCAGCTCTAAGTCTAAAATGTGCTCCCAACTGAGTGGTGACAGATTTAGACTTGTCCATCCCATAAGTCTCCAAAACCTTAGCCAAATACTCTTCCTGTGATACCTCTAGAGTTCCCTTTACCCTGTCTCTCTTGATTTCCATACCCAAAATCTTCCTGGCTTCACCCAAATCCTTCATCTCAAATTCAGTCTTCAACAAGTCCTTGAGTTCTTGAATCTCCTTCTTGTCTTTTGCTGCAATCAGCATATCATCAACATATAATAATAGGTAGATAAAAAACCCATTCTCCAGCTTCTTGAAATAAATACAACTGTCGTAGATGCTCCTTTCATATCCTGAATCTGTCATGAAAGTGTTAAACCTTTGGTTCCACTGCCATGGAGCTTGTTTAAGCCCATACAAAGATTTCTTCAGCAAGCAAACCTCATTTGAACCATTCTGAATCTCATAACCCTCTGGCTGCTCCATCAGTATGTACTCATCAAGAGTCCCATGTAAAAACGCTGTCTTGACATCCATTTGTTCCAATTCCAGATCAAGACTCACAACATAAGACAAAATTAGTCTTATGGAAACGTGTTTAACAACCGGTGAGAAGATTTCTTAATAGTCAATACCTTGTTTTTGCAGATAACTCTTAGCTACCAACCTTGCTTTGAACCTTGGTCTCTCAATCCCCGGAATACCAGACTTTCTTGTGAAGACCCATCTGCATCCAATAACCTTAGCATTCTCTGGCCTTTTGACCAGAATCCATGTCTGATTCTTCAACTGTGAATGCATCTCTTCATCAGTAGCCTCCTTCCACAACTCACGATCTTTGTCTCTCATAGCTTCATCAAAACAACATGGCTCAGGAAAGCCCCCATCTTCTGTTACCATTAGTGCAAAACCACAGTCATTCTCATCAAGCTCCACCAGATTGTTGTACCTAGGATTAGGCTTAACAATCCTTTTATCTCTGTCTCTAACTAACTGATAGTTCTGTACTTCTCCAGTAACTTGAGGATTCTCCATTCCAGCTCTATCTTCTTCTTGTTGTTCATCTCTAATTTGACTCTGCTCACACCCAGTTTGACTCTCATCTTGATCCAACTCAACCTCTTCTTCAGCTCCACCTAAGTCCTTAAATTCACCATTGTTAATCTCATAGGTAAGAGAGATAGAGGTAGTAGGAATTTCAGAACTCAACTCTGATGTCTTGTTAAGATGTTTGTACATCTTTTCTTCTTGAAATATTGCATCTCTAGTGATCACACATTTCTTCTCCTCCAATAGCCAAAACTTGTAACCTTTAACTTCGTTTGGATATCCAACAAATATACCCTTCTTGGCTCTTGGGTTTAGCTTTCCTTGATCACTGTGTATATAAGCTAATGATCCAAACACTCTCAGTTCCTCATATCTCGGTTTCGATCCTGTCCAAAGCTCATCAGGAATCTCAAAACCAATTGCAGAGGCTGGAGACTTGTTGATTTGGTATACAGCAGTGGCTGCAGCTTCTGCCCAAAAACTTTTTGGCAAACCAGATTCACTGAGAATGCTTCTCACTTTGTTGAGAATCGTTCTATTCATTCTTTCTGCAATCCCATTCTGCTGAGGAGTGTAAGCACAAGTCTTGTGCCTTACAATGCCATGTGATTTGCAGAAATCATCAAACTCCCTGTTACAAAACTCCAGCCCGTTATCAGTTCTTAGTGTCTTCACCTTTCTACCCAATTGATTCTCAGCCATTG
Source organism: Arabis hirsuta (assembly GCA_964056655.1). NCBI lineage: Eukaryota > Viridiplantae > Streptophyta > Magnoliopsida > Brassicales > Brassicaceae > Arabis > Arabis hirsuta. Next base: position 32,834,133 of record OZ053302.1, read on the forward strand.
TCTTCCACTCAATAAACTTCTCATATGCTTCATCTTTCTTTTTCAGAAAATATATCCAAGTTTTCCTTGAGTAGTCATCAATAAAAGAGATGAAATACTGACATTTACCAAGTGACAAAGGAACGTTAGGAGATCCCCATAAGTCAGAGTGTATGTAGTCAAGCTTTTCCCTTGTGATGTGGTTACCAGACCCAAAACTCACTCTATGTGCTTTTCCATACACACAGTCTTCACAAAAATCCATTTCTGTAACCTTAGCTTTGTCTAGATAACCCTTCTTGACCAAAGTCTTCATAGTGCTTTGACTAACATGTCCCAACCTCCTATGCCATAACCTCGTCTCATCTTTAACTCCAACTGATAAGCTAACTTCCCCAGTCAAGACAGTTCTTTCAAGTATATACAGAGTATTCTGCTTCCTACCCTTGACTAGTGTTCTGCAACCTTTGTTAATTCTCATTTTCCCATCTCTAGACTGAAACCAACATCCATTATCCTCAAAAGTACCCAATGAGATCAGATTTTTGGTCATCTCAGGAACATACCTTACATTGGTGAGAAGAACCGTTGTGTTGTCTTCATTTTTTATCCTTATGCTTCCAACTCCTTTCATTGTATCATTCGCCATTCTGACCTTCCCAGTACTTCCTTCATTCAGTTCCAGAAACCACTCTCTTCTAGGAGTCATGTGAAATGAGCACCCAGTGTCAAGAATCCATTTCTCCCCGAGATCATCTCCTTGCGTCATCAAAGCTTCAGAGACCATAAGTGCTGCTGCATCTGTGATTTGAACAGTTACATTTGATGATTCTCCACCACTGTTATAACCTTGTTTGTTTTTTTTCTCTCCAGACAAAACACTGCTTCTTGTAATGGCCCTCTTTCCCACAAATCCAACAAGTTTTCTTCCCTTTAGACTTTGATCTACTTCTGCCTTTTCCTTTATCAAACCCCTTGTCCCTTCTTTCAGATCTCCCTCTCTCTTGAGTAAATAGAGCTTCAGAGTTACCTCTTGATAACCTTCCATTTGCACCAAGCTCTAGTTCTTTAGATCTAATAGCTCCAATGATAGCATCTAAAGACAGAGACTTCTTCCCATACTTTAGAGTGTCTTTAAGCTGATCATATTGCTTTGGTAGGGACATAAGCAAGATAATGGCTTGATCTTCATCTGACACATTCACCTTAACATGTTCAAGATCAGTAATGAGCCTGCTGAAGTCATTAATATTCTCCTCAACATTCATGGTTTCACTCATCCTGTAGCTATACAATCTCTGCTTGAGATAGATTCGGTTAGGCAGAGATTTCGCCATGTATAGCTTATCCAGAAGCTTGAGCATACCAGAGGCTGTCTTTTGCTTAATGATCTTCCTGAGAACATTATCACCAACACTTAGAATGATGGTAGATCTCGCCTTTCTCCTCTTTTCTTTCTGAATCTTCACAGCTTCTGTTTCTGCTTTTAGACTTTCTCCTTTTGGACTTTCTCCTTTTGGACTTTCTATTGTGATGTCCAGATCTGTATCTGCTGAAGTGAAACTTGATTCAGAGAAAAGATCTTCTTCTTCTTCTGTCTCTAAACCATCTAGCAAACTCAGCATCTCAAGATGTGCTAAAAGCTTCTCCTTCCACAGCATGTAGTCCCCTTTCCCATCAAACTTCTCCACCTCTGACCTTGCTGAAGACATTTTTCTCCAGACTTCGAGATGAATCCTCCAAAGAACCTGGAGCTCTGATACCAATTTGTAAAGATTAGAGTTACCAAGAACCTCAAAGCTTAAAGCTTTATAACCAAGACTTAGTGTAAAACGTTTTTTAAAAACACTAACGTCTTTAACTTGTTCTAGTAATTTCTCTCAATCTCTCTTTATTCACTCGTGTGTATAGACTTTGTAAATGAGAAAGCAAATGAAAAATGTAAATGACACAAGAGATTTAACGAGTTCGGTCCCTTGGGAATACGGGAACCTACTTCTCGCCGGAGAACCTTCTCCGAAAAATCCACTAAGTTCTTTAGCTCAAACCGAGCTCTGGATCAGTTTACACTCTCTCTTAGCTTTCACTTCTCACACGTACAAGACAAGAGACTACAAGATTTTACTTATAAAGGATAGAATCCACTTGGTCACCAAGGCAAAAATTCAACTTAACCATGGTTTACCTTGGGTTCCATTGTCCCCTTGATTACGCTGATAACGAGGAAGAAAACGGCTAAGCAGGCCTGCGAATTCTTGTCCCCTCCAAGCTTCAGCTGTCCTTTGTACGAGTCTGCACAATTTGCAGGGAGAGAGAGAAACACTCGTTTATTTGGTGAACATAAGCTCCTTTTAGAACCCTCTGATTCAATCAGCACCTTCACTTTACCCTTTGAATTTGAAACCTTCTTGTTGAGAACAAGTCTTTGACTTTGTCTTTACTTTGACTAAAGAACACAAGTCTCATACTAATCAACCTACGATTCCATCGTCACTGGTAACGAGCATGTATAATATTCAAACTAACTTCCACAGAAACCGATATCCAAAACTAAATCTGAATCGAATATCCAAAATGTCTAGGCGTAAGCTTGCGGTATTGGAGCTTAAGGCCTGAAGTCAAAGAAACAGAGTGGGACACTTGTAAATGATTTTTCTGAAAGCAGAGTGAACAAGATCTATAGCTCTAGGAGTTATCGTTCTGAATTCAGCTCTTCAATTCAATTCTCTTGTAAATGATTTTAGAGAAGTTGATAATTCTTTGTGTCACTTTACAATTTACATTCAAAGAAAGAGCTACTGTAGGTGATAACTTTAACGAGTGATCGACACTGAATCCAAACCGATTTTCTAAAATATTTGAATGGAACGCCAACGCCTAGTACCGAATGTGTATATGAATTATGAAGTATCCGAAACGTAAATTAATCTAAAAATGTTTAGGTTCCACTCGAATATTTTTAGGTAGTTGGAGTAACTTTTCTTGTTTTTCTTTTGTTTTTTTTCCGGTTAATTCGGTTAGTTTGAGTAAAAATAATTAATTTGGATAACTAGAAAAAAACACTGAAAAACTTAAATTCGATTTTTTCTTTTTGTGTATGAGCAAGTTTCAAGATCATACTTCAACCCGACCCGAATTCAGAAGGATCCGAGCCGAACCCGATCCAAAAATTATAAATACTTGAATCGAACTTATAGCTCCAAACCGGAAAGACTCGAATTGAACCCAAATGGATACCTGAACACATAAGTTTAGACATAACTTCTATTTGTTAATATTGTTGATTTGTTGAACGTTAAAACACTGTTTGTTTAAACACTAGAATGACGATCCATCTACTATATTTCTATTGTGATAGTGATATTTTAACAAACCATATTTTAAAATTGTTTTTTTGGCATAATGAAGCAATTGCTTTAGTGATAATTGCCACATTGAACATGATTTTGCATTCTTGCTTTAGTGCCAATTGCCATAATGAAAGCAAAAGCAACTGGTATTAGTGGTTAGTGGACCACGTGAACTTCTTAAACAAAATTTTCTTTAATCAACTAATTAAAGTTTGAACAAATTGTTGATGGTAAAATCACAAACCTTATCATTTTCATGAGTTTAATCAATTTTTTTCTGTCTTCTCTTATTATCACGCGGCGTAATACATACCACTAACTTATGTGTAGAGTACCGACACTTAATTTATTGATACGAGTGATAAATAAACATCAAACAACTAACGAGGCTCCAAGACAAACCGCACGAGCAATCTCACGTGCTTAAAGACCTCTCCGGCACGATCATGGAGCCGGACGGTACGAATGCCTGGCTTGAGCTCCGACAGAGGAAGACATGTCTGGCCGGCGAAGTCGTTCTGAGTGTTACTGTCGTAGTCTTTCACTGTGATATACAGAAGTGCTAGCTCAGGAACTCGCAACGGGAACTCGAATTCTTTGTCCCAAACCGGAAACCATTCGTCCGTATCGATCTCTGTTCTGTAACTTGCTGTGTCCAAAGGTATACCTGCGATTCCGATCTGGAAAAGAAAAACAATTACAAGCAAGTTGGTTGACTTGATCGACAAGAAAACCTAATTAGGGTTATTTACTAGATGCTTTGTATGAGTGAACCTTTGCGTAGAAATCGGGAGGCGAGTATCGATCAAAGTGATCTAGAGGAAAATCCAGATTCCATCCTTCTCCAGAGTAGATCTTCACCTGATCATACACAACCGACGCAAAACTAAAATGTTTTCTTGCACTTCAAGAAAACAGATGAAATGGAAACAGAGCAAAAACAGAGACAGTGATAAAACCTTAAGAGCTGTCTTGATCTGGAGATTTTGACTGCTAGGGTCAAAGATTTCTCCTCCAGGACCATTGGAGAGCAAAACATCAGGCTTTTTAACATAGCCACATCCACCATTAGCTTTAAACATTCCTTGCATCATCCACAAATACTTCCCATGACTCTGCATTAACAAGTATAATTGGTGTATACTAATAAATCTTTGTCTACTATTGTGACTCTACGTTTATAGTAGAGAGAGAGGAGAGAGTATTGAAAATCTCTTTACTTGCATATTGAAGGCAACCATTTGTGCTCCATGAATCCATCCAATAAGAGGATCATAGTTTGACGAGTCAAAACGTGTAGTTTTGGGAAATATCCTTAGAAGATTCCGCTGCGTGAACTTTACTAAATCGGATCCACGGGTTTTAGCTAAAGTCTCAAGCCACTGCTCGCTCATGCTTAACCGTATGGCTCGGTTAGGATCTCCATTCAAGCAGTTCCTTAATCCACCTTTGCGGTTTCCAGCGTGAATCGAGATCAAGTCTCTGTATTCGATCGCTACGGTCTCCTCATCTTCATCTTGAATCTGTTCTTCTGCATCTGCAACTTTCTGTCACAACACAAAAACTCTCAGAAACCCATTAAGGAACCACTAATAGTTACTTCAGCTCTGTTTTTTTTCTGTTATTCTTACTTTAGCTTGAACGACTTCATCAGTAGTTGAACCTTGAGAAGTTTGGGTCTGAAGATACTCTTTTGGTGGTTTTGTTGAGATCAAGATCTTATTCTTGAGTGCTTCTGGTGAAGGAAAACACTCTGTATTTTCGTCTGTACATTGAAACAACGTTTCTCGAAACGTCTTACTCACCATCTACAAACACATTTTCACCATCAAAATCAAACTCACTGTTCTAAAACAAGATTTTTCAAAAAGCGTGTACCTTAGCAACTTTCTTCTGAAGAATTGGAGTCAAATGGTCTTCTAAAGTAAGCACAACAGGATAATCAGACACCTCAAACGCGTGTTCTTTAACCGCGTTAAGACATTTCTGCAGATCTTCGGCACTTGTTAACGTCCTGAAATCATCACCACAACAAGTCAAGAAACTGCACTCTTAAGACCTAAAATTATTGGTTGATTGATTGATCATTCAAGAAGGGCTTTTAATGGTAAAGAATCAGAATCAGAATCAGACCCGCCATGGCGAACTTCAGCTTCGTTTCCCGAAGAGTTAGGCCATAAATCAAGCTCGATTACGCGAACTCCTTTTCTCAAAGCTTTCACAATCGGTTCGATACTGCTTCTACTGTTTAACTGATTCCCAGTCAAGTAAGAGTTATGTCCCGTGTACAAGAAGTAATGCGATAAAGGCCGATTCATATCTTGCCAGACCTGGAAAAACAAAGAACCAAAAACCACATAGAAACATATTCAAAACTAAACAAACAGATCTTATCTTAAAAACTTTTACCTCGCCGGTCAGAGGCAATGGAGAGTTGAAATCACTGAGGAGATAACGGTAGAAACCTTCAAGATGAATACCACGAGGATGAAAAACGCCGTGGTGTTTGAGCCTGTGGAATATATCCTTGACGTAGTTTATATCTGCGTTTTTCTCTCCTTGAACTTGGATCACGAATCTGAGCATTTCGTCTGCAGACATCCTGTCGTTTTGAGAGTAATCTTGGAATAGTGTTTTGATTTCTTCAGGTGGTTCACTTGATTTCACCTTGAAGCTTCTTACACAACAGAAACACACTTTGAATGATTCCTTCATTTTTTTTTGTTTGTTTGTTGTGAATGTTAAGCGACAAAGAGAGAGAAAACAAGAAACACAGAGATTTTTATGTGTTTGTGAAACAAATAAAGTGAGAATTTGTTCTCATGTCTATCAAGGAACCTCAATTATTACTGATCTGAGAAATAGAAATTGTTCTCAGGAAAAATAATAAAAAATGTGAAGGAGAGAAATGATGTGTCGGCTGTCTGAATTGATGTTAGTATTTAAAGACAAACAGAGCCGTTGACAAAAACAAGAACAGTTGATGAAAAGTTTTTAAAAAAACGTGGTAAAGTGTAAAAGCCAATAGATGAGAAACTTGTGGTAAGCCCGTTCGTCACCACATAGAAAAGATCCAAAAATTTAATTTTATCATTTACTGTCACATAAAAACAGATCATGTATATCAACATTATTGAATCACAGATACTTTACTGTCAACAATATATATATATTTTTTTTTTCTTTTTTGCTAAAATCAACAATATTTCCAGTGCTATTGAATTTGTTATCAACACTGCTGTATGATGATGATGTGATTGTAGGTCACTGCTCATAAAACCACTGGCAAAGTTTTCAAACTCGAGCTTCTACATGCGGTTTACGATTTTTCACTTGTTTTTCTTCGAATAAATCACATGGTTTTGATAGAAACGTAGCACATTGTCACGGACTGATTTTCCCCTCGATGATCAGTACGTGCGGCCTTAGCTTCTTCCTACTCCTTGTAGTAGCTAAGTCAGCCTATTCGGATTACGATTAGTATTTAGAGTAAGTGGGACGTTATTAGGGAGGTTTAGAATACTTAGAAGTATTTTCTTATTAGGAAAAGTGTTATTACAAATGGGAGGTTTCACCCCCTTTATATACTAATACACCTCCTTAATGGACGGCTAAGATTAAATGGATCCAACGGTGGGGATTATTTCTTCCACAACCTTCTTTATCCTTCCATAATCTTCCATCACCTTCCATAGAATTCCATAGCCTTCCATAGAATTCTATAACCTTCCATAACCTTCTATGGCCTTCCATAATCTTCTATAGAATTCTACAATATTATATATTCTTCCAAAATATCTTTACTTAGATATTTACAAAGGTTTTGGTCTTAGGTAAGATCCTAAGATTAGCCCAATGGGCCGGACCTATCCAACGGCCCGTGACATCCTCCCCCACCTAAGTCGGTGACGCCCTCGTCGCCGAGTACGCCTTCAGTACCTCCCGGAACTGCCACAAGTCTTCTTCCGGTTCCCAAGTTGCTTCTGCCTCTGGTAGCCCCTTCCATTTGATAAGGAAATGGGTTTGTCTCGGAACTCCCCTTTTCCTTACTTCCTTGGACGCTAGTACCTTTTCAATCTCCTTGTCATAGGACTTGGTCATGACTGGAGGTGCGCGGGTCGAAATTCCTCGGTCTCGATCCTTTTCGTCCGCGTGATAAGGTTTCAGCATACTCACATGGAAGACCGGATGGATCTTTAGTGTATCCGGCAGGTTCAATCGGTAGGAAACTTTCCCTACCTTGTCGATTATCTCGAACGGCCCTTCATATCTTCGGATCAAGCCTTTGTGTAGGCTCCGAAATGCCTTAAACTGTTGTGGGAGTAACTTCACTAGAACAAGGTCCCCCACTGTGTATTCCAAAGGCCGTCTCTTCTCATCCGCCCACTTCTTCATCCGTTTTCGGGACTTCTCCAAACATGCTCGGGCAAGATCAGCATGTTCTTCCCACTGTTTAGCCATTATGAACGCCCCCGGACTTTTCCCTTCCACCCTTGGTGTTGCCAAAGTATGCGGGGTTAATGGCTGTTGTCCAGTTGCCAACTCAAACGGACTTCTCCCCGTGGATTCATTGCGTTGGAGGTTGTATGAGAACTGGGCTATATCCAGCAATTTTGCCCAGTCCCGTTGGTTAGCACTCACGAAGTGTCTAAGGTAACACTCCAGCAACGCATTCACCCTCTCGGTTTGCCCATCTGACTGTGGGTGAAAACTAGTTGAGAAACTTAGTTCAGTTCCCAACATCCTGAACAATTCTGTCCATAACCGCCCGGTGAATCGGGGATCCCGATCACTCACAATATTCCGTGGAAGACCCCAAAGCTTCACCACGTTCTTGAAGAACGCCCTTGCTGCTTCCTCTACGGTGCAGTCCCGATCACAAGCCACAAATGTTCCATACTTAGAAAACCGATCCACGATCACCATTATGGATCCAAACCCTTCGGATTTCGGCAAAGCACTGATGAAATCAAGTGAAACCGAATCCCATGGTCTTTCTGGAATCGGAAGTGGCTGCAACAAACCAGCGGACTGCCTGTTCTCCGACTTGTCTTGTTGACAAACAAGACAAGTTTTCACGTAAAGCTCCACGGTATCCCTCATTCGCGGCCAGTAATAACTTGCTTCGACAAGTGCCAAGGTTCTTCTCTGTCCCGGATGGCCCGCCCATCGGGTATCATGGCACTCACGAATAATATCCCGTCGAAGACTCTCCCACTTCGGAACATAGAGTCGACGACCCTTGGTGTAGAGTAGCCCATTCTCTACCCAAAATCGATGCACTTTCCCTTCGTTGGCTAGCTTCATTAGCTCTTTGGCGACTGGATCACGCTCCAGCCCCTCCTGAATCCGAGCCACGATGGTCCCCTTGACTTGGCTCATAGTTGCTAATTCCGCATTCCGACTTAGTGCATCGGCCACTACGTTCACTTTTCCCGGCTTATACTCTAGGGTATAATCGAATTCGGCCAGGAAATCTTGCCATCTTGCCTGTTTTGGGGATAACTTCTTCTGAGTCTGGAAATAACTCGTCGCCACGTTATCCGTCTTGATCGAAAAATGTGATCCTAGAAGATAGTGTCTCCATACCCGCAAGCAATGGACTATAGCGGTCATCTCTTTCTCTTGCACCGTGTACCGCCGTTCCGTATCATTGAGCTTGCGACTTTCAAAGGCAACCGGATGTCCATTTTGCATGAGTACCCCTCCGATGGCAAAGTCGGAGGCATCCGTGTGTAACTCAAATGGGAGATTGAAGTCGGGTAAAGCAAGGACAGGCTCTTGGCTTACCACAGTCTTCAATTCCTCAAAGGCTTCCTTGCACCGATCGGACCATTCCCATGTCCTTCCCTTCTTAAGTAAATCCGTCAATGGTGCAGCCTTCCTCGAGTATCCCTCGATGAACCGCCGATAATAATTGACCAGACCAAGGAAAGATCTCAACTCCGTTACCTTGGTTGGTGTTTCCCATTCCATAATTGCTTTAACTTTCGGTTCATCCATCTTCAGCTTCCCATGGCCAATGACATGGCCAAGGAACTGCACTTCCTCGGTGGCAAACGTGCATTTGTCTCTTCTTACGTACAGTTCGTTCTCTCGAAGAACCCGAAATACTGTCCGTAAGTGCTCTACATGCTCCTCTATTGAGTTGCTGTAGACGACAATATCATCCAAGTAGGCCACCACGAACCGATCCAAGTAGGGCTGTAGGATCTGGTTCATTAAGGTGCAAAACGTGGCTGGGGCGTTTGTAAGTCCGAATGGCATCACCAACCACTCGAACGACCCATACCGCGTTATGCATGCCGTCTTCGGCTCATCCCCTTCCGCTATCCGAACTTGATAGTATCCTTTCTGCAAGTCCATCTTTGTATAGACTTTTGCCCCACCAAGCCTATCGAAGAGATCCGCGATCAATGGAATAGGATAGCGGTTCTTGATTGTTACCTTATTCAGGGCCCGATAATCCACGCACATCCTTAATGACCCATCATGCTTTTTCTGGAACAAAACCGGGGCGCCATAAGGTGCCTTGGACGGTCTTAGCTTCCCCGTCCCTAACAACTCATCGAGTTGTTTTCTTAACTCTTCTAACTCAGATGGAGCCATCCTATAAGGAGCCATGGAGGGTGGCTTGGCTCCGGGCTCCAACTCAATCTGATGGTCCACCACCCTCTGTGGTGGTAATTTGTCGGGCAACTTAGCCGGCATTACATCCTTGTTTTCTTCAAGGACGGCTTCAATAGCTGGTGGGATGGACTCCACGTTTTTAGGTTCATCTTCTACTTTCATCATAGCCAGAAACGTGGGTTCACCCTTCTTCACCCCCTTGGTGAGTTGCATTGCCGATAGCTGCCTTATCCCATCGGTTTTCCCTTCTATGGCTGGAATCATACATGGTGATCCCTTTTCAAGTATGCACACCGAGCTTAAGGCGAGCATAGGAATGGCCGAGACTTGTCTCATGAAATCCATTCCCAAAACCACCTTAAAGTCATCCATGGGAATGACTGAGAAGTCCACTGGTCCGTACCAACTTCCCAGCCGCATCCCGACCTTTCGGGCTTTCCCACTAACGGGTTGCGCCTTAGCGTTCACCGTCTTCATCCAGCCATCCCCCTTTGACCAACTGACTCCAAGTCTCACGGCCTCCTCTATGGCCATGAAGTTATGTGTGGCTCCCGTGTCCACCATTACTTGGGTCGGTTTATCATTTATCCGAGCTTCGACATACATGAGCCCCTTGCTCATTGGCTTTACCACCGGGTTAGCCTGTAGGGCGTGCAGCAACTGTAGCGACCCTATCTTGCTTGGTGGTTCTTCCGAAGTCTCGGTCTCCCGGTTTTCCATAATTGTGGATAAGGACCCCATCTTTGGACAGTCCTTCATCGCGTGTGGCCCCTTGCACACAAAGCATCCTCCCTTTGGAACAAAGGATTTCTTTCTTGCTTCAAAATCTTCCCGCCGAGCTCCCTTCTCAAAGTTCCTTAAGTTGGGTGATCTAGTATTATCTCGTTTGGCTCCCCCACCTTTGACTCCGCCCTGGTCCTTCTTTTTAGAGGATTCAGACGGTCCAGAGGTGCGGAAATCAATCAATGACTCAGCTACCGCAATAGCTTCGTCCACTGTCTCAACTCCCCGACGCTGCAACTCTAGCTTGGCCCAGCTTTGCAACCCATCGGTGAAGTGGAATACTAGATCTTCGGAAGTCATGCTTGGAATTTGAAGCATGAGCGTTGTGAAATCCTTCACATACTCCCGGATCGAACTACGTTGACGAAGTTCCCTTAGTTTCTTTCGGGCTTCGTAAACAACGTTCTCCGGATAGAACTGCCGCTTCAGTTCTTTCTTGAAATCTTCCCAAGTATTAATCCGGCAAATGCCTTGTTCAATCTCGGAGTGCTTCCTTCGCCACCACAACATGGCCGTGTCTGATAGGTAAGACGTCGCGGCCTTCACCTTTGCAGTCCCATCCATCAGGTTGAGATTGTTAAAGTATTGTTCCATCTGCCATAGGAAATTCTCTACTTCCTTGGCATCCCTTACACCGTTAAACCGACTTGGTCGCGGGAATTCAACCCGACCAGTACTGGTTCCTTCGATGTTTCCAACGTTCACGCTTGCCCTTTTGACTAGCGTGATATCCTCCTCCATCACGGTAAAGCGTGCCTTCATCCCCTCGATGTCATCACGCACAGCCTGGATGGATCCCCTTACCAACTCCTCAAGTTGGCTGAACCGAGTGTCCAATTCGGTAATACCTTGCTTGGCCTCTTCAAGCCCACCGAACACAACACCTTCCAACTCCGTCACGGTATACTCTACCGTTTCGAGCTTTCCGCCCAGCTCACCCACGGCCGAACCCAAGGCCTCACGAGACATACTTTGTTCTCGTTGGGTGCCTGCACGGGTAGAGGTGGCCTCCCGTCCACGTTCCTCCACCCCGGACGTCGAGCTAACTTCTTTGTCTTTCCTTTCTCCCCTAGCCATCTTTATTCGGACAGAACTTCCCCTTTACCTAGATCGTGATAGGCTCTGATACCAACTGTCACGGACTGATTTTCCCCTCGATGATCAGTACGTGCGGCCTTAGCTTCTTCCTACTCCTTGTAGTAGCTAAGTCAGCCTATTCGGATTACGATTAGTATTTAGAGTAAGTGGGACGTTATTAGGGAGGTTTAGAATACTTAGAAGTATTTTCTTATTAGGAAAAGTGTTATTACAAATGGGAGGTTTCACCCCCTTTATATACTAATACACCTCCTTAATGGACGGCTAAGATTAAATGGATCCAACGGTGGGGATTATTTCTTCCACAACCTTCTTTATCCTTCCATAATCTTCCATCACCTTCCATAGAATTCCATAGCCTTCCATAGAATTCTATAACCTTCCATAACCTTCTATGGCCTTCCATAATCTTCTATAGAATTCTACAATATTATATATTCTTCCAAAATATCTTTACTTAGATATTTACAAAGGTTTTGGTCTTAGGTAAGATCCTAAGATTAGCCCAATGGGCCGGACCTATCCAACGGCCCGTGACAACATGCTTCAAAAAAAACAAATTAATGAATGAATGCCTTCAAACCCATGGATATAAGAACTTATACAAAATATTATGTAAGAGCAAGTTCAATCGGACTGCATAACACCATAATTAGTGTCAAAATTTTTCCAATCAAACGGCATATTTAACACCAAATTTTTTATTTTAGTGTTTTGTGAACAGTGTCACACCATATTTGGTGTGACTGTTCACAAAACACTAAAAATATATATATTATTTTAATTATATTTTTAATTTAGTAAAATAACTAAATAATAGTTTATCAACAAAAAAATAAATATATCTACAATAATTTTGTATTTTACTATTTTATTTTTTGTTTCTATTTTAAATTATCTAATATTTTTAATTGTAATTTGAATTTGCATAATATATCTTAATTAATACATAAATTTATTAAAATTAAAAATGCATTAATGGAACATTTGTGGTCTGAATATACTAATTTTGAAAATTAATTCGATGTAATTTATTTTCAGTTTTTCATTTATCGATTGTAATATTATATTTAATTTGTATCAGTTATCAGAATAATTAGTATTTATTATATTATTAAAAATAAAAAAAATTTATAGTTAATAATATAATAATAGATAATATTTTTTTAGTGTAAAATATGGTGTTATGGTTGGAGATGAAATTTTTTTTTTGACACCAAAACACTAAATTTGGTGTAAAAATCACACCAAATTTAGTGTAATGGTTGGAGATGCACTGCGAGTGAATGAGAGGATATACGATGCTACTAGAACACCTATAAATAAGCCCAATACAATGCCACAAGCCTGTGTCAAAACAAGTTCATGTGTTTATGCTTGAGATCTTCGGTGCAAGAAAATTATACTGTGTATATATCATTGTTATGAGATTAAAAAATCGTAAATTTGGGAGTTGTCACAAAGCAATTCTCTTTTCTCATATTTTATGATATATCAATGAGATTTGGGCCTTGTGCCAAAAAACAAAATGTATACAAAAGAGTTGGTGTATATCTGATATATTTGAAATTTGAAAGCCTTTTATGTATAATTTAGTAAATTTAGGCCTTTAATTGCAACAAAAAATAAGGAAAAAAAAAGTGGGGCCTTGTGCAAGTGCACATGTTGCACTCCCCTAAAACCGGACCTGTATCAATCTATAACTTTTTTTTGGTAAAAAATCTATAGCCTTTTTTTGTTTTTTTTTGCTAAATTAAAGATCTATAACTTTTCTTTATTGGTGTTCTTCAATTAGTTTCCTCTTTTCTTTTTATTGGACGGAGTGACTTAAAGCTCTAATGAAACATCTCCTTATTTTTTTTTTTTTATCTATCTATTTTGTTAAAAGTTTTTATAAAACATGAATAAGGTTGCTTTGGATTTGCTAACAGATGCACGTAATGTCCATGTCTAACCAATTTTGTTTCTGTGTTTGTTCGCCATTATTGTATATCGAAGAACCCATTGTTTTGCTGTTGTCTTGTTTGGTATAAGAATCTTGTTCTTTAAAGCATTCATAGATTATTTCCTAAAAAAGATACTTCTCTTTTTTTTTTTTAACTTCTCCTTTTGATGCGAATATCTTATACAATTCTATGCAACTTTGGTGCAAAACACATCGACAAACCTTTGTTGATGTTTGTTATTTCTGCCAATTTTAATTGTTCAACTATCCAAATTTTAAATTTATCTAAGACTTATATTATAATGAGAGCATGGTAAAATTTATATTATCATCATTGCTGAAGTAATCCAAATCCAAGACTTAGTGTCTTAGATGCTTAAATCCGATGCGACACAAACCCCTGACCTCAAACTGGATCTCACTTATTGTGTTGTTTTTTTTCTTTCTATTGTAGGCTTCGAGTGGGGTAAAAGGAAGTGAAAAAAAATTATAGTAATTTCATCATCCTAATTAGTGTAGAGTGCGTTATCATTTCGGATTAATAAATTTAATGAACTTTAAGCAAAAAAAAAAGAGAGAATTGAAATTGAAACAAATATACTCTTTGTCTAAGGTTTATTATTCTTAACTCACTGAATAATGAGTACAAACCTTACAAAATTTCTTATATAAATTTCAAAAATCCTATATTAGTAGAATTTAATAAACATTCTTGTCTTTCACTTAGCTGTACAGTTGTACTCTAAAAGCATTCCTTTAATGCCTCTAAAATTAGTTCACTGGAAAATTTCGTTTGTTGAACCATTTGGCAGTCCATTAATATGTGAGATGCATTCTACAAAGGCCCATTAATAAAAGTCCAAATCACTGAAAAGCGTCACATTTTTACAATTTGTGAAATGGGGACTTTTCAAAATACAAATCATTTTCAATCAATCACTTTCTCCCTCATTTTCGTTACTATCAAATTCTTCTTCTTCTTCTTCTTCTTCTTGTCGTCATCTTGGTTGCCTTAGAAGCTCTATCAACGCCTCCGCCTTCTCCTTACCTTGACTCGTCGTGTTCGTCTCCAACATAGCCACTAGCGGAGGAACCGCTCCTTCACGAGCCACCATTGTTCGATAAACCACACTCTCCTCACATATCTGCAACAATATCGACACAGCAATCTCTCTCTGTCTCTGTGTTCCCATCTCCACAATCTCCACAAGCACCGGAACTCCTCCTTCCTCCACCACCTCCGTCTTCGATTCCGGCACCGACATCAACAGATTCATCACATAACCCGATTTATCCAACATATTCGATTCGAGATCCGCCATTAACTCCACCAAAGGCTTCATAATCCCCGATTGTACTGCTCTGATTTTGTTCTCCTTCGCTGAGCACAACGAGTACAGAGCCGTCGATGCGTCTTTCTTCGCTCTGAATCCGCCGGTTTTTAGAAGATTCACGAGGAGAGGAATCGCTCCGGATCTTCCGATTGCGATTTTGTGGTCCTCGATCTGCGATAACCGGAGCAAAGCGCAAGCTGCGTTCTCTTTAGCCGTCGGTGTTCCTGATTTCAAAGCCCTAACCAACGGTTTAATCGCACCGGAAGAAGCAATCAGGTCTTTGTTCTCGTCGCAGAGCGAGAGATTCAAAACGGCGGTGACTCCGTACTCTTGAAGCTGAGGATCTGAAGATGAGATCAGAGAAATCAACGGTTTAATCGCACCGGCTTTAGCGATTTTGATTCGATTCTCTGGTTTGTTCTTAGATAAAAGCCTGATCTCCATTGCAGCTTGCTTTCGTTCTTCGATTGAACAGGAAGATTCGTCGAGATGCGATACGAGATAACGGATCAGATCATTGGAATTTTTCTCAGTGGTGGTGGTGGTAGAGGAGAGGAAGAGTTGTCGCCGTCGTCGGATCTCGGAGGAAGAAGATGAAAACTCGCCGGATCTGTCGCTGTTACATTCGCTGAAAGCAGCAGAGGAGGAATCAACATCGTTGAGAATTGAATCTGTGAATTTCCGATTCATGAAGGTGAAAGTATCGACGCGATGATTCTCCATCTGCATCTGCATCTCCGTGATGAATTTGGTCTCGGCTCAGGTTGGTTACTCATAAGCATCAAAAACGTGTGATTAGGTCAAACAGTGAGGAATGTTTGTTCGTGTGCAATTGCAGAGAAAGAGAGAGAATCTGTGGATTAGTTAATTCAGTAATATTAAATCCCAAACCAATAAGATGATCAGATTTAGCATTATTTCTAGAAGTTTAAAGTTTCTCTCTCAATAGTCAATAATATTAAGGAAATGAAGAAACCGTTGTATAAAAATGACCAAGTCAACCCACGTTTTTTATTCTAACAAGTTTGACCGCATTATTGTTCTTGTGTCCAAAGTGTAGGATTTATGTTACTTTTAACAGAGTTCAAAACGTGAAGGCAGATTTTTAATCCAACAAAATGTTAATGAGAAATTTCTTAAATACCACACTAACAATATCAAAGCACAAAATCGATACTGCCACTGCCAATATATCTTTTTAGGTTACTAATAGCTTCATCACCGGCCTAGGAAACGTCGACTTCCATCTTGATGTTAACAAGTAGCTTGAGATCTCTAGTTTTGAAGTCTCCAAAACTCAAAGCGAGGACTAGAAGACCTTAAGTCCGTTTTCCGGAGATGTTTGAACCAATTTCGGATAAATAATCTGATTTTCTCTGGAAATTAGTTCTTGTATCCCGTTTATTCAGAAAATTATTTATCCTTTATCGTACTTTTGGTTCCGAGGTTTTTCTCTTAACTTGTCGACTTTATTTTTCAGAGGGTTTCAATCCTTTGCCGAGATTGTGTAATTTTCATTTCCAATTTCAATAAAATATCTTCAGAGACAAAACAAGGTTACTAATAACTTCCGTTATAGGATCATAACAATATTGATTTTAAAAGAAAACTATCTAGCAAAACAACTCGAGTTTTTATTTCTTGCATGCTTGATATGTTTTTTTGGTCTAAAGCATTCTTGATGATGATATGTTGATGTATGTATACTATTGCTTATGGTTTTATTTTGGGGGGGGGGGGGGATATGCACACGACTCCTACCACACTATAATCTTTTTTTGGTTGTAAACTCATCAAAATAAAGATTGAACCATACTTATTTGATTCGTGATATATGTACGAATGTTTGGTTGTTTTTATCCCTTTGTGGTAGGCGTTTGCTTTAGCCTTTAGAGAGAGAAAGAAGAAAAAAGCGACTGTGGTTTTTTCGGCCGACGGTCGGGTTTAGTTTCTTAGACTCTTGTGTAGTTGGCTTTTGTAGATTTTGCGATGGATTCTCTCGTGTCTTGGTTGTGAGATCTTGAGATCTGGCCTGGTGAGGGTAGAGGTTTGGCCGGTGCTTCACTCGGGTTGTCAGCTCGATGGTAAGTGAGTCTAGCGGTGGAGCGGCTACTCGCCTGGTGGCATAGAGGTATTTGCTTCTCTACCCGTAGTTAGCAAGGCCGGTTCGGTTGGGCTTTAGTCTTTTGGTATCGATTTGGGTTGGTACTAGGTGGTCTCTAGCCTTGTTGTTCCTTGCCATGTTGATTGTGATTGTGGAGAGTCTCATACTTGATGCCGATGGTCTTTGAGATTTATCTTCCTCGATGCAGAACCTCTTTTGTTTGCTTCAATGATCGAACTTTGAATGTCTAGGACAATTGTTTTTCCTGATTTTGGTCCAAGCTCTATCTCATCTCTGGATGATTTATGTGCTTTTGCCTTCGTTGTCTCATGGTCTTGTTTAAGGTGATGTCTTGGTGTTGCTGGATATATGTGACTCTATCTTGGTGAAGAAGATGTCTTCGAGGTTGTCTCCTCGCCTAGCTGGCTGTTTGGTATATCCTCTATCCCGTTTTTTGAATAATTCTTCTATTGGCATTTATGCATACCAACACCATGCCTTCGAGTTTTGGGTTGTGTATCAATATAAAAAAACTTAGTAGGTTCTAATCTTGCTTGTTGGTGATCTTCTCTTCATGGTTTATATTGGCTCGAGTCACTCTTACTTGGTTTAGCTTTGGACTTGGGATTCGGTGACTTCATCTCGAGTGTGTTGCAGCTCCCTTGTCTCCTTAATTCCTGCCGTGAAATTGAAGCATGTGTTCTAAGGTTGGTTGTTCAATGGAAGGATGACACATTGCTTGGTCAGAGCTGGAGTTTTCTTGTTTGGATTTTTAAATTTGGTATTAACATGTTTTCCTATCTATAGTTTGGTCTTTCAGTTTTTAGGATTTGTCTTTTGGTTTTGAAGTTTTCGGTATGGTTCTTTTTTTATATCTCATCCTCGTATTTTATCCTCGTATTCTAACATTGTTATCCAATCATGTATTACACGGTGGCAAAGGCAAAAACGTTTTTCATGGGGCCATTAAGATCATTTTTTAAAAAATATTAGGAGCATTAAACTAATATATATCAATTGCTTAAAGAAAATTAAGAAAAACTAAATAAACCATAGTGGGTTTGAACAAAAAAAAAAAAAACCATGGTAGGGAAGTGCCCTTGTATTCCAACCGGTGATCAATATAACATTTCATATGAAAAAACAAAGAAAAAAAAAATTGTAGCTAGTGATCATTGCCGATATATATGCACGAATGTGTGGTTGTTTTACTTTAATCCCTTTGTATTACTTAGGCAGTGACTTCTGAGTTCTGAGACTGAACCTAATGCTCCACGCAATGATCTGCCTCCAGAATCTTTTCATCATCAGCATTGATGATTGATAAGTAGAAAATCTTTGTACATTCTTATATACTCATGGTGTTTTCGTAATGTTTTGAGGGTTGATTGTTTTTTTTTTTTGGTCAAGTGAGAGTTGATTGTTTAAAAATACATATATTTACTTTTTTTTATTGAGATAATATACCCTCGTGTTTTCGATTTACTTACCTTTTTCTTTCCATAGTTGCCATTAGCAGAGATATATAATCTGTTTCCAAAGTTTCTATTAGGTTTATTGAAACCCTAAAGTTCCTTAGCCATGGCCCCTCCGGAACCGACAGAGGCACAAGCACTCACGCGACATGTCCAGCAGTTGGCAACGGCGGTGCAAGCTCTCGCCATGCAGCAGGAGGATTACATCAATGTCCAGCCACAACCACAAGACAATCCATTCGCGGAAGACTTGCGGTGGGAGCAAGGGTTCAAGTTTGAACTTCCGGAGTTTCATGGCCGACAATCATCGGAAGAGCTCCTCGATTGGATCTTTACAGTCGAGGAGACTCTTGACTTCAAACGTGTACCTTTGGAGCAACGTGTTCCCATGGTCGTGATGCGATTCCGCGGTAGAGCCGCAGCATGGTGGTCGAAACAAAAGGCGTGTCGCGCACGTTTGGGTAAACCTAGGATCTTGTCGTGGGATAAGTTGAAGAAGAAGATGCGTAAGGCGTTCTTACCATTCAACTATGATCAAGTCATGTTCAAACGCTTGCATATGCTGGAACAAGGAAGGCGATCAGTAGAAGAATATTCCACCGAGTTTTTTTCTCTTTTGATGCGTGTTGATCTGCAGGATACGGACCAGCAACTTGTGGCTCGTTACGTTGGTGGCTTACGGAAAAAGATCCAAAACCAACTTAACTTGTTGAACCCTCTCACTGTTGCGGAAGCCCATCAACAGGCACTCACCGTGGAAGCTCAAACTAAGAACGATGATAACGAGTGGTTGGATTTGTTGCTTCTTGAATTAGGGATTTTTGCAGTCCCTGCCTTTTTTATGTTGCTAGAATGCTTCAAAAAAATCTAGATTTCGAGCCTTGTTTATTTATAGTTTTTGTTTCTTGAAATTTATAAAACAGAGTTTTAGATATTTATTCATAGGTGTTGTTAATATTAGATAACGAAGTAGCACGAACAACTCGAGTTTTCATAGGTATACACTATGGATTATGATTTTATTTTCCCCAGGTAAATAATATATAAGCAAATAAGTGACAGTACATATTAATGTTCCTACCACACTCTTTTTTTTTTTTGGTATGTAAACTCATCAAAATAGTAAAATAAAGATTGAACCTTACTTATTCGATTCGTCATATATGTATGAATGTTCGGTTGTTTCATCCCTCTGTGATACTTGGGTATTGTACTTGGTGATCATTGATTTTTATCTGCCGTAAAAGCTTCTCTGCTACAAACTCTTTGGAGGGTATAATAAGAAGAAAGAAACTCTGTTTTCTAAACAAACTGGAACCGCATGAGAAGTGTGACTGCAACTAGTCTCTCGCCTTTTCGATCATACAACGCAACAGAACGTACGCCTTGTCTCAACTCTGCAAGAGGCAAACATGTCTGGCCACAGAAATCATCCTTCTCTGGCATGTTATAGTCATGAACTTCAACTCGAAGCAACGCAAGCTCGGGTACTGTAAGTTGAAACTCAAACTCCTCGTCCCATAAAGGCTCCCAAGTGTTGTCTTCTTTCTTTGTTTTCTTCATTAGCTCATCACATCTTACTCCTGTTATCCCCACCTGCTTCACACAACAGTACAATCCACATGAAACAGAGCCAAGAGTCCCAAAGTATACACATGTAAATCGAAGCAGTCTTTCAAAATGGGTTAAGTTGCTTACCCTTGTGTAGAAGTTAGGAGAAGACCATGTGCTGAAACATGTTTGCTGGAAACCAGAGTCCCATCCTTTTCCCATGTACACCTTCACTTTTAAAGTTGTCTTTACGGGTAATTTCCCTTTCGGGTCAAACACTTCTCCATCGGGACCTTTGTTCATCATAAAGTCAGGTTTTTTCACGTACCCGCATCCACCATTCGCCTTGAACATCCCATGCATCATCCAGAGAGCTCTTCCATAACCCTGCGAATCAGAGAACCAAGATGCATCTATGTGTAAGAGATTTCGATGTATGTTAAAAAGCCTTGAGAAAGCCAAAAATACACTACAAACCTGCATGTTGAAAGCAACCATTTGAGCTCCGTACATCCAACCGCTAAAGGGCTTGTAGTTGGAGGAGGTTACTCGAGTGGCCTTGGGATAGATC
Organism: Arabis hirsuta; assembly: GCA_964056655.1. NCBI lineage: Eukaryota > Viridiplantae > Streptophyta > Magnoliopsida > Brassicales > Brassicaceae > Arabis > Arabis hirsuta. The sequence goes on from OZ053302.1 coordinate 32,854,953, forward strand.
CTCAACAGATTCTTCTGTGTGAATCTAGAATTTTGTATACATTAACACTGTGGTGAGCTTAGAGCAAGAAACAAAAAAAAAAAAAAAAAAAAAAACTAGCTTTTCTTGAATCAGAATGTGATACTTACTTCATGACTTCGGTTCCATATATTTCAGTGGCTTTCTTGAACTTCTGCTCCCTCAAACTCAACCGTCTAACTCCACCATTATCGATCGTAAGTGCTTCCTTCAATCCATTTCTAGCATTTCCAGAAGGAATCAATATCATGCGACTGTAGGTGAGGAGATCCAAGTTGTTGGATTCTTGATCAAATCCATCCTCTTCATTTTTCGCCTCGCTTGTTTCTTCCTCGGTCTACACAAAGTCATTGCAAGCAAAGAGAGAAATATAAGATGACACTGAGAAACTAAAACTCCTAAATATGGACTGCAAGTACTTTCTCATCGCCTACTTGGTCGGCTGAAACATCCGATGACGACGCCTTTCCTGATGCATCTGACTCGGAATCTTTTTCTTTTTCTAAGTTCCCTTTGGGAGGCTTTGTGGATATTACAACTCTGTACTTGAGATCTTCTGGTGAAGGGAACTCTTTTAAACCACCAGACTCAGGAAAATACACCATATCCTTGAATGTCTCTTTCATCATCTGCATCAATAGATAAATGTAGGAAAAAGATTTATCTTTCAAGAACTACTGAGACTAACGCGGTAATGATTCCTTATCGATATCAAGAAAAGCACCTCGGCTGCTTTGGCTTGAAGATCTGGAGTCAAATGATCTTCCAAAGTTAAGATCACAGGGTATGCAGATGCAGAGAAGGCATGATCTTTAATAGATATCAAGCATTTGATCAGTTCCACTGGAGGTGTCCATGCCCTAAAAACATTAAACATAACTCTCTTTTTCGACAAAACTTTCGACCTATAGATCTTCGAATAGACATTATAATAAAAAGACATACCAGCCATGGAGGACAAGTATGTCGTCCTTAGTAGAGTTAGGCCACAGGTCAAGTTCAAGAGCTCGAACACCTCTCTTCAATGCCTTGATGAGAGGTACATCGCTGCATTCGCTATTGATCTGGTTCCCGGTCAGATACGAATTATGGCTTGTATAAATGAAATAGTGGGACAAAGGAAAGTTCATGTCTTGATGCACCTGAAACAACAAAAGGTCAAAGATTTGAAAATTTCCATGTTGCAAGAAAAAAAAAAAGAAAGACATTAGGAGGAGGAGAGAATACCTTACTAACAATTGGATGATTCAGATCATCTGAGAACAAGAAACCGAAGAAATCATCGAGGTTTAGCGTATGCCTCAAGAACTTAGTGATATGATGTCTTACACATGTGACTCTTTCTATGATCTTCTCTGCATCTGAAACCAACACCTCGATTTCACCCTGCGCCTCAACCAAGAACCGACATAGCTGCTCTGCAGTCATGTGGTTCCCGCCCTCGGTAAACGCCATAAATGCAGTCACAACATCAGGAGGTGGAGCTCCTCTGTTCATCCTCAACTTGTCACTGAAACACAAACCCATTTTGCTCCTCCCCATTTCTCTCTTCATTCTCTTTGTATCCCCAAATCGAAATCTCAGCTCGAGCAAAAGGCAAACAAGATACTTCACAATCACACAAGTTTTCCTTTCACCAGAGAAATCTCTATTTATATATTTTCATCTACTAGATTCTCTTCAAAAAAGCTCCTTCAATTTGGTTAATTAAACAACTCCTGCATATTTGACATGATTTTCATACTCATCAATCAAATATAAATCGTTCTTTTTTTCCTTCCATACTTACTTTATAATTATTATAGTGGTATGCATCTTTTTGCTCAGTGCTCTTAGCTTTCCTCTTCTTTTTCCATATATTCCCAAAGCCCAGAGACTCATGGTCACTTTCCAAAAACCAAGCTTAAACAAATATTATGGTATCTAATTCCACGAGCATATGAAGTAGCTCAAGGAAGCTTCAATGATTCAACGATTGGGTTTCTCACACTTTTCATTTTTCTTTCTTTCCTTCCACATTTCGCGGTACCCAAAACCTCTCAAGTCACTGTTAAAATGCTTCTAAAGTCTAAGAAGAATCTCAAAAACATCTGTAAATTACAAAGCTTTCCAAAGATAATATAGAATCAAGAATCTTTCTTTCTTCACTAATAAGCATATATATATATATATGTATTGGGTGGTATGGTCTCTATCTACGGGTTAAGAATAGATACCTTTAGATTGTTAAATGTAAAGCAACGCTTATAACAATACCTTTAGATAACAACAAAAGATACTCTACTTTAAAATTTCACGTGCATAGTGCAGCAAACAGAGAGACAAAGGCTTAAAACAACTATTAATGTAGCTAAAGATATGAAGCTTCTTTATCTAATAAGTCCTCATGCGTAATACTAACCATTTTAAGCTATCAAATACCAAATAATCCAGAAAACGAATAAAGAGATTATGCTTTTATGCTAAGGTGAGAGATGCTTAGTAATGTTATTATAACTTCATAAGAAATTCTTAGTTTTTCTTTGGTTCTTACTGAGCAAAACTCTATCACAAGAAACTAGTAACATAAATATGAAGGAATGCAAAAGATCTATATATTTCTCAGGTGAAATTTGATTTTTTTATTCCTCGATGAAGAACCATAAGACATATAAAACACAAGCATATCGAAAAAAGAAGAGAATATATATAAATCTAGATGGATACACGCACCAAAAATGGCGTCTCAGACAAACTTAAAGCGCATAAGAAGCCGCGTGAAGCTGTATTTCTCTCCCTTTCGATTGAAGAGTGGAACGGCGCGTATGCCTTGCTTTAACTCGGACACTGGTAAACAAGTTTGACCTCCAAAATCATCTTTTTCATTTTTATCGTACTCGTGCACTTCAACACGGAGCAGAGAAACTTCAGGGACACTTAACTGAAATGTGAACTCCTCATTCCAAATGGGTGTCCACGTATCGTACTTTATCTTCGTTTTCTGCATCACCTCATCAGCGGGGGCTCCGGCAATACCCACCTGCATTAACCAAAGTTAAAATTCCATTCAAGATCAAGATAAGAGAACAAAGAAGAAGGAAAAAATCAAGATTGGAGTAGGCATACTCTAACGAAGAAATCTGGAGGAGAATAGAGATCAAAGTGAGTTTTGTTGAAGTCTAAGTGCCATCCATCTCCCATACAGACTTTCACCTGCCATTGTTAGATGTTTAGCAAGAAAGTATGGAAGGCATAAGAGAACGAACCAACGGATGTTCAAATCGATACTATAACCAACCTTTAAAGTTTTCTTTGGAGAGGAATTTTTGTTGGGGTCGAAAACTTGTCCATTAGGAGCTACATTCATAAGAAAATCTGGCTTCTTGACATAACCGCACCCTCCATTAGCTCGAAACATTCCTTGCATCAACCACAATGCTCTTCCATAACCCTGCATTTTCAATTTTCAGAAAATTCCATTTAGCTTCATAACCGTGGCGTGATTTATAGAGAGTAAAAATTTGTGACAAACCTGCATGTTGAATGCAATCATTTGAGCTCCACTCATCCAACCGATCTGAGGTTTGTAGTTTGAAGAGTTAAACCTTGTGCCTTTAGGATATATTCTCAGAAAGTTCTTCTGGGTGAATCTGCTCATTTGTAAGATTTCTTATAAATTAACTTGAAATACTAGAAGTGAACGATAGCTACATAGTGCTTGTTTAGCATGTGATAGTTATATCTACCTTATAACATCTGAACCATATGATGCTACAGCTTTCTCAAGTAATTGCTCACTCAGGCTAAGTCGCCTGATTTTATTTGGATCAACCTTTAAAGCCATCCGTAACCCGCCCTTTGGCTTCCCGGCATGGATGGCAATAAGACGCTTGTATTCTGGTGCTTGTAATTGGCATGACATATCAAACTCTCGAGACGACTCTCTTTCTTCATCATCGTGATTGAGATAATTTATACTATTTGAGACCTGAAATCAATCATAGGTGGAAAGAATTGGAGAAAATGATCAAATCAAATTCCTTGACGCTACAAGTAGTTGCTTCACTTGGCATTTGGTAGTAACATCTATTAAACATAGAGAAATGACCAAACCTTGTCGAAGTCAGCTTGCGTAGAAATAAGATCTGCAGGCTCCTTGCCCCATACATCTTCATCTGAATCTTTGCCTTTCTCTCCATTATCTTTCTCCTTCGCATCGTTAGCTTCTAAATATTCCTTTGGAGGTTTTGTTGATATTAGAATCTTTTCCATCAATTCTTCTGGTGAAGGAAACTCTTTGCAAATTTCAGAATCATGGTAATACAACATATCTCCAAATGTTTGAGTTATCATCTGCAGAGCAACGAACAAATACATAATTTTAACAAAAAAACAGTTGTAGTATCACATATTCATACACACATGAACTTTTAAGTACAAGACAATATAGATTGAGAAGAAGGAAAACCTTTGCAACTTTAGATTGAAGTTTAGTGGTGAGATGATCTTCGAGAGTAATAATAACAGGATACTTTGAAGTAGTAAAGGCATGAGCTTTAATGGATTCCAAACATTTACCAAGTTTTACGGCCTTCGTCAAGGTCCTGTAATTTGATTCCAAGTAAGAAACATGATAGTTCATGGAACCAAACTATTCATACTTAGTAAGAAAGAGCCAAAAACTGAATATACCTTCCATGCTTAACGCAAACATCATCGTTACCACGAGGCCAAAGATCCAACTCAACGACCCTTACACCTCGTCTCAATGCATCTGCAATGGGAAGGTCACTGCAATTGCTACTAAGCTGATTTCCGGTTAAGTAAGAATTGTGGCCTGTGAATATAAAGTAATGTGACAGTGGAGCATCCATTTTATGATGCACCTGAAAAAAAATCAAATAACCAACAATGATTAAACCACAGTATCAAATATCAAGTCAAGAATTTCAGAATCTGTGCAGATGATTAGTAACTCCTACAAATAGAAAGTAGCCAAAATGGAATATTCTTAATTTGGACAGATGAATCGTATATTCAGATTCCAGAATTTCAGTAGCAGAGTAAATCAAGAAACATGTAATTGAGAGATTTTACCAAACCTAGTTCGTGTGAAGCTTAATGGGTTTGATTTAGAATCTATCAACCAAAATTAGGACGGAAATCCAGAAATTAGAAGGAGAGTCAAATAGTGATGAGAGAGAAATTCGCAAAAATAAAAATCAGACAATTTTTTCCGGGAAAATCAACAGAGAAAATTTTCTAAAAAGTCGTAATTTTTCTTTGTCAAATCTGTTCAACAAACAAACACCATCAACCCCAGATTCCCAAAATCTAAGACTCTTTTTCCCAGGAAAATTATTTTAAAAAATTGTTGACTCCAGAAAAAAAAAAAGTTAACCTGATCGGTGATCGGAGGATTGAGATCAGTGGAGAACAAGAAATAGTTGAAATCCTCAAGAGTGAGGTTTCGTCTCGTGAACTTGGCAATGTGATGTTTCCGGCGAAGCACATCGTCGACGATCCTCTCCGCCTCCTCGATACTCGATCCTCCTCCTCCTTCTTCCTCCTTCATGAACTTAAGCAGCTGCTCCGGCGACATGTGAGCGTCACCGTCGGTGTATTTCTCAAAAACATCTCTGACGTCATCAACAGGACCTGGCTCCGTCACCCTGAACTTCCTCGTGAAGATCAGACACATTCTGTAACTACCCATCTCTCTCTCTCTCTCTGTTGTATTATGTGTATGATGTATATGTGTATGTATCGTCCTGTTTAGATCCGAGAATGTGAAAAGGTGGTACGTTCTTCTACTTATTATATATACTCAAGATCATTTCTCAATTTAATGTTTTTATTTTATTTTAATTTTCAGAGTATTTCTTCGTCAAATTCTACACGCTTACACCTGAACACAAAACAAAAAAATTGGTTACTGAATCTTGTTTTTTTTCTTCTGTAATAATTTAATGATTCTCGTTAATTCCAAACCCATGTAAGAATAAAAAAAGGTAATATTACTGAGACATATGACATATCGACAAGTGTTAATAGTACAACGAAGAAGAGGACGAAATAAAAGATTTACCGACTTGTTTTGATTCAGATTTTTTTTTCTTTCTGTCAAGTGTGAACACGTTAAAAGAGATTTTTTTTTTTTTTTTGAAAAAACAGATTTCAGATATGTTGAAATAAGAAGACAAACAAAGCTATGGATAGAGCTTTGGCTGGGCTGAATCTGGAGGATGAGGATGCTCCAGCGGTGATGCCAAGTCTACCGGAGTTCTTGTCTGTTGTGGAAAACGCGAACAGCTTGATTGGAAGAGTTTTAAATCCTGATGGATGCAAATTGGCAAATCTCATCTTAGATATGCCTCGGAAATGGCAAAAGCCACAGAGAGTCAGGGGAATTGCTCTGTCTAGAGAAAGGTTTCAATTCTTTTTTCAATATGAACATGATCTGATCGAGATTTTGGAAAAAGGAGTGCATACATATAATGAGTGGACCTTGGTGCTGGATAGATGGGTCGAGAATCCGCCTACAGGTTACCTCCAGTATATTCCACTTTGGGTGAGGATTAGAAACATTCCTGTGAATCATAAAACGGTACCGGCGATTACTTGGTTGGGGGAGTTTGTTGGCCAGGTTATAGTGGTGGCTTATGATCCTACCAAAGCCCAAAGACAAGATTTTATTCGAGTCCAAGTAAAGTTTGATGTTTCTAAGCCTTTGAGACGTTCAAAGACCTTCTCCCTTCCTTCTGGTGAGCCGGCTACGGTTTTCTTCGAATATGAGAGGGTCCAAAGAAGATGTGTGGAGTGTCAAAGATTGACACATGCGAAAGGAGCTTGCCCACTTTTGGTGAAGAAGAGGCAAGATGAAGCTGCGGATAGAAGAGCACAGATAGAGGTGCAGAAAATGCTGTCTCCGCTTAATATTTTATCTGATACGGATCCTTTGTATGGGGTTCTTTCTGAGGATCAAGTGGGGATTGATCCCCTTTCAGGACGACCAAGGATTGCAGCTGATGTGTTAAAAGGGATTCGCCAATACATTTTGGTGGATAATGGGGATGATCAAATTGTGAAAGTGGATAGAGTTCAGACTTCCATAAGTGCGATTGAGAAGAATCCTGTAGCACAGAAATCAATCTTGAGGTTAGAACAACCTCCTATCATAACCCAGGATACGAATAAAGGAAAGGGGATTGTGTTTGACTATGACTCATCTGCTTCATCAGTTCAGAAAGTGGGAGTGACGCCTGGTACTGAAAATAGATTGCTTGCTGATGCTATAAAGTCAGGAAATGCTTCGAGATGGAATTCGGTGCCATCAATTGTGGTTAGTGCTGAGGTTGATCGGATCACTGATCCCTCCCTTTTTTCCACTGGCTCTACGGTCCATAGAATTACTCCTCTTGGAGCTAGTTCTTCCGGAGCCAAAGGGAAAGGGGTTAAGCCTAGAAAAAGACCATCCAGAGGCAGAAGGAAGATTAGAGTGAGTTCTAATGCTGAAGGGGCAGAAGTTTTGGCAATGAAACTTGGTTCAGAGGTGGGGTTTGGGAAGAAAAGGAAATCAGAGGAGGTAATAAGGGATGGTCCCTCAGGTGCTAGTCGCCAAAAACCAGAGATGGTCCCAAAGGAGGGACTGTCCAACCTCCAATGAGCTTTCTCAGTTGGAATTGTCAAGGCTTGGGGCGGCCTCAGGATTTGACAATTCCCAGACTTAAGGAATTGCGTAAAAATCAATTCCCTGAGTTTATATTCTTGATGGAAACTAAGCATAGTAGGAATGTGTTAGTAGATTTACAGGTTTGGTTAGGCTATGAGAGAGTATATACGGTGAATCCCTTGGGGTACAGTGGAGGGTTAGCCTTGTTTTGGAAGAAATCTGTAGAGGTGGAGGTTGTATATGCGGACAAGAACTTGATAGATTGTAGTGTCCAGTTTGGTTCTAGTTCTTTCTTTATCTCTTTTGTTTATGGGGATCCTATAGTTAAGTATAGACCTAAGGTGTGGGAAAGGTTAACTCGAATAGGTATCCATAGAAAGGAAAGTTGGAGTATTGTTGGGGATTTCAATGATATCCTACATAATGGGGAGAAAGTGGGTGGACTTAGTAGAGATGAGAGTCAGTTCCAGCCTTTTGTAGATATGATCAAAGCTTGTGGAATGACTGAACTTCCTGGTAAAGGTAATGCTTTGACTTGGGGTGGTATGCGATACAAGACGTATGTTCAGTGTCAGTTAGATCGGTGCTTTGGGAATCAGAATTGGTTTAAGATGTTTCCAGCTGCGAATCAAGCCTTTCTTGAGAAAAAGGGCTCTGATCACAGACCTGTCTTGGTCAAATTGCTTTCTTCTCAGGAAGTCTATAAGGGCCAGTTTCGATTCGATAGGCGGATGCTTCATAAACCAAGAGTAAAAGAATGTATTGAGGAGGCATGGAATTCAGTGGGGATTGTTGGTCGGGGCTCTGTTGCAGATAGAATCCGGGGTTGCAGACGGGCATTGAGCAAATGGAAAAGGGAGAATAACACAAATGCTTTTGATGCAATTCAGCAGATTCAATTGGTGTTAGAGGAAGAGCAGTCTAAAGATAGTCCTTCTACAGCCAGACTTTACAGTGTGAAGAGAGATCTTATGATGGCTTATAGGGAAGAGGAGATTTTTTGGAAACAGAAGAGTAGAGATAAATGGGACTTGTATGGGGATGGGAATACAAAATATTTCCACGACTCAGTCAAGGCAGATAGGGGGAGAAACCAGATTGATAAGTTGGTGGATGAGAATGGGCATTTGCAGAGATCAGAAGCTTCCAAGGGTGATGTTGCTTCAATTTATTTTGATAAACTGTTCAAGTCTGCTAATCCTCCTAGTTTTACAGAGTTCTTCCATGACTTCCAGCCAAGAGTAACAGAGGAAATGAACAGAGCCTTGGTTCGTGAGGTTACTAAAGAGGAGATTAAGGATGCTGTGTTTGCAATTAAACCTTCAAAGGCTCCTGGACCAGATGGTATGACTGGGGTATTCTTCCAACAATATTGGGATGTGATTGGGGTTAGAGTGACTGAGGAGATTCTGGATTTTTTTGAAAATGGTGTTTTTCCAGTGGAATGGAACTATACTCACATATGCCTAATTCCTAAGATAGTCAATGCAGTTAGAATGTCAGACATGCGGCCCATCAGCCTTTGTTCTGTTATGTACAAGGCTATTGCTAAGATTCTGGTCAAGAGATTACAACCAATTCTGTCTGATTTGATCTCTCCTGGTCAATCAGCCTTTGTGGCGGAAAGGTTAATATCTGATAACATCATTGTAGCTCATGAAATTCTACATGCTCTGCGCACACATCCTTCTATTTCTCAGGAGTTTATGGCAGTAAAAACAGATATGTCAAAAGCTTTTGATAGGGTGGAGTGGAGTTATCTCAAAGCTCTTTTGCTGGCCATGGGTTTTCAAAATCAATGGGTTGATTGGGTGATGTGTTGTGTCACTTCTGTCAAGCTCTCTGTCCTTATCAATGATCAGCCTTTCGGTTTGATTACTCCTCATAGAGGTATCCGTCAAGGGGACCCCCTCTCTCCCTTTCTTTTCGTGCTTTGTACCGAAGGGTTGACTCATTTGTTAAACAGAGCGGAAAGGGCTGGGGTTTTAAACGGTTTACAATTTTCTTTGGAAGGTCCTATGGTGACTCACTTGTTGTTTGCTGACGATTCATTGTTTATATGCAAAGCTGATCAGATGCAGAGTGGTGAGCTGAAGAGGATTTTAGGGGAATATGAGCTTGTTACAGGACAAACAGTTAATCTGGAAAAGTCTGCGATTTCTTTTGGGGTGAAAGTTAAGGAGGATGTCAAAACTGGAATTCAAGAGAGGTTGGGGATTTACAAAGAAGGGGGTACTGGTAATTATCTTGGATTGTCGGAATGCTTCAGTGGGTCTAAAGTGGAATTGTTTGACTACATTAGAGATAGACTTAAGTCCAGAATGACAGGATGGTTTGCAAAGTCACTTTCTTTAGGGGGTAAGGAAGTGTTACTCAAAGCTGTTGCTATGGCTATGCCCATCTTTGCAATGTCTTGTTTTAAATTGCCTAAAACCACTTGTGCTTCTTTGTCCTCGGTTATGGCTAATTTCTGGTGGAATTCTGTGGAAGACAAGAGGAAAGTTCACTGGATTCGATGGGAGAAATTGTGCCAACCTAAGGATTGTGGGGGGTTGGGGTTCAGAGATATTGAATGCTTTAATCATGCTTTGTTGGCTAAGCAAGCTTGGAGGATTATTCAAAGTCCAGAGAGTCTTTGTGCAAGAGTGCTGAGAAGTAGATATTTTGGGAACAAAGCGTTTCTGGTAGCTACCTTAGGGAGTAGACCTTCTTATGCCTGGAGGAGTATAATTCATGGAAGAGAGCTGTTGGTAAAGGGGTTGACCAAGATGATTGGGAATGGAAAATCTATATCAGTTTGGGCTGACCCTTGGATTTTGGAAGGAAGAGGTAGAATCCCCTTGATGAAAAACATCTTTATTAACTTGGATCTGAAGGTGAGTGATCTACTGCGCCGAGATACAGGCTATTGGGATATAGAGAAGTTGGATGATTTGTTCTATCCACATGACGTGAGTCTTATACTTAAGAGAAAACCTGTGTTGGATCAAGAAGATTATTGGGTATGGGATCACAACAAAGGCGGTGAGTATACGGTTAAATCAGGTCACTGGTTGGCTAATCAGGAGAAGAATGCATTGTTGATACAGGAAATGGCTGCTTTACCTTCGATCAATGCAATGAAAGAGGAGATTTGGGCCATTAAAGCTCCTTCCAAGATCAAAAATTTTTTGTGGAGAGCTATCACAGGAGTCATACCGGTGGCAGATCAGATAAGGGCCAGGGGGATGAAATGTGATAGTAGGTGCCAGATGTGTGGACAAAAAGGAGAATCGGTCAACCATGTGTTATTCAATTGTCCAGCAGCTAGACAAGTTTGGGCCCTTTCTCAAGTTCCTTGGCCAGAAACAGGTTTTGAACTAAACTCCATCTACTCTAACTTTTGCTATATCCTAGCCGTGAAAAGAAGAGTAGAAGTGCCTGTTGAGATTAGAAATAGTATTCCGTGGATTTTGTGGACCATTTGGAAGAATAGGAATGCTCTTACCTTTGAAGGCAAAAGATACTGCCCAATGGATACAATTCCTAAGACTTTTGAGGAGTCAAATAACTGGTCCTTGGCGCAAAAGGTGAGAAGTGTATCACAGGATATACAGCCTCAAAAGCAACAAGGTCATTTGGTTTGGAAACCGCCAAAACCAAACTATGTGAAGTGTAATGTGGGCAGTGACTGGTACCGAGGGAATCAGATTGGTGCAGGTGCATGGATGTTGGCAGACTCACAAGGTAAAGTCCTTTTGCACAGTAGGAAAGTTTTTGAAGCATCTTGTGGTAAAGATGATGCTATGTTACAAAGTCTTTTATGGGCAATTCAGAGTATGAAACACCATAGACAGGATAAAGTGGTCTTTGCGTGTGAGGATGTGGCCTTGGTAGGAGCAGTACATAATCAGTTAAGATGGCCGGCATATAGGTTTCAAGTGTCGGTTTTGTCGAAGGCTCTTGGTAAGATTAGGGATTGGAGTTTGGTGGTAGAACGACGAGAAGCTTCTAGAGGTGTGTCTCTCATTGCGCAGAGTGCAGCTAGGGAGGAACGGATTCAGTCCTATGTTGAGGTTGGTGCGCCTAGTTGGCTTCGGAGTATGCGGGGATGTGAGAGCATCTGGTCCCCTGGTTAAGTTTTCTTCTCTGTCTCGTTAGTTTTTTTGGAGTCTGTTCATCTTGGTTTATGATGTTATCAGCTTTGTTATTTACAAACGGTTGGGCCTTGGGCCTTCTTCTATCCATAATTTCAGATGAAAAAAAAAAAAGAAGACAAACAAAAAAGTATTGGCTATATTGGTAGGGTTGATACAGATATAAAGTGTGTTTGTTTTTTCTGTTTCGTCTGTCTAAATCCACTTTTATGCACAATCAATAATAGAAGGAATTATCTTGCTTTGCTAATAATAGTTAAATAAAAACATACTGTATAGTTTGTGTTGGGAAAAAAAGGCCTTGTATTTATGGTAAAGAAATATACTGGAAGATTGGGCCACAAAAAGTTAACAACATTTTAAACTACTACAATCGGATTTTTAATGTGAATGGAAACGTGCTTAGTTAAATGATACTGACATTAATGTTTATTAAAACCATTTAAAACCAGAATTGTGGTAGCTGGACATGCTTTATGGCTTAGTTTACGTCTTTTGACTAGGATAAAAAAACGACTTGTGTAGTTGTGTGTGATAAAATAACATTATTATCCGACCCGGTCATTTTCTCCATTAGAAATTGCCAACTCGGAGTTTCGTTCAATTCTTTGCTTTTTAAAAACAAAATGTAATCACTAACTCACCAACAAAAGTAAAATCGAAAATTTTATACAAAGAATGATAGTACAATTGTTTGCCTAACTAATAATTTGCCTAATATAAATACCAATACAGACACTTCCACCATTTTTACCGCTGATACATTAATGGCCCATAATTAATAATTTAATAGCCCATTATAATTCTGGGGCCCAAATCATGTTATCAAGTACCAAATACCATTGTAAACCGACAAGCCAGGTGGCGGAATCTGATTGGATGTCGACGTGTTCTTTGTTATTTGCAGGTGGAAAAATAGAGGTAGAGGTGGATGAAAAATAGGGACTGTGCGTGGAGAAACACTTTTACACGGTGAGAGATATGGCGAGCTCAGTGACGTTGCTTCTATGGAGTCTTCTTCTTCTGGGAACCTTAAGCGCAATTCATGTACGTCTTCTTCTCACTATTCGATCGATTGCTGCAAATATGTTTCTATTGAGTTTTTTTTAGATTTTGCACGATCTAGATGTATACCTAATTGAGTGCGATTGGTTATGGTAAATTTGGTCTCACGTTTTCTTCGATTCGTTGTTTGATGTGACATTAGTTTCATTCATCATTCATCATTACTATCTCGGACGATTTGGGTTATTTCTCCTAGGATCAGAATACAAACACTTATACTTTGGTCGCGAGTTATAGTGTGTTTGAAATGTGATTCTGATGGTTGGATTATGAACGTGAGAGGTTCAGGAAAGTGGAACAAGCATATGTTTTGTTTGGAAATTCTGAATTTGTTCCTTAAGATGTTATTAGATTCAATATCATTGGATTGGTATATATATTGAGAGCTAGATGGTACATGAAGTGTGCCTAATATGTCTCCAAGTGTACTCGAATGATTATGAAACGGTTGCTAGTGCTTATATTGATTTCTGGATGTTTGGTTTCATGTTTCAGGCCAAAAAGTCTAAGGAGAACTTAAAGGAGATCACACACAAGGTTTATTTTGATGTCGAAATCGATGGAAAAGAAGCCGGTATTACCTTGATCCTGAGTTTATTCTAATGATGGATCTTGGTGCACGTAGTTCTTGAAATGCTTTGTGATTTCTTCTTTTCGTATTAATTGCATTTTCCATGCCTTTCCCCCTGAAAACGTCTCATACTGATTGATCGTTTTCTTCCAGGTCGTATTGTCATGGGTCTATTTGGCAAGACAGTCCCCAAAACTGCAGGTACCCTTAACCCTGACACGTTTCCTGTATTGTTGATTCTTTATTGCAAGCTCAGGTATGAGTGAGATATTCTAAAGAAGACTGACTTCTTGAAATTTTTTGTTTCTGCAGAGAATTTCCGAGCTTTGTGCACAGGTATGCAAACAAAATATTGTTCATTTTTTATCCCAAGTCAATTGAATATTTTATAGCCTTTTTTCGCCATCCACAACAGTGTATGTACCTTGAATTAAAAAGCTTACATACACTCATTTATTCACAGGGGAAAAAGGAATAGGTAAGAAAGGGAAGGCTCTCCATTACAAGGGAAGTTCGTTCCATAGGATCATACCAAGCTTCATGCTTCAAGGAGGCGATTTTACACATGGAAATGGAATGGGAGGGGAATCTATCTATGGTGAGACGTTTGCTGATGAGAACTTCAAAATCAAGCATACTGCTCCAGGTGAGGTTCTTTGGTATTCTGTATGTACAACATGAACCTCTCTTTGACCATGTGGTTTTAGCCTGATCAATTGTTTTCCTTTTTTCACAGGGCTGCTATCAATGGCAAACGCCGGTCAAGACACCAATGGATCACAGTTTTTCATCACAACAATAACAACAAGCTGGTGAGTACAGAATCAGCAGGATTTCAGTCACAGAAAGCCACCTTCTATTATCTTCAATATGAGAGAATTCGATATGTTATTTCCGTCTCGGGACTTTATACAGGTTGGACGGGCGGCATGTAGTATTTGGGAAGGTCATAACGGGAATGGATGTGGTCTACAAAATCGAAGCTGAAGGGAATCAGAGTGGAACTCCTAAGAGTAAGGTGGTGATTGTGGATAGTGGGGAGCTTCCTCTGTAACTCAACTCTCATGGAGTTTTCTTGATCTGATCATCCATTGATGCGAACTTCAATGCTTGATGACTTTGTGTTAAAACTGCTCTTTTTGTCAGTTATGATTTTGTTTCTTCTGTGTGCTTTTCAATTCAAGCTACAGTAAAAAAAAAAAGGATCAAGTGATAATTTCCTTGGATAAGTAGTCAACAATGCGTAGCTAATAAGAAGAAGTCGCTTATCGGTTTACAAGGCTCTTTGTCTTTTAGACAGAAAAATATACATTCTCTTGTTCTATCTGTGTCAACCAAAGTGTTTCATAATCCTTAGATAGAAGAAATGAGAAATAAGGAAGCGAAGTGTTTTTCAACATTTACTCAATAACACAGAGTTTACACACAGAGCTAGCAACAGATATAGACAACAAACAGACACAAATTTTAAACTCTAAAAGCTTAAACGAGTTTTAACTTACTCGGTGTCACTCTCTGTGTCTAAGAAACTGAACTCTCTATTACATCCCTCAACCTTGATCAGCAATGTCCCTCTGTTCTCTTCACAGTACCTAACTCCTTCTCTTTCTAGCAGCTTTACCACCTGATCATCCACAAATTACTGCAATCTTAAATTCTAGTTTTCGTGCACACTATCAAATCCGGTTTGACACCATTTACAAATACTGGTTCTAGAGTTGGTTTGATTCACATTCTGTTTCAAATGTGAAAGGGTGTTCAAGAAGCTTACCGATTGTTTCACCTTAGACTTCCCAAACCCATGAGACCCACATCCTGTGATCACTCGTAGTGTCTGAATGGCTGGATCATATCACATTCGTTAGTATCAATTTTTATGAATACAAGATGTGGCGATGTTGCTCTCTTAAAAGATATAAGACTGTAACTGAACCTGGTGACTACTTACAAGGGACATATGATCCGAATAAGAGATGCAGCTTCAGTAGCTTCATAGCTTGTTTAACATGCTGACCATGCAGATCAATGGTTATCACATTCTCGATGCCTTTGTTTCTGCATAGTCATAGATGCAACAATGGCTTAGTCCACAACAAAATGAAAAGTAAAAGAGTAACAGCCTAAGTTCTATAATACCCTACAACAGCTAACCTCGCGACAAATATATCCTGGCTTGCCCTCTCATCTGCTCGTTGAGCTAATTTAGATGCTGTTCTCCCCTATAAGAATAAAGGACACAACTTTACGTCTCACTTCCAAAAAACGTTTCTCTAATAGCATAATATAAACAGAGGTGTACCTTGTCAGAAAGGTACGCGGCATGAGCCCTCCCTCCTTTCGAATATGCTTCTGCAGCCTTCGACCAAGTGATAAATGCATTAATTGGTATTTAGTTGAGGAGTCCAACAATGCCAGAGATAATGGAAGCAACAAAAACTTACTTTTTGATAGTATGACTTCGTAACATTCCACTGATCATTTGCACCTTTTCTAAGTGCATGATATCCGTCATCCTTCACTGCAACACATATTGATTGATTGGTTATGCAATTCATGAGTAAGAAAGATTGTATCAAGAGTTGCAACACAAACAAGCAGTCAAGACCTCAGATGATTTTTTACCAATGACACCATAGCAAAAGTTGCCAAGTGTTTCATCGGATAAAACAACATACATCGGAAGCTCGAAGCCAGCGAAACACATGGCAAAATGAGCCTGCTATTTGCAGCCATATACGCAAATACTAAAGTCAAGAAACCATAGTAATATACCAAAAGTATCAGGCCGAGACTCTTCCCCACTAGATGAAGAAGCATCAATGCCAAGTGACTGCATTTTCTTTGCCACATTCCTCCAACTCATTGTCTTAGGTTCATGTTTAGTACTCTGGGTCTGGGGAATGTTGAACAGAGACTCCAACACTTTTTGTGGAAGACCATTTTCATCACTTCCTTGGCTAGATGCAAAAAGATCTTCGGAACTCATGAGAGCTTTTGCGTAATCCCTACCGTGGAAAAAATAAGACAGGCTAGATATTTAATTATGCCTTCTTCCACAGTATTGAATCAAAGCAAATATATTGCAAGTTTTGGCTTTCTCTGGAGTAATTTAAACAACAAAGAATCCTTGACCGTCAAAACGTTTGTTTGTGTTGCACTTTTGTAGAAGATGAAATGGAATTATTAAAGGATGATATATGGATAAGTAGCAGATAGCTAATTATCCTGCAACTAATGTGAAAATCAAGTCCAATAATACCGAAACTAGTACCTTTGACTATAGCCTACACCCCAGAATAGTTCACTTTCAGAAGTATCAGTATCAAATGATGACTCTGCCAGCTGCTAAATAATGTCAGGAGATTGCACTACATTCTATCGTGTAGGAATACAAAATAGACAGAGATATCCGTGAAGAAAAAAAGGAAAAAAAAAAAAAAAACACAATCACTTACACTATCGCTGAATCCTATGCCCGAACATCTAACACTTATTGAATCATCAGTTGATGAAGAAGACATGTCAAGCAAGACATTCAAGGCCTAAGAAGAAAAGAATATTAAGCTTAGAAATAAATAGCCGGGCAAGTATCAGCATATTTCAGGGGCCTTTTCCTGTCAATATACCAATACTTCCCCATGTAAGTTTGAAGACAATCTCCTTACCATGTCGACATCGTAGCCACATTGACCTGTAAAAAGAGAGACCTTCATGTCAATTCGAACAATCAAGTATCATAGCACTTTCGGTATGTTATAACCCTTGGATAAAGATGAAGTACGAAGCAACTAGGGAGCAATACGTAATCCTATAACTATTGAGGATTATACAGAAGAAGAAAAACTCACACAGGACATCTCTAACAACAGCCATGCTAAGATCGCAATCATCTCCAAGCATTGAACTTAGAAACTGTTCAGCTTTCTCTCTATCCGCAGCTTTTTTGCCGTTCATACAAAGCTCTTTAGACCTTTCCATCAAAGCATACTCTTTTCGCGCAGGGTTTGGCTTCATGTAATCCTTCCCAATCACAGAAGACACCATCCCTGTCGCAGCAATGACTCTATTCTGCTTGCTTCCCTTCAACCATCTATCTCTCGTCAGGTCTTCGCTGCAGCTAGAGCTTGAACCAGCCCCGTACTCAGACGTAGACCCGGTTTCCTGACCCGAAGACCCACTCATGACCGAACTCGTCGACGGATCATCGCTGCTTTCAACCAGATCCGACAAAATCAGGGCGGCTTTGTTCAAATCTCCGCCTGCCTCTTTATAAGCAACCGTCGCTTCCTCCATTGAAACCGAGCAAAAGGCCTCCATCAACGCCTCTATTACATTTTTTTCGATTTTCTCTAATCCCTTGTTTCCTTCACCGTCTTTCCTCTCTTCGTCCAAGTCTTTTTTGTTCCCGTCCGACGCCGTTCCATCACCGGAGGGTTTCGCGGCGCAGGATCGCTTCTTCTTCCTCTTCTGTTGGCTCTTGTGCTTCATTATCGCACGAAATACAAGATTAAAACCGAATCAACAACCTCCACAAAATCAATAGAGAGAAACTCTCTCTTCCGATCTCAGATCAGAACCTAAGCCATAATTTTCCGACGGGAAGCGTCGGAGAAAGGGAAGAGGAAGTTTAACCGAAAAATCACGATTCAGGAGATCAAGCCGTAATGGAAGAAGAAGAAGATGCCAATATCAGAGGAAACGAATCCAATTTTCTTCCTCCAGATTTGTTTGAGAATAAAAATCGCCACGTCCCTCACTCACGCGCTCATTGGTGACCACGATCCGTATTCACGCGCATATGAACCAGATCTTATGCTCACATAACGAACACCGACCGGTTTCTTTTTTTTCGGTTTAACCTTGAACCAAATTAAAATTAGATTTCCCAAGTTGGTTTAATTATCTCATCGAAACTTGTTTTGAATTGGACATTTTTATTTCAAGTTTGAAACTCAAACTTGCTACAGAAACTTTTTTGCGTTGGCAGTTACAAAGAGCGAGGAGTCATCGCGTTTATACACTAAATAGATTTCCAAAATTTGTATCAATGCGTAGAAGCTTACAAACTGAGAAGAGTGTTGTTAGTGAAAAGGATGGTTCAAGATTCGTATTCACAAGCACTGATCATCACTGGTCACACAGAGTGTCCATTGACCAATAAATCTGGTTGAAGTGGTGAGTCCGCGGAGGAATAGCACGGGAACCGAGCTGGAGTTAGACACGCATGGAAATCGTTGTGGTCGCTGTTATGGGTGCTTGAGAGATTACATTGCTTCTTCCTTCTCTGTACCTCATCCTTAACCCTCTGCATTCCAATGAAGAAGATAAAAACTCATACCGAATGCGTAAAAAAAGTGAATACAAGTATACAACCAATGAAAGCTATAAATCTTAGTGCAAACGCAAACACAAACACAATAGATATTCTAAACTGCAGAATGTTCACTTGCACTCACCATTCGCGGAAACAATCAAATTTCAACAGGTAGAAAATAATAGATACACATACATCAAGAGATCCCTACATTTGAATATTCTAGTGCATCACCGGTTTTCAATTAATGCTAAACCAGATTGTTCGGTTAATCGTCATCGAAAAAACAGCAAGCAGCACTTATTCTGCACCTGCTGCTAGATTAGCTACAAGCGAAAACATGATTAGACTCTCTGCAGAATCCTAAAACATAAAAATGTGAGACTTCACCAGATTTTCATATTGGAAGTTTGTCACATCAAATGAGACATTAGTTCTAATGCACTGGCTCTAAGTTTGGTTATTGATTGTAAACCACTAACATAGAATCTGGTACCAGTTCTTATCAGGACTATGATAAATACATACCAATCTATTTAGAGCACTACCACCAGTTCTATAAACAAGAACAAACAAATACGACTTTACACATTTTCAAATCACTATCATCGGCTCTATCTCCATGCTACTGTCTTTTTGAATTTGCAATACTAACAATAGTCCTAATCTGCATAGTCATCTCTCACAACATGCAATTCAATAAAAGCCAAAAACGAAATCAAAATCAAACCTGAATCATCATCAAATCGAACTTAGGCTGACCAATATGCTCAACAGTGATGGAACCAAAGAGGTTCCCTAACAATGCAGCATCAGGAACAGCCAAACCTTCTACAAGCCCAGCCACCAATCCTCCGAGGAAACTGTCTCCAGCTCCGGTAGGATCCACCTGCTTCGCCGTGAACGGAGGTATCACCGTTTCCTCATCCTTATGATAAATCCTACAACCTTTCTCACCATTAGTCACCACCACACAACACAATTGCTTCATTTGTACAACATCCATGAAAAGAGCTTCGTCTGATGAAGCTTTCAAGAATCCGATTCTATGCAAGATATGATGAAACCCACTCTCTTTTAGATTCACGAGCTTCACGGCTCCATCAACAGGATCAAAAACCCTAATCAAAGCTTGAATATCCACAGCAACTACGCCGCAGATCTCCACCATCTTCTCGAGCGTCTCCGGTAGAATCTCGCCGCCGACTCCAACAGCCATACCGAAATCGAATCTCGAATCGGGGATATCCGAAGGTAAAATCGGATCACATGCAGAGACCCGTTTCAATACCCGATCAGCGTTACCGATCCCGTCGATTCCCAGATCAAAATACGCCTCGAAAACCGTGGTTTCCTTCTCCGTAACCACGATCGGGGCATGGGAAACCTCGTATCTGAAGTCGTGACCGACTTTGGAGACTAAATCGCAGGAGACGGAGGAAGAATCAAGGACATTAGAGATGAAAGAGGCGGCGCCGCCGAGGGTTTCAGCCACGACGGATCCGTTTTGGATGAGAACGTCGTGGCAATAATTCCCGACGATGAGAACACGGGAGCGGTTGGAAATCCGACGCGGCGAGTGAGGTGTTTGCTGCGACGGAGGAGGATTCTTCGTCATGATGGTGGTTGGTGCAAAGGGTCATCGAGAAGGCGAAGCTTCTTAAGGTATCATGGAATGAATAAACGAAGACGAAGTAGAAGACTACTAGGAGCAAGAAGAAGGAGTCTATGAGCGATCCGAGAAAGAGACAAAGATTAATGGCTATAAGCCAATACGTAACGTCTTGAGATTCGTTCCTCTCTCTGTCTATATGATGTGTCGCGAGGAAGATGACGCGCGCCTTATAAAGCTCATTTTTTTTTATCAAATACCGAACTTTTCATGAGAGTGATTATTAAGAGAAATGAATATTTTGTCCTTCAATTTTTCTTCTTTCAAATTCCTTACTTTTTCTCCACTTAATAGAGAGTAATTTGTCAACTATCACGTACGAAAACAAGATTCAAAGTAGCTTTGATGCTCCACTACTGTTGTCGGGAAGAAAATAATAACCAAACATAAACGAAATTCATTTATTTATGAGAGAATCAAATAGCTTAAAGACGATTAATCATACAGGCTAGAGTCTTGGCTGTTTACTTATGAGCCATGAGACATTTTGTTAAGTCAAGAAGGGTGGCTTTCGAGTTTACAATGGATACACTAAAGAAAACAAGAGTAGGAACATATCTAGTCAGAACGAATACCTCCCATGAAGCTCCTTGGATCTGGACAATTACCCGTGAACTGAGCTTGCGAAAAGTCAAATCCTGGGTTCTGCAAAAACCGATAAGAGGCAAAACATGTAAAAAGAAAATTGATTGGAAGAGATAAAAAGAAAAGCATACTTGAGCTCAATACAAAGTATATAAAAAGGCATGGATACAAGTAGCACGAAAACAATAAGACAAAGCCGTTAAGGCACACATGGATCAGACCCATGTGTTCAGTCTGGCCATGTTAACTAAGCTCAATGCATTACCAAATCGTTAAGAATCCGGTTATACCAAAAGTGAGCAATTTCAGCCACCACAGCTTACACTACAGGTTCTATCACCAGCTCTATGCAAACTGTTTATCCATGAACATAAGAGAATCACTACTTGACAGAGACACAGAGACACAAGCAACAAAATATAAAACTTGCCTAAAGAAAATAACCATATTTGACATAGATTCATTCTATCCAGTAGATAGTGCCCAAGATTTGCTTCAGAGATCAATTAGAGGACCAAGATAGCCTTCAACAAGAAAGAAAACAACAAAAAGCGGAAACCAATAAGACTTTGTGCATAGCTAACCTCTTCTTGAAACCTCTGCAGCATGAGCCTCTTCTGCTCTAGATCAGTGGCATAAGGATCTAACTGACCTTGTCCAAGAATCGGAGATGCCCATGTCTGCCCTTTCTCCCTCTTTTGCAGGGTAATGTGCATTATATCATCCTCTGCCAAATCAAACATAAAAAGTTCAGATTAGCAACCAATGCCAGACTATGAACCTAAAAAATTAAAAAAGCTATTACAGTTACTTAACATATGTTGATAGTAACCGAAAACATACGGTAAATTTAGAAACAAACAAAAAAAGATTGATGTAGAGAGTGGATAGAATCAGATCATTTGAACACTCTTAGATCGCTGCAACCAGTAACTCCATACTCAAATATCCAAATACGCATAGTTTAACAACATTCCATCATCTATCGTATACTCCCATTCCAGATCACATTTCCAGGTTCAAATTATCCTCTCTAACCATGGAACAGATTGAAAACACAACTACAAAGAGAAACCTAACCATCAAGTGAAAAACAAGAGTCCAATACAGACACACAAAAAAAGGCAAAATGGAGTACCTAGGGTCCAGAACGAGCAATCTGTCTTCACTGGGGCACTAAGATCATGCTGAAAATCAACAAATTCTAGTAAAAATCGAGTCGAGATATATATTACATCGAATCGAAAAAGATAGTTGAAGAAACTGACATTGAGATAAGGAGGGTTGCCTTTGATGCCAACTTCGACATGTTTAGACTGGATTTTGCAGTGGAAAGACTTTGGATGAACATTGGGAGGCAAATTGATGTATAAATTCACTTCTTCTAGGGTTTGATCCCACTCAAACACCTTTTGCCCTACAACAATCGGAAATCGAAGAACATAAAAATCGATCGAATCTCGTGAACGAAATCAGACTGCAATAACAGAAACATATAGAGGGATAGAAAGAGAGAAACCATTGTGAACGAAATCATGTCGCTTCTCTGGCGCGAGCTTCTCCGCCATATCTAGGGTTTGCTTCTCCGTTCCCGGAGAAATCGATCTCCGTCGGGTGATATACGAAACTTTGTATTTATTTTAGTTGTCAGAGCATCCGCATCGGTATCACCCATGCGGTATCAGTTGAATAAACAAATATTAAAAACACACTCTCTTTTCCTTTTACTCAATTTTATACCTTCTCTTTTATCGTTTTACTCAATTTTTATTAATTTTATACTCTCTTTAAATATAAAAATATTAAAAACATTTGATACACTCTCTCTTTCTCTCTTCAAAAATATCAAAAGTATCAACTAATTGATACCTTCTCTCCAAAAATATCAACTATCTCTTCTCTTTACTCAAATTTTATTAATTTTATATTTCAATACACCCCACTATTTCAACCAAAAACATTCTCTTTCTTCCTTTAACTCAAATTTTAATAATTTTATATTTAATGATACCCACATTGTATCACTATTACTCGTGCTCTCATGGTTTCTCTTTCTTCGATTGGTCTCAAAATTACAGAGAGGCATTTATGATTTTATCCTTGACTTTCATTGTATTTTCGTTTAGGATCCTTCCTTTTAGTTAATTGAATTTTAGACCCATTTTCTCTCAAAAATGCATTGTTTGTCAACTGGGAAAAAAAAAAGGGGCGTATACTAAAAAATAATAATTATAATCTACTACGGTAAAACTTCCATAAATTAATATTTTAAAAATTAATAATCATCATAAATTAATAAATTTTTTCGGTTTCGATTCGGATCAATGTAAAAATTAATAAATTTGATAAGATGATAAGATAATAATTTTTTTGAAACTCCTATGTAAATATGGTCCCAATAATAGTATAAATTAATAATTATGTATAATTATGTGTATATATATATAACATTTTTGGCTTTAGTGATTTTTTTCTTCTACTTATTATATCTAAAAAAATTTTAGGATTGTTTTCTCGGTATCTCAAACTTGTGAAAAGTTATAGATGCGATAATTTACTATGTACACATAACTCTTTCCAAATATATCATAATATGTATCATAAACTTGTGAATAATCATCTTTTTTCTAAAGTTTGTACTTAATAATGTGTATTTTTTTAGATGGATAGTATATTGTGATGTTAACATTCATTCTATTGCAATAACATAAAGTATAAATCAGAATCTTGAGTTAATATATATCATTTTTACAAATGAATTTAATTAAAAATTTTAATATAATTTCATTTGAATTTTTTAAAAGAAAATCTACCTAAAATAAACATTTTTCTATAAATTAATTTATCGATTAATTAATAACTCTCTAAGTTAATAAATTTTTTAAGTCCCTTAGAGGTTTTACTGTATAATCTAACCAAAAACTTTAAATCTAGTGGGTAAGATTAACCTAAAAAAAAAGATCCAAAAATCTTAACATGGAACCGATCCAAAAAAACTGCATCTGATCGAGTTTGGTTATAGCTATTTTATCCCCTTGGATCTTACACTCTTTATACCTGCGATTATCGGTTCAATTCCGATTTCTACCTGAAACCGAATGGATATCGAAATACCAAAAACATAAATTAATCTATAGATATTTTGGTTCTAAGTTGAATATGTTCGGTAATTTTACAAATTTTTCTTTCTTATTTTTGGTTAATTCAAATAGTTCGAGTATTTGCATATGTTTCCGTATAGTTCGGATAAAAAACCAATTTAGATGTATTATTTTCCGGTAATTTGAGTTTAAAAAAATCCGAAACTGAACCAAATTTTTTTTGATAATTGTCGGTTCTCACAATTAAAACCCGAATCGATCCAAAACCGATTGGGACCGAACCGAACTGATATTATTTTCGATATTTATACGAGTCCTAAACTTCTCTATCCGAAAGATATGGAACCAAACCATATACCCTAATGCCAAAGCCTATGTAACTTTGTAACATGGAAATCGAAACTCTAAGTCCTATTAAAACAATGCAATCGTGTAATTGATAAACAATACCTATGAAGTCGCATGTAAACAACTCTTTCAAAGTTCCTCCACAGATCGGAGCTACTATTCTTTAAAATTAAATAAAAAAACGTTTCTTGTTTAAGATGAGAAGTGGGTCTATTCAATGCATAGAATGAGGAGGAAGACAAAAAATGAAACAAGAGGTAATGTGTAGGTCTACCACAAAACATGGTCCATTTTATAGCTTTGGACAGGAGCCAAGTGTGTGGTTTTTTAGGTTTTCAATGTCTTTGGGACCAGAGATACACTGTACCCGTTTCCCCTCTTCAGTTTCTCCAACGCAGACCAGCCCTGCCAATTATCGTCACTTTTAATTCAATTTTCTCATAACAACAAGATAATTTGATTATTCAAAAATAAATTAGTTTTCTTAGAAAATTACAATTTCGTTATTCATACTTTATAATTCCAGATATTTACTCTTTCCTGGAACATGAACAATAATAAAAAAAAATTCTGTTACTTAAATTTTTTATAATTAAATGAAGTTCATGATTAAATGTTATTATACAATATTTTAAAATATATTATGATTACCAATCAAAACCAAATTAGTATGGCCACCTTGTTCCATTTGATGAATCATTTCAAGAATATCAACATGACATACATGGTTCGCCTGTTATATATCAAACTGGTCTACGACCAACAAAATATTTATATATCAAACTGGTTTAGATTATAGTATTAGAGAGTAGTTTGGATATTGATCTGGTTAAGTGTAAACGGGTCAATTAGGTAATTGTTCAGTTATCTCATGTAAATATGTAATTAACCATAACTCTTTTTCTAGCTAGAAGCTTAAGTAACAACTTTTGGTGAATTCAATAACAGAAAATCATCCTTATCTTCAAGTTTGTTCTCTAATATGGTATACGAGCGTTGAACTTGAAATCTTAACAATTCTTATATATAATATTTCGTTTTCCTGTCTAGATTACTCGGAAATTCTTCTATTTCGATATTTTATTTTGGTTATTTCACCATTTCTTGAGTTCGGTTTTGGATAATTGTGCCGAATATCAGCTCAATTTCTTGAGTTATGGTCTAGACGTTGTGGGAGTACTTATGGTCGCTAGTTCGATGGAGAGGGATGATTTATGTTTCACAACGTTGATATTATAAATTATTAACGTCTGATATCTCGAGTACAAAGAAAGATTATGGCAAAAAAAAAATTCCCGAATTTCCCTAATGTGAAAAGAAAACTAGTTCATTGAATAAGTTGTCGGTTTATATTCCGTTTTGACCGGTAAGACTGTTAACTAAGACCCACTTGAGTTGAAGCGTATAATTAAAATAAAACCGGCCTGCAACGTAACTGCCACGGCCAGATTCTGCCTCTCCCAATCTTGACCGTCCGATCGAGAAGTAGACAAAATGCTGTACACGACGGTTTATATATAAAGAACATATAAGAACTGTGGCTTTTGTATCACAACCACAAATTCCATTGATACTATAATACATAACGACCCCTTTATGTATAGTAGTATATAAACACAAATATTGCAAGCAATAGTAGTTATACCATCCATCAAAACAATGACTGGATGTTTAACTCCATTTTTACCGTGAATTTTCCCAAAAGATAACATTTTAACATGAAACTCTAAATTTTAAACACTGTTGACTTTAAATAAAAAAATGTGCTTTGTTATGCTAAATCGAGCTGTGTCCAAAGCAACTTGCTTGGATATTCTAACATAGACTTTAAGACAGGTAAGCATCGAGTCTTGAAACTCTACGAATAACCCGTTGAATCAATCCCACACAACTTTGTCTCTCTAAACAAATGCTTATATTATATTATTATATATACAAATAACATTCATCGAAATTAGCTTGATCGTATTCAAAGTACCAAAAAAAAACTCGCTAATACTCACAATGGGGTCTGAAAATGGAAGCTTGATGATAAGAAACGAAGACGAGAACGTAGCTTTGATCTTCGGAGTCACCGGACTCGTGGGCCGTGAGATTGTAAAGACGCTATTAACGTCGAAACTCAAATGGAGAATCTACGGTGTTGCAAGAAATCCAGAGATCAATCCCATGACGAAGACCATGTACAGGTTCATCTCTTGCGATCTGCTTAACGAATCTGAGACCAGAGAGAAACTGTCTCCATTACAAGACATCGTGAGTCACGTGTTCTGGGTCACGTGGTCTGGTGAGTATCCATTGGACAGCGTCGAGTGTTGTGTCCAGAACAAGACGATGCTGGAAAACGCTTTGGACGCGATTCTCCCAAACGCTAAAAGGTTAAAGCATTTCTCGCTCCAAACGGGGATGAAGCATTACGTGTCTTTGGTCGGAGAGACTCTGTCTCGAGGAGAAGCTTCTAGTTATTACAGCGAGGAGTGTCCGAGGAAGAGCTCTGGGAGGAATTTCTATTACGTTTTGGAGGATTTGTTGAAGGAGAAGATCTCTGGTAATGGGGTTGTTTGGTCGGTTCAGAGACCTGGTTTGCTAATGGGAAGCTCAACAAGAACTCTGTATAATTTCATGGGAAGTCTTTGTGTTTATGGAGCGATATGTAAGTATATGAAACTTCCTTTTGTGTTTGGTGGAACAAGAGAATGTTGGGAAGAGAGGTACATTGATGGTTCTGATTCGAATCTAGTCGCGGAACAGCATATTTTCGCTGCGACTAGTGGGAGAGTACGCGATAAAGGTGAAGCCTTTAACGCCATTAATGGTGTAGGGTTTACTTGGAAGGAGATTTGGCCAGATATCGGGAGGAAACTTGGGGTGCAAGTTAACGAAACGACGATGTTTGATGAGGGTTTCTCGTTCGAGAGAGAGATGGGTGAGAAAAAGCATGTGTGGGATGAGATTTTGGTGAAGGAGAAGCTAGTTCGGACAGAGGTTGAGGATTTGGCGAATTGGGTTTTCTTGGATGCGTTGTTTAGATGTCCGGTTAAGCTTCTTGGGAGCAGAGAGAAAGTAGATAGGTTTGGGTTTAAGAGGAAATATAGAACCCTAGATTCCATTTTGTATTGGATTGATGTGATGAGAGATGAAAAACTCATTCCTTTGTAACAAACACACAATGTGTTTTGTGTTTGCTGCTTTTGGAGTTTTGGTGCACTTAAATTTCAGAAAATGGGAAGATTAGGTTTTGTTTTAGCAATGTAAATCATGGTATGTATTTTTATCAGTAATCTTTTTGTATAAATGAGTTTTCCACAAATTCTTTTGAGCTAAACCATTAAACCAAAATCCATAATTAAAGATGGTTGAAATGTAGCTTAGTTCAGAAACGCGTCTAACCAACTGTGTCATTATATATGTATAAATTCTGTAGTAAGCATCTTTATAAGGTAATGTCTTTGGTCATCTAAAGGTATTGACGACTTCACACGTAATAAGATTGAAGTAGTGGCAGACCATACTTGAAACAGTAAGATAATTGGCTGGAGTCAGTTTGTTTATAAATGTTGTGATTACATAAACTATTTTCTTATTATTTATGCTTGCTGCATAAGCAATACAGATGAGTTTTGGCTGTCAAATGACGTAGAGCAAGACTTTTAATCCACGCATCACCACTGAGATCAAGAACAAGTAACGGAAAATCAGTGCAGAGCAAAAACAGAAGAGAAGTACGCAATCCTTGCTGCAAAATATATACAACAAAAAGAAGTTTAAAGGAAAGACCACAAAATAGCCGATTATGCCCCCAAAAGACACAAGCAAAATCGCCAGCCATAGGCAAAACAGGGCATTCAACTAAAACAGAGCCTGTACAAGAATCCCTACTAGAAAAAACAGAGTTATACATTAGAAAACATTCTTTCATCATCTTAAGTTTTTGTCTTCCGAGTAGACTTTGTTGTTTTTGCTAGAGACTTGTTGATTTTAATGTTTTTGCCTTTAGAGCTAAACATGTCATCATCATCATCTTCATCATCGCTGCCACGCTTTTGCTTCTTTCCTTTCTTCTTGCTGTCACTAGAACATATAATAATCTTCCTATCCTTCTTCTCTTCATCGATTTCTGTTTTCTCCCGTGGCCTCCAAATGAACAGCGACCTGCAAAACCAATTTTGAGACTAGTAGTAAGGAAAAGATTCTCACTTTTCATTGCTACTTCTATCTATTGGGTACTGAACTCTCGAACCTTGAACTTCCTGAGGCTAAAACATCATCGCGCGGATGCAACTTGTTGACTGGAGTAATAGTTGTTATGTTTGGATCCATAACCTCTGCTACCAACTGTCCATTGCTTGAATCAATGAAATCTATCGGGTGAAGAGCAGCTCCGTTGTAGTTTTCACTGATGTAACGACCAACCACAATGAGTGACTCCGAGATATCCTGCAGATGAACAATATACTAAAAGCTATAGATGGGAATTGATGGAAAAAGAAACCTCATATAGAGAGGGAATCAAAAGTATCAAACCTTTGGATCCCATTCAGCTTTGAATGGCGTCAAATGACGATTGAAATCATGGCTATGAACAATCTCTCGGCTTGGCAAATCCAAGTTCCCAAAGATTGAGTCCCATATTCGAATACGGTTGTCCTGAGAGGTTGTGAGGATTTTTGTGCCTGATGATGGAGAGAAATAAGCAGAGTTGACTACTCGTTTGTGTGCAAGATCATTAAGCGAAGCTCCAGGCTGTAGTTTACGCATATCCCAGATTCGTGCCTGAAACCATAACCAATCAATTCTATTAATGAACAAGCTTCAACGGAATTCAGATAATCTTTCACACGCACTCAAATTTATGTAGAAACAATATCAGACCAGAAAGCATGATCTTGGTTCTCTTTGATAGACTTACAAAATGATCGTTTCCACAACTGAGAAGAAGCTCAGGCTGAACCGGGTTGCAGTCAAGGCCAACAACTTTGTGACCTTGCTTGTGTATCAAAGTTGGCTCACCCATTCTGTTGTTGGAGCGATGGTCGACCCTTTTGCAGAGTACATCATGAGTAGATAAGTCGGTCGCTCATTTGAACAATAACAAAGAGGCTCGTCTACAAACAGTTTAAGGGGATGAAATCACTTACATGTAAAGAAACCCAAAATTATCAGCCACTAGCACTACACCTTTCTCCGAGTTTATATCCATACCGTACAGCATTTTCCAACTGGTTGAGCCCTATACACCAAAGATTATGTATCAGCGGAATGGTGCAAAGAAGAAATATTAGAGTAAAGGGGCGACGGCGTTACCTGCCACCCATCGGGGTTGAGATTCAGCAAAGACGATGAAATTCCAGTTTCCAGGTCAGTATAACCAACTGTTCCATCGGAAGATGCAGAATAAACCATGTCATCATTTGTGGGACTAAACCTGCAATAGCGAAAATAGCAGAGAAATTTGATTCAACAAAAGACATGAGCTTTCGTTTTCATACATAGACACCTGAATGCAGAAGTAAAATCACAACAGATACAATGAGACTGAGAGCCAGATTACGAACTTACCGCATATTATTAACTTGTACAAAGTGTATGTTTCCATACACACTCTTCTCATACACTTTAGCAAAATCCCAAACTCCAATTTGCCCTTTCTTTTAGAGCGTGAACCATACGACCAACAGAAACGAAAAAAAAACAATGAGAAAATAGATTCAGAGATCCATAACATACGACTGTTTTTTAATTCAATAACCTTATCTCCAGACAGAAGAATGTTGTTCCTAGTTGGATGGAACTCCAAACATGTAACACGTCTGCTGTGGTATCGAATAACTGCACAACGAACTTGATCCGGGATCACATATTGCGGTTTGATCTGTATAGCAAAGAAAAAAGAATTCCATATACTCCAGTCAATAAATCTCCTTAGGCATAAAAATACAACATCACACACAGAGAGTCATACCGGTGGAATTCTCGGTTGGAGTTGACGCTTGAACACAAAGTCGATAGGGTTCTTTGTATTCCTATGAGAAGTTGGGAGAATTCCTTGGCCAGTAACTACTCTATGGGGACATGACATTGTGGTGTGGCCTTCAATCCATACAGTAAAAAGCAAAAAAAAATCGAGTAAATCGAACATTATCTATGTCCATTCACCAACATCTAGGCTCACATTTGATCAAGTATCGATACGAAATTACGGATTTTTACCAGGCATTTTGCATAAGAAGCAAGGTTTCATAGGACAATCGATATACGTTGCCCCTTTAAATCCAGCTTCATGACCAGGCTGTTTACAAACCTAGAAAATCCACCATGAAAACAACAACAAAAATAAACAAAATTAAACAATCAAAATGAAGAACACTAAGTAACAATAAGGTGAATTTCAGGCACTTCTTATCAAATCTACAAACTTTGAAGGGATTAGAATTGGCCACTTCTATACAGTGGATACTTCTAATATGTTTTTGAAATCGAAATCAAAATCCAAAGTCGCCTACCCTGAACTGGAAGCTTCTCACACTTGAAATCATAACCCAAATAAAAACTCAATAAACTCAAAATGAAAAGCCGCTAAAACGTGGCATTTAGAAAGCTAGGGTTTCTGGAAAGAGCGTTACTTTGCAAACTTTCTTAAGTTTAACGGTAATGGGTGCTTTCCCTTTCCCATTTTTCTTCTCCAATTCAATTTTCCCTCTATCTTTGACCGCTTCATCTTCTTCCTCTGTCTCTGACAAAGGGTAATTAGCTTCTTCTTCTTCTTCCTCTTCCCCTTCCGACGAACTTAACTCGGAATCTGAATCTCTAGCGATGACGATTTCTGGGTCCGTTTTTCTTCTGTTCCTCGTTGAACCCATTTCGGTAAATAAATTCTCACGACCCGACAAAAGGAAGAATAAGAATCTAAAACTGTTTTGTTTGTTTCTTGGGTTCGAGTTCGATGACGACGTAGCGGTCGCAAACTAAAGCCTCGGTCAAGTCGGTGAATGGTTGGATTGAATTTACGCTGAAAAACTACTTCGTTACCTCCAATTTTAAATTGACTATTATACCCCTCCAAGCCTCCACTTAGAATATTTTTCACAAACTTTTTCTTTTTTTTTTTCGTAGTATAAGCCCACTTTTCATAAAAACGCAATAATTTTTTGTTTCTTACAAAGGGTGTGATTGGTGAATTTAAACGAAGAAAAAAAATTATTCTGATTTCATCTGGTCCCACACAAAAGAGTTTATTTTTTTATTTACTGAATATTTGTGTTTACTGTTTGGGGAGAAAAATTTCCACTCGTAAATCTTAGAGGAAAGATTTCCTCTGATTTTCCTTCCTTTTCGGTATGCCCAGGGAAAAGTAGAAGAAACCAGTATATTTATAATTTTACTTGATTGGATTAGAGGTAGAAGAAAAAAAATATTCTTTTCTTTCTTTTCTTCTAATAATGTCTAACAGTCGGATCCAAAATAAAATCTGAGTAATTTTTAAACAGCATGAAAATCAGATATTTATTCATTTTACATCCAGAAATTGCAAAGCTAAGGGTATTCTTGGAATTTAAATAAATGTCTCGTGGCAGGAGAAGTGAAGACGTGGCGAATACACAGCCCGGAAGCAAAAACTCACGTGCAATTCGGCGTTGGGCCCTTTTATCTATATCACTAAATGGGCTCTGGCCCCAAATTTCGTTAAAATTATTTGGCAATTTTAAAATAGAAAATAAGGAGACGTGGACGAATAGGAACTCGTAGGAACCACAATTTTTTTTTTTTTAAATGGAGCTTCGAATCCTAACGATAATTGTTTTTTTTTTTGTGGCGCTTAATTTCGAAATCAGCATCATCGCACAGACCACGACGTCGTTTTCGATCCCCAACTAGAACCATCTATGGAGGAGGAAACTTCCATCTTCTCCATTCTTATACAATGCTTCTTCTTAATTACCTTATCAACCACAAAGCCTTTGAGTAATCGATTCTCTTAATAAGATGCTATCCTTGCGCGTTCCTGCTCCTACCTCCTTCGATTTCCGGCGGTTTAACGCCGGAGTTTTAGACCGGCGATGGAGGCTAAGTAGAGATTGCTTGTTTTCTCTCTCGCCGGATTTCGGCGGTAGAGGAATCGGATTCGGAGTCAGATCTGCCAAATCGGAGATGGCGCCGTTTACCGCGGCGGAGGAAGAAACTCTGCCGGAGGGACTCCAGCCGGAGCTGATGCCGAAACACGTGGCGGTTATAATGGACGGAAACGGAAGATGGGCTAAGAATCGAGGTCTTCAACCTTGGGACGGTCACAGAGCCGGCGTTGAAGCTCTTAGAGAGATCGTTGAGCTTTGCGGTAAATGGGGAATTCAAGTCTTAACAGTTTTCGCCTTCTCTACCGATAATTGGATAAGACCTAAGGTAAGACCTAAAACCCTATATTTTTTGGAGAGACAGACTTTCGAATCACAGCTCGGTTTTTAAACGATTTGAGTTCTTTGATTTCTAACAGATCGAGATCGATTTCTTGTTGAGTTTATTCGAGAGAACGCTTAAATCGGAGTTCGACACCTTAGCAAAGTAAGTATTCTATATAACAATCCATAGATATTCTTTAAATCGAAATATTTAAAAGTCTGACTCCAGATATCGAGGAGATTATGACCATAATGTCCGGAACTCTCACAATTTATCAAAACGAAAAAAATATTGTATCAAGAATTGTTTTGTGGTGATAAATTACGTCTCAAAGCTGATCTTTTGAGTGTAGGAACAATGTTCGGATATCGGTCATTGGAGATTCATCGAAACTTCCAGAATCTCTAATAGAAGTGATAAATGAAGTTGAGGAAGTAACAAAGAACAACACTAGGCTTCAGTTAATCGTAGCAGTTGGTTACAGTGGGAAATACGATGTTGTACAAGCTTGCAGAGGTATTGCGAAGAGAGTGAAAGATGGAGAGATCGAAGTCGAGGAAATAGACGAGAGAGTGATCGAGCAAGAACTCGAGACAAACTGTACCGAGTTTCCTTACCCGGATTTACTGATAAGGACGAGTGGTGAGTTAAGAGTGAGTAACTTCTTGTTGTGGCAACTGGCTTATACAGAGCTTTTCTTTGCTCAAGAACTTTGGCCTGATTTCGGGAGGAGCGGATTTATCGAAGCCTTGATGTCGTTTCAACAGAGACAACGACGCTTTGGTGGTCGAAAATCTTGAACTTCTTTTGCAACAAACAATTTGGTGTACTAGTACAAACTGAATTATAAATGAATGATGATAATCTAAAGTTTACACTTGTAATTATAAATTATCGTAATAATACTCAAAATGAGAGGCAAATTTGTCAACTTGAACATGATTTTAATGCTGTTAAAGTTCAGGGTTTTGAACTTAGGGTTCAATTTTGTTTTCTTGTGTCACAAGATGGTACGTGAAAAGAGAAGAATAAACCCAAGACATAAATATGGTCTTTCAATCGAAATTTTGGAACTAGCCAAGCCAGATCTACCAACGACACCACAATAATTTCTGAAACTAAAACAGAGTAGTTTCATAGAAAAAGTCAGATCAACAAAACAGAGGACACATAGAGAAACAGAGCAGACCATATAAAGATAGAGCATAGAAACAGAACATAGGGTCAAATGTGGATCAAACCCGGCATCCAAATCGTCTTTCCCTTTTCTGATACGAAACCAGGGCCTCGAGAAACTTCTCTTTATCGAAATCAGGCCAAAGGACCGGCGAGAAGAAGAGCTCGGTATAAGCGAGCTGCCATAAGAAGAAGTTACTTATCCTCTGTTCTCCACTTGTCCTAATCAAGAGATCAGGACTTGGGAGCTCGGTGCACTTAGTCAGAAGCTCTCTCTCGAACATTGTCTCGTCCACGTCTTCCTCTCGCATCAAACCTTGCTCCGATTTCTTCACGATGCTCTTGCAAGCGCTCAAGATATCGAATCTCCCGCTATAGTCAATCGCCAAGATGAGATGCTTCTTCCTGTAGCACTTTGTAGCTTCCTCAGTATGTTTGATTATTCCGAGGAGAGATTCCGGGATATTCGCAAGATTCCCGATAACGGAAACTCGAATTTCCTTGCTGAAACAAACAAGATTCTTATGAGAAGTTCTACTATGTTAAAAATAAGCTCACTCATGGCTATATATATACCTCTGGAAAAATTGGATCTTTGACTTGAGGTATAGTTGGAACAAAGACATCAAGAACTTGACTTCAATCTGAGTAATGATCAAGTTGTTAGAAGACATTAATGTTGAAATATATTAGCTAAGGGTAGTTAAAATAATGTGTATGAAATTTGTCACACCTTGCCTCTTCCCCAATTCTCAGTGGAGAAAGCAAAAGCTGAGACAGTATCTATCCCTAGTTCGAAGCAGAGCTCAGCAAACTCTATAAGCCGTTTAGCTCCGGCCTCGTGGCCTTGTGACGTCAGCAATCCGGCCTGTTTGGCCCATCTCCGGTTTCCGTCCATTATCACCGCCACGTGTCGCGGCATCAGCTCTTTCCGAAGCCCTTTAGGTGACTCCTCCTCTCTGACCACATAAGTTCCCTTGTCACTACACAACAAACACAAAAACTAAAGGTAAGTCATGAAGATTTAGCGGGAAATCCTTCGAATTTAAACATAAAACAAAGATTTTGTTACTTCTCTTTCTCATCTTTTACAGATTTTTTAGCATAAAAGCATGGTCGGAGACAAGGAAGTAAAAGAAGAGAAAGAAGAGACAGAAAGAAACAGAGCACAGACAACATTGTAGAGACCGTAAAGAGTCAAGTGTGTTGCAAAAAGCTCTGTTTGTTTTTGGATTATAGAATGTGTGAATATATCAAAGAGTTAAGTTGTAATGACTGGCTCTGGTTGTTTCTTACGCATTTTTGGAAACCTTGCCAAAATTTAACTTCGTTACTATTTACATAAAACAAACACGAGTCAAGCATTGAGAGTCTCTATTTTTATTTTGCCTTCTAGGTGAAATAGTGCAAGTAAAACGATTAGTATTCTCTCTTTCAATAATTAAGTAGACGATGCTCAATCAATGAAGTTGTCAGTGTGATTATAAAATGTGCCATCTACCATTCAATTATATGATTGTAGTTGAACAAAATGATTCGTATAATATTAATTTGCTGTTGTAGGCGTTGCTGTTTGCTTAAAATTAAGAATTTATGACATGTTTAAGAGCATCTCTATTGGTGGAGTATCTCACATGGTCTCTAATCTACATAATTTTAATATAATTTAATTAATTTTTGATATCTAAAAACAAATTGTCCACTTACAAGCTTACATCGGTATCTTGTTTGAAAACCCTATCATGCTTTTTCTCCTACTTTTTCTATTTTTTTTTTTTCATTTTTTATTTTTTTATAATGTTAAGATACCCTTTATATCCCATAGATATCTACCATTGGAGATGTTATAACCGTCACCAATCACAAACACACACTTTGAGATTCAAAACCTAAAGAGTATGTATTTGTGTCGCTGAGTTATATGACAAAAGTTTTTAAAAACTATATAATGATATAACTTCTACATATATATGTTACATTAATGTAGTTATCAACAACAACATATAACACGATTTTTGTTTTTTTTTAACGTCTGGATTTATTATTTTTTTATTACAAATTATGAAAATTGTTACAAAAACGATTCTATCACGGATAATTCACTCCGACTCTTTATATCCACAATAGACGACACTTCCTCTTCAATTCTCATGATGGACATCTTATACCTTTATTGCATGAATCACGGAAAACGATTCTAATTGCACAATGATGGAGATCTCCTGCAATTACACCAGCTTGTCTCCATTAATCTGCATATTTGTTAATAAATCGCATTATCTGGGATTCGAACCTCAGACCTCCGAATGTAGAAAAATTAATTAACCATTGGGCTAGATGAGAGCACCTCCATGGGAAGGTCTCACAAAAAAAATTTAGTAAAATAATGAAAAAGTGGTAGAGAGAATCAAAAGAGGTTCTCAAATGAGAAACTTTTCTCATTTTTTTTAGAAATTTATTTAGGATGTGTCATTATTTGATTGGTTTAATATCTTTTTAACCATTTAAATTTTAAATAAATAATTAAAACTATTTAAATATTATATTTGAGAGACTCTTTGAGTCTCTATACAATGAAGATGCTCTGAGTTTCCACTAACACGATTTTATTTTTGAAATAACTTTTTTTTTAAACTGAAAATTTCTAAATGACGTTTTATATATATATTTTTTTAAATTAATGTAGGATTTTTAACTAGTAGATGTAAATACAAATACACATTTAGTACCATACTGCATTACTTGAACAATTTATTTGTGAGACATGAAATGAAAAAAAGGTCTAAACTCGTCGACCGAATCGCCTCTGCCTTTGCTGATACCAAGTCAAGGCCTCGAGATACTCTGCCTCACCGAAGTCAGGCCATAGAACCTTAGGAAAGTAGAGCTCAGTGTAAGCTGATTGCCACAGGAAGAAGTTACTAATCCTTTGCTCTCCGCTCGTTCTGATCAATAGGTCGGGGTTGGGGAACTCGCTACACTTTGTCATCAACTCTTTCTCCATCGCCTTCTCGTCAATGTCCTCCACTTGGATCAGTCCGTTTTTCGCCTTTTCCGCAAGACTTTTGCATGCTTGTAAGATATCAAATCTTCCGCTATAGTCTATCGCTACAATGAGAAGCTTCCCTTCATAACTCTTTGTAGCTTCCTCTGCCTCTTGTATCAAATCTAGAAGCGCCTCGGGGAGTTTTGCCCGATCCCCAATAACCGAGATCTTGATTTTATCTCTAAAAAGAAAAATTAACATTTATCTAATGCTTAATAAAATGATCAAAACAACACGATGGGTACCTTTGGAAGTAAGGCAGCTCTGACTTGAGTTGTTTCTCAAACAAGGCCATCAAAAAGTTAACTTCATCCTGATCAGAAGAAACAAAACCGAATCAAAATGATCGAAATATGAGAAAAAAATCTTAAAATGCTATGGAGAAATGATAATATTTCAATGTTTTCATAATCACCTCGGGTCTTGCCCAATTTTCAGTGGAGAAAGCAAAGAGTGAGATGGTGTTTGTCCCCATAGCGAAACAATCCTTAGCATTCTCCACGAGTTTGCTGGCTCCGGCTTCATGACCATCCGATGTTCCAAGTCCTCGTTTCTCCGCCCAACGTCTGTTACCGTCCAATATAATTGCCACATGCTTTGGCATTAATCTCCCTCGTTTCTCTTTCTCCCCCATCGTACCACTACAAATTAGTAAGAACAAAAAAAGCTTGAGACTTTTCATGTAACAAAATATGAATATCTAGTAGAAAGTTAGAATCGAGCAAGGCCCGTTTATATTGACATTCTAAAATATGCTAGGCACTTGCTGAGTGACGAACCACCGTACAATACCTAGCCTAGATATATACGCGGATACAATAAGTGGATAACATACATAGTATATTGTTTTAGGTAGTTTAGAAAGTGTATCGTATATGCTTGGCTGCTTAATTAACCGTTGTATACGCTATCATTTTTTTGTATTGCTTAAAAATATGGTACGGTAAATCATCGTACAACACCAACGCATCAACACCGTATATACAGACGCATGAACCACATTTTGGAACGATGGTCATGACGCAAACAATGATTCTAAATAGATTGAATAAATCAACTGATTATACTCTGACATACTTAATTTAGGTTAGTTTGTAGAAACCATGGTTAGTTAATTTCAGGTTGATATCAAGAGAGTTTACCACATAAATATAAATATAAGTAGCTTAATTAACACGTAAAAAACTATGACTAGCAAAAGCAAACTACCGTTTCTCGTTCCGATCCTCCTCATCATCGTATTGAGAAGCTGTGATTTTAAGTAATCTGAGGATATTTGTCAAAGAGAGAGGAACACTTAGTCGCCGAGATATGAAGAGACCAGGGATGAGAAAAAGAGCAAGAAAAGTTAAAGCAATAGAGAACAGAGAAAACATTATATTTTATATTGTCTTGTTTCAATGTTTGTTCGAATTTATGATTGTATTTATAGAGCTTCGGGTTCAAAGACGCACATGATCAATGGAACCTTCTCTCTCTCGCTCGCTCTCTGTCTCCCATTGATGCTACGCAAAGACAGATCATACGTTTAAAGGTTAAGAAGATCTTACGACACTTGAAACTCACTAAATGGTTTGTCACGTGATCAATATATATGAGTTCAGATTCTGACATTTTAGATCAATATAACTTCTGCATTACATCAAGTCATCAACGAAGTCTCGTAAAGTATTAAAAGAGTGTATGTGTTGTGTCATGTTGAGAGATGATGTCAGATCTTCTCCAAATTAATGAAGAAGACGTCCAAAACCGGAGGGATGAGAAAACTCAATAGAATTACCACCTCGTTTACGGCTGATATGCAAATCCCCAAGCACGTTGACGTTAAACCGTTATTTGGAAAGCTCGTATTCATTTACTTTATGATTTTATCATATTAAGAGCAATGTGTTAGTTGTTTTGATCTTTTGCTTTTTATTTTCTTAAGCACATGCAACATGTTAGATATCTTATACTCGTAACTTCTCATTAAAAACTAGGTAGTCAATTAGCTGGTTACGCTACCAGGTAACCATATATATAGACTAAGGGCTGACTGGTTCAGACGCAACGGTTGCGATTGCGGGAGATTCCAGAAGCGGGCGTTAGTAGTTTATATGACTGGCGCAGCGGTTGAAAACTGGTGCGTTTGTGAAATATTTATGACTGGTTGAATATTAAATTAATAATATAAATACGCTATATAGTTATAAAAAAATCAAAAACTATACTATTAAAATAAAATATAAAAAATCATTGATTCAATATAATTAACAATTAAATACTATGAATATATTTCTTATGTTCTTTTTAAAAAATTTTAGTTTAGACGAAAATTATGATTGTGACAAAAAAAAAAGATGAAAATTGTGATTTTAATGAAGATTTTTTATTTTATTTTAGAGAGATTAATGTGATTTTGAACATAGATTGTTAGATTTATTAATCAGTGATCAAGAACAATTTATCGAAAAAATTATGATTTGAAGATTTTATAAATATAGATTATGATAGGTTATTAAGTTTAATTACAAATTTTCAAATTGTTGATATATTTCGTAGTTTTAGTTACTAAAATATTAATTTTTAATTTATTAGATTTATTTTGATGTTTAAGTAATTTTTTTTTTTTGATAAAAAAATCAATTTTTTATTTTTGTAATTATCCAACCGCAATCGCAAACGCTCGAAGAAATAAGCTTTTGGATTTGAGAGGTTTGGAGCGACACGGAACGGTATAAGGCGTTTTCCATGATTATTGTCAAACGCCAACAATTGCTGCGTTTGCGAGTGGTAGCGGGTAAACCAATCAACCTTAAAAGTTAGTTTATGAATTATGATCTATCAAGTTATTTTTTATAGAATTAAATCCAAACGCTTTTAAGATCGGTCCAGACCATAAAAATAAAAGCAAATGTATGGCTATATGATTCTAAACCAAATTACACGTGATGACAAGTGATTAATCGAGGGTGAATTTGGTTAATAACCAAAAAAATTAAAACATAATGATTAACCAAAAACCCTAAAATTAGTAGTTATGATTAGTGCCTATGGTGTTTTGCTTAATTATTATATTTTCAATTTTTTTTGTTATATTTGCCAATTTCCTATTAGTCGATGTAAGCTAATTTTTGTTGTTGTTTACGCAAATGGTCTGATATGCAAATCTCGAAGCGCGTTGACGTAATTAAACTGTTATTTGCAAAGCTCGTATTGATTTATCTATGGCTTTTTTTTTTTCATTTGAATAACAATGCGTTAGTTGTGCTGGTTTTTTTTGCATTTTTATCCTCTTAAAAACATATACCTCATCTAAGTTTTGATTAAGGATTAGGTAGTTACTGTCAGTAGCCAAACGTTTAGGGGTGTATATATACTGAAAGTGGTCTTATCCATCAAGTTATTTGAGTTTTTGTAGAATCGGGTTCAAACATTTCTAATATCGGTACAAGAGATCATAGAAAGTCAAAGCAAATGTTTAACTACATGATTCACTAAAATTAAGCTAGACGTCGAACTAAATCATACGTTTAAACCAAATTACACATGACGATAAGTAATTCGTCTGAACTAAACTACACATGACGACGTATGATTCGTCTAAATTAAACTATACATGATGGTAAGAGATCCATCCAAATATAAGTGACAATTGTATTTCAAACAAGTTATATTTCATCTCACATTAATTAACTGTTATTATTCAGGTGGCCAGCATTGATACTTTCCACCCACCATGGACAACAATTCATCATTATTAAATTGAAGTCTATATACTTTGTTTTTGTAATATACATAGTTATATATATATATTGGATATGGTTTCACTTCACCGTTGAATATTTCAAATCTTTACAGAAAAATTTGAGATGCTTCTGTCAAGTGGGTTTATGCTACTAAACTTTTAGTTTTGTTTATTTTACATGAATGTTTTTCATCTTTTTCAACTACGTTGTGTATGTGTGTGTTTTTGAAGTTTTTTTTTTTTTTTTTGAAAACATTTGTTTTTGAAGTTGTATTTGAAATCATATACTCAATAAAAAATAACGCGCATATATGCAATAAATACAGAGACAATTCACAACATCATTATTGGCAGATTGATCAGAATTAATTGAAATATCCTGCGTCAATCCATATCCAACCCTTTACATTGTCCACTGTAATAAGGACATATGTACAACTTTAGAACCTCAAAAACTCATACAACGCAGGACATACGTACAACTTTAAGACATTTTACCAATATCTCACAATATAAAAATATTAAAAACACTCTCTCATCTTTTTACTCAACTTTATATATTTTCTTTCATCTTTTTACTCAATTTTTATTAATTTTATATTTAAACACACTCACATTCTCTCTCCAAATATCACTATTTATGTCTTACTAAAGATACAATCTCTCCAATAATATCCACTATCTCTTCTCTTTACTCAAATTTTATTAATTTTATATTTCAATACACCCCATTATTTCAACCAAAAACACTTGTTTAACCTTCTCTTTCATAAACTCCTTTAATGCTTAATGGGTCTCTACCTCTCTAAAGTCTAAACTTTTCCTAGTTCAGTTGGACACGCTTACTATTTTCATGAAATTGATCATTATATTACAAAATCGACGTTACATTAATTTGTATAGAATTGATATCAACTTTATTAAAAAAAAAAATTGATATCATCTTCCAATCAAGTTTTCTCACGTTTTAGCTATGAAGAAAAAAACATTTAAACCTTATAGTATAGTACCTATTTTATTTGAATTCAAACTTATCTAACTAAATAATTAAATGATATAATGGTATTGAGTAAAAAAAGGGTGATATAATGGTAATCACATGATAGATATATTTTAGCACGTATTATAGGTGAATACATTTTGTATCTAGCAACTTGCGAGTTTATTTCGTAATGTAGTAACATCAATAATATCGTTGATCCCCTCATATCATACGGCGAACCATGGAAGTTTTGTTTACCAAAAAAAAAAATTGTTGATTGTTTTGACGTGAGAATAATATAATCTATATTTTGGCTTAAGAAATATGAAAATGATTTTTTATATTTTGGATGATTTTACCTTTGCTAATCTCGTAACGATATACAGTTACTATTTTGGAATCGTTTCATTGGACAAAACTACAAAATCTTCGCCTTTTTTTTTTTTTTTTGGTCGAATCAAAATCTTCGCTATCTTCCCCTTTTTTCAAAACAAACTTGTACTATTCATGTGAATAGATCTGTGGAATAACGTCATAATTATATTTGTCTGGAAGATGGGCGAATATATATTGTCTATCCGATAAAACATTTGTGTAGCATGCTTATCCTACCAACACACCATCACATCAAAATCTAACAAATTACACGAGGCAGCTAAATCAATTTAATTAGATACCATGAAAAATATTGTTTCTTTCGTCATCTCAGTATACTCGTTACCCATCCAAGAAAAGGAGACCAACCAATTAAGTGATCGATAGTATACTGGTCGGAAGACCAATTGGATAACATCCGAAGAAATACTTTTCCTAAACATCCCTATACGCGGTATTCACCTGATCACCTTGACAACAGTTTTGAGTCACTCGGCGGAGCCCCTGCTCCTTGGTTCCGACTTGGACGACCCAATCATCTGTCACACAGATGCAGCCTTGATGGCCAATTCGAAGGCGGCAGGTTTCAGCTAGACTTTTGAGGTTGGACTTTTGAGACCAGTCTCGATCAAGTTTCAGAATTCTCTGCAAACTCCCTATATGTTCCATCAGCCCTAGTAGCAGAAGCTCTAGCGATAAGGACGGCAAT
Organism: Arabis hirsuta; assembly: GCA_964056655.1. NCBI lineage: Eukaryota > Viridiplantae > Streptophyta > Magnoliopsida > Brassicales > Brassicaceae > Arabis > Arabis hirsuta. Next base: position 32,897,823 of record OZ053302.1, read on the forward strand.
ACTCCAGGCGAGAGCCTTGAGATACAATAGAGTCATCTTCAAGTCTGATTCCCAGCAATTGATCCGAGCAATCACCCAAGGCTCTCCAATTGTAGCGATTCATGGGATCTTGTATGATATCTCAATCTATGTTGCTTCGTTTATCTCTATTCAGTTTAATTTTATTCCTAGATCCGCCAATGTTAGAGCAGACCTTGTAGCCAAACAATCTTTTAGAAGTGTTTTAATATAATTTATAAAAGATTGTGTTGAAAAAAAAAAATAATAAAGATGGGAAGGGAAAGAAATTCTCCGGAACTCCAATTAGATCTTTTAGTAAAGGATCTCTCATTATTCCTTCTAACCTTTACATATACTATGCAAATGGTTTGTGCGTTTTGGTATAATAAAAAAAATTAGAAAATGAAAAAGTTACACTTTTGGACAAACCACACCATGTGTTCCAATATGTTCAAGTACATGCGGTTAACAAGGTGGACTAAGTGCGTTCCTTTATTAACTTTTTTTTTTTAATTTCAAAAAAATCAAAAAATTGTATACATATAAATATTATCAATTTACACATTTTAACTAAAAAAAAATATTTATGAATTTTGTAATGTTAAAATAATTAGTCAAATTTTAATAACTATTACACCCGCATTCTATTTGTAATTATCGCCATTCAAACATTGTCTCGCACCAACCACTTTCATTCCGTAACATGCGTTTCACCGAAACACACCGCAGTTGAACCGCATCGCATGCTTTTCCCGCACCGTCCAATCCGTAGTCACCATTCGAAGCATATATAGTAAATACTAGCCGATTGAATCTTACATTTTGTAATAGTTATATTAACTCAGTGATAATATAAGTGAGTTGGTATCTTTGTGTCCCGGGTTCAAACCCCTTTTGTTACGGTGGGTTAATCTTTAAATCGAATTATCTAAAGATTGACTCCGGATACCGAAGAGATTATGAGCCAAAAGTTCGGAATTCCCATGGTTTACAAAAAATAAAAAATCAGTGATAACAGTAATTTGGAATAAATGGTGCAACTTTACGAAGAACATCTCTAATAGCGGTATCTTAATGAGATACCTACATTAGAATAATATTAAAAACATGAAAAAAAAAAAAAGAGATTGAGATACTCATGACAAGAGTCTAATAAATGAGATATCCATGAAAGACTTATATCATATTTGTCTTTATTCTATTGGTTCAATCTTTTTGCTAACATTAATTTAATAATAAAACTAAATTATATTCTTTCCGTTTTCAAATGATTGATGTTGTAGAAAAAAAATCGTTTCTAAAAAATTGATTTTTTTATATTTTTATGTAGTTTTTATGAAGTAACGGTGATGAATTGTGAATTTCAAAGTATATTAATTGATTTGTTGAATTACTATTGACTATAGTTATAAAAAATTGTTTAGTAAAAAAAAAAAGAAGAGATAATTGCAAAAATACCATTTTTTATGTGTACATTTGCAAAAATACTAGTTAGAAGTGTCTATTGCAAAAATACCATAATTATGAATTTTTAAAACCTAAATTTTAAAATTATAAACCCTAAAAAATATTTTGATCCTTAAAACTTCTAAAACCTTCAAAACTAAACCATAATACAAAATAGTTAACCCAAACATAGCTGATATAATGAATTTTTTTGGTATTTTTACAAAGATTTTAAATATGTGAAAATAATGTATTTATTGTAAAAAATTAATATGTTTTCTTATAAAAATTATAGAAAGTCAATTATATAAAAATAGAAAGAATATTAAAAGTAGCAATATTAAATTAGTAAAAAATATTTAAAGGTATCTCTACGAGTTATTATCAGTGGAGATGCTCACAGTGATGATGACAATTCCCATAATAATATAGCAGGTCAAATTGATAGTGCGCGAAATACTTTTAACAAACATGTCAATTTATTATCTCCATTCCAAGTGGCAATCCTTTAAATGGAAACTGACGACGAAAAAAAAAAAAAAAAAATTGGAAACTGACGAAAGACAATGTGTACTCCAAAACAGGAGATTAAAACCCAAACCCCAACAAGGGCATAATGGTCAACTCACTCATTAATTTCGCGACTTTTCTTGAAAAGGCAACTTCGAGAATCGTAACTGATAAATCGCTTGAGAGGTTTATCGAGAAAAATCCTAAAATTTTACAAAAACACCACTCTCTCTCTTCTCTGTCCTCATTCATGTAATTTTGATCATCGGATTGGGTGAAACAACATCTATTCTAAAACTCCTAAAACAGGAAGCTTTGGAATTTTTTTTGGGTTCCTTTTCGTTTGAATCATATCTTCTTTGCTTCTCGATTCTCTGTTCGTTTGATGGAAATTTCCTTCACATGGCCAAATTGTCTTTCAAGGATTCTCTAAAAGCTCTTGAAGCCGATATTCAACACGCTAACACTCTGTAAAATCCTCGATCTTCTCCTTTTTTTTTTTCCTTCTCCAATTCTAAAGTCTCGATTTTTTTTCCCGCTTTTAGCTCTGTGTTTATAGTTTATCTCAGTTTCAAGTTTAAGTTTTGAATACAGGGAATTGCTTAATCTCTCTCTCTCTCTCTCATGTGTTTTTCCATCTTTTCCCTGTTTTTTGTTCCTTTGTTTGGTTTGGTTTGCATGTAAGAGAATAGAAAGGTTGCTTTTTGTTTGCAGTGATATCTGTGAAAATTTCTTTCAGGTTCTATAGTTTGATTCTCAGAAGTCCACTAGTGGGGTTTTTGAGGTTGTTCTTTTGGTGTATATGTGCACAAGAATTGAGAAATTGATCACTAAGTTTGGGTTTTATGTAGTTGGCTCGAACTGTTTTTAGTACAGGTAGTGGAAAGTTAAGCTCGTAATGACCTCAATTGATTCTTGTTTCTTAACTAGTTGACTTGAAGCTGAAAAAATCAAGTGGCTTCTTATGCTACTTTAGCTGTATCACTAATTAAACAGATCAATATTTAGGCTGCTAGTGTTGAAGCTGCAAGAGCTTTTTGTTTCTGTGATTGCGTTATTGATCTTTTATCAATGTTAAAGCTTTGTCAGTTTGTGACTTCTATGGATACTTGAACCGATCAATTCCCGAGCTACATTTGCTGTTTGAATCTTTTGATGCCTAGACAGAAAAAAGTCTGTTTTATCGTTGCTGTTGAACTTTTGTTGTTTTTATCTTCTCTAAATGAATAACAGAGCTTTAGATATCCCTCGGGAGAAGGATGGAGCGCGTGTTCAGATGAGATTATCGTACAGCCCAGCTGCTCAGTTTTTTCTTTTCCTTGTACAATGGACTGATTGTCAACTCGCTGGCACCCTCGGTTTGCTCAGAGTTCTTATCTATATGGTACTTTTCCTCTTTGGTTTCACTACATTCACCATACTTTTCTTGGTGTATGTTTTGATTAACCTATTGAGTTATATTACATTTGGTTCAGACTTATGCTGACGGAAAAACGACAATGTCGGTTTACGAAAGAAAAGCCAGTATTAGAGAGTTCTACGGTATGTGTTTTGTTTTGCACTGATATAATCTCTGGTGATGATGTTTGCGCTTATGCGTTTTGCTGTTTTGGTAATTCTTAGCTGTGATATTCCCGTCGTTGATGCAACTACAAAGGGGAATTACAGACCTCGAAGATCGCAAACAAAAAGAGGTCTGCGATTTGCGGTACAGAAAGAAAGATGAAACCGAAAAGTGTGAGCTCTCGGAGATTGAGATTGAGAGGGAAGAGGAATGTGGAATCTGTATGGAGATGAACAGCATGGTCGTGTTGCCCAACTGTGCCCATTATTTGTGCATCAAATGTTATCGCGATTGGTAAGTCACTGACAAGCTTTCTTAAAGTGTCGAATGTTTAACCGGTTTTCTGAGAAAAGTTAATGTTTTTGTTAGGCGAGGGAGGTCACAGTCATGCCCTTTCTGCAGAGACAGCCTTAAAAGAGTCGATTCGGGTGATCTCTGGATGTTCTTGGAGAAAACCGATACAGTGAATCTCTCTGCAATCGCGAGAGAGAATCAGAAACGGTTGTTTGTTTACATTGAGAAGTTACCACTGGTGGTTCCAGATCAAGCGTTTGCGTCTTCTCCTTACGATTGCCATGTGCGTTGAAAGAAGAAAAAAGGCGAAAAAACCGGTTCTGGTAAAGCTTTTATATGTATATTGGGTCTTTAAATTTGGGGAAAAGGAGGACTCTTTTGTATATGTATTAGAGTTAGGGACAAGTAGTGGTCCATCTTTTAAACTCTTTTCTTCACCATTTTCTTGGGAAAGTTCCACTTACTACTTGCTTTTTGTGCATTTGGCTGTGGTTACCAATTACTATTTACGAACATAAATTCTTCTCTTCAAGAAGAAGGGTTTACTAAGAATCTATCTACTACGGTTGTTATTGGCTCCATTCAAGCATTAAGATAAAGGGAATCTTGTTAAAAAGTGTCTTACCTCTTCTACTAAAATGGTAAACCTAAGATTAAAATCAATTTTCTCTAGATTCCGTTTACAGGTAGTTGTTACCAAATTACCAGCAGCCATAACATGAATAATTTACTCTGCATTGGTCCCTGTCATAAGGAGACTCTGAGCCACATGCCCAAAATTGACCAACACAAAGAAACTTCATAAAACATGTTCATTCAATGGTTGCGTCATTGTTTAGCAAAAAAAAAAAAGTTGGTCATTGTTTAGCATTTTAGAACACTACTCTTACTAAAAGATTTTTTCACGACAATTGATTATTTTTTTACTTCAAACTAGGTGATCGATGGATATAAATTTTAAAGAATAAATAATTTTGGTGTTTAATATTTTGATTTTATCATTTATAAAAATTAATTGTACATGATTGTTTATTTTAAAGTTATATGTACGTAAGAAATCAATATTATAGATGTAATATTTTGATGATGATAAGAAAGAAGAGGAATCCCACAAAAATATAGCTAAGATTAAAAGTGATTGTGAGTACTTGGAACTTTTTGAAATGAAGTTTAAGACCAAGGAGTGATATTTTTGTTTATGTCGTAGTCTTGCCAACTGTCTATGATTTTTCAGAAGACAAAACCACTTGTCCACTTCACAGACCTTCCCGTAAGACAATTAGTTTGATCAAAGTCACTTCTTCTTACCATTTGTTACACTCCTTGAGGTGAAAACTAATTTTTTGGGTATTATCTCAAGGTAAAAATAGACTGAAAAATATTGATGAATTAATTTTCTTTTATAATGTTTACTTTTTAGCCAGATTATTATATACAATTCATCTCTACCATATCCGTATGTGATAATTTGACATATTCTTCAACACCAAATTTTAATTTATCTAAATATAGAAAATCTTTTTAATGTTTGCTTCTAAAACAGAAAAAATATTTGAAACTAAAAAAGATGGTCTTGACATATTTTTTGAAATAATCAATTACTATTTTTTTTGGTCAAATCAATTACTATTTAGATTTATTGTTTCGAATATTTTGAAAAATTTCGTATTTAATGCTAACAAATTTTAGTACATAATTCGTTAGCAAATTGGGAGTTTGAACTATTAATTATTAGATGTATAAACATAGATTCATCATTTCATTCATTCATTGTATCAAAATATGTTGTACAATGTAACGCCCGTGATCCAAAAACAGGATTTTTGGTAGGGTGTCGATCGACACAACAGAGTGTGTCGATCGACACGGGTGTTTTGACTCGCGAGGAGTCAGGCAGTGAAGGTTGTGTCGATCGACACAGTCTGTGTGTGTCGATCGACAGGGGGTTAAATCGAACCGAGTGTTTGATTTGTTAATCGCGCGGTTTGGCGTCGGTTTAAGGGAACCCTAGGGTTTGATATAAAAGGCTGGAACAGGGTCCTGGCCGTTTTGTTGGATCAGAATTCAGAAGCGAAGGGTTGGGAGAGAGAGTGAGACTTGTTCTTGAGAGGTTCATTGTATGAACAGCTTCTGATCGGATCTTTGAGAGGGCAAACGGCGGGGCTTTGCTTGGCGGATTGGGCTGATTTTTGGAGGGTAAGTTTTCCAATCTCTGCTCGTGTTTTAGGCGAAAACGGTTTGTCTTTTGGTTGATTATTCACCGAGTTATGGCTGTTTGAACTCGGTGGGTTCGTGCAGATTGTTGTCTGCGATCAGTCGGGTTTGAGGGGGAATTCCGATTGAACCAGAGGGATTCTGGAGGCGATCCACATACCGACGCGTAGCTGTGTGTGTCTAGTTTCCGGAACAGTCGCCTGTTTTGGAATTAGACCAGTGGTTCGTCATGTACGAGGGTTTTAGTAAACATCGTTCATTCGTTCATTTCAATCCTTTGAGGTGAGTGCGTGACCATAGGTTCTCGGATGTAGGAATGGATGGAATACGTTGATTTATGTGTGTTTTGGTGTGGAATTGCTGTGGATTTGTGCTGGAAAGCGATCTGTAGGCCTGAGATTCGTTCCATGAGAGGATAGGTTCGATCTTAGGGTTCTGCAGGTCCGTGTCGATCGACAGGACTGTTGTCTGTCGATCGACAGAGGGACAGAATTGTCTGTCGATCGACACCTAGAGGTTGTGTCGATCGACAGGGGACAGCATTGTCTGTCGATCGACACCTAGAGGTTGTGTCGATCGACAGAGATGCTGCTGTCCTGTTTTGTGCTGTTGATGTCTATGCATTGTTGAGTGATAATCCTGGTATTTGGTGCATTCTTTCATTTGAGTATTTGACCTGTAGATGGGATGACCGTCTCACTGGGTATTTATGATAATACTCACGCATCTCGTATAACCATGTGATGCAGGTAAAAGCAAAGTGTGATCGTGGAATCAAGGCAAGGACGAGATGGATGATCTAGGGTCTCGGTTGATTGTCATTATTGATGGAACTGTTAGGTTGCTAGTGAATTCTAGAATGTGGATTGGAATGTTAGGATGTCTGGAAAAGTGGATTTGTTATTGTGTTTTGATGTTTTAGAGATGGATGATAAACGATTCAATTGGTTAATGGAATTGCTTGTGTTAAGTGTTTATTTGATCTCCGCTGGTTAATTGTTGATTGTGAGAATTTAGCATGTTGAGAGTTAGCATTTATGAGAATGCTAATTCGATGCTATTATTAAAAAAAAAAAAAAAACGGGTTAGGTTGTTTCAATTTGGTATCAGAGCCCTTACGGTTCTAGGGCGGGAGAACTTAGTAACTGCATGTACTGCTGATTGTGTAGAATAGTGTTAATTGTTTATGTGAGTTAGTCAGTTAATTGTTGCTTGGGTTTGGAGTCCTGGATCATCTTCTCCGAGCCTTCAATGTGATTCCACGGTAAGTGTTTTGTTTGGGATTTCTGTTTTCTAATGCTTAGTCTTCTGTGATTGAGTCAGTGAGTGATGGCTAGAGGCAGAGGTCGTGGTGCCCGTGGGGCTAGAGGGCGTGGTCGCGGCCGTGGTCGGGGACCGGCGGTTGATCCTGTTGAGTCGAGTGGGGCTCAGGAGGCCACGCAGAAGGAGGTTGCAGAGTCGCAGATACCTCCAGAGCCAGTGAGTGGTACAGAGTTAGCCAGTGTGGCGCAGGGCCCAGGTGGGGGTCCTGGCGGGGGCGATGCTCAGGGTCGGTTAGACCGTTTGGAAGCGATGATGCTTCAGGTTCTTGAGCGGTTGCCAGGTGGGGCACCGGCTCAGGGGTATGCTCCGGGTGTACAGCCAGGGGTGGCTGGTGTGGAGCCGTTAGCGGCGGGTGTTCAGCCAGCAGTGGTCCGGGGGCAGCCAGGTGTGGCGGCTGCAGAGGAGGCTCCTTCATACCTGAGGATTTTGGAGCAGATGCACAGGATTACTACTGGGTATTTCTCGGGCGGTGCTAAGCCTGAGGAGGCTGCGGCGTGGAGGAGTCGTCTGGAGCGTAATTTTCAGGCGCTGAGGTGTCCCGAGGAATACAGAGTGGACCTTGCGGTTCACTATTTAGAGGGTGATGTACATCTGTGGTGGAGAGGTGTGACGAGCAGGAGGCCGCAGGCGGGTATGACCTGGGCGGAGTTCTTGGCGGAGTTTGACGCCATGTATTTTCCGTAGGAGGCGGTGGACCGGATGCAGGCGCAGTTTTTGGCGCTGACTTAGGGAGTGAGTTCGGTCCGGGGTTATGATGAGCAGTTCGGTCGGCTGTTGGTGTATGCTGGTGGAGAGTTTGGGAGCGAGGAGTCCCAGATCAGGAGGTTCATACAGGGACTTCGACCGGCGCTGAGGACGCTGTGCAGGGCTCGTAAGTACGCCACGAGGGCGGAGTTGGTTGAGACTGCGGCAACCATTGAGGTTGATATGGGGACAGAGCTGGCTGCAGCGCTTAGTCCACCGGTGCAGCAGCAGCAGCAGAGGAGGCCGCAGCAGCAGCAGGCAGGTGCGAGCCGGGGCGGTAAGCCGGCTCAGGGACAGAAGAGGAAGTGGGAGGGCTCTTCGGGTTCCGGTCAGAGGGCCCAGAGTGGTACGGGGTGCTATGGTTGTGGGAGCACGGAGCACCGGGTGGCAGCTTGTCCGAAGAGGAGAGAGGTTCGGACTACGCAGGCGTGTTTCCATTGCGGAGAGGCGGGGCACATCAGGGTGAGGTGTCCCAAGTTGCAGATGGCAGTGGCAGTGGTGCAGCCGGTGCAGGAGGCGGCGGTTGATGTGCAACCGTTGAGGCAGCTTGCAGCGCCGCGTGTGTTCACTTCGGCAGAGACGGGAGGTCCTAGCGCCAGGCCGATCACAGGTACTTAAACCTTAACTCGGTGAATTTTTCCAATTTTTAACGTTGTGAATTGCTTGTTTTGGGAGTCTTGTATCTGTGATAATACTTTAGGCTCTGTGACACATGAATGGTGTAGAGACCTTAGTAGTAGGCGGGCGTGATTCCCATGTCTTGTTCGATTCTGGAGCTTCGAATAGCTTCATTACACCGGAGTGCGCGGAATGCAGGGGGATCCGGAGCGATTCCGGGGAGCAGCCGGGAGTGGTTAGGGTGGCTGGAGGGAAAACCTTGGCTACTTTCGGGTGTGCTTGTGGAGTAGAGGTTCTGGTGGCAGGAGAAGTCATGCCGGCAGATTTGGTTATCAGTCTAGTGGAGTTATACGACGTCATTTTGGGGATGGATTGGCTGAATCGTTACAGGGTTCATCTGGATTGTCATCGAGGTAGAGTGGTGTTTGAGCGTGAGGCGGGGAGGTTGGTCTATCAGGGCATCAGGCCGATTTCCGGGAGTTTGATGATTTCGGCAATTCAGGCCGCGCAGTTGATTGATAAGGGCTGTGAGGCGTACTTGCTGACGATTGTGATGCCAGAGTCGGTTGGGGAGGTCGCTTTGGCTGAGATTCGGGTGGTCCGGGATTTTTAGGATGTGTTTCAGTCGTTGCAGGGATTGCCGCCGTCTAGGTCTGATCCTTTCACGATTGAGTTGGAGCCTGGGACTACGCCGATATCTAAGGCACCTTACCGCATGGCTCCAGCAGAGATGGCTGAGCTGAAGAAGCAGTTGGATGATTTGCTGGGTAAGGGTTTCATCCGACCGAGTAGTTCACCGTGGGGAGCGCCGGTGTTGTTTGTGAAGAAGAAAGATGGTAGTTTTCGGTTATGCATCGACTACCGGGGCCTTAACCGGGTTACAGTGAAGAACAGGTATCCTCTGCCGCGGATTGATGAGTTGTTGGATCAGTTGCGGGGGGCTACTTGTTTTTCCAAGATCTATTTGGTTTCGGGATACCATCAGATTCCGATAGATGAGGCCGATGTGAGGAAGACGGCTTTCAGGACGAGGTATGGACACTACGAGTTCGTGGTGATGCCGTTTGGGTTGACGAATGCGCCAGCGGCATTCATGAGGCTGATGAACGGGGTGTTCCAGGAGTACTTGGATGAGTTCGTTATTATCTTTATCGACGATATCTTGGTGTACTCGAGGACTCCGGAGGAGCATGAGGTTCATCTGAGGTTGGTTCTGGAGAAGCTGCGGGAACAGAAGTTGTATGCGAAGCTCAGTAAGTGCAGTTTCTGGCAGCGGGAGATGGGTTTTCTGGGGCATGTTGTGTCTGCCGAGGGAGTTTCAGTGGATCCGGCTAAGATCGAGGCTATTAGGGATTGGCCGAGACCGAGGAATGCGACGGAGATCAGGAGTTTCCTTGGATTGGCTGGGTATTACCGGAGGTTCGTCAAGGGTTTTGCGAGTATGGCGCAGGCGTTGACGAAGTTGACGGGTAAGGATGTTCAGTTTGTGTGGTCTGCGGAGTGTGAGGAGAGCTTCGGGAAGCTGAAGGAGATGCTGACTAGTACACCAGTTTTGGCGTTGCCTGATGCGGGCGAGCCATATGTGGTGTATACGGATGCATCTGGTGTGGGGTTGGGGTGTGTTCTGATGCAGCAGGGGAAGGTGATTGCTTATGCTTCGAGGCAGTTGAGGAAGCATGAATGCAATTACCCTACACATGACTTGGAGTTGGCTGCAGTGATCTTCGCCCTGAAGATCTGGCGATCTTACCTTTATGGTGGGAAGGTCCAGGTGTTCACGGATCATAAGAGCTTGAGGTACTTCTTCACTCAGCCAGAGCTGAACCTGAGGCAGAGGCGTTGGATGGAGCTGGTAGCGGACTATGATCTGGAGATTGAGTACCATCCGGGGAAGGCTAATCTGGTCGCAGATGCGTTGTGTCGGAAGAGGGTTGCTTCGGCTCAGGAGCGGGATTTAGAGGAGCTGGCGAGCGAGATTGGCGCGTTGAGCCTGTGTGTTATCTCGCAGGAGCCGTTGGGGTTAGAGGCAGCTAATCGAGCGGATTTACTGAGCAGGGTTCGAGTAGCTCAGGAGAAGGATCAGGGTTTGGTTGATGCTTCTCAGCTGGTGGGTTCAGAGTATCAGGTCTCCGGGAGTGGGATGATACTGGTGAACGGTCGGGTCTGTGTACCCAAGGATGAGAGTCTCAGGCAGGAAATTCTGAGTGAGGTTCATTCGAGCATGCTGTCGATTCATCCTGGAGCGACCAAGATGTACCGGGACTTGAAGAGGTACTATCACTGGGTCGGGATAAAGAGGGATGTTGCGAGTTGGGTTTCGAGATGCAACGTGTGTCAGCTGGTGAAGGTTGAGCATCAGGTTCCGAGCGGGTTGTTGCAGAGTCTGCCTATGCCGGAATGGAAGTAGGATATGGTGACTATGGACTTTGTGACAGGTTTGCCGATCTCGCGGACTTATGATGCGATCTGGGTGATTGTGGATCGTCTGACCAAGACAGCGCATTTTCTGGCCATTAAGAAGACTGATGGGGCTGCAGTGTTGGCTAGGAAGTATGTGCGGGAGATTGTGAGGTTGCATGGGGTGCCTGCGAGCATTGTGTCAGACCGAGATCCGAGATTTGCTTCGGAGTTTTGGGGAGCTTTTCAGGCCGAGATGGGCACGAAGGTGCATATGAGTACGGCATATCATCCTCAGACGGATGGGCAGTCTGAGAGGACGATTCAGACATTGGAGGACTTGCTGAGGATGTGTGTGTTAGACTACGGTGGTCATTGGGCAGATCATCTGAGCTTGGTAGAGTTTGCGTACAACAACAGTTACCAGGCGAGTATCGGGATGGCTCCGTATGAGGCTTTGTATGGGAGGCCATGTAGGACACCATTGTGCTGGACTCAGGTGGGGGAGAGGAGCATGTTTGGTGCAGATTTCGTTCAGGAGACGACAGAGAAGATCCGTGTCTTGAAGCTGAACATGAAGGAGGCTCAGGATCGGCAGAAGAGTTATGCCGATAAGCGGAGGAGGGAGTTGGAGTTCGTGCTGGGAGATATGGTGTATCTCAAGGCAGCCATGTTGAGGGGTCCTAACAGATCCATTGCAGAGAACAAGTTGAGTCCGAGGTTTATGGGTCCGTTCAGAGTGGTTGAGCGGGTTGGGACGGTAGCTTACAGGCTGGAGTTGCCACAGAGTATGAGGGCTTTTCACGATGTCTTTCATGTTTCGATGCTGCGGAAGTGTCTACATGAGTCGGAGGAGGTGTTGGCTAGGATCCCGGAGGATCTTCAGCCCAACATGACTTTAGCGGCGAGGCCTGTGAGGATTCTCGAGAGGAGAGTCAAGGTTCAGTGTCGTAAGAGGATACCATTGGTGAGAGTCGTGTGGGACTGCGATGGTGTCGAGGAGGAGACTTGGGAGCCGGAGGTGAAGATGAAGGCCAAGTTCCCAAAGTGGTTCGAGAAGCAAGCGGAGGCTTGAGTTCTTTCTGTTGATGTTTCGGTGTTTTGTAGTAGCATGCGGCTACAGTTATTGTATTTTTCGTGTTGTTCTAACGAATGTACGTTTTGAGTATTAATAAGATATGTTTCTTATTATTGTTGGATCGTATGATGCGAGTTCATGTGTAGTGACCTAGTGGGGGTTACGGTAACCTAGTGGGGGGGGGGGGTTACAGCGAGAGTTAACATTTTCAGTGGGGAAATGTCATGGTGAGCCATGGGGGTGTGTCGGTCGATAGATGTCTATGACGGCACGCTGCAGAGTATTGCTCTCTAGGGACGGTGGGTTCCTGTATACTTGAGGGATAGTGGATCTCTCCAGGGAATAGTGGATTCTCTGCATGCACTCGAGGGGTAGTGGGCCTTTGGGGACGGTGGGTCTCCTACATGTACTTGAGGGATAGTGGGTCTCTCCAGAGAATAGTGGGTTCTCTGCACACCGTAGCTCAAAGGGTGACGATCCTGCGAGTAGGTGTGGTGTATATGTGTACGAGTCATGAGTATGAGTATGAGCAATAGCGTCTGAGCAGGTTGCAAGTGGGCGACCGAATGGCCATCGGGGATCGAGAGGGATCTCAGGTGGGGTGACCGGTGGGGTCATGTATGTGGGTTGGATGGTAGGGTCTGGTCTAAGGTTAGTATTTGTGCTGGAACCTCGATTCGGGCAATTTCGGAGAGTAATGTAGCATCTTGGTCGTGCATGTTCTTGTCTGATTGTTGCACGATCAGTTAGTCCTTTATGCCGGGTCTACGGTGGGTCGGACATGTTCTTGTCTGATTGTTGTTCGATCGATCGGGCAGACTGGGCCGGGACTACAGCGATACATTGTGGTGTATCTCCGGGAAGGTTGGGTCGGGTTTCTGAGTTTAAGTGGTGACCTTAGCACGGATCTGAGTGGTTATTGGCTTGTGATTCGAGGACGAATCCTTGTCAGTGGGGGAGAATTGTAACGCCCGTGATCCAAAAACAGGATTTTTGGTAGGGTGTCGATCGACACAACAGAGTGTGTCGATCGACACGGGTGTTTTGACTCGCGAGGAGTCAGGCAGTGAAGGTTGTGTCGATCGACACAGTCTGTGTGTGTCGATCGACAGGGGGTTAAATCGAACCGAGTGTTTGATTTGTTAATCGCGCGGTTTGGCGTCGGTTTAAGGGAACCCTAGGGTTTGATATAAAAGGCTGGAACAGGGTCCTGACCGTTTTGTTGGATCAGAATTCAGAAGAGAAAGGTTGGGAGAGAGAGTGAGACTTGTTCTTGAGAGGTTCATTGTATGAACAGCTTCTGATCGGATCTTTGAGAGGGCCATCGGCGGGGCTTTGCTTGGCGGATTGGGCTGATTTTTGGAGGGTAAGTTTTCCAATCTCTGCTCGTGTTTTAGGCGAAAACGGTTTGTCTTTTGGTTGATTATTCACCGAGTTATGGCTGTTTGAACTCGGTGGGTTCGTGCAGATTGTTGTCTGTGATCAGTCGGGTTTGAGGGGGAATTCCGATTGAACCAGAGGGATTCTGGAGGCGATCCACATACCGACGCATAGCTGTGTGTGTCTAGTTTCCGGAACAGTCGCCTGTTTTGGAATTAGACCAGTGGTTCGTCGTGTACGAGGGTTTTAGTAAACATCGTTCATTCGTTCATTTCAATCCTTTGAGGTGAGTGCGTGACCATAGGTTCTCGGATGTAGGAATGGATGGAATACGTTGATTTATGTGTGTTTTGGTGTGGAATTGCTGTGGATTTGTGCTGGAAAGCGATCTGTAGGCCTGAGATTCGTTCCATGAGAGGATAGGTTCGATCTTAGGGTTCTGCAGGTCCGTGTCGATCGACAGGACTGTTGTCTGTCGATCGACAGAGGGACAGAATTGTCTGTCGATCGACACCTAGAGGTTGTGTCGATCGACAGGGGACAGCATTGTCTGTCGATCGACACTTAGAGGTTGTGTCGATCAACAGAGATGCTGCTGTCCTGTTTTGTGCTGTTGATGTCTATGCATTGTTGAGTGATAATCCTGGTATTTGGTGCATTCTTTCATTTGAGTATTTGACCTATAGATGGGATGACCGTCTCACTGGGTATTTATGATAATACTCACGCATCTCGTATAACCATGTGATGCAGTTAAAAGCAAAGTGTGATCGTGGAATCAAGACAAGGACGAGATGGATGATCTAGGGTCTCGGTTGATTGTCATTATTGATGGAACTGTTAGGTTGCTAGTGAATTCTAGAATGTGGATTGGAATGTTAGGATGTCTGGAAAAGTGGATTTGTTATTGTGTTTTGATGTTTTAGAGATGGATGATAAACGATTCAATTGGTTAATGGAATTGCTTGTGTTAAGTGTTTATTTGATCTCCGCTGGTTAATTGTTGATTGTGAGAATTTAGCATGTTGAGAGTTAGCATTTATGAGAATGCTAATTCGATGCTATTATTAAAAAAAAAAAAAAACGGGTCAGGTTGTTTCATACAATATTAAAAATCTTAAGTTGCACTTAACTACAGAATAAGCATAAACAATTATGCATAGATGGTGTGTATATTCTAAACCGGTAACAGAACCAACTCTAGTGACACGAAACCAAGTTAGCTAATCAAGTGGTTGATAACCGAATTTGATACAAACCCAAGTTAACTCACCCGGTTTTAAAGTTGATTATGATCGATAAATGTTCCCCAATAGTTACAAATTATAATTTTGAAATTTTAGTATAGAATGGCAAAAAACCATGTCGGTTAACGAGTTGATTTTAATAAATACGATGACTTGTATTTAGATCTCATTTTGTATATGCATTTTCAAATATAATAATAAATCAATGATTTAAGTAGTTTTAGCTATGTCATTTAAAAAAAATATATTTAATTTATTACAAAATCGTAATAACAACTGGTTAACTGTAAGTGCTAAATTAATGTGTCGTATATTTAAGGTAAGTGCTAAATTAAATTTATTACAAAATCATTGCTATATATGAAATAACTTTGTATGTTAATTTTATATTTTAAAATATTAATTATAGTTTATTTTTTCGGAATCAAATTTATGTTTTGAGATTAATTAAATTGTTTAGCAATGTCATCATTTATTTAAGATATATTATAATTTTGTACCAATAGAATTAAAATAACTAAAGTTTTTTACTAATTTTACTTACCATTTAAGAGGAAGTGGATTGTCATTTTTAATGTTGACTTTTTAAATATTAGGTTCAATGATTTTAGTGAATTTTCTTCTTGTTTCTATAGATGTGTACAAAAAGGTGGATGATTAAAACCGAAAATAAATTTGGAAGAAAAGACCCGCCAAATGTATCAACCGACCGGTTATTCCAATTCGGGTCGGGGTTGGGTGAGTCAGGCTAAAATAACCCGACCCGCTCAATCCAACGCCTTTTGTTACGCGTCTCCCGCTAATATTCATCATCTCCTTCCTAAATCTATCTTAGGGTTCCTCGAGAGGCGATTTGATTCAGCGATGAATCCATTGACGTCGGTGAAGCAGATTCAGAGAATTAACTCCAAAGAATTGGATCTAGGGATTTCCGAAGAAGCATCTTGGCACGCGAAGTACAATTATTCAGCTTACGTTTTCGTCGGAGGCATATCGTACGATCTCACGGAGGGTGATCTTCTCGCCGTTTTCGCACAGTACGAGTTTCTTCTTCTTCTTCTTCTTCGTACATTGTGAATTCTTAATTATACTTGGAGATGATGATTCTTATCTGATTTTGGGGTTTTGGTTTTGAAGATATGGTGAAATTGTTGATGTGAATCTTGTTCGAGAGAAAGGAACTGGGAAATCAAAGGGATTTGCTTTTGTTGCGTATGAAGATCAGAGAAGTACTGTTCTCGCTGTTGGTTAGTGTTAAATTTTCCTTTCTCTGTTGGATCTTACGATTTGATTGGTACTTGAATCCGATTCGATTCTCTCTCTCGATTGTAGATAATCTGAATGATGCTAAGGTGTTAGGGCGGATTATAAAAGTGGACCATTGTGGTAAATACATTAAGAGAGAAGAAGAAGATGAAGAGACGAAGCAGAAGAAGAGAGAGGTTCGTGGTGTATGCAGAGCTTTTCAGAGAAGGGAGTGTACTCGTGGAGATTCTTGCAAATTTTCTCATGATGAAAGAGTAAAAATGCCACAATACAATACTTGAATGAAGCATGCTTTTCAATTTGTTCTTTTCATTGAATTTTCCGTTTTGATTTTATGGACAGAGAGCAGCGAATACCGGTTGGGGTCACAGAGATGGTAGACGTTCCAGGTGAGATCTGAGCAAAGATCACAATGACATAGAAGAATGCATAGGGATTGTTCATGTTGATATCAAGTGGTAATGGTTTGGATGATCAATAGCTTCTCAATTGTAGCAAGAATATATGGGAAATGAGATTTGTTTGACATTACCTACACACAGGTGTGTTTCTCTGTATATGTCAAATCTTATTTTACGGTTTTCTCCTTTGCATTTACAGACTCATTAGTATAGGAAACACAGAGTCGATTCGGTTTAGACAGGAGACCGTTTCTTGAGTTTCTTGGCTATCCCTGCAAAGTACTTGCCATGGTAATTCGCCTGCTGATACTCCAGCTCAGTTGGTTCGCGTGACCCATCAGCTGCATACGTCCCTGAGCCATACGGCGAACCACCTTTCACCTCTCCCATCTCAAACATGCTTTTACCAAATGTGTACCCCAACGGTACAAATATCATCCCGTGATGAGCCAGGTTTGTCACTGCTGTCAATCTGCAGATAAAAGAAATCAATCACTCGACAATTATCTTCTTCTAACATTGCTTAAGTGTTAGGAGGAATATGTTTCTTACGCAGTGAGTTCTTGGCCTCCACCGTGAAAACCGGTACTCCAGAATATCCCGGCAGGTTTCCCGGCAAGTTCCTGTGTAGTCCATAGATCACTTGTATTGTCAAAGAAGGTCATGACCTGTGATGCCATCACTCCGAACCTAGAAGGAAACCCGAACATGAATCCGTCTGCTTCAGCCAGTTGATCCGGTCTAATCTCCGGCACATCGTCCGGTCTCGGAGCAGCCTTCACTTTCTCCAGTATCTTCTCAGGTAATGTCTCCGGCACTTGCCAGAGTGTTGCTTCCACGTCTGGAACGCCGTTTGCTCCTTTGAGAATCTCACGCGCCATTGTCTCGACATGGCCGTGCAACGAATAGTACCTATGATGAAAACCATAAAAAACCAAACCGGTATGAGAACCGGCACGTTATCTTGTTGACCGGAAGTTGATCGCCGGTAGATTAACTTTGCACGGATCGGTGGAACACTCACACTATATAAATCTTGGTGATAGCCATAGCTTAGAGCTCGCAGTTTCGGACGGATGAATTCCTTTCCTGTCCTGAAACCAAGAACACCACACTGGTAAAGACTTCTGAGATCTGATACTTTTCGATATGCAAGATCGAAATTTGTATATCGATACCAATAACTGATCACAAACTTTAATCAAGATTTGCGGAAAAGGGTATTTTGTAAAAGTGAAATTATTCGATTTGCAAATTGGAATCGGCTCCGATAAAAAAATAATAATAGCAACGACTCTTAATAAAACAACCAACCTTTGTGGAAGAGCCAAGGAGGAGAAGAAGAAACAGTTTGAGGTTAACTTCGGGGATGTTCAGGAACATGTATGTATTCAGGTTTGGTGAAGATGATCATTTATGAACTATAGATGAGGTGGCAAGAGTTTGACCGATCATTTCTATTATATTACATGGTTTCATCTTCAAGCCAAACAAAGTGATAAATGACTCCTCTTTTGGATAAATAAGCCAAACAATATAAATCTCATAATTTTAGAAACAAGTTATATTTATATACAGTATTAAATTATTATTATAGTAGAAAATATTTTGTTTTAAGAACGTAAAAATAGTTTTAATAAAATTAATATCTTTTAATAGAATAAAACTGAAGCATTTGCTAAAATTATACAACTGTGGCCAGAAATTTAATTGAATTACATAGACATATTAATAATATAAAATATTGTCACAGAACAATATATAGAGTTTCTATATATATTAAAAAAATTTAAAAGCAAGATCTATAAAAAATAAAATGTTTAGTATAAAAAATCCTTTCATTCCATTTTGATCTCCATAGAAACTATAAAATATTGCACTAGCCTCTAATTCATTTTAAATAAAAATGGAAAAATTACAAGCAACCTCCTCATGCCTCCTTGTCTTGTTTTTGATCAGTTTAGTCTCAGCAGTCAAAGATGATCCTCAAGAAAAACAAGTATGTTATTATAATTAATGATCATCAAGGCTTTTTTTTTGTATATGAACCAAACTATTTTTTTTTTTTGAATTGACCAAACTATTTTTTTTTGTTTCTGTCAATGATGATATATATCATACATGATGATGATAATAATTCGTGAAGGTGTATATTGTCTACATGGGTTCACTTCCTTCTCGATCGGACTACATACCAATGTCAAATCACATAAGTATTCTTCAAGAGGTCACCGGAGAAAGGTGTGATTTAATTGATTCATTCTTTAGTCATCTCATTAGTTATAATCAATTTAAATATTGTTATGTAGATTCTGACGACCAAATGATATTTATTCTAGTTCGATCGAAGGTCGTCTGGTGAGAAGTTACAAGAGGAGTTTTAACGGGTTCGCGGCCCGACTCACAGAGGCAGAACGGGAACGAGTAGCCGGTGAGTGTCCTTCGATCGAGACACATTTTATGTTCAAATGGTTTTATAAGGTTAGACAATTTAAACTCTTTTTGTGTTGTTAGAAATGGAGGGAGTTGTGTCTGTGTTCCCGAATAAGAACTACAAAGTCCAAACGACTAGGTCTTGGGATTTCATAGGGTTAAAGGAAGGAAAAAATACAAATCGAAACTTGGCCGTAGAGAGTGATACCATAATCGGAGTCATAGACACTGGGATTTGGCCTGAATCCGAGAGCTTTTCCGATAAAGGCTTTGGTCCTCCTCCCAAGAAATGGAAAGGTGTTTGTTCCGGCGGCAAAAACTTCACATGCAACAAGTAATTCTCCTTCACATAGAAAATTGTTATGCTTGTTATTAAAATCTTCAGAAATATCACGCTTAAGGTAATGAAATCTAGATTTTTGTAGTTTTAACGAAAAAATGTTATTTTTACACACTTTGAAATCTCGAAATAACCTGTTCAATAACATTGGATTTTCAGAAAGATTTAACAATATTAAGACCAAAAGCACAAGATTTTTGAAGATTTTTTTTAATTCATGTGAATAACATGACATCTTATAATACAAATATCCAATGCTCAATCTATATTAAAAAAATGGTTATATATAATATTATAACCAATCTTTGGTCGAAGGTAGAGATAGACCAATTGACTAATCTTGGTTACTAAAATATACTCCATCCGTTTCAAAATATAAGTTGTTTTGGCTAAAAGTGCGAATATTAAGAAATTACTTTTCTTTTCTTAAGTGTCATCTTATATATATATAATAAAAATAATTTAACCAATGAAAAAACGACTGCAAAATACTATTGATCACACAATAATCAATAAAGTTAAAAAATATCTAGGATTATCAAAACAACTTATATTTTGAAACATAAAAACATCTCCAAAACAACTTATATTTTGAAACGGAGGGAGTATTAGTAAATTGATCATTGATGTGTTAACAATGTTTCAGCAAGTTGATCGGAGCACGAGACTACACAAGCGAAGGCACTAGGGACAGAGAAGGCCACGGTACACACACCGCGTCAACTGCGGCTGGAAACGCAGTCGCGAACACAAGCTTCTTTGGAATCGGCAAAGGAACGGCAAGAGGCGGCGTTCCGGCCGCTAGAATCGCCGCATACAAAGTCTGCACCACGGCAGGGTGTACCTCGGCCTCTGTACTGTCCGCGTTTGATGATGCGATCGCTGACGGTGTGGACATCGTCAGCACCTCTCTAGGGCCAGAAACTGCGCATGTTTACGAGCAAGACTCAATTGCGATCGGGGCTTTTCACGCGATGGTCAAGGGGATTTTCACTGTACAATCAGCTGGTAACACTGGTCCGAATCCAAGTACAGTCGCTAGCGTAGCACCGTGGATGTTAAGCGTTGCAGCCAGCACAACGAACCGTGAGTTTGTCACCAAAGTTGTTCTCGGAAACAGCAAGACACTTGTCGTGAGTATCAAGAAACGTTATTCATTTTGTAATCATACTAATCTTTTTTTTTCCCTTTCGTTACCAATGAATCTTTTGTTCAAAGTAACAGGGGAAATCAGTGAATGCTTTTGATCTGAAAGGAAAGCAGTATCCTCTTGTGTACGGAGAATCTATTTCTAAGTGTAGCAATAAATCTCTTATCAAGGGAAAGATCGTGGCGTGCAGCTATGCGGTTGGTTCAGAATTAGCTGTTGGATTCGTATTTAGAGGCACCATAGAATTTGCCTCTGTTACCCCTCGGCCCATCTCTACCCTTTCGTTAGATGACTTTGGCTCGCTTGTCTCTTACGTTAACTCCACAAAGTAACGACCTATATTCTCTCTGTTTCTAAACATGTTCTATGGATTCTCCTTGATATCTATGTGTTTGTTTTATCAGGTCACCGCAAGCGACTGTTCTAAAAAGTGAGGCAATCTTTAATCAGAAAGCTCCTAAAGTTGCTGCCTTCTCTTCTCGTGGTCCAAATACTATCGCAGTTGATATTCTAAAGGTATTATAGAAATCATTATGATCTTGCATGGTTATCTTTAGTTTCTTGGTCTAAGAGTTGAATTGCAGCCGGATATAACAGCACCAGGAGTAGAGATCCTTGCTGCCTATACACCTTTGGCTTCACCGTCTTCTGAAGAGCGCGACACAAGACGTGTCAAATACTCTGTTGCCTCTGGAACTTCAATGGCTTGTCCACATGTTGCAGGCGTGGCAGCTTACGTCAAGACTTTTCATCCCAAATGGTCTCCTTCCATGATCCAATCTGCCATCATGACAACCGGTAAGCAAAATTTATATCCACCTTTCTTGTACTGAAAGTAACCTTTGTTCAGACCCTAAGGAATCTTGAGTTTCAAATTCAAAACTAATTGGCAATGATTGTATTGGTTCATGTCTTTATATACTATACTAGAGTTATCTCATTTCTAATGTGGGATATTCCAATATACCTCCTCGAGATGAGAATGTGAACCACTCATCATCTCGAACGAAACGGGCCACTATAATGTGAGAATGGTCCATCAGATAATTCAGGCTCTAATATTGTTTTAGTCGTCATGGGATCCAACTCAAAATAGATTGACAATTAATGAGTGGATTAAATCTTTATGTTATGTTCTTTTGTTTTTATTCGATCTTTTAATAAATCTTGCAGCTTGGTCGATGAATGCTACTGCAACTGGCTTCACATCAACCGAGTTTTCTTACGGAGCTGGACATGTCGACCCAATAGCAGCTGTTAATCCTGGTCTCGTTTATGAATCAACCAAACCAGACTACATATCCTTTCTTTGTGGCATGAACTACACTTCAAAAACCCTTAAGCTCATTTCCGGTGAAGCTGTCACTTGCACCGGAAAGACATTACCAAGAAACCTCAACTATCCTTCAATGTCAGCTAAACTTTCGGGATTTAAGAGCTCTTTCAAAGTCACTTTCAACAGAACCGTCACCAACGTAGATACCCCAAACTCTACATACAAATCAACGGTTGTCTTAAGTCACGGATCCAAGCTCAACGTCAAGGTCTCGCCTAGTGTTCTATCTATGAAGTCGGTGAACGAGAAGCAGTCTTTCACGGTGACTGTTTCGGGTAGCGGTCTTGACCCAAAGCTGCCTTCGTCTGCAAGTCTAATCTGGTCTGATGGGACTCATAACGTGAGAAGCCCCATTGTTGTTTATTCGAGTAAGTGATGAGGTCTGTTGGCATCTTATGATCAAACTTAATAATATTGTATCTCATGACATCTTTTTTGGTTTATATACATTAAGTTTAAGATTAAAAATTAATAATTACATTACGTATGAGGATTACCCTTTCTATACTGAATGAAAATATATTATATATTTACATATGTATAGTTGGCTAATGAAATGAATACTTTCTCGCATAAGATTGCATACAATTGTTTTTACAAAGAACAACTTTACATCGAGATGTAGCTTCCGAATTAGTTTTAAGAAACAAACAATTTATGGACTGTATTTAGATGAGCATTCAAATGGACTGTATAGATTTAAACGAAGAAACAAAGAAAACACCGACTTGTAATGATATTTTTTGGATTTGAATAAAAATGTTGATAAACAAAAACAATTTGAGCTAGTTCAAATTATGTGACAGAAAACCGTACGTAGATATGTTTTCTTACAAAATGTAAATACAATGATACCATCTGATACAAATATCACAATTTGAGTTCCAATTTGATACAAATATCATTACAAATTTGGTAACACCTGATTTCATTTTAAAGCTAAAAGAACAGAATCAAAGGAGTTTAGTTAGGCTTTTTCCATAGACACGCCAGATTTCTACGATAACACACACTTTCATTTAATATTGATCTCCATAGAAATTTGTAAAATTGCAGTAACCTTTCATTTGTTTTTCTAAGAAAATAGCAAAATTACGAGCATTTTCCTTCTGTCTCTTCTCACTTCTCCTTGTATTTGTTCTTGACTTCAGTCTCAGCAGGTATTATCATCACTCATCAGTACATATGTTACTATATAATTAAAGATAATTATAATGATAATGAAATTATTTTGTTTCTTCCTATGATGATGATGATAATCCATATTACATGGGATCACGTCCATCTAGTGAAGACTACAAAGTACAGACCAATGTCTTTTCACATGATTAATTTTTCAAGGAGTCACCGGAGGAAAGGTGTGATTTAAATTAATTCATTCTCTAATCATGATTACTTATAATTAGTTTATATTTTTTGTTATGAATATTCTAACAAAAGACGTTCATGTCTTGTCCCCACGTTGAACAATTACGCTGTTATCTCTGGAACTTCAATGTCATGTCCACACGTTGTTGCAGGTGTGGCCGTATACATCAAGACTTGTCATACTGATTGGTCGATGAGAACCATTGACTATCTCTTCTTATTCGATCTCTTAATCAGCTTGATTGTATCGATCTAGTTTCAGGCAGCGGTTTCGACCAAAAACTGCCTTGGTCTGGAAATCTAATATTTTTTCTGATAAATCACATAATGTGAGAAGCCCCATTGTTGTCTACACATGATAATAAATTAAATATTTTTTTTTTTTTGTGTGTGTTTCTTTTCTCTAGTTTTGTGTTTAAATCTTAATATACATTTTGAAAGAGCTTTGTGTTTCTATGAATTAGCTGGAATATAATATTTTGATTTCCAGCAAGAGGTTGAGAAATAAACAAAGAAACTGAGTTTAAAATAAACTGATGTGAAAAATTAAACCTTAGATACGTTTCCTAATACAACGATCATACCAAAAGCGTTTTGATCAACATACAATATCTTATTACAATGATGTTTAGTTATACAAATATTATTTAAAATTCTGTCAATAAGAAACAGAATCAGAGGAATTTATTTAAGATATTTTTCTTGTACGGTTTAGAGTGATTTGTAATATTTATACATCCTATCTATTGTTCTCCATAGAATTTGAAAAAATTACGGTAATCTTAATTCATTTTATTACAACAACAAAAAAAATGGCGAAGCGGGCATCTTCTTTTTGTCTCCTCTCATGTGTCCTTGTCTTATTGTTCTTGAGTTCAATCTCAGCAGTCACAGATGGTCCTCAACATAAACAAGTATGTTATTATAATTCTTGAAATATCAAGTTGTGTTGTTGTTGTAGTTTCTCCTTATGATGATCCATCATACATGATCATTTAATGATGATAATGATTATGCTAATAATCCATGAAGGTGTATGTTGTCTACATGGGTTCACTTCCGTGTCGGCCGGACTACACACCAATGTCCGATCACATGAGTATTCTTCAAGAGATTACCGGAGAAAGGTGTGATTTAATTGAGTCATTCTCTAGTCATGATTAGTTATAATACATTCAAATATTGCTATGAAGATTATAACAAGTGATCGTCATATACTCTAGTTCGATCGAAGGTCGTTTGGTGAGAAGTTACACGAGGAGTTTCAACGGTTTCGCAGCCCGACTCACCGAGTCAGAACGAGAACGTGTAGCCGGTGAGTGATCTTCGATCCAGACGCATTTTATGTTGAAATGGTTTTATAAAGGTCAACTAACTGAAACCATTTTATGTTCTTTTAGAAATGGAAGGAGTTGTGTCTGTGTTCCCGAACAAGATCTTAAAAGTCCAAACGACTGCTTCTTGGGATTTCATGGGATTAAAGGAAGGAAAGAATACAAAACGAAACTTGGCCATAGAGAGTAATATTATTATCGGAGTCATCGACACTGGAATTTGGCCTGAATCCGAGAGCTTCTCCGGCAAAGGCTTTGGTCCTCCTCCTAAGAAATGGAAAGGTGTTTGCTCCGGCGGTCAAAACTTCATATGCAACAAGTAATCTATCACTCTTAGAGTAATTTCTCGTTTTAAAGATTAGTATTGTTTTAGGCAGAGTTTAATGTGTTAACAATGTTTCAGCAAGTTGATCGGAGCGAGAGATTACACAAGCGAAGGCACTAGGGACCGCGATGGTCACGGTACACACACAGCGTCCACATCCATTGGAAACGCAGTCCCGAACACAAGCTTCTTTGGAATCGGCAATGGAACGGCAAGAGGAGGCGTTCCGGCCTCTAGAATTGCAGCTTACAAAGTCTGCACAGCGATGGGGTGTAGCTCGGAAGCTGTACTGTCTGCGTTTGATGACGCGATTGCGGACGGTGTCGACCTCATCAGCATCTCTGTTGGGGGAGAACACGCCTCGTTATACGATGTGGACACGATTGCTATTGGGGCTTTTCACGCTATGGCCAAAGGGATTCTCACTGTGCACTCAGCTGGTAACTCTGGTCCGAATCCAACCTCAGTCGTGAGCGTAGCACCGTGGATCTTAACCGTTGCAGCCAGCACCACAAACCGTGCGTTTGTCACCAAAGTTGTTCTCGGAAACGGCAAGACACTTATCGTAAGTATCAAGAAACGTTCTTATTTCTATCATCATAATATATACTCTTTGTCTCTTTAGTCACCATTGACTCTTCTGTTATTTTTCCTTAACAGGGGAAGTCAGTGAATGCTTTCGATCTGAAAGGAAAGAAGTACCCTCTGGTGTACGCAAAATCTTATAGAGAATGTCAAGATAAA
Source organism: Arabis hirsuta (assembly GCA_964056655.1). Taxonomy (NCBI): domain Eukaryota; kingdom Viridiplantae; phylum Streptophyta; class Magnoliopsida; order Brassicales; family Brassicaceae; genus Arabis; species Arabis hirsuta. The sequence goes on from OZ053302.1 coordinate 32,923,335, forward strand.
TCTCTTGTGAAGGGAAAGATCGTGGCGTGCATATATTCAACTAGTCCAAAAGGTGCTATTGCATCCATAGTTAGAGACACCACAGACTATGCCGGCGTAAGCAGTGTAGACCTCTCTGCTCTATCACCAAATGACTTTGACTCTCTCGTCTCTTACATTAACTCCACAAAGTAACAAACGATCTTCTCTCTGTTTCTTACATTTGCTCTAGATTCTCTTTCTTTGTCCTCATATCTCTGTGTTTGTTTTCTCAGGTCTCCACAAGGCACTGTTCTAAAAACTGAGGCAATCTTTAATCAGAAAGGTCCTAATGTTGCTTCCTTCTCATCTCGCGGTCCAAACACCGTTGCTGTTGATCTTCTAAAGGTACAGAACATTTTTATGATCTTGATTCATGTTTTTATCCCCTGGTCTGAGAGACAATGGTGGATGGATTGTAGCCAGATATAACAGCACCAGGAGTGGAGATTCTTGCTGCATTTTCACCTTTGGCTTCACCGTCTATAGACTCGAACGACAGAAGACGTGTGAAGTATTCTGTTATCTCTGGAACTTCGATGTCTTGTCCACACGTTGCAGGCGTGGCCGCCTACATCAAGACTTTTCATCCTGATTGGTCTCCTTCCGTGATCCAATCTGCCATCATGACAACCGGTAAGACTTTCTTTCCCCACTAGTAACCTCTGTTGACAACGATATTCTTCTTCGGTCATTAATTAATCTTTTTGCAGCTTGGCCGATGAATGCTACTGGAACTGGGATTGCATCGGCCGAGTTTGCTTACGGAGCTGGACATATCGACCCAGTAGCCGCTCTTAATCCTGGACTCGTCTACGAACTAAACAAAGCAGACTACATATCCTTTCTTTGTGGGATGAACTACACTTCAAAAACCCTTGAGCTCATTTCCGATGAAGCAGTCACTTGCACTGGAAAGACGTTACCAAGAAACCTCAACTATCCTTCAATGTCAGCTAAACTACCGGAATCTAACAGCTCATTCACCGTGACTTTCAACAGAACCGTTACTAACCTCGGTACCCCACACTCTACATACATATCGAAGATTGTCTCAAATCATGGATCCAAGCTCAATGTCAAGGTCTCTCCTAGTGTTCTATCTATGAAGTCTGTGAACGAAAAACAGACTTTCAAGGTGACTGTTTCGGGCATCGGTCTCAACCGAAGACTGCCTTTGTCTGCAAACCTAATATGGTCTGATGGAAAACACAATGTGAGAAGTCCCATTGTTGTCTATACTGATGGTCAGTGATGAGCCCACCATAGTTGTACTAATCATTATAATAAAATCAATATTTGGAGTCGTTCTGGTGTGTTTTATATATTGTTTTAATTATAGGTTTGTGCTTAAAACTCAACAACATTCACAGTTTCAAAGAGCTTTGTGTTTACCAATATTTTCTAACTACAAAGATCATCAAAAGGATCCATTTAGATGGTTAATTTTTCGAAAAATATCCAAGAAAAAAAGAAGCACGATTCATATCAGAAATGAATGAAGCAGAGAAATGTTACCGCACAAGAGTCGATTTCCGCTCTCAGATTTTGTGAAAACTCTGCAATGCATTACAATTGAAACAATAAAAAAAAAAACCAAAATCTCCAAACAAAATTGCAAAAATAGACATAAGAGACGAAGTTACCGGAGGATTCGGTCGATGAAAAATCTGTCAGATGAAGAATCGAAGACGGCGATAACGGAGTTCTTTACAATTCGGCGTTGTAGAGACGCGGGTCCATGGTGAGATTCCAACAACGTCCGCACCGGATAATTTACTCCCGCTTCATTTTTCGGGTTAGATATGTTTCAAATGGGCCTGGGTCCAAACCAGATCTATTAACTATGAATTCATAGATTAAAATGATTAACACAAAACTATCCAAATCTTCAATATCCAAAACAATATATAAAAAATAAACAATGAGTCAAAATTTGACGATTATTATAGCTATCTATCTATACTTATAAGAAAAGTCATTTTGCTTATGTGTCGCAATGATAGTGATTTTAGGAGGCAAAAAAAAAGAAATATATACTTAATGAATTATAAATAAAAAAAAAATCCTCCGAAAAAATTGATATGGATCTTCTCCAAATATAAGAAAAACCCTAACAAAACTAATGTCGAATATAGCCGCCGTTCACAACTCACAAGGATTATCATGGTATCAATCGACCTTTAATTAAATGAGAATTAACAAAAAAAAAACTATTTGGAACCCTACGTTCTAAAACCTATATAAACAACAAACCCTTGAATTGATATCCTCTCCCATCTATGGATTCTCTTTGTTCTTCGTTTTTGCATATTTTAGGGTTTCATTTGTTTTACTTTCTTGTAGTTATAAACAGAAAATAATGAAAGAGAGAACAAGACGGAACTAGACGAAACTGTCAGTGTACGTCACCTGTTTTTCAAGATATGATCTTAGAATTTTTAAACTCTAATCCTAAACCGAAGTCTCTTTTACCTCTCTTAGCTCTGAGATTAAGAAGAACAATGGTTGCGTCAGTGACTGCTTGCTTTTTAAGGTTTGATCTTAAAATCTTTAAGTATAAATCTATAACCCTAAGCCTAACTGTCTTTAACTATCTTCACGAATCGTTTGATTGTTGATTTTAATTGATATGTCGTGTTTTTTTTTATCTAACAATTGTATTGTCAATCTTATTGTATTGATGCATTGATGATATAGTACAGTAGTACACCATGCTGATTCAAAACCAGCATAATATTACACAATCTAAAGAAACAAATCTAAATGAAGAAGACCATAGCCACGAAGAACAGCAACAACACAATCAAGAAGGTGATTTTTTTTTTCCCTAATAAAGAGAGCGATCGATTTCTTTTTGTTTCATAGATTGATTTCCTTTTGATTTGTTCATTCAACATGGCCACATCGAGATTTTTGAGTAAAATTTATAATTATTTTCTTTTTGTTTTTAAATAAGAATTATTATTATTATTTTTTTTTTGGTTGGATGAATTATTTTGTTTGTTTTGAGTATTGTTTCTTTCTTATTCGTGTCTGTTGTTTGTTTTGTTAGTTGGATTGCCAAGATAATTTGTTTTGTAGGTACACTCTTTATTTCAACAAATAGAAGAATGAGATTCCATCGTAATAAATGGTATGGGGATGTAACTTGATGCATAGGGGATGACGATTATGTAAGAAAATTAATAGGTGGACGATGACTAAGAAGTTGAAGACTGAAGCATTAGTATAGCTGCAAAACTTTCTCAGTTTTTTTTTTCTACAAATAGTTGCATCAAGAATTTGTGGGCTCTGGAGTTGAATGATATAATAACTTATCAAAATTTTCTCGAATCTCTTTTTTGATCAATATTGACTCAGGACTTTTAAGTACTTGATGTGCTCAGGTTTTAACCCTATCAAACTACTGCAAGTGCACAGCAACGAAGTAGTATTTTAGGGATCGAATCCACAGAGACCAAGTGTTACACTACGAAAGTATGAGATTAAAATTAAGCTAAGATGGTAAAATGTGATTGGTTGCAATATTGAAACGAAAATAGCAATTATAAACATGTAAACTTATGAAATTAAAAGCGTTAGGCTTAAGAGATATTCTCGGGAAATCATAGATTATGAATCAGACATTTATTCAGGGAACAATTCAGCGCGATCTTAAAATCAAACATAATTGTATAACCAATCCACTGTCGTGGCATCAGAGACTTTATCTAATAATCTAGAATTCTAAACTGTCGTTTGAACCTAGAATTGTACACAAGCATTAACGAACTGGTTTGATAAGTTCACAAATTGCCTTAACATCAGCTTTCGTTGGTTAAGGACAATTTGCTCATCTATGTTCATTCGGGTATTTAATTACACTTTTGGTGAATTAAACATCCTAACATCAAGAACTAGGTGATCAATCCTAATTCAAGCAATAAGAACAACAATAGATGAAGATAAATACAAATCCCTTTCTATGTCTAATTCAATGATCCATGAAATCTCTTAAATCCCTAAAACCTAACTAATGATCTACTCAACCATAATTAAAGAGAAATCACAAGAAAATGATAAAGTAAACATGATTAAATCAAGGTAAAAAGATGATAGAGTTGAGAAATCTTATTAGAGTACAAGGATGAAGAACAATCTCCCAAATCTTCTTACAAAAATCCAAAAACAAAAATAAGATGATCAAGAACAAGAAAGCAAGAAAAGAGAGAAAATCAAGAAGAGAAAAACCAAAGAAAAATGATCCAAAGTGAAGTGAGGTCTTCTCAATAATTGAGTCTAAAATCATATAAATATGGCCAAAACACGTTTTTAGCCAAGGAAAACACGTTTTGGTTAAAATAATGCAAGATTAGGTGACTGATTCTTTTGTCTTTGGGCAGTTTTAGTAAGTGGATCGATCGATCCATATTTGGATCGATCGATCCAGTTACTAAAGATATCGATCGATCCAATTTCCTTTGTGCTTGATCGAGCTGCAGATCCCGCGGAGTTTTTGAAGAAAACATGGATCGATCGATCCAGTTACTAAAGATACCGATCGATCGATCCTCTTCGTGCTGGATCGAGCTGCAGATCCCGCGATCATTTTGAAGAATTTTAGCAAACGGATCGATCGATCCGAGGGTGGATCGATCGATCCAGTTGCTAAAAATCTTTATTTGCTTCTTTTGCTCGCCAAACGGACCTGTCTTCACTAAACTTTCCATAACTTTTGATCCTTTGCATTAACCTTCATTTAAACGTGTTTTAACCTGAAAAGACTCTAAAAGTATAGAAAAGACTCGATAAAACTCAGAAATCAATGGTTAGAATGCGTTAAAAACGTAACATATCAACTCCCCCGGACTTAGTCTTTTGCTTGACCTCAAGCAAAACAGAAAACTAAGCCAGTGAAAGAGGTTTGAAAATACGGAAACTCAACTTCTCTTTTAAAACGTCCAATGACCACTAAAATTGCAATCCACATTCTGCAAGGATGAACCCAACCGAGTCGCTATGTACTTCTCCTCAAACTTATCCAATATCCCCAATCCATCTCAAATTTCGCAACACTTTCCACAAGTCATCCTTGATAATCCTCATTGTCAATCCCAGTGCCAAGAACCTTCCAGATTCATTCTCGTACTATATCATGATATATCACCAATACAACATTTATTATTCTTCCTCTCCCCATAATTGCTTTGGTCTCGTAACGGAACTCACTAGTGTTGTTCCTTGTGAGGAGACAGCGTCGTGAACTCTTTTGTTTCGTTACAGTTTTAGAATAGCACTCACTAGTGTTGTTCCTTGTGAGGAGACAGCGTCGTGAACTCTTTTGTTCTATTCTAAACCTTTGAGCCAAAATTAAATTTTTTTTTTTGTTTTTTGTTTTTTTTGTTTTTTTTGTTCTCACGGGGTAAATATATCAAGTATGAACGAGGAATCAAGCTCTATGGACACCAGTCATTCCATTAAGGGTGCAATTAGCTCAGACTTGGTGGAACTTGTTGGAAATGAGAGACGTCTCTAGTTAACCGGTAAGTCTTTGAATTTTTCATTGGTCGGATTGGAATTCATTCTGCATCAATGTCACTTAAATGAAATGGTCAGTAAACAAAGAGATATATATCATCATAGTTTCCTAACCATGAAGCTCTTGACTCAATAAAACATAAAACACACAAAACAAATATAAATACCAAAAAGGTTCACATAAAACAAAGCAAAGAAAATGGCGTTAGTCCCAGCAAATACCCTCCCCCGGACTTACTTCACACCGTCTCGGTGGAAAATAAATCAGAAGAAAGGTACGACATACGCGAAAGTGCTAAATATATTAAATAGATGTAGATAAAGTAGAGGGGGAGAAATAACAGAATCAATGCTCTCGGGAGCTGGCGCTCCGGCTATCCCCTGGTGCCCTCCGACGCCTAGGTAGGCGTGTCTCTCCAGCCTGACCTCCCTGGTATGAAGTCCCATGTCCAGCAACACTGGGACCAGCTCTCGCGTCAACCGCTGCTGCACGAGTACGATGTCGAGAAGAAGAAGAAGATGGCTGCATACATGTGAGTCGTCCGAGCACTCCAAATATCTTCTGTAACATCGTGTGCTGCTTCCTATGCGAATCCACCAACCATGCGATTCGTTCGGTGTCTGAAGCGTCTTCAGCAAGCGGTAGAAGATCGTAGTCCGTACTGTACTCCGGTATTACGGGGTCATCTACAGAATGTGCGTGAGATGGTTGCTGTGGGGGATCTACCTGCTCTCGTGCAGCTCTCCGTGATCTTGAAGTTCGAGGTTGACCGGTAAGTATGAACTGAGGGTCCAATTCGAACTCTAAGTTTTCCCTTGACACGGGAGGTGTGAAAGCCGGAAGAGATAGTCTGCATCGCTGAGGAACTCCTGCTCGGTCATAGAACCTGTACTCATAATCTCCCTTAAGGATGTGAGCATTAGTGAAGTACCTCGCATTGAACGTTTCAATCTCCCTGATGCACTCTGTCTCACGCAAATCAATGTTATGGTATCGGAAGATCGGTGTTAACAGACTTCCAATAATCTCAATCTTCTGGTTACCGCTTGTGTTCAAACCTCGTTGCTTCTTTTTCACGAGCATCTCAGCAAACATTGCTCCTAAGTTAGTGTGCAATCGCAAGGGAGCTTCTTGGTGGTAAGTCGCTCTGACGGAATCTGGAAGCCCATTGTCTATCAAAGACAACTCGTCGACCCTTAGAGCACCTATCTCTTCCTTCCCAGAAAATGACTGACCAATGATCTTCGCGACAACCCGAATCACAGGATTCCGGATCAGGCTAAGCTTAGCGTCACGAGATTGAGCCGTAGTAAATGGTCCTGTTGCAATCAAATTCCACAGAACATCAGCCTCTCCAAAATAAGGGAACCTGCATAGCTCCCATGACCTCTCAAATCCATATATCTCACACAGGGTTTGTATGGGTAACTCGTAGTGAACACCCCTGCATAAATATGAAAGAGTCCCCTCCGAAGCTGTATGGATAGCGATATCCTTGTACCGGACTTCAACCGATGCAAGGAATTGGCGGACCAGCTCAGGATATAGAGGATAGGACTTGTAAGCGATCGTGCCAAGCCCCATCTTGGTCAGCATTGCTCGGACATCGTCTCTAATTCCCATTCTCGCCAATGTTGCTTGGCACACAAATTTGGTAGGTGCCATCGTTACTTGAAGCAAACTATTGTAGAAATGCGGTTGAAACGGTCCCAAGCATGTCCAGGCTGACGCGAATCAAATCCTGTCATGGTCTGAATAGCGGCTATCGATATTCGTGGAATCTCCTCAACCAACGAATCATCTAGGAATGGTGTCTTTTCAGGGCGAGGCCATGGATGAGATGTGTGTTCTTCCTGTGTCTCATCAGCAGCGGCAGAAGCGGAAGCTACAGATTTTCCTTTTGCGGTGCACGAAAACCGAGCGGGTTGAGATGTCCTAGCAGGTGGAGGTTGGCGAGCGGGTTGCGAAATTTCTTCATCACCGCTTGTCTCGCTGTTGTACGTGTTAGCTTGCGGTGGTCTAATCTTTGGTACACCTCGTCTTGTCATTTCCTACAAATTCAAACAAAAATCCATATTTATCGAATTTTTTGAAACATAACAAATTGTTGAATTTGCAAAACCCAAAGAATAGACATCTCTTCTAATCCGTTTTAACATCAATTCTAACACCAATCCAGGCTAACTCCGTTTGTTTTTACTAAAACCCCCAAAATGTGTCAAATTCTCAACCTAAAATTTCAACCATTGAAATGGACAAAATTAACGCATGGGGTTTGTCGAAAATCACTCTAGAAGTACATATAAACTCACGAAATTAACCAATTGGAGCAAATCAAACACGAAAATGGCCTTTTTCCTCAAGAACATCGAACTCGAATTTTGTGTTTAGAGACACATACCTTTGTAGATCGACCAAGCGAGTGCTAGAAACAGAAAGAGGAGGAAAATCCGAGTGGAAAGCACCCAAGAATCACTTAAATCCGTTGAGGATTGAGAGAGTTAGGGTTTGGTGAAATTTTTGCTCAAGAACAAAGAAAAACGCGATGGGAGAGGAGAAGAGGGTGATTGTGGATCGATAAATCAGTTTCTGGGTTAATAAATGTGTGTTTTCGGTCTGGTTTAAGTGAATTAAACCGGTTTGAACCCAAAAAAATCGAATCAGAAAACTGACTTGGAGAGTGGATCGATCGATCCAACAGTGGATCGATCGATCCAACAGTGGATCGATCGATCCACTTGTTAAAATCGCGATCCGATATTCGTCTTGGTCGATCCGTTTTGCGTTCGGTCGATCCGTTTTGCGTCCGGTCGATCCACAGATCCCGCGGCATTTTGTTTGCTGATCGGATCGATCGATCCGTTTTGCGTCCGGTCGATCCACAGATCCCGCGGCATTTTGGTTGCTGATTGGATCGATTGATCCGATGGTGGATCGATCGATCCATTCTCCCCTGTTTTTTTTTTTTTTTAATTTCAAAAACACACCGAAAATCAAACCAAATTAACGAAAATTAAAAATTGAGTTATGTACACATACCAGTGGGTTGCCTCCCACTAAGCGCTTGTTTTAAGTCACGAGCTTGACTCGGATGCCGTTTAGGCTTGAGGTGGATCACCGAGAGGAACGGTATCTCCCCTAGCGATTTCAATGTCAGCGAGATATGGCTTTAGGCGCTGACCATTAACCACAAATCTACCTCCTGCAGCGTCCAGCAACACTACAGCTCCATATGGTCTCACTTCTTTGATGGTGAAAGGACCAGACCATCTCGATCTCAACTTACCAGGAAAGAGTTTCAAGCGAGAATTAAAGAGCAAAACCTGATCATTTGCAGCAAAGTTCCTCGAGATGATCTTCTTATCATGGTAAGCCTTTGTCCTTTCCTTGTAGATTCTCGAATTCTCATAGGCCCTATGACGAATCTCATCCAGCTCATTCAATTGTACTAATCTCCTTTCAGAAGCAGACTTGATGTCAAAGTTGAGCAACTTAACCGCCCAGGCTGCTTTATACTCTAACTCCACTGGAAGATGACATGACTTTCCATAGACAAGATGAAATGGTGTCGTGCCTAGAGGTGTCTTGTAGGCAGTCCTATATGCCCAAAGAGCGTCATCAAGCTTGATAGCCCAATCTTTCCTCGTAGTGCCTACAACTTTCTGCAGAATGCTCTTGATCTCCCTGTTGGAAATCTCAACCTGTCCACTCATCTGAGGATGGTAAGGAGTTGCGACCTTGTGCTTGACACCATGCTTCTTCAAAAGACCATCAAAGACCTTATTGATGAAGTGAGAACCACCATCACTGATTACCACTCGAGGTACACCAAACCTTGGGAAGATCACCGATTTGAACATCTTCACAACCACTCGAGCATCATTAGTCGGGCTAGCCAGCGCTTCAACCCATTTAGACACATAGTCTACTGCAACGAGAATGTATTGATTTCCATATGAAGATGGGAAAGGACCCAAGAAGTCAATACCCCAGACATCAAACAGCTCAACCTCCAAGATGAAATTCTGAGGCATCTCGTTTCTCTTGCTTATGTTGCCTTGCCGCTGACATGGATCACACTTGGAGACGAAAGCATGAGCATCTCTAAACATAGTTGGCCACCAGAAACCAGCTTGTAAAGCCTTAGACACTGTCTTAAAGGTAGCAAAGTGTCCTGCATATGATGAACCATGACAGTGGAACAAGATACCTGGAACCTCTTCTTCTGGTACGCATCTTCTGAAAATTCCATCAGAACACTGCTTGTACAAATAAGGTTCATCCCAGAAGTAGTGTCTGATGTCTCTCAAGAACTTCTTCTTCCTGTACCCAACAAAATTATCAGGTTCCCTTTCTGCAGCCAAGTAGTTCGCAAATTCACCAAACCAAGGCATCTCAGGAAACTTGGTTTCTGGCGGTGGAGTGGAATGCACAATATTGCCAATGCTAATGGCATATACGTGCTCCTCAGGTAGGCTATCATCCAAAGGGACATCTTCATTTATACGCATTCTAGAGAGATGGTCTGCAACACCGTTCTCAATTCCTTTCTTATCCTTGATCTCCAAGTCGAACTCTTGCAGCATAAGTATCCATCGCAACAGTCTAGGTTTTGCATCCTTCTTTTTCAGAAGATACCTCAAAGCAGCATGATCAGTGTGAACAATAACTTTAGAACCCACCAGATAAGACCTAAACTTCTCAAAAGCAAACACAATAGCCAGAAGTTCTTTCTCGGTGGTAGCATACTTACACTGCGCCTCATCAAGAGTCCTGCTAGCATAATAAATGACATGGAGCTTCTTTTCCTTTCGCTGTCCCAATACTGCTCCAACTGCATAGTCACTAGCATCTGTCATAACTTCGAAAGGCAACTCCCAGTCTGGCGGTTGGACAATTGGTGCGCTGACAAGTGCTCCCTTGATCGTATGAAAGGCCTTCAGACAATTACTGTCGAAGTCAAACTTCACATCTTTACACAAAAGCTGTGTCATTGGTCTAACAATCTTGGAGAAATCCTTGATGAATCTTCTGTAGAACCCAGCATGTCCCAGAAAACTCCGAACTCCTTTGACAGAATTAGGTGGCTGGAGGTTTATCATCACATCAATCTTCGCCTTGTCTACCTCAATACCACTTTCTGAAATTCTGTGTCCCAAGACAATCCCATCCCTGACCATAAAATGACACTTCTCCCAATTCAGCACTAGATATTTCTCCTCACAGCGTTTTAAAACCCTGCACAAATGAGAAAGACAAACAGAAAAGGAAGATCCATGGACAGAAAAATCATCCATAAAAACTTCCATTATGTCCTCAATCATGTCAGTAAAAATTGACATCATGCATCTTTGGAATGTGGCCGGTGCATTACACAAGCCAAATGGCATTCTGCGATAAGCATAAGTGCCATAAGGACAGGTGAATGTTGTATTCTCCTGATCTTCTGGATGAATGGGAATCTGAAAGAAACCAGAATAACCATCTAGAAAACAGTAGTAAGCATGGCTAGCCAATCTCTCAAGCATCTGATCAATAAATGGTAAAGGAAAATGATCTTTACGAGTAGCAGAATTCAACTTTCTATAGTCTATGCACATCCTATGGCCAGTGACAGCTCTAGTCGGAAGTAATTCATCCTTATCAGTCCTAACCACAGTTACTCCACCTTTCTTTGGTACAACATGGACAGGGCTAACCCACTTGCTATCAGAGATGGCGTATATAATACCAGCCTCTAGCAGTTTCATAATTTCTTTCTTAACAACATCTTTCAGATTCGAGTTTAACCGTCTCTGATGTTCTATAGAAGTGGTTGCCTCATCTTCTATAAAGATCCTGTGCATGCAAAGGTCAGGTGAAATTCCTGTGATATCATCTAGAGAGTAGCCTAAGGCCCTGCGATACTTTCTAAGCTCACACAAAAGCAAAGCAGTTTCAGCATTGTTCAGTTCAGAATTGATGATGACAGGGTAAGTAGACTTAGGGCCTAGAAACGCATACCTTAGCCCAGATGGAAGTGGTTTGAGCTCAACCTTAGGAGCTTTCAGCTCGCTCCATTGATTTGTAGATGGCATAGGAAGGGGTGTTGCTGGAGATCGCTCTACAGATTCATCCAAACTCGTGTAAGCAACCATCTTTCCCATTGACTGGCTCGAATCCATCATCTTAACATACCCTGTTGCATCCTCACTCAGAAAACCATCCTCACTCGCAGACCTTGTCAAAGCAATCTCTAAAGGATCATCAACTAGAATCTCTTCTGCATCATTGTCCGAGATTTCTAGTGAATCGTCAACCACAAATGTCTGCCCATCCAGCATAGGCTTCTTCAGCAACTTTTCCATCTCGAACTTCATGATAATATCTCCCAGCTGGAGATCTATTCGCCCATTTTTCACATCTATCACAGCTCCAGCAGTACGTAAGAAAGGCCTACCCAAAATGAGAGGATCCTTTGGTTCTTCATCGAGCTCGAGGACTACAAAATCTGCCGGAACCAACACATTACCAATCTGCACATGTAGATCCTCAAGAACTCCAACCGGTAACTTCACAGAGCGATCAGCAAAAACCAAGGAGATTCTAGTGGGTTTGAACTTGGTGAATCCAAGGCGCTTGGCTACTGAGTATGGCATCAAATTGACGCTTGAACCTAAATCACACAAAGAACAAGCAAACGTCATTGACCCAATCTGTACAGATAAAACAAACCTCCCTGGATCTCCCAATTTCCTGGGCATCTTGTTATGTAGGACTGCGCTGCAATCCTTTGAGACTTTAACGAAATCTTCTTCTGCAGAGACTTTACTTGTCACCAAGCCTTTCATATATCTCTTCATCGAGGGAATCATCTGGATTGCATCAACGAGACTGAGTTTCACTGTGAGGTCATCCATCATCTCCTTGCATTTCGCATCTTCCAAATCCTTTCTTGACTTTTTAGGGCGAGTAGGGTATGGAACCTTCGGAGCATAAATATGAGGAGGCAATGATTCCCTTGCAGGATCCTCATTTGCAGTCGGGTTCACCTTCTCAGGTTTTGCATCATCAGTCTCTTTCTCATCAGTGGCTACCTCAGAACTTTTACCTTGCAATGCAGTAGGAATCAACACTTTCCCACTCCTGGTTGTGATGGCACTGACATTTTCAAGCCTAGGATTTTGCTCTCCTTTTCCAGGTAGAACTCCCTGTGGTCTCTTGATTGCCTCAGCAGTCTGAGCTACTTGAATGTCTAACTTCTTCACATGAGATGAGAGAGCTTCAAATTTACCATTGAGATCACTGTACATACTATCCACCTTGACATTGATCTCGTTAGAAGCCTTTTGTTGATTCATTAGAAGCTGCTGCATAAGTTGCTCGAGCTTGCTTTCCTGTGGCGCTGGAACAGAATTCACTGGGGTTTGGAAAGGAACTTGAACTGCTGGCCTGAAGTTGTTGAATGGTTGTTTCGGCTGAAATCCACCCTGAAATCCGCTCTGACCTGGGTTTTGCACAAACGGTTTCTGAAAACCTTGTGAAAAGTTCTTCTGAAATCCCACATTCTGCCCACTGTTTTGTCCTGCAAACCCTTGAGAGCCAGCTATTCTTGCGTTTGGCACATACATTTTCTCCTTCCCCTGATTGACCACCTGTTGTGGATAAACCTGGTCCTGAGGATTCTCAACATTTGTGCTCCTGTAGGATAAATTCGGATGATTTCTGTAGTTCTGGTTGAAACCCCTGTTTTGCATGAATCCTTGCCCATTCACATAATTAACCTCCTGCTGCTCATTAGTCTCTCCCTCAGTGTAATCTTGGTAGACAATTGCCTCTGTTCCATCTTCACAAAACTGTACATTCCTCTGATTTTGCTTAAGCAGCTGATTGTATTTCTCATTCAACTCATCGTACTTTTGAGATAGAACGCCACTGACTCGCTTAGACCTGTCATACTCAGAAGAGCTAGCGATAGAACTTGCAGCCATATTCTCAATCAGCTCAGATGCTCCTTGCTCACTTCTGGTCATGAAGTTTCCATTGCTTGCAGCATTCAGTTGGTTCTTGGACTCTCTGTCAACTCCATCATAGAAGATGCTAATAAGTTGTCCCTCTGAGTATCCATGGTGAGGACACTCTCTCCGATAATCCTTGAACCTCTCATAAGCCTCACCGAATGACTCTCTTAAAAACTGCTGGAAAGAAGCAATCTTGTTCCTCAGAGAATTTGTCTTGGATTTGGTGTAGAAATGATCCAAGAATGCAGCTCTGCATTGATCCCATGTTGTGAGTGATCCAGACGGTAGAGACTTAAGCCATCTTGAAGCTTTGTCTGCTAGAGAAAAAGGGAACAACTTGCACTTGATCCAGTCCTCAGGGACTCCATTTACTCTGGTAGTGCTACAAATTTCCTCAAAGTTCTCTATGTGTTCCATTGGGTTCTCAGCAGGTAACCCATGGAAAGTGTAATTCTTCACCAATCCTATCAGTTGGGGATGTAGTTGATAGTCCTGCCTGTTGAGAGCAGGCAGACTAATCGCAGATCGGTTCTGATAGAATGTGTGTGGCGTGTTTGCATCACCAATACCAGGCTGAACCTGTTGCAACCGCTGCAGTTGTTCTTGTATCCTTTCAAATTCAGCCCTTGTAACCCCTGCAGTATCAGTCACAGGAGCATTGTTTCCTTCTTCCATGTTGACTTGGTTCGATGTCGTTCTTGCTTTGTTAATTCGTTCTATTCTTCCAAGTGCCTGGTTTTCGAAAAAGAGAAGGTTGTCAGAGCCTTGACTTCTTCTTTGCATAAAACCTGAAACACACAAAAGAACAAAACAAAATTCGTTAGTAACTTCTTAGACTAAATTTCAAACTAAATTTCGAAGGTAACGCTATTGGTCCCCAGCAACGGCGCCAAAAACTTGATATGCTCAGGTTTTAACCCTATCAAACTACTGCAAGTGCACAGCAACGAAGTAGTATTTTAGGGATCGAATCCACAGAGACCAAGTGTTACACTACGAAAGTATGAGATTAAAATTAAGCTAAGATGGTAAAATGTGATTGGTTGCAATATTGAAACGAAAATAGCAATTATAAACGTGTAAACTTATGAAATTAAAAGCGTTAGGCTTAAGAGATATTCTCGGGAAATCATAGATTATGAATCAGACATTTATTCAGGGAACAATTCAGCGCGATCTTAAACTCAAACATAATTGTATAACCAATCCACTGTCGTGGCATCAGAAACTTTATCTAACAATCTAGAATTCTAAACTGTCGTTTGAACCTAGAATTGTACACAAGCATTAACGAACTGGTTTGATAAGTTCACAAATTGCCTTAACATCAGCTTTCGTTGGTTAAGGACAATTTGCTCATCTATGTTCATTCGGGTATTTAATTACACTTTTGGTGAATTAAACATCCTAACATCAAGAACTAGGTGATCAATCCTAATTCAAGCAATAAGAACAACAATAGATGAAGATAAATACAAATCCCTTTTTATGTCTAATTCAATGATCCATGAAATCCCTTAAATCCCTAAAACCTAACTAATGATCTACTCAACCATAATTAAAGAGAAATCACAAGAAAATGATAAAGTAAACATGATTAAATCAAGGTAAAAAGATGATAGAGTTGAGAAATCTTATTAGAGTACAAGGATGAAGAACAATCTCCCAAATCTTCTTACAAAAATCCAAAAACAAAAATAAGATGATCAAGAACAAGAAAGCAAGAAAAGAGAGAAAATCAAGAAGAGAAAAACCAAAGAAAAATGATCCAAAGTGAAGTGAGGTCTTCTCAATAATTGAGTCTAAAATCATATAAATATGGCCAAAACACGTTTTTAGCCAAGGAAAACACGTTTTGGTTAAAATAATGCAAGATTAGGTGACTGATTTTTTTGTCTTTGGGCAGTTTTAGTAAGTGGATCGATTGATCCATATGTGGATCGATCGATCCAGTTACTAAAAATATCGATCGATCTAATTTCCTTTGTGCTTGATCGAGCTGCAGATCCCGCAGAGTTTTTGAGGAAAACATGGATCGATCGATCCAATGGTGGATCGATCGATCCAGTTACTAAAGATACCGATCGATCGATTCTCTTCGTGCTGGATCGAGCTGCAGATCCCGCGATCATTTTGAAGAATTTTAGCAAACGGATCGATCGATCCGAGGGTGGATCGATCGATCCAGTTGCTAAAAATCTTTATTTGCTTCTTTTGCTCGCCAAACGGACCTGTCTTCACTAAACTTTCCATAACTTTTGATCCTTTGCATTAACCTTCATTTAAACGTGTTTTAACCTGAAAAGACTCTAAAAGTATAGAAAAGACTCGATAAAACTCAGAAATCAATGGTTAGAATGCGTTAAAAACGCAACATATCAGTACTAAAGTTGGATAAAAGCTGAAAAGTTTAGTATGAGCTTTAAATCATGTTTGTCTTTATCGGTACAAAACAATTGTTATACTCCGGAGTTATTGTCATACTTAGAATTTAACCTACGTGTGAATTGAAATTTAGTGTTCGTGTGAAAAACAATAACACAAAAGTTAATAAACAGAAGATCATCTAAAGGCTAATTAAAAAAAGTTTAGATTCGTTGTTGCTGTTGTGAAGTGAGGGTTCATGTGTTTGTGTTTAGCTTTAATTTTCAGAACTAATTAGTTTCAAAGCTAAAATAGTGGAACTATACCAAGCTTTGTGATGTAGACTCTAATGTAAAATAGTTGTCTGGAGAAGGTTTTGTTTTACTTAGATGTGACAATCTGATCTGAGTTACGTTACTAAGAAAGTATCGTAGCCTAAATCATAATCACGGACATTAATAAATAGGTTTCAAATATTTTTTGTTTTGTTAGAAAATTTACCTCGATTCTTTACTTCCTATTGAAATTTCGATTGTTTAAAAAAAACAATTACTCTTTTTGATGTACTTTATTTTCAAATTTTTGATGTCTCCTCAATTTGTTAATTGAAGAAATAATTCAAATGAACACTCTTAAATCGGATTTTCAATAATTCAGGAGAAGTTTTAAAAAGCCACTTTTCAAAAATGTCACACTTTTGCAATCTTTGCAAAAATGCCACTTTTTCAAAATTATTTTTTTTATTATATTATTTATGTTTGGGTTAACTATGTTCTATTAGGGTTTAGTTTTGAGGGTTTATGGAGGGGGGTTTAGGGGTCAAAACATTTTTTAGGGTTTAGAATTTTACAATATCAGCTTTAAAAGTTTATAATTAGTGGCATTTTTATAAATGGACAACCCCAAATGGCATTTTTACAAATGTACACACTAAAAGTGGCAGTTTTGCAATTGTCCCATAATTCAAATAGTTTAAAAAAATAATAATATTAGAAATTATTTGGATTTATAAATAAGAATTGGCCAGGAGAAATAAATTGAACCGAAAATTCCAAACCGAATTAAACAGTGTTATGGTAACCAAAATGATCCAAACCATCTAAAATTAACCAAACTATCCGAAATTAACCATATTTTTTACAAAAAAAGAACCAAATTAACATTTCCATTAAATTCGATACCATTACATCATAACTAAATTGAACCATAGTTTTATTTGGTTAGTTTCAGTAGAATATTTTCAACCCAAAAAAACCAAAGAACCAACAAACCAAACCGAGCCGACTAAAACTAACAATATAAATGGTATATATAATTTTTTTGTCAACCATACAAATGGTATATGTATAAATTATAAGAAATTATGATTGTAAACTTATTTTTTATGAAAACTATAAATTAATCAAAATCAATTTAAAATAGTGATAGGCAATTATATGATAGAAATGTTGGTAAAAAATTATATGAGAAGGATAAGTGCGGCGTGAGCATAAAACCTCCCGGTAAAACTAACCGAACACTACATATACGAGCTATATTTCTAAATGAGCTAATTGAACCATAATTTTGTTTAGTTTGTTAGGGTTAAAGTTTTTCTAGGGTTAAGGTTCACCACTCTTAGAGTTTAGTTCATTTTAGTTTCCAAAAGAAAAATGAATTTTAGATGAATTTTTAATTTGCTAAAAATATAAATGGTATATATATATAAATTATATAAAATATGATTGGAAACTTTTTTCTGTGAGACTAAATATTAATCAAAATCGATTTACAAATTAGTGATAGAAAATTATATGAGATAAATGTTCGTAGAAATATATATGAGAAGGATAAATGCGACGTGAGCATAAAATCACCCACCAAAACTAACTGAACACTACATATACAAGCTATACTTATAGCTAAGGTGAATCGAACCGTAGTTTTGTTTTGTTTGTTAGGGTTAAGGCTTCCTTAGGTTTAAGAATACTGATAGAAAATTATATGAGGAGGATAAGTGCAACATGAGTATAAAACCATCCGCCAAAAAAAACTGAACATTACAGATACGGGCTAGATTTTACTGTAGCTTAACTAATCGAACCATAGGTTTGTTTGGTTCGTTAGGGTTAAAGCTTCCGTTGTGTTAAGGCACCCCTTGGGTTAAGGCTTCCCACACTTAGGGTTTAGTTTTTTTTTTTTAATTTGCAAAAAAAAAAAAATATCTTTTGATATATATTTGTAGGTTTAAAGTCATATATTAGAGTATATAAACTAATTAATATCTTATGTAATATTGTTTTGTTATAGTTTTGTAACATTACGTTAATTTATCAGAGTTAACTCTTAATCAAGCTGTAATCAATAATAAGACACACCTACTATTAGAAATAAATTTTCGTAAGATAAAGAACAAAAAAATTCAAATGTAAGCTCATCGATTAAGTTGTTTTAAGTTACTTTCCATGCATGATATTTATGGACAAGAGAAGAAAGGAAGTTCGACAACAACTGCAAGCTATTACTCATCATTTCAAGCCGTTCAAGATAAATAAATAACATACTGAAGTTATAAATCGATAAAGATGTATGTGTCTTAGCTTAATTTTTTTAGTTATATATGTGGTAAACTTTTACACAATAATATTATTATATCCATCGTCACAGTCTTTATAAATCAAGTATTTATTTGGTGATTCGTTGTGTACAAAAACTTCAACATTGCTAAGTCTTAGAAAAGAAAAGCTGCGATGAATCAATGAATTGAATATTTTATCTATCTTATGAAATTTTTTTTGTGAACCATCAAATGAGTCCATGTATAAAACTTTAATGATTATTTGTGGTCATGATTTAGTCATTCGTACTAGGTTTTAGCAACCCTAATCAACAAATCTAATGGTATAGGGTGGTGGTTTAAAAATATCAAATTTTACTTTTTCATATTTGGGTTTAGGCTTCAATGCTATAGTTTAGCGCTTATGATCTATATATTGTTTTTGGTGTTTACGTAGGGTTTAAACTCCTAAGTTATGGTTTAATACCTTTTAATATTTTAAAAATTGATGATATAATAATGTTTCACATGATATATTGGTAAGTTTATATTGTCCCGTCCATGGAGCTAGTACTGTATTTATCATAGACAATAATCAGGCTTTTGTTCCACGACATTAATCTTGTTCTATTCACAGAGACCATAATTTTCCGGTTTGATTATGTTCAATCTGTTTGTTTCCCATTGTCCGTTGTAGCTGCATTTATCTAGTTTCCGCTACATCGCTATTACTATTCAAAACTTTCATATTTATTGGGCATCTTAATTCTTATGTTTTTTTTTGCTATTCATATTTTTTTTTATCCTTCTTTTACTCCAACTTTCCTACCTGATTGTAAATTGTATATATTGCAAAATGAAAATAAAGACGACTAGCCTAAAATAAAAACGAAAGAGACAAAACATGTTTAAGCAAGAAGTTGAAAAAAAACAAAAAAAAAGAAATTGACTTCAAAATAGATCTGAAAAACCTTAGATATAGGTTTCCTAAAATGTAAAAGTCAATTATACCAAAAAGAGGTTTTGGTCAACATACATTAATGATATCATTTTGATACATGTAACGCTAAAATTATGGTAATAGACTAGCTGTTGTTATCATAATAAGAAACAGAATCAAAGAAATTAGAGTAACCTCTCTACTAATAAATTCATTTTGCTCAAAAACGAAGAAAAATTCATTTTGTAAGAAAAAGATGGCGAAGCCAGCAGCTTCGTTTTGTCTCATCTCGTGTGTCTTTGCTTTGTTCTTGAGATTAGTCTCATCAGTCACAGATGATCCTCAAGATAAGCAAGTATGTTATTTATATATAGATTATTATCAATATATTTTGTTTCTTCCTTTTGTAAATTCCATCATGTATGATAATCGAAATGCAATGATGATTATAATCGATGAAGGTGTACGTTGTCTACATGGGTTCGCTTCCTAGTCAACCGGACTACATACCAAAGTCGCATCACATGAGTATTCTTCAAGATGTTATTGGAGAAAGGTGTGATTTAATTTATTTATTTTTCTAACCATGAAATTGTTATAATTAATTTTCAACATTGCTATGGAGTTTCTAACAAGTGATATGATAATATTGTATCTGCAGTTCGGTCGAAGATCGGTGGGTGAGAAGTTACAAGAGGAGTTTCAACGGTTTCGTGGCTCGACTCACAAACTCAGAACGAGAAAGAGTTGCCGGTGAGTGTTCTTCGTTTGAGTCACATTTTATGTTGAAATGATTTTTGAGAAATGTTCCATAATTTGTTTTTTTTAATAAAAAATGTTCCATAATCAAAATGTATGTTTTGGTTAGAAATGGAGGGAGTTGTGTCTGTGTTCCCAAACAAGAAGTTACAACTCCATACGACGAGGTCTTGGGACTTCATGGGGTTAAAGGAAGGACAAGTGACAAAGAGGAATCCGACGGTGGAAAGTGATACCATAATCGGAGTCATCGACACTGGAATCTGGCCTGAATCCGAGAGCTTCTCCGATAAAGGCTTTGGTCCTCCTCCTAAGAAATGGAAAGGTGTTTGCTCCGGCGGAAAAAACTTCACATGCAACAAGTAATCTATCACGCTTAGAGTAATTTCTCGTTTTAAAGATTAATATTGTTTTAAGGCAGAGTTTGATGTGTTTACAATGTTTCAGCAAGTTGATCGGCGCAAGAGACTACACAGGCGAAGGAACTAGAGACAGAGAAGGCCACGGTACACACACAGCGTCCACTGTGGCTGGAAACGCAGTCGCAGACACAAGCTTCTTTGGAGTCGGCAACGGAACGGCCAGAGGAGGCGTTCCAGCATCTAGAATCGCCGCTTACAAAGTCTGCGAACCAGCAGGGTGCTCCTCAGCAGCTGTACTCTCTGCGTACGATGATGCGATTGCTGACGGTGTCGACCTCATCAGCATCTCTGTCGGGGGAGACGAACCCCACAGGTACGAACATGACACGATTGCAATCGGTGCATTTCATGCTTTGGACAAAGGGATTCTCACCGTGCAATCAGCCGGTAACAGCGGTCCCGATCTGTCCACAATTGTGAGCGTAGCGCCGTGGATCTTAACCGTTGCAGCCAGCACGACGGACCGTGCCTTTGTAACCAAAGTTGTTCTTGAAAACGGCAAGACACTTGACGTAAGTACCAAGTAACACTCTCAATTTCTATCATCATATAGTATATTTATTATCCCTTTCGATTACGAATGAATCATATAACAGGGGAAATCAGTGAGTACTTTTGATCTGAAAATAAAGAAATATCCTCTTGTGGATGGAGATTTTATTGAAGGATCTCTGGTCAAGGGAAAAATCTTGGTGAGTGGATATTCAATTAGTTCACAAGATGCTGTTGCAGCCATAGTTAAAGAGTACCAAGACTATGCCTCAGTTAGCCCTCGACCCTACTCTACTCTATCAGAAGATGACTTTGACTATCTCCTCTCTTACATGAAC
This sequence comes from Arabis hirsuta, assembly GCA_964056655.1. Taxonomy (NCBI): domain Eukaryota; kingdom Viridiplantae; phylum Streptophyta; class Magnoliopsida; order Brassicales; family Brassicaceae; genus Arabis; species Arabis hirsuta. The sequence continues at coordinate 32,944,725 of OZ053302.1, forward strand.
TCCACAAAGTAACAGGCGATCTTCTCTCTGTTTCTTACATTTGCTCTAGATTTCCTTTCTTTGTCCGTATATCTCTGTGTTTGCTTTACTCAGGTCTCCACAAGGCACCGTTCTAAGAACTGAGGCAGTCTTTAACCAGAAAGCTCCTAAAGTTGATTCCTTTTCTTCTCGCGGTCCAAACACCGTCGCTGTTGATATTCTAAAGGTATAACATTTTTATGATCTTGATTCTGTTTTCTTCCCTTGGTCTGAGAGACAATGGTTGGATGGATTGCAGCCAGATGTTACAGCACCAGGAGTGGAGATTCTCGCTGCGTTTTCACCTTTGGCTTCACCATCTGCTGATAATAATGACGAAAGACATGTGAAATACTCTATTCTATCCGGAACTTCAATGGCTTGTCCGCACGTTGCAGGCGTGGCTGCGTACATCAAGACTTTTCATCCTGATTGGACTCCTTCAGTGATACAATCTGCCATCATGACAACCGGTAAACAAAAATCACATCCAGCTTTTACTTTCTTTGTCTTGCTAGTAACATCTGTTGGAAACTCTCTCCTCTTAATCAAATATCGCAGCTTGGCCGATGGATGCTTCTGAAACTGGCTATGCATCAACTGAGTTTGCTTATGGAGCTGGACATGTCGACCCAATAGCCGCTCTTAATCCTGGACTAGTCTATGAACTGGACAAAGCAGACCACATTGCCTTTCTCTGTGGCTTGAACTACAGTTCAAAAGCTATTGAACTCATTTCCGGTGAAATGGTCACTTGCACTGGGAAGACCTCACCAAGAAACCTCAATTATCCTTCGATGTCGGCTAAACTTTCGGGATATAATAGCTCCTTCATTGTGACTTTCAAAAGAACCGTCACCAACCTCGGTACCCCGAACCCTACATACAAATCAAGGATTGTCTTAAACCACGGATCTAAGCTCAATGTCAAGGTCTCGCCTAGTGTCCTAACTATGAAGTCGACGAACGAGAAGCAGTCTTTCACGGTAACTGTTTCAGGCAGCGGTCTTGACCCAAAACTGCCTTCGTCTGCAAATTTAATCTGGTCTGATGGAACACATAACGTGAGAAGTCCCATTGTTGTCTATACGGATAGTGATGACTGATGTGGACACATAAGAATCCACCATAGTCATCAATAATCATAATAAAATTAATATTGTTGTTGTGCTTTTTTGAGGTTTGTGTTTAACAACAGGCACAATTTCAAAGAGCTTTGTGTTTACTTGAATCAAACTCATCCGTATATCCAAGAAGACAAAACTCAGTTCAAGCATTCTCTATATAACAATCGTCTAAAGGATCCAATTTGAAAAGCTCCAAACACAAGAGGCAAAATTCATATCAGAAATGCAGCAGAGGAATGCTACCTCAAGAACTTTGTGATCCCTGGACAATCTGCAACGCATCATTATATGAGCCAACAACCAATTATCGTATCACATCACAATAGTTATTTTATCATGTTAGTCAAAAGGTTACTTTTTATATTAGAGGCAAAATATAGGTTATCACTTATCTCATATAATATCCCCATTCATTTTTGTTATGTCAATTATATTGCAAAATGAAGATAAAGAAGATTATAGAGTACAAAACGAACGAGAAAATAAATCAATTGTAATTCAACTTTTTGGTTTTCTGCAAGAAGTTAAAAAACAAATAGAGATATAGATATCTTCTATCTATTAATTGATGAGACACTAAGGTAAAAATCTTATGTGTTAATTAATGAAAGTTTCAAGGAAGATTTCATTTAAATTAACCAATAAAAATATTTCAATTAATTATACAAATTCTTATTAATTTTAAAGCATAAACCCTTTAATACATGTTTTGCAAATCTAAATCCAACTAAATGTAATATTTATACATATCATATCATCAATTTTTTAAACTTCTTTTATATTTAAAAACTTTTTATAATTATATTTGTGACAATATTATTTATTGTGTATATATGTATTTAGATTAATATGTTATGTTACACATTTCATGATTGAAAAACATATATTGTTTTTCGTTTATTATGTCCAACAAATTCATATAAATCTAAAATTTATTTGATTTATCGCATATTCTATAATTTACATGAATAATAAAAATTAATTTTACACTTAAAATATATTTAAATAAATAATATTTTCATATGTTCTGATCAATTGCACATAAAAATATTAAAACTGATGGCATCAAAATATATTTGATCAAAATTTAACTTGATTATACTTATACACAATGCATATCATTTTGTAAATTTATAAATATTAGAAATCATAGTATTTGTCAGACACATTTACATATTAAAATAGATTATAAATATTGTGGCGGTCGAATCTCACAATTAGAATCTAAGTGATTCTTTAGGGTTTGTAAAGTTCTGTCGAAAGCAAGCAAACACAAAGATCTCAAGAGAGTTTTTATTAAGCTGTGAAGAAAGCTGTTACAAGAGTTTTTGCTAATGAATTCTCTTCCTCTTTTTGGGTGATAATGAGGGACTATATATAGTGAAAATATCTAAAATGGGCCAGCTAATAAAATGGACCTGGCCCATTAAACAATAAATCTAATTTAGGCCCATTATTCTATTAAGCTCATTTTGCTCATGGATTTAATGTCATTTTGGGCCCAGATTCAGGCTGAGCCTTCGTAGATTCGTCAGGATATTGCGGAGTTGATCTCGTCACTATATCGATCTCAAATGGGTGAAATATGACCCCTACAAATATATTTAATTATTTAATCCCACGCTTGGCGTGGGTCAAAATCTAGTGACAAGTAAATCCTTAGATATGCAACTTAAAAATGTAAATACAATGTTACCAAAAAGTGTTGGTCAACATTCAATGATATACAAGTAACATTTAACATTATGCCATTATGGTGATACTAGTTATATAGTAAGAAATAGAATCAGAGGAATTTTAATTAAGGTTTCTTTCTTGATACGTTTTAATTAGACATGATTTCTCCTATTTGTACATCATATCTTGTTGTGCTCCGTAAAAAGTGAGAAATTAGAGAAATCTTAAAATCATTTTCTAAGAAAAAGATGGCCAAAGGGGCAGCTTCCTTTAGTCTCTTCTCATGTCTCTTTGCTTTGTTCTTGATCAGTTCAGTCTCAGCAGTCACAGATGATCCTCAAGATAAACAAGTATGTTATTTTAGTTCAAGATTTTCAAGCTTTTTTTTTGTTGTTTCTCCCTATGATGATCCATCATACATGATGATAATAATTCATGAAGGTGTATGTTGTGTACATGGGTTCACTTCCGTCTCGAGTGGAATACACGCCAATGTCTCATCACACGAGTATTCTTCAAGAGGTCACCGGAGAAAGGTGTGATTTAATAGATTCATTCTCTAGTTATGGTTAGTTATAATCAATTCAACTATTGCTATGAAGATTCTAACAAGTGATATATGCTCTAGTTCAATCGGAGGTCGCCTAGTGAGAAGTTACAAGAGGAGTTTCAACGGTTTTGCGGCCCGACTCACAGAGGCAGAACGGGAACGAGTAGCCGGTGAGTGTTCTTCGACCGAGACACATTTATGCCGAATTGGTTTTACAGAGGTTAGATAATTAATTTAAACCCTTTTTGTGTTGTTAGAAATGGAGGGAGTTGTGTCTGTGTTCCCGAACAAGAACTACAAAATCCAAACGACTAGGTCTTGGGATTTCATGGGGTTAAAGGAAGGGAAGAATACAAAACGAAACTTGGCCGTGGAGAGTGATACTATTGTCGGAGTCATCGACACTGGGATTTGGCCTGAATCCGAGAGCTTCTCCGATAAAGGCTTTGGCCCTCCTCCCAAGAAATGGAAAGGTGTTTGTTCCGGCGGCAAAAACTTTACCTGCAACAAGTAACTCTCTTAATTTCTTCATAGAAGATTATATCTTTATTAACCTTAGTGTGGCCAAATCAGATAGGCCAATTCGAATATCAGCATTGTATTGGGCAGAGCTTGATCTGTTTAATTGTTACTTCGCAGCAAACTGATAGGTGCAAGAGACTACACAGGCGGAGGTGTTAGGGACTCTATTGGACATGGTACACATACAGCATCCATCGCAGCTGGAAACGCTGTTGCGGACATAAGCTTCTTTGGAATTGGCAATGGAACAGTGAGAGGTGCCGTTCCAGCCTCTAGAATCGCAGCTTACAAGGTTTGCCTCATAAATGGGTGTCCGACAGAAGCTATACTGTCTGCATTTGATGATGCGATCGCCGATGGTGTTGACCTCATCACCATATCTCTTGGGGGATATATCACCCCCTTTGATCAGCAACCGGTCGCGATAGGGGCTTTTCATGCTATGGCTAAGGGAGTCCTCACAGTGAACTCGGCTGCTAATGGCGGTCCAACTCCAAGCACAGTCTCGGGCGGAGCACCATGGATCTTAACTGTCGCTGCCAGTACTACGAACCGCGGGTTTGTCAACCAAGTTGTTCTCGGCAACGGCAAGACACTTGTTGTAAGTATTCAAGTAACACTGATCTTTAGTAGCTTTATCATTTTAATTACCAGGGAGTCTTCTGTTCCTTTGTCCTTAACAGGGGAAATCAGTGGATGCTTTCGATATGAAAGGAAAGAATTACCCTCTAGTGTACGGAAAATCTGCTGCTTTGCCTGCCTGTGACACGGAATCAGCCGAGTAACTTCTCCCCAAGAAACACAATCTTAATCAGGATGATAAGCTAGAAATCTATTAAATTTATAACTGCAATACGATCTCTTTGCAGGCAATGCTTGCCAAGGTGTCTAGACAAGTCCCTAGTGAAGGGGAAGATCTTGGTGTGTGGTAATTCTGATGGTCCGAAAATAGCTCTACCAATGGGAGCTGTTGCATCCATTGTTAAAGACCCTGGATTAGACTATGCGGCCATCCACGCTTTGCCCTTCTCTGCTCTAACACAAGATGACTTTGACTCTCTCGTCACTTACATTAACTCCACAAAGTAACGAACGATCTTATCTCTGTTTCATACGTTCAATATCGTTATATGCTCTGACATCTTTCTCCCTGCGTTTGTTTTCTCAGGTATCCAGAAGCGGCTGTCCTAAAAAGTGAGGCAATCTTTAATCAGACAGCTCCTAAAGTTGCTTCCTTCTCTTCTCGCGGTCCAAACACCATTGCTGCTGATATTCTCAAGATAATCTATACCAATATCTATGATCTTGGTCATGCTACTACTCTCATGGTTTCTGACCGTTGACAATGATTGCAGCCAGATATAACAGCACCAGGAGTGGAAATCCTCGCTGCCTATTCACCTGTGGCTTCACCTATAGCACCGTCTACAAAGGAGAAGGACACCAGACGTGTGAACTACGCTATACTTGCTGGAACTTCAATGGCTTGTCCGCACATTGCAGGTGTGGCTGCGTACGTCAAGACGTTTCACCCTGAATGGTCTCCTTCCATGATTAATTCTGCCATCATGACAACCGGTAAGAAAATATGCATTCTTCTCCTACAAGTGACCTGGTTCTTCTCTTTCTTCATCTTTTGATTAATCTTTGCAGCTTGGCCGATGAATGCTACTGGAACTGGGGTTACATCGACCGAGTTTGCTTATGGAGCTGGACATGTCGACCCAGTGGCTGCTGTTAATCCTGGTCTCGTCTATGAATCGACCAAATCAGACCATATCGCCTTTCTATGTGGCATGAACTACAATGCGAGTACCCTGAAACTCATTTCCGGTGAAGCCACCACTTGCACAGAGAAAATCTTACAAAGAAACCTCAACTATCCTTCCATGTCGGCTAAAATAACGGGAAATAATAGCTCTTTCACCATCACTTTCATCAGAACCGTCACTAATGTCGGTGCGCCCAATTCTACATACAAATCAAAGGTACTCGCAGGTCACGGATCTAAACTCAGCGTAAAGGTCTCACCTAGTGTTCTATCAATGAAGTCGGTGAACGAGAAGCAATCTTTCACAGTGACTGTTTCAGGCAGCAATCTCAACCCAAAACTGCCTTCATCTGCAAACCTAATCTGGTTTGATGGCACCCATAAAGTGAGAAGCCTCATTGTTGTGTATACAGATGGTTACAAATGATGTCACAATAGTCATCAACCATCATAATAAATGAACTTATTGTTATGTTTCTATCTTCTATGTTTTACTGTTCTATGAATGTTCTATCGTCTTCCTAAAAGAATCAACAAGATGATGCAATCCCAAAGGATTGAAGAAGGTCCAGGTGAAACTTACCTGCGCATATGCCCGTTGACCTGAGAGTTGTAGAGCTTGAGTAGATAACAATTCTGCTCTGGTCTTCCCCTGGAAAGAAAGACGAAATTATATTATTGTAGCAACATCAGTTTATATTAACTTGAGCTGCGAGATGCTCCTATAAGCAATAAAACTGAAAGCATGCACCAAAAGATGTAAACACAGGAATTTTCCCCTACCTTGCAACATATTTGGTATTATGAAAAATAACCCGACATTCTAAAACTTAGCCATATCTATATAATTATATATGAAGTGCGAAATCCTACGTGGCGTTCTCAAAATGAATTTGAGGGTGATTGATTACAAGGACACCCTTAATAAAATTATATTAATTGCATGCCTTGTCACCAAAGCAAATATTTTCGAGTCAAAATATATCAAATTCGTCTAATTACTATTTATGGATTTGGGCTTAATTTTAAATTGATTTTAAGCTTTCGTCTAGCCCATTAGTTTTAATAGAATATTCATTTAATTATTTTGTGATATACACAGATTTTGAAATCTTCCATTATTATATAAGATATATTCTTTATTTAACTTATTTGATGATATATTATCGAATGTATAAGTGAAACCCTAATTCTTTATATATATATATATATATATATATATATATATATATATATATATATATTTGTTCCCGCCTTTTTTTGGTCCATTGCAAACCATAGTGATAGGGCTACGTTACTTTTTTGGTTTGATATTCTGCTAACCTATCATCTTTACGTTCATGCATGTGTTTCTTATCCAAACTGCCTTCTTATATTTTTGCTCTCTTATTTATAACATATTGCTTAGCTCTCAAGCTATGACCTCCAAACTCGACCACTGTGTATATTTTGATATGCTTTCTGTTATGTTTTCTAAATAAACGATGCTGATAATATATTTATCGATTTTTTTTGTTTTTGCAGGATCTCGAGTACGTTGTTCTTCTCTTATATATATACTTATTTTTATTGATATGTTTGTGTTTCGATCTCGATTGAACTATATTAATCCTAACGATTTTTTATGTTTCTTCTCTTGGATTTACTTTTGAATATTGTGATCATCATCAGAACCTAATCATCATAACTTTTTTACATATTGATTTTGTATGTGTTTGCTTGGGTCCTAAGCTAATTTATTTCTTTATCTTTTTTAATCAAACTAACAGGTAATGAGCGTTTTTTTTTCTGATTCCTTTCCTTACAAGGAAATCGAAAACGGCATGTTATGGGAAGTTGAATGAAAAGTACTATTTCGTATATAAAGCTTTAATTTGATCTTCATTATCAAGCTGTAAAGATTTTCGATATTATCGATACATTTAGGCTTCAGGTAAAACTCACTCATACTATATTTTTTCTCTTTGCACAAGAAAGCTAAATTTGTGATTAACTTTTGGGTATTATTGTTTGGCAGGAACAACCACCGTTTGACAAGAAACAGTTTGTGATCTTCATGAAAAGATATGTTTACTCAGATAAACAAGAGCTTTTCAAGAAACATAGTGAGAGTGCGACCAAGTTCTTGATGTCAAAGCGCAAAGACTTCCAATTGTAGGTTCTCATGTCTTTTGCTCTTTTTTTTTTTCTTTTGGTTTCACATTTATCGTGTAATATTTTTACCTCTACCCTTTTGTATCGTATTTGTGTTCAGAGTATTTCTTCTTCTTTTGTTTTGTGTGTTTGTTCTCGATTGAACCATATTTAACCCTAATGAAATGTTTGTGTAGCTAACCTGTACTTTATTTCAGAATGTATACATTTGCGGAAACAGTCGTCGCTCCGCATTCCAGTGCCGCATCACCATTCATCGTCTTTATCATCTATACACTTAAGTTTAGTTTAGTTCGGTTCGAATTTATATTTGAGTATTCTTGATTTATTTTCTTTGAATTTGGTATGTTCTATGTATAATTTTTTAAATGGTGATGCGCAGTTTCAATTTTGTGATGGTATGTTTTTTAGGTTACAATGAAAAAGGTATTCAAGCATAGGGATATTAGATATAGGGGATCCAAAGCAAAATCTCTGAAAAGGTGATTGAATTTTTTTGAAATATCTTTGGTTTTGCGTATTATTTTTCCACTTTAATTTAATTTATAATTTTTATATCTAATTTAATGACTGTATATATGTTTTTGATGTACAAATAGAAAAGACTAACATATCGGATGTCAGTTGTGAGGGGTCAATGGCATGAACGTTGAATCCATCCAAATATAAAATGAAACCGTATGAAGGTACTACTATTCTCTATTATTATTATTTTTCTTAGGTCATAACTATAAATCAGTGTCCTGAAAAGCGTTCTAGGCGGCGCTTAGGCGCTAGGTCCCTATAGACCGTGACGATTATCGCTTTTGCGCCTAAAATATTATGGTATTATAATAATAAAATAATATAAATTTGTGCGTATATAAATCGTAAAATGTTATATATTTGGCTATAAAATAATGAATATAAATATAATATAAATTTTGTTAGTTGTAAATTATGGGTTTTTATATATTTTATCATATATATATATAATATATTATGCATTTTGTAAAACACTTAGACCGCCTATTAAATCGCCTAGGCTCCGATTAGGCGTTCTAGGCACTAGGCATTGGGTCACCGCCCGCTTAGCGCCTAGCACTTTCTTAAACATTGCTATAATTTGAATCGATTTTTTTATGACTGTTTATGATTTTGAGTTATGATTTTTTCATAGTTTTGATATTTTTCTACACAATCCCCTTTCGTTTACAACATGTGACTTAGAAGCCTGTATTTTTCTCAGTCCAATTTAAAAACTGAAAACCCGTTACTTCCACATTATAAACAAAAGAAAACATTTAGAGTCTATGTAGCTGCAGTACATCATCCTGTCCGAGTGATACTAGAAAAAGAAAAATTTGGCTCTCTTTTAGAATTATAATGGTTGACTTTGTGCTTTCCTCATCTAAATTAGAACTCATGTTTTGTGACTCATAAGAAAAAAATGTGGCTCAACTTTGAAACCTACCAATGACATAGTTAGATAATAGTACATACATTAGACCTTTGACCATGAACGATTTCAAGGTCACATGTTTCACATTTGGTCAAAAATTTGTGATTTAATAGAATATTTTTAACTATGTTTAGGTGCGACTATGTCGTATGATTTACCGAACATGAATGAGCACCAACAATGGAACAAGTTTTATGGAGAAAGTAGGGTTGAGGCGTGAGGAAGAAGACATCACTTCATGTAAAGAAAAAAGAGAGATTTTGAATTTGCTTACTTAATCCAATATATAAATTTTCCTTTGTCGTGACAAAAAAAAAAAATCTTCCTTTGATCTTTGAATAAAATATTTTGTTTCGAGTCCCTTTAATTATTTTTTTTTTCAAAAAAATAATCTCAAAAACTCAGAAATATCGGGTGTACAATCTATATAATTATATATGAAGTGCGAAATCCTACGTGGCGTCCTCAGAATGAATTTGAGGGTGGTTGATTACAAGGGTACCCTTAATAAAATTAAGGTAATTACACCTCATGCCATCGAAATTTTGTGAGCCTTATATCTTTCATAAACAATAATTGGGTTTGGACCAAAATATTTTTGTAGCCCATGTTCATTAGTCGGTTTTGATAAGCCCTACTTGCCACATCCATAATTTTTTTTATTTTTCTTTTATATAACTAAGTCTAGGGTTTAGACATTGTATTTTTATGTTCTTCGTTAGTTTTTTTCCATCCGCCACATTCATTGTTTGTTAGTTTTTGAGGCTCTTCGAGAAAATAACAAGGAATGAGTCTTAAGGCTCTGAGCCATGGGAACGTGAGAAGTATTTTGGAAAGAAGCCTCATAAGTTTTTGCCAATTGATATGGTTTATCCGTTGTAATTTGCACATCGAGTATTCTCTTTCGTTTGGTCGTTTATCGGGTGATTTGTTGAGAATTTTTATGTTATGAGGATTATGGAAGATGATGATATCGAAGTGAGAAGTGGAAAGTGGGAAGTGGGGTGCTTTTTCTAAGACAACTTCGTGTTGATTCTACTCATTGCAAGCCTAATTTGTTTGTAGGGAACTTCGTTAAAGATCTTTGTAATCAAGATAATTTACAAGTGGGTACAATTCTCGGTTCTATTAGAACTCTTCTCGACATGGGAATATTACTGCCGTTTTTTTAGAAGCTTAAGACAGACCATAAACCAAGGCTATGTGGGTGGATTTTAGCATATGTTGGTTCTCTTTGATGCACAACGATGTGAATTTCGTATAATATGCTTTTGTTTTGGCACCCTTTATACCTTTTCGTATACATATTCATTATCTTTCAGCTTTCTTATTAATTTTGCTTCATCATACAGTTTTGATCGTCTTTTTATAGACCTGGTTTGTGTTGGACAGTGCAGATGAAGAAGAAGGCAAGGAGGAGAACGACAATCCAATAGAAGAAGTCCGGTTAACCGTACCAATAACCAACAATCCGACTGAGCCGATCTTGACGTTCCGTACATGGTTGTTAGGAATGCGTGTGTAATACTCGCGTTTGTGAACCAATTCTTCGGTTACCGGTCCAACCAGCTCATGGTATCCTCAGTCGTGGCTCAAATCGTCAATCTCCCTCTAGGTAAGCTCATGGCCACGACTCTACCGACGAGAAAAATCCCGTTACCTGGTACGAATTAGTCTGGTACGTTGAATCCCGGACCATTCTCAACATGAAGCAACATGTGTTGATCACTATATTCGCTAATACCAGATCCGGAGGAGCTTATGCGACCAGCATCATCACCATCATTAAAGAATTTTACTACCGGAGTCTCAATCCGCCCGCCGCCATGTTGCTTATGCAAACAACTTAGGTACACTTCAAAATTTTCAAAATTAAAATGACTTTTCCGGTTTCTTAATTGGTCCTAAATATGTAGTTGGTGTTAACTATGACCAATTTTATTTTTGAGAAACCCAAAATCAAATGTTTAGCTTTTCCGTTTACTCAAACATATTGTTTCCTCCCTACGATCACTGCATCTTACACCTAGAAAAACAACTAAGAATCATATTGCATACGATGTTTTCTCCATTTGTATCGGAGCAAAAATCTTTAAACTGGTTAGGGTTTATTTTATATTTGATTCATTTAGGTGTTAACAATTCTTCATATTGATATTGGCTGCACAACTTTGTTTAAATCACTGTGTTTGCACAAATTTCCTTATGATTTAGGTGCATGTACCCTGAGGAACAGAAAAAGCTTGTGGCAGCAGTGGAGGCTGTGGATCCGGTATTACGTTGATGTAGGATCTGCATGATTCAATAAAAAAGGCTGTCGTGTCTTACGTCAATGTTAACATAGGTATTAGTTTTTTTTTTTTTTTGCGGCCAAATTCATTCATTCATTGATGATGAAATATAGATACCGAAGTACAGTGAATATAAGAAAATAAAATTAACGTGCCTAAATATTTGGTTGGACCTCTTTCTTAAAACTAAACCCACTAACAAATAGTAAAAAAATTAAGGCAACGGTTATCGTTTGAACACGTGAAAATCTTATCCGAAATATTTGGCAAAAGGATGGTGGTGATCGGAGCTTCTCGACGGTGCTGGTGAATGTTTGGCGATGGTTTCTCTTGGAGACACGTGGAGAATGAAGAAACATAGTTATTAGTTAAATTTAATATTTTGAATAATTTATTTATTGTAAATATGTCTACACAAATATTTTGAATTATTTTGAGGCTGTTTGTTTTGTTTTGTTTTTTCTAAAGGTGAGGCTGTTTGTTGATTCATGCAATAGAAAGCAGAAAGTATAGTATTAGTAGAGCCAACTACGAGAAATATTGGTCTTGGAATTGCTTTTGTGGCTGCATCTAAGGGCTACAAGTTTGGCAAATGCATCTTGAACTTTTGCCAAACTGATTAAACAGTTGGGAAGGTAGAGGAAAAATCTTAAAGATCAATCACACACACACTTGCATACATTATCAGTTATCGTATGGTCAATACTGTTGATCTAATGAAACCTTTAAAAATTGTCATACAGTTCAAAGGATGTGTAGGTGAAAGAACTGTAAGACATAGCGATCCGTTTGTTCGGTAAGACTATGACCAATAATACAGAAAACAAGCTCTCAAAGAGTTTAGTTCTAATACAAACGTTAGCCCACTTGGAAAATTGTTTTACTCATGGTTTGGTTGATGATAATCTTTACATTTTTTTCGTCAATTAGGAACCCTAAACTAAAAATCAAGTTTGATAACTTTTTTTTTCTTTGTGTTTGCAGATGGCTTGGTCAAACATCCCATGATCTTAACTAAAGTTGAGACAGGAGCAAAGGATAGAACATAAGAATGGTTAGTGTTGGTATGTCTTTACATTGATTGATACATCGAATTTTTATATAATTTTTCAGCAGAATTTAGTAAGTTTCTTCTTTATTGGTCTTTTTGTTTTATCTTTTACTTTTCTTTACTGAGGTTTTAAAAAGGAAGCATATTCTTAGTTGCATAATTAAGGGCTTGCCTTTATCTGTGACAAGATGTAGTCATTCTACGACTCATAACTATTGAATCCCTTACCCACCGTCACGCTTGTTGTCTAGATCATAGAATTTGATTTTTGTTTTCTATCATATACGGTTTGATATGCCATGTTTATTTGAGTAGTTTATTTTTTATTGTCTATATAAAATTTAGTTATTAAAAGATCAGGATAAGAAGACCCACCGCCACAAAAAAAGAAGAAGATGATAGCCATGAAGAGAACAACACAATGAACATTGTAATTGGTATTTTTTTTATTGTGTAAGCTTTTTTACTCATCAGTTTTTTAGTTACATTATTTTTTAATCCTAATTGGCAAATAATTGCATAGCTCCATACGTTTTTCATCAAACTTACTGATGTAATCCGAGTTTATTATCAAACAAGCAAAAAAAAATTGCTTTATGTATTAATGATCCTGTGTTACCTAATTGGCAAACGATTGCATGGATCTTTTCTATAATACGTTATGTGTCGTATATGTGCTTCCCATTGTGATTTATTCCCAGTAAGTGCTTCTTGCAAGTGATATTTCTTTGATAACTCGGGAGAGTTCAATGAGACTTCAATGGCAGGGGGATTGGAGAGGTCTCTGAACCAAGATATGTCATTCGTCCTAGATTTCTCATAATAGGTATCTGTTCAAAGTAAAATTAGGTTTTAATTCTTTCTATCTCAAATCTCTCCTCTGTGTTCTCTCTTTTCAATTTTGGTGACTCCAACACTGTTGCCGATCTTCGGCGTGGCCTGTCTTTCGTTCTCATTCCTCACATCTAAGGAAAGACTTACAAATGGAAGGTTAGTTGGGAAGCATCGAAAACAAATAAAGATGTCATGCTTATTGGTTCAAATCATGGAGCTTGTGTTTTTAAAACTTGGTTTGGTATATGGAGCGTGTTTTTAAAACTTGGTTTGGCGTATAGAACTTTTGTCTTTGCTCTGTTATGATAAAGGGCATATTTTGTTTTCGTTTAGTTTTGTTTAAAACTATCCATGAAGTGTTTAAAAAACAAAATCTTCCTCCAAAAAAATAGTTGGAGCAAAGCAACGACTAATTCACGGGACGGAAAACGTAAAGGAAATGAGAGACGTAGCGAGCAAGATTGGTACTAAGGTAGTGTAGTTGGCACGGGCGTATGAAAAGTTCCTCCTTACTTGACGACGCGGTCTCCGTCGATTGTGTTTTTATCTTAGGAGAGATATACGCTGTTTTTATCTTAGGAGAGATATACGCTGACCGATCAACGAGCCTGGTCCAAGACCGAGTGTCGGCTAAAGCTGACGGATTGAAGTTAGAACATGAGACACGATGGGGCGAAGATAGCTTAGCAACGATGGATCGCTTGCGCCGTGAAGAAGATGATGATCAAGAGTTGAAGTCGGAATAAGAGGAGAAGCCATTGAAGCAGATCGTAGAGTCCTTAGTTATTTTTATTGAGGTATATGCTTAACCAAAAGCTTAACCAAAAGCTAAATAGATATGTTTTACTTTAAGGCAATTGCTTTTAATTATCATTACCACATTTAAGAGTATAAAATTTAACGATTTGTTTGAGAAAATGGAAGAGCTTTCATTCTTTCTTGAGATTAGATTGGCGTGAAAAAGATCAGGATAATCTCCTTCTCAATAACCATGATATGTCTGAGACACCATTAAATATACATTTTCTTTATACTTCTCTCCTTATAAAAATGACTAAATGACAACTGTATAACGAGATTTTATTTCAAAGAAGATATTTGTCCATAGAATTAAGGGAGAAGAGGCTAAGAAAAAGTATCATTAAAGAAGAAGCAAAATGTACGAACGAAGATTAATGATGAAGAAGAGACCACAACTGAGGTTTCCTTTAATCTGTTCAAGCCAATATCTCATTCATGTGAAGTTGTGGCATATATTAACATATTACGTTATATTGCATTGTTATAGTTTTTTACATTACGTTAATTTATGAGTTAATTCTTACTCAAGTTGTAATCAAGAATAAATCACCATGCATATAATATTTGTTTTCGTAAGAACAAGATCTATGCATATGTTTATATATTTATTTTGTTATGGTATTCGTGTTGTCTCTTCTATTGTTTGCTTCTTCATAGAAAAAAATCGGTAACCCCTCAGATCATAAAAATGATGTTGGTTTAGAGTTTGAGTTAATAATCAACCCCTTTTCTATAATCATGTACTGGTCAAAGTTACTTTCATTCATGATATTTATGGAGAAGAGAATGAAAGAAACTCGGCAACCACTAAGCTCATCATGGAATAATTGCTACAATGCATAAATAAATTTTTTAAAAGATAAATAGGAAGTTTAATTATTTTTAGAGAATGGAAATTATATACAAATATATTCCTAATGTAACAAATATATTCATAATATAAACAAATTATTTTCAAATATATTTGGTTCTCTTTTTTATTTTATAATCATCTAGATTTTTGAATTATCACAAATTATGAGAACAATTATACTGACTATTATACAACAGATAATTTTAGCTTTGACATGCATGGCCATTCCGAACGACTCTCCTTGCACCACGCTGAAAATCTTCTATAATTTGTGCCTTTACTAATTTGCATTTTCTGGGACGTGAATCTCATACATGCTGGTGTAGAAACATTAATGGACCATTTGTCAATCTACAGGTTAAGGGGGCTTCTACTATTTGGTTCTCCCTTTAGACTCTAATTATTAATATCTTTTGTTCACTTGAATCTTTTAATGATATTTTAAGAACATTAAAATTTTAATGGTATTTTTTTTAAATGTTTATTGTCTTTAAGTATCAAATTTTGTGAGTATGTGGATCTGAACTTATACTTTGTAGTCTTGACATTGATAAATTATTACAAAGCTAAGATTTTTGAAAAAAAAAATCGATTTTATGGTTTGATATTTTTCCAGAAAAAAAAATGGTCTCATTGTGTGTATATCCTTTTTTCGCATCATTTTTATTTTTATACATACAATAAAGGACAAGCTAAAGACTCTAAGGTAAATGTGTTTCTTCTATAAATATATACGAAAGGGTGTGGAAAAGAAGAAGAGGATCTTGGGGGGGAGGTAGATGGAAGAGAAAACGACATAAAAATAAGGAGATAACATTTAATAGAAGAAAACAATAGCAGAGTACTCCCTCACAAATATCTTCACGCAAACAGTACTTAGGAAAAGACTTAAACCCAGACTTTAAGGAGTTATCATATCCAAATCTCTAGCACCACGAATACTCTTCTAGCTTGATAATGTCTTAAGAAAAAGTTGATGAAAGAAAAACACAAACAAAAAATAGTCTCATTGTATGTATATTATTTTTTGAATGGGGATTTTAATGATTTTAATAATCTATTTCCGGAAGTATAATTTTAGTAACCCTAATAAAAAAATTGATGGTGAAGGGATACTTAAAACAAATACGGGCAACGTGACATGTAAAAGGTATTAACCGAGCTAAAGATGAAGATATGTGTCATTTTCTAATAAATACTAAAAAAACCAAGAGAGATAGGAAGAAAGGAAAGACGAACACAAGAATGATGAGGCAACACTTCGTAGAAGAAGATAATTCCTCAAAAGTATCTTTAGGAATCCTAATCCCTATGAAGGAGAAGGAGAAGGAGAAGGAGAAGGAGAAAGAGAAAGAGGAGAATGAGAAAAAGAAGTACGAGGAGGAGGAGGAGAAGGACGAGTAGGAGGATAAGAAGTACGAGGAGAAGGTGACGCAAAATCATTATTTGATACTCTTAAAGAAGGAGGCGCAAAAACAATATTTGACACTCTTGAAGAAGGAGGCGCGAAAACTATATTTGTAAACAAGAGTGTCATTATAATTGATCCATCATACGTAATAAAAAAAATATAAAACAATGACTTAAAATTCTCAAGGCGATTGAGAAATACAAGAGGTTATGGTTATCGTCTACTTCAGGGCAGAGAAGGAAGAAAAAAGCAACTAACACAAGAATAAGAAGGAAACATTTCATAGAAGAAGACAACAATGAGATACTCCCTCAAAAGTATCTTATGTTAATCTAATAACTAGGAAAAGAGTTCCAACCCTACTATTTTTTCTAGGGACTCTACCCCTCTTCGCTTCTCATCCATTTTATAAATATCAAACAAACCATGATCTTCAAACATGGGGTCAAGAAAAGGTTTAAAGATTTTTATCACCGACAAAGACGGAAAGGCGATTACACATACAACAAATGTTGTTTTCAAAGAAATCTTTCAGAATCTTTAGCTTTATGGTGTCTTACCTCCGGTTTCTATGAAAACATAATAGACTTATTTTTTTTCCCGATGGTGTTCTGAATTTATTCTATTATCCAATGGATCATCCTCTGAAATATGATTTCACGAATATCATTCTCTAAAATATGCTTTCAAAACATAACATATTTGGATCATCTTTGGTATAAGCACGAGGACTCACAGTCTTCTCTCATGTTAATTATAGCAATATACTTTCTCGAGAAGTTCACTCCCGCGCAGGGCGCGGGTCTTGCCTAGTTACTATTATGTAAAAGGAATTAGATTACCATTATGTAAAAAGAAATATCATACTTAACAAAACAACAACAAATATTACAAAGTTTAAAACAAGCAAAAAAAACAAAAATCAAAAAATAATACATTTTTGAGGTAAAAAATATGAAGAATGAGCATGAATGAAAGGAGACCAAACAAAGAATCACGACACTAACCTGTGGCAAAGGTGAGCATCATCGAGAGGAGAAGGACTGAGGCCAAAGGCAGAGAGAGCTTCATCTTTGATGAGAGAGAGATCACGATTTTTTTTTTTTTTTCAGTTTAAGAGATGTGCAATATTAAATGCTTCGGCTTGTATTATTCATGGCCTACTGGGCTTGTATTTATACACAATGAATCAGAAGAAGAAAGGAAAATACATACATTATAATTAAGTTTAAGAATTGTGTGTGAATGTAATTATCCTTTAACATCTTCTCATTAAATGAAAAACTTATAATTTTGTTTTGAAATCAATGCGAAAATTGTTCTTGGTTTAGCAAGATGCCTATAGCTCTACAATGGTTCTATATGTATGGTTTTGCTATTAACAGTAAGACTCAACTACTGTTTGGTGGATCTTTAGTATAATTCACATTTTCCCACCTAATTAATAGTCCATTTTTTGTTAGGTGGGTAACTAAATTGCAGTGAAATTGCTGAAATCCAAGGATTACATGTTGCTAATTACATGCGGTTACTCTCTATAATCTTAACCACATATTCAGTTTATGTGTGGCTAACTACAACAACTTTCTTTTTTTTTTTTTTTGCTCAACTTCATATTAACCAATGTGTGCTACACTCAGTTTATCAACCATTACACAATTCACTAAATAAGATGGCAGAATGGAGTACAACTTGGGGACATAATCTTGAAAAGAAATAGCCTCCCTTGCTACTCGATCCGCTACTTGATTCCCTCCACGATAAGTAAACATCAATCTAGCCTCGTGTATTCCATTGAGCATGGCAATCATATCTTGTTTTCAGGGTATTAACAATGACCAATTTTCACTTCCGACCATAACGTCTATAATCTGTTTTGAGTCAGATTCGAAGATTACCTTAGAGTAGCCAAGATTTGAGACTGATTTAAAGGTCCATCTTAGTCCTTCTGCTTCTGTCTCCATAGCAGATCGAAGTCTTGGCAATGCTCTTGCTCCTGTCCACATGACCTCTCCTTTATGATTCCTAAGAACCCAACCAATTCCACATTGGTCTCCCTCCTTTGGCCAAGCACCATCAGAGTTGCACTTATACCAGCCTTCAGGGGAGGGAGTCCATCTCGCTGTTTGTTCAGTGTTGGTTCTTAAGCTTCCACTACTCACTACTTTCTTTGGTAGACCGGAATAGAAGACGCGTTAGTATAGTAGTATGAGACTCAATAATTCTTATCATTTAGAATTATTTTACTATTTTTTTATTAAAGTTAATATTTGTTACTTTGAAAACAAAATGCTTAGTCATAGTCTGAAAAGGTAAAAATAGATGCTCACTACTCTCATCGGTGGAATCGCAGAAGAGAGAACTTGCATCATTCCTAACTCTTAAGACCTACAATTTCAACTACAATCTGACTTGTTTCAAAATAATATTGTCAAGAAACATAATCCCCTAAGGCCTAAACCATGCATGGGTAATAAATTTTGTATTTTAAATAATGTGTTTTCGTGTATAGCATCTTAATTCTTAGATTTGTGATTATATCACAGTGCCTATCAGAACAACAAAAAGTACCTTCACGAGTTGTAATTTGTTTCCTCGTTTGGCCAAAATCACATTAGATGTTGCATGTTGGGACCTTGGTGGTGAGTGGTGACTATGGGAGTTTGTTTCAAGACTTTTATCCTTTTCTTTCTTTCCAATTTGTGTGTGTGTGTGTATTTCATTAAGCCCGTCTAATTAGTATAAAGGCCCAGTTAAAATACACACAAATTGACCCAGCTAATAGCTTTATTGAACCAACATTAATAATAACTTTTTTTTTCTTTTCAGAATACGTTACAAATTAATTATTCAAACACCACATAATTCTTCTTTGTGATGGGCTTAGACTCCTCCTAAATTTATCCTTCGAAATAATTGTAGTCAACTTATTAATTAAATCATTTCATAACTATATTACCATGTTTTTATTTGGCGGCAAGTAAATTACCATTGATGGTCTCTCCATTGACCACTACGTCCGTTACATTTTACAGAGTTCTCATTTCAGCAAGTCCTCAACTACCCTTTGTTCACATTCTACGTCTAGCTTCTTCCACGAGGTTGTGATCGTCTTTTCTAAAATCTGGGAAATTTAATTAATAGTATTAGCTAATAAAAATTAAGCCACTAACCCTTCCCACCTTTTTTTTCCCTCCTCTTAACTCCCATTTAGTTACTGTCGGAGAGAGATGAAGCTCAAAACTCAAAAGTTACAAAAATTGGCTCTAAGTTTTTTATCAGCCGTCCGATCCGTAAGCCAATGTATAAATTAGCTCCTTTCACGCCACTTGGCATATTGCTCGGTCTTAAATACTATTAGCTCATCATTTTAATACTAAGTTTTTGCTGCTTATTAGATACAAAACGAAATTATAGTAGAAAATTAAAATAAAGAAGACTAGAAATTCATGAGTTTTGTTGCCAAGCTAGTTGTCTTTACAAAAATATATGGATATTTTTCTATAATCGACTTATATTCTTTTGATCGTTCGTAGATATTGTCTTTAGGAAATTGGAGAGGATTTTGGAAAAATATCTATTTGGAAATTTAGTGACTAATAGGTATAGATCCATATAGTAAACAATTAAATATCAATATTTTATAGTGATCAGATTTTCTAGTCTTCTTAGCTCATTGTTTTTAACTTCAAAAGCATAAATAAAAATAATAAAAAAAAAAAAAAAAAATTCGTTCAATTTCTTCCTTTTTGACTAAAAAAATCGAGAGCTATAAGGTTAATTTTATTTGTTTAAGAAAATATCTGAATTAATGGAATTTAATGGGTCATTCATTAGTTTTAATTTATATAGCAACTGATTAAGTTTTTCTCATATTATTACTAGCTAGCTAAACTCTCTCGCCTTCTTTGTAATTCTCCTCTCCATTCATTAGTTCTAATCTTTTCTTGTTCTTTCTTCCATGGAAGGCCGGCGTCTCGCCCACGGAGCTGCACCACCGTTGACCGCCGTTGAGAGATTCTTATACGGCCAAAAGAATGATGCCTTGTCTTCCAAGAGACAAGAGTCTTCTAGAGACCGACCGATCATGAAGTCGAAAATGTCGATTGAGATTAGAAGCGACAACAAAGAGAACATGACGTTTGCTCCGAGAAAGGAGAAACACTTGGTCCTTAATGGAGGAAACCGAAGCCCTATTGGAGACATGGTCGCTAAAGGTGCAACCAGAGATTATCAAAACAGTACGAAGAAGCGACCGTACAAGAACCTTATCAAAGGGCAATGGACGACAGAAGAAGACAGGTATCTATAGATCTATGTTTATGTAGATTGACTCATGCGTCTATATGAGAGTCTAAATTAAAATTTAGAGATTCGTTTGTGTATATATGTGTAGGAAGTTGATAAGGTTGGTGAGGCAACATGGAGAGAGGAAATGGGCAATGATCTCGGAGAGACTCGAAGGAAGAGCAGGCAAACAATGCCGTGAGAGATGGCATAATCATCTCCGTCCTGATATCAAGGTTTCCGTTCTAGATCTCTTTATATATATCATACTTTTGTATAGATCTAGGCTTCTAACGTAAGTAGCTGTGTTTTTGTTGATTTTGTTTACAGAAGGATGGGTGGAGTGAAGAAGAAGAGAAGATTCTTGTGGATGCACACACGAGAATCGGAAACAAGTGGGCAGAAATCGCTAAACTCATACCAGGACGGACCGAGAACTCTATCAAGAACCATTGGAACGCAACCAAACGACGCCAAAACTCGAAACGTAAACACAAACGCCAATCAAACGCGGATAACAATGATAGTGATCCCTCTCCATCAGCTAAAAGGCCATGCATTCTCCAAGACTATATCAGAAGCATCGAGAGTAATGATTTTAACAAGGACGTTGACAAGAACAAGAATGAGAATACGATCAGTGTTCTTTCTACACCAACTCTTGATCAGATCTATTCTGATGGAGATTCTGCATCATCGGTCCTTGGCGATCCATATGATGACGAGCTGATTTACCTGCAAAACATCTTCACAAACCACCCGATTTCTCTTGAGAGTATCGGTCTGAGCCAGAGTTCAGATGAGGTAAGCCAATCTTCATCATCTGGGTCCATGATCAATAACCCTAACCCTAACTTGCACAACAATGTTGAAACTCATCATCATGATCAGGCAAAGGTCACACTTCCTGCGAATACACCGCACCTTGCGTCTGATATCTACTTATCTTATTTGTTGAATGGTACCACGTCGTCTTACTCCAACTCTCATTTCCCGTCTTCCTCACTTTCCACGTCATCCACCACCGTAGAGCACGGAGGCTACAACGAGTTTCTTGCGCCTCAAGCTAGCTCTACAAGTGAAAGAAGAGAGATGGATCTGATAGAGATGCTCTCTAGTTCTTTTCAAGGTAGCAACATCTGCTTCCCACAGTTCTAGCTACTCCCACATGATCATGTGATGTTATATGATCATCATTATCATTTTGATCATTCTCTATCTTTCTCTTCCTTTGTTTAATAATTTATTTTCTTAGAACTTTTTATCCAAGCTGCTTTTCGTTTCAAAATAATTAGGGTTTATGTGCTTTTATAATTTAATTTGTTCTCGAATTTTTCTTCGATTGATAGTTTAATCCTTCATTATTTTTGTTTTTGTTGTTTTCATCTTAAGTTATGTTGTCCAAGTAATTAAATGGTTGTCCAGCTAGAGATTAGTGTGACGAAATTGATTCCCACTTACGTTATGAAATTGGTATTAATGTGAATTTAAGTCCACTAATTAAATTATTTACTCCAAATTTAACCACTTAACTTTTATTCAAAAAGAGTTGAACAAACTTAAACAAACAAAGGCACAAAAAGTGCATATATCATAATATGTATTTTGTAGGTGGAGAAAACATAGGAAAAGTAGATTTTGCTTATAACAATTTCGAACTTAAAATGATAAACATATCCTCAAACATCGAACATATTTACCATAACACCCTTGACTATTAATCACGCAATCACCTCACCACGAGGTTGCAAGTAGACACGTAGCCCGTTCTTCATGAACAACGTCAGCGACATCTTTTGCTCGACTCGATGACCGGGAACCGGAAACAGCTGATAACGGAGGAGTACGGCGGAAGCCACCGACTTCATCTGGAGATAAGCCAAGTCCTTTCCCAAGCAAGTCCTTGGTCCGGCGTTGAACGCCACGAACTTGTAACCGTCTTTGGGAGTCTCGAACCGGTCACCGTCCACCGTGAGCCACCGTTCTGGTCGGAACTCGAGACAATCTTCGCCCCAAATCGTTTTCATTCGTCCGATCGCGTAAATCGAGTAGGTCACCGTCGAGCCTCGTGGCACGAAAGTCCCATCAGGCAAAACGTCGTCGTCTACAACGTACTTGAAATCCTGTGTCATTTGGAACGTTACGTAGAACTTTTACGAATTATTATGAGGAGTGACAAGAAAAACTAAAAAAATAAATGATTATTTTTCGTCAATTTTGCCATGTTCTTTTTGGTAAAAAATAGCTCAAAATTAAGTAAAAGTTAACAAATGTGATTGTAACAGTCGTTTGATACTAGCTAGCTGCCTATAAGGACTTAGAAAATAAATCTGTAATAATCAGTTTAACAGGAAGGAATTAATTAGTCAACTAGCTAGCTAGTTATAAATATTTATTTCCAGGAACTTCTATGCAAGTCAATATACGTATTTAGACATAAATCAATATTTATGTAATAATTAATTATTTCTATGTTAATATTACGTCTTTTATGAAAATATTTTGTTGGCCATATGCGTTATCTATGATGTTTCCATGAACAAAATAAGTAAAATGATTATATGATTATATTTTTCACCTGAGGCACGGAAGGGTATAAACGCAGCGTTTCAGCCAAAGCAGCCTTGAGGTAGATGAGCCTATCTGCCTCGTCGAAATCTAACGGCTCCTTCGTCCATTTCTCCTGATCATCGCCACGTGTCTCCTTCAGAACCGTCGATAACTCCTCAACGATCTTCTTCTCTACCTCCGGAGTATTCATGACCAGCCAAAAGAACCAGCTCAAGGCCACAGAGGAAGTATCACGACCCGCGAGAACAAAGTTGAGCGCGATACGTTGAAGAACGTCAGTGGAAAGAACGTTACCGTTAACGTCACGTTTCTTCAAGAAACGCGACAAAAGATCATCGGACGGAGAGTTTTTCCGAGCGTCAATTGCGTCGTTCATGTAAGTCCCAACGATTTCAAGGCTTTTCTTGAGCTTATCCTCCGATCCAATCCCCATCGCTTTCTGAATCCGCCACAAGAAACCGGTATAAAGAAGCCTCTTTAGAGTAGCCTCAGTCGCGGTGTCAAAGGCGAGTGAGAACGGATTCTCTGGAAGATCCGGAGATAGGGTCTCGGGGTCTTTCCCAAAAGTCAAACCACAAATGTTGTCAAAAGTTAACCTCAAGAACAAATCTTGAAGATCGACCGGTTTGTTGTCCTTAACCGCCCGGTCTAATATAAGCCATAACCGGTTCTTGATAGTCCCGTTAACCCACCGAGCCATGGCTTGTCTAAGAGTCCTAGTAGTGAACTCAAGCGCTGCAGTCTTACGTTGCATAAGCCACGTATCACCGTCGCTGTTGAAGATTCCTTGTCCTAACAGATCGTGGAAAGCAGCTCGCCACATCGGACCTTTCGGGTAGTTATCGAACCGCGTCTTAAGAATATGCTCGACGTTTTTTGGGTGACAAGTAACGGTGTAAAAACCTTGCGTCTTGGCCAAGAAAGGTATCACCATGGTGCTTGTTTGGTACGTACCTCCAGTGGCTCGGAGGTTATCAGCGATCCAATCATGGACTCGGCTCCGGTTCGCGATTAGATACGGTAGGCTTCCAACGATAGGTAAGACTTTGGGACCGGTTAGTCTTCGGGAAAGGAAGTAGAACCAAATAGCGTAAATTGATAGAGCGGCCACGGCGTAGCCGGTGAAGATAGGGTTTAGGACTTCCATTTTTCGGTTTACGCTTTTTGTTTTTGTTGTATGGAGAGACTGGTGAGAGACATATATATGGTGAAGGAGAGGAATACGTTTGTTTATATACATATATATATGTAGAAATGAGAACTACTTTTTACTATAGGCTGTAACAAGAAAGGTTTGATTTTGTTTCAATTAGGAATAAGTAGTTGGGAAAATTTAATTTGGGTCGATAAGAATATTGTGTATAGTTTGGGTTGGGGTTATAGAACACGAAAGCAAATTAATTGTCGTGATTTTTGTATTTTTTAATCTCTTGATTAATATGCACCAAATATTCGTGTATATATATTTACATGCTTATGTAAAAACCTTGGGACTAAAATATTTCGTGAACAATAACTAGATATGGACTTGTAATAAATATAAATGAGTCTTAGGACATTGGCGAGGATCAACTCTCATAAGGTCAGATTGTGATGAAAATGAAATAAGCATTTCAGATTTTCATTTATTTAATTATTTGCATAGTAGGACGACCGAATTTAGTTACAGATATATACTTTTTTTATATGAAATGAGCCTGGCAACGAGATATTTTCTTCGAGAATAAAGATTTGGTCAATGGCAGTTAGCCCATTTTAAGAAATTGAGTTTGCTTGGAGTCGAACACTTAAAACACTTGCAAAGAGTTAAAAAAAAAAACAATAAAATACTGAAACATATAATATCATCAAAATTCTAAGAAATCAAAAACGGTAAAGATCATATCTGGTTGAATTAATTGGGTTTAGCTAAGAAATCAAACACGGACGTCTTTTTTATTTTTATTTTAATGAATTAGGGTAAATCCGTGACCTATGGAGAAGGTGCAACCCATGGACAAACCCTCTCTCCGAGTATGCAAATGGGTCGAAAGCAAGGACTCATATCCATGTGGGTGTCTAAAGTAATGTGTTTTAGTTTTGCGTAGCAAGTGGATCGAACTTGTAACGTGTTGGCGTCACAAGCCCGTCTCCTTACCATTTGACCACAAGATTCCGAACTAAAAAAGAGAGGGATGCAACACGAGGATTTTTTACCCATCAAAAACGAACGTTACAATATAGTGTATTAGGGATTGCCCACGTGTTGCGTGGATTTTAAAAATTAACATGGTAAAAATTAACATTAATAATTTCTATTTATTGATTATTTGTGTATTTAAAAATTATACAAATTTGGTGTTTATAGTAAATAATTATCTAAGTTAGAAGATTAAGCATTTGTACCAAATTATTGGACATATACAATGTTATATATGAAAAAAAATATGTCGTTCATTAATAAAAATTACAGCATATGGAAGACATTTTCTTTGGCACAAATCTTTAACTTGTATGGCTGAATTAAATATTCACTACGGTTTCCTAAAATAATGATTGGTCATCTTTTTGCATCAAATACGTTTGTAAACATTTATTGATCAGTCAAGTTGTAGTATGCTTTATTTTTACCGAGACATCTACGTCATCTCAACAGAGGTATTGGAATGCATTTTTTTTTTATTTCATTAGAACATTGAATCATAAAGAGAGATAATTGATGTTTAATTGTATTTTTGTCACTCTATTTATCGTTTTACAGTGATTTTTATCTTTGATATTAATTCATTGGTGAAGTGATTTTGTTTTTGTGGATTTACAATTTGTGGTGGAGTAAAGTTTTCTTTCGAGAGTCTTAGTTAGAAACATTATTTTGTCCAACACAAATTGTTTCAATTGCATTAGAAGGTGATTGATAAATTGACTTTTAAAACTATGAAAACATTTAAAAAACGTTAAAATTTAATTTTTTCCAATCAGACTTATTGGATTTAATAACCCTAAAAATCCTAAAATCATTCTTTAATTTTCTCTTATAATTTTTTTTTTTTCATGTTATGCTTATTTTTATTAAAACTTTTCATTTGTGATTTTTTTTTCAAATCACAGTTATCTATATAAAAGACAAAAAAAAAATTGTTGTATAAGATTGTTGGATTTGATAAATAAAATATCTATTTTCTATGCATAAATTTACATAAAAATTATATTTTAATTTACATAAAAGATACAAAAATGTATACAAAACACTTCATTGTAACTTGTTAGAATTAATTTACACCAGAATGAGTTATTGAATTTTTAGAATTATTGTTAAAATTATTAAAAGACACTTAAATGTTCTTTTCTTTTCAATATTAAAAAGACAAATGTTGACACATGGCAATTTTTCATGGTTTGAATTTTGAGAAACTTTACTATATTATATAAGACTGGATTAAATGGTTTGAACTATGATTGTAGATTGTTATTTTAAAATTTTCTATGTCTTTAACAAAAATTAAAGCCATCATCTATTAACTAAAAAAGGATCAAACATAATACAAATTTATATATGTTATCAGTAAATCAGTATAAGAGTTTCAATCTCAAAAATCAGATTATTTAGGAAACAAATTCAATTGATAAAAATATTAGCCAATCCAAAATGTGAAACACATTTCAAGTATTTATCTATAAGCTAGTCCAAAAATTCATTTAAAGTATAATTTGTTTGAAGATAAATTTCCAACATCATTTCCAAGACTTTTTACAGTCAAGATATTTCAGATCACCCAATCCTATAAATAATCAATTTCCTCATATCCAAAATTAGACATTCTAAATAATTTCATTATTAGTATAATAATAACTAAAAACTTTCTTCAATCATAAAAATATGTGACAACTAATTGTTTTTTTTATATATATAATATAACAAGACAATTGTACAACAACAAATAAAAAAGTATGCAAATGCATGACCACACAAAACCCATTAGGCCAGTACCCATAAACAAAAGCCCAAAACATGCCAATTACCTCACCATGCTTAATCCTAATCAAACATTATCTCATCATAATCAACACATACATGCATGGGTCATGTGTGAAAGGGATAATTTTTTTTGGATAAGACACTTGTGGAGGGCTCACGTCAAAACGATCCAACGGCTAAGATTCGCCGACAATCCAATTCCCTTTGTGTAACATAAGCCACACGAAAATGAAACACACAACACAAAGAAAAAGAAAGAGAGATACAGAACACAAGACAGAAGGAATGGCTTCTTCGATACTAATGTCCTTTTCTCCGGCCACCGTGAGGTGCTTCGCCACGGGGGCGAAGGGGACCAGCAGCAGCACCACCACCACAAAAGAAGAGAAGAATATCATTGACTTTGTTCTTGGCAGTTTAACGAAGCAAGATCAGTTTTACGAGACCGATCCAATCCTCAAGAAGGTAGACGACAAAGAAGGAACCACCGGAGGTAACGGCGACCGTAAAACGGTCTCCGGCGGCAAGAACTCGGTGGTAGTGCCGCCGAAGAAGAACGGTGGCGGCTTCGGTGGTCTCTTTGCCAAGAAATGAGAAAATATGTTGAATTTTTTTTTGTGTAATCTGCATTTCTTAAGTTGATTCTTCGTACATTGATAATAATATATGAAAAGCTTCATGTTCTTGAAATCTAATGATCTTATCGTACTTAAAGTTTCTGTTTTTTCCTCAAAAGCTTTCATGGTTTGGCCATTTTGGACTTGATGGATTCATCTTTTCCACATGAATTTGTATATAAAATGAATGGTTCGAATATATACATGCGAGTCAATAATACAATTTGCCAATAACTTAGCAAAAACAAAAATAGGTACAAATATTACAACAACACATGCTTGTTTGCAAGCAGGCAAAGGCTTTTCTATACATAGTGAGTCCTTAAACTAAGTATCAAAGGGCCATTTTCTTCCGAGGAGATGATACCGTCGTTGGTAGATAGATCGTTCAAGCATTTGTATCATCAAAGTGATTTTTTTTTTTTTTGCGTGGCAGAGTCATTGATGCTTACACAGGCCTAACCTGAGAGATACAAGAGGCTTTTGTAGATGTTAGCTGGAGCTAGCTTGTGCTGGAAGCAAAGCAGCTTGTTTTCCTTTGATGAACACAGCGAGTTCCTCCGAGGCCACTACCTTATTCAACCATTTCTGCAATTCTTCACCTTCTACTTTCTCTTCCTCTGAAACCATTTACATGTTTTCAAGAAACATTGAAAACAGAGTCAACTAGTTGAAACTACGATATAAGCCATCAACATATGATTCCAATGACAATGTTATTCGATTGGTTCTGATACCGATTTGAATGAAACTAGTCGTTTTACTTGGTCACATGAGGATATAAAGGTTTTAGTGTTTTTGTTTCACTGGAGTAAATGAAGTATTAGTGTCCAGATATGTAATGTGTTACCTTCAAGTTGAGCACCGAGCCCTTCTAATACATCTGGATTAGCACGAACAACAGTCAATGCGACATCCAGAGCAGATTGCAACAAATTTGTGACCTCTCTTTGAACAAGATCAACTAGATGCCCCTGTGAATTAAACATGAAATTTTAACGTTGCATTCCATTTTAAAGGGACATTCTAGAGGCCTAGGCAGAATAAAGTTACCTGATCTCTTCCCCATGGTGAGCTCCCAGAGTCGTCAATCCCACCAGCAGAAAGTGTAGCTATAGAGACAGGTCCGATTTTCTGGTTGAGACCATATTCAGCTACTGCCTTGTAGGCCATGTCGGTTGCTCTCCGGATATCATCAAGTGCACCTGTCGATATACGCCCAGAGTAAACAACCTCTTCAGCTGCACGACCTCCGAGAAGTGTTACCAAGCGGCCATGTAGTTCATCAATGAAAAGCAAATATCTGTCTTCATGTGTTGGAGGAATGTATGTAAAGCCCAGTGCCCCTCCTGATCTTGGCAATATGCTTAATTTCTAACAGCACAACACAACACGAATTAGCAGAGCATTAACACATGTACATATGAGTAGTAGGCCTATCCTAGAAGCGGTTCTCATTGTTTTACCTCAACACGGGACTGTCCAGGAAGAAGATTTGCAACAGCTGTCCCAACAACAGCATGCCCAGCTTCATGCCTTGCAACCACACCCTTTTCACTGCCTTTTAACCTTGCGGTTTTCTTCTCTATACCCTGCAACAACAAATTTAATTTTGAGGAATAAAGTTTGGCAAACTGTCTCATGTATTCAGTAGACTTAGAAAGAATAAGAAGAAGATACCGCTATCGATCGCTCCACCGCCTGAATGAAGTCAATTTTGTCAACCGTCATCTTGCTCTTCCTTCCAGCTAGCAAAGCAGCCTCATTAACTAGGTTTGCAAGGTCTGCCCTATAAATACCAAACATAAAAGTTGACGACATATATAGGTTAACATCAAGCAGATTCTTTTGGGGTCAACAAAAAATACAAAATGTTTACCCAGTAAAACCGGTTGTCATCGTGGCAATGCTACCTAGGTTAACATCATCTCCCAAAGGAAGCTCTTTCTTTGAAACATGTACTTTCAAAATGGATTCTCTTCCAACTTTGTCAGGCGTTTCAACCTGAAGCAAGTTTCAGATAGCTTTGTTAAAGTCTTTAAACTGCCTGATCATGCTAAATAGACAAAGCCAGACCATTTTACAAACCATAACAACGCGATCAAACCTCCCTGGCCGACGCAGGGCAGGGTCTAAAACATCAGCCCGATTTGTAGCTCCAAGAACGATAACTGCAGAGCTACTGTCAAAACCATCCATCTCCTGTAAACCAGTACCCGACACATAACTAGATCATGCAAAGATCCAGAAAGCAACTTTGTTAGGAAAAAGTGCATGATTTCGAACTTACAGTGAGCAACTGATTCAAGGTTTGTTCCCTTTCATCGTTACTGACCATTCTGAATTTACCATCACGGCTTTTTGCAACAGCATCTATCTGGAAAATGAAATGGAAACAGATAAATTTGCTGAGATTTCAAACTAGAGAGAAAGTGCAAGCGGTAATTGACCACGTATTCATACCTCATCTATAAATATAATTGACGGAGCCTCCTTCTTGGCCCGTGCAAAAAGATCCCTCACACGTGAAGCACCCATGCCAACATACAGCTCTACAAACTCACTTGCAGAGCAACTTATGAAGGGGACGTCAGATTCCCCAGCAACAGCCTTTGCAAGAAGAGTTTTCCCTGTTCCGGGAAGACCAACCTACCAAAAAGGGATATAAAGCTATATATATTCTAAAGATAGTCCATAAACTCAACCTAAGAAATGGTCAAAGTGGTAACTACATGATTTTAACTCACCAATAGGACACCACGAGGGGGGCGAGCCCCAAGACGGACATACTTATCAGGATTCTTGAGGAATTCCTGCAACAGTTAAGCCAAGTTTAGAAGAAATTAACAAGATCATGAACAAAGGTATTACAGAAAGATTTGACAATTCATTTCAGTACAGTGCAGCATGTTAAAGGTCAGAAAAACCTACCACGATCTCTTCCAGCTCTTCCTTTGCTTCATCAACACCTGCAACATCTGCAAAAGTGATTGTTTCACCTCCACCAGAAACTTTTCCCCCACCAGGACCACCAGACTTGCGGGTCCTAAGCTGGCCCGTTGTACTCTGTGCATACCTCATAGCTTTTAAGGAAACTGCCCATGGCCTTAACTTAAACAACCACATTTACGGTATCATGAATGTGCAAACCTGGGAAAAGCTAACAGGGAATTTGTGGAGAAGCCCTGCAAGCACCGCGATGTAGAACAGAACTATCTGCAACAACAACAACAAAAAGAAGAAACTTTTTCGAACTTAAAAAGGCCAGACTTCTGAAAAGGGCCATTACAATGAATGATGATAAACCAGAAAAACATGTGGCCTTACCAATCCAGAGTTGAAGAAGCCACCAGCGCGTTTATCCGGCGACCCGAATTCAACATTATTCTCGAGCATTTTCTCATACGGCGTTTTAATATCCCTCGGCCTTGTGGTTGAATACACAACCTTTTTAGTCGGAGTCACACTTCTAAGCACAGACTCAGACGACTCAGAGACCTTACTACTACTACTACTAATTTCACTCTCTTGCCAATTCCCATCATCTTTCAACTTAAACAAAACATGAACTCCATCTACTTCCACTTTCTGCACCTCGTCATTATTAACTTTACTCAAGAAGTCACTATACGGTACGCTCATGAACGTCGTCTGTGTCCGAGGCTCCGACCCAGGTAATGGGATTCCTGGTCGGAGCAACCGCACCACAAACATAACAATACCCAATTGTAATAACAAAACCCCAATCTCCTGCGCCTTAACAATCGGTTCCCACTGCCATTTCTTCCCTTTCGACCACCATAACCGACTTTTACTTTCCTTCCCTCCTTCTTTCCGCTTCGACGGAGAATTCTTGTTCCCTTCTCCTTCACTACTCGAGCTTGTTGTTTTCTCATCACCTTCTTGACAATTCACAATCGTTCTACTACTCTTCTTCCTCGAAAACCCTTTCCAGAGATTGAATCTCTCATGATTTCTAGACAACGACGAAGGTTGTTTCTTCTCCAGAGAGAATTGAATCGAATTGGAGACAAATCGACTCGGATTCTGACGAAAAGCACTAGAACGATCTCGGAAAAAGCTCGAAGCGTGTAAGTACAATAGACTGTTATTACTACAACAGGTTGAGAATCGGAACCTATCGTAGTTCCCTGGTCTTAGCAATTCGATTGTAGACATTCTTCGGGAAGGAAAAAAAAAACCCTAGAAATTGAGGAAATCAAAGGAAGACATGGCTACACATTTTCGAAGCTATCTAAAATCTTGTTTTGGATTACAAAAACGCGAGGTTTACTGGAAAACTACGACTTCGAATGTGAACCGTACGATTGAAGGGACCGAGACCTTTATCTACCGTTGGATTCGCCGGAGTTCGGGTTGTGTAAGAACATTATCGGTAAGAGGGAATCCAGTGTGGGTAGGTGTATAGAAAGTATTGCTGTTTAGTGACACGTGATCATATTGATGAGATTTCAGGTTATTATAGACCACAGGTTTTGAACGGTGGGTATGGGCCACCTTTTGATTTTTTAGCTTCGAGGGCCCACAAAATGGCCCAAAAGATAAGCATGTGTTTTTTTTTCCCAATCATGCTTGGATTATACAACTCTTGGATTATACAACTCTTTTGAATATATCACTAGATAATTGCCAATTTGTCATCTTGACGCTGTTAGAACGGAAGCAACGATAAACGGTCCAATGAAGAAATTGAAAAGAATTCTCGTTCAAGACCTATCATTTCAACCAAAAGATTCGATAAAATCATCGTTTATGACAT
Source organism: Arabis hirsuta (assembly GCA_964056655.1). NCBI lineage: Eukaryota > Viridiplantae > Streptophyta > Magnoliopsida > Brassicales > Brassicaceae > Arabis > Arabis hirsuta. The sequence continues at coordinate 32,977,436 of OZ053302.1, forward strand.
GTTTCTTGTTTGATGAATTTAATGAATTCTTCACAAAATTCTAAACTCTTTTATTAAAAATTAACAATTTTATAATACATATGCATGAGAGACTATTTAAAAAAAAAAAAAACCTCTAAAAACCCTAAACTAGTTAAAATAAGAAATCCATTAAAATACATAAAATAGAAATAATACATGATTATATAATTATACTTATTACCAAACTAACAAGCAATTTTGCCTTCATAAATCTTCTTCTTGTCCTAATTTGGGTTGTCAAAGTCTAGACCATTAAGGCCGAACTAGTTTCATATATACACTTTTGTTCCTAAACTTTCAAATTGACTACAATAAATAATTTCACAAACAAAAAAAGATGCAATGTTATATTGAAAATGAAAATAAATACCAAAACAATGTTTTTTCCGCTCATTATGAAACCAAACTTGTTTTCTGTTTTGTCGTTTTATTTTTCTCTTATATCACAAAAACAAAACAAAAGATGAAAACAAAATTTAGAAAAGTTTAACGTCCTCAAACAAAGGATCTCCAAACAATATATACTGTCTAAATTTGGAAACTCCAATTATTGTCTTTTTTGTTTGATGTTAAATTTTTTGCTAAATCTTAAAAAAAAAAACAATTTTTCTTCTTGTTTTAATCTTGTTCTAAATGGTTTCTTACAGATTTTTACGAGTTAAATTTTGATTACATGGAAAATGGATATTGACGTGAAGGAGATCGGTGCAATATTATGGAAAATTATTGGATTCTCGATGAATATAAGCATCAAATTCATGAGAAACCACCCGATTTTGTCAGGGGTTTCCATGTTTCTACTCGTGCTATACATTTTTCTCCCTTCTCTATTGTTCTTCTTGATATATTCATCGCCAGTTTTGGCATGTGTTATAGTGTATGCTCGAGAAAAACTTGGATTAAGATATTCAGGTAATTCAAAAGCAAAGAGTTGTGGAGGAGAAAAGAATGGTGTTAAGTGTCATTTAAAACAACAACAAAGTGTTAGACGAAATGCTCGAATGAAAGTTGAGGAATGGGATTCACAAACGAGCGAGGAAGAGAAAGATAAAGTTATCTTGACTTCTCTTTACAATGATCTCCTTGGTCGTACACCACAATTCGACGAGTCTCCAAAATCGACAGAAACCGAAGACAATGAGAAGACTTTTGATGGCAATTTTAACTGCGAAAAAGAATCAATGGTTTGCAACTGTGAATCTGATGGTAAAGAAGAGACGAGAGAGGAGGAGATGAGTAATTTTAATGAATATGGGATTACAGAGATTGAGAGAAACAAAAGGTTAGAAAGTTTAATAGCAAGAAGAAGAGCAAGACGATTCTTTAAGCTAGCGTTAAATCAACGTAATAAGCTTCAAGCTGGAGAAACAACAAGCTCCACAAATAACAACAACAACACCCTTCAAATTATAGTTTCAAGGAACAAAAATCGAAATTATTCATCAGACAACAACACCATTATGGGAGTACAAATGCCAAGTTCAGCTCCTTCTGTGTTGTTACAAGGAAGAAATCCATTTGATATTCCTTATGATCCTCAAGAGGAAAGGCCTAATCTTACTGGTGATAGTTTTGATGAAGAGTTTTCATTGTTTAACCATCAAGATATGTTATTTTGTCGTCATGAGAGTTTCTGCCGATTTTCGTTGTTTTCACCACAACATGCTCAATGTATGAACAGTCCAGCTTCTACTTCAGAGATTTCAACTATGAGAAAACGCTTAGGTTATCATCAAATCTTATATGATTATTAAGTTTATCGTTTATATTTTATTTTGTAAATAATGACCTTTTTGTCTACAGATTTGGACAATGAATATATGGATCATACTGAACGAAGCGTCGAAAATGGAAAAAACGAAGAAAAAGAGGTAGAACTGAATGAGGAAACATATTCAAACAAAGAAGAAGGTGATGATTCAAGTAGTTCAGAAGAAAGTGAGTCAGAACTCAGTCATCTGAATAGCATAGAGCTCAGAGAAACTATTTGCCACTCCATGGATAATTATCCTAGTTTTGTTGTGAATCAAACAAGGAGTAGTACTATTCCAAACCAACTGCCTAAAGCTACAATAACGCCAAGGCTAGATGATAACAACATTTTCTACACTCGTATATGCGCAAATTCTCACGGTCGAACATTTTCCATTGCCTCAGATATGCAAGTTGAAGTTTCAGAGATTGGCTCACCTCCTACAACAGTTGATTGGCTTGATGACTGGTCTAACGGCGGAGAATCTTACACATATGATACAGATATTGACAGAGAAATCGTTTACGGTGAAGAAGCACGGAATAGGCTCTCTGACCAATATGAATCAAGAAGTGGAATTGGATCAACAGAGAAAAGTAATGGGTCAGGGGCAAAACTAGATCATAAATGTGTGGTAAATGAAAACCTAAGAGTGTCTGATGATACATCATTGTTAGATAGAAATGTCCAAACCAATGAAGACGTCAAGCAAGTGGCCGTCGAAGTTTTTGAGCAGAAACGTTCAAGTTCTAGTGATATGTTCAAGCGTTCAAACTCTGGGAAATTTGAAGGTTTGTTGTTTCATACAAGTGTGTCACTGTCTTCAATAACAGAAGAACCAGAAACAGTCTTAGACTCGATCGATGGGGGTAACTTGGAGAATTTAAACTACATAACTGAAGAATCAGCTGACCCTAGATCATTGGTTTCTATTAATTCATCCATGAAGAAGTTGATTGATGCGGAACCAAACGATGATCTTTGTGGATCTCCTAACATGATTGACTTAGGTATGATTAATCATCAACAGTGCAATAACATTCAAGGAGAACATGTTACAAAGATCAATGTGAATAAGTTTGAGAAAATGGAACCAGAGGAATATGAGGCAAGTCAAAGCTTTTTGGATGCTTCTTTGGAGAGTTCCTATATAAAATCATATGAAAGAGAGATGGAAGAAGAAGATGAACCAAACATAGGAGTTTCTATTGGGGAGAAAACAAAGCATCCTGAAAATGAGGCACTTCAAAGTGACTTAGAAAGTTCTCCAAGCCATGTTCTTATAGGATCACTAGAAAGTGAGGTAATTGAAGAGAATAGACCAAAATTACTCGAAAATGTTGATGAGAAAGTAGAGTCAGCAGAGCAAAAAAAAACTCAGATCATTTTTAATATTTCTTCGAGCCATCCTCATACATATTTACTTGAAGATGACATAAATATAGAAAATGATAGCAATGTGAGTTTTCTACAAGTCCAAAAAGGCAACAGATCAACACTGGATAATTCAAGTGATCAAGAGATCCATAAAGAAGGAAAAAGTTCAGGGTTAATACAAGATCTTTGTGCTAAATTGACCGAAGAACACAACAATGATACGAGTTTTGGGGAAGAGTCGATTGTTTCAACAGAAATCCAGAATTTACAAGATTCACAATCAAAGACTCAACAGGTTCTACTATTTATTTTACTCATTTTTAACAAATTCTGAACAAATAAATATCTTTAAATTTTACAATGACTATGTGATTGGAACATGAATATCGACAGTGCGGTATAAATTCTTCTGAATGGATATCACCTAGAACATTGGAGGTCACTCAACAACTAGAGCATGAAGATGTTATTGTCCCAAACACTGTTGTTCAAAAGATTGAAAAGAATGAATTTGTTACACTAGTTGAAGACTCAGCTGGTAAGAAGAACAATGATGAAGAGAACTTGCAACTTAATTATCATATTGGTGAAGTGATAGAAAAAAAAATTAGACCTTGCTTTAAAACCAATTCACGAGAGTAGTGGTTTAGTCGCTAGCGAAGACGATGAAGAATCCAAGAAATCGGTTGAAGTAATGGGCATTGCACAAGCTGAAGCAACAAAAGATGATAATAGAGTTTCAGGTTAGTCATAATTTGGAAATAGAGAATCTATGGATAAGCTTACAAGAATATGACTTAGATAGTCATATATTATGTATATCTCGATTATTTGTAACCAATGATCTTGCTATTTTGCAGAAGACTAACACAAGAATGATACACACATGATCATGTGAAGAACAGAAGTAGACGTACCCATAAGGTATAAAAGAAGGAAAAGTTACTAGTTGTATATACATTCTTGTCAAATGAAATATGTTGATAATTCTTTTTAAAAATGGATAATTTAAAACTAGTGAACAAATTGTTGTTTCATAATTTAATCAATTTTTTAGTTAGTGAAAACTATAGAGGTATTCTTTTGTTGATATTTAAAAATATTGTATGGCAAATGATTTTTTTTTTCAACACTTGAGTAAATAAACAATATGTTTTAAAGACAAATATTAACAGAGAAATAAATATCTTTAAAATACATAAAGCGAATGAAACTCTAAGTTGATTAGATCATTCAACATAAGATAACCGGCCAATGAGGGTTTGATTGCGGCTCTTGCAAATTTCAATACTCTCTCTGTTTCATATTAGTTGTCATTTTAGCCTTAATTTTTTGTTTCATATTGTTATCATTTTGTATTTTCAATGCATACTTATGACTAATTTTTCCATGTTTATCCATATATTTTAGTTTATTAATTACGCATATCAAATAAAACAGTGCATTATTTAGGGGTAAAATAGAAAATTCAATTTTTTTATTAATGTACATAAAACAACCTAGAATGACAAGTATTATAAAACGGAGAAAGTTTCATTTTTAGATTTAGAATGAACTTGTATGCATACCATTACCATACATTTTTTTAAAAATATAACTTTATTATAAAAGTAAAAAGGTTTTAAAAAGTTATAATATCTCAAAATGTATAAAATAACAAGATTTATTAACTTTGTTGAATGAGCTCGACAACTTTTTTTCTTTCTTTTTTCTAACTAGGAGGTGATTCGGGCTTTTATCACATGATTAGTCTTTTTAGGATAAATGTAGATGTCGAGTAATCCACTAACTAAATTTTCTAATAACCTAAAACGTGACACTATTTCAACTGACCAAACGAGAATGGTAACATCAAAAAACATTTACAAATTTGTAATTCTGTAGTTTTTAACATTTGAGTTGATTGTTTAGTATGTTCCCGTAAATTTTTTAACTTGTTTGTAGATATATTTCTTGGGCTACGTTTTTTTTTCTTCCGAAATTGTCATTTAATTGTAAGGTTGACAAACAAAATACGAGAAAAAGGAAAAACAATAAATTAACTGTGTTTTTCCTTGAAGACGACATAAATATAGAAAATGGTAGCAATGTGAGATTTCTACAAGTCCAAAAAGGCAACAGTTCAACAGTGGATAATTCAAGTGATCAAGAGATCCATGAAGAAGGAGAAAGTTCAGGGTTAATACAAGATCTTTATGCTAAATTGACCGAAAAACACAACAATGGTACGAGTTTTGGGGAAGAGTCAACTATTTCAACAGAAATTCCGAATTTACAAGATTCACAATCAAGGACTCAACAGGTTCTACTATTTGTTTTACTCATTTTTAACAAATTTTGAACAAATAAATATCTTTAAATTTTACAATGACTATGTGATTGGAACATGAATATCGACAGTGCGGTATAAATTCTTCTGAAGGGATATCACCTAGAATATTGGATGTCACCCAACAACTAGAGCATGAAGATGTTATTGTCCCAAACACCGTCGTTCAAATATTGAAAATAATGAATTTGTTATACTAGTTGAAGACTCAGCTGGTAAGAAGAACAATGATGAAGAGAACTTGCAACTTAATTATCATATTGGTGAAGTGATAGAAGAAAAATTAGATCTTGCTTTAAAACCAATGCACGATAATAGTGGTTTAGTCGCTAGAAGACGATGAATAATCCAAGAAATCATTGAAGTATTGCGCATTGCATAAGCTGAAGCAACAAAATATAATAATAGAGTTTCAGGTTAGTCATAATTTGGAAATAGAGAATCTATGGATAAGCTTATAAGAATACGACTTAGATAGTCATACATTATCTATATCTCGATTATTTGTAACCAATGATCTTGCTATTTTGCAGAAGACTACCACAAGAATGATACACACATGATCATGTGAAGAATAGAAGTAGACGTATACACACATGATCATGTGAAGAATAGAAGTAGACGTACCCATAAGGTAGAAGAGAATGAGAAGTTATTAATTATATATACATTCTTGTCAAATGAAATATGTTGATAATTCTTTTTAAAATTGGATAATTTAAAACTTGTGAACAAATTGCTATTTCATAACTTAATCGGTTTTTTAGTTAGTAAAAATTATAGAGGTATTCTTTTGTTGATATTTAAAAATATTGTATGACAACTGTTTTTTTTTTTCAATACTTGAGTAAATAAACAATATGCTTTAAAGACAAATATTAATAGAGAAATAGATATCTTTAAAATAAATAAAGCGAATGAAATTCTAAGTTGATTAGATCATTCAACATAAGATGACCGGCCAATGAGGGTTTGATTGCAGCTCTTGCAAAGTTTTAATACTCCCTCCGTTTCGTATTAGTTGTCATTTTAGCTTTAATTTGTTTGTTTCATATTAGCTATCATTTTATATTTTCAATGCATACTTATGACTAATTTTTCCATGTTTATCCATACTTTTTAGTTTATTAATTATCAAATAAAACAGTTCATTAATTAGGGGTAAAACAGAAAATTCAATTGTTTTATTAATGTACATAAAACAACCTAAAATGACAAGTATTGTAAAACGGAAGGAGTATCATTTTTAGATTTACGATGAACTTGTATGCATACCATTACCGTACAGTTTTTTAAAATATAACCTTATTATAAAAGTAAAAAAGTTTTTAAAATCTATAATAATATCTTAAAATGTATAAAATAACAATATTTATTAACTTTGTTGAATGAGCTCGACAACTTTTTTTCTTTTTTTCTAACTAGGAGGTGATTCAGGCTTTTATCACATGACTAGTCTTTTTAGGATAAATGTAGTTGTCGAGTAATCAACTAACTGAATTTTCTAATGAATTCAAAACGTGACAATATTTCAACTGACCAAACGAGAATGGTAACATCTAAACACATTTACAGATTTATAATTTTGTAGTTTTTAACATTGGAGTCGATTGTTTAGTCTCTTCCCGTAAATTTGTTAACTTATTTGTAGATATGTTTCTTGGGCTGTGTTTTATTTTCTTCCGAAATTGTCATTTAATTGTAAGGTTGACGAACAAAATACGAGAAAAAGGAAAAACAATAAATTATCTGTGTTTAACTTTTCTTTTTCTTGGCCACATTTTGAATGATTAGTATACTTTCCATTTCGGCAAACTAAATATTCCAATTAAATTTATTTGTTTCCTAAACTCTCATCTTCATTTAAAGGTAAATATCTCGTGATCTTTGACTTCTTTCCTTAAACACAAACTAAATCAAACTCAAAATATATAATCTCGCATATATTAGCTCTTGATTCCCCTTTATTCCGACAGAAGCTCCAAATTTTGGTTATCGCTTAGAGTCTCGTCTGGTTTCCTGTCAAGAAGCTCTACAAACTTTGCCTTGATATTCAAGTAAGACTACGATCTTCTGCATAAATAAGTTATATGTTTATTTTTCTGATCTGCTTTGAGGGTTTTCCATGTCCCTTTGTTTATTACTTCTGGTATGGGATTTTCTTACCTTGGAGTTCTTGCTAGATTGGTTTCTTTGTGTGGGAATTAACCCCTACTTCTCGGATTCCAATTATTGGCTTTGCGTTTTGCTAAATAATTTGGGTTATTTTAATCAGAGTTTAGGAGATCTTATGTATATACGAATATTCACAAAACGCGTATAAATAAACATTTCTTTACATTATTGTCTTAGACCTGATGTCTATATTCATAATAATTTGGGATTAACCTGTGTTAGAGAAAATTACTTTTATAATCGAAGTTTTTAAGCGCCGATAGTTCATTTGGTTCTAAGGATTTCCTTGGAGGGAGGCTGAATCTTTATTTGTGTGTGTTGAGTTTTCCCTTGGAAGGGACAGTTTTTTTTTTTTTTTTGGTCTAGAGGGGACAGTTTATACGTTACAGGTAATCAATGGTTGATCTCAAACCAATGGAGATTATGCACCAAAAACTCGTAACTGTTTTGTTGAAGAAAAAAAACATATCAAATTTGGTGGGGATTAAGTATAACATTTGTTCACATTTTCAAAAAAAAATTCACACTTTTAAAATGTGATTCCGCTAATTAGGTATTATACACAATATATACTCATCAAGTTTTCATGTTTTAGAAGTGATTCCAAGTATTTTCTTAGCGCTTTTCAATTATTCAGCAAAATTTATTTAGCTTAGTATTTCGGCTATTTAATTTCATCTTCATCTAACATAGTTTTTTATGTCTATATTTGTTTGGTCTATATGTTTCGTGGGATTTTTTTTTTTGTAAGAAAAATATTTATATGTCTTTATATGTTTCCTGTAGTAATAAAGGTTACGAGGATGGCACAAAAGAAAGTAGAACTACACAGGCTAGCTAACGATAAGACAAGGATAACAACTTACAAGAAGAGGAAAGCTTGTCTTTACAAGAAAGCAGAGGAGTTCTCAACTCTTTGCGGCGTCAAGACATGTCTCATTGTCTACGGTCCAACCAAGGCAACCGATGAGGTGATTTCTGAGCCTGAAATATGGCCAAGGGACGAGACCAAAGTCAAAGACATCATCCGTAAGTACAGAAATACAGTCACGAACAGCTCCAAGAAAGAGACCCACATCGAGACTTTCGTTAACCTTTCCGGGAAGGAGAGAGAGATGGAGAATAACAAGAGAGTGAAGAATGCGAAGAAGAAGGATAGTAATAATAATAATAATAATAATAATAATAATAATAATAATAATAATAATAATAATAATAATAATAATAAGTATTGTTGTTGGGAGGAGAAGCTAGACAAGTGTTCACAAGAGGAGCTACGTGGGATTTTGTTTGCCGTGGAAAAAAAGTTAAACGAAGCAGTGATGAGACAGGCTCGTAGTATGATTAGGGTTCACCATCATCAAGCCATGGAGACACCAAACCTACAGAGTCTAATGGATCAGTATAACTACATGCCACAATATATTCCTGAGCAGCAACCACAGTTCATGTGTCCTAATATGGCGGGCTTTTCGCTCATCCCTTCGCATGATGATCAGATTCAAATGGACCCGAATCTCATGCAGAATTGGACCGAGTTAGGGGGATTAACTCAAGCCTTGATGATGACAAAAGGAAACGATGGTCAGATGATGCAGAGGCCTACTACACCTTACTATAATCTTGAACCGGTTGTACAGAGGCCTACAGGTTTTACCTTTAACCCGGGATACCACGGAGGGTTTTATCCTTGGATGGTGCAGCCTCATCAACTTGGTGAATGGGAGCGTTCGGGAAAGAAACAGATTTGAGTGGTGGAGATCTGAATGAGGGGAGCTTAATTAGTCTTTTCTTTAGGGTTGTAGTTTTTTTGTTTCCGTTGGTTTTGTATGGTTAGGTTTGATCAAGTATTTTTATTAACGTATCGTTGTTTTTCACATTCAATATAATAAGCTTTGGATTTTAGGTATATGTATTTCTCCATAACTATAGTCTATGGCAATATACGATTTTACTTTTTAGCAATGTTCTAAAATGCGTTTTTTAAACGGTGTTTATGTATTACTATACGTCTATACGGCGACGGGAGATCGATAGATTATGGTAATTATCTCCTAAGTTAGAATTATGATGTAGTTAGGGTACTTTAAACAAGTGGTCCACAGAAAACTAAACCAAATCATTTAGTTTTTTTTTGTATCGAGTGTAGTTACTGAAGATTGCTATGTACTATATTCAGTAACTACAATTTTCAGATTTATTTGGTTATGCAAAAAAGAAAAGAAAAATATATTTGTCTATAGAGTATAATGTGCTATATTTAATTGCATTGTTCTCAAACATTGTCCACTGTTAGAACTTATTAGTCGTTGTTGAAAGCGTAGTTTGGTTGATTGAGACAAACAATTAATGAATAATGCCATATTGTGATCTACACGTTTTTGATTTTTCAAACATACACGACAAAAATATGGATATTAGAGATGGCCCAAGTTTGTGTCTTTATGAACCTTTTCGCTACAACTTGCATATATATAAAATTGCTTTTAGTCGTATAAAATTTTACGCATGCTATCGAATTTAAATCTAAATTATGCACTAGCTACTTTGTGTTTTCGAGCATCTACATTATTTGGATCCTCAACTATACAGATTAACATATGTAGGTTCAATTCACCATTCAACAATTTAACGCCACCATACCGATTATTCTACGTCAGCAATTGAATGTAAAATTGTTTACAAATCAAATCTTTTTGTACAATGAATATTTATTTTATATATGCTGAAAATCAAAAACCAGAAATCATCCTAAGAACAGAATTTCAAAACCAGAGCATATAGTAAGCCTCGTCATAACGTAGAGTGACTCAAATGCGAGTTGGTAAGCCACACTGCCATGGATTCGGAGTAACCATGATCCCCCACAGCACGGTTTTGTATGTTCTTATCAATTTGATTGATTAGGATCCTTGATGACAAAGTAGCTTACCCATGACAATTTAACTAAAAAGAATAGGAATTGCCACGATACTTTTATTAACTATTTTTAATTTGGAATCAAAAGAATGGACGAATTGTTTATTGTACAATTTTCAAATAGGATTGTGTCGTCCATATGAAAAATTAAGAATTTCACTTACAACCTTTAATTAGAAGATCGATCACCATACGCTGTACTGAAACATTGTGCTTTCTGCGTCGTAGCTAGAATCTGCATTGTTATACGTTCCAAGCAGAGCCTGGCCGTACGAGTTAACGCCACTAATAGCGTTTCCAATCGTTATGTGAAAAGCGTCTCTAGGCGTTCCATTGTTGTTGTCCGTTTGGCTCCAAGGAAACGCTGTTAGCCTCGAACGCTGCTCTGGTATTATGATAGAGCTCTTATTGGTCTCCAAAGATGCTTCATCTTCAAGATTCACGGTGGTTATATCGTGAATGCTTGCTCGTCTCTTGTCTTTACCTCCGGAAAGTTGCCGGATAAAGTATTTTTGGGCGTGGCTAGCGACTTGTGTTGGCGTTCGTGTTATCACAAAGTTGCGCGATATGTTCCTCCAATCTCCTTTGCCGTATTTCTTCAAACCCATTAGAAATAACCTGATTGTGACAATATCAAAATGTGGAAATTGAAGTCTAAACCAAATTTTTATAAAAAAAAAAAAAAAAAAGTTTTTTAAGCCAAATAAATAGTTCACTTTAGGTTTCATAATGGTGATTATGGGTTATGTATGTGATTAGGCAAGATTGTACTACATAATTTTGCATAATCGTAATTTGTTTAACCGTATTCCGATGATACTGTATTTCTTCAAGCCCTCGGCCTGATTGTGACAATATCGAATCAAAGACATTTCCATAAAGCTATACAATGCACAATAATTAGTAATGTAAATACTGTATTGAATCTTTTTCCCAAATCAATTGTTCAATTTAGGTTCCTCAATAATTCTGTATAAAAATCATGATTTAACTATTTTACGATTTTGCATGATTAGCGTCCAATATTTTTAATCAAATTCTTTCTTGTAGTAATTATCACCATATGGCAAATACAATTATCTAATTCCGGTTTAATCTCAAACTTCTAGTAAACCGGAAAAAATAAAGAACAGAGAGACTTACTTGTGTTCTTCCTCCGTCCAAGGAACACCTTTCTTCCGCTCAAGCTCCGGCGATCTACCCGACGGAGACCGTTTGTTACCAACCGGATGACCCGGTTTGAATCCGTTTCCGGTCCAGTCCAGAGGGAAAGGCGAGGTGATGTAACCGGGGACCGGTATCAAACCGGCCTCGATGCTGCTGACGTCAGCTTCCAGGTCGTTGTACTGTCTGATAACGTCACTCACCGTCTTCCCCGGAATCACCGCGGCTACTTTCTGCCACCGATCAGGAGTGCTGTCGTCGTAAACCGCCAGAGCATTCTCGAACGCTTTGTTCTCCGCCGCAGTCCACGTGGCACCTTCGCCGGTAGCTTCGACAAGGACGTTGCTCTTCGTCTCTTCCATTAGCCAGTTCTTCCCACCGGAGGAGACATGCGAAGTCGTCGGTCTCCGAATCTCCATGTCCGAAAAAAAAGAAAAACTAAAGCTCTGTTTTTTTGTTTTTTTTACGATTTGTAAGTACAAATCATACCGACAGATTTTTAACGGATTTACGAGTTTGGAATCAATAAAAAAAATTTGGGATCTTAATTATTGAAAAGATAAGAGAATCAGAGGAAGAAGAGAGAAATCACTGTCAAATGATACTAATTGGTTTTTATTTTGATTAGAGAAATCATCTTGGAACATTGCTTATTTAGAAGAGTTAGACCCACTTCAAGGAATCTGAAAAAGTTTCAACCCTTTTGAAAAAAGAATCCAGAGTAAAATCTAGGGAAGATCTGGGTATTGAATAAATACTCAAAAAGAGAGAATTTTTTTTGTTGCTATGAAGAAGAAAGAAAACAAATCTACTGGTTATCCAGATTTGGTGGAACTAAAAGTACGAGTGGCTTTTTAAGTATCAGAGAGACTCTTCTTCAGAGTTAGAGATTTTAAAAGATCTGGGTGTGGATAAAATTTTCTCGGGAAAACAAACATTTGGGCTATACAGAAAAAAAAATGGAAAATATTAATATTGAATACCTTGGAGCTTACCCAATTAGGAAAACTAGAACGTGCAAGAAGAAGCAAATGAATCCATAATGGGAAAGAAAAAAACTCAAGTCAGAAACCAAAGTCTTAATCTTTCCCGAGTTTTTTTTTTTTTTTTTAAAGAAAGCAGAGAAAGGAGACGATGATTCAGAGCTCTTATAGTTCTGTTCTTGCGAAATTAAATTTTGGTGATGCTGTTTATTACGGAAAATAAAAAGATTAGATTCTCAGTTCTTACTCCTTTTTACTTTTTGTTGTGTCACCTTATAGTACCTTACCTAGTTACATCCTTGCTTAATAGTAACTCTTTCTAATTGGGTAAATTCGATGAAAGTTTATTAATTATATCAGTTCGAATAGGTGATTATAAACATTTGTAGCTACCAAAAAGTTACATTAAACTGTCAATGTTATTCTTTATAATTCTCAACAATATGCAATATGTAAGTTTAAATTTGGATGATGACGCAACAACACAAGTGATACAAATGTTAATTAAGTTGGAGACTGTTACACAATTTAGATGTTCATGATACAAGTATAAATGGCATAACAGCAGGCACTTTAGAATTCGAACAAATGTAATGCGATTAAACTGACAATAATATGAAGTATCTATATATACAGAAATAAACGAAAAATATGAATTTTAAACTTCTGAGAAAGAAGAAAATTTCCGTGACTGCTATGATTACAAAATAATTAATAATGATGGTGCATGAACACTGATATATTGTGATTTGTGTGATAAATAATTATCGTTGAAAGAAGAAATAATGATTTCATCTATTTTTAATTTAGAATATGCGAAGTTGACATTTTATGGGAGTATACAAATGCCTCAATGAACAATAACATTTTCAACATTCTAATTAAAAATAAAGCTATATAATATACAGAAACAATACGTTGGTGGTGATACTGTTGTTTACAAAAAACCTTTATATTTTTTATTTCAGTGATTACGTACAGTTTGATTATATTTTCGCAATTTGGGATTTTATGTGTCAGATCGGAAAAAAGCAGCCGCCAAATGAACGGTCGAGATCAGCGGTAAATTACATGGCCAAGTTGTACAAAGGGGTCCACGAGAGATGTACGTTTTGTATTATCATTGGTCGGTCTCCTACTTTATTTGTTTTTTATTTTTATTTTTTAGATCTCGAGATATCTGTTTCCGCCATTATGATTTGTTCACGTGGAGGATTACTGTACGTTCGATCTATCCTTTGTGATTTTATGAAGAGCAGACACGTGGTGATAATTAGCGTTGGACAGAATATGTATGCTATTTTTTTTAATCGTCTGAATTTATTATTATTCATTACAAATGATGAGAATTGTTACATCGACAATTTTACAACGGACAAATCTTCCGTCTTGATCCATGCCAGACGATTCTATCTTGCCTCACCCTGAAGATCGTAAGTAAGTTTGCTTCCATTAATCTGCATCAATGATAAAAAATCGCATATTTTGGGATTCGAACTCCAGACCTCATGTTGTATAAGCATTAATGAATCATTGATCAAACAACTAGACCAAGAGGATTTCCACAAATATGTATGTTATGGTCCGAATAATAACAAATATATACAATATATGTAAATTTTTGTTATTATTCATTGTAAAACGGTGCATTACAGTTCGTCACTACTAAAAGTCTCAATTGATTTGATAATGGATAGTGCATTAGGGTGCTTCCTCGGAATCAGTGTTTTGTGTTTTAATTGGTTTTTTTAGAATAGAATGGACAACATGTTTTTAATGTATAAGGTGAAATTATCTTTATTTTTTTTACCACGAATTTTAATTTGAGATAACAAACTCAAAATACATAGATTCTTAACAAATTAATAGGATATTAAAAATAACATGAAATTGATAAAGTATACACATGTTGCTAACAAAATGACGTTTTACCCCTGCATTCTCGGTTTTGACGACTAATAGATTGCATAACCAAAATCTTGGTTAATTCAGAGTAGGTTTATATGGTTCTATTAACGTCATCATTAGTTTTTCTCTCATGTGCATTTGTTTTTTCTTTCTCTCACTTTCTCCTTTCATCTGAAACTATGAATAAAGCATTGCAAAGAAATATCAGACATTTATCGATTTTTACGGCGGATGAGATGGTGATGGTATTGGCGAAAGAGAGTATGATAGCGGCGAAGAGGGTGAAAACAGCGATGGAGATGGAGGAAAGTTCATAGATAGTGGAGGGTGAAGAAAAGGAGAAGTCAAAGAAAAAAAAGATGATGAAAAAAATCTGGCAAAAATATCGTAAAACTCCGACAATAGGTCGAAGGTTCTCCGAAAATCTTACAAGATTCCAGCAAAAGTCTAGAAAACTATAGTTGACTCTGTGAGTTACTGAGTTAACTCAATGAGGTGACTTAGTAAGTTGAGTTTGAGTGGACTCAGTGAATTCATTGGTCGTTAATTATTTTCTTATACATTTGATATTTGGAATTTGTTTTGTAGTGCTAACATATAAAATAGTGGATAACGTAACAATTGAATTAACGGTAATTTGTATTTTGAGATGTTTAATGTAATATGTATTATTAGATAATGATTGAAAACACTATGCATACTTAGCAAAAAAAATATTGTGTGAACAATGAATTGTATCTAATCGGTGACAACATAATTAATCTCTAGAAGCTATCAAGAATACAAACACGTTCATATGGTTATTTTTGAATTTTGAACTAATCTTATAAGCACGTTAATATGATTATCTTTGAATTTCGAACTAGGTTTCTAAATTATTTGTAAGACCGCCAACTTATAATATAACGTATAACATATTATTTATCGATAATATGTATTGTTGCATGTTTAATGACTGAACACATTCAACATAACTAGCAAAACAAATTAGTTCTCCGATTCCATTGCATAGTAACAAATATGGGATGTAGAGTTCACAAATGTTTGGCTTTATATGCGAGGTTCATGGTGTTCGGCAGTGGATCATCATCTTCTCTGATCAAATCCACTAGAGAATTGTCTTGTTGTACATTAGTATGACTAGCTTTGTATTCCGAATTATTTTTCTTAATTTATTGATAGATGTTTAAAATATATAATAGCGGATAACATTTTATTCCACGGTATTACGTTGGTAGATGTTTAATGATTGAAAATAGTCAACATTCTAGCAAACCTCAATGTTAAACATCTAACAAGTATAATAGCTAATAACATATTGGTTAACTTATTGAGTCGACTCAAACCAACTCACCAAGTTAACTCGCTGAGTCGACTCATTGTGGAGTTATAGAAGCGATTAGGTTAGAAAATTGGGAAAACGTTATGGATTCACGGCTGTTCATCGTTGTCGACATAGATTGTTTGTATATTGTTACTTTCCATCACTTCCATCATTCATAACCACCGGTAATCATCACCACCATTGGTCATGATCACCATTAATGGTGATTAACTTATCTTCTCTTTGGTTTTGTGTCCAGCAACGAACATCCAGATTGGTAAAGGAGGAAGTTTTTCCGTCGAAATCTGAAGCAAGAGAACAAAAACTCAGATTTACTTTTAAAGAACTCGTTAACTAAAAAATTGCAACATACACTACCATTAAAGTGATACTATTGATTTTTTTCTTGGTTTCTCCGTTGCTTCATTTTCTCGCTCTTTCTCATTCACTTTATCATAAAAACCAAACTTTTACTACGTCAAAACGACGCATATAATACTAGTAGATTTTTCCCTCTTATTATTGAAATCATAATAATTATTGATTCAATATAGAGTTATGTATGGAACGACTTTATAGATAGATATACCAATACATAAAGATACTCGTAGATTTGTTTCTGACACTCATACAACTCTCACATTCTCACTGCACCATTGAACGTAAGAAATATCTACTGATGTAGGGGCAAAACCATGTTAATAAATATTGAATAGTGTTTTACATAGTGAATGTATATCCTGCCAATTAGCCAACAATCCGTGTATATCAGTTGCAAATTCTCTTATATTTTTTGAACATAAAAAAATTCTGAATTTAACAAGGTTTAAGGATATATCTTACCTTGTCTGAGTTTAGGATACGAAAATTTAGGATATGTACTCGTTTTCAGATAGTTATGTATGGTTCATGTTTCTGTTACGCTCTTCCGAGCCTCGCTTTCTCTAGGTAGCGAAGAGTTTTCAAACTATAGTTTGGACCAATAAAATTATATTTTTTTTAATTTCAAATTAAGATTCTTTTTAAAAAATTTCAAACAATTTTTTTAAAAAAATTAGTAAAAAGTTTATATCTTAATAATAAGCTGAACTAATAGAGATACACTGTAGTTATATGTATATATTTACAAGATGTGTCACCAAACTGCCATCTCTTAAGTTATTCTCTTTAGCGACAAAAATTCATTTCACATAATTGTCAACTTAATCAGTCTATGTGTCTCATCACAGAGTTTACACAACAAATACATCAATCACCTATGTTTGTCATCATGATTCATGAATCTTATGATAATCAAACCGATCACGTTTCGAAAAGATTGAAATGTACGATGGAATCCAACATGTTCTTCACTTCCGGGAACCCGTAACTGAGTGAAGAAGAACTATAATCAAAGTACTTTTGCACGGTGTTTTGAGTTTTACGATTTATACTCCATGGCATAATTTCCCAGTATGTATATATTACAATAGTTGACCATATCATTGAGTTGTCTTTTATTCAATATACAATATTAATGATTTTATTTATAAAAGAATACATATATTTGTTTTATGTTTTCTTTTAATAAGAATCTTGGAACATGTCAAAAAAATCCATTACCAATAGAGTGTAGTACAACATAACATTCCTAATTTCACGGATCACATTATATATGTGTCCTGTTTACAATGTTAAGGGAGTATTAGTTAATCACATTTAGTCAAACATATAGTATATATTAGTATATTTTAACCCGCTAAGCTTTGTTACGTGGCCGGTAATGGTACCATACCGTACTTAGGGAATATAGTATCATTTACTATTAGATAAAAAAAAATTAATTTGATAAACTAAAAAAAATAAATAAACAATAACTCTCATTTACTTTACTATAATAAAAATACATGTTTTGGAAATATAATTAGTCAATTGACAAAAAATGATTGACCTAGCACCACCTGTAAATCATCTGTTAGTTAACTTAAAAGTGCTCAATATGACTAAAAATATAAAGAAAACTAGAGATTGTCTACGCGTTGCGTGAAGTTTAAAAAATTAACACGATAAAAATTAATATTAATTATTTCTATTTATTGATTATTTATGTATTTAATATTATATAAATTTGATGTTTATTGTAAATAATTATCTAAGCTAGAAGACTAATGGAGTGTTATTGGGAGTAGGATTTTTAATAATTTTTTAGAATTCTTAGATTTCACTGTTATTGGTTTATAAATTCAAACAATTTTAATTAAATCCACTGTTATTGGTTTATAAATTTTAACAATCTTAACGAAAGATTCTGTAAATCTAGCAAAATCTAGTGTTATTGGAAATATAATTTTAACAATTTTACTCATTAAACAAAATTTTCACAATCTTAAGTATATACATGAGATTTTGAGAATTCTTACGACACAATTCTTTCATAGATTTATTGAATACACAAAACTCTTTTCAAACTTAAAAAATCTCTCCACAAATTTAACAAATCTCTAAACTTTTTTAAAAATCAACAAACTCTTTTTGAATTCTACTCCCAATAACCTCCTAAGCATTTGTAGCAAATTGTTAGACATATACCATATTATATATAAAAATAAATATATTGTTTATTGATAAAAATTATAGCATATGGAAAACATTTTCTATATCACAAATCTTTAATTTGTATGTCTGAATCAATATTCACTATGGTTCCTATAAAAAAATGATTAGTCGTCTTTTTTTTTGCATCAAATACGTCTGCAAGTTGTAGTATGCTTTACTTCTACCAAGACATCTACATCATCTCAACAGAGGTGTTGTAATGCATTTTTTTTGTTTATTTTATTAAAATCTTGAATCATAAGGAGAAAATATTTGATACTTGATTGTATTTTGAGAAATTTTAAAAAATACCACATGTTCCATGCCACTTTACAAAAATATCACCTTTTAAAAAGTTTTGCAAAAATGTCACTATCTTTTTTCAGTATTCCTATCCTGTCCTTGTCTTTCGACTCATATAATTTGACTTTTTAATTTTTTTTCTTGTCCGTTTTTTTTTCAAATTTCAGTTTTTTTATATCTCAACATTTTTTTTTTTCAGATCTCAACATTTTTTTCTCAGATCTCGTTTCTCTCTTTTTTTGAACTAAATCTCATCTCTTTCTCTTAAAACTAGATTAAAAATATGAATTAAAAGTTCACAAAAAACAAATTTAAGATGATATTGAATTTTGTGGGTTGAGAAGAAAAATAAAGAAGAGGATAAGAGAAGAAAAAAACTTTGTAAAACCTTTTGTAAACTTTGTAAAAAACTCTTATAAATCTTGTAAAAAACCTTTATAAACCTTTTAAAAACACTTATAAACATTGTAAAAAACCATTATCAACGTTGTAAAAACCTTATAAACTTCGTTAAAAACTTTATAAACCTTTTAAAACGCTTATAAACCCCGTAAAAACCCTTAAAAACCTTTTAAACCCCTTTATAAACCTTTTAAAAATTTTATAAACCTTTTAAATACCATAAAATTATTATTTCAACTGATTATAAGATTTTTTAACAGTTTATAAACCTTGTAAAAAACTCTTATAAATTTTTTAAAAACTTTATACACCTTTTAAAAACCCTTATAAACCTTATAAAAAACCCTTATAAACCTTTAAAAAATTTATACACCTTTTAAAAACCCTTATAAACCTTGTAAAAAACTCTTATAAATCATTTAAAAACTTTATACACCTTTTAAAAACGTTATAAATTATTATTTCAATTGTTCAATTTTTAAAGACAGATACAAAACTCTTATTAATTTTTTTAAAAAATTATAAAAATTTTAAACAGTCAAACAAACCTTTTAAAAACTGTAGAAATTTTATAAACCTTTTAAAAACTGTAAAAAAAAGTTTATAAATTTTATAAGACTTTTAAAAACTGTAAAAAAACTTTATAAAAACGTCAAAATCCTAGATTAGTAAGAATAACATCAAAAACAAAACTCATCCAAAAATAATCAAAAACTCAATTATGTAAGCCAAATCGAACAAAAACTTTTGATTTATAACCAAAATCGAATCAAAAACTCAGATCTACAACAAAAAATCAAACAAACCCAGATTTGCAAAAAAAAAAAAGTTGATAAAATCTGGATCTAGATATGAATCTGTATGTGTGTGTGTGAGAGAGAGAAAGAGATTCATATCTAGATTTGGTTTTTTCTTCTTCATCACCATTGAAAAACTTAAGTGATGGAGAGAAAAAAATATAGAGAGATTCAGATCTAGATCCAGTTTTTTCTTTTTCAACACATTCATCATAATTTTCTCCATTAACAAGAGATTGAGAGAGAGAAAAAAAAAGAGAGAGAGAGATAAGTTTTCTGGTTTTTGGGAAAAGAAAAAGAGAAAAAAAAGTCACGTAGAAGAGAAAGAGGAAGAGAAAAAGAAAAAGAGAAAAAGAAAAAAGAGAGAAAGGGACATTTTTACATTAAAATGTGATTCACGTAGAAGACATTTTTGTCTCTTTCTCGTTAAAAAGTGGCAGATTTGCAAAAGTGGTTCCGTGTGTGGCATTCTTGCAAAGTGTTCACCCATGTGTGGTATTTTTGTAATTGATCCTTGTATTTTTGTCTCACTCTATTTATCGTTTTGTTGTGATTTTTATCTTTCACATCAATTCATTGGTGAAGTATTTCTGTTTTTCTAGATTTACAATTTGTGGTGTAGTAAGTTTTCTTTCGAGAGTTTTCGTTAGGAACGTTACTTTATCCAACACAAATTGTTTCAATTGCATTAGAGAGTGATTGTTAATTTGGTAAATTTACTTTAGAAGCTCTGAAAATATTTTTAAACAGTTAAATTCTAAATTTCTCCAATCAGCCCTAAAAATCCAAAAATTATTCTTTAGTTTTCTCACATCATCT
The DNA here is from genome assembly GCA_964056655.1 of Arabis hirsuta. NCBI lineage: Eukaryota > Viridiplantae > Streptophyta > Magnoliopsida > Brassicales > Brassicaceae > Arabis > Arabis hirsuta. The sequence continues at coordinate 32,998,284 of OZ053302.1, forward strand.
TTTTTTTTCATGTTATGCTCATTTTATTAAAGCTTTTATTTTGTGATTTTTTTTATTTTAAAATCACAGTTACTTGTATCGAAAGCAAAAAAAAAATTAAAAAAAATGTATAGAATACTATTGAATTTGATAAATGAAATATCTATTTTTTATACATAAATATACATAAAAAGTATATTGTAATTTACATAAAAATTAAAAAATGTACACAAACAATTAATTGTAACTTGTTAAAATTAATTTATATAAAAAATAAGAATTGGCTATTTAATTGTTAGAATTAATTGTTAAAAAGATTTTAAACGACACTTAATTTTTCTTTTTCTTTTTTAATAAATAAATTAAAAAGACAAATGTCAAAAAAATTTGAGAAACCCTATTATATTATATAAGATCGTCAATTCTAAAACTCTTTCGCACATGTTTCATATATAAAAACTGCCAATAATTATATTGATGAGAAGTTGTTAAAAATATATATATATATATATTGATGAGGAGTGGTCATGCAAGACTGCCATTAAAAAATAATGATTTAATCTGGTTTATTATTGAACAAGATGTTCACATCTCTCTTTTTTATACCGCATTAAAATATAATTTTTATTTTCTTCGATTCTAAATGGCCCTTTCGACTTTCAAGGGCTAATTGTTGGAGAGACATGGCAATAATTGAATAGTGGTTTTTGCCATTTTTGGTTCAACTAATATTCTCCAAACACTTTTTTCCCATTAATAGAAGTCTTCCAATTTAAATACTGTTTTATGATCATTTAAATACTTTAACATGGAATAATCAGAAATCTGTTTAAAACAAAAATTAAAATCAAACTGTGGTTTTAGTGCACCAAGGGACAAAACGTCTTGCGAAATGGATGAAACAGCCAAAATCTTTTGGAATCAATTCCCTGACAATTTGGTTTATTTTCTCTTGATAAATTTTCATGGAAATTTTGATTCCAGTAAAATGCTTCTACGAACTTTAAGTTAAATGCTCATTACATTTTTAGTTTCAAAAAAAAAAACTTCAAGTTAAATGTGAATTCCAGTATAATGCTTCTATATACTCGTAAATAATATTTTATTTATATGCCACAACTCTTTCTCACTTTGAGGCATTGCGTTCCACGTCTTATAAAGATGTTTGAGGAGTGAACGTATCATCTTCAAAAATGATTTTGAGATCTTATTTTTCTTACCGAACCTAGAAACATGAAAACAATGTGTTAGTAAAAAAATCAAAGTTAGTATTAATTTTAACATTCCCTACAAAATTTTAATAATTTACCAAGTCGAGTCGCTTCGACACATTGGGTCGAGCTTTGGAATCTTCTCTCGGTCCGGTTGAGTCAACAACTCTTCGATCGTAAGTTGTTGTTGGTTGGAGCTTTGACTGTCCGGAATATGAGATGGGCTCGGGGGGTTTGGGGCTGTGGGGTTTGTGTTGTCGCTCATCGCACGATTCGGGAGGTTAACAATTCTACGGAAATCTCTCATCGACCTGCAAATTGACCCAAAAAAACTTCACTCCAAACATTTTGCAATGGCCGAGAGGTTTACAAAATGGCCAAGCGGGTTAATGAATCAAACTTTACCAACTTTCATAAACTCTAAAAAGTTCGTACTCATCACTCGTTGCAAAACCCACAAACATTATGAAATCTAATCGAGAACCGTCAAATTCTTCAATTTACAAACAATTTACACACAATTCACAATTTCATAATTTACAAGCATGCTCCAAAAAGACCAAGATTTCCTCATTTGTTCAATTTATCAAAATCTATTGCTCCTAATCTACCAAAATCTAACAAAAATTCACTTGTTCAATTTCCTCATTCATCAACTTGTTAAATTTTCCAAAAATTCACAATTTCATAAAATCTACCAAAATCTACCAAAATCATTGCAAACACATACATGTTTTGTTGTAGAGGTGAAGACCGGCGGTGGAGATGGACGGAAAAGCTGAATTTGACCAATCTATCCTTGTTCTTGATTCTACACTATATCGCGTTATTAAAGCAGAGCAGAGATAGTGAACTCAGTTAAGTGATAACTCTACGAGAAAATTCAGAGATCAACACAAAGACTAAAATTCAGAGAAAATTTTGTGGAGAATATCTCGTAATTCTCTTTATATAATATGTGATGGGGTATGTGTTTCTAAGGTTGTGTCTTCATACATAAACAATTGCGTTTGTTCACAGAGAGTTCCCAAAAGAACATGACTAGCAATGACGTCATCAATTTTTTTTTTAACAAATCTTGACCATCCAAAACAAATAAACAAATGATATAAACCGTTGGATTAGATTTTTTTTTTTCCTATAAAAAAAATGTGACATCATCGTTCTCAAAAAAGTGTTTTCCTATATTAAATCCGTCGGAAATTCAGGAGAAAATAAATGTTTTCAAAAATTAAAATCCACATTTTTTACACAATTTTTTTAAGCAAATTTTATTCCACACATTGAAAATTAAAATCCACAAAATTAAATATTTTATTTAAGAAATTTAAAATTCACCTTAGAAATTTTAAATTAAAATATATTACAAACACAAATTAATTTTTTTTTAAAAACACAAATATAGTTATAGTCCGTCTGAATCCGATAAATAATCTGAAGGTGCTGAGTCCGACTCTTCGTCAAACTCCCCAATCTCTTCCTCTGAATCCTCAAATATAGCTGCGTCCGTTGTGAAATCGATGACAAGGTCAACCTCAAGCGAATGATCAATCGAGCCAATATATCCGGCGGTGCTCTGTTGCAAAGGTTCGGTATCTGCTACCCCATCTACCCTTCCTCTTGGGTTAATTGATGTCACTGTAATCCATGGATCTTGTTTGTTTCGTACTTGAGGGTATGGAATATATGAAACTTGGTTTGCTTGTGAAGCAAGGATGAATGGATCGTATTTTTGAATTCTCTTCCTCGAATGTACAGATGTAACACCAAACTCGTCTTGTCGAACACCGGTAAAAGGATGATACCAATCACAGTAGAAGACACCATAGTATACAAGATCACCGGAATGTGAAGAAATTCCAGAATTAGAAGTGGACCTTGTGTTCATTTCCCTATGGATCTTAAAAGCGTATCTGCGGGTGCAGTACATCGGATATGACATAGCAACCGATGTTAGGCAGTTCGACAGCTCCTCTAACCACGTTGGAAATTGATGGCCATTTGATTTCCAATGCGAGATCTACACGAGACAACTGTTTTCCATTAGTACACGGGCATTTAAATTTTTTACATAAATTAGTCGTCATCAAATTTTTCACTTACGTAGAATGGTAACCACCGGTCAAATTCAGAACATTTTAGCACATTCAATTCATCTTCTGTGTAAAGTGGATTTTTCTGGCGTAATTGGTCCATGTAAATGCTAAAAAAAGCATATCATCATTATTTTTTTATTATCATAAAAAGAAAGTTGTGAATTATTTATTTTGTTATTAAAAATACCTCTCGTATGGCATGACTTTTTCGCAATTTGTGAGAATGTACATATGCAAGTGTTTTTGCTCCTCGGATGAAAGCCTCCTTGATTTTGCTTTCCCACTTAGTCGGCCGACTTGTGCAAACATATGTGGGACATAAGCTGGATAAATGGGTTTTTCTCCTCTGTCATCGTAACGCCCTGGTTTTCGACTCTTTGTTTGGACTTTTGAAGGGAAGTTGTTTACCGCAAAGTTAGATGTTTCCTGATTGATGCTTTGAGCAACAATTGAACCCTCTACTTTGCTTAAATTTTTGACTTTTTTCTTCAGATGGAACATATAACGCTCGAACGGATACATCCACCGATATTGAACAGAGCTACCAAGAGCTACTTCTCAAGGAAGATGAACCGGAAGATGTTCCATAACATCAAAGAAAGACGGCGGAAATATCTTCTCTAGATTGCAGAGGATCATTGGTATCTTCTCCTCCAAATTGCGTATCCCGTCCACTGTAACGGATCTCGTGCATAAATCTCGGAAAAAAGCACCTACCGCTGCATAGATCAAATATAATTGTTCGATATACATTAGATATGAATATATATATATATATATATAAATATGTGATAATGTAAATTGATTTAAATATCCAAAATTTACCTGCAATTGCTCGATGGACGTTTTATGGTAAGAGGTCTTCAAAGGCAAATGGAAGGAGGCATTGCATGATAACATGACAGTCATGACTCTTCAGTCCAAAAAACTTTCCTTCCCCCATATCAACACAATTACGAAGATTAGACGCATATCCATCTGGGAATTTAACATGATGCGTAATCCACTCAAAGAACTCTTTCTTTCCTAAACCATCCAACCTGAAGACCGGGATAGGACATTTTCCATTCTCCATGACATGTAGTTCCTTCCGAGAATATATACCGGGCAAATCCAATCTAGACTTCAAATTATCTTTTATTTTTCCTTGCACATTGAGCACTGTATTGATGATGTTATCGAAAAAGTTCTTCTCAATGTGCATGACATCAAGATTGTGCCGCAAGAGATGATCTTTCCAATATGGTAAATCCCAAAAAATACTCTTCTTATGCCAATTATGTTGTTGCCCATAACCGTCAACATTATCATGCCCATTACCACCACAGTAAGCCGTAGTCATAACACCAAAATCACGAAACTGAGTCATAATATAATCACCATTTAACTCGGGGGGTGGACGATCGTGAAGCACTTTTTTTTTCTTTGTAAACAACGTGGTGCTCCGTCGGTACGGATGATCAGCTGGTAAAAAACATCTATGACAATCAAACCAACACGCCTTTTTGCCATGCTTTAATTGGAATGCATTAGTGTTATCTTGACAGTACGGGCATGACAACTTTCCGTAAGTTGTCCATCCAGATAATATTCCATATGCTGGAAAATCGCTTATGGTCCACATAAGCACAGCTTTCATCGTGATGTCCTGATGGCATGAAATATCATATGTTCGAACACCATGGTCCCATAACTCTTGCAATTCATGAATCAATGGTTGCAAGAAGACATCAAGCGAACGCTTCGGATGGTCTGGACCGGGAACAAGGATAGTGAGGAATAGAAACTCTCGCTTCATGCACAAAGTTGGAGGCAAATTGTAAGGTGTGACAATGACTGGCCACAATGAATATTTCCTCCCTTGCTTCCCAAAAGGATTGAAACTATCCGTAGATAACCCAAGGTATACATTTCGTGGCTCTTCTGCAAAATTAGGATATAATGATTGGAAATGTTTCCATGCACCTGCGTATGAGGGATGCGCAATTTCTCTATTAAAGGTATGCTCTACATGCCATCTCATAGGACCGGTAGTGCGCTCTGATTTATATAATCTCTTTAACCGCTCGGCTAACGGCAAATACCACATCCTCTTAAACGGTACTCGACCTCTACCACTTGTGTCTTGAAACCGCGGTTGGCGACAAAACCGACATTTCAAGCGGTCGCCATCCTCTCTCTCCAATATATCATACAGTTGTTGATGCACACATCTATCATTTCATACGACAAACCAAGCCCGAATACAAGTTTTTGTATCTCGTAGTATGAACCCGGGTGAAGATTATCTTCGGACAGAATATCTTTCACATAATCAGCTATCGCATCCATACAATCCTCTGACAAATTCCAATCGGTCTTTATACTCATCATTCTGTATGCAGAGTATAAAGATGAAAGACCCTCTTTGCAACCAGCATATAACGGATCAGTTGATGCATCTACCATATCAAAGTACCTTTGGGCATCTAAAATTGGTCCTTCGGATCCATCCTGAAAGAACGATGGTATATTCTCCCGATAGGCTTCGTTAACCATTTCTTCCATACCTACATTTTCATCTACTTTCGGTATTGGTTCCTCTATCCTATCCGCACTAGTACTAGCATAATTCCCCATTGAACCATCTTCACCATGCAAATACCATATCTTATACCCCGGCATAAATCCGTCTCTATAAAGGTGTTGTAATACAAAACGCCCAAATTTCTTTTTACAATTCCGACATTGAGAACAAGGGCACGACATTTTACCTTGATCTTCTATGGTTTGCGGTTGGTTTAATGCAAGATTCATAAATTATTGAACTCCATCGATAAACCCATCCGTAAGTAAACCTGTCTCTGGATCATGAGAAGGTCTATCCATCCACGCTCGAAAATATTGATCTCTGTTTGAAGGAGCCATTTTTAAGTTTTGTTCTTCCAATTTTCGTGAATGAAGGTGTGCTTTGTTTTAAAAAGCATTCTGGGAAATTTCCGACGGATTTCCCACCGAAATTCGGTCGGAAATTCAAAATTTAAAACGGTTAAAAATGGCTCCAATTTTTTCCTACCGATTTCCGACCGCGTGAATTTCTGACCGTTTTCCGACCGAATTTTCCAACGAATTTCCTACCGATTGATTTTCTCACGGATTTCTGACCGATCTTACAACCGTATTACGACGGAAATTTTTCTGTCGGAAATTTCCAACCGATTTTAGACCGAAATTTTCCGGTCGGAATTCGGTCGGTAATTTCCGACCGATGGTTATCCGTCGGAAATTCGGTCGGAAATAGGCCTGTTTTCGTATAGTGTTAATTGACTAGTGCAAATCTTTTGATTTTGCCAAAGAGGATCCGTGATAGTTGGCATATAGAAATCAATTATTTTATACGATTCCGTTGAGCACCGTATGATTTTTTTTTTTTCCTTTTGGGTAAATCTACGCACTTGCCATTTGCCAAATTGCAATAGCAGAAGAATATAACATTGCCTAACCCAAAAAAAAAACATTATAAAGTTTCCCTTTGATATATATATCTTGCTTTTTTATTACATACTATGAAAACTTTTACCAAACCCCCAACCTTTATTCCCGAAAGTAACTCCACATATATATTCTACCAAAAAAAAAAAAATATATATATATATATATATCCTAACATTTGGGAAGATCGGCGGGTGGAGGAAGCAGTGATTGGTCAAGGCCGTGACCATTGTCGACGACAAAAGCCATCTTTAATCCCCAAGTTGTATGGATTTCCAAGTGACAATGCATGAACCATACCCCTTTTATGTAACAAATCAATTACACACAAAAAACAAAACTTCAGCAAGTTGGACCGAGAATAGTCAGATACGATAATTCGCTACAAGAAATATAAATACCAAAAACAATAACAAAGTCATGATTGAAAAAGACTAACTAACTGTTTTGACAAAAGTAATGTTTTATAACTTTTACTTCTATAACGAAAGTTAGAAGTATTATATATTAGAAATTAGAAGTATTATATATGCATGTTTAAGTTGTTATTTTGATTATAAAAGTACCTGGATTATCGGCGATGAATCTAATGGCAGTCCAACCACCAGCTGGAACTCCAACGGTGTTTCTCTCTACCGGATCAACCAAATTGAATTTTTTCGGATCCTTGTTTTGGTTAAAATTTCCTAAACCTCTACCAACTTCGAAGAAATTGAAACCGTGAAGATGAAACGGATGGTTTTCGGACAAAACCATCGCTGTGTTTTGTAGAACTATTTGCACGGTCGCATTGTATGGAAGCCGGTAAAGCTTTGTACCTTTCATCGTCGCCGCATTAACGCTTCGATTTACCGGTGCCGTATAGTTATACGGATTCGAAGGTTTGGCCGGGAAATCGTCGGTAAATACGTTAGAAATGTTAAAGAAATGAGCTTGGAGAAGAGCGGTTTTCGGCATGGTAAACGTTACGTTGTTTATTCCAGCCACTAACCGAATACCGTTGTTGCAGCTCGGACAAGGGTTAAGGCCAAGACTAACCGTGAAAAACAAAGAGTGGTCGACTTTGGTCGGAACCCTCGTCGGATACTCGCGTGAGTTCAAGCTCCTGAGAGATCTAGTGAATTTGGTCGCAACCCACGTTGCGTTTTGCGGTGGAATCGATGCAAGAACTGTTTTTCTCGATTGGGAGACGGTGTGGCCGATGTAGTGGAGAATGGCGGTAGCAGTAACGTTGTCGAATGAGATTGGAGCATCCATAAACGTTGTAGCCGCGACCATGTATTTGGAACCAGCGTTTGCGTTTGCTGTTAAGAGAACGTTAGTAGTCTGTCCCGGAGCGATAAGGACTGTGTCGGTTTTAAACGGTTTAGTATAAACAGCGTCAACTTCCACAACGGTTAACTCGTGACCAGCAATTTTAAAGAAGAGTTCTTCGTTTAAGGCCGCGTTGATGATCCGTAACATATATGTCTTTCCTGGTCTCACTGGTAAACCATAACCACCTACACAAGTGAAACAAAAACATAAATTTTATGTAAAAAAAATACTAAGGTTCCGAAAAACATATGCCATTTTGAGTAAAGTAGAGGGAGTGTCCCAAAAAACATAGTGCAAAACTGCATTATCGTTTTTGGTACGTTCCGTCCGCTGCCATTCATAATAATTTTCAGAACATGTGTAATTAATTTACGTAAGCTGGTAAATAATTACTTTGAGAAGGACAATTGGAGACGGGGCCTGAATGACCATTGATGGTATGTGAATCAGAAGCGATAGGAGCCGTTCCAATATTTGAAGCCTCGTTTATAAGTTCTTCTACGTCCGATTTCCACCATTCACCTATATTATCAAATAATTGTAACTCTGGTGAGAATCACTGACAGGTTAAAAGACATGAGTGTTTGGGTTAATTTGGGGGTAGCTCACCAAGAATAATGGTTTTCTCTTTGTAAGGCTTAGGGAAAGGGTATGGGACACCGAGCTTAGGCAAGATCACAATGGCCCCGTGCACCGTGGCACGGAGCCACAAGATGTGAGCATGCCACCATAGGGTTCCTCGTTGACCCGTCAATGTAAAATTGTAAATATAATTCTGTCCTGGCTGGATAGGACATTGTGTTATGTAAGCCGGTCCATCTGCCCACCCTGTCCTCAATTGCCTTATTCCGTGCCTATATATATATATATATACATGTAAGAAATTTCGTTATTACATTTTTAGAATATATTTTACGCTAGTCGGACAACAAATTAACACTTAGACGTACGTGTACGCAAACATTTGTAGAAAGACTATAGATACTTTTGCTTACAACTTTACTAATATATGCATATATAGTCTCAAAAGTTTTAGTTAGAAAGATAAAAGACAATATTTGTTATGGATATTACAAAAAAAAAATTTTATAAAAAAATATGTATGAAGAACCAAAAATGAAAAACATTTTATTTTTACATTTAGTATCAAATAAATTATATCGATCGCGTATACGAAGCATACACATACACTACACTACCGTTTAAAGATCATATACGCATCCGTTTCGTTTCGTCGGGATACAACATTGCACAAACCATTATAGACTGGTTATTATAATTTATACCGTACGTTATTGTCAATTATCTAGTTGTTTACCGTTATACCATGGTTTAAAAGGGCATCCTAAAAATACCACACTTTAAGTTTGATTTTCAAAAATACCATCATTTTCAATATTGGTCATTTTTTAAATGTTTCAAAAATATTATTATTTATTGAATGTCCAAAAATATCATAAAACTAAAATTAACTTTGAATATTCAAATCTAAACGCTAAACTTCATACACAAACTCGATTTATCCCCTAAAACTATACCATAATTTTATAATAGTTAACCCAAACTCTAAAAATTTAAATTACAAATCTTTGAAAATCAATTTTGGTGTTTGTGGTATTTTTGGAACATTCAATAAATGATGGTATTTTTGGAAACAAAACTTGAAAATGTAGTATTCGAAGGAATTTCTCTTGTTAAAATTATGAGGTTGACTTGAAGAAAGAGATGGAAATTCAAGGTTCACTTTCACCAATGTCTAAAAAGGTTTGTTTGAGGTTGCTCACCAATGGATGGAGACGTTGTACTTGACGTGATTCACTACTTTGATCAAAACGGTATCATCTTCTCTTGCAACAATGGTGGGACCTGGAAACTGGCCATTGACGGTGACGATAGGCTTCGACGAGCAAAGCTTCGTGGTGTTCGTCATAACCACCTGACCGTGCACACATTTAAATCCAATGGTCAGTACATATGCATGAATCAAGATGCAAACCGCAAATCATAATTGTTATGGATTTCACATTGGAAATAAGTTAAAACCTCACATAATATAGAAAGATATATAATAATCCACTCAATGGTTTTGATTTAGTAATGACATAGCTTCTTGCTTTTTTTTTTACGAGTGACGAACCATTTTGCGAGTGTACATGCATATGCACTTACACATGCATATATATAGAGAGAACTTACATTAAATTTGTAATGTCGGATCATTGAGTGTACGGTGATCGGCGACAAAAAGTATACCACCAATAGCGTTAGGACGTAGACACAAAATCGTCCCGAAATCTCCATTAGTTTCGAAATCTTCCTGTGTCTTGGTGTTTCTTAAGGTACTAATTAGTGCATGTGTGTATATATATAATACATATGTACGTGACTGTGTGTGAGCTATAAAGGAAAGCTAGCTGTGGTATGCAAAAACTAGATACGATGTCGTTTTTGCTTGTTAGGTTGAAGAAAAGTCGTTAAAGAGAACGCACCGGAAGAAGAAAGAAGAAGAGATGAAATGTTACAGGTCAAAAGTGCTTAGGTGATCTCCATCTAACTAAACTCACCCACACTTGCTCTTTTACCTCGCTAGTTATCTTTGGGGTGTAATTAATAAAGTTAATTCATATATATATATATATATATGTGCGCGCGCGCGCTGAATCTATAAATAATATTAATTTTTGTGGAGGTATCATACTTTAATTTTTTTCGTTTGCTTTAAGTCTTTCAAACATCCATCTTGTGAATTGAGTAACTAAATGCATTTATCCAATATAACTTGATTTCTCTAACAAGGAGGGCCTAAAGCTTATCGAATGGGGGAGACTTGAGATTTGTAAGTTTATAATTGATTTCAAAATTATTAATGTTCATAGGAGTTTTGTTTTTTTAGATTTTCAAAATCATCCGAGTTATTTTATAGTTAGGAATGATTGGTGTTACGGTTTGACCCATAAGATATTATCTAAAATGCAGATAGACAATATATTATGGACGCATCGTGTTTTGACTTTATAACAAAGTATATATATCTTCTTACAAGCTAATTAATTAAAAATACTTTTAGACCAATTCAAGTAACAACTAAACTTGATCTAACCTATTTTTTTGTTATAATTAATACATGCTTCTAAAACATATATATTTTATATACAACTTAGAAATATAAAAGTTTAGGTATTGTACAAAAGTCTTATTACGTTTCCAACTGTATGAAACTAAATGAATTTATTTGGATGCAATTTTGTACACTTTATTGTGTTTGGATTTACTTAGACTCGATATCTTTTTAATTGACTTTATCTAAAACCTTTCTATAAAAATATTTATTTATAATTAGTTAGGGATATAAGTAGATTACAGTATTGGTCATTGACAACTTGTTTAGAGTTCATTTGAAAAGGTAAAGCTAAAAAGCTACTTCTTGGTAGTTATATAACAGCTCATCTAATCAAATTTATTCAATTTTAAAAGAAAACAAACAAAAAGACAGTGATTATTCATTGCTAATTCAATTAATTTAATAAATTGGATGCTAGTCACCAGAGATAATGACACCGTATTAAGCTCATTGCTGCTAAACAAACAATCCCCCAATTGTGATCGATTTTGATTTATCATAGTAAATGATAAGGCCCAAAATAAAACAACAGGCCCAAAAATTATAAAACGGTATCGTTTAATTGAGCATTTGTGTGTTGGTCTGAAATCGAGTCTTCTTTGTTTCGTCGGCTATAATTTCTGCAAGTGCCAATGTCGCTAGCGTTAGCTCGTTGATCATCGTACAGTAGCTTGATCGTATCTCCTAGCTCTCCAGAGAAGAAGATGGTTCGGAAACAGTTTCAACAGGCTAAAACGGGTAAGATTTTTTCTACCATTTGTTTACTTCTTTCCCGATCTCTAATAAAGGTTTCGGCTTATATACGTCGTTGAAATTCATGAAGATAGATCTATAAATTTGATGTGTTATATTCGTGTATATCTCCGGATTTTGTGGGTATTGGTTAAAGGTTTCGGCTTTTACTTGTTAGTGTGATCTATGTTAGTAGCGGCACGTAAGGTGTTCGATTAAATGCCTCAACGAGACCATTTTAGGCTCGTTTTGACTCGGTTGGTTATCTGTTTGTGACAGGAATAGAGGCCTTGAAGTCAATGGATCCAAACAAGTACCTGAAGAAGGTTGGATTAGGTCGTGACGATATGTTCTTTTGGAAACAAGTGGGAAAAGCATTGCTATGCACCTACACAATCTTTGGCATGGCATGGCTTTACAATGAAACGTCTCCTTTAGGTTGGTGGACGTTGAAGCCGAGACCAAAGGAGGAGAGAGAACTGGCTCATTTGTATGAGCGGCGCGAATTTCCTTATCCAGGTGATACAGAGGCCATGGAGGATTTCGTTGCAAAGGGAGGAATGATCGGCACTGCAATTGGGCCTAAAGGGATCGTTGAGTCTGAAGGTGAAGCCGATAATTACCAGAAAGAAATGGAGAAGAAGAAGTTTGACAAAGAGGCTCAGAAACTGTGGTTGAGAATGAGGAATGAGGTCATGACTGAGCTTCAAGAGAAAGGGTATGATCTTGAATAAATTGGAAAAGAGTTGTCATAAAAACTTGTGTAATTTAGGCTGTGCATCGGTTAAGTTGGAGATGTAACCATTCAAACAAGTGTTTCTATCTATGGATTTTCAGATTATAGCAGAAAGTACAGAACTTTTGTATGACCGATTTCTGTTCTACAATACCATAATATCGGTACCAAACTACCACTGATGTTCTTGCTCTTCTTGGGAAGTAACTCTTGTCCTTTTATTGTTGGCTCCATTTACGTTTTGGATTAAACCCTTTGGAATGTAACTTTATGCTCCCATCAAAATTAGTCACTCAAATGTTATTGTAACTCAGCTTCTCGATGTTATCGATCGGAGCCAATGTCTAAAATAGTTTTCTTTTCTATCAACAAAATCACCATTGTAATTGAATTATTGAGATACACTTAAAAAGTAGAAAGAACATAATGGGGTTATGATTTTAGTTCATATATCTATAGAACAGTGGGATAATAAGTAACAAACATGGTAATTGCTAATTACAACACAGTATCAATATATGATTCAACATGAACTGACAATCACAGATCAGTCTAGTTCACCAGCCTACTTTTCCCTGAGTTGCTTGTCGCATGGGTCCTTAACGGCGTCAAGTAGAATCTAACCATACCATTTCTGAGTTTGTCCGGCGAGTAAGTACCAAGTTTGGCGTCTCTCTGGAGTAGATGATTCCTTTTGCCTGCAATGCCATGAAACAACCCGTCTTCACACGAGCTTCTTCTTCCGGTCTCAACACCGGTAATAGAGCCATGGAACAGATCATCACATGAGCTTCTTCCACCTTCAAAGCCATTAACAATAGAAGCACCATGAAACATACCATCATATGACTTTCTCGCACTAACGCTGTAGCTTCTAATGAGTTTCTCGCTAACATCACCATTGTTTTCTCCTTTAGCAACTCTCCTAAGCTTCAACAGAGACTCAGCTAAAGAACCCTCCATTGCATTTCCTCCAAGTTTCAAACTTTGCTCGGTTTTGATTTCGTTCTTGCTCGTATCGGTTTTCCTCTGAATCAATCCCCATAGATTCCATCCTTTAGGCCATTTCTTTCCAGTCTTCTTCAACCCAAAACCATCCTGCTTCACCTCACTAGCAGCGACACAACCAACACTTTTAGAACCTAACTCCAAGCTCTCAGGTTTGTAATTCTTGATGGAATACCAATTCGAATCCCTTAGTTCCCTCTCTGTAACAAGCAACTTTGCTCCATGAAACAAACCAACAGCTTCAGGTGATACCTTAGCATTAGAAATAGCTTTGAATTCATCAACCTCGAGCAATCCATGTCTCGATGATCGGTCGAAGCTTCTTCTCCGCCGTGAATCCAAGTAGTAATCCCTCGTTTGAGCTGTCCCTCCTGGGTTCTTCTCTTCTTCATCGTCTTTAGCATCTTCAGTTACAGCCGACAGTGGAATCAGCTTCGGATACGTCTTTCCGATCAAACATCCGTCCCATGACGCTCTAGGCTCCTCAAACGAAACCCGACCTGCATCGAGAGACAACCTAGGATCTACATCACATGACCGACGACCAGGACCAGTTTCTGATCGGCGTTTTGAGTCAATTTCGCCGTTTCCGGCAACATTCTTGGGATGTTTGAGTGAGAATTTCTTCAGTGTTCTGCTAAAAACCGAAGCGATATCCTTCAAATCTTTGCCATTGTTCTTCTTGATTTGGTGATTTCTCGATTCCAGATCTATAAACTCCTTCATCGTCTTCTTCTCTCCATCATCGATTTCTTCTTCTTCTTCTTCTTCTTCAAAACCCCTAACATCTTCTTCTTCGTCTTCCTCCTCTTTCAAATCCGGGACAATGGAGATCCGAATCGAGCTTTCGAGTCGCTCTTCGTCGTCGTCGTCGTCGGAAAATCGGTTATTAGACCTAACGTCACACGATCTGCGTCGTGGTTGGTCGTAAACAGATGCTGCTGCGTCATGAATGGAGGAAGAGCTAACACGTCGGAGCTCAGGGACCTGATCGGAAGAAAGAGCTTCGATGGTGGCGAGGCGTTCGCGGAGGCAAGTGGCACAGAAACCGGTGGTGGGTCTGGAAGAGGGATGACGGTGACAGACGGCGGAGTGACGACGGCGACGACGCTGGGTTTGGTGGGTCATGGTTTCAGGAAGATGTGGTTCAGTGAATGACAGAGAGTGAAGTTGAATGGGTCAGTGCCATTTTTAGGATCTCGAGAAAGAAGAGAGAGTGGCGTTGTCAACACTATAGAACCTCTTTCCCTTTCCTTAAACCCTTTTTAATTTTATCTCTTTTATTATTTGTCTCTTTTCTTTTGTTTTCTGTGTCAATTCATTCGTATATTAAATTTATTTCGTGCATATGTTATTGAAATGATCAAATGCATACCAAAATAATTTTGCCAACAAAAAATTAATGTGATATCTTTAGTTTTATCAATTTCATTAGTAGAAATGACTTTTAAAACCTAATAACGTTGGTTTTGATTTTTTTTTTTGTTTAGAAGTAAAAATGGCTAATGTGATTGATTCTGTCTTACATAAACTTTCATAAACAAAAATGAAAGTCTAAGCATTTCAGACAATCAACATGCCTAAATGATACGACATTGAAAGGACATAATGAGTACTATTACTCTGTGTGATCTTCCATCGTTAACCCATCATCGACGTTTATATGAACATGCTTTTAACTCTGGCCACTTGATTTTTTTTTCATTTGAAATCGTTTGCTCTTTTTTCTAAAAATGCAATAGGATGAACATCTTATCCGAAAAGTCCTTTAAAACCGAAGTAAAAGACTTATTAATGTTTAGGTTTTGAGTTTCGATCTCATTATTGTTTAGGTTTTCATATTTAGTTTTCAGTAAGATATTTTGTTCTTATTCGTCGGCTTAGTATTTGGAGTTTTCATTTTACTTGCTCGCATTTTGTATCTTACTAAAAAAAACATTAAATAATTTCATTGAAAAAAAATTATCGTAATAAATGCATTAGTGATCAAGTGGTAATTGATCAGTAGTTCTCATTTGGAAAAGAATTACCATGTTAGACTTAGGTCATTAATCGATTAATTATCTAATTTTTCCCGTTTAATTTAATTAGTCAAAATTATGCTATATTTTTAGAAAATTCGATGAATGAATTATTCAATGGTCACACTTATCTTAAAATAAATCAGGTGATTAAAAAAATTAGATCATCTCTTGATTATATAAAAAAATTACATGAATAGTGTATAAATAATGAAAATTATGTACTATAATGAGTTAATTAATGTTATGCGTTAGAGCATGATTATAAGTAGTAAATATGATTGAAGTAATATATAAATTTTATAATATTAATTGTATTGAGATTGATAAATAGAGAGAGAAAAAAAGAGAGAGATGTTATATTTATCCACTAAATATAGGTAATATAGATTCTATATTTAGAAATCCAAAAATAATTTGAATAAATATAAAAATTTTATAATATTAAAAATCTCTTATATTTATTTTTATTTATCATCTATAATCATGTATCTAGCAAATTTCATTTACTTAAATATAAGGGGGAAAAGGAAGAAAATAGCAAATTTCATTTACTTAAATATAAGGGGGAAAAGGAAGAAAATAGCATAATGGTGTCACATGAGTGTGGCAGAGAGAACCAAAGGAAGATGTGTACAAACACATCCCATTATGGAGCTGACCTCTGCGTTTGTAGGACGAACGTAAAAGGCTCTTAATCAGTTGAAATAAATCATTTTGTAAATTGTGAAAACACGTGTGCCACTTATATACTATTATTGCTTTTTAAAACTTTGGTGTTAAATATTTGGATGCTTTCGTCATTTCTTTGGATTCCCTTTGAATCAAGAAGTAGCTCAAATGTCAACTTTTATAATTCTAGCTTTTTTCTTGATAGTTGGGATTTATTAGTGTTTGATTGGTTATTGAATTTCAAGATGATGCACCAAAAAGTATTTTAGTACTATCATGAACTCGATGCGTGTTATTAACTTATTTATGAGATTATTCAGATAAATTTATTGTTTTACGATTTAATTCTATAATATTTATAATTTTTTTATCATATAGTTAATATAAATTTATAATGTGTAAGAATATTTTTTGTGTGTTATTAAAAATATGATTTGAATTTTATTTATATATATATATATATTTTTTTTTAGGTATGCATAGTATAAATTATGTACGAGAATTAAGATATAAATTAAACTTTAATAGTTTAAGACCCATCTTTAAATATTACAAAAATATTTTTGTGATTTAACGGGTTACTAATTAAAATTTAGATTTTGATATTAATAATTTTGAATGTGTTTATCCGCGTATTAACGCGGGTCATAATCTAGAACATTAATACAATACATAACATATCAATGTTATTAAATAATTTATTTAGATTTCTCTTAAAATATTAAATAATTTATAATTGTCAATGTTATTAAATAATTTATTTAGCCAAATAATTTATACATGTTATAAATATTTCACACTTTACACGGGTCATTATTAAACTTAAAATCGTAACTTCTCTATATAAATAATTGATCAAGTTTAAACCTTTAACGTTAATATCATATAATACTAGGTTAGGTCGGGTGCTTTGCACCGGTAATTAATGATGTAAAGCAGTTTAAAACATGCCAAATCATGTATATTTTTATCAAATAATTACCAATCTCCAAAAGTTTAGTATTTTATTGTTTGTTGTACATCTTAAACCACAAGGTGAACTTTAGGGAGGAAAAATCGACTCCCAACAAAAATGGCAAAGAATGGCCAAACACGTTTCCAAATCTCCGGTAATGCAGTAGTACCTTTTACAAGTTAAATTTGTGCACAATCACACACTAATTTCAATGTCAACCGAAATATATAACTTCTAAAACAAATTGGATACGTAATATCAAAATATGTAAAACTAATATTTTAAAAACTGTTTGTAAAACTAACTCGCGTGTATGCGCGGATACTCACCTAATAATGTATGTAAAGCAGTTTATTTAAGATTAAAAATATGATATTTTTTACTGTATACATAGTGAAATATTTATAATAAATATTTGTATAGTTTTAGTTAAAATAATCAGTTGTAGTTACTGCATAATTTTTATGTCAACTATGGCCAAAATTATTATAATAAATTCGAGATCCGTTTGTGTATATCTGAATTTGAGATTATTTTTGGGTAGGAATGTGTTTCACCAAATGATTGACAAAATATGTAAATCGAACCAAATCAAAATTGAACAATCGGAACTTGGACCAAAATATATAATAGTCTGAATGGATACATAAATTATTATACTAAATTACCACAACCTAATTCATATTATACGAAACCGAACCAAAATAATTGAGCTAACCGAAAAGTACTAAATAATATTACTTTGTTTATGTATTTTATTCAATTTTGTTGATTGATTAGGACTGTTTTTAATCCCATAGTCATTTGATTTTTCGCATTTTAAATTATTTTTATCTTTTTCAAATTTTAATGTTTGACCAATTTCAGAAATGTCACGGTTGAACTGTGACGCCTAAGCAATCTTGATTCTTCCGTGAGCCTCCCTAGGTAGGATCCAAACTTCCCCAACAAAGCGCGACCATCCTACCTAGACAAAACTTTTATCGGATCACCCCTAATGGATAAGTGCCAGTGGGGGGGGGGGGGGGGGGACACAATCCATCATATATGCCACATCTTTTCGTATGCAACCTTTCCCTCAACAGATCCACGCTCCCCATCAAAGCGCGACCATCTATTGTATTGTAATGATAAGGTGTAATATTGTAATTTTTTAAGTAATTATTTTGTGAAATTTAGAAATAGCTAGTCAAATGTGTTTGGCAAATGGAGTTAGAGTATTTGAAGTAAATAATATATGAAAATAAATGTGGTTGATAATAGGTATAAAAAACTAATTAACTGGAAAATTAAAGAGGTGAAAAAAATTATGAAAGTGACACATCTTCCAAATTGGTTTATAATGTTTTTTCTTTACAATATAAAAGATTAATGCGACATATTTTAAAAAATCATAATGATGCTAAAAATCTCGCTTAAACCGGATATAAAAATATTTATTATTCACTATTTAGCTAATTTGATACAGTTCCGAATAATTAAATGCCCACAAATTAAAGAAAACGGAAAAGATGAAAGAATTCAAACGAAACTTTCTAAAGTTAATCAATATACAATCAAATTTAGAAAAAAATAAATTCACATAATTGATTCGAAAAGGAAAAAAATTCACGTAATTGGCATATCCTTTATTTGACATTGTTTACATTGGTTGATGCATATACTGAATTTTTATTTTTATATGATGATGTTAATCGATTTTTTTTTGCTAGTTTTATAATTAACAAAACTGGTATTAAGTTATTATGTGAATGTATTTGTATAATATTTTTATCTAATATAATGTATACAATATCAATGTTTTTTTCCACATTAAATCATATAAAGTGAGCATGGAGTCTATTAATTTTCGGTGATATAATTTTTCAAAAAACATAAATCTTTGCATACTTTTGAAAAACATATGATAATTATTATTCATATAAAATTATGAATTACAGTTTTGAACTATTATGAATTATAGTTTTGAGCTATTCATATAAAATCATCGATATAAAATTATGAATTATAGTTTACAGGGACAGAATTTCTCTATCTAAACTGGTTTGTTAAATATAATATATACTCATGTTTGGCAGTAGAGTTAACCTTAACTTGTGTTAAAAAAATAATAATTAAAATATGTGTTTGGTACTTAGAATAGTAGTATCTTAAAAATAAAAATTAATTAAATAGAAAATACTGAGAAAAATCATGTTGATAACAAGAAATCATCAAAATGATCTTAAAATACTTTTCCTTTAATAAATAGAGGATTTACAAATGTTTGGTTTTAAGATTAAATATCAAAAAGAAAATTAACTCATATTTATAGTATTTTAATTTATCAAAAAGAAAGAAAAAAAAACAATTTAAGAGCTCCCAAAATAATATCATGACAAAACATGTTATGATCAACATTAGTAACAACAAATTTTATTGTTAAATATCACTAAATTTAAAATATCACTAAATTGATGGTAAAAATTGAGCACAAAACTTGGTCGAACAGGTCATGATCGACATTGACCCATAGAATTGGCAATAGTCCTATGTACGATAACTTAAATAAAATTGTTAATTTTTTTGACATCTCTAAATATGTAATTTTTTTTGCTATGTATTGAGGCTTTGTCTTTTTTTATTAGCACAAGCGCAGAAAAGAGGACAAATTACTGGTTTCAAGTAAGCAATATTGGGCCTATCATTACTCATTTGCTTTTTTTGCTGATGATTCACTGTTATTTTGTAAGGCAACTGTTAAAGAATGTGATCATCTTCTAGCAATATTAGAGCTCTATAAGAAATCTTCAGGTCAGGAGGTGAATTTTAATTGGCCATAACATTTTCTAAAGGTATTTGTCCAACCTTTAAACAATACATCTTGCAAACTACTCAGGTTCACAAAGTAGGAGGGTTTGGTAAATATCTAGGTCTTCATGAATTTATTGGTAGGAGTAAAGTTGACACATTCTCATATTTGGTTCAAAGAATGGTGCAAAAAGTAGAGAATTGGTACTCAAAATTGTTATCTCCTGCTGGTAAAGAAGTTTTAATCAAGACAGTTCTCACAGCTTTGCCCACTTATTGTATGTCATGTTTTATGCTGCCAAAAAAGCTTTTAGAAAGATTAAAAGCAGTTGCCCGGAAATTCTTTTGGTTTTCTCATACAGATAAAGCTAAGATTAATTGGATTTTTTGGGATAAGCTGACAACTTCTAAGCAATTAGGAGGGCTTGGAATCCGAGATTTCAGAGATTTCAACATTGCTTTGTTGGCGAAATAGAGTTGGCGTCTACTTCAACAACCTTCATCCTTGGTGGCCAAAGTTTTTAAGGCAAAATATTACCCCAAGACAACATTGCTAGAGGCCAAGCAAAAGTGGTTCTCAAGTTATGCTTGGAGAAGCATACTTCAAGGCAATAAGTTGTTAAAGCAAGGGGTAAAATGGAGCATTGACAATGGGGAAAATGTGTATGTTTGGAGAGATCAGTGGCTGCCTACAATCCCTGCAACTGCACCAACTCCAATATCAATCCAAACCTCAAGGTAAAAGATCTTTTCATTATTGGAACAGCTGCTTGGAATAGTATTAAATTGCATTCACTGGTTCATCCGGCTGATATTCCTCTAATTCAGCAACTGAGGCCAACCCTCACTGGAGTTCAAGACAACATAACATGGCTTCACACATCTCATGGAAATTATACGGTGAAATCTGGATACAATCTTTTGAGAGCAAAACAAGGTCAGTCTTCTTCTACACTAGTTCCTCTGTTTATTTCATTGTGGAAACATCAATTACCGCCTAAGGTACAACATTTCTGGTGGCGCGTTTTACATAATGCATTACATGTAGCGGCCAAGCTTAAACATAGGAAAGTTCTTAGGGAGGGTACTTGCTCGATATGTGGTGAAGATGAAGAATCAATCAATCATATGCTCTTTCAATGCCGTGTAAGTAAGGAGATTTGGCAGTTGGCTCCAATAATGAATCCGGCAATTGACTCTTTGCTTTCTAGTGGTCTAACAGAGAACTATGATGCTTTTATAGTAACAAATTAGAAGTCACATGATCAATCTATGCTATTTCATTTTTTGGGATGGAGAGTATGGAAGCAAAGGAATGAGGTCATTTTTAATAATAAGCGTTGGCCTATTCCATCGGTAATTAATAGAGCTATTCAGGATTATAAATTGTGGCTTGAAGCTCTTGAATTACAACAGCAAGATTTATCCCACATATCTTCTTTGGTTAGGCAACGTTCTCAGGTTATACCAAAAAGTTTAGGACAAATTATGGAGCATGTTAATCATTGTTGCTGTTTAGTGGATGCCTCTTCGATTTCACAGCATCATCTTATGGGCATAGGATGGAGTCTATTTGATCGTAATTTAAAGCAGCTAATTAGTGGATCAGGATCTTTACCACCGACACAATCCCCTACTCATGCAGAAGTGGAAGCTTTGAGAATGGCGGTTGTAGAGTTGTATAAGCTAGGCTATCGGAAGGTGACTTTCTGTGGAGATTTGCAAAAACTTTATGGATTATTGCAACAATCAAGTTTGGATCTTTAAACTTCTCAAGTGCGATATCTCTCTTATATAATACATCTTCAGGATATTATGCGGATAGCAAAGTTTTGTAACTCACTCCTAGATATAGTACTTACAAAATTAATTTGCTTATATGACTATATAACACAATGGACATTAATTGATTCATATGAAATCCATAATAATTGATTCATACGAAACCCACAATAATTTTCATATAATAAAACTATCGAGTTAGCATTTCACAAATTGTTCTATGACTATTAGTAATTACGCTATAATTCATTTTTCCGTAAAACACCGATTTTTTTTTATAATTGCTACAATAACTTTTATTTATCTCTAAACTGTTTAAATCACAAGCACTTGAGATGTTATACATCAACACTCTTTCTTATTTGACAGCATTTGGATATGCTATTGGAAGCAATCGTATATCGTATCCATTTTATGGCTCTTAGGGTTGGATATTCATCACAAGTACTTGAAAACAAACAAACAAAAAACACTCATACGAAACGTCATATAAAAAAAAATGTAGATGGAATCAGTAGCTTACAGTGGTGGAAAGAGTTACTGCTTTGAAACTCGATTTTATGATAACAAATTGTCCAAAAGGTTTCATTCGACCCAAAACAAATAAGACAGTATCTCTCTCTTGAATCTTGGACCATGCGATGTATCAGACAGTAGCAACAAAGAAGACAAGAAGCTTCACTATCAATGTTGTCTCCATCACCTATAATCATAGCATAACCACATTTACAATTGGGTAAAACTGAAATAAAATTTAGAGTTTTACTAAATCCACAAAAGACTATTGGGTGAAAAATATACAAAAACAATTAACTTTGTGGAGTCATGTTCCTAATGAGCTACTTGCTATATTTGTAGCATCTTCATTTCCATCATCAAAGTTGTCTTGAATGTCACCTAACATATAAAGACATGAATAAATCAAGTTAATAGCTAAATCACAAGATATGAATATTTTTGTTTTACTTTCATTTTTACCTTCAAATTCTGCATAACCACGAAACCAATTGCGAGTACAGAGGAGTGCTTGAACATTTTTTGGAAGGAGGCGATTTCTGAACGGGTTCAATACCCGACCTCCAACGCTGAATGCAGACTCTAACGCTACAGTAGTGATTGGAATGTTGAGCAGCTCACATGCAATAGAAGCCAAATCACCATAGCGATGTCCGTTGGTTTTCCAAAAGCTCAAAACTTCTATATCTAGAAAACACTTTGAGTCTAGCCTAGATTCCTCCAAGTTTGTGTATTGCAGAGATGATCCCGTTGTGTTTGTGTATTGCAGAGATGATTCCGTTGTGCCAAAGGAAAGGCAGAACAACTTAAGAAGTCTTATGCCCGAGAAGGTTCTCTCGCCGTATAGGGGTTGATTTTTTGTTTTCAGTAGATTTTTAGGGGTTGATTCTTTGTTTTCAGATGGTTTGTTTATGTTAAAAAGACATTTTTAGATGGGTGTTTTGTGAAATAATTTGATACACATGCTAGTTTCTTATAGATTCAGGAGGCATCCCATGAAATTCAGGAAACATTCCTTGATAGATCAGGATGACATTCATAAAAATATTTTTTTTTTATTTCCTTGGAAAGAAAAAAAAAAAAAAAAGGAAAACACGCCCATAACGATCCGAACTCGCGTCATTATTAGGAGTAGGATCGAGAAAAACAAAAAAAAATGTGTTAGTGCATCTGCCAGGATTCGAACCCATAATTAACCAATTATTTACACTAAAAATCAAATCAAATTAAAATTTTATTCTTTTTGCAACGTTACATACGAATCTAATTTTGATGATCCACAATAAAATTTGTCTTCATTAATTACTCCATCAAGGAGAATGGATTCGATTTGTATAAGTAAAACTATGGAATTAATTATATTAATAAATATATATATATAAAAAAGATTACTTAGAAAATTAGAATACTAATTTCTAAAACTACATTTATTTTTTAATTTTTATTATAAATTCAAAATTATTAATATGTATAAAATAGATTGACAAAAAAGGTATAAAATAGCATTATGTTCGTAAGATTTTTAATATTATTTAGATGTTATGACACTTTAAAATGTTCATAATGCCATATGACTAATATTTACATTTAATTATTACATATTGTGTTATGTATGTCTTTATTTAATTGTATGATTTTCGTTTCGATTCAAAATTTGCAAAGATGCCTATTTAAAAACAATCGGTCGCAATCTTAAATATGTCAATGATTGCTTTCAGAATGATAAGAATAAATACTCGGGTTTTTTTTTTCTCACAATAATAAAATTAAGGGGCAATTACATTTTTGTTGTGTACATTTGCAACAATGTTATTTAAGAGTGTCTATTTGCAAAAATACTACTAATTATGGATTTTTAAAGCATAAATCTTAAAATTATAAATCCTAACAAATGTTTTGACCCCTAAAACTCCTTAAACCCTCAAAATTAAACCCTACTATAACACAATTAATCCAAACATAAATGATATAATGAAAAACTAATTTGTAAAATGATATTTTTGCAAATATTTTGAAAATGCGGCATTTTTGAAAAGTGACACTTGAAAAGTGGCATTTATTAAAATTTCTCTAAAATTATTGATTACAATATCATTTAAGTTAATTATGAAAGCTAAATTTAGTAATCGACCATAATAAAATTTTTAATAACATTAGAACCTGAATAAAATTAGTAATCGATCAAACTATTTATGAGATGTTTCTCGATCTCAAAGTTTTTTCATCGATTTTGTGTGCATATCGATATATGTGTTCACAATTTATGTAAATTAAATTAAAGTTATTTAATAATGCAATAAGATGTCCAGGTTTGTGGTTCTTTTGTAAAAGTTTAAATTATAATTTAAAATACTTTCTAGTAACCTATAATCATATTACTAGAAAGATTATAGATTAAAGGAAACGGGTTACAGGTTAAAGCTTAAAAATTTGTTGTGTTTACATTATTTTATTTTTTTCATGATTGTGTTGCAACTTACGATCATTGAGCGTTCAGAGTTACTATTTTATGGATTTAGATTTTCTAAATTCATTTCTAGTTTATGTTCGAATTATTCATTTCAAGTAGGCCTGGACGCGGATCGGATATTCGGAAAAATGCATTATTTGTGATTCGATTTTTTTTTACGAATATCTAATTTTCCTATTTACTTTGCTTCGAAAAAATTCGGATATCCCGATTTTTTTTGGATATTTGTGGATATCCGAATCTTCGCGGATATCTGTTTTAAACAAAAAAAAAATTGAAACACCATAATAATTTTTTCAAAAAAAAAGTTTTAATATAAGATTTAAACTAATAGATCAATAAATATATAAAATGAGTCTAATTTTAAAGAAAATTAGCCACAATACCATTTTTGGAAAATGGTATTGTCAAATATGCCATTATTCAAATTTTTTTTAAAAAAATACCATATTTTTGTCTTCTTCCTTTCTCTCTTCTACTCTAAAATACTAAAATAATCTTTTCTAACCTTTCTTTTTCTCTTTCTCTTTCTCTTCACGCTCATCTTCAACTCTTACTCTCTCTCTTTCTCTATCATCTCCATCATCTTCTCTCTCATTTTCTTCACCTCTCTCCTCTTTTCACGTGAATGGTGACAAGATAAAGAAGAAGAAGAAAGTGACGAAGATTACGGTGGTTAACAAAACGGAGATTCCACGACGATAGACAAGACGAAAATACGACAGTGGTGGACAAGATGACGACAGAGACGGTGGTGGATAAGATGGTAACAGAGACTGTCAAACGGCGGTGGAAAAGATGGCGACGGAGATGGTGGCCAGTGGACAAGATGAGGTCGGCGGAGGACAAGACGACGGCGGTGATCATCGACGGAGTTAGTGGACAACGACGGTGATCATCGACGAAGACGGTGGTGGACAAAGACAAAATCTTGTAGACCAAAATGTATTGGATTTGGCAAAGGATATTAGTGTCTTTTTGCTCTTACACGAATAGTAAATTGTGGTATATTTAGAAAGCTTTTTAGAGTAATGGTATTTTTGAAAATGTCATTTCCAACAAATGACCTTTTTTGGAAATAATCCCTTAATTTTATTCGATAAATTGTTTAAAAAATAAAAACGATAAAAAATAAGATATATATTTTTTATTTAAGAAATATATTTCAAATAAAGTTAATATCTATCTATTTTTACTATAAATATATTTGCCAAATATATTTAAAAGTAAAAAAAATATAAATATCACTACAAGAAAACAGGCAGATTTCCGACGGTCAAATCCGTCGGAAAGCCGTCGGAATAAGCCCTATTCCGACGGTTTTGACCGGTCGGTTCTATCTCGTCGGAAATAGAAATTCCGTCGGAATTCCGTCGGAAATACTGACGGATTTCCGACGGAAAAGAAATAACCGGAATCCGTCAGAAATCCGTCAGTATTTCATTGTTCGACGGATTTTTGACGGTATATAAAACCGACGGATTTCCGACGGTATATAAAACCAACGGATTTCCGACGGTAAATAAAACCGACGGAATTCCGACGGGTACACAAACCGACGGAATTCCGACGGGATATAAAACCGACGGATTTCCGACGGTATATAAAACCGACGGATTTCCGACGGTAAATAAAACCGACGGAATTCCGACGGGTATATTATTTAATTAAAAAAAAACCTTCGAATTTAATTTAATTAAATTAAATGAAATTAAATAAAAATTAAATTAAAATAAAAATAAAATAAAACAAAATTTAAAATAAAATTTCAATATTTTTAAAAGTTATTTAGAAATTTAAAATATTACATAACATAAAATCTACCGGTTACGCATAATCTCGTTCATCATTTCTTCCATTTCCTGCATGCGTGCCATCTGTTGTTCCATGTCCCGCATGCGTGCCATCTGTTCTTCCATTGCCTGCATGCGTGCCATCTGTTCTTCCATGCGTGCTGCATCTTCTACGCGTTGTGCCTCCAACCCGGTCACCCGCTCGAGAAGCTCGGCGTTCTGTGCCCTCAACCTACCATCTGCGTGAAAGCGGTAAGAATTAACGGACGTGGATGAACTGTCTTCCGGGAGGCCAAACATACGACCTCTGTGCTTAGGCGTAACCTACGATAAAAAATCAATCAATAAGTGTTACTAACCTGGTAGGTGAACTCGTTGATCATCTCGAATGGAACTTCCGTGGCCGGGGGAGTTCCTTCGACGATCGGTTGGGATTGGAGGTACTCCTCACCGAGCCTCTCCACGCTCTCCACGATTTCACGAGCAATGGGATCTTGAATTTCACCCGTCTTTCTGTTGGTGTGCGCATCTTTGACCAAGTCAAGATGTGACGGACGCACACCGGTCTTCTCAATCTGTTGGCATAGATAATGAAAAAAATATGAGAAGTGTTATAAATAAAATTTTGGAAAATTTATAAAATTACCAGCTTCTCAAGACGTGAAGCTTTGCTCGTTGCACCGAGGTTATGGGTCGCCGGTCGCTTTTCCGGTTAGACGAGTTTTTTCCGGAACTTGCTTTTGTGTCCTCCCGTTCCCAATGGGCAAGTAGTCCAGCCCATAATATCGGGTTATCTTGCAATCTCCGCGGCACTTTTCCTTCTTTGTACCACATGTCTTTCCATTCGTTTATCTTCAACGAATACTTTCGGGAGGCCTTTTTGTAGAACTCGCTTCGGACCCGGGCAGTCAACTGTGGGTCCCAAGTAAATTCTTGCTGGAAAAAAACGTACCCATATTAGTATTGACAATTTTAATCGAAATAAAAATCTATATTCTTAATAGGGAAAAAAAAAACATACCGCAAATTGCCGAAACCAGGTCTCCTGGTCGGCCACGGGCATCGAACTAAATGTGGGATACGGTTTAGTTATCAACGAATTAGTCATTGTGTTGATCGAACTCGTAATCCCGTTTCTCGAATATTGAAACCTAAACAATATTTAGTTACATATTTTATTAAGTTCAATAAATTAAATATATTTTTAAATAAAACTTACCAGGTAGCGCCGTCCGTCAGGTCAGGATCTAGGCGAGTCAACCTATCTCGACCGGGTTGCGAAACAAACTCCTCAATGGTCATGGTCGTGCGAGGTGAGGGTTGTGTACCCATAGGAGGAGACGAGTGGTGGAGATCCGGAAAGCTAGTCTCGGGGATATGCGACGGAGTCCCACTCATACCTCCCCTAGAGGAAGTACCGGATCCACCAGAGTAATGAAATCGCCCATAGTCCCTTCGATTGCCAAAATTTTTATATAACGTTAAAATTTACTTACATATATAAATATAAATTCTAATTTTAAATATATGTACCAGTTAATTTTAAATATAAATTTAATATACAAGTAATATACATTACGGATTTAGGGATTTTGAGAATTTGTGATTATGAAATTTTGAGATTTCAGAATTATGAGCTTTATTGGAATTGGGACATTGAGAATTTGGGATATTGATATTTTGAGAATTAGAGATTTTGGAATTTAGACATTTTTAGATTTTTTTAATTTGGGATTTTGTAATTTAGGGAATAATTTATGGATTTTTTGAAATTAGGAATTTTCTTGTGTTTGGGATTTGATAATTTAAAGTTTTATATATGTAGGATATTTAAGGAATTTGGGTTTTTGTAATTTAAACATATTAATAAATTAGTAAAATTACAGCAACTTAGAATTTTATAATTTATTTATATTAGACATCTTTATAATTTCATAAAAATAACAAATACATATTAAAATAAAAAATAATTTTATAAATCGAAAAATTAATTTTATCACAAAATTTAACTTTTTATAAATTTTTCTTACTCTCTAATTTCAATAATTTATAAATTACAAAATTCATACCTCCCATATGGATAATTTCAATAATTTCTAAATTGCTTTCAAGGGAACCAAGAGATGGAATCTATCAAACCTCCCATAGTGAATCTATCAAATTCTAAATCTATAAAATTTACATCCACTAAGTTAAATCATCCTAAACCAATAAAATTCCGACGGATACATCTCATAATTGATAATTTAGAAAAACTTCTAAAAACTTACATTGGATTCATGATATATTGATAGAGATTGAGATTGTGGCTGGATTTGATGTTGTATGCGTTTTCCGGCGAGTCTCCAAGCTTTTCCGGTGGAAGTTTTATAATTTTTTTGTCGCTTCGTCGGTGTAAACGAAGAAGATGATGGGGTTTTATTACAGAATTGCGACGGAAAACCGATTCCCGCACTTTTCGATGAGATCGAGACACAATGGCGGGGAAAAAACTACTTCCGTCGGAAATCCGTCAAAAATACCGACGGATTTTAATTTTTTTCAGTATAAAAAAATTGTTTCCCGCATTTTCGATGATATCGAGGTACCATGGCGGGGAAAAAAAATTAATTCCGTCGGAAATCCGTCAAAAATACCGAGGGATTTCCGACGGATTGTATTCTTTTTAAATTAATTTTTTTTTTAAACAGATTTTTTATATTATAAAAAATATTAATTCCGTCGGAAATCCGTCAAAAATACCGAGGGATTTCCAACGGATTGTAATTTTTATTAAATTAATTTTTTTTTATACAGATTTTTTTTATATTATAAAAAAAATTAATTCCATCGGAAATCCGTCAAAAATACCGAGGGCTTTCCGATGGATTGTAATTTTTTTTAAATCAAAATTTTTTTTATACAGATTTTTTTATATTATAAAAAAAATTAATTCCGTCGGAAATCCGTCAAAAATACCGAGGGATTTCCGACGGATTGTAATTTTTTTTTATAATATAAACAAATCTGTTTTAAAAATAAAAATTACAATCCATCGGAAATCCGCTTAAAATCTAGCGCTTAAAAGTCCGCGTGGTGACCCGATTGCAGAGTTAAAAAAATGTCCAAACATTTATTCATAAATTATTTTAAATTTATCCGGAAATTGAATAAAAGATTTACACAACGAAATTTTATAACAGATAAAAAACAAAAGCCGAAAGGAAATTTATTTATTTTAAATTTTGAAAAACATATGTCTCTGTATCCACTCCAAACTTACCTTTTGTTAGAACCTGAAACTTTTTTTTCCCTTTTTTTTCTTTGGCGGAGAATCTACATATCCGTTGCAAAATTCCCTTTCGATTGCATCAACATCTATATTTAAGTTGGGGCTTTCTGGTCTTTGGGCAAATTCATAATCATTGTACTGATCCTTTTTATTCTTCGGTGTACCTTCTAAATATCCGTCGCAAACATCTCTTTTGATTGCATCAACATCTATATTTAAGTTCGGAGTTTCTGGTCTTTGGGCAAATTCATAATCATAGTAGTGATCCTTACATTCATTTGAAGTACTTCCACCGTAAGTATCTGACGTTTCAATCAAGTGAGATGGTTTTACGTCTTCGAGAACACTCTTCTTGTCTGGATATTTGTCGCACTGAGATTGCGTTTCCCACGAGACGTTTGGAATGCGTTGGATGGTTGGCAAGCACTGGCTGTCCGGCACTATTGTTGATGAAGAATCTCCGATTGAGATTGGTGAGAACGTATCAAATTCCCACGAGTAAGTGGGTATCTCTTCAGTGTGTGTGTCGCATTGGGTTTCGGTTTCCCACGAGTATTTTGGAAGTAGAAAGTGGTTTGCCACGATTTTTGAGTCTTCATTAGGAGAGTTAGAAGACATTATTTGTGTTGTTGACAGGAATGAACGTATGAGGAACCTTATATAGAACGGAAATCCGTCAGAAACCTCCGACATAATACCCCGCCAGTCCCATCGGCCGTAGATAACGCAATGGTAACCACTCAAACTTTGCCGATATCGGAATTCCGACGGAACTAATTCCGTCGTTATGTCGTCCGAAAATTAGGACAGCTTTTATCCTGCGGAAATCCGGCGGCAAATTTAATAAATGATTCTGGCGGATATTACCATAAAGTACATTATAGTAGAGGGAACGCATAGGTGTTATAGTACAACATTGGTAAACAAACATTTATTCATAAATTATTAATCTGAATCTTCTGATGAACTTTCACTAGGGATGGAGTCTGAATCGTCGTCAAATTCTTCACGTAGTTCATCTTCATCCGAATGCACTAGATCATCGTCGATATGTGTGACATCAGTGACAAGGTCAATGTTATCCGTCTCCTCAACATGTGACATTTGGTTGGTTCGCGATACTTGTAGAGCATCATGTTCCGGAACTCCATATATTTTTCCTCGCGGATTAATTGGAGTTACTGTCATCCAAGGATCTGTCCTCCGCCCAACTCGAGGATATGGAATGTAGCAAACATATTCATTAACGGTGGATGTTGTTAATATACAAGAATAACAAAACCTAACGTATAAATATAACGGAAAACCTATCAATATATTGATACCTGGTCTGCTTGAGATGCAAGGATAAATGGATCGTAATGATGTAATTTCCGGCTTGAATTTATCGAAATAACACCAAGAGGGTCAATTCGAACCCCACTACCATTGGATGGATCATACCAATCGCACATAAACACAATGCACCTCAAGTCCAACATTCCTGGATAGTGGATTTCCAAGATTTCTTTTAAATGGCCATAGTACATGGTATCACCTGATTGCGCCGAAATACCATTGTCCGAAGTTGGCCTTTGACGTCCTTCGTCACGAATTCTGAACGAATATCCCCTAGTGCAAAATTCTTGAAAGAAGTTTCAAACACTCTTTTGGTGAAAGGTTTTCTGCAAATAAACCCTCCAATTGGTTAGGGTTTGCGATTTTACCATTCACTTCATTAAACCACAAGTCAACTCTTCAAGTAAGAGTTAACCCGCAATATAATTCATCGGATAAATTACGGATAATTTTTTAACAGTATCAAATATTTATAGCGAGTTTAAAAAAAAAAGACCTCATCGGATAAATTACTCAAATTATAGACACATCTTCTCAATCGGAACTCGGTTTGGGTTGGATGAACCGATCGGTTTGGCTATAAGAACTAAACCCTAAATAATGTTACCCCTTTCATTCGCTCAAAACTTGAGTTTCTTTCTTAGCCGCTAGGCGCTGGGAAGAAACTTTGCAACCGTTGTCAACAATCTGCGATCCCTCCTTATTCGCCTTTCTCATGAAACTTTGATTTCTTATACAAGTTTGCACTAGATCATGTTATTTGGGCATGTAATTCTAGGGACAATTTCAGTCCGGGATTTTGCTTTCGCTGGCCTAAATGCTCTTTTCCCTTTGATCCATTCAATGAAACTGCACCATTTTTGGGTTTGTAATGTCGCACCCAACCAAAAGAAGAACCTTCTAATTCGATTAGGGTCTTTGGTATGGATGTTAATGATGGGCTTGATTTTCTACAGGTAGGGGTGAAACTATTATCCGAAATCCGATCCGTTATCCGTTCGGATCTGCTCCAAATATTAGGATATCCAGGAAGTTCGGATCCAGATAAGGATAGTAAAATCTAGGATCTGGATAACAAAAATTTAAGGTCTGTATATCGATCCGGATCTGGATCCGAACGCATTAAATATATTAAAAACATATATATTTTATATTCTTTCTTATTATATGATGTTTTGGAGGTTCTTTTTTGGTTCCACATTATAAGATGTTCTCATATTTCTAGTATATTATACCTTTATTGATAACTGTGTGACCAATAATCTTTTGTAGTCTTTTTTATAATTGGTTGAATTTATATTAAATTTTACTTTTTGATAGAAAAAGTTTTTTCTTAAATGTCTGTGATTTTAAGCAAAACATCATATAATAAAAAATGGAAGGAGTATATATTAAGTTATTTTATATAAATATATATATATATATTAAAATTGATTTCAGTCTTTTTATAAGGTATTATATTTACTATGAAAAAATATCATTCAAAATTTTAAATAATAATTTTAAAAAGTTATTTTTTATTTATTTTTTTAATTATTTTAATATTAATTTCGGATTCGGATATCCTGAGTTTTGGTCGGATATCCAAAGTCCGGATATTCGGAGGCCATCTATCCGGATCCAAATACTTTTACCACGGACCCCACAGATTCGGATCCAGATATCATGAAATTCTAAGATATCCGTAGCCGTCTCACCCCTACCTATGGGTAATCGAAACCGGTAAAATATTTTGGGTTGAAAAATCGTTTGTTAACCATTAAAAATATTTGAGCCTAAATCAGGTAGTTATGTTCGGGTTTTTGTTCTAGACTGGTTTAATCTGTCAGGTTTCGGGACGCATATGTGTTTTTTGTAATCCCTAAAGTTAAAAAAAAAAAAAAAAAAAAACTATACCCTTTGTCGTTTTGACAAACCAGAACAGACTCTTTCTCTTATCTTTCTGCGAAGCCCTAGCCGATCCAATTCCGACCATAACTCAACCACCACAGCCGTAACTCTGTCGCCGGGTTTAACTATCCGCTGCACCTCTGATCACTGATACCTGAAACCCCTCAACCGCAGTTCCATTCCTCAGAGAACATCGAAGCAAATTACACAAGTAAGTCTCTTCGACTTCTCCTTTTACACGCACAGTTGCTCTTAGATTCTTACACACCATAAAGGCTGATCCTTTTTCTTGTTATTCCTCTGTCAAACCCTCAACACAGCTTGAACCAGCAACTGAAGACTTTCCAGATAACAAGCACAAACCAATTTGGGTGATGATTAACCCTCTCCGGTTATAAATATTTACTTTGAGAAATTTGGTGATTTAGAATGCATAAGAAACTGTTTGGTAATCATAAGAAATTTGAGAACTGTCATGATTTAGAATACATTTGAGAGTAGACATCTAGAACTTATGATAGATATCAACAAAGAAGTTATAATGTCTTAATTTGGGTCTCGGATTAAGCGTTTGTAACGAGGTACGAAGTTTAATCATCGATTGAACTTTCTCTGCTTGTAGATTTTGTGCTGTTGAACTGTTTGGTAATCATGTTTGAGATTTGTCTGAATCACTTCATGTGTAACCAAGTTTGAGCCTTTGATATCTGACTTGTGGTGTGGTTGTGTCTCTGGCCTTGTATCCCAATTTTCAGCGCAGAGATTATGGCAGAAAGAGCGATACTAGGGTTTCTGCAGAACAATGAGCAGATCCCGGATTCAGGTCAATTTTCTGCGGAGCACAACCTTGACCACGATCAAGTCAAGAATGTCATCAGAAGCCTACAGGGTTTTCGTTACATCGATGCTCAGGTACTCGTAATCTTAGATCTTGTAGTATTTGGTTGAATTTGGTCTGCGGACAAAGGAGAAAACTGATAGGGTTTCGATTAACAAGGGTCTAGTGGCTTGTTAGCTTAGCAAGCTTTAATATTTTCCCACTAGTTTTTCTATCATTAACAAGGTTAAGTGGAGTAGCTCGCATTTTACTTCTTATAACACAAATTGATTATTTCTACATGACATTACTAGGAAGACATGGGTTTTGACTGAAGAGGGAAAAAGATATGCCGCACAAGGATCACCAGAGGTACAACTTTTCTTAGCTGTGCCAGAAGAAGGCAACATATCAGTATTTGAGCTCAAGGTGATCACAATGTACATGCATATGTATATATAGATATGGTGGGATTTGTTAGTCATGCTAGTAAACAAAATTCTTGCTTTTACAGAAAAAGCTAGGTGAATCCATCGACAGTTTTGCCTGGAAATATGCTAAAGAAAACAAGTGGGTGGAGATGGAAAAAAAGCAAGTCTCAAGGAAGGTAATGCAAGATTGTTCTGAAATGGTTTAGTTTCTGTTTATCTGCTTTTGGTTCGCTATCCCCTTTTAAGTTCTGTTTGCTGTCTCTCCTTCTGGTACGGTGTTCTTGAATCAATTAAGCCTATTTCACACGCGGTCACTTTCGGTTTTGCAGGTTCAACATGTAGATGATGTAGTGCAAGCTCTGCTTTTACAGATACAAGAAGGGAAGGTTTGTCCCATGTCATTTAAGTAGAGAGTTCTACATTGCATTTGCCTTAATAATTGATATTGATTTAAGTGTCCCTTTCTACCCTTCAGGAAATTGACGAGGACGGTATCGTTTTTCTCAAAGGCAGAAAAAATCACATAGAACTAGTGTAACTCATTCTACTTTGGGTTTGTTTCTTTTGCGAGACTCTATATCAACAAATTATATCCTTTCTACTTCTCAGGAAATGGAATGGGTATTCTTCCATAAAGAAGGGTCCTAATTATGCTCCCGAGAGAAAGAAGGTGTCCACCGATTTGACTCGTGAAAGTCTACTAAAGTTTGTCCTATTCGTTGGCTCTTTTCAACCGTTTAGGTAGGTAGATATTATACAATAACATTGGTACTTTCCTGCAGCTGGAAAGAGTTAAGAGTTTAAGGAGTATAACTTCAATGCTAAAGGAGCACCTGTTGAGGCTGGTCATCTTCACCCTCTTCTCAAGGTAAGCTGACACCAAAAAAATTTGTTGTATCCCTTTAGTGTAAGCCTTGTGTTTCATATAGCTCAATTGTATATATTGCATATTATGGCTATCTTTTCGACATATAGCTCAATTTGTTGTCTCAGGTGCGGAAGCAGTTTAAAGACATATTTGTTCAGATGGGGTGAGAGAGACTCTTGGCATATATTGTAGTTTTTCCATTTTTCTGTTACTGGTCAATTATTAATGGTGAGCCCTTCTGTGGTAACAAGTTTGAGGGATGCCAACAAATAATTTTGTGGAGAGCAGGTATAAGGCTTATGGAGATCTTATTAGACACTTGTTCTTGCTATTCGTGGGCTGATCTGAACCTTTTTCCTATACAATGTAGCTTCTGGAATTTTGATGCATTGTTCCAGCCGCAGCAGCACCCTGCTCGTGATTCTCACGACACCTTCTTTCTAAAAGGTCCAATATCTTGAGTACTTAAAAGTCACTGATTTTATTTTGGGACAGCGTTTCTCAGGTTGCTTGATGACATCCCAATGACTATCTAACTTAAAAGTCACTGATTTTCTTTGAGTGTAGCTCCTTGTACGACAAGGACACTTCCAGAAGATTATGTTGAGAGGGTGAAACGTGTTCATGAGTCTGGTGGATATGGATCAAGAGGGTAAATGACTTGTATTTCTGGTTACTGCCTCGTTTTAGTTGCAACTAATTACACTGACATGGCCTTTTGCATTGAAGGTATAATTGTGATTGGAAGAGAGAAGAAGCAAACAAGAATCTTCTCCGAACTCACACAACAGCTGTCTCTTCTAGGATGCTTTATGCACTAGCACAGGTCTGACCAGACTTTTAGCTTATTAGCGTTTCAATTCTCAGTCCCATAACTGTGTTATGTTTGTTTCCAAGTGGTTCACTTTACTAGCTAGCCCACTTAAAGGTTGTGGAAAGTTGTTTCCAAATTTCATAACTAGATTTCTTTCTATCTGTTCTGTAGAAACCTTTTGTCCCCAAGAAGTATTTTTCGATTGATAGTGTGTTCAGAAACGAGGCTGTTGATCGGACCCATCTGGCAGAGTTCCATCAAATGGAAGGTATAGTACTGATTGGCAGATGTTGTTGTTACAGTTGGGGGAGGGGAATATTTCAAAGCTAGCATCATGATCTGTCAAACTTTTTGAATTTGCATATTAAACCGGCTAAATGATATCTAATGTTTTGATCAGGTTTGATATGTGACCGGGGACTTAGATTGGGAGACCTGATTGGTGTATTAAAGGACTTCTTCTCACGCTTAGGTAAATGCTTCCCTAATTTCGCCATTTGATTCTCAATTTTTGGTTCTCGTACACTCGAGAGAGAGAGAGAGAGAGAGAGAGAGAGAGAAACAAAATCTCATGCGATTATGGTTTTTCAGGTATGTCAAAGCTGCGGTTCAAGCCTGCTTACAACCCTTCCTTACACAGAACCAAGCATGGAGATCTTCGGGTAACTGATTGAAACTATCTAATCTTGTAAAATGCATAAAACCGAGAGAACAAAAAAGGATCAAACCTTGTCTGTTACTGGATTCAGCTACCATGAAAAATTAGGCAAGTGGGTGGAAATTGGAAACTCTGGAATGTTCAGACCCGAAATGCTTCTACCGATGGGTCTCCCTGAGGATGTCCAAGTCATAGCTTGGGTCTTGGTCTTGAAAGGTATGATTTTTTGAATTCCCTCCCCCTCTAACATCTCACGCTCTGATGTTTTTCTCTTTTGTTCATAAACCAGACCAACAATGATATTATATGGTATCGACAGCATCCGAGATTTGTTTGGACACAAGGTAACCACAAGATCTCTTTCTTCTTAAGATATCTTTAGATAAACATTCTCTTGTTTTCATTGCCATATATACTCAATTCCCCATTTCGTTCTCCGTCGCAGGTGGATCTCGGTCTCATTAAACGGAATCCGATCTGCCGAATTGGAATCTCATCGTCTTGTTGATTCAAAATGGTCGCCTTTATTTTTGAGTCTTTTTTTCTTCAGTTCAGTTGCATACAATTGCAGTTTTACTTTTCCAATATATTTTTTGGTTATTTACGTATAAGTTCGTGCTTAATGCTTAGATACCTTATAGACTAAAACGATACATGGAACTAAGTTGTTTTTCTTTTCTTTTGTTTGGTTGTGTGCTCGATCACTCGAGCTCGTAGATCCAAGCACTGACCCATGCATAAATGCTACCCACGAGCCACTAGCAAAGAGCGCGTCTTATTTTGATTAATACTAAAAAGAGTAAAAACCCATACAAGGTCCCAAAAATACACAGTAATTTGTTAGGTGGTAATTGTTTTTGTTTTCTGATAAAGATTTGGAATATTCCGACGAAAAATGATTTATTTTAAAACCAAAAAGTAAAAGTTTTCTTTGAGTTGAAATATAAATATTTTTTCAACAAAAAATCAAGGCAAATCCTTAAAGAAAAGCAACTGAAGGCGATTTAAAAAAATTAAAATAGATGATAAACAATTTAAATTTAAACTGAATTAGTGAATTATAAGCCATAATAATACAGTAAAACCTCTATAAATTAATACTCGATAAATTAATAATCACCATAAATTAATAAATTATCCCGGTCTCGAGTCGGGCCAATGTAAAAATTTGCGAAATTCGATAAGATGATAATATAATAATTTTTTTGAAATTCCCATGTAAAAATATGGTCCTAATAATATCATAAATTAATAATCATGTATAATTATGCATATATATATATATATATATAGTTTTTTGGCTTATGTAACTTTTTATTCTACTTACTATCTCAAACAAACTTTTATGATTGTTTTTTTCGGTATCCAAAATTTATGATAAGTTATAGACACGATAATTGATTTTGTACACATAATTTTTTCCAAATGTATCATAATATATATCGTTGCTGACTTTATCATCAACATTGATAACGATAACTATGTTTTTTTTCTCTCTAAATTTTGTACTAATAATGTATATTAATTTTAAATAGCTATTATATTATGATGTTAATATTTATTATATTACAATAATAAAAAGTATAAATCATAATCTCAAGTTAATACATATTATTTTTACAAATTAGTTTAATTAAATTTTTGAACAGAATATCATTTGAATTTTGTTAAAGAAAATTCTTACCTAAAACAGGTATATATCTCTATAAATTAATATTTATTAATTTATCGATTAATTAATATCTCTTTAAATTAATATATTTTCAAAGTTTCAACATTATTAATTTATAGAGGTTTTTATCCAAATGTATGCAATTGATATCAGGAAACAAAAAAAAAAAGGTTTTCATTTCTTATGGGCCCAAATCTGTTATTATGGCCCAAACCGATACAAACAAACCCACACGGGAGTTTGG
This sequence comes from Arabis hirsuta, assembly GCA_964056655.1. Lineage (NCBI taxonomy): Eukaryota > Viridiplantae > Streptophyta > Magnoliopsida > Brassicales > Brassicaceae > Arabis > Arabis hirsuta. The sequence goes on from OZ053302.1 coordinate 33,036,957, forward strand.
TTTGTTCGTCGTCCGGAGCAAGATCGCCGGCGAACGGCAAGCAGCCAAGTTTGTCAATATTCATGAATTATAATTTCAGGGACGGTGAAGATCTTTGCGTTGCTCTTGCCTTCTACATGGAAATTCTCGAATCGCGATTGTTCCACATGGAGCAAAGTCGTTTCACCGGCGATTTTCAGGTTATCATTTCGATTTATCATCACTATGACTAAATTTCACTATCTAGTTAGTGACGATCTCTCTGTCTCTCTCTCTAGTTGATTGGTTACTACAGTTTTGTGTTACAGATAGTTAAAGCTGGTTTCTTTGTATAGAAGAAAGAAAGACTCAATTTTTTCACACCAGGTTAGTCTCATCCACCATTCTATTGCTTATGTAGTTTACATTTTGGTGTCTCTATCATGATTTTTTGTTTATGTTTGAGACTTGTTTAGTCATATTTTAGATGATTCGTGGCTAAGGAATTTGCACGAAACTCTTATATAGGTGGACCTTCTTGCCAGCTTGACGGACCACATTTTTACTTGCTGATTGATCATGTAGACAACTTGCAGCTTTAAATAGAACCATCCCCTTACCTAAGTACTTATCAGAAACCGCCTCGTAAAGAGAAGATCTTCTCTTCTGGTTCTGTACTTTATAGAATAAACGAACTCGTAAACATTTTCGTGTTCAATCTTCATGAATACAAGTCTATTTCAGGTGCAACCTGAAGGCATACTCTAGAACGGAGGTATGGATTCCGCTGATCGGTTATTTCTCGAGTTCCAAGTGCTTTCTCGATGATGAGTATAGGATTAAAGAACATGTGGTTAGCTTTCTTTTCTTATTTTACTTCCTCCTTAGACTATTAAGGTTTCAATATCAATCAGTCGTTTTCTAGTCTCGAGTCTTCTTGTTTGGAAAAAGTCAATAGTATACAAAAAAATCTGATCACTGCTCATTTTCATTGACTATGAATATAGAATAACAACAAAACTTGCAAGACCAATCAAGTTCTTTGAATCAGTCTACAATCACATTAAAGAACATATACATATATATATTGGTTTAACAGATAATCATGGGGTCATAATGCTTATATTATATCTGTCGTTTAACAAAAAAAAAGAAACAGAATTACATGACTACAACAAACTTCATTTCTTGGACTTTGGTGGACATTAGAAATAATATTCACATCCTTTGCTATAACCATGTCTTAGACATATGCCAATGAGGAGCAAAACCCCAACGCCTCTCCACTTGCCAAGTGGAAAGCATCCAAAAGCCGATTCTGAGTATAATTGGAATGATCTAGGTACTGGCGAGAAGTCGAAGAATGTCTCCGCTCTCAGACGGGCAGCCAAGAAAGTAGCAGGAGTCTTTGCTTTTATTTTCAAAGGGAAGAGAAAGTTAAACCCAAGAGAATGTAGATCTGATCCAGGAGAGAGTAGCAGCACGCTCGACCGAGACTCTACATGTAAGCATATTGGTGTTTGATTGAATCTTTCCTAAAACATCCTTTCTTGAATCAGAAACATGCTTTGATACTTTAAAGCACCAGTGATACTTTAATGGATGAGATATATATCTATGCTCTCTACAATATTTTTTCTTGCATATGTGCAGTATCAGGCTGGACTGGTTATTCGTCACCAAGCTCTTTCGGAAGGTCAAAAGAAAGAAAGATTTCAGGTCAATATCGATATTCTGGTTCAAGATTTCAAAATTCTGGGAAAGATTCTACTTCTAGCAAAAGTTGGCACCTTGGTCCAGTAATTTTCTCTTTTGAGGAGCTTCTGAGGGCAACTGCAAATTTCGCGTCGGTTCATCAGATTGGGGAAGGCGGTTTTGGAACTGTATATAAGGGAAAGCTTGATGATGGAACCATTGTTGCTATCAAGCGTGCAAGAAAGGTGGTAACTTCAATTCCTTTTCTTGGAAAATATGTGGATGTCTTGAGAATAATTTGGAGAAAAAATGATGTATAACTGAAAATTCTGTGGCAGAACAATTATGGCAAAAGCTGGTTGCTAGAGTTTAAGAATGAAATATACACGTTGTCAAAGATCGAGCATATGAATTTGGTAAAGCTATATGGATTTCTCGAACATGAAGATGAAAGGGTTATCGTTGTTGAATATGTGGGCAATGGAAACCTACGAGAACATCTAGATGGTAAGTTGCAAGAGGTACTTCCTTCTTCTTCCTCTTCTTCTTTTTATTCAAAGACAAGTCCACTCTCTTAAATTTTAGGACAAAGAGAAAGTTTCCAAATATGAATTTACGGTTCTCAACTTTTCTTCTTCTTTATCAACTGCAGGTTCACGGGGTAACCGCCTTGAAATGGCAGAACGTCTTGAGATCGCGATTGATGTAGCTCATGCATTGACCTATCTGCACACATATACAGGTACTCGCTTCTCTGTTTTTATCCATCTTACGGTATGTATAGCTTTAGTGCCAAGAATTTAGGCATTAGGGATTTTATAATCCAAGACCTCAGCAATCATTTTTGAATGCAGAGACTCCAATAATACACAGAGACATTAAAGCATCAAATATCCTTATCACGGAAAAGCTTAGAGCCAAAGTGGCAGATTTTGGCTTTGCTCGTTTAGTTTCTGAAGATCCCGGGACTACTCATATATCAACCCAAGTCAAAGGATCTGCAGGCTATGTGGATCCAGATTACCTCAGGACGTTTCAACTAACCGACAAGAGCGATGTTTACTCTTTTGGTGTTTTGCTCATAGAGCTTATCACCGGAAGACGTCCCATTGAGTTAAAGAGAGCACGACAAGACCGGCTCACGGTTAAATGGGTAAGTAACTTCTCTTTTCCCCCTTCACCGTAAGCTTGAGAGAGAGAGAATCTCAACGACTGAATAAAGAGAAAGTCCTTTTTATTTTGTGCAGGCATTGAAGAGACTCAAAGACGATGAAGCTGTTCTTGTAATGGACCCATTGCTCAAGAGAAACCGAGCCGTCATTGAAGTGGCCGAGAAGATGCTGAGACTGGCGAGCGAATGTGTTGCCCCAACGAGAGCTACACGTCCAGCTATGAAAGGCTGTGCAGAAAAGCTATGGGTGATAAGGAGAGAGATGAAGGAGTCAATGCTTTGCTCATCGCCCTCTGTTTCTTCGTCTTCATCAGCAACACACAGCTTCGTGGGTCGTGATTTAGACAGGTACTCGTTACCGAGGATTATAGACGATGATGAGAACAGCACTGTGTTCTTGATGAGACCAATTTGTGAAACTTAGATGAATACAACAAATATACACATGACACTGATTTCTTTTCTTTTCTTGTCATTGTATGATGGTGTCTCTTGTTTTTGTATGGATTGTAATTTGTAAATGATTCGATTTGATTATATGCCATTAGCTTCGACAAAAGAATATGAAACAAGAAAATAGAAACTCAAAGTAGAAACGATATTGAATCCCATTAAACATCATCAAATCACAAACATTTCCCAGTTTGGCTTGTCCGTACAAAACAAATCCAGAGAAGATGAAGATGAAAGATCACTCACAACCCACAAAAACGACAGGATACAAGACAACACAACACAAAACCCTTCTTTTGTATTATATATAAATTTACAAAAGAGACTCTTCACATCTCTCTCAAGCGAATTTAGGCTTAGGCAAGGCCGAGCCACCAAGGCCGCTGCTGCTGCTGCCGCCGCCGCCGCCTCCTCCTCCGTGCACCGGTCCAAGCTTCTGAATCCAGTGTTTCAGACCTTTCTTCGGGTCCCTACAGATCTTGTTCGGAGTTAGATTCAAGCTCCCATCGCGTTCCAGAGAAGCCGCAAACTGTTCAAGCACTTTCACTATCTGCCAGAACTCAGGTCTTTTATCCGGAGCAACTGACCAACACTGCTCTATAAGAGCTTTCATGGCCGCTGGGCAATCTCCCGGGATAGCCGGCCTAATGTTCTGAAATAAAGATCAGCATTTGTCAGGTCTCAAATGGTTGAAACAACTGAACAATAAAGGATGTAAATAATCAGCAAGAGAGACACAGAATATTTTACCTTGTGCACAACTGCAAAAGCAGCTTGAATAGGATTCATGTCCTCATACGGGATTGCTCCAGCTACCATTTCCCATAAAACAAGTCCAAAACTGTAAACATCTGCTTTACGCCCATGTGGTTTCCGTTTTATCATTTCAGGGGCCATCCACCTATAAGTTCCTGGGTCATCAGCCAACATGTCACAGTACTCCTCCTCGCATGCAATGCCAAAGTCAGCAATCTTCAAGTGGAAGTCTTCGTCGATCAATACATTTTCTGGCTTAAGATCCCGATGAATTACGTGTCGTGAGTGAATATATTCCATTCCTCTTGCAATATCTAGAGCAAACTCTATCAGCTTTTTCAAAGGAAGAGACCTATTCTCAGGCTTGTGCAGAAAAGATCTTAAAGATCCTTCAGGTAAATACTCCGTGAGGACACAATATACAGGTGGATCTTTATACGCTCCCACAAACTGTTTTAGCACACAAACAAGAGAAGAAAAGTTAACAAAGACTACAGTAATCATTCCATCTAGACTAACATGACAATTAGCCTATAGAAAATAACAAGAGAGGCGACATGAATCACCTTAATAACATTTTGATGGCACAGTCGAGACAACAGGGTGACTTCCTTGGTAAACTGTTTCTCTAAACGAGCACCCAAGCATCCATTTTCGTCATCATCAGGCACAGTGATAAGCTTCACCGCAACAGCTTTATCTTCATACTTTCCATGGTATAATCGGCTATATAACCCATGAGCAAACCTAAGCCCAAAGAACAGCTTCGACATATCGACACGGAACTCTTCAGCAGCTTCCACAGCACTTACTCTACGACCACCATTATCAAAAAGCTTAGACCAACCTGTGTCCTTCTTGCTCTTCACTCTCTCTTGAATTCTCAGAGTGCCTAGATCTCTGATTGGACCTGATGGAGACCGCAAGTTAAACGATCTCTTTTCAAAGGAGTTTTTATGGGAAAGCTTCGGCTTCATTCCCTTTTCCGATTCCATCCTTCTTGGATGCGGAGTAGAAAATCTCTTACGCTCAGACCTCGCTTCCTTAAACACATCAGGAAGAGCCATCTGAGGTGAGGGAGAAACAGATCTATGCTTATTAGTTACCGGATTCGTCTGTATTTCCGAATCAACAACATATACATCAGCTACCAAACTCGTGGGATCTTCCGTAGTACTCCGTGAGTCACTCGAAACCAACTTCGGATCCGATGATGATGAAGAGGCGGAGGAAGATGATGATCTCTGGGGTCTTGTTTTCAATCCAGAAGTCTTCTCTTGGTTTACCATGAAAGGGAGAGAGGCTAACTTTGACGAATTCAGACGATACGAAACCGTTTGAGAAAATTTAGTCCTCCTAATCCATGAAGTAGCCTCTTCATCCATCTCTAAGCTCGTAAAACAAACACGTGAAAATGCTAAAAGAACTAAACCTTCTCCAGACTATAAACAACCAAAAAAAAGTCACAGTTTTTCTCTCCAAAGTTGTTTTCTAATAAATCAAGCAAACCCGTGAATACGAATGAGATGAGTTGCAATCTCCAACAATCTCATCATCTTCATGAAAAACAAAACTCCTTCAAATCCCAATCTATCCCCTTGAACCATTAAATCAACAAATTCTATAAAGCAAAAAGATACAAACACTAATAAACTCGAAATTTCTCCACAAGTTCACCAAATCGCCGGAAATTCAGGATTACACACCAATCGTATGCCTCTTCCTACAAACAAAACCAAATCAAGCAGCAATAATGAGAAAACACAAATCCATACGAAGCTATTGAAGACAATAACGATCGATCTGTGAACGAATTTACGGAAACAAATTCCGATTTCGAGTTACCTGAAACAAGGAGGAATCAGAGGAAGCAGGAAGCGTAGGGGTTTGGGTAAGCAGGAAACGGAAGTGAATCGGAATCCGGAAGATCCGGCGACTTGGAAGCCGGAGGAAGAAGAAATCGAAGGAGAAAATCGAAAGAACTAAACCATAAAGACGTTTTGGATTCTCAAAAGACCTTTTTGACGAATCCAGACCTCTTACCCCTTTTTTTAGATGATTGGGATTTAATTCTTTATTTTATTTTATTTATTTTTTCTCACAGATAATAAAAAGAAAAGGTGGAAAATAGAATTTTCTCTGGAATTTAAAAGAAAAATACGTTTGAAACGACAGCGTTTAAGTGTGTCTGTCAGCATCTTTATATGCTCTTAATATTCTGTCTGATAGAGAGAAGCTAAAATGCTTTTTATTTTATAAAATAATATATGAAATTAAATGCTAAAGGCAATAAGGCTTGGTTTGATTTCAGCCCTTAGGCCCAAAATACTCTAGGAAAGGCTTTATGAAGGAATGTGTTGGTTTGGACTTTGGATGAGAGCAAATCCATTCATGTGAAAATTTCAAATTCTCGTTAAGACAAAGAAAGAAAGAAAATATCCAGCTTCTGTCAAAGGAAATTTGGTAAGATTTATTCTGAAATTCAAAAAAATATAGTTTTCTTACTGATGTTGAGCAGTTTTTGTGAGTAATACAACTACTTCTAGTTCTAGTTCTACTACATATGTCTTTTTCAAACAAAAACAACAACAACAACAATATATGTAAAACATTGAGCGCATAATCCTTTGTTTTCTTCAAGAATTTTGAGAGGTATTTGTGGGGCAGAGAGCAGCAAACTGATGAAACAAGTCCTGATACAAACATGGCGCATTGTGAATCAAAAGCTCTTCTTCATCTTCTTCCACAAGCAAACCCGGTCCATCCTCTCTCAACAACGATTCCACAAACACTTTGAGCCATTCTGGTGCTGATTCAAGACACGCAAGAGGAGCATCATTGACCTTTTCAGCTCCCAAATTCTCTGATTCATCACCATGAGCTTCATTGATCGGCTGCTTCTCCGAGGAAGAATCTAGAACAGACTCATGATCATCGATCAGAAGCAAGTTGTTACCTTCTTCCACACGCCATCCAAAAACTTGGAACCAGTTTACATCTTCTTCTTCTGATCTTATCGGTGCATAATTCTCGTATCCAACAGAAAGAAGCGGAGCATCAATGTGAACTTGATCATCTTTTTCATATCTCAAATTCTCACTTTGGTCTAAAGCGATTGGGATGTTTCCTTCTTCAGCTTCTCCTAAACCTTTGCTGTTTCTCTCTTGATCAACGCTAAGATGACCACAAGTTTTCACAGCCTGGTCATCGTTTTCTGATCTAGATTGCTGTGATGATATATCTATAGCCGGCTCGATTGACATCAATTGGTCTAACTGATGAACCATGTTTCCTTCCCCAACTGCTGTGAAACCATTCACTTCCTCTTTCTTGTTGATCTCAGGATCAATATTGATCCACTGCTTCTCCGAAGAAGAAGAAGAAGAAGCTAGAACAGACTCGTGATGATAAGTAGAACTAGAACTAGAAGTAGACGCTTCATGATGATAAGTAGAAGTAGAAGTAGAAGTAGAAGAAGAAGCTTCATGATCGTTCTTCTTCTTGGACCTTTTGATCTTAATCTTGCAAAGGACTAGCTCCTGAAAGTTTTCTCCTTCCGGTAGCATATACTCTTTCATAATCCAGCTGCTATCACTTCCTGGAACAATAGCGCAAGTACCGTCTCCTATCTTCTGCTTCTTATTTTTGTTGCTTCTAGTGTAAGTTAGGGTTTGCTTTACCCCAATTGTCTTCCCTTTCTTGTCCTTGATATCTGTTGTCGCGTTGGCCTTCCAGTTTCCGCGGTCGATGCCATCGTAGTCATCCCCAGTGATCTTCCGCTTCGCCTTCTTACCACAACCGATCTTCTTCTCGGAGACTTGAGTCCTTGTCACAAAGTAGTACCACTCGTCCTTGTTGAAAAAAGGATCCATGGTATGGTCCAGCAACCATGGCTCCTTTGCGTAAACATTCTTCATCACTATGAAATCATCACGAAGGTCACCTCTTAACTTGGGAATCAGATAATTATTGATGAGTTCGTGGTCATAGGGTTCAAAGTGAATCCCTTCGTCTTCTTCGTAATAGTCGTAGTCGGACATGTTTTCTTACTTTCTTTCTTCGCTTCTAGGGTTTACGAGAAAAAACTTTGTTCTTCGTGAATTATGAGATCAAACAATTGTTTTTATAGTCTCTGCAACTCATTACCAAGAAGGAAAATGATTTACTTAGTCAACTTCCTTTTGTTTTTTATAATGTTTTGACTTTTAGATATGTAATTTTTTTTTTTTTTTGTCGGCTGTTATTTTAATTTTTAACCTTGCGATATTTCTTTAATACACGATGCCTTGCTTCTGACGTAAGCCCATTTGTAAAATACGCTCAACGGCTCAAGTCAAGAATATGCTGGGAGAGGACGGTGCATGCAAGGCCAAGTGCATGGAAGGATTCACAAGGACGTGTCACATTAGAGGTAAGATGCCAGAAGGCTTGGATTAGTGGTGGTGACATTGTTCTTGTCGGACTCAGAAGGATTATGATAAAGACGACGACAAAGCCGACGTTATAAGTATAGACCTGAAGAAGCTCGTATGGTCAAGGTTGGTGAGCTTTCTGATAATGTTGGTCTCAACGAAGGGATTGTTGATGGTTTTGATGAACAAGATCTAGAAGATGATGGTTGTGTCGTTGATGATGTTTATTTTGATTTTGGTGATGATGAAATTCTTAGGATCTAAGCTTTTGAATGTACATCTTTTTAATAGGTAAATTTAAATGACTGTTTACTTTTTTTCCATTTGCAACAAAAAATGAGTGTTATTTGTTTAACACCATGTTTTACTCTAAATAACAAAGTTACTTGATATAATAATACATGAGAAATAACATCCAAAGGTCATATATCTACTCAATGAAATCCTCCAATATGGTCATCTACCTTATTAAACATGCCCAATATGATATTATGTATATAATATATGTGTGGACGAAGCAAACAAAATGGCCAAAATTAATAAGATTAGAAGAATAAAAGAGAAAAAATATTGAAGTGATGAGTCCACAAGATTGGTAAAACACAAATACTTAACAACATAGAAAATTTTTGGAGACACCACACAGCACTTTGTCTCCGTACCTATTCATGTCCTACACCTTTGGACACACCCTTTCTTCTTATCATCGTATCTTACACCCATAAATTTCTCCTTTCAATTTCCATTAATTAATACTATACACATTGTCTTCCTTTTTTTGCTATTAAAGGTAGACTCTATATATATATATATATATATATATTCAATAATTGATTTATATATATACTGTTTATGTCACTAGCTAGCTATTTTTTTCAAACCTGTAGTATATTGAAAGATTTCGAACTGGTTTTAATATCATTGGAAGATACTAAATTATACACATATACATTGTGTTTTAGCAAATATGTTTTTGAATCAAGTATTACATTCAAATCAGCGAACCAAGGTAGGGTGGAATAAAAATGGATGCAAAAAAAAAAAAAAAAATTGAGAATTTTTTTTTTTTACTTAATATATATTTTTTTTAATTAATGGATGCACAAAAGCTAAAGCCGTGGTCTCAATTATCAATATTTGAATAATTGGAAACAGTGTCTTAGATATACAAGAAACATGGACCAATTAACTTATCAAACTGAGAAACTTTGTTCATCATTGTTTCTTCTAATTAAATACAAGTTACACAATAAAATAATGCGAGAACTTGATTTTTTAGAACTTTCGGTTGGAAACAATTAATGGCTTCCAGTTCTAGTTGATATATGGATAAATAACTATAGTTAGTACACATTATAATTTTATTCTTAAATCAACTTGCAAAACAAGATTAGAGAGGTAAACAAATTCAATGAAAAAGCGGTGAGAAAGTTTGCGTAAGCCGTAAGGAGCCAAAACTGGTTAGTGATCTATTGACGAAGAGATTTTTTTTTTTTTTTTTTTTTTTGAAAAGACGAAGAGAAGTTTGACTCCTAATCTCAAAGAAAAAATACTTTTTAAAGCAACCATCCAACAAGAACTAGAGTTTCTGAGGATCATCTTTATAGAAAAACAAGGGAGTCACGTAGAAAAGATACACAATTAATGTAAAGCTATATACATGTATATATCATCTTTTTTGAAAACATGTATATTATATCATCTTACAAGAAACTTAGGAAATGATAACGATTTCAAGATTAATAAGAAGTAACTTAACTTTTTCGTAGTTTAAGCAGTTCATTAACTTAACATTTTTTGCTCAACAAATTCATTAACTTAACATCTTGATATTTATTTGTCACACTAGTTCTCCCATTAATTAATATTGTAGAAGATTTATATTCGATTCTGCGTTTTTCACAGGCTCTTCAAACGAATCAAAAAGAAAAAATTCACTCGTACGTAAACTACATTTTGTTTTGTTTCTCGCCAACCAACAAAAACAAGTTACGATTTTTATTTTTTGGTTTCTTATGAAAGATATATAGAAAAAAAGGTCATGCGTTTTCTAATTTACATTGGATAAAATTTTCAATCAAAAACGTTCCGTCGTGTTTTGGAATCTCATTTTTATAATTTTATGAGTGCTTCTGATTCTGACTCCAATTATGTGCAATGAAGTTCATATGATTTGTAACAACAAACTACACAACAAATGGCTACATGTCGAAACTTAACACAATGAATAAATCCTACCCCCTCAATTATGTTTCATTATTTAATAATAATGTTTGATACTTGTCAAATCAATTCCTTTGTTCTCTTTGGCCTGTTTCCCTAGTATCTTCAATTGAATGCTCTATTTATATGCCAAACTTTGAACCTCAATTTCACATCACTCTTCTTCTTCTTCACATATCAGAGAGAGAGAATGTTGCCAGGAATACTATTATGCTCACTTAATCCCAGGAATCACAGGTGAATTATCCATTTTTCTGTTGGACTATCACTTCTGATTAATATATTTTGTTATTTTAATTCAGGATGATGTGTTAATAGTGTTTTCTTAATGATAAAATCGGATTTATTGATGATATATTTTGATATGTCATATTTCATAGTATCTTGTATAAAAAAGGACAAGGATTTTCTATATGATTTGGATTAAGGCAAGATCCATGTCATGATTTTATGGAATCACTTCCTTGACCAATCAGAAGAGAGTTTAACAAACAAAAAGAGGACTATGGATGATTACCACTTAATAATAGCTAACTTTTCATATTCCACTTTGTCTTTTCAGAGAGAATATATATATATATATATTTTTTTTTGTTAAAACTACATACTCAATTTTTTTTATAATAAATTTCAAACTCTATGTTATACAATATTTTCCACCAATATGAAATTAGCCTTGGATTAAATGGATTGAGAAACAATATTGGCTAATTAATCAAAAAGAAAAATATTTTATTATATTTAACACAAAAAAAAAATTATTATAACATGAAAAGAGACCATGTGCAATTGTGAAAATAAGAAAGTTGTGGAAAGACCCAAAACTTTTCCCTAGGACTCAAAGTCAAGATAAGCTTTTATAAGTCACATCGTTACAAGAAAAAAAAAAGAGTCAGGGGTCAAAACGTAACAAGATAAAAAGGGTAATTCCGTAATTATGAATTAGTTCTTATTGCTCACTTCAGTTCTTCTCTCCACTGACCGACTGACTCTCTGAGAGACTAGAGGATAAAATATTCAATCAGAAATCTCCAGTTACCGGAGAAATAATTATTCCGGTGGTGTTAACTGTCGGAGTTTGTTTTCTCCATTTTGCAGTAAGAAGAAGAAGAATGATCGAGAGAGCTTAGATACTGAGCCTAAGGACATTGATTACTGGTACTCAGTTCAATTCAACAATCGAGATCCTCCCAGATTTGCTCTGACATCGGACAACAACAATCATCCTTCCCGCAGGTAAGCTTCACTGACTTCCTCCGTCAATCGATTTGCTTGTTATCTCCCCTCACCATCATTGACGGCGTTTTGCACACTAGGAGCGGCGAATTCTGCAAGGCGAAGAAGCGAGGAGAAATGTCGAACAAGGTTTCGAACTTCTCGGATCTGATTCAACGAGTGACTGCGTCTTGTTTGTTGCATCCACTCTCCGCCGGCCGGCAAGATCTCGCCGGAAATCGCCGCGGAGAGTACGATACGGAGGAAGAAGACGAGGTTGAGGAAGAGGAAGGAGAGATTCAGTACGAAGACGCAATGGAGAAGGAGAATGGTAAAGAGGAGTCGATTAGGGCTAAGAGCAAGAGCGGAGTGAGTGTGGAGGCGGTGCAGGATATGGAGATGGTGATGGAGGAAGTGTTCACGGCGGCTGCAGCTTTGAAGAGAGCTTACGTGGCGCTTCAGGAGGCACACTCGCCGTGGGATCCGGAGAAAATGCACGACGCTGACATGGCGATGGTGGCTGAGCTGAGAAGGATTGGTTCGCTAAGGGAGAGATTCAGGAGGATGAGAGGCACCGGAAGCGGTGGCCGGAGGAAAAACGACAGTGGTAGAGGAATGCTGAGAGAGGCGGTTGCGCCGTACGAAGCCGTCGTAAAGGAGCTGAAGAAAGAAGCGAAGGTGAAAGACATTGAGATTGAGAATCTCAAGGAGAAGGTTAAAGTAGCCACTTCCATGGCAAATGGTAACGGAGGGAAGAAACACCGATTGCTTTCGAGCCGGAAAGTTAACTGCAGCACACAAGGTCACACTCTTCTCTTCTTTAATCTCAATCTGATTCGTAACATCTCTCATATCTTCTTATAGCTTTTGTGATTGGAATATGAACAGTTGCTGTATCTCCGGTGCCGGAGTTATTCGAGATGACGATGATTCAGGTGAAAGAAGCATCAAAGTCTTTCACAGGGATTCTACTGTCTCTAATGCGAGCTGCACATTGGGACATTGCAGCTGCTGTTCGCTCCATTGAATCCGCTTCAGCTGCATCAGACGGAGGAATGTCAGCCTCTGCGTTAGCATTCTCTGCTCAGTCCTCTGTTCCGAACCAGCACGCGAAATTTGCTCTGGAATCTTACATCTGCCGAAAAATCTTCCAAGGATTCGATCACGAAACGTTTTACATGGACGGGAGCCTCTCTTCTCTGATCAACCCGGATCAATACCGTCGTGACTGCTTTGCGCAGTTCAAAGACATGAAAGCAATGGATCCTATGGAGTTGCTAGGGATCTTACCAACTTGCCATTTTGGTAAGTTCTGCTCAAAGAAGTACCTTTCGATCATTCACCACAAAATGGAAGAGTCGTTGTTCGGGGACTCGGAACAGCGGGAGCTGGTTCTAGCTAGAAACCATCCAAGGAGTCAGTTCTATGGAGAGTTTTTGGGATTAGCTAAAGCGGTCTGGCTGCTTCATCTCTTGGCCTTCTCACTCGACCCATCCCCGAGTCACTTTGAAGCAAACCGAGGAGCCGAGTTTCACTCTCAGTACATGGAGAGCGTGGTGAGGTTCTCGGATGGCCATGTTCCTGCGGGTCAGGTCGTTGGGTTTCCTGTTTGTCCAGGATTCAAGCTCAGCCATCAAGGGAAAGGATCAATCATCAAATCCAGAGTTTACTTGGTTCCAAGGGCTTAAACCGGGTTTCATTGAGTTTCACTCTTTGTAGTAATGTCGTGTGAATTAGTGTCATGTCCTGTGTTCTTAAGACAATCTAGCTTTGAAATAAAGGAACCTTTAAACTTTAAACTAAAAAGCTTTTTGGAAAAAAAATTCAAATAAAATTGGATTATATGCTAATAACAAATAGAATAGATGTATATATATATAGATGCTCTAACAATTCGAGGTTTTGGAAGAAATTTATGTTATAAGGTATGGTTTTTCAACGAGGGATTTCACAATCAATCATACAACACTTCTCTTAGAAACACTTTTTTCACCTGTCACAAAGAGTAAAAGATGAAACAGAGAGAACAAGATTAGAAGAAGAGCAAAACCCAAATTGATCATCATCATCATCAATAGGAAATGAGAATATAAGAAGAATCTATTTACTTGCTCTAGTGTGAGGAACATAACGACATTCCAGGTTCCTAGTCGTGTAAAATTCGGGAGAAATCCTTTGTAGAAGGCCATAATTCCCTGTAAAAATACCCAAACAAAACACACATGATTATTGTATTGAAAGAGAGAGTTTGCTAATTGTAATAGATAATCGGAAAAGGACACAAACCTCGGTCTTCATGGTTTTGATGAAGCAATCAACTGTGTTTCGGTAAGTAGAGTCTCCCATCATTCTAGATTTCACCTGGAACAACATATAAAGAAGAACCATGGCCGTTCCAGGGGCAAATACCAAAGACATCAATCGTTTCCTTCAGTAACTAGTTAAATTTTGTTCTTTTTCCCCTACAATCTAATCTCTCCTTCGGTAGAGCATTATTATCTAATAATGCTGCATTTACCAAAGTAAAACCGCCAAACAAGAGGTCAGGAATATAAATGTGGAAGACACAAACATGTGAGATGCTACATCAATGTCACTTTCAAGGTAGTGCTATGTCCACTCTATGCATGGGACACCGTATTGTCCTTTTACTATATGTTGTGGAAAAGAGATACACAAGTTTTGTGATAAGAACTCAATCGTCGCCACAAATCTATAAATAGACACTCAATCATTTACTAAAATCCCTTGTATTCGTTCCCAAAAAGATCATTGATTTAGGCATTTAGCACTTCATTTCAGATCTATCACATCTCTCTCAAAGTTAATTTAGATATACCACTACTGAAAAAATGATGAGACAGGAGCTAAAGCATCTTGTAATCTTCTTGTTGTTTTTATGCAAAGGAAGAAAATGAAATGCTTACCACATCAATTGGAGAACCGATACAGACAGCAAAGAAGCCTGCAGCTAAACCAGCTAGTAGATGAGTTAGAACACTGTCTCTGAAGCCTGGAATTTTCATAATTGTCTGCGTATGTATGGAAGTATTAGAACAAACAAAGACTAAACAAATCACCAGTAGAAGCCAAACATTCTTACAAAACAATAACAAAGCAATTAATGAGAAAGAAATATCACCTCCTTTATTTGATCATAACTAGCTAGCTCTGCAGCGTTTACAATAGCATTCCTTGCAATATTAGGACCAAGCCCTGTCCACAGCGCACTGACTCCTTCCTGTGTAATAAATCAAAAGGTTAGAACTCTCTGCTAATCTAGTATTTTGACATTGGTATTTGAAGAAGATTTGTTTACTAACCAGCTTCACTATGGTGAAATAAGCGTCTACAGCTCCCGCATAACGCCTAGGAACCCCAGCCGGTAGTTTTCCTTCTGATTGAAGCCGAACTTTCACGAGATCAGTTGGATTCGCTACTATAATAGCTACAGCTCCTGTTGTCAGAAAACAGATTCCATTTTATTATGTCAAGCTTTCACTCAAATTACTTCCATGAGACGATCAAAATCAAGAACCCGAACTCACCGGTTAACAAAGCTGCAAGAATCTTTTGATATAGTGGAATATCTCCAATAAAATCGCTTCCAACCAAAAATGTCTTGACCTGGCAAGAGATGGCAAAGTAAAACAAATCATCAGATATTAGAGAGTATATACCATAGAAGGAAAGTAATTTTGAGACTCACTGGCTCATATAACCCAATCCTTAATCCACCATAGATGCATTGTCGATGCAGTCCCGCAATAACGCCTTTCCAAAGTCCTGAAATACCTTCTTCTCTCGCTATGGTAGATAGCGTACCAATCGAGCCTCTATACTTAGGCAAATTCTCGCCGTCTCCCGTAGGGATCTTTCTTTGAAGCTGAAGCCTTACTTTAGCTGTGTCCAACGGTACAGTACATAACTGCAGCATCATTTCATTAGGCATGAATGACTAAATATCATAACAGACTTATAGGAGTAAAGCAAACACACACATAAAACATTCAAAAAGTCAACTTTGTTGATGAAATGTAGGAAATTCTCACATAATTCCATGAACACTAAACCTATAGAGCTATATAGCTCAAAAAATTCAATCAGCATCACACGAAATCTCAATAAATGTCGTATAGACTAGACCATGAAAAGCGATTTCAGTAACATCAGTCTCTAACAAAATTTCGAAGATTCAGCAAAATTACCGGTGAATCTGAAACAAAAATTTCTCTGGGCAGATTAAAAAAATGGCTTGTTCTTCAATGACAGTGATTATACTAACAGATGCAGAATTTAACAAGAGAATAAATCGAATCCAAAGAAATCGCACTATGAATACCTCTGCAAAACAAGCTGCGAAAGCGCTACAAATGAAGGTTTCAAGGAACGAAATCTCGATCCTGGGTTTGAGATCCGCCATTGTTTTTGCTCTGGAACAAGATAAGCGAAATCTAAGAAGCACCGATTTGAGCAAAAAACGAAGAAGAAGCTAAAAGAAAAATCAATAAGACTCCAATTTTTATTTGTTTCTCACTAGCAATGATGATAAATCTTAAGATGGGTTTGTCAATGATTTAAAGAGTAGTAATGAAGAAAAGTGAGATCAAGATTTTAAAAAGGCAGACTCCAATGGCGTAACGAATTTCAGAAAACAAGTACAGAGTCTCAATCTATCTATCGTCTTACTATTTCCACAAGGTACTGTCAAAGGTTTTTTTTTGTTTTCTTCTAAATTTTACATTAATTAAGATATAATCATCTAGAGACCCTCCATTTGAGTTGGAAGGTTTAAGTTTACAACAAAGGCACTAGAGGAACCAGAGAAATGGTGGGGGGGGTTTAGCAGAACCAAAGTGAGTGATTCTATAAACGCCGGGTAAGCGGTTTGAGGGATTCCCCATTCGATAGTCTCTTAGCTTTGCGTGTTGAGTTTGAACGGTCTTGACCATGTAAAACGGAGGCTGTCGTAAATCGGAACCCATGTCTCTCTTCCCTCGAGCCGCCTCTCAACATGCGCGAAAGTCCCTTCTGTCATCAGATCATTTCTCGGGTTAGCTGACCGGAACTTAACTGTCACAATGTCAGTTCCCTTTCTGAATTTGGAGAACTGAGGAACTGTTGGATATTCCCTCCATTAGCCATACAAATCATGAGAAAAATGAAGACAACTCTAGAATTATGAAGAATATTCTAGAATGATAAAGAAAGCTCTAGAATTATGGTGAAGATTCTAGAATGATAAAGAAGGTTCTAGAATTATGGAGAAGAGTTTAGGATAATAAAGAAGATTCTAGAACTATGGAGAACATTGTGGAGAATTAGAGATTTCTCTAGGATTATCTAGATAAGTAGAGATGTATAGAGAATTCTAGAATAACCTAGGACCTAAAGCACCACTAGTATAAATATGGGTGTTTGGTAGCATTTGAGAAAGCATAATCCAACAAGAAGACATCATACACTTGTAAACTACTCTTGTACTAAATCCTTTCTAATAACAAATAGTTTGGCTTGAAAATCGTAGTTGTCTAATTCCCATCTAATTCTCACAAAAGAGTATTGGGTAATTTTCCCAACAAGTGGTATCAGAGCCAGGTTGATTTATAACATCGATATATTGTGCGGATCAAGATGGAGGCTACCGTTACCATCGAAGGTGACATGTTCAAACTCACGACGGACAACTACTCTTATTGGAAACCGATGATGGAAGATCACCTTTATTGCAAGGATTTGCATGAACCCATCATCAAGAAGACCAAACCGGAAGGAAAGGATGATAAGGCGTGGGAGCTTCTTAATCGAAAAGCGGTCGCTGTAATTCGTAAGTACATCGATCGATCTCTTTTCGAACACGTCGCTACCTATACAAATGCTTTTGAATTATGGACAAAACTTGAGTCTATGATTCAAAAGAAAACGCCTCGAAACAAGGCTCTTCTTGCTCGACGGTTGGTAAAGTTGGAGTATAAGGATGGCCAAAGCATGATGGAGCACTTGAATAATTTCAAGGGGCTCATAAATCAGTTAACCAAGGTTGACATGAAGATTGAAGACGAGTTGCAAGCCCTTCTACTCCTTAGCTCGTTGCCAGAGAGTTGGGACACACTAGTTGTCACTCTCAGCAACTCGGCACCAGATGGAAAGCTTACCATGGATACCGTCAGTGATAGCCTTCTAAACGAAGAAATTAGAAGGAAGGAACGAGGTTTGAGCAGTCAATCGGAGGCGAACGTCATTGATAGACGGGGTAGAGATGAAACACGTGGACACAACAAAGGTCGAGGTCGCGATCAATCTCGAGGACGCTCTAAGTCACGTCCTAGAGTAACATGCTACTATTGTGGCAAGGCGGGTCATAGAAAGTCAGAGTGTCGATTTTTCAAGAAAGATCAACAAATGGGTAGCATCAAACATGATCGGTTTAACCCCACAAAAAGGTATGACGATAAGACCACCACTGCTGTGGCAGATGAGGATGAAGAGATATATATCGTTGGAGAATATCATCCTCTTAACATCGCATGTGATGACACTTTATGGATTATCGACTCTGGTGCTTCTTTTCACGTCACCCCTCATGGAGACTTCTTTGCAACCTACCAAAGTGGTGACTTTGGTAATGTCCAAATGGGAAACCAAGGACGAAGCAAGATTGTTGGAAAGGGGGACATCATTCTTACATCAAACACCGGATGTAAGATCATTCTCAAGGATGTAAGGCATGTCCCTGACATGCGTTTAAATCTCATATCAACTGGAAAGCTCGATGATGCTGGTTTAGGAAATCACTTTGGTGAAGGCCAGTGGAAGCTAACCAAAGGAAACTTGGTCATGGCTCGAGGAAAGAAAGAAGGATCATTATACGTGACACAAGCTAAGCTTTGCAAAGAAGAAGTAAACGTCGCGAATGCCGACATGGAGTTATGGCATCGGAGGCTTGGTCATATAAGCGAGAAGGGTCTAAATATTCTCGCTCGAAAGAAATCCCTTCCTGATATGAGAGGTGTGTCCCTCGAACCATGTTCAGATTGCTTAGCTGGAAAACAACATAGAGTGGCTTTCCAAAGATCTTCTGCACCGATGAGAAGGAAGCACATCCTTGACCTCGTACATACTGATGTATGCTCAATGTCTGAGAAATCCATGGGTGGCGCATCATATTTTGTCACCTTTATCGACGACCACTCAAGGAAAGTATGGGTATACCTGTTAAAATCGAAAGATCAAGTCCTTGATGTTTTCAAGGAGTTTGTAGCTCGAGTAGAACGAGACACAGGGCGAAAACTCAAGTGTGTTCGATCAGATAATGGTGGTGAGTACCGAGGTCCCTTTGAAGCATTCTGCAAAACTCATGGAATCAGGATGGAGAAGACTCCACCTAAGACACCACAATTAAATGGAATTGCTGAGAGAATGAACCGAACAATCGGAGAAAGAGTTCGATGTATGCTCTCTCATGCAAAACTACCTAAGTCCTTCTGGGGAGAAGCTATAATGACCGTGGTTGACATTATCAACCTTACACCATCAGTTCCACTGAATGGTGATGTCCCAGAGGAAGTTTGGTCAGGAAAGAAGGTCTCTTACAACCATTTGAAGGTGTTTGGATGTAGAGCGTTTGTTCATATTCCTAAGGATGAACGATCGAAGCTAGACTTCAAGACTAAGGAGTGCATCTATCTTGGCTCACCAAAAGATGAGTTTGGTTATCGGCTTTGGGATCCGATAAATAGAAAGGTCATCAGAAGCAGAGATGTAGTGTTCTTCGAGGATCAGACTATCGAAGACATTAAAAGATCGGAGAAACCAAAGCTAAGGGTTAGAAGAGACATAGATCCTGAAAAATCACATGCTGACACTGGAGAAGCGATCGAAGACGATGATGTTGAGCCTGAAGAAGGTACTACTACTTCAGATGAAAATGGTGACGAAACCATAGAAGGGGAGCTTGAACTAAGACGGTCAACCAGAGGTAGAATACCATCAACACGATATACTCTTGATGATTATGTGACCCTTACGGATGAGGGGGAGCCTCAAAGCTATGAAGAAGCCATAGTCGATACTCATAAGGATGAGTGGGTAAAAGCCATGCACGAAGAAATGGAATCCTTGCATGATACCACTTGTTGGGAAAATTACCCAATACTCTTTTGTGAGAATTAGATGGGAATTAGACAACTACGATTTTCAAGCCAAACTATTTGTTATTAGAAAGGATTTAGTACAAGAGTAGTTTACAAGTGTATGATGTCTTCTTGTTGGATTATGCTTTCTCAAATGCTACCAAACACCCATATTTATACTAGTGGTGCTTTAGGTCCTAGGTTATTCTAGAATTCTCTATACATCTCTACTTATCTAGATAATCCTAGAGAAATCTCTAATTCTCCACAATGTTCTCCATAGTTCTAGAATCTTCTTTATTATCCTGTACCGGATAAAGTTCGAAGATGGAAGCTCAAAGCCTAGATACAAAGCTCGATTGGTCGTGAAAGGATTCAACCAGAAGAAAGGCATAGACTTTGAAGAGATATTTTCTCCAGTGGTAAAAATGTCATCTATCCGAGTTGTTCTCGGTCTAGCAGCGGTTCTAGACCTGGAGATTGAACAACTTGATGTCAAGACAGCTTTTCTTCATGGTGACCTCGAGGAGGAAATCTACATGGATCAGCCTGAAGGATTTAAGGTCTCAAGGAAAGAAAATATGGTGTGTCGACTAAAGAAAAGTCTTTATGGCCTCAAACAAGCTCCAAGACAATGGTACAAGAAGTTTGACTCCTTTATGATGGATCATAACTTCAAGAAAATCAAGAATGACCATTGTGTCTTCATGAAGAGGTACGCTGACGGCGACTTTCTTATACTCCTGCTTTATGTTGATGATATGTTGATTGTGGGTCATGACCACATCAAGATAGCTGCTCTAAAGAAAAATTTGAGCACGTGTTTTGCAATGAAAGACTTGGGACCAGCAAAACAGATTCTTGGGATGAAGATTACTCGTGACAGATCAAAGAAGCTATTATGGTTATCCCAAGAACGATATATTGAAAAGGTGTTGGAGAGATTCAACATGCACAAGGCGAAGCCTGTGAGCACTCCACTTGCTGGACATTTCAAGCTAAATACGAAGCAAAGTCCAACAAGTGAGAACGAAATGGAAGAAATGAGGAAGACACCATATGCATCAGCAGTTGGGAGCCTTATGTACGCCATGGTGTGTACAAGACCTGATATTGCCTATGCAGTTGGAGTTGTGAGTCGCTACCTAGCCAATCCTGGAAAAGAGCATTGGAAGGCAGTTAAATGGATACTCCGTTATCTACGAGGCACAACTAAAAGATGTTTGTGTTTTGGTAATGAGAAGCTTGAGTTAAAGGGCTATACTGATGCAGATTGGGCTGGTGACAAAGATTCCAGGAAATCAACATCAGGATATGTTATTACCTTTGCAGGGGGAGCTGTTTCCTGGCAGTCAAAGCTACAGAAGTGTGTTGCCTTGTCCACTACTGAAGCAGAGTATATCGCAGCCACTGAAGCTTGCAAGGAGATGTTATGGATGAAGAACTTCTTGCTTGAGCTTGGAGTAAACCAAGATAAGTATATCATGCTATGTGATAACCAGAGTGCTATTCACTTAGCAAAGAATTCAACGTTGCACTCCCGCTCAAAGCACATCGATATACGTCATCACTGGATTCGAGAAGTTCTGGAAGAGAAACTTCTACATCTCGACAAGGTACACACAGACAAAAACTGGGCAGACATTTTGACCAAGGTGCTACCAATCAAAAAGTTTGAAGATTGTTGTCAAGGCATCGGGATCGAAACAACTTCGGGCTAAGTCGGGAAGGGGGAGATTTGTTGGATATTCCCTCCATTAGCCATACAAATCATGAGAAAAATGAAGACAACTCTAGAATTATGAAGAATATTCTAGAATGATAAAGAAAGCTCTAGAATTATGGTGAAGATTCTAGAATGATAAAGAAGGTTCTAGAATTATGGAGAAGAGTTTAGGATAATAAAGAAGATTCTAGAACTATGGAGAACATTGTGGAGAATTAGAGATTTCTCTAGGATTATCTAGATAAGTAGAGATGTATAGAGAATTCTAGAATAACCTAGGACCTAAAGCACCACTAGTATAAATATGGGTGTTTGGTAGCATTTGAGAAAGCATAATCCAACAAGAAGACATCATACACTTGTAAACTACTCTTGTACTAAATCCTTTCTAATAACAAATAGTTTGGCTTGAAAATCGTAGTTGTCTAATTCCCATCTAATTCTCACAAAAGAGTATTGGGTAATTTTCCCAACAGGAACATCCACTATGACATCTTGAATGTTAAGTTTCTTGAGTTCAAGAAGATCATTTGCTAGTTTCTTGAATGTATCCGCTTAGCGTGTGAGGTCCATTAGTCCATACAAATTCGATAGTCGCTGAGCTCCAATTCAGATTATGTATGTGGACATTAGTGTAAAACCGGATCAAGTTTTAAACCGCGAAAAGTGGTTGTAGAGGCAAGCCAATTCCGGTCAAACTTTTCATATTGTTATTATATATATGGTTTCTAACTCGATTTTCAACTTGACATGTTTCTAATATAAACTCTGATTGTATAGGAAAGTCGTTTGTTCAAATGATGGACGCGTGAAGGTTTAACATGCTTGTTGCTTGATCTCACAAATGCAAAATCTGACATGCAAGAATTCAATATAACAAAAAGCATTTTGAAAGAAGAGGTTCAAGCTCATCGAAACCAAATTCCTCGAATCAAAAAGATTGTTTAAATTATTTGAACTAATCGTAGGGCAAATTTCTAAATATACCAACATTGTTGTCGTGAGAAAGATTGATGTGAAGAACATGTATGAATATTTGTAAATGGAGACTGCAAGTCTGTGACTAAATTCTGAATCAAGTGTTTTTCACATTTCAGTGGGTGGGAAAAACATAGGTAACATTGGTCAAAACTCAGAAGTAAAGGGGTAAAATTGTAATTTTATTGGTACTGTTTGTGACTAAACCAAAATTTCTGATTCTCATCTTCTCTCCTAAACCTCTCTCAGTCGCCGATCTCGGCCAGAAGAACTCATCAGTGACGGAACAAAGAGAGAGAGAGAGACAATGGCGATGACACTTATGAACAGAGCGATCTCTAAACCCGAAACCCTAGGTGCTTTCAGACTCTCGCTCAATCTCTTAAGAAATTTCTCTGCGGCGGCTTCTCCGTCGGCTGCAAACCCTAGCTCCGATTCGATTAAATCTACACGAAGGAGGAAGAAGAAGAACCTAATCGAGGTCGCTCAGTTCTTACCAAACTGGGGAATCGGTTACCATATGGCTAAAGCTCACTGGAATGGAATCTCTTATGAAATCACTAAGATCAATCTCTATAAGGTTTTGTGTTTTTTCTTTCTCTTTTTTGCCTCCTCGTGATTGAAAAATTGTTTGTAATCTGTGTTCAATGAGTTCTCTTGTATCTGCCATAGAAATGGTTGGATTGTTGGCTGAATCATTGTTTCGTAGTTCATGATTGATAGAAAAAATGTTTATGTTACCAATCATTTGGGGGGTTTCTTTAGCTGATATGGGTGTTTTTGTTTGATTCTGGATTCCAATGCAGGATGGTAGACATGGAAAAGCATGGGGAGTTGTTCACAAAGATGGTGAGTTTTTTGTTCATCATCTGTTTTTCTTATTCAAATGTTACCAGCTTCGATCTCCCCTCGTTTGCTTCGCCTTTTCCACTTGACAGTCTTTGGGTTTTTAGTAATGTTCTGCTCCATTGATCTCGGAGTTGAAGATGATTCCAAGAAAAAAGACTTATTATTGCATAACCTTTGAATCATGTATTAGGAGTATCCATATCTGAAGCTCGATAATCACAGTTGCATTGATGTTAAGACTTTCTGAATTATGAGAAGTTTTGAAATACATACGTATCCTCAAATGCAGGCTTGCGAGCTGCGGAAGCTCCAAAGAAGATAAGCGGAGTTCACAAACGTTGTTGGAAGTATATCCCAAACCTGTCAAAGACCGTCACACCTGCAACAAACTCTGCAACAGCTGATGTTCAAGCTGCCTGATCTGTTTACTTCCATTGTGATGGGTACTTTCTTCGTACAACTGTTTGTGGTTTCTTTTTTGAGTATTTTCTTTGGAAGATACAGTTATTGTTACTTGGTAGTTTCTTTGAATTCGTCGATAGCTTTGTAGGAAATGATCCGTAATCTTTTGATGACAATCGGGTCATCGTTCATCTTATTAAGACTTTTACGCTTCTTGAGTTAAGGTTTTGATGTGGATGCATCACTGAGCCTAGGGTTCTGCTACTAGTAATTATTTAAAAATAAAGTTCCTTTGGCAAGTGTAATAGCTAAGCTTCTTAGAAGTTTAAACAAATAGCAGCTGTATTGTGTATCATCAAAACTATATATTTTGAAATGTTGAGGGCATTCAGTATCATAATAAAATCTGGATATAGCAAGAATGGATTTTTTCCGTCATTAAGAGTTATTCGAAATAACTCAGAAATTTGCGACAAGCCTTGTTGATTGCCATAGTTAGCTTCTTGCAACCATCATCTATATGAATCCGATGGTACTCTTGTACCCACGTCATTTGAATAGCAACCAAGGGTACCAAAGCTTCGGTTTCAAGCGCATTTAGTCTTTGGGATAGCTACGCCGAACTTCACGAAAGCATAAAACCAGTAGAATCATGTATGGTCCAGCAAGCTCCAATCTCTTCTGCATTCCTTCTATGACACTTCATTTGTATTGATATGACCCAATCCTTCTCTGGCCGACTCTGATACTTGCTCTCACTACTAGCTTCAAATTATGTTTCCTTTCCTGCGGTTTCTTCTTCGTGTTCTTGCGCTTGATTTGTATCTGTCAAATGCTTTCACTACATCTTCTGTTACGCTTGACAACTTTTGTTGGAATAATAGCTCGTTTCGTGGTTTAGAGGGTGTTGTTGTAACATTTTATATTTCTCCACCGTATATTATACATGAATTAGAATCTTCCAGGATTTGTGAAGCTTGAAGCAATCCTAAATTTCTAAATATTTGAAAGCCTTAATGTCGCTTAAGCATGAGGACATGTGAAAGAGATTATGATTTATAGTCTCATACCGCTTATGCCATTAATATCTTATGCCATTAATGAGAACTAGAAACTTCCAAAATCTTATGCCATTAATGAGAACTAGCAAAAAGCATGAGATGAGGCTTCTAACAAACCCCCTCAGAGGAATGGTTATCTATTGATCATAGATGAATGTAATTGACATATTAGATTATTTGCAAACATTTATGTTCAAACCCACAATTTGGATGATGTCTTAGAAACTGAAGGCAGAGACTGTTTTGGATGGGAATTTTTGTTTCTGACTTGGATAGTCCATAAGAGCAAATATGAATAGGTAAGAGAACTAAAATGTTATAAAGTATTATATGGACAGAGACTAACCATCCAGAACTGTGTAGGTGAAACAGCATTGACACTACTATCAAGCTCACCAAATAACTCACGTGTGGCAACTGTGAGCATGTGAGAAGTCTGGTCAACATTGTTGCTTCGTGCAGAAAGTGAGTAACTATTAAGAGGAAATTGTTTGTATGAGATAACGATATTGACTTTAAAACAGTGAAAAACAATAAAGGATAAAATCTGAACTGACTTAGATAATGAAGATTTCAACTCTGGGACAGATTTTAAGCACTGCACCGTGGAGTTCATGTAACATGTGTTGCCAAGATTGACAAGGCCAGCACTGTAACCCTGAAATCAATTGTAATGTTTGTTAGTTGATAGCTAAAGGGCAGCTATGAGAATGTGTGTGTGGTCTAGGGGATTCTCGAATAATCTGTAGAGAGGTTTTATCATTTGACTCCACAAATATCACACTCCTGCACACTTATAAATTATAATCAACAGTAAAAAGGACTTGCCAAATGAGTTGCTTGCTCTTCTTCAGGTAAATCCTCAGCAAATACAATGGGACATGTGAAAGAGATTATGATTTTTAGTCTCCGGGAGAGGCTCTCCTGAATAGGTTATATGTGTTGTATCTAAAGCTCCTGAATAATGTTTATATTTTTTTCTCTTACAACCAGTAATCATGTTTATTTACTTATTTAGTGAAGAAATTAAATAATCATCTAGCTGTAAAACCAAACATGATTATTGGTTGAAAAATAAGGCTATAAAATTGATTTAGAAAAACACATAGGACGAATTTGCTCAATAACCCAAAAAAATTATAATTAAGCAACTAACAAAAAAATCTTAAATCTAATTGTTAAAAATTTGCCACATAGGGTTAAATTGGTTAGTTGCTTGATTATTAATTTTTTTGGGGTTATTGAACAAATTACCCTGCTCAGTTTATAATAGTTACAAAAGAAAAAGGGACATGTGATTTCTTTTTCTTCTCTGGTCAAAGTGGCACATGTAATCTCAAATCTAAAAAAAAAAAAAACTACATTTCTTAACCCCAAGTACACTGTCGATTAATCAAAAACACTTTTGAAATTGTGGAGTAGTTTTATTTTCTTTCGAACAAAATTATTAAAGAAACGGTGAGTTTCCTCTTAACCAACATTGTTACAACCTGACACAGCCACTGACATTGACAGTGATTTCTATGTCTAGTTTCATCACTGCCCCTTAACTTTTTTCATATTTTCATTTTGACCCTCGTATTTATATACTTTTAACGAATCCCTCCAACTATTACACTCACTGTCTAATCAAAATCGAATTACATATTATGTTCACACCAACCTACTTCAAGTCAAAATCAGTTTTAAACTTATTAGGATATATCATTTTCTGTATCAATTACAATAATCTAACCAATTCAATTCATAGAAGTAAAGTAATGTACTAAACGTAGAATGAAACTAATTAATGGAAGTAAATTAATTTATAGAAGTAAACTACTTTGTTTTTAACGATAGAAGTATAAAGTACTAAAAAAATAATTGTTCGAATATCTAACAATCTAACTTATTGAAGAAACCAAGGAAAGTACTAAAACAATAATAAAAACGCTTTTTCTCGTCCAATTAATGTTTTCAATTTTAGGTAACGTGGGTATATACTTCATCAGTTCATCTTAAAATTAAAACTCACAATCCTAAATCTACAACTTTTTCTGTTTAATTTTTTTCTTTTTGAGAAACTGTAGTAATATTGTTAACAGGCAAAAAAAAAAAAACATTCACACATAATTCTGACAAATGAAACAGTAAGCATAACTGCGCACTAAGTGATAAATATAAATGAATAAAATTTTCTAATTAATTATGGATTAACTTAAACTTCAATAAGAAATACTTTTAGTTAATATGAATTAAGAAAAAAAAACACTCTTAAGTACTGAAAAAGGGTCAAAATTAATTTATTCAAAATAATATGAAAAATGAGTGGAAATTCAATGTGAATTATGAATCCGTACCACGGGATCTAACAATGTTAAAAAAGCAAACCTTGGTTTTGAAATATCTTCCAAACTTGAAGGAGACAACAAAAACAACAAAGTAAATTTTTTTATTTTTTTATTTTATTTTGTTTCCAAAACAAAAATATAAAAAAAAAAAAAAAAAAGAGAGAGAGAGAACAGAACAGAAGCTGCTCTTTTGTCCAAAGCTTCTTCCGTTCTCTTTCTCCAACATTACTTCTCTCTGCAAGTTAAAGAAAAAATTAAAAATAAATAAATAAAGAAAAAACAATTTTGCAATAAAACCCTCAAAGACAAAATTAGCTTTTTTTTCTTCTTATTATTTTTTCTTTCTTTCTTTGTTTTGTTTTCCTCGTAAAACCCATGACCCCCCATTTGCTTTAATCTTGAAGAAAAATGCCTTCTTTTGCTTTTGGATCTCATCACCATTTGGCGAATCCCATAGACTCGCCGTACTCCGTCGAAATTAGCGCCGACGGCGACTCCTCCGACTTGGATTCTTTGTCTGAGGTCGATTTAGAGACCGGCCGCTTACCGGAGCTACATTCCGGTGCCAAGAAGAGGAGGAGGAGGAGGAGAAAGAAGAAGAAGAAGAAGAAGAAGAAGAAAAATGGTAGAGACTGCAGGATCTGTCATCTACCTTTGGAGAGTAACAAAGAAGAAGAAGAAGAAGAAGAAGAAGAAGAAGAAGAAGATGGTGATGATGAAAAAGAAGAAGATTCTGATTCTGATTCTGATTCTGATTCTGATGAAGCAAGAGAAGATGAGGAAGAAGAGTATTATGGTTTGCCTTTGCAATTAGGTTGCTCTTGTAAAGGTGATTTGGGTGTTGCTCATAGTAAGTGTGCTGAAACTTGGTTCAAGATCAAAGGAAACATGTAAGTCTAATTATTATTCTCTTCAATTCTTCTCACCAAACTTTTATGTTTTTAAAAAAATTGTTTTGGGGAAAATTCTACAGATTCTGTGGAAAAAATAAAAATAGTAAAGGATGAATCTTTATGAGGAAACAAAATTATTTGTTTTTTTTTTTTTTCTCTTGTCTGATTTCTAGAGATCCATCTACAGTTTTATGTTCCCATGTGTTGTTTCTTATTTAATTTTCCTTGCACATTTGGATTTGATTGTTTATTGTCTCAATTATATATTTTAAAGGCTTGATTTTGCAGCTGCATTGAGAATCTTGCAGTCCCTATGGTCTCAATTATACTTATAATTTGGTTAGCAAAAAAAAAAATATATATACTTATAGCTCTGTCTAGCTTCTGTGTCTTTTTTTTGTTGTTGTTGTATTGTCTTAGGCAGTAGAATTCTGTTGGAGTTGTAATCTTGTTATTATTGTGTGTTTAGAAGATGAAGAGAGTCTTCTTCTAAAGGCCTAATACTGATTTGCATTTTATCATATTGTTTTCTTTGAATCTGAGCAGGACATGTGAGATATGCGGTGCAATGGCTCTAAACGTGGCTGGCGAACAGTCAAACCCCGAGAGCACTGCCTCTGCCAATTCACAAGTAGCTGGAGGACAACAACCTCAAACTCAAACAGAGCCACTGGGAATCTGGCATGGTCGCCGTGTTATGAACTTCTTACTTGCCGCTATGGTCTTCGCCTTCATTGTTTCTTGGCTTTTTCACTTCAAAGTCCTCAAGTGAAACGATTTCCATCTCTCTCTCTCTTTGGCCTGCACCTAAGCGCTCGCTCTTCTCCTGTTCTTGAGCCGCGCTTGCAATCGCTGAATCAAAATCCCTCCTGTTGCTTGATTATTCACACGTTTTGTAGCTGTAAGAACTTGGTAGTACTTAAGATTGTTGTGACTTGTGAGCTTTACTTACATCTTGTATAATATTCATCTCTACTCTGGCTTGGTGAAACCTGTCTGATCATGAGGCATAACATCTTTGGCTTTGAAGACTGCTAATAGATAAAATACTGGACAATAGTTGTGTTAAAATCTGTCTTCTCTTTTACCACTCTTTAGATTACTAGCAGTAAAGGATCTTGGACATAAACGAGAAAAGATACTTCTTTTCTTGATTCAAATCACATATGAATCATCTCTTTAAATCGGAAACCACAAATGTAGCATGAGCTGAGCTCAAATGCTTCAAAAACCAAAAGACAATGAGGCATTTTTTTTGTTTTTTTCAGAATCCAATCAGAAAACAGAAGAAAACGAAAGAAAGAAGAAACCTATACACTTGAAGTTTTCAGTTTCTGTTGTTCTTTTTCTTGGCTTCCAAGGAAGTTCCATCTTTTAGGGTTTCGCAAGCGTCTTTATCCATTCCAAGGCTGAAGAGAGCAGCAGCTTGAAGATAGAAAGCAGTTGGCCACTCGGGAGAGACTACTTGCGCCTGCATTGCATCACCAAGAGCCTCTTGAGGCATGTTGCTCATCAGATAACACAAACACCTCCTTGCAAAAACCGTTGGCGATACCATTGTGCCATCTTCGATGAACTACAGATACAATTAGGGGACGCAGAACCACAATATTGAGATAAGTTTTGGGGGGAATTATGTTTCTGGGTTTCAAGAAAGTAACCGACTTTTAATTCCTTACCTGTGTGTAACATTCGATGGTAGTGACAAAGTCTTTTCCTTTGAATGCAGCATCTCCTTGTTTCTTGGAGTTTAGAGTCTCCTGAATCTGGTCGGTCCATACTTGGAACGAGAGCTGTATTGCAAATGAAACAATGATCATCTTGTTAAGTTCATCAGACAAATAAAGATGATGATCTCAATGGAAGACTACTGAATGATATGCATTCTGCAACAAAGTTCTACACTATAAGGTCATGTACATACCTCATTTGCTATGCCCTCATCGTCTTTGTATCCAACCTTTTCAAGAATTCCATGTATCGCGGTGAGATCAAGTCTTGAACAAGCATCGCCAAGAGGAGTTAAAGAACTTGTTTCCTTTGGAGAAGCAGTTCCATGTGGAATCCCCAATAAGATATGAGACGGAACCTGAAGAAACAAAAAGATACATAAGAAGAAGAGACAAGATTTGAATGGTTAATACATAAAAGGAAGGTGATTTAGTGAACGCGTACGTCAGTTTCCTTCAGAAGAGGAGCAAGTGAGGCCACGAGAGATTTCACATTCGGCCTTTCACGAGCTTCATACTGCAAACAACGGGAAGCTAAGCGAACCAAATCGGTTCCATCATCGTTTGAGAAATGACCATCGAGACATGAGTCCATCAGCATCAGGAAGTTCTTCCCACGAATCAGATCAAGCGCCTGCAGAACAATGGCAGAGCATATGAATTCATAATCTAAACATTTTTTTCTTCTAGTTTAAGAAGAATCTAATAGATAAAGATCTTCTTCCCAAGAGAAGTTGAGCCATGTTTATGTGCTTGTGAATATGCACTTACATGGCTTGGTGGTATGTGTTTGCCGCTGAGAAGATCTAGCAACAACGTTCCAAAGCTGTAGACCACACTCTCTGGAATCACTCTCCCTGTAAGAAATTAATAAACAGACGTCGATTCATCAGATGAATATGATAACTTTGTCAAACAACAAACACATAACTTGACGCCATTGCATCTCATATCTGGTAACTGACCAGTCCTTAGGTACTCAGGAGGTGTGAAAGCCAAATTTGTACTGTAACTCTTCCCATCCCTACTATTCTTCATTAGACCGAAGCAAGATAATCTCGGGTTACCATCCTGTTATCCAGATTATAGAAAACATTATCAGAAACCTTTAATCGCAACTACATGAATCTAATCACAATTAGAACAAGAAATCAGAAATGATAGTAAGCTAGAGATGGACCTGGTCAAACAAGATCCTGTAAGCATTGAGATCGTGGTACAAGGCGCGACCTTTACTGCTGCAATACTCGAGTGCTTGTGCAAGATACAAAGCCACTCTTAACCTCATAGCCCACTTCATTGGCTGGCTATCCCCTGCATATCAACACATATCGGTAACCAATAACTGTTAGTTGAAATTGGAAACCTCAAACCAATAGTATCTAAAGATGTTTCTTTAACTAGATATGATACATGAGCATTTTAAGATCTTTCAATCCTCTCTAAAAAAAAGATAGAACCAAAAACAGAAACTTCAACTAAATCTCCTAAACACCAAACAAGTATAAGACTTTTGCTCATCTCATAAAAACTGAAGAAAAGCCTTACAGTGGAAGAGATGCTTAGAGAGAGTTTCAAAAGGCATAAACTCTGCAACGAGCAATCTCTCATCTCCTTCACAACAAAATCCTATCAAATTGGCCAATCTCTCATTCCTCAACTGCCCCACAGCTTTTGCTTCCTCCTTAAAGATCAATCAAATGAAACAGTAACACAATCAAAAACCTAACGAGATCAAATCCCAACAAATGCAGGGTTCTGTAAAGTTTCGATTTTGATAAGACCCATCAAGGGAAATGAGCAAAGGAATCAAATTTGTACAAGAAATTGACGAGTGTCAGGCCAAGCGGATCTGTTGAAGCGTTTAACAGCGACCCATCGGTCATCTTCGAGCCTGCCTTTATAGACGACATTAGGAGCTTTAACACCGTGTTCGGAGACGATGCTGTCTGTAGAGAAACCAGAAGTAGCAGCTCGTAGCTGGTCGAAACTAAACTCCGTAAACGACGGCAAATCGTCAGTCCCGTTCTCTGTCGGAAGAAACAAACAACAAGAAAAAAACTTAACTTTATTTCTAGCAGAGAGAATGAAAATGCGGGAAAGTTAGAGACTTTGTTGTTTTCTCGGGAAAGTTACCTAGATCAGAAGTTTCGTTGAGAGTTGATTTGAGATGTGTTGGCCACCAACAGAGAGATAGCTTAGAGCAACGAGGTCCCATTTGGGCTATTGAAAGCTTTCGATCAAAGAAGATTTTTGGGAAGGTGGAAGATTTCTTCTTTGCTAAACTCGAAAAGCAAAAACCCTTTCTTTGTTTTTTTCTTAGTCACTTTCTGAGAGGTCGAGAGAGAAAGAAAGAGGAAAAAAATGGGTTTTGTGTTTTTTTTTTTTTTTTTTGTTGTTCGAGGAGAAAGGAATCTGTGGAAAAAAGGAGTGAGAAAATTTATATAAGCGCACGTAGTGGAGAAGACAGTGGTGAGTGAAAAATTAAAGCCTTTTAGTTTTTTTTGTTACCGAGAAAACAAAAGAAAACGCCAAAAGAAATAAAAAACGTTAAACTTGAAAAATACTGTAAAGTGTTTTACTTGTGGATCCAATGTCTCTCTCTCTCTCTCTCTACTTTGGTTTCTCCTTAAATATCTTTACATTTTCTCATTTTTCACTCTTTTTTCATTCTAATTATTGATTTTTTTTTCTTCTAACTTATGGAGTATATATATATATATATATATATTGGCAATAGTGATTTAAATATATGTTAACTACATTGACCGAAGGTGTTTAAATAAAAATCACAAGAGCCTTTAAAAACACTTAAAAAAAACAAAAAAAAAAGAGAGGGACAAAATGGTAAACTTCATGGTCAAAGTCAAAGGCATGTGTGCATGCGTGTGGTTGTGAATATTACTACTAGCTATTAAGTGGCACTAGTAGTAGTAATACTAGTTTAGGCGAAGTTGCATTAACTCATAAGTATTTCCTTTTTTTTTTTTATTAAATATCCAATTAAGTTAAATGATTTAACTCATATATATTCTATTCCCCATTGCCCCAATGATTTTTTGCTTTCTTTCTTTACTTAAGGTTTTAAAGTTTTAGTCAGCTGATTAATCTTTGGAGTAGCCTAAACAGTAACATAGATTTAAATCTTGCTCTCTTTAACCTACAATTGAAATCTTTGGATTAGTCAAAACTTTTTTTTAGTTATAATTTCAATTTAACGTTATACTGTAATATATTCACTCCAAACATATTTTGATGTGTGGCTAACTACTACTTTTTTCTTAAGTATGTGTGCTAACTAATAATTCGTTCTACACAATAAAAGTTTTTTAAAATGTGGGATTTAATCAACAAAGATAAAGCAATGTTACAATCTCATTTTATTTATAACACAGTATTATGTATAAAATAGCATTTGGACCTAAAAGCAAAGAACTTTCCAGCTACAATGACGCAGATCGGTGACCAAGAAAACGAAAGAGGTCCATGAAGCATTTTATATGCAATTGTGAAAAGCTTTTGTAATGACATTTACTTGTATTACACCACAACTTCCATTTTTTTATAAGTATACGTATACATTATACATATACACATATTGGAACCAACTTTGTTTTCTTATAAATAATTTTTTATAGTTATAAGAACAATTAATGTTGGTTGGTGGAGACAAAGAGGATCTTGGTGATAAATATGGTAAGAAAAGAAGTAATAGAAGATGACTTCACGCGTGTGCTAAGGAGATGTTTGTTGTCCTTTGGGGGACACATTTTAGCCTAAATTAAGATGCTCTTAAGTGACCAAGTCAGGACCACTATAAGTTTATAGTATTATGATAGATAATGATATTCTTCTAAACAATGGAGTATTATCTTGGAGACTTGCGTAACTCGATTCTACTCTTGGCTCAAGAAAGCCAATAATGAAAAAGTTAAGGGCATTAGTAAAATGAAATGATATACTTTGTATAGCAAAACTCTTGGTCTGACTTATATATTCTTCCTTCTCTATGACTTCGATTCTCACTAAAAACATTTTCACTCTCGATTAACCCGTCGAAATAGTTCGTACTTTAATTTTATTAAAAATTTAGTTAGTGAAATACTCGATAGCTTATATATCTGCTAGAAAATTAGTCGGGTTTTGGTCCGGTACCTCATGATTACAAAAAAAATTATAGTATATTCTTCTCACAACAAATCAATTTAAGAATGTCTAGTACAAAGATTAAATTCATGGAGATCGCTGGTATCCTTTTTTTGGTATATCAAAAAAGTTTTGAATCTTACCACATGTAGTCTTTTTGAGTCAAAGATCACACCCTATCAGTACTCTTCCTAATTGTTCTCTTCTCAATGTCGGTACTCTAACTTAAAACCTTACCCAATTCCATCTTAAAAGTGCTCTTGGGTAGATTAGTTAAACTATCGAAGTTGGACATAGCTCTCAATTTTGTTATCAATTATAAATCTGGTTCTACGCATATATATTGTTGATATAAAGTTTAAGCAGACTACTAAAACAAAAACCTACCTAAACATACATAGATATCGTATTAAAAAAATAGAAGTTTCAAGATCGAATTGAATTAAACAATTTCACAATTTAACAGTTAAAGATTTAATGGATTTATGTGTGTTTTTGTGCTAATCTTATGTAGATTAGTTTTTCAGGGAATTTGGGACAAAACACAATATATATATATATAGATATATGTATTTACAACAATAATATATTAGATCAGAAGCCGAAAACTGTATATAAGATGTTAATAATTTACATATATAGGGGATATATCATTGGCCCACTCAATATCTAAGAGAACACATTACTTGTTCTTAACCACATTCAAACTAGGACCACTTTGTAACGAACACATGCAGCCACGTAGAAACGGATTAGTTATACTGTGATTACAATAATACAGTACTGTTGTTTAGAACCGAAAACATAACAAAGTGAATCGGCTAGATGTTCACGCACACACACACATGTAATGATGGAGTTTGAAGGATCTCTATGTAAAAAGATGGTAGCATAAAAGCTGGACAAGAGAATAACTTGACACAATACTTTTGGTACACAATAACTAAAAAATAACACTTTAAGGACTAAGTGATCGGAAGTATTATTTCAACAAAATTGATAATCAACTCTAGAAATTTTTGTTGTTTACATTTTTTAAGATCATAAACGTAAAATTATAATTAAAAAAAAACAACTAAAGAGAATTTATGTATGCATGTTGATAAATGCTGCATTTGATCATATATCATTTTTTATTATCAAAATGAACATCCAAATAAACATTTAGAACAAGAAAATATCATTTTGTGAACAATATTGTAAATAATAGTTTTTTTGGCATATGGCAAATTGGGATATTGATGGGTCTACCATGTTGCTTGTTGCGAGTTCAAAATAAAGCTATAGAATCCACTCTGTTTCTCACTGTCTTTGTGACCAAAACAACAACAATTTCACGTGAACGATGGGAACATTTTTATTGTTTTCTTTGAACTAAGAATTTTTTTGTTGACTTTAAAAGACCAAGTTTAGAAAGATGAACTATTTTACTCTTAAATCTATGCAAAAGTAAGACTTATCTATACGTCTACAATTTTTACGTGGAGTGTTTGTTTATAAAATAATCGAACTTGTCCTGATCAGCTGGGTTCAAAAGCATTGCTCTTATGAATCCAATAGCTGCCTCAAAAGAAAGAGACTCATCAAGTCATCATGATTCATGACAATGAATCACATGGCAACATTCAAAAAAGCCTCTTTTAAATTTTTCAGAATCAGGCTTTTGAAGTTTGAGACAGAAACCAAAGATTTTCACAGCTTGAAAGTAGAACAAACATTATATATATATATATATGAAGATAATAATATTCACACTTAAAGAGTTGGTAAGATCATTTCCTTTCTGGATACACCATTAGACTAACTATTTTAATAGAGATCTTGCTGCTTTCTTATTTCCTGCAACTGTTTTACCTTAGCCTCCTTAACACTAACAAAATAAGATCAAATACCTGTAAGTAAAAAATTTGGGTTTGAAGTAAGAAAATATAAACTTCAGACCCGCCCGACAGGCGAGAGGGGCAGTTGATACCCGATGTTGCCATCAGGCTTTGGATCTTGGTCCGGGACTAACACGGTTTCCGGTCTAGCATTATGTTCATCACAAGAGCTTTTGTGCTCAAGGCTGATCTCTGACATTTTCCTACTCTCTGCAAGTGCCATACATATGGAGAATGCTTGTAGTTGTGAAAGGGATGGATTATACACAACTGAATATATCCCTTCCTTGATCGGTTTAAAGCTCAAGAACGGATGTTCCTCGGGCTGTTCTCCCTGAAAAAAACGTAGAAAAAGTGTTGATGAAACCTTTTGGTTTTGATTTGGGAGAGCGAAACAGGAATAAAAAAAGGAGATTGGACTTGGGACTAAGTAGAGAATCTGCACCAGAAAGAAAAGCTCAAATCGGTTTGAAGAGGGTGGTGAGTTTGATGCTGTCGAATTCTTGCAGGCGAAGTTGTGCTGATTTGTAAGGATTCTTAGATTGCAGCCCATGTCCCAACCTCCGCAATCGCAAGACCCACCCGTTCTCCATCGCTGGATCAAAGATGATGGCCCTCCTTTTTGAGGCATACTATGAACACCGCTTTGAAGTATGACCGTAGCACTAATGTCATGGTCAAGATTCCTGTCTTTGACGTGATCTTCGACATCTTTGTTGAATGCATTACTATCCTGAACCGTGTTAAGTGATGCTCTCCTGTGAAACCATCTTGGCATCTTCACAATGATCGCAGCTAGCTCGTTTTTCAACTGCAGATCAGATTTTTCCGTGTTCTCTTGATCAAGTTCTACAGAGAAGAGAACAAACTCTCTAATGGAACCAGATGGCAAAGAACTCGAGACCCGCATCTGAGCAACAACGTTAGAGATGATACCATGTGTTTGGCCTTTGCGTCTTTCGTTTAACCACACACTATTTCTCTTATGGTTTTTAATAGAGAAGAAAGTATAAACACTAGTGCATTCACCCTCTTCCGAGCTTCCCATTTTCTTTTGGGTGGCCGCAATAATGTCGGTTTCCTTGTTCACTGCAAATGTAAAGAGTGGCTGATTGTTCTTAACTGTTACCCGAAGAACAGCTCGAACCATGGATGATCCTAGCTTCTTCTCGTGAGCTGAATCATTGACGTTTACAGTTTTGCAACCCGTGATACCCAATTTTACTCTCTGTACGCGTTGACCTCTAGTCCCCTCCACAGAATTGCCAAAGTGAGTTGCTCTTGGCTTCAATAGAGGTTCTAGCAACCTTCTTAAATGGCTTGTCGTGGTTGTATCTTTTTCACTGGGTTTGTTGCAATCTGAGCCGTTAACGCCAGATGAAAGAGCCACGTTTTGTGAACTGTTCTTTGTGGAGTTAGCCACTGAGTCTAGCTGGGCCGCAGGAACTACAACTCCTTCACTATTAGTTTTGCTGGTCTTACCCATACTAAAGCTAAGCCGCTGAAAAGGCGAAGTACTTCTCTTCTTTTCAGATGCTGCGTTATGCAACTGTGAATCTTGTCTCTGGACAGGCTCAACCATACAATGTTTCACAGCTAACAAAGTTGATGCTCTGTCTTCTGTGATTTTACGTCTGGAAGATGTGTTGATTGCTTTTGTTGAAAGTGAAACGCACTGAGGTATTTCAACTGAAACCTTGTTTTGGTCCGCATCAGTGAAGCCAATTTTATTCTTTGCCAAGCAGCCATCAGCTTTACATGGCAATGGGCAAGGATGTTGAGTACAGTAATCTACTTCAACGCCGTGAATTACCCTGACTTTTTTAGTCGAACTCCTCTTGCATGTCTTAGCCTCTTCTCGAGCTAGCTTCTTAGTTGAGTGATAGAGCTTGGACTCCTCCTGCTGCTTTCGACCAAGTTCTTCATCATGATCATTTTGGTTTCTTTCACGCAACTTCTTTTCACTCTTCCTACGTCTATTTCCATCAGCCTTTGATCTTACTACCTCCATGTTCAAGACAGACTCTGAATTCAATCCATTAGACAAAGTTCCAGCTTTTGGGCCAATATTCCCTTTCAGATCCTTACTCTCATATCCATCTGATCCTTGTACGTCCGTGTTTGGACCAAGCTGCTCATCAGGTATGCTGAAACATCTACGATCCTTGGGTTTCTTTTTCCGTGTACCTTTGATTTCTCGATACTCTTTTACAGTTTCTTCAACAGAATTTGACATCGGAACAGGCTGCCTTGAGCTACGGATATGCATTTTGCTTGGACCAGCAGACAACTCATCTCTAAGCGTAGCCAACGAAGTATCTGTTTGAGAAACCAAAGGGAATCTAGTCTTCACTGGAATCTGGCGGTTATGAGTATGCTGCCATTTCTCCAAGCGGCCCCAGTCAAGAACACCAACGCTCAAGAGCTTCTCCTGAGGTGTTGTTTCAGCTCTCTCCAAGAAAACCGGTAGCTTTGACATATACTTGACAAGCTCACGCTCATCATTAGCTCTACTCTTCAGACATTGCTTAGACGTTGTAGCACCGGAAAACCTCTTCTCCAAACGGCATTCCATAGATGGTACTGTAACTTGAATTCACATCAAATCTTTGAATCTACCAAACATAGCTCGATACAAATTCCTGGATTATGAAGATTGAACAAAGAACCAAAAATCAAATCACAATCAAAATATTTAAATCTACCAAAAAGTACATTGAAAGCATTGTTCTCTGATCACGGCATCATTAGATAAAGAATAAATACAAAGAAAAATGAAGGAAAGAAAACAAAAGTGGTCCTTCTTCCTTATAAAAAAAATGCAGCAAGGTAATGATTTCATCAACATCTTTGAAATAATGCTAAAAATGGACCCATATTTTCCCCGAAGAAACAGCTGAATGATGATGGATGCGTCCTTTGTATTTATTCATGAGCAACTATCACAAAACAACTAAGAAACGACAAAAAAACAAAATTTTCAGATTTGATTTCGAAATTTTTCGACGGATCCAAAAACATACGAGGAATCAAAAAAAAATTTCGAATCCACCAAAATCGTATCGATCGGAGCAGAATTAGGAGACTTATACACAGACAAATTGCGGATAAAAATGTCGATTAAGGTCCGATTTGAAATCGAGATCAAAATCGGAACAGAGATTTTCCTAGGTTACTGAAATTCTATTTTCCCCTCAGATTTTTCATGTGTAAGCGAAGAGAAAGCATTAACCTAGAAAGCAGTGGAGAGTGGTTTCTTAGCTAAGCGAAAACGAAAAACGGCGCCGTTTTAAACCAAATCCAAGCGAAGGAATTTTCCCGAGAAAATCCAAGAGTTAAACCGAGAGAAAATGTGGGAAATTACCTTGAACAACGAAACGAAAATTCAGAACCGACGCAAACTCGATGAAGGAGAAAGCGAAGATACACAGCGAGAGCGAGAGAGAGAGAGAGAGAGAGAGAGAGAGAGTGTGTGTGCGTAAAAAAATCAGTAGAAGAGTGAATCAGCAAAGTGAAGATCCAAAAGCAGAGAAGTGATCCCCATAAGCTAGAGAGAGAGAGAGAAGATGATCCAACGGTGGAGAATAAAAAGAAGGGTAAAATCAAGCGGTGGAGATCGTATCGCTATCAAGGAAGGCGCGGGAATGGTTCGTGTCAGTGTGGTCCCCACTTGTATATGCACATGTTTACGTGTGCTTATTAGCAAAAGATTACTCATAAACTGACAAAAACCTCGCAAAAGATTACTCTTTAAAAGAAAGATTAAACAATAATGTTAACACACAAAACTAATACTGCTTCTCTTTTTATAATTAGTAACCAAAACTATTAATGAAGATTAATTTTGTAAGACATGCATGATTGAATCACATGATTCATATAAGAAAACAAAAGTCACATGATTCACATTACATTCTTTTACTTTAGTTTTAGGGATTTTAGGTTATCTTTGTTTTTATTTTAACGGCTTATAGCTTTTTTTTGTTTATGTCACATGTTTTTATTTTAGACAAGTTAAAAAAACTTACTAAAGGTTTGCAAAATTGAAAATTCACAAAAAAATGTGGAGACTATTTGTGTTATATTATTTTAGATTGTATCCGGCACAAAACAAGTTTATAATTAGAGTACTGTTTTAATTTTCGTATATAAAATGCGTACATACTATTTAGTGGACTCGTTATTGAAAAAGTAGTTACTAGCCATGTAATATCATTCACTTGAAGAAAATACAACTATGTCTATCGAAAGTGGTTATTGAAAGTGTATGTTTGAATGAGCTTGGGCTCACGACTTAAAGCCTTGGAGAAGGAATCCACAAGCTAAGTAACAGAAAATATACTTAGCTTGGAGAAGATTTAAGAAAAAGAAGAAGATTTCTATTTATCATTAGCAAAGATTATGGTAAGATGGATATTCGAGAAGATTTGGTATCTTCCAAAACTTGGAGAAGAAAAGTACTGCAGCACGCAGAACTGAGAGTAATACAGTACAGAAGAGTGGGTGTTACTACTGTGGAAAGTATGGGCACATAAAGAAGTATTGCTACAAGTTCTGGGAAAGAGTGAAGAAGCTTAGACATTAAGGGAAGTTCGCTTGGAATGGGTTTTAAAATCAGATTTGGGTGAAGAAAACGGATTTGTAGTTAACTACTACAAGGTGTGCTTCAGCTAGTGCCTCAGGACTCCGTTTTCAGCACAACATGGCGTGCGTATCAGAAGAACAAGAGTGTCTCGGTCCAAGGTATTTCGACAGTGGGAGTTCAAGTCAGGTAGTAGGTACAGTGAGCAATCTACAAAACGTCAAAAAGGCTAAAGGTGCAAATCTAACTTCTAGAGACAAAGGTGATGGAATGCCTCAGCTCAAGGAAGGAGTCAAGAATATATGTGAACCGGGTTACAAGGAACATCATGTCAAGGCTCACCACATGAAAGTACTTGACGTTCAATCACAGTCAGACCTCAAGGGCACAAAGAATGACGTTGGTTCAGAGGAAAAATCTGGTTCAGAGGAGCAGTTTGGTTCAGATTAAGAAAAGATATTGCAAGTTCCTCGAAACCATTCAATCTAATGTGATAGCAAATCTCAGTGACAGGAGGATAACAAGAGGAGTGAAGTTGAATCTCAAAGAAGTGGTTCGATTTGCAACAAGTTTCGTGGAGGCCCTTGAAGGACAACTCGTGACTCAGTTGTAGCATTCAAGCAGGGGGAGAATGGTAATATTGATGAACATGAAGATGAGTATACGATCAAGGGGGAGTTTGAAGTTCATCAAAGAAGTGCTTGAATTCTAAAACTCAGTCAACAAAGGGGAGATTAAAAGTGTATGTTTGAATGAGTTTTAGAATTCAATATGAGTTGATACAATTGTTCATCTAAGGAGTTAGAAGCTGATGGTAAAGCAGCTGAAACATGAAGATGTAGCTGAGTTAAAGCAGTTCATGTATCAGTGCAGAGTACTATAGGAAAGTGCTACAGACAGACAATTGATAGAGAAACGGATCGGGCTTGAAGAGATGGGCTTGGGTTCACGACTTAAAGCCTTGGAGAACGAATCTACAAGCTAAGTGACAAAAAATATATTTAGCTTGGAGAGGATTTAGGAAGAAGAAGATTTCCATTTATCATTAGCAAAGATTATGGTAAGATGGATACTCGAGAAGATTTGGTATCTTCCAAAACTTGGAGAAGAAGGCTATATTAGCCATTAAGTCCTATTGTGTATAAATAGAAGTGGAAAAACGTGGGTGTACGTTTAACACAATTAGATCATATGTCTTAGCAAAGGAGATTGAAGATTGTCTAGTAAAAAGAGATCATGATCAAAGGGGCTAAGGGGTAGTGATAGATTCACAAGGTCATGTGTGATTTGTGAACACGTTAGGCTAGGATTGAAGTTGATAAGTGGAACTTGTAAGTGTACTTATCGTTTGATCTAGTGAAAACGTTTTGGAGAAAAGAACCCCTTGTGTATTGTGTTCGTTTCATGTACTAGTACTTGTAGTACTCTTTGTAGCAGTAGTTCTTGCACTTACAGTTACTGTGACTTGCGAGTGTTTCCTAATCGGATTATGTGGTTAAACTTGACTACTACTACTTGATATAAACCAATGTCTTGAAAACCGGACCGGACCGGCGGTCGAACAGGGTTCAACCGCGAACCGGACACCGATCCGGTTTAGGTTAGCTCAAAAACCCAACTAGAGTTGACCCGGTTATTGAACCGAGTTGAACCGGCAAAAACCCGAGAACCGGCGATCCAATTGAATCGGTTTGAACCGGATTTAAATCAAATTTTACTATTTTGTTAATCAAATTTTTTTAATTTTTTTTTCTTTTGGTTATTATTTTTATAATTAAAAAAATATGAGTAATGACGTTTACGGTTTCTCTAATTACATTTATTTTCCTAGTTTTTTTATATCTTTTGTTCTGAAATTCAATAGCTAACACTATAAGATCAAACTATAAGATACGTATCAGAGAAATCATAAATTTATTTCTAAACTCTTTGTCTAAATCATCAAAACTACTAGAATTAATTGGTTCTTAATATTTATGATATTTATGTCTATTATTATTTAGGTTTTCTAAATTTTTAAAATTAGTCAAAGTGTTTTGTTTGATATTAGAATAGTATAAGATTAAATATACTAATAGTTTTAAAATATCTTTAAATCCGGTTGAACCACATTGACCTACGACCCAAATGTTTTTACAGTTCAGTTGCTGGTCCGGTTTTAAAAACATTGATATAAACTATGGAAAAATAAATTTGAAAAACGTTTAGCAAAAACAAAACTATGGAAAAATAGTTTCGATATATATATATATAGAGAGAGATACTCAAAAACTATAATAACGTACGATTCTATATACTATATCTTATACACAAGCTACACAAAAATAAATGCAATCGTGTGGTCAATTTTTTTAACACTAATGTAGTTTGGTAAGAAAACTAAATGGTATTTGTGTGTGTGTATAGATTAATATAAAGTTCTCTGTTGGTGGGTCGATCGTGGGATTGATTTTTCATAGATTAAAATGGGTCCACTAACGCAGCTCAAGATCAGAGGCTGTTGTTTCCAAGAAAGCTTATAATGATCGTTTTTGTAATCCAATAGTGTATAGTAAGTACTAATATTAGAACATTCCAATGTATTTTTTTATAATTATTTTTAAAATAGAGTAAAAAATAACATTTTTCTATTTTCTCTCCT
This sequence comes from Arabis hirsuta, assembly GCA_964056655.1. NCBI lineage: Eukaryota > Viridiplantae > Streptophyta > Magnoliopsida > Brassicales > Brassicaceae > Arabis > Arabis hirsuta. The sequence goes on from OZ053302.1 coordinate 33,080,190, forward strand.
TTAGAGAAATGCTATTTTTTTATCTTTTAGAATATGACAAAAAAATCTCTATTTCTATATAGAAATATTGAGAAAAAATAACAATTTCTATGATAGAGATGAAAATAGCAATGTTTTAAAACCGGATCAGATCGACGGTCGAACCGGAATCAACCGCGAACCGGGAACCGATCCAGTTTGGATTAACTCAAAAACCCAACTAGAGTTGACCAAGCTATTGAACCGGGTTGAACTGACAAAAATCCGGGAACCGGCGACTCAATTGAACCGGATTTAAATCAAATTTTACTATTTTGTTAATCAATTTTTTTTTAAATTTTTTTTTCTTTTTGTTATTATTTTTATAATTAAAAAAGTATGAGTAATGACGTTTACGGTTTCTCTAATTACATTTATTTCCTAGTTTTCTTTGAATCTTTTGTTCTGATATTCAATAGCTAACACTATAAGATCAAAGTATAAGATACGTATCAGAGAAATCATAAATTTATTTTCTAAACTCTTTGTCTAAATCATCAAAACTATTAGAATTAATTGGTTCTTAATATTTATGATATTTATGTCTATTCTTATTTAGGCTTTCTAAATTTTTAAAATTAGTTAAAGTGTTTTGTTTGATATTAGAATAGTATAAGATTAAGTATACTAATAGTTTTAAAATATCATTAAATCCGGTTGAATCCGGTCGAATCACATTGATTCACGATCCAAATGTTTTTCCGGTTCGGATGCCGGTCGGATTGTAAAAATATTGAAAAATAGAGATGAGTTGGAGTAAATTTGACTATAATCTCTATTTTAGGGATAAAAATAGACATGGATCGGAGATGGTGTTAATATTATTTTCGATATCGATTGATACCGTCTCTAACTACATTAAGTGCGTATTTATGGTTGGTTATTAGTGATGAGGGTCAGAAGGTGAGTATATAATTATATATAGTACGCCGTATCGGTAATAAATGGAGACTTTCATGTCACTTATTTGTCTACATTTTTTACAATAAAAATCTGTACACGTCTTTATTTCACATTTTCTTATTACTTTGTATAAAGTCCCTTGGGTATATAGTCAATAGAATTTACATAACACTTAATTATATTTGTAGTATCATAAATTTGTTGTATTTTTGGTATTAGAAAAAGGCAATGCTACTTAAGAAAAAGACGTTTAAAAGTAGTATATATTTTAGAGTGGTCGGCTTTTGTTTATTTATCATGTAAAAATTTGTATCTCATTACATATCTTTGATATTTTTTTGTTGTTAAAACGTAATAATTTTAATGTCGTTGATGATGAATCAATGAAATATAGCTAGTTTGGAATAAGATAAAATCACCATTCGTGGGGACATCATAAACGAAAGAAGAAAGTTCTTTATTAGTAGTGGATATTCATCATAAGCAAAAACAAAAGCAACTAATAAAAAGATTGAATGAAAGTAACAAAAGATAAATTAAAAAGAGAGAGAAAAAAGAGGAATCGCTTTTTCTTTTAAATCAACTATTATTTCTCCATCCACCGACGGCGAATTACTCAATTATCTCTCTTGAAAGCTAGGTTTTATTAAAATAAAAAAATCACATACATGGAATCGTATATATGTTGTCATGAGGCTAGTTGTATTGTTTGGTTCTTGTAAAGCAAAGTTGAACCAAAATTCTCCAATTTGGTATTAGAGTTTTGTTAAAAATCTTGTAACCCAAAGTTTTCTTGTCAAATTGGTTTTCTTTCGGAAATAAAATCGGACGAGTTAAGTCAGCATCACATTTTGCTTTTGATCCCTCAATAAAAAAACTGCAGAATTGTTTACATATTATTAAAATGTTTACACAAAACAAAAGAACAAAATTTAAAGTAGTATTAAGAATCCACTACTAAGTTTAAAGAAGAAAAAATGAAACAATTTTTTAAAAAATCATCATCTCTTTTTTGTTTATTGAGAAGAAGTTTCTGTTGACATTGCTGGGGAAATAAAATAAAAATGATTACAAGCAGTCCAACCCAAACCAAATAATTTAAAATAAAAGTCCCAAAACACATGTAAAAACTTATGAACCAAATAATAGGAGATCTCATTAAACCCAATTCATTAACCACAATGGTAATGGGTTTTTTGAGAAAGAGGTGGTAATGGGTTTCACAAGAGATATTGTAATCTTAATAAAATTCACATAAAAGCTGAAATTCATTCAAATATCTACGATCATGTATAATTCTACTTATAGTCCAACATTTTTACATTATGAACGACGAGTTTCTAAGTTTCTAATTTTACATTACAGTATAAGAAAAAAAACCGAATAATTTAACTTCTAATCACTGATTCAAGGTAGAAGACATCTTTAACATTCATAAAAAATCCTTTTGATTTAGTATTACTGAAATAAAAAGGAAAGAGAAAAAGAGAAAGGTTTCAAAGCCTTTTTCGCTCTTCTCTACGAACATTCCGTTTCAGTATTTTTGATTTTTGAATATTTGTTTCGCTCACTCATTGATTCTGCTCGTGTTTATGTTAATCGGTGGAGTATTTCGAAAAGGCCGGCGACTGCTACCAAAGTAAGATTACTCATTCCAATGTGTGCTTCTCTGTTCCATGACTCATTTCTCTTGGTTTTTGATTTCACAGGTTTTATCTCAGATTGCGAACAGGTTAGTTTCCTTCTTCTTCTTCTTTGGCTAATGTGGATCATTTGGAGCATTGTATTTTTGAATCAGACTAATGGTTACATTTGGATTTCCCGCCTCGCTCTTTTCGAATGATCGAGGAATGGAGATTATGAATTTGTTACAGGTCCTTTTATCTCAATCCTTAATGATGAATATGGGACTTTTCCACCTGACTGATAGCCTGATGAACTTAATAGAAAGAAGGGATGCAGCGTGGAACCTGGAATGGCAATACCCACTTCTACAAAAAGATAGTATGAGTCTAACACAACAAATCACTAACATCATACATCATTTCAAAGGAATTCATTCAAAAATCTCGTCCCTGCAGGTGGATGCATATGAAGCGAAAAACCAAGAGTTAATGGCTGATAACACTAATCTAAGAGCATTGCTTCGATCCATGCAGCTAGCCTCTTTCTTCACACTTTACTAGTTTACTTAATTTGGTAAATTACATTGTTTACTCACAAGCAAAGTTTTTATCTTTTGGTTTTGTTGCAGACAGATATGCGTGATTTTTTAAATGCTCCAAACGGGTCAGCTTGTCTGGCAGTGAGAGACGTGAGGCTGATCCTTCACAATAACCACTGGGTGGGAAGACGGTATGCATAATCTTAGATGATTGAATATTAATTATTATCTTAGATAATTGATTGGCCACTATCTAATTAGTCATTCATTACACAGGACCTCTTTGATCTACCTTACAGGATGGCTAGAGGTCAAATAGAAGAAAGTTTGCGTACTAAGATGGCTTCCATAAAGGTTTTTATTACCATCATTTGAATCACACTGCGTATCCATCTTTTATCAGTGGCTAACCATTAAAGCTGTTTCTTCTTATTTTCTTCGGGACATATAAATAAGGGAACACATGGTCCAGTTACAAGATGCACCTAAAGGAGCATCCGTTACATCTGAAGCAACAGAGAGAGAGAGCTTGAACTTGAAGCTCAGCTCGTCGAAGCAAGAAGCATAATCCAAGAACAGGTCCTCTATTCTTTACTAGACTCCATTTTCCTCACCCATCCACTTCCATGATGGTCTGGGAATTTATTCATTGTATCAGTGCAGGAGTCCATAATGTCTAGACATCTCCCAAAATCAAAATCAGAGCTTTGAAGGTATTGATGTTTTGACATACATATGATTGTGCGAAACAACTAACAGTTATCAAACTTGTTGCAGCGAATCTGTCGTTCCATTAGTAGCCGAGGTATAATGATCGCTTTTTTTCTTTAACAAAAAAAAGGAGGGATCATAATCTAAAAGAGCCCATGGTTTGAAACTTTTTTCTAAAAAACCCTAACTAAAAGATGTATTTGTTTTGGTTTTTTTTTTTTTTTTAATTCAAAACGCGGTTAAAGACGAAGCTACCTTAATGAATCAGTTATATTACACGACCCAACCCACCCCGAACGGATACATACCCGACCCGGATCAAAAAATCAAAACAAAACAAAATAAAAAAACCCGATGAAAGCGGTTAAAAACTCGTTCCCTGTTCTTCATTTTCTCCTTCTCGAACGCGATTCATCCGATTGAAAAGTTCCGGTGTTCCGCTTCGTCTACACTCCATCTCCGCAACGGCGACACTCCATTTCAGCACCACCGCCGCTCTGTGTCCGTCTTCGTCAGAGAACAGTTGAAGGTATGCCCTTAAATCTGATCTCCTCAATTTTTGAAAGGGGTTTTGCTTCAAACGAGTTTATGATGGCGAGAAAGGGTCTCAATTTAACAAGGGTTTCAGTTTCAACCATAGATATGTCGGATTTGTACAGATTTCTATAGTTTGAAATTAGGAAATTAGGGTTTATTGAGGTTTAGATTTGTACTAGGATTTTGGTTTGAAAAGGAGATGTGTCGGGTTTGAAAGTAAGGTTTTGATATGATTTGGAGATTTATGGATTCGGGTTTGAAAGTATAGAACCAAATTTGGGATGAATTGATTTTGTGGGTTCGGGTTTGTGTTTGTTTTGGATTTTGTTTGTTGTTTTCTTTTGTCCGATGATTTGATAATGGGTTATGTTTTGTTGTCGATTTTGGAGATTTATGGGTTCGGGTTTGAAAGTATAGAACCCAATTTGGGATGAATTGATTTTATGGGTTCGGGTTTGTGTTTGTTTCGGATTTTGTTTCTTGTTTTCTTTTGTCCGATGATTTGATAATAGGTTATGTTTTGTTGTCGATTTTGTAGAAATGGCTCCTAAGACCAGGGGTGGAATGTTGAGGAAAAGGAAATCAAAGAATTCGACTAAAAAGAATTCAAAGGGGACTTCAAGAGATTCGGCTTCAAAAGGATCCACTAGTCAGTGCGAAAGATATGCGGTGAGTGGCTCAGAGGAAGAGATTACGCCATTAGAGGTATGTGATGAGAGTAATTGATTGTTAACTACATCCGGTCTAAGTAGTATTGTGTAGGAGAACTGGTACTCATGAAGAAAGCTGTTAGTTATTAGGAAAACTGGTAGTACTTGGGAAAACTATTAGTATTTAGGAAAACTGGTGGTCGTATTTAAAACTGTTAGTAATTAGGAAAACTAGTACTACTGAGGATAACTGTTACGAGTTAGGTGATATGCTCAGGTTTTAACCCTATCAAACTACTGCAAGTGCACAGCAACGAAGTAGTATTTTAGGGATCGAATCCACAGAGACCAAGTGTTACACTACGAAAGTATGAGATTGAAATTAAGCTAAGATGATAAAATGTGATTGGTTGCAATATTGAAACAGAAATAGCAATTATAAACGTGTAAACTTATGGATTAAAAACGTTAGGCTTTAGGGAAATTCGCAGGGGATCATAGATCATAAATCAGACATTTATTCAGGGAACAATTCAGCGCGATCTTAAACTCAAACATAATTGTATAACCAATCCACTGTCGTGGCATCAGAGACTTTATCTAGCAATCTAGAATTCTAAACTGTCGTTTGAACCTAGAATTGTACACAAGCATTAAAGAACTGGTTTGATATGTTCACAAATCACCTTAACATCAGCTTTCGTTGGCTAAGGACAATTTGCTCATCTACGTTCTTTCGGGCGTTTAATCTAACACTTTTGGTGTGCTAAACATCCTAACATCAAGAACAGAGGTGATCAATCCCATTCAAGCATTAAGAACAACAATAGATGAAGACAAGCATAAATCCCTATTTATGTCTAATTCAATGATCCATGAATTCTTTTGAACACCCACAAGCCTAACTAATGATCTACTCACACATATTCAAAAGAAATTCACAAAAAGATGATATAACAACCATAACTAAATCAAAGAAAAAGATAAAAGAGTTGAGAAATCTTCTCTATGATACAAGGTTTGAGAGTTCTCCTCCAAAGCTTACAAACTTCCAAGAACAAAAATTACAAGACTAAGAACAAGAAAAGATCAAGGTTTTGATCCTTGAATCAAGAAAATAAAATTCTCTAAAAACAAAAGTCAACTAGAAAAATTGATTAGATATGTAAATGATGGGAGAAAACCAGCTTTTAAGGCCTCAAACACGTTTTTGGAGCATTAAAACACGTTTTGATTAAAGAAAACAAAGTTAGGAAAAGTGATTTTTGGGCAGTTCTGGGGCATGGATCGATCGATCCACTTGTAGATCGATCGATCCACTTATAGTACTTCAAACTGCTCGATCCGCAGGTCGCGCGGAAAAAACTGGATAATCAGATCGATCGATCCAGTTATGGATCGATCGATCCAGTTACTAAAGTTCTGCACTTGCTTCTTTTGCTCGCCAGACGGACCTATCTTCACTAAACCTTTCATAACTTTTGATCGCACCGTTAGAATGACCTAAAATTTCTTCCAAATGAAAACTAACTCGATTCCCTAGCTTGTGGCCAATTTTCAGCTCAATCCATCGGTGGAAATGGTATCGACGAGCACCTAACTTCTGACCATTTTATGCATCTTTGCTTCCATTCTTTTCTCCTTTGGTTTTTGGCCTCCAAAGTACCTATAAATGACTCAAGGACTATGCAAATGCAATGAAATGTAATCTAAAACTCTAAAACTCAACTTATTCTATATGAGACTTAAAATGATGAGAAATATGCAAAATGAAAGTCTAATGACTATAAAAGCTAAAGAAAATATGTGCTAAATATGCTAAAATATGAATGCATCATTAGGAAAACTGGAACTACTGAGAATAACTGTTAAGAGTTAGGGAAACTGGTACTACTGAGAATAACTGTTAAGAATTAGGGCAACTGGTACTACTGAGAATACAAATTAGGGTAACTGGTACTACTGAGAATAACTGTTAAGAGTTATGGAAACTGGTACTACTGAGAATAACTGTTAAGAGTAAGGAAAACTGGTACTACTGAGAATAACTGTGGTATACTGTACTTGCAGGATAAAGATGATTCAGATACCCTACCACGGAAACCTGAGAAATTCTTCTTCCAACACACCGATTATCATCAGATTTGCAAGATTCAAACCAGGTGTTCTCTGAGCAACTTCTTGGAGATTATAGAGGGATTAAAACCAGAGCTGCAGTGGTTTAAAAATCATCCTCAGTTTAAGCACATATTTCACATGGAAAAGGAAGCTAACCGTAAGCTTCAAGGATTTTGGATGTTGTTGCTTCGAACAGTTTGTGTGGCTAGGAAGACAATGATTTGGTTTGTGGTGAATGGAGTTCCTATTCGGTATTCTTTGAGAGAACATGGTCTCATTTGCGGGTTTTACTGCCATGACTACCCGGATGGGATTAATCCGAAGATGTCGTTTAGCAACTACAAAAGTCAGTTGAAGGAAAAGGTGTTTCAAGATATGAAAAAGGTAACTATCAATGATGTGAAAGAGAAGTTGGTTTCGATGAAGAGGAGTAGTCCCGAGAGGCTGAAGATGGCGATCTTGTATTTTTTAAGCGCGGTACTTGGAGGTAAGGCGAAGTCTGATGGAAATATCTCTGCATTCTTATTTAGAATAGCTGAGGATCCAGAGCTGTGTAAATCATTTCCATGGGGACGAGTGACATATCAGGATTCTCTCACTGATTACTTGCTGAACCGTTTGAATGGTTCTGCTCCAAATAAATTGATTTTTCCTGGATTCGTCATTCCGTTGGAGGTAAACATAATATTTCTCAATATATTTTAATGTTTAACTTATAACATATGAATGTAATGACATATGTCTATATGTAGGTTTTTTCTTTCGAGTGTATACCAAATCTCAAGAGATCATTTAGAGAAGTTATTGAAGAGGCACACAAAGACTGTCCAAGGATGTGCAAGGCTAAGTTCACAACTAGTAGTATGAAAGGTTATTCATTGGAAGAGATATATGATTCGCTTGGTTCTACTAAGGTATTAATTCTTAATTAGAATTTTCTTGATTTGCTTTGGTTAATGTTAACAACTATTTGTACCTTTTTACATTAACAGGATATTCATAGTATTTTGGAACCGAAAATTGAAGAAGAATCTCTTTTGGAGCGTATCTTAGAAGATGTACCAGGTGACATAGCGTTAGACGAAATCCCGGAAAGCTGGAACGAGCGTCTTGAAGCAAGGAAAGAAATATGTTGGGAAGAATTGTACAACTTAGATGTGGCTTCCCGAGCGCCGAAAGAAGAGCAAGTAGAAGAAATAGGATTGCCTCAGGATTCAGAACCAGAAAAGAATCCGGATTTGCTTAAGCTTTTCAAAGATCTTGAAGATAGGCTGACCCAAAGAATGACTGATGGGTTTGACAAGGTGAATGATGCAACTAAGGTTTTGGACAAGAAGGTGAGGCAGTTAAGGAGAAAAGTGAAGGTTCTTAGAAGTGAGGTAAGAAGTCGTAAGCAGAATAGTTGGGATGGGGTTGAGAGCGGTGGTTATGAGTGTGGTTATGAGTATAAAGGGGGTGGTTATGAGTATGAAGGGGCTGATTATGAGAATCAAGAAGCAACAGAAAAAGGAGATGAAGTAGAAGCAAATGAAAAAGGAGATCAAGATGAAGAAATGCAAAAAGGAGATGAGGAAGAAGAAACACAAAAAGGAGATGAAGAAGAAGAAACGGAAAAAGGAAATGAAGAAGAAAAAACACAAAAACGAGATGAAGATGAAGAAGAGAAAGAGGGGACAAGAGTTGAAGAAGGGTACGGTTCAATGGCTATGGTTGTTTTCACTGGTGTGGTTGATGAGAGTCTTTTTCCTCTAGTGGTGGAAGTCGAGACAAGTGAAGAGGAAGCAGGAGTAGTAGAGATGAGTGAAGAGGAAGTCGATGAGAGTGAAGAGGAAGCAGCCATAGAGAAGAGTGAAGAAGAAGAAGCTGAGGAGAAGAGTGAAGAAGAAGAAGTGAAGGAGAAGAAGAAGAAGAACACTGTTAACAAGAAGAAGACTCCAAAGGCTGAGAGGAACAAGAAGCCATCTGTGTACAAGAAGGATCCTTTTACACCGGATGGAAGAAAAAAGCCCACGAAAAAAGCAGGAGGTGACAAAGAGGTTGGGAAGAAAAGAAAAAACACTGGGGATGACAAAAAGGTTGGGAAGAAGAGTAAGCAAAATTAAGGTTCTTAGGTTCTTTTGAAGTTTTTAGGTACTTATGTGTTTTGGATGAACTGTTCTTTGTGTTGAGTACTGGATTGTTGTGTTTTTAGGTATGTGTTATGCGTAATGGATTGTTGTCTTTTAGGTACTCGTATTTTTTGTTGAATTTGATTTGGTACTACTAGTAGTACTAGCATTAAACGTACTAGTATAAAAAGGCAGTTGAATTCGATTTGGTACTACTAGTATTACTAGCATTAAACGTACTAGTATTAAAAGGCAGCTGCATTCCATTAGGTACTACTAGTAATACTACGAACTACTGTGTATTAAACATAAAACACGTGTGTACAAAAATAATAATAAAAAAATAAACACGTTTAGCACATGTGCCATCATAAAATAAAAAAATTTTAAAAAATTTATTGCACACAGTTATACTTTGACAATTTTTATGTATTATTAGTCATACTTACGTAAACTTATAGTTTTTCTAGTAGTATTCATCGAATTAATCCATTAAAATACATTTACTATTGTTTCGTATATTAAATTTTTAAAAATCACAATGTTTGTTTATTTCACATGACAATGAGTATTTCTACATATCCATTACCATATGTATAAGATAGTGTTTGAGTAAACAATGTAATTTTCTCCAATTCTGGAATTTCTAATAATTTCAACCTAAGTCCAGACAAATATACAAATAAGTGAAGATACATAAACTTATAAACTCATAGTGAAAACGAGGAATACATCAGAGAGAATTTCCAAAATACGAAGCATACAGTCATACTTAGTTATACCAGTTATACCGGACAGAGAGAATTTCCAAAATACAAAGCATACACTTATACTTAGTTATACCAGTTATACCGGACAGAGAGAATTACAAAAATACAAAGCATACAGTCATACTTAGTTATACCAGTTATACCGGACAGAGAGAATTACAAAAATACAAAGCATACAGTCATACGTAGTTATACTAGTTATACCGGACAAAGAAAACACCATTTTTATCTAGTTGGGATTCGACACATTGGAGTAAGGAATATGTCCCCGTCCTCATCCTTCTCCAGCTAAGTACTCATACATATGCCCTAGTCCTCTTCTTCTTCCATGATATTCTCCACTTGACGGGTGACGTCTTTGTTGAGCCGTTCCTTTCTTAATTTTGTGGGGCGGAGGCAAGCCGAAGTGGAACGAATTATAGTCTTCCAGAGGAATCATCCAAGATGACATATGGGGTACATGATATATCGTCCTGCTATATGCTACCCATTGCTCCACTGTATAAAACTTTGAGGCAAACTCATAATGACGGACCTCTGATTCTCCGCTTAATCGGATGATAGCTTGTATCGCATGAACGCAAGGGTACTTGTCTATATTAAAATACTTGCAACTGCAAGTTTTTTTCGCTCAAATTAACCATGTAGTTCTTCCATCTTCTCCAATCACATTGTATTCATGGAACGAGCTGTTTAACTTTTGCAAAAATAGCTTTTTCCAATAAGTATTCTTCTCTCTATTATGCTGTTCACCGTAGGCACCAACTTCTGTGACTCGGGTAGTTCAACGGATTCCTTCCGATGCTTGTTGAACCATTCAGCCATTTTCGCAATGATCATATCAATCATAGGTAATAACGTGTACTTCCTTGCTTCTACAAAAACACCATTGACCGATTCTACATTGTTGGTGGTTAATATGTTGTATCTTGCAACTGGAAAACAACATCTTGCCCATTTTTCCACCTCAAGACTTTTATCTAGATACATAGCTGCAGCGGTGATGCAGCGCATCCTACTGTGCGACGAGACCAACTCTGTTTTGGGCTCTGTTTTAATGTTAAGGCCTTTTATTTATTACTTGAGCTTTAAGTTTAGTGTTTGAATTTCCCTTTTCCAATTCTCTTAGGTTTTTATCATCTTCTATTGCTATATATTTTACCTCTTGCTTTTGTAAGAAGACACGTTTTATTGAATAAGAATCAGAGCTTTTTAGCTTTTCATCTTCACTTGATTATCGGCCATTCATTGAATCAACGATCTTCAAGTTTTCGTCTTTTGTTCGGTCATTCTTCGAATCAACGAGCAAAGAGACAACCCTTTTGTTCGGCTATTCACTCGAATCAACGAGCAAAAGGTTCTATCATAGTTACGCTGCGCCAGTTTTGGTATTAGAGACGAAGAAGGTCCAATACGAGGTATCAATTTTTTTTTCTTCAATCATGTCTCCTGTGCGCAACAACAACAAGAGAATGGCAGAACGTGACGGTGACTCGTTTAACGAGTGGGATGAGTTGAGAAGGACTTTGGTGACGATGCAGGAGAATATTCAAGCAACGATTTCTCAATCCATTCATGCGTTGGCGGAGTCAGTTTTCCAAAACCAATTCGCACCAAAACATGAGGAGTACGAGAGTTCGGAGGAGAGTCGTGATAACCCGTTTGCTCGCGATCGTAAACCTAGGATGAAGCGTGATGCAGGGGTTAAGGAAGAAGATAGAGAGGATCGGCGATGGGAGTCAGGTTTTAAGCTTGACATACCGGAATTCTTGAGAGCATTCGTGGTGAGGAGCTGTTAGATTGGCTCACTGCTGTGGATGAGGTGATGGAGTTCAAGCAAGTTCCAGAGGATCGGAAAGTTGCTTTGGTGGCTTCTAAATTCCAGGGCAGGGCAGCCTCGTGGTGGACTCAATTGAAGGCGACGCGTTCGCGAACAGGGAAGGAGAAGATCGTTTCATGGGCGAAGTTGCAAAAACATCTAAGGCATTATTTCCTTCCACAGAACTATGAGCGCACTATGTATACACGCCTATAAAATTTGAGACAAGGATCGCGGACTGTTGATGAGTATGCAGATGAATTTTTTTTACTTATCACGAGGAATGAGGTCTTTGACAGTGAACTACAGTTGGTGTCTCATTTCATTGGTGGTTTGAGACCACAAATTCAGAATTCATTAACTCAGTTTGACCCTACAACCGTGGCAGAAGCTCATCGGAGAGCCGTAGCTTTTGAGCAACAGTTTAAAGCCACTTCTGCATGGAACACTACCAATCGGAGCCGCAGTTTTGGAGGGACAAGTGTAGACAATGGTAAGGGCCAAGCTGATACGGGTGTAGTGACAACAAAACACGCAGAAGCAGGGGTCGCAACGACGAGTAATTCAGCTCCGGAGGGTCCAAATTTGCGCCGTTCTTCGCGACCAAATGTATTGAGGTATTTTACTTGTGGTGAATCTGGTCATCTTATGACTACTTGTCCTCACAAGAACCAGCGTGGGCTGTTGTTAGACGAGGTTGTGTGGGACGATGATGTGGATGACAATGATACAACCTTAGAAGAAGACCGTACCGAGGGGGACCCGGGAGCGATGTTGGTGGCGAGAGCTTGTTTGGCACCTGTTGTTTGTGAGGAGCCGTGGCTTCGGACAAACATTTTTCAGTCCACGTGTACCGTGAAGGGGAAGGTATATCGCTTTATCATCGATTCCGGCAGTAGCCGTAATGTAGTGTCTGAGGAGGCGGTAAAGAAGTTGGGGTTGCAATGAGGAGCTCATCCGATGCCGTACAAACTCACTTGGCTTAACAAGGGGACGAATATGCGTATTTCTCAACGAGCACTTGTGTCACTTTCGGTTGGCAAGTACTACAAGGACAAGTTTTTTTGTGATATTGTGCCTATGGATGTGGGACACTTGATATTAGGGCGACCGTGGCAATATGATCGTGAGGTGTTACATAATGGCAAAACTAATGTTTATAGTTTTGTTTTTGATAATAGGCGAATTGTTTTACTCCCAAACCAAGAGACTTCTTCTTTGGCGTCGGGTAGTCTTGAGAAGGAGGGACGTGGTAAGGAGTTGGTGGTTTCACAAGGTGACAAAGTATTGTTGTGTTCAGCTCATGCGTTTGACGAAGAGTTTAAAGAGTCGGGTTTTATGGTGGTGTTGCTAGCGGCTAGTGTGGCGATTGATACGACGCCGTGTGTAGCTCAGTGGGTTGAGGATGTGTTGAAGGAGTTTTCGGATGTGTTTCCCACTGACCTTCCTAAATGTCTACCTCCCCTCCGTGATATTCAGCACCGAATTGATCTGGTTCCTGGAGCGGCTCTCCCCAATCGGCCCTATTACAGAATGAGTCCTCAGGAACATGAGGAGTTGAGACGTCAAGTAGAGGATCTTGTCGCTAAAGAGCATGTGCGTGAGAGTTTGAGCCCTTGTGCTGTTCTGGCTCTTCTTATTCCAAAGAAGGACGGTTCCTGGAGAATGTGTGTGGATAGTCGTGCTGTCAACAAAATTACAGTTCGATATCGTTTTCCTATTCCACGCTTAGATGATTTGCTGGATTAAGTAGGAATTGCTACAATGTTTTCGAAGCTGGATTTAAAAAGTGGCTACCATCAGATTCGTATTCGCCCCGGTGATGAGTGGAAGACAGCTTTTAAAACGAGGGAAGATTTATTTGAATGGTTGGTAATGCCTTTTGGTCTCTCGAATGCGCCCAATACTTTTATGCGGGTGATGAATCAAGCTTTGCGACCGTTCATGGGTAAGTTTGTGGTTGTTTATTTTGACGACATTCTGATTTTTAGCCCATCTGTGGAGGTTCATCGCGATCATCTGCGACAAGTATTGTTGATTTTGAGACAAGAGACCTTCTTTGTGGCACGACAAAAGTGTGAGCTTGGAGTTGAGCGTGTGTTATTTCTTGGTTATGTGGTTTCATCTAAGGGTCTATCTATGGATATGGGTAAGGTGGAAGCTGTCAAGTCGTGATCGGTTCCGAGGACAGTGACGGAAGTACGCAGTTTCCACGGTTTGGCTTCTTTCTATCGGCGATTTGTTCCTCATTTTAGTACTATTATGGCTCCTTTGACTGAGTGTATGAAGGAGGGTAAGTTTGTTTGGTCGAAGGAAGCACATAATGCATTTGATCTCATGATGCTTAAGTTGACATCGGCCCCCATTTTGGTCCTCCCTGATTTTGATTTGCCTTTTGAACTCCACTGTGATGCGTCTAAGTTGGGGATTGGTGCGGTTTTGAGTCAATAAGCGAGACCGGTGGCCTATTTTAGCGAGAAACTAGCGGGTGCTCGAAGTCGCTATAGTACCTATGATGTTGAGTTTTATGCAGTCGTTCAGGCAATCAGGCATTGGCGCCATTATCTTGTGCATCGTGAGTTTATTCTATTTACGGATCACGATGCCATTAAACACCTCGATAGCCAAGTTAAGGTATCTTCTCGCCATGCCTCTTAGATTGCGTATTTGCAGCAGTTTACCTTTTCGATACGGCATAAGGCAGGTAAGCTGAACCGAGTGGCGGATGCTTTGAGTCGTCGCCATACGTTGTTAACAATAATGCATGTGGCTGTCCCGGGCTTCGCTTCCTTTTCGGAGTTGTATGCTACGGATCCATTCTTTAGTGCTATTGTTGCTGAGGTAAAGAGTGGTTCTCGGTCAGATTTCTCTTTGACCGATGGGTTTCTTTTTCGGGGTGTCCAGCTTTGTGTTCCAGACTGCAGTTTGCGCTTGAAGGTGATTAAGGAATTACACGCAGAGGGATATGTGGGCCGAGATCGAACACTCCAGCTTGTGTCGGCATCGTATTATTGGCCTACTTTGCGACGCGATGTGGAGAGGTTTGTTGAACGTTGTCGCGCTTGTCAGGTTGCTAAAGGAACATCGTCTAACACGGGATTGTATCTTCCTCTTCTTATACCAACGCAGCCATGGACAGACGTAAGCATGGATTTTGTTTTGGGGCTTCCACGTACACAGAGAGGTAACGACTCCATTTTCGTTGTTGTTGATCGATTTTCTAAGATGGCGCATTTTGTTCCTTTCAAGAGAACAACGGATGCAGTACGTGTAGCTCAGCTTTTCTTTCAAGAAATCTATCGTCTACATGGGCTTCCGACGTCTATTTTCTCCGATAGAGATACACGGTTAAGTCATTTTTGGAGGTCTCTTTGGAAAATGCTTCATACAAGTTTGGATATGAGTACCGCCTACCACCCACAGACTGATGGTCAAACAGAAGTGACTAACCGGGCCTTAGGTAATATATTGAGATGCCTTGTGGGGGACAACATTCGCACTTGGGAATCTCGTTTGTGTCAGGCAGAGTTCGCGCATAATCATGCTACTAATCGCAGCTCAGGTTTCAGTCCTTTCGAGATTGTTTACAGTTTACTTCTGCGTGGACCCTTAGAATTAACTGTTGTTCCAGATCCAAGATGGATGCATGGTCGTGCTATTGAGTTTGTGGAGGCTTTGCAATCAACTCATCAATTCGCACGAGAGAATCTTGAGCTTTCCGCGCAACATTACAAAGACAAAGCTGATACAAAGAGGAGAGAGTTGGTTTTCCAGCCAGGTGACAAGGTATGGGTCATCCTCACCAAGGACCGTATGCCTTTACATGAGTATAACAAGCTTCGTTCCCGTAAGATTGGTCCTGTTGAGGTTTTAGAACGCATTAATGACAATGCCTATCGTCTTCAACTCCCGCCGCATATGAAGACTTCCAATGTGTTTAATGTCAAGTACCTTTTGAAGTTTCGTGGTGACAACAACGAGCTAGATTCAGAGGCGAATCTTCTCCTACCCGGAGGGACCTGATGCAGCGCATCCTACTGTGCGACGAGACCAACTCTGTTTTGGGCTCTGTTTTAATGTTAAGGCCTTTTATTTATTACTTGGGCTTTAAGTTTAGTGTTTGAATTTCCCTTTTCCAATTCTCTTAGGGTTTTTATCATCTTCTATTGCTATATATTTTACCTCTTGCTTTTGTAAGAAGACACGTTTTATTGAATAAGAATCAGAGCTTTTTAGCTTTTCATCTTCTCTTGATTATCGACCATTCATTGAATCAACGATCTTCAAGTTTTCGTCTTTTGTTCGGTCATTCTTGAATCAACGAGCAAAGAGACAACCCTTTTGTTCGGCTATTCACTCGAATCAACGAGCACAAGGTTCTATCATAGTTATGCTGCGCCAAGCGGGATACCTTATTCTGAACGAATTATAAAGTGTTACGAACTCAGCATCTGTATAAGCTTCCGCACATTTCATGAACTGCCCTGCAATAGTTTTTTTCTGGGTACCGCCAACGCTTCCTTTTACATTCTGAGACAAATGGTATACATAAAATCCATGATGAGAAAGTGGGAACACTTCACGTATTGACTTGATAAGGCCTATATTTCTATCAGATATGAAAACTAATTTACGATCATCTGATACCACTGGTTCCAACACTGATTTCAGTTTATTCATAAACCACATCCAACTTGCTTCTTTCTCACCATCAGCTACACCGAAAGCAATTGGATAATGGTGATGATTAGGATCTTGAGCCATCGCAACAATTAGCACTCCACTATATGCATGCTTAAGGTGGGTGGCATCAACAATGATGACTTTTCTCATGCTTCTGAACCCTTCAATACAAGCTCCCAATGCAAAGAACAAATACATAAACCTATGCTCATCATCCCACTTCACACATGTTTTTGTATCCTCATTCATCTTCCATAGCATATACATATAAGGCTCCAACTTCTGATAACTCTCATATGGACTTCCTCTCAAACTATTAGCAGCTAGTTGTTTTCCCCTCCATGCAGTCGAGTATGAAAGGTCAACACTAGCTTTTCCTTTAGCCATTTCTATCAGATGTTTTGGCTTTGGAGTCTCTAATTTACCGGGATACTCTTCCTGCAAAATAGAGGCAACTAATTTTGCTGTCCCTTTCTTTCTTTTTATCCTTGTACTTGCATCAGCTCGAGAGCATGTGTGCATCTTCTCGTAAGTTACAACCGACCAACGATCTGAATTGCGAATCACAACAACTCTTAAATACCACTTGCAACCTTTATTTGCTGCCATGCATTTTAGCACATATCGTTTCGTACACGTCTTATTTACTTCATACTCAAAAACAATTTCGGTGTGCAGCTATTTGAACTAAGACTTGCACTTCCTCCTTACTTCCAAATTCTTGACCCAAACTAATATCCACACCATCTTCCCATGGAGTAGATAGAAGACCAGCATTATCCACTAAAACATCTTCCTCAATATCTTCATCCATAACAAAGGTATCCTCATTATCAAGCTCTTCGTGATCTGTGAAAAAAATAAAACAGTTATACCTAGTTATATCTAGTTATACCCAGTTATACCAGCCAGAAATAAAACATAAAATAAATCAAACAGTTATACCTAGTTTTTCTAGACATAAATAAAACATAAAATAAATCAAACAGTTATACCTAGTTTTTCCAGACAGAAATAACACATTAAATAAATCAAACAGTTATACATAGTTATACCTAGTTATACCGGACAGAAAGAACACATAAAATAAATCAAACAGTTATACCTTGATGTACCAACGCATGGTGTTCCAATGGTTCGTTTGTGTAAAGAGTTATCATACCATCATCCCCTACAACAACATCATTTTCTCCAACATCTCTTGTCGCTTCCACACATCTATGAGTTTGATCCACAACTTTGATGAGCTCCACATGCAAAAACTTTCTACAACCATCTCTATTCACTTGCATTAGGTAATTAAAAACGTCATCATCATTTGAAATATCTAATGGTGTCCAAAGATTCGAAATCATCGGAAAGTAACTGAGTTTCAACTGCGTTGTAACTTCATCTATCATGATCTTTCTGCTAATTCCATCAATCAACGCCGAATAAGTCACCTCCTCCGGCACAGTCCGTATCACTAAAGTGTTAAGTCAATCTCCTCTTGAACTCCATCTTCTGTGATCACCTTCCATTGAGTAACATCCTCCATAATCAAAACATATGATTGTGCAATTCATTGTCTCCTATAAAAGAATAAGAAAATAACAAATATCGTTAGTATATAATCAATTGTATAACTATAGTACTATTTCAGTAGTACCAGTAAGAACGTTTACACTCACTAGTACCAGTTATTCCAGTTATACCAGTGATTCTCAGTAGTACCAATTATACCAGTTATTCTTACTAATACTAGTCATACCAATTATACAGTTATACCAGTGATTCTCATTAGTACCAGTTATACCTCTGCAATTTTCTGCAGTTTCGGTTAATCCTTTGATTTCGAAATTTTTTACAATGATTCACTTGTTTTTCAAACTCAATCTAACCCTACACACGAAAGTTCATAAAAACGAAAGTATCTAATCTTAATTCCGAAAGACAACAGATCGGGACGGGATGACTTTGACTAGATGAAGAAGGACAACGAGGAAGAAGATGATAAGACAAACTTCAGATGATGACAAGACGAAGAGCACACGATGAAGAAGTTGTTGCTCTGTTTTCGATTTTTTTTTATGTTTCTAGGTTTGGGAGAATAAACAAAACGAGGAAGGTGGTTGGATTGAATTATATGTGGAAGCTTTAGATAGGGTAATTTTTTTGGTTATTGAAGAATTTAAGAATCCTGGGTTAACAATAATTTATGTCTGCAATAAAGTAATTAAAATGAAATTTCAAATTTAAAGAAAAATGAAAAATTAAATTGGAGGAGTAAAAGTGGGGAGGATAAATTGTTGGGGTATTTTAGAATATGGAAGGATGGTGTAAATTTTTTTTTAAAGTTTGGGCTCTTTTAGGTTATGATCCAAAAAAAGGAGCGATTGTTGCTTGATCTGTAATTTCCTTCATTTTCAGTTTCAAAGGTAAACCCTCTGGTTATTGCAAATTCGGCTCCTGCAGCTGTTGAATCCTCTTCGTCGGGGTCAATAACGAGCAAGACTCAACCATCTGCTTCAGATCCGGTATCTCCAAACACTGGATCTATGAACCAGAATCGACAAGTGACTTCTCCTACCTCGGCGAAGCCTTCCTGGAGTGAAATCGTTAAGGGTCCCTCAAGCAGAATGACAAAGAGAGGAGTCTCTTTCCTTTTGTGTGTGAAAATCCCAAACGTGAGCAAATGGGATTCTTTTATTATGGGTTTGGAGCTTCAAGCAGAGGGATATCACAGTCTCAAGACTTGATCCAAAAACAGTGCTCATTAAGATACCGTGTTCTGCCACTCCAAGTCGTGTGCTTAGTCAATCAATGTGGCATATTGAAGGACAACCTATGATTATAGTCCCGGTCTGGCGTGAGCTACGTGGGGGTACCTCCTCCGAAGAAGGCCTTGAACACGTTGCTGGTTTGGTTGAAGATCTACTTTTCCTCCATCCTACTACTGCAAGTCTAGTAAACTTGGAGGTTGCGAAAGTTGTTACAATTATTAACTTGTCAAAGCCTCTTCCTGAAGCGGTAAACACTCAATTAAGTCCATAGAGTTGAAGTCTCTTGCCCTTGGCTTCCACCAATATGCAGTCACTGCAAAGAGGTAGGTCACAGTATTAGGAGATGGCCACCAGCTCCAGTTACTTTGCAAGTCTTCAGCTCACGCTTCTGGAAATTGCCCACGGCTTAAGAAAGAAACTCTCAAAGAAGGAGGCTCGTGAATCGTCTAGAAAAGACAGTGATACCAGAGATTGAGACTCCTATAAAGGGGGAAAAACAAAAAAGACTCTCTAAGAAGCAAAAGAAGAAAGCGGTCCAGCCAATGAAACCGTTACAAATTGGTGCAAATATTTAACTGGAACAGCAGAGACTGAGTTCAGTGTGAAACCTAAGGAGAAGCAGCTGAAGGAGAAAGGAAAGGCAGTGCAGTGCATAAGCGACTCATCTTCCTCCTCGGATGGACTTGGGGATTCTGACTCACTATATTCTTCTGCTACCAAGAGGTTAATAATAAGTATATCCAAATTCTATCAAAGATGGAGCGGAGGAATGAAAAAAACAGCTTGGAGAAGCCTCCAAGTCAAAATCAAATCATTAATGATAGTAGACACCTTTTGTTGGAAAATAGTATTAAGCGTACTAGCTTCAGGAAATGGCAAAGGCTATATAAACCTCTTTTTGGTAGCCTCATCGAGACTCGTGTGAAGATTCATAAGTCTCAGAAGTATATTCAATCTTCTTTTCCAGGATGGAATTTTGCAGGAAATTACGAGTTTGCAGAGTTGGGTAGAATATGGGTATTATGGGATCCATCGGTTCAGTAACAAGTGCATTCAAAGTTGATGCAGATGATTACTTGTATTGTGAAGACGAACACACTTCATCTTTTTGTTCTTGCTTAAATAGAGAAAATGAATACGTAGTTGAAATTCAAACAGAAAATGATAAATGTATCTTTGTTTTCTGGAGTTTTCGTTTTCTCTTTTTGTCTACTAACTCAGAGTTCAGAGGGATAAATTCTCTATTTGTAGAATTCTTTTCCTTGTAACGAAATAAGTAGTCTCTTTTTGTTTATAAGGATGTGTTCTTGTTATTGTTAAAAACTGATAAAAAGTTTTTGAACGCTATCCTTGAAGCTTGGTTTACGAATGGCTCCACCTGCATTAACTGGAGTAGTAGACCCTGAATGGTGTTGCACAAGACGAGCGGAAGAAGAAGGTCAAATGCTAAATTACTGTGGAATGATAGTTAGCTGATGAACATGCAGACTGAAGCAACACTTGGCTCGTGTTTCAGGAGAAGTAATGTATTGCGATAAGTCTCCAGAGGAAGGATGAAGGAGATTCTGGATAGTCTTGTTCTAGTTTTCATCAATCTAACAATGAGGAGGAGATGGGAGCTGAAAAGAGACAGAACAGACCTGATGATGACATGGGAGCTTCAAATTTCATAACGGTCTCTTAGGATCCCGAGCATGCTAGGAAATGGAAGGTTTAGTAAAGGCAAAAGAATAAAGCTTTGATTCAGTGAACGCTAGGTCTTTCTCTGAAGCTAGACCAAAAAGAGCGAGGGTTATCCCGTTTCAGTCACCTTTGTCGAGTAAACAGAGAAAACAATATACGCTGTGCTTGAATTGGTCGGTCTGTACGAAGAGGGATTTGTTGTGCCCACAAGCTAGCTTTTTTTCTGGTAGGATCTTACACGACGAGATATCGAGGCCACTTGAGGGAGTACAGATCTTCTTGTGTAAGTTACAGGTTGTTCTACAATGGCAGATACTTAGACCAACACAGAGGAGAAAACACTGATCAGTTTCTTTGTCTCGGGCCCTCACGGTGTCTACTTCCACTCCTCCATTGATGCGACTTATATGACAGAAGATGCTTTAAACCTTTTCAAGTATCTAGCAAAGTAATTGACGACATTGGTGAGGAAAATGTGTTGCGTGTTATTAGTTCATTATTACACACAACACTCACATCTGTTGTATAAGTGCTGGAAAATTACTGTGCGATGCACATAACTGGTTTTTTAAGACATCTCAAATCTTGAATTTGTCTCTGAATGCTTTGAGAAGGCCCAAAGAATCACAAGCTTCATCATCTACAATCAAACTTGGCCAAAAGAGAATACTGATGTTCAAAGTCAAAACTTTGTGTGAAACAATAAGAGAATACAAATGTTCAAAAGTAAAAACAAAACAAAAAATCATTCAGGGAGGCATCTCAAGATATCGTCTAAGTCTAGAGAATCATTCAGGGAGGCATCTCAAGATATCGTCGAAGTCTAGTCTTTCCGGATGAATCACGCAGTCGATGCAAATGTTGGCGAGGGGGTTATTGAAGCAACGTTTATCGCACATATAATAAGATATATATTATATATTTATTTATAAGGTTTAGTTGTGTTAATTAACCGTTAACTTCTTGTATTTCTTTCTTGTATTTCTAAACCGTCTTGAAAGTTCGAAACCATATTCTTGCATTTCTTTAGGATTAATAAAAATAAATGACACTCTTGGTTACATCTTTTTATCTTTTTCCCTCTCCCTCTTCTTATTCTCCTTCGTAGTCCTCTTCGTTCTCAACCTATGTACCTTTTTCTAACACTTTAGTACCGCCAATGTCTTCAATATCTTCAGACATTCTTTGTCTCCAAACGGCTCTTTGTACCATTATCGAACAACGATTATTCCCCAAGAAGTTTTGTTCCAAAGATTAACACAAAACCAACAATCAAATTAACCAAAGAAAACCCATCTTATATCCACTTCAATCATATCATTACCTTCTCCACTTCCCCCCCAGTTGAGTTAGATGCACAACGAATATGCCCAATTGTGAAATTCCCACAAGTCCATGTCGGATCTTAG
This sequence comes from Arabis hirsuta, assembly GCA_964056655.1. NCBI lineage: Eukaryota > Viridiplantae > Streptophyta > Magnoliopsida > Brassicales > Brassicaceae > Arabis > Arabis hirsuta. The sequence goes on from OZ053302.1 coordinate 33,102,525, forward strand.
AAGCTTACAAACACTACTGCCACCATATGTTTCTCTGATGGGCATATCATCTCAGCCTTCGACCTCTTATATTCACTTTTCAGAGTTATCATTGGTCCTTCTATCCTCCATGATTTCATCGATACTGGATATTCAAAAACACGAAATTAGTAACCTTCAATTTCACATTGGTTCTTACTCGAGAATAACATCATGTTGTTCTTATTCTACTATAGATAGGTTTAGTCTTCGTTTCTTATTTTCCAAGTCAATGCGCTAAAACTTACTAAGTTTGAGTTCAGTCACAAAGTAGAAAAAAATATATACAATATCTCACTACGCTACACAAAACCGATATCTTTCAAATTCTCCTCATCCTAATCGCAACCGTGTTATCTCTCTCTGGTGTCTTAAAGTAGCTATGCAAATTCATCGAGTATAACGAACATGTAGACATTAATTAGAAGAAATATTTTCTAATTGAGTTAGTAACGTTTACCTTGTACCACGTATATAAAAGGCTTACGCTTACCATCTTTCTCCTATTTTACCTTCTTGGATCTTTCCCTCTACGTACACCTCATTCTTTTCACATTCTAAACGGGCCTCCAATAAACGGATTACGAAAATTCGTTCACAATCCAAGAATAGTTCGGTGCATGATGACTCTTCAAGTTATCCTCTCCAGTCTTAATCTTAAAAAGCGTTATTAGCGGATAAGATCACATTTAATTCTAGCGGATAGGTAAAACACCAGCAAGTTCCTAGTTTTTAAGTAAATAGTATAGATTAAAGGGTAGTGGCTTTCAGAAACAAATATGCTATAAGTTTATCTCCAAATATTATAGTCCAGTTAATCACTTTTATCTCTGAAAGCTGGTAAATCTAAACCGTCTCAAAAGAAAAACGACTACACCTGAAACGTTCTATCTCGGGTATGATCCATCCGCTAGAAAGCAACAAGTAATGATACAGAGCAATAAAAGCAGAGTCCACTTCAGAATTCACCACCCTTTCAGATAAAGGATAACCAATTCAAAGGAAAGAACTTTTCTTGGACATTATCCTCTATGTAAAGACAGATATTACAGTAATCAAGGCTGCTGTAACTACTATCTTTCAGATACAACTATGTGTCTTTTAATGTGAATGATTGTATTTGTGATGTGTTGTTTGTAATTTGTATATTGCATCGGTTCACTTACTTTCTTTTGTATATGTTTAAGCGAAAATGACCCAAAATAATACTTAGTGTTTAATCAAGGAATGTCTAACCTCAGTTGGTCAGCACTGAGGGGGTGGGTTGACGTGTTGATTCCTCGAGATGCTGAAGCTTGGGCTACTTTATTTGCAGTAGAAGCCAGAGGACATGCTTAGAATGACCCAAGTGGTAAACTATGTTGAAGGAATTGATGATCTTTTGCCTGAGATCTCTTGGGATCAACACCTGCATCTAGTACCCACACATTTGGAATGTTCAACTTTCCTCAAGAACCTACACAATCAGAATCACTGTCACAAACCAGAAATATTAATGTAAGAATGCTAAAATTTATAACTATTTCTTTTACAAATTCTATGCACTCTGTATCCATTGAAAGGTAAGCATTTACTGATTACCTATATAAACCGCAACTCATCTACGCAGCACGGACTTGTAATTGTTACAAGCCTGCATTCATCTTCAAGAAAAAAAATCAATGTATCACAATCCAATAAGTAAAACAGCCAGAAATGTCCTAAAGTCAAAACCATGTCTTTGTGGTCTTCGTCAAATAATCTCTTTTGTTCTGTGCAAAGTCAAAACATGTTTTTTAATGTTTCCGAGAGAGGAGGTAATTTCAAGCAGAGCAGATCAGAGCTTCATTGTCATCTGCAGGAGAACTCATGTACTTTAAAAAGTAAAGACAAGTAAGCTGAGAGAACCATCAACATCATTGGAAAGTCAATGAAATTAAACAACCTGCAACTAGCATTTTCTTGATTCAGAATATGATTTCCCAAGAACTTAGTTCAAATCACTATCCCAGTGCTGAGGATTAAAATATGCAGCCAAGTTTCACATAGAATATATCAACTGAAAACATACGACCTTAACTTGTCTTGAGGATAAGAAAACCGAAGAAAACAACTCACACAAAATGTATGAAAATGTCTAAATGATGACACAGGCAGTAGTGATCTATAACCAATTCAAAAGGAAAGGCATTTCCTTGCTAGTGTACTCCATGTAAAGGTCAACACAAGGTTTTGGTTGAAAACTAGGTGCCGAGTCTGCAAGCTAGTTACAAAACAAAAATCTATCCCAAAAAAAAAGTGCAGAAGAAGCTGAGATTCACAACCAAAGGTGGGAGAGAAGTTCCACATGGCTGGAGTTCTGGAATCACTGAGTTTCTGGATGATAATTGGTGTCCATGTAACATTTTTGGTGTTATCTCAAGACGTGAATCAATTTGTGATTTATGACTTCAAGAATTCAGGCCTGTATCTTGATGGAATGGCAAATACCCACGATGGTCCATTGCATCTTACAAATAATACAGAGACGAGAACCGGTCATGCTTTCCACAAAAGTCCCATGAAGTTCACAGCGTCGTCGCCCAGTTCATTTTCCTTTTCAACAGAATTCGTCTTTGCAATCATTCCACTGCAAATCCCCCCTTCTTATGGTCAAGGAATGGCTTTTGTGGTAGCTCCTACCACAGACCTCAGGTATGGCGGCACTGCAACTTCGGGTTTAGGGCTTTTCAATAGAACACATGATAACAGAACCGAAAACCATATCCTGGCTATAGAACTTGACACTAATGAGAGCTCTGACGCGTTTGACAAAAGCGGAAACCATGTAGGGATTGATATCAACAGTATAGTCTCGGTCGATTCTGCCAATGCTAGTTTCTTTGATGATAAAGAGGGAAAGAACATAACCCTGCTGCTTGCTAGTGGAAACAGTATTGTGATCTGGATAGATTATGATGGAATAGAGCAATTACTAAATGTAACGTTAGCTCCAGTACCAACTCCAAAGCCAGTTTCATCTCTCTTGTCAAGTTCCATCAAACCAAGTGTGCCACTCTTGTCAAAATCCATCAATCTTTCAACTATTTTCATGGAGACTATGTTTGTAGGTTTCTCTGGATCCACAGGCTCAACCAGAAGTGACCAATATATCCTTGGATGGAGTTTCAAGAAAGGCGGAAAAGCAGAAAGCCTTGACCTTTCAAAGATTTTGGATCCACCTCCACCGTCTTCACCACCATCCTCTCCTCCGCCACCCTCTCCGCCACCCTCTCCTCCGCCACCCTCTCCTCCGCCACCCTCTCCGCCATTAAAACAGATTCTTGGCATTACTATACCAACAATTGCTTTTCTGTTGATGATACTGGGAGGAATTGTGTATCTTTACAAGAGAAAGAAGTATGCGGAGGTGCTGGAACAATGGGAAAAGGAATATAGTCCCCAGAGATTCTCCTTCAAGAAGCTCTACAAAGCAACCAAGGGTTTCAAGGAGAATCAGCTACTTGGAGCAGGAGGTTTTGGAAAAGTATATAAAGGAATACTTCCCTCTGGAACAGAAATCGCTGTTAAGCGAGTCTACCATGATGCAGAACAAGGAATGAAACAGTATGTCGCAGAGATTGCTAGTATGGGAAGGCTAAGGCACAAGAACTTGGTGCAGCTCCTTGGTTACTGCAGAAGGAAAGGTGAACTGCTTTTGGTGTATGATTACATGCCAAATGGAAGCCTTGATGACTACTTGTTCACTAAAAACAAGTTAAAAGACCTCACTTGGTCTCAGAGATTGAACATAATCAAGGGAGTCGCCTCTGCCCTTCTGTATCTTCATGAAGAGTGGGAACAAGTTGTGCTACATAGAGATATCAAAGCTAGCAACATTCTGTTAGATGCCGATCTAAATGGACGGTTGGGAGACTTTGGGCTAGCCAGATTCCATGATCGTGGTGTGAATCTAGAAGCCACACGAGTGGTAGGAACCATTGGTTACATGGCACCAGAGCTTACTGCAATGGGAGTGGCTACTACTAAAACCGATGTCTATGCTTTTGGAGCTTTTATCATGGAAGTGGTTTGCGGGAGGAGACCAGTAGACCCTGATGGACCACGTGAGCAAGTGATTATGGTTAAGTGGGTTGCGAGTTGCGGGAGAAGAGACGCTCTAACTGATACCGTTGACAGTAAACTAAGAGACTTTAATGCTGAAGAGGCCAAGATGCTTTTGAAGCTAGGAATGCTCTGTTCACAAAGTAACCCAGAAAACAGACCTAGTATGAGAGAGATATTACAGTATCTGGAAGGAAATGTCAAGGTTCCAGGTATATCATTTGATACTGCTGGATTCGGTATGCCCAATATAAGCCATGAAACAGTAACACAAATGACAACAGCCTCCTCATCAGCTAATTTCTCATATGAGGATGTTACAATCCTATTTGGCGGTCGCTAAACCCAAGCATCACAGGCTATTGTAACTACATGAAAATATCTTTCTACTACAACTATGTGTCTATTTATGTGAATGATTGTATTTGTGTTGTTTGAAATTTGTATATACCATCGGTGCAGCTACTTTCTTTTGTATATATATATATATATAAGCGAGAATGACCCAAAACGATACTTATTGTTTAATCAAGAAATCTCTAACCTCAGTTGGTTTCAAAGTTTTTCCATCATTGAGGAAGTGAGTTGACGTGTTGATTCCTCGAGATGCTAGATTGAAAGGAGACTACGTCCACATGTAGATGCTACAGCTTGGGCTACTCTGTTTGCAGTAGAAGCCAGAGGACATGCTTACAATGACCCAAGTTGTAAACTATGGTGAAGGAATTGATAATGTTTTGCCTATGATGTCTCCAGACACTCTTGGGATCGATATTTCCACGCCTTACAAAGACTGCATCTGGTGCCCACAAGGATGGAATATTCTACTTTCATCCAAAACCTACAATCAGCAGAACCATTGTCATCATCATCATTTGAAAGTCAATGAAATTAAAACTACCTTCAACGGACTTGTTCAAACCATAATATAAGCTAATAGCATCATCATATAAATCATTTTCTTGATTTATAATGTGTTTTCCACGGACTTGATTTATAAAATTATGCGCACATGTGTAGGATAGCCAAGTTTCACATAGAATATACCACTGAAAATGTCTGAATGATTACACAGGCCATCTTCTTGCTAGTGTATTCCATGCAAAGGTCAACTCAGGGTTTTCTGCACTTGGTTGAAAACTAGGTGCCAAATCTGCAAGACAGTTATCAAAACAAAAAGTGGGGAAGAATCCGAGATCATTGCTGTTCCAGATGGCTCGAGTTCTGAGATCATTGAGTTTCTGGATGATAGTTAGTGTCTATGTAACATTTTTGGTGTCAGCTCAAGACAGGGATCAATTTGTGCACTATGACTTCAAGAATTCAGGCCTGTATCTTGATGGAATGGCAAATACACACGATGGTCCACTGCATCTAACAAATAATACAGAGACGAGCACAGGTCACGCTTTCCACAAAAGTCCCATGAAGTTCACAGCGTCGTCTTCCAGTTCAATTTCCTTTTCAACAGAATTCGTCTTTGCAATCATTCCACTGCAAAGCCCCCCTTCCTATGGTCATGGAATGGCTTTTGTGGTAGCTCCTACCACAGACCTCAGGTATGGCGGCACTGAACATTCGGGTTTAGGGCTTTTCAATAGAACAAATGATAACAAAACTGAAAACCATATCCTGGCGGTAGAGCTTGACACTAGTCTCAGCCCTACAGCAATTGACAAAAGCGGAAACCATGTAGGGATTGATATCAACAGTATAGTCTCGGTCGATTCTGCCAATGCTAGTTTCTTTGATGATAAAGAGGGAAAGAACATAACCCTGCTGCTTGCTAGTGGAAAAAGTATTCTGATCTGGATAGATTATGATGGAATTGAGAAACTACTAAGTGTAACGTTAGCTCCAGTTAGAGATGTTAATTTGGGCTTAAAATTCGCGGGTCTAAACGGGCATGTTTTGTAAAAACGAGTCCGTTTAGGCCCGTTTATTGATCAAATATAAATGGGTTTAAACGGGCCAGCCCGTTTAGACCCGATTATTAAACGGGTTTTAACATTATTAAACGGGTAGCCCGGTTAGACCCGTTTATTTTTTTTTAACTTTTCTTCTGCATCAATAACGACGTCGTTTTCTCAACAAAAACAATTTGTAACTTAGGGTTATCGATTGTGAAATCAAAAACTCTTCGTGAAGATTTCTCTCATTAGGCGATTCGGCGAGAAACTGGTGATTTCACGGCAGAGATCTTCCGATTGATCCTTCGAGCACAGTCAAAACCACCGGTTGACCTTTTTCTTCTTCTGATTTGACTTATACGGATCCAGATTCAATATATAACAAATACTCACCTAATAAACAAATGCTTATTATCTCACTTCCAAACAAACCAAAAGTCTTGTCTTTTGTTCACGAGAATCTTGAACCAAAAGTCTCGTGACCAGATGTTGATGTGTATTTGTTTGTGTTCTGTCTTTGACTTTTATTTTATTTTGTGTCTATGTGACAATGTGTTATGTCTTTGAATATGCAGCCGTGTGTATATGTGTTGTGTTTGATTTTTATTTTGTTACAATTATCAGTGTATCTGTTATACAATTATCAGTGTATCTGTTATACAATTATCAGTGTATGTGTTATGGCTTAGAGTTAGCAAAGAATCTCTTACAAGACATTAGGGAGAGTGTTAGATATGTGAAAGCATCTCAACAAAGAATACAGTCTTTTGCAGCTTGTGTAGAGAGAGAAGGGATCAAGAGTGGAGCTGGTTTATCTCTTGATGTTCCGACGAGATGGAATTCAACATATGAGATGCTTGTCAGAGCCTTAAAGTTTAGGAAAGCTTTTGAAAGCATGGCGTCTTTTGACACACATTATCAGTCATTGCCTTCAGAGGATGATTGGAACCGTGGAGAAAAGATATGTGAGCTGTTGAAACCTTTCAGCGTCATTACTACATATTTTTCAGGTTCCAAGTATCCTACATCCAATGTGTACTTCACACAAGTATGGAGGATAGAGATGTTGTTGAAGAAGTTTGCTAGATGTGATGATTATGGAATAAGAGCAATGGTTCAGAGAATGCAAGATAAATTTGATAAGTATTGGGAGGATTACACTATCATTTTGGCTATGGGAGCTGTTCTTGATCCAAGACTGAAATTACCAGTGCTTGAGAAAGCATATGAATCTGTGGATCCTACTACTTCTAAGGCAAAGATTAAAGAACTTGAGGATAATCTCAAGATGCTATACAAAGATTACCAGACTAGGAAATCGGCAAGCTCAAGTGTTTCTACTACACCAACTCCGCATGATATAGTCACTGAATCTCCACTTGAAGATGATTTTGATAGTGTAAGTATAAACTTTTATACATTTGAATATCATAATCATAATATTAGTATTGGTAGTTTGATATGAATTTTTATTTTACAGGATCTCTTTGAGTTAGAAAGAAGCATTAAAGTTGGTGCTACTAATACAAAGACGCATCTGGAAATCTATTTGGAAGAGTCGAGGCTAGAGAGATCATGTTATCCATATTTGGATGTTTTGAGCTATTGGAAGGACAATCAACATCGATTCAGCGATTTAGCTGATATGGCGCGGGATTTGCTGACCATTCCTATCACTACGGTAGCTTCAGAATCAGCTTTTAGCATTGGAGCTCGAGTTTTGACTCCATATAGAAACCGCCTTCTTCCGGAAAATGTTCAAGCTTTACTTTGCACTCGTAATTGGCTACGGGGATTTGCAGAATATGAAGGTAACACTTTCAGATTTTAAGATTTACATAAATCTAACTTTAAAGTAATTTTAATTGACATTTGTATTCGTAGGTAGCATAGAGCATGACGACGACATTGGCAAAGAAGATGCTAGAAAGGCAACGAGTTGCTCAGACATAGAAGGTTCAAGATCAGAAAATTCAAGCGTGTTCATGAATTATGGTAGTTTATGTTGACATTTTCTGATTTTTTTTTTTACTTTATCCATTTAACTTTAATCTATTTTATGTTGACATTTTTCTGGATTTGATTTGTAGAATGGCATAATTATGAATGTTATATGTTTTAATTATTGAGATTGTTTTGAGATGGTTTGGAAATGATCGGAGATTGTTATGAATTATACATATATTTAGCTCAGCTTAACTTATAACTTGAAACCATAATACATCTTTATTGCTGATTTTTTTTGTTAATCGGACCTAAACGGGCAGTATAAGCCCGGCGGGCTTTGTCGTAAACGGGCTTCATTCTGGTTCACTTCTAAACGGGCTTAAACAGAACGGGTCTAAACGGATCGGGCTTAAACGGGTTCGGGCCTAAACGGGCCGGGCCCGCCCGTTTTAACATCTCTAGCTCCAGTACCAACTCCAAAGCCAGTTTCGCCTTTCTTGTCAAGTTCCATCAAACCAAATGTGCCACTCTTGTCAAAATCCATCAATGTTTCAGATATTTTCAATGAGACCATGTTTGTAGGTTTCTCTGGATCCACAGGCTCAATCAGAAGTGACCAATATATCCTTGGATGGAGTTTCAAGAAAGGCGGAAAAGCAGAAAGCCTTGACCTTTCAAAGATTTCGGAACCCCCATCTTCTCCACCACGACCCTCTCCGTCAATAAAGAGAATCATTCTAGGCACTACTATATCATCAATTGCTTTTCTGATGATACTGGGAGGAACTATTTATCTTTACAAGAAAAAGAAGTATGCGGAGGTGCTGGAACAATGGGAAAAGGAATATAGTCCCCAGAGGTTCTCCTTCAGGAAGCTCTACAGAGCAACAAAGGGTTTTAGGGAGAATAAGCTACTTGGAGCAGGAGGTTTTGGAAAGGTCTATAAAGGAGAACTTCCCTCCGGTACACAAATCGCGGTTAAGAGAGTCTACCATGATGCAGAACATGGAATGAAACAGTATGTTGCAGAGATTGCTAGTATGGGAAGGCTAAGGCATAAGAACTTGGTGCAGCTACTTGGTTACTGCAGAAGGAAAGGTGAATTGCTTTTGGTATATGACTACATGCCAAATGGAAGCCTTGATGACTATTTGTTCAGTAAAAACAAGCTTAAAGACCTCACTTGGTCTCAGAGACTGAACATCATCAAGGGAGTAGCATCTGCCCTTTTGTATCTTCATGAAGATTGGGAACAAGTTGTACTTCATAGGGATATCAAAGCTAGCAACATTCTTTTAGATACCGATCTAAATGGAAGGTTGGGAGATTTTGGGCTTGCAAGATTCCATGATCGTGGTGAGAATCTCGAAGCCACACGTGTGGTAGGAACCATTGGCTATATGGCACCAGAGCTTGCTGCAATGGGAGTAGCCACTACTCGGACCGATGTCTATGCTTTTGGAGCTTTTATCCTGGAAGTGGTTTGCGGGAGAAGGCCAGTAGACCCTGATGGACCACGTGAGCAAGTGATTTTGGTGAAATGGGTTGCTAGTTGCGGGAGGCGAGACGCTCTAACTGATACTGTTGACAGTAAACTAAGAGACTTTAATGCTGAGGAGGCCAAGCTGCTTTTGAAGCTAGGAATGCTCTGTTCACAGAGTAACCCAGAAAACAGACCTAGTATGAGACAGATATTACAGTATCTGGATGGAAACGTCAGTGTTCCAGGTATATCATTTGATACTGCTGGATTTGGTATGCCCAATGTAAGCCATGAATCAGTAACAAAACTAACAACCCCGTCCTCATCAGCTAATTTATCATTCGAGGATGTTACAATCCTATTTTGTGGTCGCTAAAGCCAGCATCACAGGCTGCTGTAACAACAAGAAATTATCTTTCTACTACAACTATGTCTTTTAATGTGAATGATTGTATTTGTGATGTGTTGTTTGCAAATGTATTTCCTCAGTATAGCTACTTTATTTTGTATATATTTGAGGGAAAATGACCCAAAAAAAGACTTATTGTATAATCAAGAAAAGTCTAACCTCAGTTGGTTGCAAATGGTTTTATATCATCAAGGGGCTGGGCTGGTGTGTTGTGTCCCCGGGATGCTAGATTGAAAGGAGACTATGTCCACAGGTAGACGGAGATGATACTGAAGCTTGAGCTACTAACTTTTGTTGAATGAAATGAAAATGTTTTGCCTGAGATTTCTCCAGACACTTAGTGCCCACAAGAATGGAATATTCTACTTTCTTCTAGAACCTACAAAACAGCAGAATCATTGTCATAAACCTAGTTACTTGATACCAGTGGAAGAATGCCATAATTTCAAACACTTCGTGAAAAAATTTCCACCTTCTACCTTACTGTGTATCCATTAAAATGTATGCATTTACTGAATTCCCAATTCAACCGCAACTAATGCGCCCAGGGGAACACTTTTAATTTTCACAAGTAGAGTTGTCCTACGATTCTCATTTGTAGTTTTCTTGTGAGTATTGTTCGTAGAAAGGATCCACGGGCCATCTCCTTTCTGTCAGGACCACATATGAGCCTTTTTACACTCACCTCTGAAGAAGGTGTGGGCGAACCATCCCTTCCCTTCATATCTTCAAAAGAATAAAGTAATTAGACCGTAATTAAGCAAGCCAAAAATGTCGTAAAGTCAAGATCTTGTCTTGTGGTCGGTCTTCTTGTCATATTAAAGAGATTTATTCTGGTTGCTTCCGTTGAGAATCACTGCATTTCATGCCAAGTCAAAATATCCAAGAGAGTCAGAGAGCTCCATTATCATCTGCAGCCTGCAGGAGACTTCTTCAACTTCAACAAAGAAGAAAGAGGCAATCTGATTCAGAATTACTCATATATATATACATAAAACAGTTCCTTCACTGTTGAGCAAGTCAAAGAACTTAAACTACATGCAACTAGCATTTCTTGATTTATAAGAACTTGTTCAAACCACTATACCAATGCTGAGAATAAGAGGTGTGCACGCATGTAGGATAACCAAGTTTCAAATAGAATATCCAAACTGAAAACATATGAGCCTGACTAGTTAAAAACTCATTTAACCACACTTGTCGTATATATCAATATATATGAAAAGCTACTAGGTTTCTAAGTGACAATGCAGATTTAATTACTTCATCTTGCCACAGACATGGTAAATATTTATTCAGGTGAAAACAAATCAGATCAAAGCTGAAACCTTCTGTATCAATGTATAATCCACCTAGAATGCAACAAGCAAAGTTGCAGAACAATAGAAGCTCAGAGCATTGTACCCATAATAACTTGTCTTGAGGATAGGAATTAAACCGCACAACAGTAACTAAATGATGGTATAGGAAGTGATCTATTACCAATTCAAAAAGAAAGAACCTTTCTTAGCTTCTCTTTGATAGTGTCCTCCATGTAAAGGTCAACTCAGGGTTTTCTGCAGTTGGAAAATACAATTCTCATGGAAAAGAAAGTGCAGAAAAAACTGAGATTCCCAAGCTAAGGTGGGAGAGAAGATCATTGTTGTTCCATATGGCTGGAGTTCTCAAACCAGTGGGTTTCTGGATGATAATCTGTATCCATGTGATGTTTTGTGCACTATGACTTCAGTAAAGCAGACCTGCATCTTGATGGAATGGCAAATACCAACGGTGGCCCATTGCATCTTACAAATAATACAACGAAGAGCACCAGTCATGCTTTCCACAAGGTCCCTATGAAGTTCACAGCGTCGTCTTTCAGTTCACTTTCCTTTTCAACAGAATTCGTCTTTGCAATTTTTCCATTGCAAGGGATGGCTTTCGTTGTATCTCCTACCACAGACCTCAGGTATGCCGGTGGTGCAACTTCAGATTTAGGGCTTTTCAATAAAACAAATGATAACAAAACTGAAAACCATATCCTGGCTGTAGAGCTTGACACTAATGACAGCTCTGAATCATTTGACACAAGCGGTAACCATGTGGGGATTGATATTAAAAGTATTCTGATCTGGATAGATTATGATGGAATTGAGAAACTACTAAATGTAACATTAGCTCCACTACCAACTCCAAAGCCAGTTTCGCCTTACTTTTCAAGATCTATCAAACCAAGTGTGCCTCTCTTGTCAAGATCCATCAATCTTTCAGAAATTTTCAATGAGACCATGTTCGTAGGCTTCTCTGGATCCACGGGCACAGTCAAAAGTAACCAATATATCCTTGGATGGAGTTTCAAGGAAGGTGGAAAAGCAGAAAGCCTCGACATTTCAAAGATTTTGGATTCCCCTAATAGACCTCCACCACCATCCCCGGGGCCTCACAGCTCTAAATTAAAACTAATTTTAGTCGCTACTGTACCGTCAATTACTTTTTTGATGATGCTGGGAGGAATTTTGTATGTTTACAAGAGAAAGAAGTACGCAGAGGTGCTCGAACAATGGGAACAAGAAGGAACCTCTACAAAGCAACCAAGGGTTTCAAGGATAATCAGCTACTTGGAGCTGGAGGTTTTGGAAAAGTCTATAAAGGAGAACTTCCCTCTGGTACTCAGATCGCTGTTAAGAGAGTCTACCACAATGCAGAACGGGGAATGAAACAGTATGTCGCAGAGATTGCTAGTATGGGAAGGCTAAGGCACAAGAACTTGATGCAGCTCCTTGGTTACTGCAGAAGGAAAGGTGAATTGCTTTTGGTATATGACTACATGCCAAATGGAAGCCTTGATGACTATTTGTTTAGTAAAAACAAGTTGAAACACCTCACCTGGTCTCAGAGACTGAGTATAATCAAGGGAGTAGCATCTGCCCTTCTGTATCTTCATGAAGAGTGGGAACAAATTGTACTACATAGAGATATAAAAGCAAGCAACATTCTTTTAGATGCCGAACTAAATGGAAGGTTGGGAGATTTTGGGCTTTCGTGGCGAGAATCTTGAAGCCACACGTGTTGTAGGAACAATTGGCTATATGGCACCAGAGCTTACTGCAATGGGAGTGGCTACTACTAAAACCGATGTCTATGCCTTTGGATCTTTCATCCTTGAGGTGGTTTGCGGTAGGAGGCCAGTAGACCCTGAGAGACCACTTGAGCAAACGATTTTACTTAAGTGGGTTGCTAGTTGCGGAAGCAGAGATACTTTACTGGATATTGTTGACAGGAAACTAGGAGACTTTAAAGCTGAAGAGGCCAAGCAGCTTTTGAAGCTAGGAATGCTCTGTTTACAAAGTAACCCAGAAAGCAGACCTAGTATGAAACAGATACTACAGTATCTGGAAGGAAATGTCAGTGTTCCAGGTATATCATTTAATACCGCTGGATTTGGTATGCCCAACATAAGCAGTGAAACGGTAACACAACTGACAACCACCTCCTCATCAGCTAATTTCTCGTTTGAAGATGTTACAGTCCTTTTTGGCGGTCGTTGAAACCTACATCACAGGCTGCTAAACTTAATTGAAAGCTATTTGCTTTTGCTACAACGTTGAGTCTTTGAAATGAATGATTGTATTTGAAAGTTTCTTCTTTTATTTGCTACAGTCTTGTGCCTTTTGATGTAAATGACTGTATTGCTATGTGTTGTTCGCAAACTGTGGAAGCATACTGACATGTCTACAGCCCCACTATAGCTACTTTTTTGATGAAAATTTAAACAGCCCTATCACAGAAGCCCAGGTTTGAACCCAAGAGACCACTCGGGTCCAAGACCACTGGCCTGAAGGCCCTGATCCCCAACCTAGCTACTTACGATATGCATATCATATTTATCAAATAAAAAATAAAAATAAAAATAAACAGGAAAGCAAAAAATTGTGAGATGGAATCAATGAAGATTCACTATTTAAATTTCTGAGAGAGAGACTGGTAGTTTACTTGCATAGGTCGAAGAGCAGAAGGTATGCTATCCTCGTGCTGTTGCTTGGTCCGATGCGTGGTCCAGCTCTTGGACGTTCAGGCGCCTTAATCTGAACATGGAGATGTTTTATCAAATTTAATTAAGGTAACAGACGGTAAATGAAACCACATAGAATAGAGAGAGAGAGAGAGAGAGAGAGAGAGAGAGAGAGAGAGAGAGAAGTACCGACTTAAGCTTGGGAAAACCTTAATGCTTACATCCCAGTGTCTTCTGTTTCCATCCCAAACCAAAGTTATCCAACTTAATGCTCAAATATCCATGACAAGGTTTATTTTCCCCGGAGAGTATGAAACTTATTATGTTACAACGAGTATAGCTAAAACCATAAACATTTATATCACCAGAATTCACAATAATATGTTTTTCAACATTTCACTTCAAGATTTTTGATTCAATTTCTTCCAAGCTGAGACCCTTGGTCTCTGGAACTATTAGAACTACAAACAATAGCGATACCAACGCTATGGCCCCAAAGAGAAGGAAAAGATTCTCGGCTCCCAGATATTCCTGCAGATAATGCATGTGTTGATGGGACTTACTAATAATAACTTCAAGGGAATTTCAACCAGCAGGAACAGAAAAGCTACCTTTAAGGGTGAAAATGCAAAGGTCACAATAGCATTGGAGCCAAAGTTTGTAAGGACAGCAAGACTGATCCCTCTCCCTCTTGTGCGAAGTGGGAAAATCTCTGACACCATTAGCCAGCTGATGGGTCCGAATGAGATCTGGTTTGAAAGAAGAGACAATTCAGGAAAATAAGAGTGTTGAGTGAACTAAGCTGAGATTTTGGCTATAGTCTAAGTTTCCAGTTTTCTGAAATGTGCTACTTCAATTCTTTATTCTAGACAAAACTATGTAGACAAAGTACGAGAGAGCTAGAGTACAGACCTGGTAACAACCAACATAGAGAGCTAGAGAACAACCAACATAGAGAGCTAGAGTACAAACCTGGTAACAACCAACATAGAGAAGCAGTGCACCAACGGCAACAAGGGGAAAGCTACCGAGAAATTTGTAGTATGCTGACAGTAGAAATAAAGATAACGCCTGGAATTTGGAAGATACAAATGAAAATCTTATTTTTTTAATAGAAGGCCTCCGAAATATATCAATATGAAAATTTCCAGAAACTCTAGGCACAAAGAGTTATTCATACAATGCCACTGACACCACCAATCAGTAAGGGTCTTCTGCCGAGATCATCAACTTTCGCAACAGCTACCCATGTCATCAGTAACTGCGAGGGCGTTATTGATTAAAGAGGTCGTAGTGAATAACTGGAAGCATGTTAGCAAATAAAAATATTTACACAGAAAAAACAAAAAAAATGAGCACCTTGAAAACACCAATAATAACAGAGACTCGGGTTGCATCAGCAGCAGCAGAGAATCCAGCAGTCTTTGAATAAAGAAAGCATAAAGTCTCATGAAATATCCAACTAAGGCACTAAAAGATCAGTAGGTAATCTCATTCATTTTAAGGTTAAGGCAGGCATACCTGAAGAATCGAACCAGCATAATAAAGAACACTTGGCTGTCCAGTTATCTGTCACGATTATACAGAATATAAATTTAAATTTAGAAAGGTACTTCCACAAAGGCCGACAACAAAGAAGACTCACCTGCTGGAAAAGGACTAGACCTCCACCAATAGTCAAAGCTTTCAAATTAGGCCCTTGGAATACTTCCAGGAAGTTTCCCCCAGATTTCTCATCTTCATAGGCCGTTTTCACAGATAATAAAGCATCTTCTACTAACTTCTCCGATATTTTATCACCTGGAGGTCTCCCACGTAATTTGCTGAGGGCAAGCATGGCCTTCTCTTTGTATTCCTGTAAAGGGCCTTTACCTTGGACAGCTCTAAGAAGCAACCAACGAGGAGATGCAGGGAGGCTCCACATGCCTAGTCCCATTAGCAAAGCAACAGGCGTACCAAATCCATACATGTATCGCCACCCTCCAACGACATCAATCTGGAAGCTCCCTACAGAAAAACCCAACTGCGCAAGAAGGAAATCGAGATTACTCAGTAAATGAATACATAGAAAGCATACAGGGAAAAGATCTGACATTTACCAGAATTCCCAATACGATGAAGAGTTCCTTCAGAGATATTAGAGTTCCACGGATTTGAGATGGGCATGTCTCCGCAATATAGAGGGGAGCCCCGTGCATTGCCTATGAAGCAAAACCAATTTACATTAAACACCAAACAACAATCAACAATGAAAGTGACAACGAAATGATAAATACTCAGGGTTTCTAGAGCTTACCAAACCGATACCCAACCCATAGAGAAGCCTTCCAACTAAGAGAACATTAAGATCAGGAGCACATCCAGTAATCAGAGACCCGAGGAGATAGAGCACAGCAGCTATAATAAGTTCCCGCCTTCTTCCTTCATAACAAATGGGAAGAAAAAACCAGAATGAGATACTTGCAACCAGATAAGAAGAAAGAGAAATAAATTTGAAAAACAAGACTTACCAAGGAAATCAGCAATCCCATAGACAAGAGTTGAACCAAGAAGGGCTCCATACAAGGATCCGCTAACCTACAACAATCAAATGCAGTAAAGACTATCATTTTCTGCTAACTTTATGGCTTAAATATGGAAAATCATTTACTAGATACGATACCATACCACAAGTCCTAGCTGAACCGGTGACAAGTTAAACCATGTAGTTCCACTGAGTGCAGGTGACTGTTGAACACCAAACGATGTTAGGTATTGAAGCTAGTAGCTAACAAATCAAAGTAGAGAATTCAAGTAAAACCTGAAGTGAGAGTGTAGCACCGGAGGTTGCCCCGATATCATACCCGAACAGTAGCCCTCCCAAAGCCGGGAATACAAACCTAAGATATGAGCAAATGACTGTTAAATGGGTGCAATGTAAGTGTCAATTAGCCAAATAACACATTTTGTTAATACATAAGGCACTGTTAACAGATTAAGACTTAAGTAAGAAATCATTAGGCATGATCACACAGGCAAGCCAAACATATAACTCAGGATTTGACAAATCTAGAACAATCAAATTGAAACAACAAGACGGATCAATACTCACGGGAGGATCACAGAAGACCAGGAAAATGATTCCGGTGCATCGGAAGCAATGGAATCGGCTACTTCTCCACCGTCGGCGAACTCTCCTCCCGTCCCAACTCCGACCTAGCCGGCAAAATCAAACAATGATTCAGAAACCGGAAGCAATCGAAACCCAGAAACTTGCTTTCTCACCTGGAATTTGTGTCTGTATCTAGTGGCTAAACCCGATTTGGGAGCCAATAAAGTAAGTTCATTGGAACGGAGGTAAGATGATGATGATGAGCCAGGCCTGGATTTAAAACACGAGGAGAAGAAGGAACGAGGACTAGGGTTCTTGAGCTGGCTTCGTTGTAATGATTTGATGGCGAAATGTGACTGAACGGAGACAGTGAAAGCCATGATCGGAGTGAGACAACTGAGGATGATTGGATTCTCCCGCTAATTTTGGTCCCTTATCTCGTAAATCTGATTCTTAAATTTTTATACAAAAAAACAAAAAGTAATTTTATATTGTGTGGTTTGTATTTGTATAACGTCTGTTTCCAATTACAAAGTAAGGATAAAACTGTAATTATATAGATTAGGGTCTTCTCCGCCATTCTTAAACCTCTGAAGCTCGCGGAACCGAAGAAAGTGAACTAGATCTTTTGCAACAATGGATGCTTCTAAGATTCATCTTCTTCTAGCAGAAATGTCGAAATTTTCTTCTTCCATGGAGATGTATTGACGAATTGTTGATTCTGCGTTTGCAGGTATCTCTCGTGATTCAATTCACAAGAGACGAGCCACTGGTGGCAAGCAGAAGAAGTGGAGGAAGAAAAAAAAGTAAGCTTTTGTATTTCCCTGTTTCACTGAAAATAGAGGTTAGATTTGGAATCAGAAACTATTATTGTTGTGTTCTTTGATTTTAGGTTGGCTCTCCAAAATTATTACAGAGAAACAGATTAACTTCTGTTTGAAGCAGATTGATCACATAAACTAACTTGGCTATCTGTGTAAAGGTATGTGCTTGGAAGGCAACCAGCTAACACGAAGCTATTAAGCAACAAGACGGTGAGGAGGATCCGTGTGCGTGGTGGGAACGTGAAATGGCGAGCTTTGAGGCTCGATACAGGAAACTACTCACGGGTAACCGAAGCTGTGATCCGCAAGACCAGGATCTTGGATGTGGCGTATAAATTATAATGCATCAAACAATGAGCTTGTACGAACGCAAACTCTTGTGAAGAGTGCAATTGCTCAAGTTGATGCTGCTCCATCGCAAGAAGAAACCGGCTGCAATCAAGAAAGAAGGAGATGTTTGGTTCTTGATCAAGATCTCTCAATTTTGCTGTTCTTTTCCAAACCAATTTTGATTGATTGGTATCTGTAATCTCAGGAAGCAGAGGCAGTAACCATCAAGGAATTTAAGAAAAGCAATCATGGTCAAAGGAAGCGGGAGAAGCGTCAACAAGGCCGGGCACATGACCCTCACCTTGAAGAACATTTTAGCACTTGCATGTATCGCATCAAGACCTGGACAATGTGGCCGCGCTGATGGGTATAATTTGGACTGATATCGTCACATCTTAATTAGTGTTTTCTCAGGTTAAGGCTGATCTTTGCGTTGGTGTAATTGAAACAGGTACATATTAGAAGGAAAAGAGCTCGAATTCTACATGAAGAAACTTGAGAATAAGATGGCAAGAATGCTGGTGTTGCATAAGAAACAAATTTTGATTTCAAATTTTTTGATCTTGACAGTCTATTTTTTTCTATGCTTTTGCTGAGTTTTAAGAGTTTGACAAGCAGATGTATTAAAGATCTTCATGTTACTGGGTTTTAAACTAATAGTCAAATTTTGCACATCCAAAATATTTTTCCTAGATTAAGAAGAGTTCAGAGAGAGAGAGAGAGTTCACACAATGCTTTTGTCTCTCAATGTTGCATCTTCTAGAAGTCGAAATCTCCCTTGGCCTGCACAAAATAAGTATGCGTAAGCAAAGTGAAATGTGAACATTTTTGTTTACTAAAATCTCCATTGTGAAGAAGTTAGTCCTACCCCTGAGAAAAGGATATTTTTGCCGTTTATCTGCATAATGCCTGATTTGAGATTGCATTCCCACTTGTTCTTAGTTCGCTTCACACGATCAAATTGACACATGACCAAATGTGGAATGTTGGAATCATCATCATCGGTAGCAGCAACTTCCTCATCATCATCGAGGTTCAAAAGCTCATCATCCTCATCTTCTTCAACTGTGATAAACCAGAAGTTACCGAACGTTATCATTCTAACTCAAAACATTACGAGCATAAGTGTTTGGGCACTGTGACAATACCTTCATCATTAGCTCCATCTTGCTGGTGAATAAAGAAACCGTCACGCTCTCTCTTCACGGAATCCACAGGGTCCTAAAACCCATTTACAACATCAGTAAAATGTATCTGTTGGCTCAAAAGCTCTTTTTTATCTTCCATTGTCTTACCATGGATAGATTCATCGACCTCGCGTTATCAGCAATCTCAGGAAGTGGGTTTTGATCTTGAGTCTGAAGATGCCTCTGCAATTTCAGAACCATTGTTTAATTTGCGAAAATCAACTTCAGGATCAAAAAGAACATAAAGATTTGACTAAAGCAAGACTCACAGGTGCGGGAATCGGAGGAGAAGATTTATCAACTGTACCGATTATGACTCCAGCTTGTATCATCTTCCTTTTCCAAATCTATAGGCGCATAGTTTTTTCACATGAGTTCTCGAAATCCCCTAAATCCTCTTAAAACCCTAACTTCTAGTTCAACAAATCAAATCGGTAAAACAAAATCGAAATTCTCAAGAGAGAGAGAGAGCGAGAAATATAGATCTAGAAGAAGAGAGAAACGACGGATTTCTCAAGTTTTCGACTAACCGCTTCAATCTGGTTAAGAACAGTCTCCTCAAGTTCTCCATTGTCGACGAGATCGCTTCGAGTCTTGCTGATAACGTCGTCGGCGACATAGACCATGTGACCGGAGCTAATCTCTCTCGATACGACCATCTCGAGTTCTCGACGGTGGTAATCCTTCGATATTATGAAAAAAAATCGCCGGAGGGAAAAGAAGAAGAAGACAAAAAAGGATTGGAAATTTGGGATATAAATAGGCTTTCGCATTCCTATATATAATTAAGAAAATCCACGTGGATTAATCTTAAGCGTTGCGATCTCTTCGTTTATGGTCTCATTCAACGGTTCAGATCAAAAGAGCAGGTAGCTTCAGGCGGTTAGTTTTAATTATTTTGGGCTGACATAAGGCCGATTAAAAAGTTGGGACTTTGGGCCAATATTGAGAATATCATGTTTGGCATGAAACGCAATTAACAGCGTCGTTTTAGAATATGTTAGGCTAATGGATTGGGCAAATAAGCAGCATTAGCGTAACTAATTGATATGGAACATTCAACCGTGTTGAAGTTAGAAGGTTAAATTGCAATCATTCATAAAGTTGTAACAAACTCTTATAAGAGTTAACGAATGATAACAAACTTTCCCAATCTTTCTATCGATTCTTCTCATAAACTGAATTTTTTTTTTTTTGAGTTTTATTAAAAAACTTTAAACACAACTACATTTGAACCTACCTAGAGTACTTAGTCCCAAGAACATCCTCCCGTACAATCGACTCAACAGCATTCAGAATAGAATCAAAAGCATGAAATCCTAGCGGTAATGTGAAAGCATAGTTAGCTAAACCATCGTCTAGACGGTTAACTTCTCTATATACATGTGAAACACAGACTGTCCAGTCCTTTGCAAGAAAGTCATGACACAATCGACCAAGAAAGACAGAGGATGAGAATCACTAATCTCTATCGTAAGAAATCCAACCACTATCTCCGAGTCCACTTCCAACTCCACTCTTTTGGCTTGCTTCTCTCAAGCTATAAACAAGCCATAGTAGATCCCCCACAACTTCGCCAAAGGTGATGTCTATATGCCAATATTTAGAGCAAATCCTCCACACCAACTACCCCCACTGTCGCACAATACTCCTCCCGCAGTAGCCAAACCTGGATTGCCGTAAGATGCACTGTCCGTGTTCAACTTCCACCATCCTATCTCCGGTGCTTCCCATCCTATCAACCTCTCTTCACTCATCTCCCTGGTTTCGTGTTTAGCTAGCTTCATATTTGCCTTAATGACCTTTTGCGTGATGTCATTCACAAACCATATTCTATCTCAGCATATCCTATTATCATCAAACACATTCCCGCATCTCCACTTCCAACCCCACCAAACAACCATAGCAAACATCGTAGACTAAACACCATCCACCATTTCGATCCCTTCACACAGATTCTCATACAACCACTCAAATAACCCCTTAGCAAAAAAAACCAGTCTCTCTCTTATAGGTACGAGCCGAGTCCAAATATCGGCTATAGCCGGACAATCCCTAAGCAATTGCATGATGGTCTCTTCTCCTCCTTTACATACCTGACAAATATCCACATCAGACAGATGTCGCCTCTTGCGTTCTGTATTAGTCATAATCACTTGTTGAGCAACCAGCCACAAGAACACCTTAACTCTCTCTGGGGCAATCACCCTCCATATACGACTAAAGAACCTCTCCATATAAGGTCGTCGTGTATCATCACAAGTCAGTATCATATACGCTGAACGTACCCTGAACTGCCCATCTGCATTCCGACCCCATGATATTCGATCATGTGCTCCTGTAACCGTATCCACTACAACCGCCAATAGTTATAGTCTCCTCTCCTCAGACACAAAAGGTGCAATCTTACTAACATCCCAGCCTGTTCCATCGATCCACAAATCACACACTGCCAGCTCAGCGTATACCTCGAGTAAATCCATAATTCGTTCTTCCCAAAGCGATATCTATGTTAACCACTTATCCTTCCAAAAGAGTACTTTTCGCCAATCTCCAACTATCCATCTATGCCCTTTACAAACCACCTCCCTGATTCCAACTCCCATACTTCTCCAAAAGGGAGACCAATTACTCTTTGCCTTTACCCAAGTATGATCCCTTATATCGTTCACCTTGTATTTACTCCTTACCACTCGTGCCCAAAGACTCTTGTAATCATTAAGTACACGCCAGCCCACCTTGGCCACTAACACCGTGTTCATATGCTTCGACTCTCTTACCCCAAGTCCACCTTCTTTCTTCGGGCGACAGATTTTCCGCCAAGCTACTAGATGCTCCTTCTTCTTTTCCTCTGTACTGCCCCAAAGAAAAGATCTTGCCAACCTATCCAAACTATCCAGTGTACTCTGAGGAAGCTTAATCACACTCATAGTGTGAACCGGAATAGATGATAGGACTGATTTAGTCAAAGTTAACCTCCCGGCAAAACTCAAACTCCGACCCTTCCAACCTGCCAACCGCGAGGAGACTCTCTCAAGAATATCACCAAAGGTCTCCTTATTCAATCTCTTCTGAATTATTGGCATACCAAGATACTTACCAACCTCTCTCGTAAACATTATTCCACTCTCCCCACTGATTTTTCTCTCCAATTCTCGTGAAACATTCCCAGAGAAGAAAATCTTTGATTTCTCAAGGCTAACCTTCTGACTGGAGGCAACACAGAAGCTCTCTAAGACCCGTCTAATCACCTTGACTTGCGTGACTGACGCTTCAACAAATAAGATCATATCATCAGCAAAACATAGATGGGATAATTCCGGTCCACCACGTGATAACTTAATCGGTTTCCACTTCTTTTCCACAATTACAACCTCAATCAAATGGCATAATCTCTCCATGCACAATACAAGCAGATAGGGAGACAGCGGATCACCTTGACGAATTCCTCTCAATGGCTTAAAAGAGTCTGTTCTTTCACCATTCCATAGTAAACTCATTGAGGTTCCCGTCACACACTGCATGATCCATCGAACCCAATTACTGATAGGCACGCTGCAATCAAAGTATCCTCCAAAAAATCCCGTCTAATACGGTCATATGCCTACTCCAAGTCAAGTTTCAACAGCATCCATCCCTTTCTGCCTTTCTTTCGTCTCATGGAGTGAACAGCCTCCTGCACCACCACTATATTATATGTGCTCAACCTCCCTGGTATGAAACTTGTCTGCGGCGGACCTACCAACTTTCCCATGACACTCTTTAATCTCCTCACCATAGCTTTTGTAATTATTTTAAATAACACATTACATAGACTAATGGGTCTAAACTGTGTTATTCTTTCTGGTGTCACCACTTTAGCTATGAGCACTACAATCGCATCATCTGTCTCTGGTGGTAACACTCCTGTAGTGAAAAACTCCAATGCAAAATGGATCACAAATTCTCCAACAACATCCCAACAATTCTGATAAAACACTAGTTGAAAGCCATCCGGATCAGATGCTTTGTACTTCTCCATACTACGGACTGCCTGTTCAATCTCCATCCCAGAAAACGGCACACTTAGCGCAGCCTATTTCTCTTGAGAAAGTCTCATGAACCCATCCTGAGGTAACCTCGGAACTATTTGATCCACATCATCTAGGGAACATAATCTCCGATAGTATTCTAGCGCAAGGTTCTCTAACTCAAGCGAGTTCGTATTCCAACTCCCATCATCGTTTCTTAGCATGTCAATTATATTCCGTCTTCTTCGAATAATGGTCGATGTGTGAAAAAAGGTTATATTTATATCCCCTTGCACAATATACTTCTCTCTTGAATTCTGAAACCATAGTACCTCTTCATGTTCCAACACTACCTCAAATTCTTTAAGTAAAGTCTCCTCCTTATTCAGTAGCTAATTTGTTTGCCTCTGCTCAAGAAATTCCTGGATCTCCTTAATTTCTCTAACCAACTTCTCCTTCCTTCGCATAACATCATCAAATACTTCCCTATTCCACTTTCGTATGGTCTTTTGCAGCTTTCCTAGAGCTTGCGGCGTGTTCATGTTCCTGTCCCAAGAGGTTGAAAGCAAGTCTTAAAAACCCGGATGACTCAACCAAGCTGCTTCAAAGTGAAACGATCGTCGACGTGGGTCATGCCCTGTGACCGGTGCTAATTGCACATATAAAGGAGCATGATCCGACGCTAAGAAAGGAAGATGTGTTACCATAGCTTCTTGCCCATTTTAATCAAGTCTGAGTACAACAAAGCACTATATCCAATCTCTTTGCAACAAAAAACCATTCTTCACGCCCTCTTTTCCATGTATACTTACTCCCTTGAAACCCCATATCAATAAGGGAAAGGTCATTAATCCATTGACCGAGAGCAAGAGAATCTGCTGATAACCTTCCATTTCCCCCAGTTCGCTCATCTAACCGGACGATTGTGTTAAAGTCTCCTCCAATGACTACTGGCCCTTCTACTGCCTGTATAACATCACTCAGTCCCTCCCTAAGCCCTCCCTGTCTTCTGGCCGTTAGGGCAGCATAGACCACTACCAAGTTAATAATTTCCACTTCATTCCCAATTCTCGCATGGATAAACTGAACAGAAGATTCCACAACCACCAAATATCTTATACCGAATCGCCATAACAACCACAATCCGCCACTTTGGCCTACCGCATCAACTCGAAAATAATTTTCAAAGCCCAATCCTTGAGATATACGACCTGCTCTAGCACCCCCTGCGTGAGTCTCAAACACAACGAGGATATCGGTATAAAATTTCTTCAAAATGTATCGAATCGATCTTCGAAAATTGGGTTTATTCGCCCCCTGACAATTCCATAATAAGCAATTCATCATAATTTCTTGATATAAAAACCGGAACATCGGGAACCACCATTATACAACACGCTCCCCCGTCTCTCTTTCTGACGGTCTCTGCTGCATCTCCATCTCCACAACCGGCAAAACTTCTTCCATCTCCAACTGTGTCGATCTACTGCCTCCCGACAATCCTCCTCCAAACTGGCAGCCTCTCTTCCTCTTGCATCTGCAATAGCAAAGTCACCCCCATTTCTTCCACCCTCGTTTGACTCAGTCCTCAATCTCTTCCCCCACGCCGACATCTCTACATCACCTCCTGCTGGGCCAAATACTAATCCACGCACAGGCTTATTCGACTTTGATGATTTGGGCTTTGGTCCATTCGTGAGTCCACTTTTCTTAAGCCCAACTTTTAGCCCTTTGTTCTCCTCGATGGGCCCATTATTTTCCTTCCCCTCTTTACCTCCAAACACAACTAAACTTTCGTGCTCCCCACTCTTGCCTCCTTGAGATTGATTTATTCTAATCTCATTTTTCTTATTCTCTCCTAGCGACATTCCTTCTTCCATGATCACCGAGATTTCCGAATCATCTCCCAAGTTTCCAAATCTATTGTTTATCGAAATATTCGCCATGTCCTTTATTCTTGCTAATTCCCGACGATTTCCACCACCGTCTCCTCTCGACCATCCTGTAACAAAGCCATCTCTTTGCATTCGATTCTCCACCCTCTTTCTACATGCTCTAACTCTTGTAAATCCCTCCTCTGTCTGATTTATTTGGCCTCCATGGACTTTCATCGCCGTACTTGCTTCATTTAAACCTACTTTCCGTTCATGAACTGATTTTGGACAAGCGTGTACTAAATGCCCGTACAGCCCACAAGCCGAGCATATATTTGTCAACCCTTCATATGACACAAACTACCTCTCTCCATTGATTAACATTGTTTCCTTGAGAGGCTTCTTTAGATTCATCTCCACGCATATTCTCGCAAATCGAGCCCGTTCAAAGTTCAACGTAGTTAAATTAACTTTAATTGGTTTCCCTAACCCTTTAGCAATGCCCAATAGAATCGACTTGTGATAGAAATTCATCGGAATGTTCGACAATCTCACCCAAACCGGTGTTGTAGCAATCTCATCCTTCAAAGGATCAAACTCCCGCGACGATGCTTGCACCATATCAAAAAACCCTCCATGGTCCTCCCGTTAAAGCCTCTAAATACTCCTCTTTCTCAAATCGGATCATGAAGAATTGTCGTGGGAGATCCATGACATACATCGACCCATTCGGCTTCCACATTTCCCTCAATCGACGGCTTAACGCAGGGAGAGGGGCATTCCTTCCGAGCACCTTCACAATCATACACTGTTTCCATGATCCGTTCATCGCCTCCAACATTTTTTCTCCTATCGTGACCACTGGTTCACCATCTTCCCTATTGGGAAAATCCAAACTCAGTTGCGCCTTCACAAATTCATCATCCAGTATGTCCTCGGGCACCGGTCTCCCTCCCACGTTACACCCTGTCACCTTCTGCACCCATGACCCCAGCACGTCCGGAGGATCTCTCGGTGGACGGCCGCCGCCTACAGTCTCTGTCATAGTTGTATCTTGATCACTCGATGTCGAAACCCTAAAATCACCCCCAATCGCCTCCGTCATATTCTCTTAATAAAGTTTTGTGAATAAACCGATTAAACATACTAGCAAATTTTATTATAGTGAAAACAAAATTATTGGAATGGTGGCTCATAATCTTTCTAACATAGAAATTCAAATTTATGACCTTGAAATAATCCTTTAAAACAAAATTTAGAAGAACACCATACATACCACTTGATTATATACATTATTTCCTTTTCTTTTTTGCCAACACATTCTTTACATATATCAACAAGCATTGACTTAAACAAATTATAAAGTAAAGTTAAATGATCTATGAAATATTGGACCAAAAATCATAGATATTTTTCTTTTTTGGAGAAAAAATCATAGATATTTTATCTCGTACATTATTTATATCTGTATATTATATACAACGAAAAAGTATATTGAGAGGGATTTATCTTCTTGCTGTTTGTATTTCAACAGTTTATATTATTTGTATCCCTATATAAATATATATATATATATATATATGTATTCTTGTACCTGCAAACGTATAAAAACCTATAACTCTTACGTTCCAAAAAGGCAAAAACTCTCACCATCCTAATAGGCCAAGGCCAAGACCAGATACCTATCACGACACGAGTTTTGTTTATCATATATACTTTGTGTTCTTAATTAAGCATATAAAATTCGAAACTTTTGATCAGTTTTTAATTATATCATCGATTGAGACGTGTCGCTTGTGTCGTGACGGAAAGCATGAGCAATTAAAGGGAAATTGAATTTCCGATTTTGGTTTTATGTCCCTTTAACTACTCTTCTTTTTAGCGCACACACAAAAAAAAAAAAAAAAAAAAAAAAACTACTCTTCTTTTCCTTATTTTTCCCCGACAGTCGTCAATTCAATTATAGTTTTATTAAAAATTGTTTTTTGCAAAATGTCGTGTTTGAGAAACACGTGGTGATCATCTGGAAAGATAGCATCTTTAAACACTGATTGAGATAAATTAATGGACCTAATTTATAATATAGTGGCGTGTTTAGATCAGATGAGCAACTACGCCAAACATCAACGGTCAAATTCCACATGCTATATTTGCTTGGTTTTGAAAGAAATATATACATTCACCATACTTTATTTTAAAAATGTACGAGGTTATGATAAATACTCTACGACTTTTTTTAGTATCGGTTCAAAATATGTATGATATTCTTTATTATAATGTGTTTGGAGTTTGATGAAAAAAAATAAACATCAATTTTGAAAATGGGCAAAAACTTTAAAAGGTTGGTGTGAAATTGACAATTGGCAACAACGTAAAATAAAAATTCCCCAACACTACGCAATCTGCCGACCATGCAGACTCAGGTAAAAAGAACTGATCCCCGGAGTTACACGTGTCGAACGTAAATTCTGCCACGTAATTATTGAAGCTTCTTCTTCGGTAACTGCGAACCCAACTGCCTTCAACCGCAACGTGGGATTTGCGTCCGACACGCATCTCCTTAGGTCTCAAAGCTACACTTTAGGCCTAAACACTATTCATGAGTTACACACGTCATTAGTTCCTCGTAATTGCCAGATTTTTTTTTGTTTTTTAAACTTATTGCCAGACTTTGTTCTTTTTAACCTAAGGGAAATTAGGCCAAATAACTCCAAAAAAAAATTATATCTTAAAATCTAACTAAAATTATCCTATGTAGCTAATTCCTATCTCTTAGATCTAGGGTTTTTTGCTATTTTTTTAAATATTTTTTTTAATGATTATCTAGCAAATTAACTCTAAACCTTTTTTTTAATTTACATTTGAAATCGAGTATAGTTAAGCTTACATAAGAGTGACTTTAATGTGACTCTCAATTTTGAATTTGAATATTGTCGTTTTCATCATCATACGTACAATGTTAGGTGGGTCCGTCCAAAAATTGGGATTTAGTTATGAAAATATAAACTAATTGACTGGGATTACCAACCAAAATTGAGAATTAGTGATATTTTCATAATACTATTTTTATTCGTATATTTTCTACGTTTTAAAAATCAAGTTACTTATACATCTATTTATATACAAGTATATGTTTCTTGTAATTTTTTATATTAATCTAGTACAGTTTTTTAATAACACATTCGATATTCCTGACCTCATAAGTTGATCATGTTAATTTGTAGAGATCAAATATAATCAAAGAATATCATGTAATTAAAAAAAAAAAAAAAAAAAAAAGCTGTTGAGACTTTGGTAGAGAAAAGTATAGGGAAAAGAGACTATTGATACAATCTCTACTATATGTCTCTGCATTATTGGTCTATTATTTATTTAATAATTTAATATTTTAAATAATTAAAAATTTAAATAAAAATTGTTAAAATATTATAAATTGGGACTTAAGATAGTATCACCGGTAAACATGCTTTAAGTATATTTCTCTTACTACTAAATATATGCATCTAACCAGGACATATAGTCGAGTGATCTGTACAAATGTTGTAGACAAATCAATTACAAATATTCAAATTTGCATAATTTATGTTGTTCAAAAATAATCATTATACGACACCTTACATTACATATGTGACATGCGATAATTTTAACTTTCTTTTGTTAACCATCTAAAAGCTATATATTTTTATAAATTACAAATCTCAAAAAAGCTTGAAAAACATTCAATTATTAGATTGGAAATAATAAAGAATCCATTAAACCCATAACTCAACATCAAATATTTGAACATTTATTAGATCGGACATTAATCATTATAAAGAAAAATGTTGTGTAGTTATCTATCAAACCAATAATGTGTGATGTGGAAATCCCAACGACTAATTGGTAAGGTTTCATTTCACAATTACAAACACAAATTAAGATGAGATAATTAATCAAAACCAGATTTACTAAAACCACCTACTAAAGTAACTAAACTAACCATGAGTTTTAAGAAAAAAAAAACTAAACTAACCATGTTTCACTTACTCTTTTTCTTAGTTTGCCAACATTTTTAGTATTTTATACATATTAGTATCACTACCAAAAAACAGTTAACATTTTTTTTCCATAAACAATATTGAATGTACACTCAACTTGGAAATTTTAGAATGTTTTATAGATTTTCAGGGTTTATTTGCGAAAATTTATGGAATCTGTTTTCGTATTAGATTTGAAAGTGATTGGTTGGTAACTTGGTATAGAGCTCGACGAATGTAGGGAAAATGGTCACTAAACAAAAAAAAAAAAAAAAACTCTTCTTTTTTTATTTTTTGCTTGAGTAAAATAATTTTGATAGAAGAAGAAGATCTTTCACGTGGCACGATGTATTTGCCTACTGTCAACTTCAAATACCTGGCAACTGCTTATCTAGCTTTTAGCTGACACGTGACATCTGTTACACACGCGCTTCCTTTTTCTTTTTAACGTAGGGCCCATGAAAATCAGCAGCTCACTCATCCTATTATTTGCCGCCACGTCCCAGAGAATTTTCCGCAAAATGATGAGCTTCTCTTATTTTAAATTCTTTCACTTTTCATCAAATATTAATATATCCAATTATTGATTTTCGAAGAATAAAAATTGAATAATTTATTATTATAACAAATATATTGCTAAACTACTAATAATATGGTGAGATGATATTTGTCTTCTATAGATTATATATATGTATATATGTTTTTGTATATAAAAAAAGAAGACACTAGAGAGAATGAGTGTTTAGAGAGAGATACAAGAGATAAACTTCTTGTTATTCTTATCTCTACAAATACTAAATCATGCCATTATATATAGGCAATGAAGTCGGTTCAACATGAAATAATATTATTATATTCTAATGGATAATCATTATCCATTCATAATACTCCCCCTTGATTATCCATTGATGTTTTGATATTTTTATACTGCCTCGTTAAAAACTTTATCATGGAAAAACCAAGTGGGACAAAAACCATGACAAGGAAAAAAGAGTGCAGTCTCCCCCTGAAAAAAATAAATATATAATCTTTTCTTTAGAGGTCTCGTAGATGGTGCATTCCGATATTCTGAACATGTTTCCGGAATGTTGTAGTCGGAAGCGCTTTTGTGAATAAATCTGTTACGTTGTCACTTGAGCGAATATATTGAACATCAATCTCTTTCTTCTCTTCGAGTTCCCGAGTGTAGGAGAAAAATCTTGGAAGAATATGTTTCGTCCTATCACTCTTGATGTAGCCTTCTTTGATTTGGACAACACATGCAGAATTATCTTCAAATATAGTCGTCGGCTCTTTGTTGGTGGTTATTCCGCTTGCTTCTTGAATATGTTGAGTCATTGATCTGAGCCATACACACTCTCTGCATGCTTCATGAAGTGCAATGATTTCGGCATGATTTGAAGAAGTAGCAACCAAAGTCTGTTTTTGAGACCGCCATGAGATTGCAGTTCCACCAATTGTAAAAACGTACCCAGTTTGCGAACGAGCTTTATGCGGATCAGATAAATAACCTGCATCTGCAAAACCAACAAGACCAACCTCGGGGTTTCTTGAATAAAATAATCCAAAATCAATCGTACCTTGGAGGTAACGGAATATGTGTTTTATTCCGTTCTAATGTCTACGAGTAGGAGATGAACTGTATCTTGCAAGTAGATTAGTAGCAAAAGCTATATCTGGTCGAGTACAATTAGCAAGATACATAAGTCCACCAATAGCGCTCATATAAGGTACTTCTGGACCTAATATTTTCTCGTCATTTTCACAAAGTCGAAATGGATCTTTTAAAACATCAAGCGATCTATTAACCATTGGAGTACTCAAAGGAGTCGCTTTATCCATATTAAAGCGTTTTAACACTCTTTTGGTGTAATTTGATTGATGCACAAAAATTTCATTTTTGAGATGTTCAATTTGAAGCCCTAGACAAAATTTTGTCTTTCCAAGGTCTTTTATTTCAAACTCCTCTTTCATATGAGTTCTTGCATCATCAATTTCCTTTTGAGTTCCAATTATGTTCAGGTCATCTACGTATACTGCAATGATCACAAATCCTGATGAGGATTTCTTAATAAACACGCAAGGGCATATCGCATTGTTAATGTATCATTTACTTAACAAATATTCACTTAAGCGATAATACCACATGCGTCCGGATTGCTTTAATCCATACAGTGATCGTTGTAATTTGACTGAACATATTTCTTTAGATGATGCTTCATGCACTTTTAATCCTTCTGGGATCTTTAATCCTTCTGGGATTTTCATGTATATATCAGTATCAAGTGATCCATAAAGATATGCAGTCACAACATCCATTAGGTACATTTCTAAATTCATAGATGCCGCCAAGCTCATTAAGTACCTAAATGTGATTGCATCCATAACCGGAGAATATGTCTCTTCATAATCAATTCCCGGTCTTTGAAAAAACCTTGTGCCACAAGTCGGGCTTTATATCTTGTGACTTCGTTCTTCTCATTCCTTTTTCGCACAAAGACCCACTTATATCCGATTGGGATTACATCTTTGGGTGTAATGACTATAGGTCCAAAAACATCTCTTTTATTAAGAGAGTCTAATTCATTTCTCATGGCCATTTGCCATTTTTCCCAATCAAATCTTTCGTGGCATTCTGATATAGACTTTGGGTCTGAATCATCTTGATCAATTTCTTTAGATACAGAGAAAGAGAATATTCCATTAGTATCATTGATTTCATCTTTAACCCATATTTTCCCATTTTGGGCATAATTAATGGAAATCTCATATGTTTCTGTATCATGTTCATTTTCTTCCTCTGGTTCTTCCGGAACCCTTTCATACATATCTTCTGGATATTTTTCTTTACATGGTTCCTCTAGAACCTTCTCATTTTGTTTTCCCAATTTCTTTTTCTTTCGAGAATTTTTATCCTTTGAGCCCATCGGCCTCCCTCTCTTTAATTGAACCTTAGGTTCATTCGCTTTGTTTCCATCGATTTGTTCTTCTGGAACATTGATTCTTGATGGAACATTGGCAGCGGGTATATATGATTTTGTCACCCTTTTTGTATTTGTGAACGCATCAGATAACTGGTTTGCCAAATTTTGCAAGTGTACAATTTTCTGAACTTCCAACTCGCGTTGTTTTGTAGGGGGATCAAGATGTACTAAAGATGGTGCACACCAAGTAATATCTTTTGGGATTCCTTTAATTCCTCCCCTTAACGCCGGAAATTCATCTTCATTAAAATGGCAATCGGCAAAACGTGCCGTAAACATATCACCAGTTTTTGGTTCAAGATATCGAATTATACTTGGTGACGTATACCCGACATATATCCCAAGTCTCCTTTGAGGTCCCATTTTTGTTCTTTGTGGCGGAGCTATAGGGACATAAACCGCACATCCAAAAACACGAAGATGGGATATATTGGGTTCTTGGCCAGATGTTAACTGTAATGGGGAATATTTATTATATGCACTTGGTCTAATCTGGACCAATGCCACAGTATGCAATATAGCATGTCCCCATACATGAATTGGGAGATTTGTTCTCAAGATTAACGGCCTTGCAATGAGTTGCAATCGTTTAATTAAACTTTCAGCCATGCCATTTTGTGTATGAACATGGGGAACTGGGTGTTCAACATCAATCCCCATTGCCATACAATAATTATTGAAAGCTTGTGATGTGAATTCACCGGCGTTATCAAGCCTAACTTTCTTTATGGCATAATCAGGAAATTGTGCTCTTAATCTGATTATTTGGGTAATGAATTTTGCGAAAGCCGTATTCCGTGTTGTCAACAGACACACGTGTGACCATCTACTCGATGCATCAATTAATACCATAAAATAGCGAAACGGCCCGCATGGTGGATGTATAGGTCCACATATATCACCATGTATTCTCTCTAAGAATACTGGATTTTCATTCCCAACTTTAGCCGGTGATGGCCGAGTTATTAATTTTCCTTGAGAACATGCGGAACATGAAAAATCTCTAGATTGAAAAATCCTTTGGTTTTTCTGTAACGCCCGTGATCCAAAAATAGGATTTTTGGTAGGGTGTCGATCGACGCAACAGGAGTGTGTCGATCGACACGGGTGTTTTGACTCGCGAGGAGTCAGGCAGTGAAGGTTGTGTCGATCGACACAGTCTGTGTGTGTCGATCGACAGGGGGTTAAATCGAACCGAGTGTTTGATTTGTTAATCGCGCGGTTGGGCGTCGGTTTAAGGAAACCCTAGGGGGATTCGTATATAAGCGTTTTGGTCGAGCTGGGGCCGCAGAGAAGAGATCAGAACGTGAGTTAAGAGAGAATTAGGGTCTTGAGAGGATTTGAGAGCAACAAGGGGATTAGGGTGGATTTTTCCTTGGTTTCTCAATCCTAAAGTGTTGTTGTTGTGTTTGGGAGGTGCTAGAACGTGGAGAACTGTTGGGTTGGCGGTTTTCCAGATCGAGTCAGAGGCATTTGTGTTAGGTTTCTGGTGTTCTTCGTGTTCTTCATCCTCATTCTTCCAGAATCAGGTGAGTGCGCGACCATAGACCCTCGGAATTAAGATTTGATAGGATGCGTTGATTGTGTTTGTTCTGGTTGGATTTCGTGTTGGATGTGTGTTTTGACGCAGGAGATCGTTAAGATCGATTGAGTTTCGAGCCGTGAGAGGATAGGTTCGATCTCAAGTTCCTGCAGAGCTGTGTCGATCGACACAGATGAAGGTGTCGATCGACATGGGCTTGTCTGTCGTATTGATTGTTGTGAGCTGTGTCGATCGACACAGATGAGGGTGTCGATCGACATGGACTTGTCTGTCGGATTGATTGTTGTGCATTGATGATTGATAACCCTGGTATTGTATCTTCTTTTTATGACTGAGTACATGGTCTGTAGATGGGAGGACCGTCTCACTTGGTATTTATGATAATACTCACGCATCTCGTTTTGCCGTGTGATCCAGGTAAAGAGAAAGTGTGATCGTGGAATCGGGCAAGGAAGAGGAGATGATCCAGCGTCTCGGTTGATTGCGTTTATGTTGAATTGCTAGGATGTTAGCGAATGTTAGTGATTCTGGAATTGAGATTGAACTGGTCTAGTTATGGAATTGGTTAATTGTTTGAATTGATTTATGCTGGTTATGTGCGATTTGCTAGTTTAACACGTTTGCTGATAATTGTTGAGAATTAGTATTTATGGGAATACTAATTCGATGTTTTAAAAAAAAAAAAAAAAAAAAAACGGGTCGGGTTGTTTCATTTTCAATGGATGTCCGCTAGAGTTTTGCACAATCCTCCTCATCATGACTGATCCTGGATGCCCTAACCTTTCATGCCATATTTGAAATATATTAGTAAACTGCTGGTTTACTACAGCATAGGACTCAGTCATATAAATCTTTGTGCAATATAATCCAGAAGACATCATTGGTAATTTTTCCAATATATGATTCTTTTCTGACGTAATGCAAAGATATTCAATGCCATTCTTATTCTTCGTCTCGATATGATATCCATTTTTCCGGATATCTTTGAAACTTAATAAATTTCTGTATGAATTGGAGGAATATAATGCATCATGTATCTCAAACTTTGTTCCCCTAGGCATTGAAAACCTGGCTTTACCTGAGCCCATAATAATATTTGCATTACCAGATACAGTACTCACGCTTCCGGCGGACTCTTTTAAATTAAGAACGGAGAAATACTTTTTATCTCTAAGTAATGTGTGCGTTGTCGCACTATCTGCCAGACATGTATCTCCGTCCATAATCTCAAGTTCTGACATCGTCTGGTATAACAATATTAATCAGAGATGCATTAATAAAAATAAACGGAATGTTATGTAACATGAGGTTATAAAATTATTTTAAAAATATTTTACAAAAATTATTTTAAAACTATTTTACAAAATTATTTTAAAAATATTTTACAAACTTATTTTAACAAAATAGTATAAAATCTATTTTACAAAATTATTTTTTCAAAACTATTTTAACATCATACTGCAAAATAAAAGTATATAATACAAAATGTTTAAAACTAAAAGCATATTATACAAAGTACATAAAAATAATAGCATCATGTCTTATAGATTTAGTTATCATTTCTTTCTGTTGATACTTCAGGATCAGCAAGAAAATCAGCAACATCGAAATGAGCATCATCATTGAAACCGTTAAAGGAAGGTCCAGCTTCATCAGTGATGAAATTTGTTTCGACATTCGTCTGCTTTGCCTTTTGTGACTCTTGATACAGATCGGCCAAATGTTTTGGCACACGACATGTTCGTGCCCAATGGCCTTTCATGCCACATCTGTAACAAGCACTCTCCGTTTTTCTTTTATTTATGCGGCCAACAACATTTCCCAGAGAATTTTGGTTGGCTTTCAATGTGCCGGAGTTATCTGACTGGAATCCTCTTCCTTGTCCTCGGCCTCGTCCACCACTTCTGCCACGTCCGCGTCCACGGCCTCTACCGCGACCACGCCATCGTCCTCGAAAATTATATGTATTGGATGCTACCACATTCGCTTCTGGGAATGGAGCCGATCCAGTTGGACGAGATTCATGATTCATTATAACAATTTCATTATTTTGTTCAGCAACAAGAAGAACTTGCATTAAATCCGAGTATCGGGTAAATTCCCTTGCCCGATATTGTTGCTGGAGGACTACGTTTCCTGGATGAAATGTTTGGAGAGTTTTTTCGATCATATCAAAATCACTTATACTTTCTCCACATAACATCATCCTCGAAGTAATTCCGAACAAAGCGGAATTATATTCGCTTACACTTTTGTAATCCTCAAACCGCAGATTCAGCCACTCATGTCTTGCCTTTGGTAAGATCACATATTTCTGGTGATCAAACCTATTTTTGAGTGACAGCCAAAGATCTGCGGGATTATCTTTCATAATATATTCATCTTTTAACGTATCATGAATATGGTGGCGGAGGAATATCATGGCCTTTGCCTTTTCCTCATCGGACGTGACCTTCCATTTATCAATGGTGTCAAGAAGTCCACTTGCTTTTAGATGCATCTTTGCACCTACTGCCCATGTCAGATAATTTTTTCCAGATAAATGAAGGGCAGCGATCTCAAGTTTTGCCAAGTTTGACATGATAACCCTTTGGTATGGCAGAGGATATGAGTTAACGGTATGGATATAGAGTCGTTCGTGCTGATAACGTATTGCTAAACTACTAATAATATGGTGAGATGATATGTGTGTTCTATAGATTATATATATGTATATATGTTTTTGTATATAAAAAAAGAAGATACGAGAGAGAACGAGTGTTTAGAGAGAGATACAAGAGATAAACTTCTTATTATTCTTATCTCTACAAATACTAAATCATGCCATTATATATAGGCAATGAAGTCGGTTAAGATTAAAGTCGGTTTAACATGAAATAATATTATTATATTCTAATGGATAATCATTATCTATTCATAATAAAATAGGTTGAGTTTTGAGTTAGTACATTGTGCAAATGGTTGTTTTTAGTGAAATTCCTGGAATAAATATGAGTGAAACGAGAAAGAAAAAAAAAGTCATCTACTTCATTCCAAAATTATAATATGAAACAGTAGAAGAACGATTTTTTCCAAATACGCTTATTTTCAAAAAATTGTTAGTGAAATGATTAAATAAGTTTTATAGTACATTTTTCAATCTAGTTTATAATTTTTTTGATAAATGTTTAATTCTATCGATTTCTATTCAACATAAATGGTAATTGAAGCGTCTTTAGTCTTTAATATTTCCTATTTATTTATTGTCTTTGACATTTTATTGTAATAAGGTGTTTTCATCTAGTTTATTTATTTATTATTTACATATAGGGGACTTTTGGTTAGATTACCAAATACAATTTTTTGTTTGGTTATTCATGCCAAATTTTCAATGTTAAAATACATATGTATGTGTATAGGGAGAGACAAAGAGATGCTCTAATAAAACAAAAAAAAAAAAACGCAAAACATAAATGCAACTTAATGAGAATTGTTGAAAAATACTAGTTTTGAAGTTTCGCTATTCAAAAATGTCATTTTTTCAAAAATTTTATAAATACTAAATTTTCAAAATTATTTATTCAATATATCATTTATGTTTAGGTTAACTATATTGTATTAGGGTTTAGTTTTGAGAATTTAAGATTTGTTTTGGGTCAAAACTTTTTTTAGAATTTAAAATTTTAAGATTTAGGGTTTAAAAAACTTTAATTAGTGGTATTTTGAAATTAGACAATCTATAGTGATATTATTAAAAATAAATATACTAAAAATGACATTTTTACAATTATTTCAATTATAATTTAGGCTTTGAATAGTTGTACCATACATCACATACCAAACAATTTGTGAATTGCACTGTTTTTCATTAACCATGCATTGTATCTTATATTGTGTCTTTTTTTTGTCGTATATTGTGTCTTATACATCACATACCATACAACTTTTATATGGTGTCTAAAAGTAAAATGTTTGATTTTCGCTGGAGTCAAGTCACAGTACTTAGATATAGGTTAAGCAAACTGTTAATCATTTTGTAAATCTGAATATTTTCATGTTATAATGAATATTTATATTCTTAGAACAAAAAATCACACTATTTTACTAGGAAAAATTGGCTTGTATACCCCAAATCTTATTAAAAATTTGAAATCTATACCAAATTTATTACACTTTTGAAAAATACCATATTTTAAGAATTGAAATGACAATTATATCCTTATTTAACAAGATTAAATTAGAAAAAAAAATGATTTAATTTTTCTAATTTTTATTTAAAAATTGATTTATAATATTTAAAACTAATATATAATCATCTATTGATAATCTAATAAAAAATTGTCTTGATAAAATATCTAAGGAATTAATTTTAATTAATTTTATAATTTACACTTTAATTAATTTATATAATAATATGTCAAGTCGATGAACAAAAAAATAAATCAATGGTTTAAAATAAATCGATGAAACAAAATTTTAAGTCAACGAATTAACAAAAATAAGTCAGTGGTTTAAATAAGTCGATAACTTAAAATGTCAAGCAAACGAAATATAAGTCAACAATTTAAAATAAGTCGACGAAAGTGAAAATTAAGTTGACAAAAGTGAAAATTAAGTCAATGGTAAGTCGATAAAGTAAAAAATCAATCAAACGATAATATATGTCAATAATTTAAAATAAGTCGATGAAATTGAATATTAAGTCGACAAAAAAAATAAAATAAGCCAATGGTTAAACATGTCGACAAAGTAAAAAATCAATCAAACAAAATGTAAGTCAACAGTTTAACATAAGTTGACGAAGCTGAATATTAAGTCGACGAACAAAAAAAAAAATCAACTGTATAAATAAATCATCAAAGTAAAAAATCAACGAACCAAAATATAAGTCGACTGCGTAAAATAAGTTAATCTTTATTTTTTATTTTAATAAGTAATTTAGCTTTTAGATATTAATTTACTAACAAAATATTTTTAAAAATTAAAAGTATAAAAAACTAAATTTTGAATTTAAATTTAATAATTTTAAGTTATTCTTAAGTTATTTAGCATGTTAAATATGTATAAGGTATTTACATAATTTTATGTAACAAAAAGATATATTATTCTAACTTTATAAAATTAAGTATATTTTTTAAATTTCTATTAAAATTTAGAATATTTTTCAAAATGCGCGCAATACTATCTATATACATCACATGTGTGTATTTAATTTGATTACGCTAACCCTCGTTAAAAGTATTTTTGACGAGTCTATTTTTCTTAGAAATTCACAATCTATTTATACATATATATAGCTTAATTGGCTCCAAATATGTCTCTATCGACCGCACATGTTTAATTTTTTTTGTGGTGATCCTCTTCCCGTCATTACATGTTTTGTATCTTTAGCATTGTGGTTTTTGCTCCCTCTCTGACCTTTCCGATCTTTTATCGAGAGGTTATCTATCTAGGCTTCTAATGCGTTACGAAGCTATCAAAGGCATTTGTTTCAATGGCATGTTACATAGGAACTTTGGTAGCGTCAAACCTACGAGTCACCTGTTCATGCGAAAGACTTACAAGAAGGCAATATTTCTATCGTTCCCACAAATAATTACCTTGAAATATGAATACGATAAAGATTAAAATGTATAAATAAGCATTCTAAATTTCTTAAAGAAAAAGCCTTAAAAACAAAAATTCATAAAAACGGATCTAAACACACTTAACACGTACGCATTTACATATTATCTCTTTCGATGGTCTTTTCCTAAAGTTTAAATGGTAACACAATTCAGCAAATTAAGCAGATTCCGCAGTTACCATTTAAGTTTGACATATTATTTAGCAAATTTCGCAATTCAGCAAATTTTGCAATTCAGTAAAATTCATCAAAATTCTGCAATCCAGCAGAAATTCTGCAAATTCTACAATTCAGCAGAAATTATGCGGTTACCATTTACACCAGTAGGGTTTAGAATTTTAAGATTTAGACTCTAAAAATTTATAATTAGTGGCGTTTTTGCAAATGAACAACCCATAGTGGTATTTTTGCAAATATACACACCAAAAGTGGTATTTTTGTAATTGTCCCTTAAATATATATGTAGTGTGATTAAATCTTATTTTTGCTTGATAATTCTAAAATAATATTGTAATATTTTAAAAATTAGGTTTACTAAAAAATAATTCAATTTCAATAGCAAAATATTATATCATAAATTATCAATATAAATTTGTTTTATCAATCTATTAATATATTTAAGGAACAATTGCAAAAATGCCACTTTTGATGTGTACATTTGCAAAA
This sequence comes from Arabis hirsuta, assembly GCA_964056655.1. NCBI lineage: Eukaryota > Viridiplantae > Streptophyta > Magnoliopsida > Brassicales > Brassicaceae > Arabis > Arabis hirsuta. Next base: position 33,142,496 of record OZ053302.1, read on the forward strand.
ATATCACTTAAGGATGTCTATTTGCAAAAAATACCACTTAGAGGTGTCTATTTGCAAAAATACTACTAATAATAGATTTGTAAAGCTTAAATCTTAAAATTATAACCCTAAAAAATGTTTTCACCCCTAAAACTCATTAAGCCCTCAAAACTAAACTCTAATACAACATAGTTAACCCAAACATAAATGATATAATGAAATTTGTTTTTTCAAAAAATGGCATTTTTACAAAGATTTTTAAAATGTGGCATTTTTACAAAAATTTGTTTTTTTTTTGGTGTACTTGCCAATTTTCCTAATAAAAAAAAGAGAAAGAAGAAGGGTTACTTGCATGAATAACAAAAAAAAAAACTAGAAAATAATAAAAACTAGCATGGCAAAACACCAACCATTAGATTAGATTAATTGGTTAAGGATTTTATTATAATTTTTTTTATAGTTATTAGATGCAATTTCCCAAAAAAAAATACTTAATTTTTCTAGAAAAAAAACTCAATAGGAGTAGAGTAAATTAGTTATAAATTGGGTCAAAACAAAGAAAACAATGTAAATTATGTTCAACTACTAAGAGCATAATCAATGATACTTGTTAAGTTTGGATGCTAAGTAATTTTTTTATTATAAATTGTATTGTATCGATTAGAATCCCGCATTTTAAAATTCTAAATCTTTTAAAATATGACTTTTTATTAAGATTCTTAATTATTTTATATATAAATTATTTGTTTTTAATTTTTAAAAATTTATTAAAAACCACTTAACATCTACCATTTATTTATGTTCTAAATGAAATAATGAATCTTGAAAATCTTGGGTCATCGAAGATGTCAAACACGTGTCGACTATCGAGGAAGAAAACAGGTAAGACATGGTGGAGAGGGGTCGACGTTGTTAAATGTCAAGTGGTCCCCACATGTCTAAAAGAACCAAAACCATCTACGTACTTGCATCTCATTGGACATCATTTGTGATTTATTATACCATACTACTACTTTTTTTTTTTTTTTGTCATTTGAGTGTATATTAATAAACCAAAGGCAAGGAAGGAAATAAAATTACAAGGCATCCGGTCTATCACACCGGATAAAAAACCAAAAGAAGGTCAAAGCCAAAACAAGCTGATTTAAAATCAACACAACCACAGCACAAACCAAACAACCTCTTATTGCGAATCAAGTGTACCTCACAAAGCTAAAGACAAGGCATCGCCTTCGACGAAATGCCGAAGAAGGCGGGAAAGTCACACAAAGAGAACCACGCCACAAAGAAAACCCCAGGAGATGGCAGACCCCGAATTGGACTCAGAAGTAGAGACAATGAGCGAAGCAAAGCTTAACCGGAGGAACCACACTCTGGAAAAAGGCAGCACATAAACGGACCCGACAAGCAACAAGTGGTCAAAGGCGAAGAAAAACAGACATGCAAATGAAGACAAAGACCAAGAAACAGTCCAAACCAAAATCTTTTTCCAAACGCATGCACAACACAGACTGCAAATGACAAAGGAGCCAGCAAGGCAGATAGGCAGGCTAGCAGAACACCACCCGCAAGAACTGAGAAAGAGGCTGAAATCGAAGCCACCACAATCCTTCATAGACCCAGACCAATCCCAAAAACCCAGAAACTACGAATCTAACAGCACCTCCAATAAACCCGAAAGGCAGAACCTGTGAAAAGAGGAGCTCCAACCAGGAACTACAAGCACGACCGAGGGAGCATCGACTGCTTACGAACCACACAAAGACCCAAAATGAGAACTGGACAGAAATTCCAGGAAAGCAGCCTAAACAACTCCGATACAACTTCAAAAGATACTCAACCCAATATCATTGAGGGAAAGCTGTTGATGTGCCTCGCTGCTTGAAGATTTATTCGGAAAAATTAGAAGAGAGTACAAGCTGATAACCCAATCCAACTCAACAACAACGATCTTCTAGAACCAAAACAAACAACGAAACCAAGGGAGGAGCAAGAAGCTCAAACCACCTACCAAACCACATAAGCCAGCGCCTCACAAACACTAATAACCGAAAGATAAGAATAGGAACTAAACCGGTGAAACTTGGATACTAAACGGACTAAAAAATCAGGAGAACACAACACCATGACAATAACCTGCCATGACGACGAACACACCTCCGGGCCAATCCAGCCACGATCCAAGGCAGCAGAGACGAAGAGAGAACCGAACCAGCAACCAAAACCACAGAGGAAAGAACACCCAGACCTCATGGCCAAAGAAACGAGACCAAGAGAGACCAACTAACACAGCGAAGAAGTCTGAAAAGAAGGAAGAATCACGACGAAGAAAGCTAACAGATCCCGAACCCTAAATCATAAGCCATCCAAGAGCAAAAACGATTCAGGGCCAAGGACACCGAGAAGCCAAAAGCATCAAGAACCCCAACCAACCAAATCTCCAGCCAACATACGCCGGAAACTCCACAGGCTTGTCACCAGAACCGACCTCCTCCGCAACGGGCCAGGACAACATCAGCCCAATCCGAAGGACCACGCTACTCACTGATACCAAATCACACAGATCCGGTATACTGAAGACGAAGAAATCCAGAGAGCCCTCTTTGTCTAGAACCAAGCGCCGCCTAGAGACCGTCACAAACAGTCAAACTCACCGGAAAAGCACATGTCCAACGATAAAAGATCAATTCTAGAGAAAGAAAACAGGAAAAAAAAAAGGAAGGGGAAAGAGGCCCTCTCACATCGCCAATGAAGGCCGGCCACCGGAAAGGGCTAGATCTGAGTTTTGTTCTTGTGCGGCTAGGGCAACTTTTTTGGGAGAAAAGGAGAACGATTGCTCGTGATTTTTCCCCCTATCTCCATTATTAGATTACTAGATTATTTATCTAGTACTATAATTTACAAGAATTTGACATATGTCGGTCGGGGGAAATATATTTTGTTTAACAAATGTCAATTTCTGCTTGTATTTTAGCAAAAATACAACTATTTAATTTCTACTTTACTTGTTTAACATTTGTGGAAAAACAAAAATAAATAAAGTACTATTCAGAAAAAAAATTCTATAAAATGCAATGTTAAAGTAAAACTGAAATAGTTTAACAAATGAATAAACAAACTAAATTCATCTATAAATTATGAAAATAAATAAAATATTTCATTCTCATCTGGTTTTCTAATTGGTAAATGATAGAAATGGGAAATACTAGAAAAAATCACGTGCTGATGGGAATATATTTGAGCTAATTACGTGATAAAAATGTTGTCCTTGTTTTTTTTTTTTTGATAAACTTGTACTTGTTTTTTTTTTTTTTGGAATGTTAAATTGATTAATCAACAAAAAAAAACTTATACATTTTAGTGTTATGCAAAAACTAAATATCTGAAAGCAAAGCAGAGCATTTGAAAATTATAATTTTTACAGTAACAGAGCCCCTTTCAAACTTCTCAACCGTAGTTTCCAAGATCCAAAGGAGTCGAGGGAATGGTGGAGAAACTTGTCCAGCGATGACGCAAGCTTGAGCGTTCGTCGTCGTCCGTTGGAAAAAGAGAGTCGATCCGCAAGTTTATGATGTGAACAATGGAGTGAGCGATGTGCAGAGCAGTGCGAGGAGAACGGCAAATTTTGCCGACGATCATTCCTCTCTCTCCATACACTGTAAACCGTGGCTTGGAAAGCCAACTTAAGAAGCATAGTGTTGTGTTTATCTCGCCAATGGCAAGTCAAAGATCGAGTAGTGATGTTCCAGTCTGGATTTATTCTATCACCCAATAAGCCCGAGCAGAGCCAATTCCATACCGTAAAAGAGTATGGACAAACAAATAATAAATGGTCTCTTGTTTCATCAACCTCACCGCAAAGGAGACAAGAATGATGCATCCCCCATCCTCGCATCCTTACACTCGTGGCTAGTCTATCATGGAAGGCAAGCCAAGATATGAAAGTGTGACGAGGGATAGATTGAGGAAACCAGATTACTTTATGCCACCATACAGCCGGGTTTGACTCTCTGATTTGATTCCAAGTTTTCTTCGAGGAGAAAGTCCTCTGGAAAACATCTTGGAGAAGGGACCGGCATTGATCGAATCCTCCTAATTATATCTTGCAGGTGAGGAGCCCGACATCGTCGAAACAACCAAGATCCATCACGAATCACATCCGCAACACATGCTTGTCTATTTATACCCAAAATGCGAGTTTCCGATTCACCCACTACGTCAATGAGTCATCCCGTATTGAGCCAATTATCCAACCAGAAGAATGTGCTCTCACCATTCTTGATAGCGTGTCTAACAAAATCAGCAGCAAGCGGACGCAATTTCAGCAGTTTCTTCCATATCCAAGACCCACGAGACCCCTTTGGCTCATCCCAAAAAGAGGAGTAGCGGAGTAGATAGTGACGAGTCCAATGGACCCATAGAGATCCCAAGTTACTGACAATACTCCATATGAGCTTCAAAGCAAACATCCTGGAAGTATCTTTCATTCTCCGAATACCCAACCCTCTTTTTTCTTTTGGTTTACAGACATCAACCCAGGCTACTTCTTGTACTTGATTAAAATGCTATTTTATATTCAACTTACAAATCAGCAATATAAAAAAAAAACAAAAAAAAACAAATCAGCAATATTAGTTAGCTAACATACGTTAAGCAGAAATTATTGTTTATTGTATCATGTGTCATGGAATGGTTACTATTTCTCCTTTTTCTTGTGAATTTAATAAATATAATTCCACGTATATATTTATACGTAAGAAAAAAACGTTCACGTGGTTTTTTTGGTATAATGCGTTCAGTCGTTCACGTAGGTTATGAACATGTGCATGGTTGAGTCTCAGAAGCTTTTTTTTTTTTTTGTTTTTTGTCAACATCTCAGAAGCTATACATGCATTGTGCTCATAAACTAAAAAGCCAAAAAAATACATACTTTTAATATCTTATTACTTTTAATATTTTATTTTCTTTTCGAATGATTAGTAATAATAATCACAGAGGAAAAAAATTCGACGCTCAAATTAAAGTAGCTAGACAAAGAGTAAAAAATCAAAATAGATTGGAGTAAATAAATAAAAAGTAAAAAATAAAAAATAGATTGGAGTTTATGGTGTGGCAAAGCTTAGGAAGAGGGATGAAATGATCCCATTCGAAGAGGTTGGAGTTTCCCGAGAGGTTCGGGAGAAAGTATTGTGTTTGAAGATTGAAAACAAATCGACCAATCTCTTTTTCATTGCGTGAGATTAAAGAGATATTTGGTAGAAATTTATCTTAACATAAGTTTATAAATCGACTTTTTTACCAAATAAAAAAGTTTATAAAATCGAGTTTTTGAATAGTCGCGGGTCGGGCAAATCGTGCTTGTTGTAGAGTTGTAGACTAATTACTACATGTACGAATGACAAATTACAATATTTATATGTGTAAAATTTTAAATGAAATGTGTAATGGAAATCTGCATTGTAATTTTGCATTCTCTTGATTTCGACATGTGTTCTTGTTATTCTTCCATTTAAAATTTAATAGATCGAGCTATAATAGGGGAATTTGCTTTTTTTTCTTTTCTATTTTTGGTTGAACCTGCTATGAACGGTGGTCCACCCATTATTTTGTATGGATCGAACGTCCACATTGTTTGTTATGCTTTTGGTTAAAATAACTAAGATCATATTCAACCCTGGCAAATCTAAAACTCAAATTATATTTCATATTTAAAATAAATTTATTATTTGTATATGAAAGAAATGAAATCCGAATTAAAATACATCGAAAGATATTTTGACTTTAAAATCTTATTTTATATGAAAGTATTGACATATTGAATTAAAACCTCAAACCACTTTTATTCACCATTCATATTTCATTTTTTTAAAATACCATTCATATTTCATATTAGATTATATTTTACTTTGAATACAATAGAAAAGTTTAATTTATTAATCCATAATGTTATCCATAGCCCATAGGTGATGAGCTGATTAGAGAGTCACTTTCAAATTATATAAGAAGATTAGTTCAGCGATTTCACAAAAAGTTGCACGTTTATAAATCATTTTGGACACTCCTTAAAAACTATGTAAATTCTTTATCATATTTATCTTGTCAGCTGTCAAACTAGGAAAAAGATCCTTAAAAATCTTTGAATATGAATTCACATTATACTTGACGTCTACAATGATACGTATCCTAAAACTTTATATGTTTGCAACGTAATTAACAAAACAAATGGAACAATTATAACAGACGAGACGAGTAAAACAAACGAAACATATTTTTCTTTAAATGACTACATTCAGTCATTTAAAACTAAGAAATTCTAACTAACTTTAAACAAAAAATTGAATGACTTTTTTAAAAGGAATTGTTCTCATGAAAATAATATTATATGCATTTTAAGATTATTTCTAAAATTTATTCGTACAAATTTTAATTTGTAGCAACCTATCTACTATTTTTCAATTATTTACAATCCCACACTTGTCTTAAAACATAACATATCTCTTATTGATCATTTTTGACACATGGTGATTTAAAAAAAAAGGAAACACTATGCATCATCTTATCATTAAAAGACCAAATCAATTTTCAGCCAGTAAAAAAGAAAATAATTTCAACAAATTTAATGAATTATTGGTTGTATTCCCATATCTAACAAAGTTTCAAAAGTTTGTAGTTTATAGTAAAACAAATGGAATTGGTAAGGAAAAATTCCCAATGGAAAAAATTTGGTAAAAATCTTGAAAATAAAGAGATTACGAGATCGCATGCGTGTCATCAAAGGTTCTTTTCACTTTTAGGCTTTGAGTTGTGTTGTAATTTGATTGGCGCACGTAAGTCTTTCGTATCGCGCGATTTTGTATAACTATGTGTCCACGTGGTTAAGATCAACGGTCAAGATTTCTTCGTCCAAATAGAGGAGCGATACGTCACGCCATTCAACAAGACTCTTCTTTCTTCATTTTGAGTTTTAAATCTGCCCGTTTAAAAACTCGGTCAGCTACCCGTAAAATTAAATGGAAATTTTTATTTTCTTAATTTTATTTTCTTAATCTTATTTTATTTATATATTCTGTATTATAAAGCTTCCATTGCCGAACATTGCTCAAGCTTCTCTCCTTCTCTCTCCTGTGTATTTGTTTTTGTTTTTATAGGAGAGAGAGAGAGTAATGGAGTGTGAATGTTGAACAGTTTTTGAATGATCGCATGTACGAGAAGGAACCAGTGATGACGAACACGACGGTGGTGAAGAAGACGACGGCGACGACGACGGGGAAGAGACGAGAACGTAGCTCTTCTCAAGCGGCGAGGAGACGGAGAATGGAGATCCGGCGGCTTAAGTTTGTCTCCGGCGAACAAAACGCCGTCTTCGTCGACGGAGAGTTACAGAAACGTAAGAGACGTGAATCAGCGGTTTACTACGAAACGGCGAAGGAAGTTGTCGTTTTATGCGAGTCGTTAAGCTCTACGGTTATGGCATTGCCTGATCCAGAGGCTTATCCTAAATACGGCGTCGCTTCTGTATGTGGAAGAAGACGTGAAATGGAAGACGCCGTTGCTGTTCATCCGTTTTTTCTCCGTCAACTAACGGAATATTCCTCCATCTCCTCCTCTGGGTTTCACTACTATGGCATTTACGACGGTCATGGCTGTTCTCATGTACGACGTTGTTTTGTTATGATTAGTTTAATTGGTGTTTACGAAGTCGTTTTTTTATGTTCTCTGTTTTTTTTTTTTTGTTTTTTAGGTGGCGATGAGATGTAGAGAGAGGCTACACGAGTTGGTCCGGGAGGAGTTTGAGGTTGATGCTGACTGGGAGAAGTCAATGGCGCGTAGCTTCACGCGCATGGACATGGAGGTTGTTGCGTTGAACGCTTGTGGTGCGGCGAAATGCCGGTGCGAGCTTCAGAGACCGGACTGCGACGCGGTGGGATCCACCGCGGTTGTGTCCGTTCTCACGCCGGAGAAAATCGTCGTGGCGAATTGTGGTGACTCTCGTGCTGTTCTCTGCCGTAACGGGAAACCCATTCCTTTGTCCTCCGATCATAAGGTTTTTTTTTTTACGTGATCCTTTTTGTTTTTTATTCGTTAGATCTACGGTTATGGTTCACTGCAAAATAGAGATGAGAAGCAAGAAATATTACGTTACGTGTCGCGTCTAAAAAACTTAGCTATCAATTTCTTGTTGTTTAATGCATTTTCGTATTTTTTTTTTTTTGTTTTCTTTTTGGAACTTTGGTTTTTGTTTAATGGACATGCAACATCTGGACGGTGATTAAGAATGTATAATGACTTTTTAGATGAGAAGATCTGATAAAGCTTCTGAGTTGTAGATTCTTTAATCGTCGTGTCACTATTTTCAATGCTTTTTTAGGTTTGTTTACAGATTTGTCTTTCTCTCTCTTGGTTTTATCAGCCTGACCGTCCGGACGAGCTAGACCGGATTCAAGCCGCTGGTGGTCGGGTTATCTACTGGGATGGCCCACGTGTCCTTGGAGTACTTGCCATGTCACGAGCCATAGGTCAGTAAATTGATTACACTTGACGAAACACTCTCTGTCCCTGTCCTAATGTTTTAATTTCCGTACCTTTCAAATAACAACAACAATAATTAAAAAAAATCTCGTTTGCCGCGGAATTTTGTGTTTTTTCAGGCGATAATTACTTGAAGCCGTACGTTATCAGTAAACCGGAAGTAACCGTAACTGACCGGGTCAAGGAAGATGATTTCCTTATACTCGCAAGCGATGGTCTTTGGGACGTTGTCACAAACGAAACTGCATGTAGCGTAGTTCGAATGTGTTTGAGAGGAAAAGTCAACGGTCAACTGTCGTCTTCGCCGGAAATAGAAATGAACGGCGCCGGAGTCGGGAATGTGGTTGTCGGAGGAGGAGAGATCTCCGATAAAGCGTGTGAGGAAGCGTCGCTGTTGCTGACGAGGCTTGCATTGGCTAGAAGCAGTTCGGACAACGTAAGTGTTGTGGTGGTTGATCTACGAAGAGACACGTAGATGTCTTCTTGTCTGTCTCTCGCTCGTACTGTTTGTTCTTTTTTGGTCCTGAGTCATCGACTTTTGGGCTTTTTTGTTTTACCTGTTTTTGCTCTTCGGTGTAAGACGAAGGGTTTCTTTTTTAGCTTTGACTTTTGGGTTATGTTCACTGTGTAGTGAATAGTGGTTTAGATCTTTCCAGAGATTTTCACTGGTAGTGAAACGGTAAAATGCCGTGAACTTTGGTAACATATGTGAAAGTTTCTGTGTCTATTTTACCTTAATTACCTTAAGTCTTTAATATTTTTATGTTAAATTAATCCATTATCCAATCATACTGGAATTTCAAGATATGATGCTGAATCAGTTGATTAGATGAAATTGAACGTTACAGTATTTGATTGTATTGGATTTAATAACATTTTCTTTTCTTTGGTTCGTATATAACATTTTTTTTTTTATATATAAGAAGATTACAAATCTAGAAAACAAGTATGGGTTCATGAAATGGTAATCAATAATCAGGCCAATACAATGATAGCAACGCGCGTGGTTCACACACTCATGTGACATGTCCGAAGACTCCGACTCTACAAGATTGTGATCTATTCTTCTCTGTTGGATATTAAGAAAGTCATATACTAGGTAAATAATCTACTTGATAAACATTTAAGTGTTAATAATAGCTTAATATATCAAATAGAGCCCAGAAAAGAACAAAAGTTGAATATATTCAACATCACATAATCATCCGACTTTGTAATTCAGCTCGATTATATATACTAACTAGGTAATATACGCGCTTTGATTTTATGTTTCTTTGGTTGTTGATGTGTAGGTTCCCTTCTCTAGAGTTATATACATTGAGCAATTTGACTTCCGAATGAAAGACGAAAAAAATACTATGGACTTTCCCCTAGTAAATCAGTCTTGCTTAGGTATAGAATCACACACTTTTATCATCATTACTACTTTGGCGTTGAATTTGATTCATTTTGTGATTCAATGTATGTTGTTTTCATACCTGCTTTCCCCATCAAGTGCAACCCAACATCGTCTTTTATGGTTACAATGAAACCGTTCGTGAGATTCATGCAGAGTATGATCCCGAGAGAAAGACTAAGCCTAAGGTCCCTTCTTTAACCATCTCTATAATTCTTGCTATTTAATAGTTACAAACTTTTGCATGGGTTCTACGTACATTGGGTCTCTGAATCCTCACCAGGAAAAGATCCCTTAAAGGTTGAAGTCCGATTATTGAGAAACTCTTCAAGTCTGAGAGGTACTATGTACTCATTTTTGTTGTATTACAATATATCTTCATGGTTACATGAGCTAAAATTATGTATGTAATCATAAAAGAACCCTACTGAGCTCAAAGATGATTGGCTCACTGACATAAACCCAAACTCCAAAGTGGTAGTTTCTGATGTTTCAACCATTAAAGATGCTGTGGTCGGGGACATATTCCAATTTGAGAGGAATGATATTTTTCTTTCAATTCTAGATGAACTAACAACAAGTGGTATCTTTTATCCTCAAAAATCAACATTGACACCACTGTACGATGAATTAGGTTATTACACAGTTGACCCGGAAAGCTTTTGTTTAACCCGACGGTCACTCTCAAATGACCTCTACAGGAGGAAAGATGGGAAGTAGAAACACTCATACCAAACATATGGACATTTTGTTGGTCCAAACTCCCCCAAAACCCCAAGGAAGTGATACAATAGATGTTAAAACAACAGATACGTGGTGCTAATTTTGACTGTATCTATACACAACAAATATATGATGTTAATTTAGGAAGGATAATCTTTAGACTGGAGTATTTAAATAATTAGGCGCATAATGCATAAGGGTACATTCAAAGCCTCTATTGTGGAAGAGTCTCTTGATAGAATGCAAAAGATCAAGATAGACGTTGCATAAAAACATATGATAATCTAATATGTAGATTTTAAGATTTCATAAGCCATTAAAATTCTTGCTCTGAATAAGATCATTAGACCCGAGTGAGTAGTCAAATATTTTATTGTAATTAAATCTCGCCATTCAAACGGAGAAATAAGGTTAATCCGTTGTTAAAATTTTGTTTGGTGCTAGTCAGGCGTTTGGACATAGCACATAGTGGAAAAACTAGGTTAATTTTCTTAATTTTCACCGATAGATATGTGATAATATTATATTTGAAGAACCAATACTATACTAACACTAGAGCTGGTACATGCTCATTTAAATTAGTTGGGCTAATTATAATCGTGCGGCCGAAATTATGACAGCAACCGTAGGTCCTTCCTATAAACCTATAAACAAAGGAGACAAGTGCCTCACTCACTAAGGTAAATCATTGTTAGATTCATAGACTCTATCTCTTTATCTATCTAAAAATACTTATAACGAAATTTAATCTAACGATATCTTGCAACCAACACAAATTTTAGGGTTACCCTAAATAGGGTTCACCATTCTTTTGCCAGTGCTTTCAAACAACGTCAGAAACCGTGATCAATCTTTTTATACATGCAGTACGGACCGTAGTCTCATTTTTTTGTGAGTATGGGCAACCAGGACAATAATATCTATATCCCATCAGTCTCTGAAGAGTCCTTCAAATAACAGACTTTACTTTTAAACAAATTTAAAAACATATCAAAAAACAAAGTTGATGCATACCTTGCAATATGTGGAGACTGCATTGGCGGTTTAGACTCTTCGTCATATGCAGCAACAATCACTAGAGAATCCGAGGAAAGATCTTGAAAAAGCATGATTTTTAGATACATTATCTATACTATTCCTACTTAATAATCTTAGAAAAAACAAGTGAAGCTTTACCTATAACCAAGTGTTTCACAACCGCTTCCATCACCCTCCACAATGGCGCCAAAATCTATTTCTTCCAAATCATTACGGATTCGTTGGTCTCCCTATAAAACGTGGAAACTACATCAATATGTGTTCTAATATCATCGGAACCACCATAAATTTTCGTAAGTACCTTTCTTATTTCTGAGTTGAGTAACAAAGTTTTATTCGAGTTAAGTTCATGATGAAATCTTTTTTAGCATATGGAGAAGAAACTTCATGAGAGGAGTCAAACCTTCAATGAAGAAAATGATGTGGTTTAGGAACACATGTACCAAGCAAAATGAGAATGAAAAGGTTTAAGAACCAACATACCTTAATCCAAATCTTGTAGAGGCACATAGTACATAGTACTGAGTCGATGTAATTCTCAAGGTAACCATATTGCTTGAAATCATACTTATGTACACATAAATGTGTGCATGACATGTACAAATACCTAGTTACATATGAAATATAATATTTTAGTATTTATAAATGAAATTGAAACTTTATTGATTTTTTAGTTTGTAATTTTGTACACGCAGAAATTTGTATTATTTTTATGTATAATTTATTATGACCTTGATGCATAACATAAGTTTTATTGATGTATTATACATCACCGCTCCGTTCTTCATAACTATATGGATATTTTATTGGTCAAAACTCCTCCAAAATCCCAAAGTAGTGATAATAGTGAAGTGGTGTTTACTCTGATGTAAAAACAAAAGATACATGATGCTAGGAAGAATAATCTTTAGATTAAAATATCCAAATAGTTACGCATTGCATAAATTACATAACCATCATATACATTCAAGGCCTCTATTATGAAAGAGTCTTTTGACCGCGTAAACGTCTGCCTAAATATGTTTTTAATTTACAAAATATTAAAAAAATTATGATTTTTAATAAAAAAAATTATATGGCCGAGTAAACGTCCGCAGACCGCATAAATGACCGCGTAAACGTCCGCATAGACCGCATAAACATTTGCATTAAAAAAAAACATAAATTACCAAATAACATAAAATCCCAGGCGCCGCCCAAACCGCATTTTAGAACACTATTTTATTGTTTTACCGTAACACATGAGCCATAAAGATGAATGGTCATATGTTTTATTGTAATTGAATATCGTCTTTCAAACGAAGAAAGAAGGTTGTGTCCGTTGTTAGAAATTTTGTTTTGGTGCTACTCGGGGGTCTTTGGACCTAGCGCGCGTAATGAAATAATTTGGTTAATTTTCGTAATTTTCACCAATAAATATAGGTGATAATAATATTTTATATTAGGAGAATAATGCTATACTTTACATTAGAGTCTTCTGCTACAAGCCCATTTTTTATTGGGTTGGGCTAATTATAATCGCACGGCCGAGATTCTGACGGCGACCGGAGAAGACCATCAGTTTTCCGGCGTGATCGCGATTCAAATTCAAACACACTCAGGAAATCATTCATATCATCATCATCTGGTGTTTGAACCTTACCATGGAATCGCACCACGCGACTCTAGGTCGCCGGACGGTAAGGATCTCCGTATTTCTCGCCGTCTTCATCTTCGTCTGAACGGTGTCGTCTTACTTCGGTTTTTATGATCTTTGTGTAGTTGGAGGAGATTCGTCAAAAGAGAGCGGCTCAAAGGCTTAGCAAAGCTTCTTCAGGTCCAGATCTTAGCGAAATCCCAAACCCTTCTGGTAATTTCATCTCTTTATTCATTTGTTCGGAGATTTTTTGGTTTTTTTTTTTGTCATTGAATAGCTACTTGATCGATTCAATTTGTAAGGCGTTGCTGCAGAGTTTACAGGGATCAGAAAATCCGAGAGCGGAAATCGACTTTCTGAGGTAACATTTATGAATCTGGAGCTTTATCAAAATTAAACCCAAGTTGATCTAATTGGAGAATTTTGAGATGATAGTGATAAATGGGAATGCTTTTTTGAATTTGATTTTGCTTATTGTCTGAGGATGGGCTCATTCAACTTTTCTGAACATAAATGGGAGTTTTTGTATTGGTTTTACTGATGATACTATGATCTTGCTGATAATGGTTTGTCCTGAATTGCTTCCACAGACAGATGTTGGTGCTTTGTATTCTCAACTCAAACAACTGCAGAAGACGAATGCAGAAATGGAGGAGCGCAACAGGATCTTGTCCTCAAAGGTATTTTGCCTGAAATTGGTTACATCCTTTCCTTGCAGAAAATCTGATCCCGTGTTTTTTCTTTTGGATAAAATGTATTGATGATGTGTTGTTTGTCCATGGGCTTCAGCTTCAGGCAAAAGAAGCCGAGAATGAATCACTTGAGAGTCGGTTGAATGTGCTAGTGAGTTACAATTAAGCTTTTATTTGTCATCTTATCCATTCCTGGTTCAGTTTGTTTTGTTTGTGTCCAAAATATTTGACATGTGCTCTTGGTGGATGGATAACAGGAACAAAACACAGTGCCATCTTTGAGGAAGGCCCTCAAGGAAATTGCCATGGAGAAAGATGCTGCTGTTGTTTTAAGAGTAAGGAGTACTTCTAGTCTTTTGGTGCAAAACTAACCTCCCTGTGATTGTATTTTGATTGGAATAGTTATTGCTTATAGGAGGATCTTTCAGCTCAAGTTAGGACTCTGAAGAAACGCGTTAAAGAGGCAGAAGAGGAACAATATCGAGTATGCTAATAGTCTTATATGCCTTTTCAATATTAAGTTTCCTTTTCCTTGTTTTCTAAATTTACTATCACCCATTGTTGATAGGCTGAGGAAGATGCAGCATCTCTCAGAGCAGAGCTTAACTCGATACAACAGCAAGCAATGAGTACTTCATTTGTTGGAGTAACCCCGGACCAAGTGTTAGAGAAGGAGATGGCCGGCCTAAAATTAGAATTACAGGTTTGACTTTGAGTGTGTTTGGGACTGATAATACTTTCCCATCAGTCTTTGTTTCTACGATAGTAATGTTCTTAATATACACAGAAACAATCAGTGCTGAGGCAGCAAGAACAACAGCGTTTAGCTGAAGAACAAACCCGAGTTGCTTCTTTAATGTCTGAAAAGAAGGAATTGGAACAGAAAATTTCTGTTTTATCCAGCAGTGCCTCAGGTATATCTGTGACGTTATGCAAGTCTTACAAATAAGTCTGTATTGCAGCTGTCACAATCATTCGGGTGTTTAGATGCATTAACTGATGTCTATATGCTTTTTTATTCATTCAAAAACCGGTTTACTGAATGTTGTTGAATGCATATTAATAATTTTGTTCCCGTGCTATTTTATTATGCAGAAGTATCAGAGTCAGGTCAAAAAGTACTTTCAGTGGTAAGAAAATGTTAAAAACGATTATTGCCTCTTGCTAAGATATAAGCCTTCTTCAACGTATAAACATGAAACATATTTTCATTAGAGTTTGCCCTATGAAAATTCATTTTAAGCTTTAACTTTTATATGTATTATGGAATCCCTTAGTTTTAGTTTGATGGTTTTCATGTAGGAAGATAAAGAAAAACTCGAGAAGCAGTTGCATGATATGGCTGTTGCGCTTGAAAGATTGGAGAGTAGTAGGCAAAAGCTTCTCATGGAGGTAATGTCTTAGCTTTCTGCTAGATTACATACAATAGTCAAGGTTCATGCGTGGAAAAATCAAAATCATGCTTTGTTTTCAGATTGACAACCAATCATCTGAAATAGAGAAGCTTTTCGAGGAAAACTCGAACCTCTCGGCTTCCTATGAAGAATCAATCAACATATCAAAGCAGTGGGAGAATCAAGTAAACTTCTCACGATTACTTTTCAGTGAGAACATTCTTTTGGACTTTTTGTTGATTAATAGCAAATCGTGTAGGTGAAAGAATGTCTGAAGCAAAATGTAGAACTCCGGGAAGTTCTGGACAAGTTAAGAACGGAACACGCTGGTGCTCTTTCACGAGCGCCTTCAGAAGTTCAGGCAAATGGGTCACATGGAACTGAAACTCTGTCCCTCAAGGTTTTGGTCTCCAACTATTATAATAGAACTAAACTTCAACTTAACTGTTGTTAGTGTGATTAAAATATCGTATTAACCTTTTTTAAGGGGGAACTTGGGAAAGAACAGAGCAGAGCCGAATCGTTATCTGCTCAAATTCTCCAACTCTCAGCTCAACTCCAGCAGACAACACAAGCATACAATGGGCTTGTGCGCGTGTAAGTTTTGCATAGGACTTTTTTCAATCATTTGAGATTCTATCGTCTTGTTGATATTTTTTTCTCTTCGATTGTGATTCATTGCAGCTATAAACCTGTGCTTAGAAACATTGAGAGCAGCTTAATCAAGCTGAAGCAAGATGGATCGGTCACAGTGGCACAGTGATTTAGGAACCAAGAGCACTTCCGAGTAATGACTACATTTTTATACAACAAAATGACCATATTTGGAACTAAGCGGACCGTGAAATTAACTCATTAACCCTTTTTTTATGTTCTAAACAATATGATTGAGTCAATTTTGGCTTGGGCACATGTCTTTTAGGTCGATTTGGTTTGATGAATTTCGGTTTGGTAAAGAGTAGTTGGTCCAGAGAGTCGATTTCCTTAAGTTTGGTTTTTGTCTTAGTTATAAGACTTCATTAATTTTGTTACATGGTTATTTGATTTATTATAATTTTTTCTGAATTTTGTTATTCGATGAATTAAGAAAAATTAGCACTAATAACCAACAAAAAAACTATAATTCAATAACTAACTAATTTCTTAAAATCCATGCCACATATGCACTATTTCTTAATTATTGAATTATAATTTTTTTTTGTTGGTTATTCACCAAATCACCCAATTAATCTTATAAATAGCGCATTTAATATGTTTTAACAATAAATTTGTTATTAGCTATGATTAAAAAGATTAAAAAAAAATAACTAAGAAAATATGCATGTTAATACTTTATGGCAATATGCACAGTAATCAAACAAAAAATTCACAATATACTACCATCATGTACAATTTTTTTTTTGTTCGAGACTTACTTACGGTTCTTCTTACTTTGGCTTTTCATTGTCTTTTTGATCTTATCTTCGTGTGAGAACCCTTTTTTTTGTTGTTGAAATATGAAATTTATTAATCAGTAAAAGAAAAATACTTACAAGGGTTTGGTCTTTTCCAACAAACTAAGCAATGTGATATTGGTCAATTGAAAAAAAAAATTAAAAATACTCCACCAAATTTATCACGACAAGGGAGGGAGGTATTCAGCTTGGGATGCTTGTTGATCTTGACCAGCGCTGCGTCACTTCAGTCAAACGACTCTCGTCTCCATGGTAGATAGCTTGCAGTCGGTTTTGCATATCTTTATCAATTGTTCTTGTAAGTAGAAGGACAGATCGAGGAGGTTGTTGATGTCTTCTGTTGTTTCTTTCTCTCCAAATGCCATAGACAATGGCTTGAAGTGCTAAGCGGTGCAACAGAGAGTCATCCCAATGTTCTGCCGAGTAATGGACCGAAGAGTGATCTCCCAATCTGGGTATCCTCCTTCCTGGTAAGCCACAACATAGCCAATTCCAGATGGTGAACGAATAGGGGGAAGCCATGAACAAATGATCGAAGCAAATGAACAAATGAACATTGCGGAGTTATAATCCTCCACATTTTTAAAATCCTGAAGCCTCAGTTTTTTCCATTCGCATGAGGGAGATCTCCCTTTGGTTATCGAGCCTTTTTTCAGAACTTTCCATAACTCTGTTGGGTCTTTAATGTGCGCATAGTTATGTGTGATATTTGCATCCAAATGTCTGCTCAAAAATATTATTGCATTTTTTTAACTTGGGCGGATGACTCATTTTGATCTCTGATGGTGTCTTATAAATTTTTAGCTTTCATACAGAGTTATGCATCGGTTATCCACGATATATAGTTAGCTCCAATTATTTTGAGTGCTAGATACTTAAGCTTCTCAACGTTAGCCATTTGATTTCGAAAATCAAATCGAAAAATATTATAGAAAAGTAATATTATTTTAGAGTGAACCGTTTACATTAAAGATAAAAACTATTACATTAAACATTATATCATAACAAAGTAAACCAATATTTATGGTAAATATTTTCCGATGAAATTCTCCAATGAAAAGACCATAAATAAAAGTAAGAATTACATCGATAATAAAAAACAAAAAGTAGCGAAATATGTTTTCTTACAAAATGAAAACTAAACAAGTTTATTGTAAAAATATTTGGGAGCGAGGATAAAATGTTTGAATGATTTGAAAGAGTGAAATATGAGTTTAATTGTATCCATATTACTCTAATTAAAATTGCGTTGTTATAAACATATAAATTTACAAATTAAATATTAATGTTTAAATTTCAAAAAATCATCATTTTTACTTTTTATTTATTTGATTGTTTGAGAAAACCCATAATGTCAAATATATTCGATTTACATAAAATTAGTTGGACACATCAAAAGTGATATTTTTGCAATGATCTCTTATAATATATATATTTTTTTAGTTGTGAGTATTCTAAAAAATCTAGTAAGTAATGTAATTAAGAAAGCCTATCTGGATCGTTAATGAGATGTTGATCCAATGGATGTGAAGAAGAAGGAAACCCTAGATGTCTTATAAACAAATAAAGACTTGTCTCTCTTTCTCCCAACCATCACTAAAATCTTGGAACATGGCCGACGCCGGAGATTAGAAGGACTTGGTCCATCCGACGTCCGTTGTAATCCGTGAGGGCCTTCGCATCAGAGGAAAGAGGGTTAGTCCTCGATCTCTATTTTGCTTTATCATCTGATTTGATTCATCTTTGCGCAAACCATATGTTTTTTTGTTCTTCTTAATTGTCTATTAAAAAGGTTCGGCGGTCAGATATTCGCATCAGAAAGAACATCCCCAAGTCCCACCTCTCTGATCGTCTTCTTATTGATGAAGATATCGAGCTTCCCTGTCCGACGCGGGTCCCTGAGAATATCGTCCATCTCAATGTCCCAGAGGAGCATCCTGGATTCAAGGACGGTTGTTGTTATCATGCAGTCTGTGTGACCTGCCAAAAGAACAATGTAACCCTGAAACGTGTTGGGAATCACTTGGAGATAGTAAGACTCGTTCTCTGCTGCTCTCGACTCGAATAAGATTATAATTTGCTTTTCCTGCCAGCCTTTACGTTACAAAGTAGGGCTTAGACTTTTAGAATTACAAGTCTCATTGATCTGTAAGAACTTATTACTGATGGGAGAAGTAAAAGGTGATTTTTAATGTTATTTCCATAATTTCTCTTCTAATGAACCATAATTTTTTTTTTTTTTTTTAAACAACTAGCTTTGCATCTAGTGTTTGTGTTTACACAGAAAATGTTCCATATTTCTTTCATATTAATTTATGTTGTAAAACTGTTTTGATAAAATATTAAACAAAAATTCAATTATTCTAAATCTCTAAAGTACATTGTTCAAACCGTGATCACAACAATTTTGAACAAGAACGAAGTTCACTCAACCGGCATAAAGTTAAATCCCACAAGCTTGTTTCCGATCCACTCCCAACTATTCCAGATAAACTTTGAACCAAAACTTCAACCTTTAGGGATTCTTTTTTCTTTTTCTTTTTTCATCTGAAAATATATCATATATTGAAAAAAATATTGATCCAAAGGAACCATTTACATCAATACTATAACTAAACCAAAAGGCCATTTCTCATGGGACATGAGGCCAGGCCAGGGTCCAAAGACCAATTCAACATGTGAACTAGAGGTCGCCAATTCGGTCATCCAAACCCAACCTAATCCAATCCACTCCAATCCAAAAAGCCTAAAAAATATTTTAAAAATTCTTTTAGGTCGATTTTGTTGATGTAGAATATTCAGAGAAGCCTACATCACGAGAAGTGTCAAAATGGAGCTTGAACCGACTTTGACATCAAACCCTGAAACAGGAAAGACAACGTGAAGTGTTAATCAGGAATGAGACTTCGAGAAACAAAAAGGAAAAGGGCTACTAACTAAAAGGAAATCGTTAGTATCATAGAATTGGAAAACCATTGTCATCTATTTGTATAAATAGATGTCGATGGTAGCTTTAGAGATTAAGTGTTGAGAGAGATATCATTCTAAAGAAATAAAAGGGTGAGAGTTCCTTGTAAGGAGTTTTGAGAGAGATTAGATTATTCATAGATTTCTTGTAAGTTACCTTAAAGAAGATAATCTAATTGAAGTGTGTTTGAAAAAGAAACTCTATTGCTATGATTTTACGTCGCTTCACAAAAACTCTATTGTTCCCACACTTTCAGATTAAGTTTGAACCAACAGGTTGATTGCTGAGCATTTGAATCAGCCTTTGTATATTCAAACCCGAGCATGTATCCCAATCTAGGTTGTCGTACTTGTTAGCTTGGTATTTGAATTCTCATCGTCTCCGTCTTCTTGTGGAACCCCATAATCTTTCATGAATTGCAAAGCCCTTTCCACATGAGATCCAAAGCACGAGTGGTTCTTTTTTTACTAGGTTTTGTTATCAACGGAATTTATTCTCGTGGATCGATTGTTGTGGCGATGTAGTGTGCACTTAGCGTCACAAAAGCTTGATCCGGAGATTTGGTTTTTAACCAACAGCTATTTATATGGTGTGATTCAGCTCCTCATCCCTTCGGTTTGATATAAACACGATATATCATGTTATTGTTTGTTAATGAAATGGACCTTTTTCTGTGGGGCAATGTGTTTATATCGAATTTTAGATATTTTCCAATAGATTTATCTAATATATTTTGAGCAAAATGTAAAACTATTCATTACTTTTGTTAAGTTTCCTTTTTCGTTATGTGGGCCAGATTTGTACAACAAAAGTCAGATTGTGATTTAAACTATTTCCTCCATATCATATTACTTGATGTTTTAGAGAATTATTTTTGTATTAAATTAGTTGATGTTTTCATTTTTCAATTAAAAAATTAATACTTTTTAGTTTTTTCATGACATTAGAATTCTGCAATATTTTTGTGATTGGTAGAACTAATTTTATTAAATGTAAAAATCATTGATTAATGTAAAAGTACACAAAACTACACTATTTATATGGTTTTTTAATTTGTATGAAACATTCTTACAACATCAAGTAATTTGATACAGAGGGATTATGGGTTAAATTCAATTTAAGAATCAAAGAACATGAATGTTTCCAGGATATCCACCAAGGCTTTATCAAATTTTGGTGGCAAAAAACAAAATAAATTTTCTTCACACTTTATTCTATCTACATTCTTTCACCTAAAAAAACTTCATGCGAAACATCAGTTCCATCAATCTTCCACTAACTCCGAAAATTGGTTTTTAACTCATTTTAATATATGTAATACCCATTCTTGAGATCATTAATGTTCTAGCTTGTAATATAGAACAACATGCCAACATTTATTACTAATTCATATGAAATGGTAGATGGTAAAAGAACCATTTTTCGAATTGAAATCACATACAACTATTACAATTTTTGTAAATTGTCTTAGGCCCGATATGTTGATACCAAACGTGGGATCGCGATGCCTAACATCATTGACCTATAACCATCATCGATGCATCAAAACGATGAGTGAGAGAAGACCCCATAATTTGAAATACAACTATCGTTGCTCATATAGGCTGGATCTCAAGTCTCTTCAACGTAGCATCTAAATCACCACCAGCAAAATCATAATTTTTTATCCTAATTTTCACCGTTTTTACGTTGAATTTAACAGTTAGAAAATTATAATTCACTTTTTTGTTGTAATGTAATTCCATAATTATTTATATATTTTAGACCAGCAAATAATTATACACAAAACTAGCATCCATTCCTTTTTATAATCTCTTCAACGAACTCACATTGTTTACAACATAAACCTAGCAAGTACCTAAAAATTAATGGTACTGAATTTTTAATTGACTAGCTAGCAATGTTGTTGGAAAAAATATTAGTTTAGTGTGATCCAACTGATCGCGGACTCGTCTGGTATATATATATATATACTCATCTTGTACATCACTATTCTTGGGAGATAATTGCTACCTTCATTTTCACTTTTGTATGTGTTTGTGCCGGGAACGGCAATAGAATAACCAACTCTTTCTCTTCATTTTTATTCAAAATTATTAATACCATATAAGACATTTGTTTAAATGTGGTTAACCTTAATCCCTCTTTTAACTATCTACTCCTAACCTAACCACAACTAATAGACATTTATCCGGCAATGAATTTGGGTTATGTCCGCCCTAGTGAGCCGCCGTGAAGTTCATACACATAGGTGGTCGAACCTTAGCCAGAGCAAGCAATGAAAAAGGCAGAATCTAGAGACCATCTCCACATATCAAACCTGATGCAACCCATCAACTCTGCCTTCTTTCGGTTCACCTTCTCCCAAACGAAAACCACGAGGCTCCCAATACACATATCAAATGCATATGATCCACCAACCAAGAACGGCACAGCCATTGCCATTGGGAATGGGACCACTTCCATGGCCTCTCCGGTAAGAGGTCTCTTGCCAGGTTGGCAGCAACCGCAAACGCAAAGAACCCGTAGCAAAGCTCTAGGCAATGCAAGGGAAGAGCCGAGAGACCTTGAACACCGGTAATGGCCATGTTTCTATACATGATTGCATAAGGAGCCTTGTAGTCACCATCCGGGCGGGTTTCCAACATCAGATGCCTTGTAGAAGAGAAACGATGTGAGCGGCGCAACTACGCAGCCTATCGTTGTCCCGATAGCTTGTGCTACAAGCATCGAGCGTGGTGAGGTGAGCGTTAGATGTCCTATCTTGAAATCGTGCATCAAATCAGCCGAGACGGAGACGATCAATTTTATGAGACCACAAGCGACCATTCCTGCCACTAACTCATCGCTTTTACCAGCCAATGCCGCCATGACAAAGAGCTCCGCTTTACCGTAGTTGTAAGCCATGTTCATGTCGGTTAAACCAGCCCCGTAGGCGTTACAGAAACTCAGAGACGGCGCAAGGAGGTAAGCTGCGAGGACGAAGTATCATATTAGCTGAGGGAACATCAGAGGGATTGCAATGATGGAGATAAGGGAGAAGAATAAGTATCCAGCACAAGCCATCCATAGCTGAATGCTCTCTTTAACGAATACTTGGTTCTCTCGTTTCAGTTTTTCGGATTCTTTAGTGCCATCATCTGGAATTTCTGCCACTAAAATCAATCGGATACATTTTGACATCGAATACAGAATGGTTATTGGTTTCGCAGATAGAGATTCTGAAGATAACTTACATGTGTTGATGCTATTGGTTTTGGAGAGTCTAGAGTGGAAGCTTCTTCCAGTGAAAAAGAGTATCTTGAGGAAGTTATAAAGTCCATCTCCTAATATCAATGCAATGCATATAAACACATGATAACAACAACAACAACCAAAACGGAAACTTATCGCATCTCTTTCGCTTCCAGCAGCTAGAAACTTGTGAAAATATATAGAACTAAAGTATACAAATCAGACCTTGTAGCTATTTAACCTCTTCATGCTACTCTCTGGCAATGTAGCAGGAAACCATTCGCCTTTAAGCCGAGCAATCAGAGGCCACATAATTCGCCAAAAGAGAGAATCGTAACGAGGAGCAACGATAGATTCACCAAATCATCCCAGCTCCAACATATGCCATACTAAAGTCAAAGAAAAATCTGTATCCAACAAAAAGATAAATCATTCAAAACCTGTTTAAACTTTAACCGAATAACGGTGGAAATGTTCTTTAGAAAGACAAAAACAGAGCAATACTCATGATTTTTTCCAAGCGTGTAATTCAATTTGTATTAGTAGTCTGAAAAGGAATTCAGATGCGTAGAGTAGAATTCGATTCGCAAAACTATCATGCAGTAATTGTTCCCAAAACTTTACTTTGCCTTGTTGCTAGAAGACTTGAAAGAAGGCATTATAAAGCCTACACATCTAAAAATATCCGACTCCTTGGCATGAGTTGTTACGAAAGCAACAATTTGAAACACAACAGATTGTCCAAAATCAATCCACATAGCAAATCCAAACAGCCATTTGAGAGCATAAATATATTAATGTGTTACATGACCACAATTACTTATTAGAAACTTAGTAATGGACTTGAGCCATCCGGAGGTCTTTATAGAAGCGTTTTTGAAAAACAAGTCTCGAACATGAGAGTGAGGTCTCCTGAAGGCTTGTCAATGATTCTTTTTATTATAGCAATGCGATCACGGGGAGGCTTGAGGCTATGAAGCCCCTTACTTTGTTGGGGTGGTACTTGTATTTTATGTAGAACACTGAATTTACGGCCTTGAGTCTTTCAGTTGGAGGCTCCACGGTTTCTTGTCTAGTTTCCACGGCTACCCTCCCAATGACCAATTTGGCAAGATCAGGCTGCAGTGAAGCACATTACAAACAGAGCAGCTCAAGAAAAAAAAAAGAAAAAAAGAAAAAAATCCTTACATTTTTAAGCTTTGTATTTGCTTTGACGAATGCAACTTCCAAGTAGCGACGAACTTGGTCATATTTTCGCAGGTCTGATTTCTTCAACTGCAAAAGCAAACGCATAACTACACGACGGGAGGGACAGTCAATGAGCAAAAAAGCAAAGGAATAATCTTACCAAGTAATATCGACTTTTATCACGGAGAGCATTCTCTGACGGCCACTCAGGCAATACTCTTTCGCCATAATTATATCGCTATGGCTCTGGCTGTTCTTCTTGATCCGAAGTCACAATCCATTAAGCAAGGAACCAAGCATTAACACTCCAAGCAATGCATTATCAGCTGAAACAATAAATGCTCTTGACGCCGATGCCAAAGCCTTCTTCCACAATACCCGTCTGAAAAACTTGAGGGCAAAAGCAAACTGGATCCATTGCAAGACAAGTTATATACTTACTGCAGTGTACGCATCGATCTAGATCATTGTATTTCTGTATGCAGCTGAGCTGGAGGTTCTTCCCATGTAGCATATTGTACCAATGGATCCCAAACTTAGCATAGGAGAACGATTTCGGTGGGGGCTACTTTCAGAGGAACTGGAAGGTGTAGGTCCATCAAAGTAGTAAGGTTTAAAGTCCATTGGATAAAACCTTCCACATCGAACTAATTATTAGATTTTGTTGGACAAATCAATCTAAAAGATGAAAACTGGGCCTTTTGTTACAGGCCCATTTAAATTGGGTTGGGCTAATTATTATCCAGCGGTCAATATTCTGACGGTTTAGAGAGAGAGAGAGAATCGCGGGAAATGATTTCTTCGCTGGCGTCAACCGGCGGACCACTAGTTTTCCGGCGTGATTCCGATTCAAACATTGTCAGGCTACCACGGAGGAAAACATTCCTTTCTTTATTACGAAACTGCAAAAACATTTCCCAAGTTCCATCGATCCACGCCAAGATCATTCGGACCTCCCATGGACAAGACGCTTTCGTTGTTTTCCAACTTATCCGACTCTGCTCCACTCTCGATTCTGTCGACTACGCCTACGACGTGTTTCGTTACGTATCAAACCCTAATGTCTATCTATTCACCGCCATGATCGATGGGTTTGTGTCATCTGGTCGTTTCGCTGATGGGGTTTCGTTGTATCGTCGGATGATTCACGATTCGGTTCTGCCTGATAACTACGTGATCACGTCAGTTCTGAAAGCTTGCGGTTTGGAAGAGTGTAGAGAGATTCATGCACAGGCCCTGAAACTAGGGTTCAGGTCTAGCAGGTCGGTGGGTCTAAAACTGATGGAAATCTATGGGAAATATGGGGAATTGGTTGACGCTAAGAAGTTGTTCGATGAAATGCCTGAAAGAGATCATGTTGCAGCAACAGTCTTGATCAACTGTTTTTCCGAATGTGGTGCTATCAAGGAGGCGTTAGAGATTTTCCAAGATGTGAAGATTAAAGATACGGTTTGTTGGACTGCGATGATTGATGGGTTGGTTAGAAACAGGGAGATGAACAAAGCGTTGGAGCTTTTCAGGGAAATGCAGATGGAGAATGTTAGTCCTAATGAATTTACAGCTGTCTGTGTTTTATCTGCCTGCTCGGATTTGGGAGCGTTGGAGCTCGGGAGATGGGTACACTCGTTTGTCGAGAACCAAAAGATAAAGCTTAGTAATTTCGTAGGCAATGCTCTGATCAATATGTACGCAAGGTGTGGTGATATCAGTGAGGCAAAGCGGGTTTTTAGGGGAATGCGAGACAAAGATGTCATTTCATATAACACGATTATCTCTGGACTAGCAATGCATGGGGCTAGCTTTGAAGCCATCCAGGAATTTCAGGATATGGTGAACAGAGGATTTAGGCCGAATCAGGTGACTTTGGTTGCTCTTTTAAACGCATGTAGCCACGGAGGTTTGTTAGATATAGGGCTTGAAGTTTTTAATTCTATGTGGAGAGTTTTCGGTGTTGAACCACAGATTGAGCATTATGGATGTATTGTCGATCTTCTTGGTCGAGTTGGCAGACTTGAGGAAGCGTACAGATTCATAGAAAACATGCCAATAGAACCAGATCATATCATGTTAGGAGCTCTTTTGAGTGCTTGTAAGATCCATGGGAACATGGAACTTGGAAAAAAAGTCGCCAAGAGACTGCTTGAATCTGAGAATTCAGATTCTGGGACGTACATTCTCTTATCGAATATCTACGCTTCCTCAGGGAAATGGAAAGAATCTACTGAAATTAGAGGAAGTATGAGAGAATCAGGGATTGAGAAGGAACCAGGTTGCAGTACCATCGAAGTGGACAACCAGATCCATGAGTTCCTTGTGGGAGATATAGCACACCCTCAGAAAGAAGTAATTTATCAGAGATTACAAGAACTGAATCGAATTCTTAGATTCGAAGAGAATGAACTAGATATTATAGCGGGTTTGCTGGATATCAATGATTGGTAGTGACGATACACATTGTTCTCAGGTAAGATGTTTTAGTTCCTCAAACCTTTGTATATTCTTATCTCTGTTTTCGATAATGGTTTGAAGAACACAAAAAAAAACTTAGTATAATGGAGAAGGCTTGATTGAGTAAGCCACTAGTGGGCTTCTGACACTGTGGCTCCCATCAGACCAAACCAAAGACGAACTTACGACGCTTCCATCCTTCAGTCCTTTACCAGAGATGGTCACAGCAAAAGATTTCTTCTCCTTCAGGAAACCGAATCTTAGAATATCTGGTTCTACGCTGATTTTAATCTCCGGTCGAAGAGGAACCACACTCGCCTTGTACGTAGAGTTTGGGAATCCAACGTTAGTAACGGTTCAATGTGATATTAAATGGATCACGACCAGAAGAATATGTAGTCATTGTTGGGTAATTCAGATCCTTGACCTCTGTTTTGTGAGATTTTTGTGAGCAACCTTGAATCAAATCCCTCTGCACATAACATTTTGAGGTAATCTTCTGTCTCTACTTCATATACAAGTCCCGGGTCGCTGGCTTTGGTCGGGTTAATTTGGCCCGACCCGTATGCAAATTCTTGCTCGGGGTTTTTCTTAAGGTTCATTGGCGTAGCTGCAAATATACCATGCCAATACTCTGTTCTTTTATCCCCTCAAAAGTAAGAAAATTAGATGTAAATATTGGTTTTGAAAAGTACCGGTCGTCATGATAGCAGATTTGATTGCCGAGGGAGACCAGTCGGGGTGAAAAGACTTGACATAAGCTGCTACACCTGCAACATGAGGGCAAGCCATGGATGTGCCACTCAGTACACTAAACCTGACACTTCTCGTCCTTAGGGTTCCTTGAAGGAGAAGCTACCGGAGAAAATGCAGCCAAGATCTCTAGTCCAGGTGCACTTACGTCAGGCTGCAAATCAACTTTGGGTTAGAGAACCAAAGCAAATTTAATATGATCTTTGTTCCGGTTTCATTACCTTCAAGAGGTTCTTGATAATTAAAATTGGTCCGCGAGAAAAGAAAGACGGAACGTAAGGAGCTTCTCTATCAACTATCTCTTCGGTTCTCAGTATCTCTGCTTGTGGTTTCCTGCAAATTCACTCTTTAAACATTTCAAAACCGAACAACAAAACTGTTCCGATTCAACTCTGCCCTTTACTTACTCTGCAGACTTGATGTATAGTTTGACAGATTCATAGTCCTCAGAGTTCAGAGAAGAGGCCGGAAATGGGAACACAGAGGCGATATCTGGAGTCAATGTGTTTTGAACAATGGCTCCAGTAGCTCCTGCTAGGTAAGCCTCTTTGTTTCCTAGGAAGTCGTCGCAGAGGACGATGTTCCCTTAAACCAGGTCTCTATCCACACACTCACTTACGCAAAAACTGTCAATGGCAATGATCTCTATTAGCATCAATGTGTTTTGATTCAAGATTCAGATTGGAAAGTGGAAGAATCAGCAAAGAAGATAAGGATTTCGTTCTTACTCACCCGGCTGAGGACTTGGGACATTTTCTCGAAACATTTCGGCCGTAAACGATCGGGAACTTGGTCCCAATGACTGGATTAACTGACAAACCCTGTTTAAGAAACAGAGTTTTATCGGCTCTTGTACTTTCTCACTATATCTCACCGATTTGAAGAAACGTACCGTTAAAGCTTTTCCGTTACCAAGAACGACTCTGTCGACGAAACGCCGATCCGTAGCACTAGCTGCGACTGTTATCATCCACGGTGATACATTTGCTACTGTCCCTTGGTCGGGCCCTCTGTTCCCAGCGGAGCCTGCCGTGATTATCCCTCTGAGACATTGCGTAAAACGACCCAATGCTATAGAACCATTCAACAAATCGGAGACATCATTGGTTGAGATAGAGATCGAGATAACGTCAACACCGTCGGCTATGGCATCATCGAACGCGGCAAGGATATCCGCGTCGCTGCAGTAGCCCTTGAGGCAGATTTTATAGGCGGCGACTCTAGCCGATGGAACTCCACCTCGGGCAGTGCCTTGAGCCAGGCCGTAAAAGCTGGCGGCTTGAACCACATTACCGGCAGCCGTGGACGCCGTGTGTGTCCCATGGCCTTGTTCGTCTCTTGCTGACAGTGACCCGGCTAATTTGATGTAGAACCTAGCTCCGATAAGTTTGCTTGTTAAACAAGTAAGATTATCCCAAACGTTAGTATATAACGGATATAACCATAGTAATTTGGACTAGTGTTACAAATTTATCTACCAAGTTTTTTAACTTTGTAATGAGTTTGATATAAGGAACAGGTTAGAATATAATTTTACTTGTTGCAAGTGAAATTTTGGCCACCTCTACAAGAACCTTTCCATTTCTTTGGAGGCGGACCGAAACCTTTGTCGTCGAAGCTCTCAGACTCCGGCCAGATTCCGCTGTCGATCACTCCGATGATAACCTCACTCTCTTTCACTCTCTCTCGTTTCGCTCTCTCGCGGAATCCGACAAAGTCCCATGATCTTGTTGTCGTCAGTTCATGAGTCTTGCTTGGAAACACAGACACAACCTCCTTCATATCTGCACATTTTAATATCTTATACATATGTTTTTTTTGGGAGAAGATCTTTCTAAGAAATCAAGATTTGTGAAATACTCACTTTTAAGTTTATGACTCTCGGCTAGAGATAGATTTGCAGCGAACCCATTGAAGCTCTTTTTATAGCTTCTGATTAACAAATTTGATGCAGCACTGAAGGAAGAAACAGAAACAAAGAGAACAATGTAACACACATGTACAGTACATTGTTTCAAATCTAGAGCAAATTTAAAAAAGGTTGTTGAATATTTACTTATAGCCAACAAGTGTTTGGAGCATATTGAGATGGTGAGATGAAGCTGAGTATCCAATCCAGAAAGTGTTCCCATATACACAATATACACCTGCATTTATATATATATATATACAGTCATCTCACAAAACAGAGCAAAAACTTGAACTTGCCTGTCTATTATCATCTGCAGAGACATCTCTGGTGAACATGAATGCTAAGCAGATTAAGAAGAGAGATGTAGAAAGCTTTGCCATTTTGTGGAACTCTAAACAAGAAAGTCAAATTTAGGATTGTGATTTGATAGGAGGAGTGTGTTACAGATTTTATGATCACTATATCTTCATTGTCATGAACAATATGGAAATTAGGGACTTTATTTCGATTTAGTCAAGAAAAAGAAAATTGTTTTTACTAATTCATATGAGCTCATTAAAAATTGAAAAAAATCTTTCAAATTGGGATTTAATTTAATTAGTCAATTTTGGCTAAAAATCTATTATCATGTGAAAGTTTCTGAGTCTATTTTACCTTAATTACCTTATGTCTTTAACATTTTTAAGTTAAATCCATTATCCAGTCATACCGGAATTTCAAGATATGATGCTGAATCAGTTGATTAGGTAAAATTGAATATTACAGTATTTGATTGTATTGGATTTAATAACATTCTTTTTTTTTAATCGTCTGGATTTATTATTATTCGATTACAAACTATGAGAACTGTTACATCGACGATTCTACAAGGACAAGTCTTCCGTCTTGATCCACGCCAAACATTTATATTTTGCCCCACGGTGAAGATCTCCTACAAACCTGGTGTAGAAGTATTAATGAACCCTTAACCGAACCATTGGGCCAAGGGAGCTTCCACACATTCCCTTTTCTTTGGTTCTTCTATAACATATTTTTTTTTTATGTAAGAAGATTACAAATCTAGAAAACAAGTATGGGTTCATGAAATGTAATCAATAATCAGGCCAATACAATGATAGCAATGCGCGTGGTTCACACACTCATGTGACATGTCAGAAGACTCCGACTCTATAAGATTTGTGATCTATTCTTCTCTGTTGCATATTAAGAAAAGGGTAAGAAAGTCATATACTAGGTAAATAATCTACTTGATAAACATTTAAGTGTTAATAATAGCTTAATATATCAAATACAGCCCAGAAAAGAACAAAAGTTGAATATATTCAACATCATATAAAGTATAAACATCCGACTTTGTAATTCAGCTCGATTATATATAATAAATTAATAATTTAGGTAGTATACGCGCTTTGATTTTGTGTTTCTTTGGTTGTTGATGTGTAGGTTCCGTCCTCTAGAGTTATATACATTGAGCAATTTGACTTCCGAACGAAGGACGAAAAAGAAGTGATAATATTATATTTTGAAGAACCAATACTATACTAACACTAGAGCTGGTACATGCTCATTTAAATTAGTTGGGCTAATTACAATCGCGCGGCGAAAATTATGATAGCAACCGTAAGGCCTTCCTATAAACCTATAAACAAAGGAGACAAGTGCCTCATTCACTTAGGTAAACCATTGCTAGATTCATCAAACTCTATTTCTTTATACGACTGAAAATACTTATATCGAAATTTGATCTAGCGATACCTTTCAACCAACACAAATTTTAGGGTTATTCTAAATAGGGTTCAGACCATTCTTTTGCCACTACTTACAAACAACGTCTGAAACCATGATCAATCTTTTTGTACTGGCAGTACGGACCGTAGTCTCATTTTTCTTTGTGAGTATGGACAGCCAGGACAATATTGTCTATATCCCATCATTCTTCGAAGAGTCTGTAAAACAATAGATTTTACTTTTAAACAGATTTAAAAATAGATAAAAAAAACAAAGTCGATGCATACTTTGCAACATGTGGAGACTGCATAGGCGGTTTAGACTCCGTCATATGCAGCAACAGTCGTTAAAGAATACGAGGAACGAACCCGAGATTTTGAAAAAGCAAGATTTTTAGATACATTATCTATCGTTCCTACTTAAAAATCTTAGAAAAAACAAGTGAAGCTTTACTAATAACCAAGTATTTCATAACCGCTTCCATCACCCTCCACAATGGCGCCAAAATCTAGTTCTTCCAAATCATTACGCATTCTTTGGGCTCCCTATAAAACTAAATCAATAAGTGTTCTCATATCGTCGGAACCACCATAAATTTCAGTTAGTACGTACCTTTCTTATTTCTGAGTTGAGTAACAAAGTTTTCTTCGAGTTAAGTTCATTATGAAATATTTTTTTAGCATATGGAGAAAAATTTCATGATAGGAGTCAAACCTTCAATGAAAAAAACGATATGGCTTAAGAACACATGTACCAAACAAAACCAGGATGAAAAGACGACCCACATGGTGTAAACATCATAAGCTGCCGCTATACACATTGTCTTGTGAAAATATTTTATTGAGTGATTGTGTCCAACTCCATTAGTAGCAATGACGATCGCAAAACAAATTGATGATTAAGTGTGGAGTATCAAAGAAGAAAGTGGTGATACGTGTGGAGAAATTCTCACCCTTTGCTAGTTTCCATAGCACATAATACTGAGTCGATGTAATTCTCAAGGTAACCATATTGCTTGAAATCAGAGGCTTATGTAAACATAAACGTGTGCATTGCATGTACAAATACCTAGTAAATAAGAAATATAATATTTTAGCCTTTATAATTGAAATTGAAACTTTTATTGAATTTTTAGTTTGTAATTTTGTACACGTAGAAATTTGTATTATTTTTATATATAATTTCTTACAAAATTGATGCATAACATAAGTTTTATTGGTCAAAACTCCCCCAAAATCCTAAAACAGGGATAAT
Organism: Arabis hirsuta; assembly: GCA_964056655.1. NCBI lineage: Eukaryota > Viridiplantae > Streptophyta > Magnoliopsida > Brassicales > Brassicaceae > Arabis > Arabis hirsuta. The sequence continues at coordinate 33,174,822 of OZ053302.1, forward strand.
AGCGAAGTGGTGTTAACTCAGATGTAAAAACAAAAAATACATGGGCTAGGAAGAATAATCTTTAGATTAAAATATCCAAATAGTTAAGCATATAATGTATAAATTACATAACTTTCAAATTGGGATTTAATTTAATTAGTCAATTTTGGGTTCCCGTATATATTTCTTTTGAGTCTTAACTATAAAACAAATCCTATTAGGAAAGGTGATGGATGGGAGAGGCAACTGATGATCCTATCAAATGTACACTAAATATTTCTTATACCAATTAAGAAAGAAAAGGAAAAATATTTTTAAAAGATAAATGAACCATAACTTTTTATTTGTCAATGGACTTTTTTTTCATAAATTATAAATGTAAACAGAAACAACAATTTTGAACAAGAACAAAGTTCACTAAACTTCGCATTCAGTTAAATCCTACAAGCTTGTTTACGATCCACTCCCAACGATTCCAGATAATCTTTGATCCAAAATTTCAACTTCTATGGGACTATAATAGTACAACTTTCTCTGTAAAAGAAACAGAGAACAAAATCGAAACCAGCCTGAAACTTTGCTTAAGCGGCTTCAGGATCGTTTATGACTCCCAAAAAGTCGTCTTTGATCGTACCCACACAAAACTGCAAAATCAAAGACAAATGTGTAAAACTTATAAGAATAAATCCAGAGAACACACAGCTCAAGGCCAAAACGCTTGAAGACCCTAGCCAAGACCCAGCAAAAAATCTAAACTATAAGTTGCATTGTAAATAGAGTTATGAAGATGATGCGTACGATCTCAGTGGCATCAACTCTTGTTCCAATAATCTTTAGTCTCACTTCACATTCTTTCTGGATCTTAACCTGCAGAAAGAATTGGGTTTCTTGAAGATCCATGAAACACCAATAACAGTGTCGGAAACAAGAATTAGAGAAAGAAACACACTGATCCATCTGATGTGGTATAGTTAGGCATGTCTCCAGCCTGAAACTCCATATCATCTGGAATTAACTGCGATGATTGAAAAGAGGAGAAAAGGAGAGTAAATATAAACACGTAGAACGAAAAGAGAGCTAGAGGTCAAAATCACGATGTAAGATCGTAAGCTTACATGCTTGGACACAAAAATCTGAACAGGGCCAGCTTCGGCGAAGAATCCCATCTGTGATATATTAGGAAATTCCATAACTTCAGACTGATTCTTCACTTAAGACAATGAGCTAACACAAAACTATGTATATACCTTATTGACCAAAGTGACAACAGCTTCCAAAATTTCTCCTTTGAAAGGTCTGAAGACGACGCATTGGTATTTAACTGGAAAGGTGACAAAACCAGTCCCGTCTCGAATCAAACCTTTTCCTATGCTTTCTATTCCAGTTATCGCCACTACAAACCCATGACGGCCGCTGTCCAAACCACAACAACAAAAAGGCAAACAAGTTGCAGTTAGCATGAAGCCATCGACATGCTATTGCAATGATGAATTGCACATCTTAAATCCAAAGCAGGGACTAGCTAGAAGCCTCAAAAACAAATCATTCTAGATACAGATTTAACTAGTTGCTAAAACACAGACTTAGTCATAAGCAATAGATAAGCAAAATGAGAACTTCTCTGATCGATTTTGTTCTACACCATGGAGCATACTCAAACACTCAATCAATTTCCTACGCTCATTAGCCTTCTTACATGCCACACCAAAAATCTAACCAAACCTATACTAAAGAAAGAACAACTATTACGAATTTCACAAATTCCGCTGTTTAAGTCTACTTTCTTAAAACACAGAGACTATAGTCACAAGCAACAAATTCTAAACTGAATTTGATCCATTCCATTCACTTGCATAATGAGCTCACAAACATTGTACTATGATGCACCACATTATACTTCAGAAAAAAGTTAGCATCAAATCCACAACAAGAAGCAAGATTGTGGATCCGATAGATTTGAAATCACACATCAATATGAATGAGCCTACAATGAATGTAAGAGACTAACTAACTAAAAGGCTTCAAAAGAAATCCCTTTAGTATACAAAATCTGCCAATTCGCACTGTTTGCACAACTCGTTGAAAAAAAAGAAGAGACTTTTAGGAACAAGAAGCAGAAAAGACTCCAAATTTAGCTAAATTCACGAGTGTTTCCTCGAATTGACTTCAAAACCCAACCAATTACACGAAACAGAGATTAGGGTTTCGAGAAAGATGCAATTTTTTTTCCAAGATTCGGTAGAAAAACGAAGTCGAGCCCTAAAAACAAGATTGAGGATTGAGGAGAAGGGTTTTCGATATCTACTTTAATAAATCGTGTTAAATAGAGAGAACAAACGTCCCGAATCGGAGCAGTGAAGAGAGAAAAGAGGGTAAGAGAACCTGCAAGTGCCCTCAACATCTTTCATGAGCTTAGAGACGAGATTTTCACGAAGGTTTCGACCAAAGAACCGTGGATGCAATTGCATGTTTCGCTCCAACACTATGTGGAAAAACATCTCTGATCTCTCTTTTTTCTTCCTCTGTCTCTCTCTGAGACTCGAGCTTGTTATAAACTTGCGAAAACGTTGGTTTCTATCAACCGTCAGATTCTAATCATAATGAACGGCCCAGATTGCTTAATAAAACTGAACTAAGTTTCTTTTTCTTTTTTGTTTGTGTTCTTCCAATTTTTTTTTTTTTGTTCTTAACAAGAGATTTAAGCCCGACTACTAATCTTGTAAATATCGTCGAATAGTCGGTTTATTAATGGGCTTAAAGTGTAACATGATTTTGATCCCAAAAAAAAAAAAAAAAAAAAACAACAGAACAGTTTATAATTGAGACATATAAAGTATAGAGACGAACACATGTTTATTTGGTTCTGATTTCTGAATAACTATGGTGCAGCCGGAGTATATCCACCGTAAGGTGGGGGTGTTAGGTATTGTGACGGTGGTAGATACTTCTTGATCGGAGGCGACGGATAATACTCTACCGGCGGAGGATATTTCTTGGTCGGAGGCGATGGATAATACTCTACCGGTGGAGGGTAAGTCTTTTGCGGCGGAGGGTAAGTCTTGTACGGCGGTGGTGGATAATCCACCGGCGGAGAAGGGTAAGTCTTGTACGGCGGTGGTGGATACTCCACCGGCGGAGGAGGGTAAATCTTGCGCGGCGGAGGTGGGTAAGTCTTGCGCGGCGGCGGTGAATATTCCACCGGAGGAGGGTACGTTTTGGTTGGCGGAGGATACGTTTCGGTCGGCGGAGGTGGGTACTTTTCCGGTGGCGGCGAATATGGATATTCCGGAGATGGTCGCCATTTAAAAGGTGGCTTCTTCCAAGGGCAACCAAACAAATGACAAAGAAAATTTGGAGAAGAAGAAGAATCAGAGGCCAAACAAAAACTTCCTTGTGTTACAAACACCACCACTAGAACTAAAGTTACTACAAAAGACTCCATTTTTTCTTCTTGTTGCTGTGAAGAAAAGATAGCAACTTGTTTTAAACTTAAATAGAGACTCAAAGACTCTTTAACTTTAACTACACATTGAAGTGAGATTGCCACATTGCTTTTAAACCTCACAGATGGTTTTAAGACCCTAAATTCAGGATGCAATGTGACAGAGAAGCTTTTGGATCCATTCACCACCTTTGAGCTTGACGGTTTCATTCTCAAAAGGTGAGTTTAAAGTCAACCAAGCAATTAATTCCTATGCACATTTTTGTTCTGCTTTAAGATTTTTGTTCTAATCATAAATGTAATGTTCCATGGAACACAAGATTCCCTCGGTGGAGTGTATGTGTACGTGCATGTGTATGTGATACAGAATATACTTTACATGTTAGATTTTTTGCAAGACTTGGGTCGATGAAATAATAAAAATTTTGCAAGACTTTTTTTTTTTTTTTTTACTGTCTATAGAGAGTCAGAGAAGTAAGAAGAAGAAGATATCAGAAGAAGATAAAAGTTTTGAGAAAAGAAAAATGGCAAAGAGTTCAAATAAGTTGATGATATAACATGTAAAATGTGTTCTTTTTGATGCCTTTTTTGCAAGGCCTCCGGATAAAAGTTCTCAGGGAGCTTCAGACAATAGTATCCGTCTCTCCCACTTTCATGTGGCTTTTTTCCTCTTCTTTCCCGCGAGGTTTTAACTGCGGAATTGCAAATGATAAAATTCCTCTGTAAGTAACTCTGTTTTAGCAAATCAAATCTAAAATACAGTTTATGTATGCAAAAGATGAGCTAGTCTCATCAGTTAGTCGCTTTACTAGGTTATCTCAGATGAACCACTATTGCAATCTGAGAATCTTCTGAAAGACCGAAACAAGAAGTGAAAACAGTTTTAGAGGTACTTGAACTACCTCTTTCTTTATAAGAACCGGGGCCTTCGATCCGCAGGCTTAAGAATTTGGAAAGAGCACATTAAACTCTCGTCAACACTCATCATTGCACCAGCATTGTCGAATTCGCCACAGTAGTTGGGAGCAGAGAATATAGTTACAAGCTGTCTATCGGCGAAGAACTCATACCCATCCTCTACAACCTGCGGGAAGGAAAAACGAGCAGGTTTTTGTAAGAAATGCTGCGACTTTCTAATAAAGAAAAACATGAAATATTGTGTAGACCAACCTGGTGGGCACGACAGATGAGATCCATATCGTTCTTTATAAGAAATTCTGCGACTTTGTCAGGCCCAAACGTGTAAGAGACTCCACGGTCATTCATGCCCCAACCTTTGACGTCTTTGCTTGGATCAGACCAAAGCAGATCACAGAGCAAACCAGAGTCTGGAACATCGGTGGGTCGCTTAATGTTCTTAATCTGTTCCACATTGGTCAAATCGGGAGAAAGACCACCGTGCATACATAATATCTTATCGTCTATAACAGCAGCTACGGGAAGACAGTTAAAAGAATCTGTAAACACTTTCCAGAGCCTCACACTGAATCGACGTTTACATTCATCATAGAATCCGTAGATTCTGTTAATGGAAGCGCATTCGTGGTTTCCTCTTAGAAGAAAAAAGTTCTCGGGGTATTTGATTTTGTAAGCAAGCAAAAGACAAATTGTCTCCAAACTCTGCTTCCCACGATCAACGTAATCACCTAAGAATAAATAGTTAGCTGTAGGAGGAAAGCCTCCATACTCAAATAGCCTCAATAGATCAGAGTACTGTCCATGAATATCACCTGCAAAAACCAAAAAAAAACCCATCACAAATCCATAGAGACAAATGAGACACATCAACATAGGAACCTCCATAAACAGATATCATCCAAACAAACAAACAAACAAACAAATCCATCATCCTACGTGACATCAATAGGTCGTTGATGATTTGTAACCTTTCAAGAGGTCTCACAGAGCAATCCAATGATCTTTGTGTCCTTTAACTTCTCTTTGATTATCGAGATCAGCTGCTGCAATCAGATGATGGATTAAACATCTCTATCTCTCTAAAACTATTCCACAAATTCACAAAAACCTTCCTTTCAAGATTAATCTCTAACTTGACCAAACACATCTCTTTCTAAAATCCAATTCACAAGAAAATTCATAAAAAAAGAAACCTTTTTTTGGGAGCTGATCTAAGAAAAAACGTAGCTACAAAGACAATCATGAAGACCTCAGATCCCAGAAATTAAAAAGAAAAATCGGAGAAAAAAAAAGAGATTGATTGATTACCGCAGATCTTGATAGGAGCTTCGAGCTCTAGGAGATTAGGCTGTTGAAGGAAAATCTCTTTAGACACGATGCAAAGCTGTCGGATCTCAGACTCGTTGAGCATAACCTGCTTCGTACCAGGCTTAGGGTTTCTGTAATCCAACAAACGTCGAATGATGTCATCGAGAACGGCAGGTTCCATGCTTCCCTGCCCTTGTTGCGCCATTCTATAGAGACCCACGATCCAAAGCTTCAATCTTTTCAGACTAATATAATCGATCGATCAAATTTTCGTTTCGAAAATTCTTCTTCTCTTTCGATCTTTGGACCAACAAAAGTTTTCGCCTTTGTTTCCCCAAATTTCTCTTTTTTTCTTTCCAACGAATTTCTGTGATGGGTGAGTTTATCGAAGGTTAGTGGGTTTCTCTTCCTTTGGTTATTTATTTTATTTTATGATTATTGTTGTCTTTTCTTTTTGAATTTATTATTTTTCAAAATTTTAAATTTGTCCAATAATAATAGGTTAATGCAACTCTCTGCATAATGTGATAATCATCTCTCCGTGTTCTTCCATTTCTGATGGATTTGCTGGTCCCCACTATTACCACATCACTTATGATTATTTTACTAACATTATTCTTTTTTCTCTAAAGAATTATTTTCATAGTAATGTTAATTTTTTTTATTGCGACGTTGTGAATAGTAATTTCCAATGCTTGATTAAATATGTGCCCACAATTTCTTTGCTATTTTATCCTCGTTTTCTTATATATAATACACATTGAATAAAATGAATTTGGGAGTTTGTCAGATTGAAAATTTTGATTTATATTTAAGCATCATCACTTTTGTTATTAGTTTTAATTTTGTATCTAAGTTTAGTCAAATAAATGCTTTTGACAATAGATTGGAGATATTTTATTGATTTATTTTTATTGGTTTTTGCTTCAAAATTTAGGAAGATTACAATTAAAATCTAACTTCGCACATATCATATTTCATATATATATTTTTGTAAGAGGTTGAAATTATATTCTAAAGATTAAAATGTTCTACATATGAGCAATTAAAAAAAAAACATTATAAGATAAAAAGAAGATGAGCATACATTTGATGAAAAAATGCAGAAACTTCAACATGTATTTCAAACACAAATATCAAAAGAAACTCTCATTTATAACGCTTTTACCCAAACTATATTTCCGATTATTTTAAAATCGCTTTGATGATTCTTTCATATTAAAAAAATAGAAGTATTTAATTTAAACAACTTGTTTAGCTAAAATTAGACCAACATTTTTCTCTCTACCGTCAACAAGAAAATTCAGGGTAAAAATAGAAAAAAATTATGGGTCTCTTTAAGATTTTTTTTTTTTTTTTTTGTTTTACTTAATGGTAATTAATTTAGATGTTTGGGGAAGAGAGTGTGGTTCGTTTTTTCTGTTTTCTTAAAACATAAATAGTAACTAATTTAAATACTACGACGTAAACGGTAAATCAGCAGACAGTAGTTGGAATGCTTGTGTCGTTTTCCTCTGATCGTAATTATGAATATTCATTTATTATTAGTGTTGTTGTTATTTATTACGTAGTATTCTCAATTACTCATGCATCATTTGTTTTTTTTAGAGGTTTATATTCTATATAAATCTTTTTTTTCATGTACAGTCATTTTCTACTTCCACCATCTATTGTTGTTTTCCCCCAAATATTCTTAGGTAATCACAAATTTAAGCAACAGTCTCTAAACTTTCTTTAATATTTGGAAATTTACATTTGAAAACCTTCTCGTTTTCTGTTGTTGTTGTTGCTATTTGTATACAAAAACAGTGATCCATATTAATCAAGATACTGTACGCAACAAGCTTTTTTTTTGGTTTTTTAGGATTCTTTTTTTCTGAACACAAACCCATCGAAGAGTAAATGAAGAGAAGTATTCTACATGGTCTTGCATCGTTATACATATTCATCAGCCAAAACTTGAAAAAGAAAATAGAGAGAGATGATTAAGCAGAAGAAAAAACGACTGTTTTAAAAGCTAAAAAGCTTTAAACTTTTTAATTAAGTAGAACAGCAACCTCTTTTACCAGCTCCAGATGTGTCATCAACGTTAATCGTTGTACCTTGCCCGGGAATCGCGGAATTAGCAGCTGCTGCTTCTTGAGCAGCCAAAGCTTTTTTGCTTATGATATGATAAATCTCTCCTAACACGGTTTGAAATGCTTTCTCGACATTGGTGGATTCGAGAGCAGATGTTTCCAAGAACGAGAGACCTTCTGTTTCAGCTAGTGACTGACCATCTTCCTCAGCAACCGATCTCAAGTGGTTTAAATCGGATTTGTTCCCAGCCATCATGATCACAATGTTGGAATCCGCATGGTCTCTAAGTTCGCGTAGCCACCTCAGGACATTGTCAAAGGTTTGTCTTTTGGTGATGTCATAGACAAGAAGTGCACCTACTGCGCCTCTGTAATAAGCGCTTGTGATGGCTCTGTATCGCTCTTGACCTGCAGTGTCCCAAATCTGAGCCTTAACAGTCTTTCCTTCAACCTATATAACCATAAGTCAATCACATAGTAACTGGTTAGATCTCAGAAGGTGAAGCTTTCACAAACATGATTGCTTATTGTATGAAACTGTTACATTGTTCAACAATTTATAATATATATATGTATGTAACTATGTATCATAACTCTTTTATGAGTTGGCTTTTTAAAAAGATGGAAGGTTGACTTTGAGTTTGATGATGAGGAGAAGCACATTATTTGGGACAAAGTTGTGGGAAGCTTTTTGTTCATTGGCTTTTTCCACCATCCATTCAAAGACATAAACATTAACAAAAAGCAATGCTAATGACTCATAGCCAGCACATCTCAGATTCTCTCTTGATATAAAACTCTCAAATATAACAAAATAATAAAAATCAAACCAAATTTCAAATATAGTTTGAGAGAACAATGCACCAAACATTAAACTATTCAATTCTCAAGACACCACCAAAGGACCTTTCACTTGCATGTTCTTAATACAGCTCGAAAATATCATAAAGGATGCAACTTCATAAGAACACACAAGCAAACAAAGTAAAATTAGAACACAAACTCATCAAAATGAACTACCATTGACCTGAAATTTCTACAGCCTAATGATGAGTTTATAGCAAACCAAACAGGCAACAATTAAAGAGGAAGTAAATAGGGATAAAATTAGTTGGAAACAGAGACACAGAGAAAACTAAGAAACCACCAAAAATCACAGATCCTAACACATAAACCACATAGAGATCACGTGAAACCTATACATAGAGCTAGGAGCACGGATTTGTTCAACTTTCTCTGATGATTACTGATACTAACACAAGTGGAATAACCTTGTTGTGTTCATTCTCTCCCATAATTAAAGCAATGAATAAAGCGAAGAGAAGGAAAGAAAACTGGAATCACCTGAAGAGTTCTGGTGGCGAATTCAACACCAATAGTGGACTTAGATTCCAAGCAAAACTCGTTCCTTGTGAATCTAGACAAGATGTTCGATTTCCCGACACCAGAATCACCGATCAACACGATCTTGAACAAATAATCATAATCCTGTTCTACTCTATGCGCCATTTTTCCTTCTTCGATCTCAACCCTATACACAAACATCACCGAATCAACAAGCGATCTTCACATAAAAAGTCGACGGATCCATCGAAATTAACACGAGCCCAAGCAAATCAGAAACGAAATGAACATACCCTTTTGATTTCCCTGGAAAAAAAAAACGATCTTTTTCACCTTCTTCAGATCTGCTTTAAGGATGAAATTTCTCTTCGAGGAACACACTCTCCGATTATGAAAATTTTATTTTAGCCAATTGAGGGAATTTTCTGAGGAACTGTTTAATTTGTCTAATTGGGTTTCATATTATAAATGTTTTTGTTTGCTTACAATAAAAATAAATACGTATACATGTAGGTATGTTTGTATAATTTAATTAATATAATAATAGGTTTTTGAGTTGATACGACTAATAAACGGCGTCGTGTTAAAGAAAATGACAAAGGGTGTCTGACGTGGCAGCTAGTAATCGCTGGCTGAAAACAGTAAGAGGATGTTCCAAGGGTATTTTAGGAACTCTCACTTAATTTATTTTATCTCATATATGGTAATCAGCCAATTAGGAAGAGCCACGTCACGATTTTTTTTTGTTTTTTCTTTAACGTGAAAAGGGTTATCTTTCTATAATCTGATGATTTGAATACATTTTACATTTTGTCATGTGTTGGTGATCGCCGTTGATGTTGGATTAAGCTTGAAATAATCCTAAAAGATTTAAGATTAAAGATATGTTTAAGAGATATCTAAACATATTGCGAAAAGAAAATTGTTTTTAATTAGGAATAGGAAATTTGTGTTAGGTCGAACCTATAAAGAATTGCTAAGTTGTGGCATCCCTTTGAGATTTGTGAGAGAACAATTGTGTAAGAACTTAGTTTTTGAGAGATTTTTCTAAAGCTAATAATAAGATAATTATTCTTATTAATCTTGTGTTCTTTACAAACATGCATATTTTATATATTTGGTATTAGAGCCAATAAGAAAACACAATGGCAGACGGTGTTGGTGCTATTGTAGTATCTAAACCAAAGGAAGGAGGAGGATCCTCTTCCAGTGTCCTATGTTGACTTCCACAAACTATACGGTTTGGGCAATGAGAATGAAAGCTACTCTTAAGGTTCACAAAGTTTGGGAAGCTATTGATGCGGAAGAATTAATGAAGAAAAGAATGACATGGCTATTGCGTTATTGTTCCAGTCAATCCCCGAGACTCTAATTCTGCAAGTAGGAGAGCTTGATACAGCCAAAAAGGTATAGGAAGCTATCAAAACCCGGCATGTAGGAGCTGAGTGAGTTCGAGAAGCTAGGTTACAAACATTGATGACTGATTTTGATCGTTTAAAGATGAAAGATTTAGAGACTATTGATGAATTTGTTGGGAGAATATCGGAAATCTCTTCAAAATCAGCTGCCCTAGGAACAATCATCGAAGAACCTAAATTTAACAAGAAGTTCCTTAAGAGTCTTCCTCAGAGAAAGTATATACATATAGTTGCTTCCTTAGAGCAGGTATTGGATCTTAATACAACAACCTTCGAAGATATTGTCGGACGTCTTAAAGCCTATGAAGAAATAATCTTCAAAGAAGAGGAACCACAAGAAGAACAAAGTAAACTGATGTATGCTAACACTGTTAATACTGATGCACAAACAAATTATTCAAATCAAAATCAGCAAGAATACAATGGAAGCTACAGAGGAAGAGGAAGAGGAGGAAGATTCTCTTATCGAGGAAGGGGTCGTGGACGCAATGGAGGAAAAAATATCTCACAGATTACGTGTTTTAGATGTGATAAGATGGGCCACTATGCAAATAGCTGTCCAGATCGTTTACTTAAGCTGCAAGAAGTTCAAGAAACAGAGAAAGATACAGAGAATGCAGATGAACTCATGATGCATGAAGTTGTTTTTCTTAATGAAAAACATTGTGTGCCTAGCAAATTTGAAACACACATCAAATGAGAGAATGTCTGGTACCTTGACAATGGAGCTAAAAATCATATGACTGGAGACATCAGATATTTTGACACGCTTGATTCAACAGTTACCGGAAAAGTAAGATTTGGAGACGACTCACGCATTGACATTAAAGGAAAAAGGACTATTGATTTCATTGATCTAAATGGAAAACCAAGAAAGATGACTGATGTCTACTATATTCCGGGTTTAAAAAGCAACATTATTAGTCTTGGTCAAGCCACAGAAGCAGGATGTGATATTAGATTAAGAGAGGGATACCTGACAATGCAAGATCGTGATGGAAAACTTCTTGTCAAAACAGAAAGGTCTCCAAATAGATGATACCATGAGAGACAGTAATGGAAGCTTTAGAATTATGTTTGATGGTTTTGGAAATCATGGACTTCATGAAGATAATGAAGATATCGAAACAGGACAGCTCGGTGAAAACAGAGAAGCATCAGAAGATGATGGAGATATAGAAGTATGTGAAGAGATGAACGAACATGATCTCATATCAATAAACACATCTCCCGTCGTATTAAGAAGATCACAGAGAGAAAAACACATGCCAAAATACCTTGAAGACTATGTACTTCTCGTTGAAGAAGAAGGAGAGATGTTGTTGTTGTGTTTAAACAATGAACCGAGAAGTTTTGCGGAAGCGAGAGAATCTAAAGAATGGATACATGCCTGTGAAGAAGAAGTTGGCTCAATCGAAAAGCTGAGAACATGGGATCTTGTTGATTTACCTATCGGAGCAAAACCAATCGGTCTCAAGTGGGTATTCAAGCTAAAGAGGAATTCAGATGGAAGTATCAATAAACACAAAGCAAGGCTTGTTGCAAAGGGATATGTGCAACAGTATGGTGTAGACTTTGAGGAGGTTTTTGTTCCGGTAGCAAGAATTGAAACAATTAGGCTACTCATTGATCTCGCGGCTGCATATGGATGGGAAATACATCATCTTGATGTTAAAACAGCTTTTCTTCATGGAGAACTTAAAGAAACTGTTTACGTCTCACAACCAGAAGGTTTTCAAAAGGCTGGAAGTGAAGATAATGTTTACAAACTCAATAAAGCTTTATATGGATTACGTCAAGCACCGAGAGATTGGAATAACAAATTAAACACAATTCTTTTAGAATTGCGATTTGTTAAATGCTCAAAGGAACCATCTGTGTATCGCAAAGAGGTTGGAGAACATTTGTTAATTATAGGTGTTTATGTTGATGATCTGTTTGTCACAGGCACAAATTTAAAGGTTATTGATGAGTTCAAGAAGGAAATGTGATCAAAGTTTGAGATGAGTGATCTTGGGAGATTGACATATTATTTGGGAATCGAAGTAATTCAGCATCAAGGAGGAATAACACTGAATTAAACTCGTTATGCTCAGAAAATTCTTGAAGAAGAAAGGATGAAAGACTGCAATTCAGTGCATACACCAATGGAGATTGTACTGAAACTGTCTAAAGCCGAGAATGAGAAAGAGATCGATGCAACAGTTTTCAGAAAGAATGTAAGATGCCTCCGCTATCTGCTTCACACACGACCAAACCTATCTTATTGTGTGGGAATATTGAGCAGGTACATGCAAAGTCCAAGGGAGTCTCATGGAGTAGCAATGAAGTAATGTTTGAGGTACTTAAAAGGAACTACAACTCTCAGCTTAACTTTCGGAAGAACAAAGATACCAAAACTGTTAGGGTATAGTGACAGCAGCCACAACGTTGATCCGGATGATGGTAAAAGCACTTCTGGGCATATATTTTATCTAGGAGAGAGTTCAATAACTTGGTGTTCACAAAAGCAAGATGTCGTAGCTTTATCTTCATGCGAGGCCGAGTTCATGGCTGGGACAGAGGCTGCAAATCAAGCCATCTGGTTACAATAGTTGCTATGTGAAATCACTGAAGCTTCATGTGAGAAGGTCACAATACGAATTGATAATCAGTCTGCAATTGCTTTGACGAAAAATCCAGTGTTTCATGGTCGAAGTAAACACATACATAGGCGATATCATTTTATAAGAGAATGTGTCGAGAATGGGCAAATTGAGGTAGAACATGTTCCCGGGAATGAGCAAAAGGCGGACATATTGACGAATGCTCTTGGAAGGATTAGGTTCAAAGAGATGAGAGATCTCATTGGTGTTCGAGACTTGAAGAAAAATGAGTTCAAGATTAAAGGGGAGAATGTTGGATTAAGCTTGAAATAATCCTAAAAGGTTTAGGATTAAAGATATGTTTAGGAGATATCTAAACATATTGAGAAAAGGAAATTGTTCCTAATTAGGAATAGGAAGTTTGTATTAGGTCGAGCCTATAAAAGGAGTTGCTAAGTTGTGGCATCCTTTTGAGATTTGTGAGAGAACAATTGTGTGAGAACTTTAGTTTTTGAGAGATTTTTCTAAAACTAATAATAAGAGAGTTATTTATTAATCTTGTGTTCTTTACAAACTTGCATATTTTTATAGTTGATTGATCATTCGTAGACTAAAGATTCTAACACATAATAATTTGTAACGTTTATTAAACATACCGTCAGTTTATAATTTGTAACGTTTTAAATTATACAAATCATAAAAACAATACCAAAAACTTTACTAAAAACATTACACTCAACTTTATTTGTACAACTTAATGTTTAAGATATTTTTTTACAGTTCTGCACTATGCTGTACAGCTTACAAATCCAGTTTACAAATAAAAAACTTATACCATTTTCAGTTACCAATCAGCTTGGGTACATGGTTCAAATAATACACTTGAACAAAGGGAGTCTCAAGTTAATAACGCTTAAATCTAAGTGAGACACTTGTTCTAAAACTCGGCCGAGTTGATTAAAACTCGCCCGAAAAAATGTTGGGCGGAGCTCACCGTGGCGAATCGCACCTGTTCGGAGACCTAACACGGGAGACCGGCTCATCACCGCCGACTCCGTGGTTTTAAGAAAATCGGCGAGTTATAAGGAAATCGGATAGCAAAAACTTTGTTAAACATTTGTCTAATTCGGCTCAATTATGAAAACCCCACTAAACTTTGTTGCCCTCTGTATATAGATCTATGATTTTTACTAACAACAAAATAAAACTAAGAAAATGATCGAAATCGTGAAAACAAAAAAACCAGGAGTGGCGGATAGGGTTTCAAAGTAATTCTAGGAAGAAGATGAGGGCAATAGAGTAATTTATTACTCATTTAATCGATAGTTTAAAATAAAACAAAGAAAATGCATCACCCTAGAGTCGAACCCATGATTTGTAGTCAAGGTGAGCGAGATTTAACAATCAGGACATGATGTTTCATATGTTTATTTTGCCACATATTATATATAACTATGTAAATAGGTAAATATTATAAAAATTACTCCCCAAATATTCCCCGATTTATATCCGAGTTTTCTAAAAATCGTTAGGTCCGGACCGAGCGTCCGACTCACGTCTAGCGCAGTCTTGAACAAACGTCTCACGTCAAATTTTTTTGTTATCAACAATTTATAGCATATTAGATCGGTTCAAAAATTCAGACTAGAGAAATAACGTTTACATACAAAAAATAATGCGGTTGTTGTCTGGCACTACGTGCTAACAAATCCGTTTTTTAATTACTAAGATGAAGGATATAAGAAAGAAAATGATGAAAAACTTGCTTGATGGGCTCCAATTCCTTAACGAACGTTGGCCATTTCTTTGTTTTTTTTTTTTCATTTGTACCAGTTCAGTGTTGTCATTGTCCACTTTTGTCTTAAGTTGTCATTGTTCATTGTTTCCAACTCTGTGTGCAGTGGGGAGATGTTTCGTCGCAAATTATTTGCCCTCATCAAAACTCATGCTTCGATATTTTGAAAATATAACCAACCCAACCCAACCCAGAGAAATTATCTTCTGCTTAACCCCCACTATATGAAACTATCTAGGTATTCACATACTCGGTTCTCGTTTAAGTCGATTATTTTGGATTTTGGGTATTTCAGTATTAATGGTTGAGATACCGTTAGCGTGATTTTGAATTTTTCTTCCCTAATTATCCGAAACGTAAAGATTTAACACAATTAACCAAATTACTTGAAAACATTCGACATATATGAAATAGCCTGAAAACATAAAGAATCAATCCAAACTATTTAAAATCTATCAAAAATACTTAAAAATTTTAAGTTAAAATGAACATAAAAACTTAACCGAGATTTCCCAAATGTACTCAAAATACCTAAAATACTTAAAATGGTTAAAATGGTTAGGCCTAGGATATATAAAAAGATTAGTTAGGTTCAGAATATTTCGAATATTAATTCGGTTCTTTGATATTATCCGATCCAAACCGATACCTAAAATATTTGAAGACAAAATCTAATTAGGTATTTTACCGTATTAAGATCCTAAACCGATCCAAACTACTTTGGTTCGATTCCGATTCGGATCTTCGGGTCCGGGTAATTTGTCTAGGTCTAGTTATAACCACGCGCAATTGAGTACAGAGGAAGCCAAAGCCGACGACGCAAAGAGAGAGAGAGAGAGAGAGAGAGACGACGACGACGAAGATGAGAGAGACGGTGAAGTTAATAAGCTCGGAAGGTTTTGAGTTCGTCATTGACAGAGAAGCCGCAATGGTTTCTCAGACTATCCGAAGCATGCTCACTTCTCCAGGTTTCTCCTCTTTCCTCTGATTCACCATCATCTAGGGCTAGTGCTCGTGATCCTGATCTTGTGATCTTACTTTGTTTTGATTGATTCTGTCGGATTTGTTTCTGATCTGGGTTGTGAATTTACATCAATTTGAGTGGAATCAAGCGAGAGATTATATTCAATATGAAATTCAATTGCGTAATTGAATCCCCCAATTTCAACGAGGAAGCAAGAACAAAGTCATAGGGTTGTTGTTCTTATTTTCATTGGACCATTCTCAATTTTCACATGGTGTGATATGCTTAAGAAACTAGGTGGTGTCTAGATACTTAGGGCATGGTTCTTGCATAAGTGCAATAGTCAATGTGTATGACATGAAGATTTCGAAAGAGATTTCAAGAATCTCTGTTGTATTTCAAGAATTCTCTGTTGTAGATGCAGAGTTAGTTGAGATCTGAAGAAGAGACTCTGTTGTTGTTGTTGTTGCAGGTGGTTTCTCGGAATCAAAAGATGGTGTTGTGACTTTTCCTGATATTAGTACCACGATTCTAGAGAAGATCTGCCAGTACTTCTACTGGTCTCTTCAATATTCCAGGTTCATTATCTATCTCGCTTTGCACCTCTGGCTCGAGCTTGATCTCTCGAACATGGCTTTGTCGACTCTATTAGTCTTTTGTTTTTGTTTTTCCAGAATCCAATGGTCTTTTGTAGTTATATAGGTTTCAGTTAACGAATAAATCGGTAAGAATAGACGCCCTCTAGAGAAATAGTTTCATTCCAAAATCTTTCTTCCTTGTATATCGATTCAATTCTCAGGAAAATTGAATCATTAGGAGTCTGTTGTGATTGCAGTAGAAGGGAAAGTAATATTGTTTTAAGAACCTGCTTCTATTCTCATTAATTTATCTCGATATACCAATGAATCGGAAGTGTTCTGTTTTCTAGATGATGGATTAAAAAAGATGGAATCAAGTTACTTCTTTATCCACATCTTGCTCTCTTCTTATAGGGTATGTTCTCTAACTACTGGATATTAAAACGTTCCTCGTCTTACAGAGGCAAGGAGACCGAGTTTCACATCGAGCCTGAACTGACTCTGGAGCTGATGATGGCTGCTAACTATCTTCACACCTAAGGAGTTAAAATCGATAACGCTGCTGAATCTTATTCGAGTGGTATAGTTTCGCTTTGGTGGGGACATAGAATGTAAATCTCTGGAGCACTTCTGTGGGGTTTACGATGTTGGTTTTATAGAAATCTGCATTGGGTCCATGAAGAACTATTGAATAGTAGCTCCGAGGGAAAGCTAGTGTACTTCTTTACTAGTTTCTTATTAGTTTCGAATTCAACATCAAAGTTTTTGTATCTTACTAGTTGCTTATATTGAAACAGCTTATCAAGCTTTGTAATAGTATGCAATAAACATTCTATCCTAATAAATGATTTGGTTTGGTGCTGAATCACTTGAATTTTTTTCTCTGTTGTCTGCAAGTAAGTGTCTTGCCTCGACCTTTGTTGTGGGTGTGAGTAAATAAATTAGAAAACGTTTTTTTCATATCCTCTTCAACAAATGTTTATGTGTGATAAGTTTTCAGAAAGTATCTATAGATATGACGAAATCAAGTTATAGAAGAGTTCTTTTTCAAAAATTAAGATGAAAATATTGTTGTTGTAAGACACGGAAGTTTAGTGAGGTCCGCAATCGTCACTCACTGAAATCAAAGTCCTCGTAAAACTGAATAAATAGTACCAATTTTTATTGGTATTATCATAATTAATAGAGCAATGAATATTATATGTGGCCATGAATTTTAAAATATCGGAAGCGGCCATGTATTTCATGTGGCCATGAACTTCCTTTCTTGTCTACATGACATTTTTGTCAGCGAGAGTCTGAGAGACCTTTTTTTCTCTATGAGTGTGACTGGTATTTTTATAAGTAGAATTGAGAAGAAAAAAAAATAATTAAGAGGAAAGAAGAAAAGTTAAAAAGAAAATTCCTCTTGATTTTGTAGAGGACAAAAGTCTTCTACTTTTTTCTCATTTTCTGTTTTTTAGAAGAAACCAGAATATTTAAGATTCTACTTGATTGGTACATTTTCAGAAAAAAAGGTTCTGTCTTTTCTTTTCGAGGTTTTCAATCACACCCTATATAGTAGTCCCACGCCTATTTTTTTTTGGCTCTTCTTAGTGTCTTTTTCTTTGTGAGGTCCAGGGTAATATAAAGAGTATTCCGATGAAAATAAAAATATCGGTTGCCGAACAATTCTTTAAAATAATTATATATGAATATTAATTTTCGGTGAAGATAATCTTCTATGGCACAACAATCAATGCCAAACCTCTTTTTCATCTACAATGGTGTAGAATACTCCAAAAAATTCTAATCTTTATAACAGTACTAATATTGTACTCTCTTTTGAGTTTTTTTTTAATAAAAATTGGTATTTTAGATTATTAAATAATAGTTTATGCAAACTTTAAAAAACATTAATTAAAAGTATTTAAATTCTGAATATTATTGGTTTATATGTATTGAAAAATAGTTAATATTAAAAAATAATGCATTAATAACTTGCTAATTATTTTTTAATTTGTGTGAAAAAGCCAAAACATCAATCTTCATGGAAATAATTTTTATCAATTATTAGTATTAAAAAAAATTGAACTAATCAAAATTCTACATGTGTCTTTAGAATCTATAGAGAGTTTCTTCGTGTAAAATTTCATTTGTCTTTCTCTCATACTTTTTCAATTTTTTCTTTTATTTTTTATTTAGTTTTATTTAGTAGAACTCCATTAGATATCTTCCATTAGAGATATTGGATATCTCCATTGGAGATAGCTTTAACATTACCCCTTTTTTTTTTAATAATGTCATCCTTTAGGGTTGGTTAGGTTTTGAGTTAAAGCAACCGTTTAAAACATGCATGTTTAAACGCCAATTTTTGTGGATTCTTTTTCAACTATATAAACATCATTCCATCTTGATCTCCTTAGAAATTATAAACCAATTTTAACAAATTCTATAGATGGCAAAACAAGGAGCTTTGTCTTGTCTCCTCTCATGTCTCCTTGGCTTGTTGTTCTTGAGTTCAGTCTTAGCAGTCATAAATGGTCATCAAGAAAAACAGGTATATATATATATATATATATATATATATATTATGATTATCAATACTTATCAAAATCTCTTTTTTCTACCATTATACATGATAATATGTAGTGTTGATGATTATTGATGAAGGTGTATATAGTCTACATGGGTTCACTTCCTTCACAAGTGGACTACACACCAATGTCCCACCACATGAGTATTCTTCAAGAGGTCACTGGAGAAAGGTGTAATTTAATTAATTTATTCTCTAATCATGACTCGTATTAATAAAAGATTTATACTGTTATATTATATATGTAGATTCTAACAAGTTGTATATACTCTAGTTTGATCGGAAGTCGTTTGGTGAGAAGTTACAAGAGGAGTTTCAACGGGTTCGCGGCCCGACTCACCGAGTCAGAACGAGAACGAGTAGCCGGTAATTAAGTGTTCTTCGACCGAGACACATTTTATGTAGAAATTGGTTAAAAGGGTAACTAATTAGAACAATTTTTTTATGTTATTTTAGAAATGGAAGGAGTTGTGTCTGTGTTCCCGAACAAGAAACTAAAACTCCAAACGACGGCGTCTTGGGATTTCATGGGGCTAAAGGAAGGAAAAGGAACGAAGCGGAATCTGCCTATGGAGAGTGATACAATTATTGGAGTATTAGACGGTGGAATTTGGCCGGAATCCGAAAGCTTTTCCGACAAAGGCTTTGGTCCTCCTCCAAAGAAATGGAAGGGCATTTGTGCCGGGGGTCAAAACTTCACATGTAACAAGTAAATTTAATTTCTCTCTCTTTAAAACTTTGTAAATATATGTTGGAAGTTGATCGAACTTCACCTTGTTTGCAAAGTATATTTGCATCGTGGATAGCCTAAACATACAAATCATCTTTTCATATTATTTCACATAGAAGTAAATAAAATTTAATGCCAATTGGTAAACGGTAGTGTAAATTAAATCTTTTAAATAAAATACTTTCTTTTGACCAAAAAAAAAAAAAATATTTTCTAGCGTAAAAAAATACAATATATTATTTCACATATAGGTATATAGAGTTTGCGTTTACAAACTTTACATACCTTTTGTATTAGTGCATCAGTTACCAATGAGCTCAAACTTTTTTTTTAACACTTTTAGACAAATTTCATTTGTTGAACGTAAATGCCAAATGCAAATAAAAGGAAAACACATCGACAATATGAAAATATTTGATATTCACTAGTGTAATTTTTTTGTTTCTTTGAGTTTCTTTTTTCACATGTAAACGTAAATGTAAATATCACCTTTCGAGGCCTAAGTATAGTCTAGGCAACTCTACGTGAGCCAGAAGCTTTGACTTTAGGGGTTGAATCAAAAGCCTCTTGCCTGTTTTGATATGTTAGTCATTTTACAGCAAACTGATTGGAGCAAGACACTACACACCCGGAGACGCTAGGGACTCTAGTGGCCACGGTACACACACGGCGTCTATTGCGGCTGGGAACGCAATCGCGAACACCAGCTTCTTTGGGATCGCCAAAGGAACGGTGAGAGGTGCGGTTCCAGCAGCTAGAATCGCGGCTTACAGAGTCTGCGCCGGAGAATGTAGAGATGACAAAATACTGGCTGCGTTTGATGACGCCATTGCCGACGGTGTTGACATCATAACCATCTCTATAGGTGATATTAATGTGTATCCGTTCGGGAAAGACCCGATCGCAATTGGAGCTTTTCACGCTATGTCCAAAGGGATCCTCACTGTGAACGCGGCTGGTAACACTGGTCCGAATATTGCCTCGACCACGAGCTTAGCACCGTGGATGCTAGCTGTTGCAGCCAGCACCACGAACCGTGTATTTGTCACCAAAGTGGTTCTTGGCGACGGCAAAACACTTGTCGTACGTATCAAGTAACCCTCTCATTTTTGTTATCATAGTCTCTTTGTCCTTTAATTCTGTTTTCTTGTTTGTTTGTTTGGTCTTAATAGGGAAGATCAGTGAATGGTTTCGATATGCAAGGAAAAAAATTCCCTCTGGTGTATGGAAAATCTGCTGCTTTGTCGGCCTCCCAAGCGAAATGCGCAGAGTAACTTCCTCCACAAGCAATACCATGCGTAAAGCGTATGACCTAGAAATACTATCAAATTTCTGATTGGTGATAATGAGATTTGTTTCTTTTAATTTATTTTTAGGGATTGCAATCCAGATTGTCTCAACGCATCTCTGGTGAAGGGAAAGATCTTGGTGTGCAATACATCTTTTCCATATGTAGCCTATACTAAGGGAGCTGTTGCAGCTATTTTTGAAGATGGTTCAGACTGGTCCCAAAACGAGGGTTTACCTGTATCTGGCTTACAAGAAGATGACTTTGAATCTCTCGTCTCTTACACTAAGTCCGCAAAGTAAACAGTCATCTTCATTCTCTCCGTTGAATCACACGCTTTTGTTGTGTTATATGCTTCTCTTGATTCTCATTTTCTTGGCTTTGATTCTTTAGTTCCCCTAAAGCGGCTGTTCTAAAATCTGAGGCAATCTTTAATCAGATCGCTCCTAAAGTTCTTTCCTTCTCTTCTCGCGGACCAAACATCATCGTTGCTGATATTCTCAAGGTACATAGATATTCGTTATGCTTAGATTTATCTTTTAATTTTGTTTTTTTATGATCTGAGAAAGTGGTGAATGAAAATGCAGCCGGATATAACAGCACCAGGACTGGAGATTTTGGCTGCAAATTCACTTAAGGCATCGCCGTTTTATGACAACACATATGTGAAATACTCTGTTGAATCCGGAACTTCAATGTCTTGTCCACACGTTGCAGGCGTAGCCGCCTATGTGAAGACGTTTTATCCTAAATGGTCGCCTTCGATGATAAAATCTGCGATTATGACTACAGGTAAGAAAATTTTGATCTTAAGTAATAAAACATACTTTCTTGTCTCGCAAGAAAACCGTCGACTTTTGTTCATGCTCTGGTTTTTAATCAATCTCGCAGCTTGGTCGATGAATGCTTCTGAAACTGGCTATGCATCAACAGAGTTTGCTTATGGAGCTGGTCATGTAGACCCAATAGCTGCTACTAATCCTGGACTAGTCTATGATATAACCAAAGCAGACTACATTGCCTTTCTCTGTGGCATGAACTACAATGTGACTACGGTGAAACTCATCTCCGGTGAAGCTGTCACTTGCACTGAAAAATTCTTACCGAGAAACCTCAACTATCCA
Source organism: Arabis hirsuta (assembly GCA_964056655.1). NCBI lineage: Eukaryota > Viridiplantae > Streptophyta > Magnoliopsida > Brassicales > Brassicaceae > Arabis > Arabis hirsuta. The sequence goes on from OZ053302.1 coordinate 33,196,948, forward strand.
TCAATGTCGGCTAAATTGTCGAGACCTAATAGCTCTTTCACCGTCACTTTCAACAGGACCGTCACCAACGTTGGTACACCAAACTCTACATACAAAGCAAAAGTTGTCTTAAATCACGGATCTAAGCTCAACGTCAAGGTCTCGCCGAATGTTCTAACTATGAAGTTGTTGAACGAGAAGCAGTCTTTCACTGTGACTGTTACAGGCAGCGGTCTCGACCCAAAGCTGCCTTCGTCTGCAAGTCTAATCTGGTCTGATGGGACTCATAATGTGAGAAGCCCCATTGTTGTCTATACTTTTGACTTTGCTTCACCACCACCATAGCCATAGCCGTTATCATAAATCATTATTGTTGATGTTATAATCTTTCTATGTTTTAGTTATATTAATGCTCTATGTTTTCTTGGCTTTCTATACATGTGTTGATGTCTTAGAACATTGAGTAACATTCCGCACTGAAGTTTTACTTGTTTTTTTTAGTTTATTTAGCATTCCACAAACATTCAACATGTTTGGAACAACGTTTGGCAAGTTTAACGGTGGGGAAAAAACATTTAGGTCTAAATCAAGCTTTAAGGAATCCAAATATGCTGTTTGGTGAGCAAACTGACTGTGTTAACCATCCTATACAATGAAGAAGTGTATATATATCTTTAAACATATAATTATTTTCAATTCAAAATCATGCTTTTAATAGTCAAATCGCAGAAACTTTCAAGTTTGTACCAAAATCCTCAATGCATTTATGGTAACACGAAATTTGATCGAAGAAATTTTGTTTTGGTATTTGAATAGATTTTAGTGGTGTGATTTTAATGTATTTTGCTTTTATCTTAGTAGTGGTAGTCAAATAAAAATTAATATCTATATGATTTATTTTTATTCTCCAAACTATTCATTATTACAATTCAATTCTATGAAAGATATTATATATATACTAGAATAGGATCCGCGTTAATACGTGGATAAACATATAAAAAAATATTAATATAAAAATTTAAGTTTTAATTAGTAACCCGTTTCATTACAAAATATTTTAAAATATTTAAATATGGATCTCAAACTATTAAATTTTAATTTATATCTTAATTCTCATGTCCTAATTCATATTATGCACACCGAAAAATATATATATATAAATGGAATTCAAATCATATTCTTAATAACAAAATCAAATATTCTTACACATTATGAATTTATATTAACTATATAATAAAATCTTATAACAATTAAAATACTATAAAGCTAAATTATAAAACAATAAATTTATGTAAATAATTTCATAAAATGTTAAAAACATATTAAAATATTTTATTATATTTTTATCAAACATTATATATAAAAATATGATTGATAAATAGTATTGATGTCATCGGTTTATTTTTCATAGAGATTTATACTCGTCAAATCTTACACTTTTGGATATAAACAGTAAATAAATTATAATTATTTAATAACATGTATAAATTTTCATTTTATATAATTTTCTTTTATAACATTGAAAAGTATAGGTAGAAGATTTATATTTTCTTTGTAATATTCTATAACTATGTTTATAGATTTTTTTTATTTAGTATGTTTGTGCATATAATAAGATATATATATATGTACGTATATATCAACAATTGTATTAATATTGATAGTATGTTTATATTACTCAAGATATTTATACATATATATATCCTGAATATCATAAAACTTATAAAGTATTAATGTTTCAAAATATTAATATGTAACCAGTAGATTTGGTAAAAACTGCAATTTTTTTAGATACAAAAAACATCAAAGTTGTTTGCAAAAAAGAAAAACAAAACATTAAGCGTTTCGGACACATTTCTCACAGTTCCTTATTACTGTGGTAGATTCCTCGCGGTCAATTGCCCTTGATCAAGGTTAAATACATTGACTTCGAATAGTTAACTTTCATGTGACAATATGTAAAGTTCATTCACCATATCAGCTAATTTAACTGCCCTAATAATTAAACTAAACTCCAATATATTTTTACCACGTGGAAAATAATTTATATAAATGGTTTTTTTGTTCCTTCTTATCCTCATGAATGGTAGTGACTTAAATGAAAGTGGAAAAAAACATTTAATTGTAATATTTATAGCCTATCCATCTAATTTTTTTTTTTTTATATAGTTTTCAGTATGAAAATCAAAAATCAAAGAGAAATTGATGTTGAGAAATAAGCCTATTTCTATACTCTGATTTCTGTGAGAATCTAAGTTTAATGATCAATAATATAAGAACACAAATTTATAATCTGTCAAAGGAAAACTTTTATTAGAAACTGAGTTTGATTACAAGTAATTCCTAATCACTTGTATTTTTCAAATGCAGGTTTGCTTACACACTGGAAACACAAAGAAACTCTGAAAAATTCCCTAAAACTCACCCCCTTCCTTCTGATCTTGTTCTCCTTCTTTATATAGATTCTACATCTATTATTCCGGCTTGTACTAGGTTTTTGATATGCATTTGGGTTTTGTATGAGACAATTTCGTAATGGACCTGATCTTGGCCCACGGCCCACAAAATAAGTGGTCCAAAACCTTATCCCACAAACTCCACCTGGTTTTGGAGACACGACAACCCTAGCTCATTTCTTTCGCAGACCCCCAAGCATTTCTTTTCCTCCTAAAGAACCGCCGACCACTTTTCCTCCTTCTCTCCTTCGATGCGGCGATGACGATGAACCGCAGCCATGACCGTTTCCTCTGGCGTCATTCTCATTTACCGGAATCGCCGGCTTCTTCTCTTTCCAGTGGAGATTCTTGCAGCCGCCGTAGTCGACCCTCACAACAGCCGATGCGTCGCCGGTTTTTGCAGCAGTCGTCGCCGATCCTCGCACCAGCTGCGTCTTCAGAAGCTCCGGCTTCTTCTTCTTCGTCGGATCCGCTGATTCTCGCCGTCCTTTCTCCAGCCGAAGCCTTTGGTCGTAGCTCTCATCCGAATCCGTCGACTTCGGGTCTTCCAAACCCGATCGGTTCTGGCTTCCTTTAGCTGGCCGGAGATATCGTAAGTCCCTTTTCCAGTCTTCCAAAAAACCCAATCGAAGCATCTGTCGAAATCCCCTTGTTAAGCGACTTGAAGAAACACATTTCTTCCTCTTCGGATTTCTCCTTCTGGTAAGCATAAACCTCTTCTAGTTTCTCCCTTTGACCTCTCGCTTTCCTCAAATGCGAAACCCTTGAAATTGAATCCTTCAACTTCTGATTTCAGGTTTGACTCCACCTTGAACCGATGTCCTCTTCACTCGGTTCTTCCTTTAGCCTCAACAGGTTACTCGCTGGTCTATCTTTCCTTTACCGTATCATCACGCCTTTTACTTTTTCAGAATCAAACGGACCTGACCCGTTTTCTCTTCTGTTTTGCGAGAGTCCCATGATGATATCGAGTTACCTGGAGCTGTCGCTGGCCTCACGCGACGTTGAGCAGATCACAACACAAGCTAAACTTCGGTCCAGGTAAAGCTTTTGTTAAGAAATCTGCTGGGGTTTTGCTAGTATGTATCTTTGCTAGGTTGATGGTTCCTAGTTCTACTGAATCCCGAATGTGATGCCATTTTGTTGCTACATGCTTTGTCCTTTCATGATGTACTGCATTCTTAGCTAGAGAAATAGCACTTTGAGAATCACAATGAATTGTAACACACTTGCCTTTAAAACCTAGCTCGTCACAAAAATCTTGCATCCATATCGCTTCCTTAGCTGCAGTAGATAGGGCCATATATTCTGCTTCTGTGGTTGATAATGCAACAACTGATTGCAACGTAGAACGCCAACTTACTGTGTTTCCCCAAACCTTAAACACATATCCAGTTACTGATCTTCTCTTGTCAAGATCAGTGGCATAATCTGAATCACTAAAACCTTCAACACTGAAATTACCTTGTTTAGTGAATGTAAGTCTAGTTTTTAATGTACCTTTAAGATACCTTAAAAACCCACTTAACAACCTCCCAATGTTGCCTTCCTGGAGCTGACATAAATCTACTAATAACACCAACTGCAAACCCCAAATCTGGCCTTGATCCAATCATGGCGTACATCAAACTTCCAACTGCACTAGCATAGGGAATTTCGTCCACGAATCTAGCCTCCTCTTCTCTTTCTGTATTACTTAAGCTTTTGTGCTTAAAGTGAGTAGCTATAGGTGTAGTAACAGGTTTTGAATCAATCATTCCAAAAACCTTTAATACTTTCTCTATATAGCTTTCCTGTGACAGTATGAGAACTCCTTTCTCTCTGTCTCTTATGATATCCATTCCTAGGATACGAGAAGCCTTACCTAGATCCTTCATCTCAAACTCCTTGTTTAGGCTCTCTTTCACTCACCTAATCTCATCCTTGTTTCCAGAAGCTATTAGCATATCATCTACGTAGAGGAGTAGATAAATGGCATTAGGTGTGTTCACATTCCTCATATAAATGCAGATATCCTTGCTGTTTTTGATAAATCTTTCTTTCTTCATAAAAGTATCAAATCTCTTATTCCATTGTCTAGGAGACTGTTTTAGTCCATAAAGAGATTTTTTCAGAAGACACACTTTATTTTCATCACCCCTTTTGATGTATCCTTCAGGCTGTTCCATTATAATCCTCTTATCTAAGTCACCATGTAGAAAAGCTATTTTTACGTCTAGCTGCTCCAATTCCCAATCCAAGTTAACCACAATAGACAACATTATCCGTATGGATACATGTTTCACTACCGGAGAAAAGATCTCATTGTAGTCAATTCCTTCCTTCTGGGAAAAACCTTGAGCAACCAATCTGGCCTTGTGCCTTTTCTCTTCAACCCCCGAGATGCCTGGTTTCAACCTGAATATCCATTTACAGCCCACCGTTTTCTGATTTAATGGTCTTTCAATCAGGATCCAAGTCTGATTTCTAAGTAAAGAGTCAATTTCTTCATCAGTTGCACCATTCCATAACTTACTTTCCTTTCCTCTCATTGCTTCTGAAAACGTTTTTGGTTCCATAACCTCTATCTCTTCAGCAACTGCAAGAGCATAAGCAACAAAACTACCATCTTCATATCTTGAAGGACGTTTAACATCCTTTCTCCTCATTCTTTCTTGGGCTAGGACACCCTCTCCTATGTTTGTTTCTCCATCATTGATCGAATCCTCACTGTCTGGATCTGATGGAGAGTGTCCGATCCAGTGTCTTCAGCTTCTGTATTTTCAACTGAGTCTGTACCAGATTCAGATTCCTCTGAGTTTTCCATACTGTCACTTACTCCACCTTGAGCTGAATTTTCGTCAGTTACTGTAGCAGTAGGTGTAGGTCCTCTGATTAGTTGTGCACTAAAAGAAACCTTCTTCTTTTATTTACCCTTAGTCTCAGATTCCGAGTTTGCAACCTCTGAACCAGATTCTTTTGGATTATTCAATGTGTGTTTATAGAGCTCTATTTCGTTAAACACCACATTTCTACTTGTAATGCACCTGCCTTCATCATCCAACCAGACCCTGTATCCTTTTATGCCAAAAGGATATCCCATGAAAACTCCCTTCACAGCCCTAGGACTAGTCTTGTCCTGTACTATATGAACAAACGCTGAGCACCCAAACCTCCTTAGGTGTGTTAGATCAGGCTTAGTACCAGACCTTACTTCCTCTGGTAACTTAAAATCAATAGAAGAATTAGGAGACCTATTTATCAAGTATACTGCTGTAGATGTAGCTTCTGCCCAGAATTCCTTCGCTAAACCAGTTTCTGCCAACATGCACCTAACTTTATCCATGATTGTCCTGTTTAATCGTTCTGCTACACCATTCTGTTGAGGTGTGTAAGTGCATGTTCTATGTCTTTTAATGCTTAATTCCTTGCATAGATTATCAAACTGATTATTGCAGAATTCTAACCCATTGTCTGTCCTTAGGCACTTGACCTTCTTGTTTGTCTGCATTTCAACTGTTGTTTTCCACTCTTTAAACTTGCTGAAAGCTTCATCTTTTGATTTCAGAAAGTAGACCCATACCTTCTTAGAGTAGTCATCTATAATGCTCACAAAGTATCTGCAACCACCAAGACTTGGAGGGTTTGTAGGAGAGCCCCAAAGATATGAGTGTACATACTCCAAAATCTCTGTAGTAGTGTGTTTAGCGGCTGGAAAAGGCTGTTTGTGAGACTTGCCTAACACACAACTATCGCATAAGCTAAGTTTTTTTCCCTTAAGATCTGATATATATCCTTGTTTGCTAAGAATTTTCATATTCTTAGAACTCATATGTCCCAGCCTAGAGTGCCATATATCAGTCATGTTGGCATGTTCTTTTACTGCATTAGCTTCTGCTCCAACTACTGTACCTTGTAAGTAGTATAAACCGTTTTCATATTTTCCAGAAGAAACCTTCTTGCCATCTTTGTAGTAATGCTGCATTCCATTACCACCTTCATACTTACAGCCATTTTTGTCAAGCATACCTACTGAAATCAGACTTTTATCAAAATCAGGCATATATCTAACATCGCATAAGATAACTTCTGACCTGTCCGGATTGATGATTCTGATTTTTCCCATTCCCTTAACTTGACTGATGGTTTTGTTTGCCATTCTAACCTTAGTTCCATCAAACTCTTCCAAATCAAACAGCTGGTTTTTATCTGGAGTCATGTGGAAAGTGCAACCCGAGTCAAGGATCCATTCTCCATTAGACGCAACTATGCAAACTGTCAAAACCATAGGTTGTGGCACTTCCAGAACCACATTTGCAGATTCAGGTTTTCTCTGTCCTTTCTCTGGACACTCTCTCTTCCAATGTCCCTCTTTTCCATATATAAAACATCCTCCTTTGTTTGCTGCATCAGATTTTGATTTAGATTTAGATCTTCCTCTGCTTTTAGATCGCCCTCTGTAGTTGTTTCGTTTGTCTGACCTTCCTCTCGAACCAACATACAAACTGTCTGAACCCGAATGTCCTTTATGCAGTTTTCCTTTCTCCTTAAGTTCCATCTCTTTGTCATAAGCAGCGTTTATGACTTCATCCACAGTGATGGTTTCTTTGCCTGTCCCATATTTCAGGGTGTGTACCAATGGCTCAAAGGGAGGAGGTAGACTAGAGAGAACATGTATAGCTTGGTCTTCCTCAGAGATTTCAACCTTTAGGCTGGCCAAATCAGCAACCAATTTCAGAAAGGTATCTACGTTCTCCTCTATAGATTTACCTTCTTCCATTTTGAAACTTGCAAACCTTTGTTTCAAGTAAATCCGGTTTGGTAATGAATGAGTCTGATATTCTTTTTCCAGAGCCTTCCACATGCCAAGGGCAGTGGTTTCCTTCATTACCTTCCTTAGGATTCTGTCGCTAAGGCAAGTAGCGATTAGATTCCTTGTCCTTAGATCCTTTTCAGCTTTCTTAGGATCCACTATTGTCTGTTTGACTGCTAGAGCTGTTTCGCCTTCTTTTAACACCTCTTTTGTAGTAAAGGATGTTCAATCCTCACTCAAAACTGTCAACAGACCCTGAATTTCCAGCTGACCAAGTAATTTGAAATTCCATAATCCAAAATCGCCTGATCCATCAAAGTTCTCCATCTCAAACCTACCTGGTGTAGGATCCATATTGACTTGTTCTTTGTTTCCTCTTGCATATAACCACAGCCGAAGTTTATCTTCAAGAGCCTTGTCTGATTCTTCCCAAACCTTGAAGATCCAGACCCAACACAACAAATCAGTTTGATGTCCAATAGCCCTTTAAACAGATAAGTTTTTCTTATATCTTTAAACCTAGATTCTCTGCACTCGCACCTGGAAAGCTCTGATACCACTTGTTGAGAAATAAGTCTATTTCTATACTCTGATTTCTGTGAGAATCTAAGTTTAATGATCAATAATATAAGAACACAAACTTATAATCTGTCAAAGGGAAACTTTTATTAGAAACTGAGTTTGATTACAAGTAATTCCTAATCACTTGTATTTTTCTAATGCATGTTTGCTTACACACTGGAAACACAAAGAAACTCTGAAAAATTCCCTAAAACTCACCCCCTTCCTTCTGATCTTGTTCTCCTTCTTTATATAGATTCTACATCTATTATTCCTGCTTGTACTAGGTTTTTGATCTGCATTTGGGCTTTGTATGAGACAATTTCGTAATGGGCCTGATCTCACTACAAGAAAACAGCCACTATTCCGACGGCCAATATTTCCGTCGGAATTTTCCGACGGAAAACCGACTCATTTGCGACTAACATTTAGTCCGTCGGAAATCCGTCGCAAAATTCCGACGGACTACCGACGATTTTATCTACCGTCGGTATTCCGTCGGAAATCCGTCGTTACTGTCGTAATATTCTGACGACTTTCTGACGGACTACCAACGGAAATCCGATATTTTCGATGTCGGCAAATTTGAGTGGTTACCATTCGTTAGCGGTGGCCGATGGGATTGGTGGGGTGTTATGTCGGAGTTTTGTGACGGATTTCCGACGGAATTCCGACGGAATTCTGACGGAAATCCATTTTATATAAGTTCCTTCGTTTCTTCGTTCATTCATAACACAATTTTACAAATCAAAAAAATTTGTTAGCGATGAGTTCATATTTTCGGTCTTGGATGGACGAGCCAATGATGGATATGGGCTCGAACTTATTAACATCCGCTTACGCTGCAGGTATATGCGAGTTCATGAATTTACCCAGAAACCAAGATGCAACAAAAAAAGGTCAGGATATCAAATGTCCATGTTCTAATTGCTGTAACAGAATTAGTGTTGCGGTTCATACTGTTTGGAATCACTTATATAGATATGGATTTAGGCCGGGATATAAGGTTTGGTTTTTACATGGAGAAAGCAATTACGAATATGGTCGTACTAGTAGTAATGCACCTTATTTTCCGGATAGCGTAGAAGAACGTAGAACGGAAGTAGATGTTGGGGTAAGTACGGTTGCGATGGTTAACGACGCGTTTAGAGAGAATTTGCAGTCGGGTGGTTATGAGGGTGATAGGGTTGAAGAACCTAATTTAGAAGCTCGAAGGTTTTTTGATATGTTAGACGCATCAAAGCAACCACTGTACAGCGGTTGTAGGGAAGGGCATTCACCGTTATCTTCTGCTAGTAGGATGATGAACATGAAGACCGATTACAATTTGTCCGAAGAATGTGTTGATGCATTCGCCGAGTTTGTGAAAGATGTTTTGCCAGAGGATAATCTTTCTCCAGCATCATACTACGAGGTCCAGAAACTTGTTGCCGGTCTTGGTTTTCCCTACCAGATAATAGATGTGTGCATCGACAACTGCATGCTATACTGGAGAGAAGATGAGAACAGAAACAAATGTAAATTTTGCCGTAAACCACGGTTCCAAGACACAAGTGGCAGAGTGAAGATTCCTTTCAAACGGATGTGGTATTTACCATTAACAGAGAGGTTGAAGAGGCTGTATCGATCAGAACGCACTGCTAAGGGTATGAGATGGCATGCAGAGCATAATCAAGATGGAGATATTACGCATCCTTCTGACGCAGAAGCGTGGAAACACTTTCAATCGGTATATCCAGATTTCGCATACGAACGCCGAAATGTATACCTCGGCTTATCCACTGATGGTTTCAACCTATTTGGAAAGCATGGAAGAAAATATTCATTCTGGCCGGTCATCGTAACACCTTACAATTTGCCTCCTTCTATGTGCATGCGGCGAGAGTTCCTGTTTCTCTCAGTTCTAGTTCCTGGGCCAGATCATCCAAGATGATCACTCGATATATTCCTCCAACCATTGATCTATGAGTTGCCGATGTTGTGGGAGCATGGTGTTGAGGCATTTGATGTTTCAATCCAGCAGAATTTCAACATGCGTGCGGTTCTTATGTGGACCATAAGCGATTTTCCGGCGTACGGTATGTTATTTGGATGGACAACGCATGGAAGATTGGCATGTCCTTATTGCCAAGACAATACTTCAGCATTCCAATTGCAGAACGGAAGGAAGACTTCATGGTTTGATTGCCATAGGTGTTTTTTGCCAGTAAATCATCCATATCTAGATTAGACTTGCCATTGATTTGTTCAAGGACATCTCTTCATGTTTTGCCTAATGGTAGATTGCCGATGCCTGCGTACCGGTTAGACGCGGGTAAGAAGGAAGTTTTCTTTGAATGGATTAAAAATTTTGTTAAATTTCCTGACGGCTACGCATCTAATCTGCGTAATTGCGTGGATTCGACGGAAGGGAAGTTTATTGGAATGAAGAGTCATGATTGTCATGTTGTGATGCAGCGTCTTCTTCCATTTGCATTTTCTAATCTTCTTCCACAAGACATCCATCAAGCAATTGGAGGTATATTTCATAATTTTCTTTAGTTTATTACTAATATAATGTTACTATATATGTACTAACTTGATTACTTTTCGTTTGTAGGAGTTGGGGCTTTCTTTCGAGATTTATGTTCACAGACACTAACAGCGGACGGGATCCGGTCTTTAGAGGCCAACATCCCGGTGCTCCTTTGTAATCTTGAGAAGATATTTTCACCGTCTTTTTTTGATGTTATGGAACATCTTCCTATTCACCTCCCACGAGAAGCAGCATTAGGAGGCCCTGTTCAATACCGATGGATGTACCCGTTCGAGCGTTACATGTTCCACCTGAAGAAAAAGGTAAAAAATTTGAGCAAAGTTGAGGGATCTATTGTTGCACAAAGTCTAAACGAAGAAGTATCACACTTTGCCGAATATTACTTTCCTTCGGATGTCCGGACTAAAGGTAGACGGCCGACGCGACATGATGATAGAGGTGAGAAAGTAGTGTATCCCGTGGTTGTACCTGAGTTGTTTGCGCAAGTGGGCCGCGTAAGTGGAAAAGGGAAGAAACGCATACTATCACCACAAGAGGTCACACATTTGCATACATATATCCTCAGAAATTGTGACGAACTTGGAGAGTATGAAAGGTACACCATTTCTCATACTAAATTTGTGCAATTATTTGTCTTCATCTAATAACAATTGTTATGTTACAGGATATACATGTCCCTAGCACAAACTTACCATGTTGATAAGACAGATTCCAAACTTGCTGTATTAAAAGATGAAGAATTTCCGGAGTGGTTGAAATTTTTTGTACGTTAAATATAACTCCTCACTCTTATTTTATAAGGTTTTCACGTTCATATGTTATTGATTGCTTACTTATATTGTTTTTAGGTTTCCGAAGGTTTAGCAAGTGGTCAAACTCTCCCGACATGGTTAGTGGAGTTTTCTCATGGTTTACGCAGCACCGCGACTTCATATCCGAGATTTTGCACTAGGGGATATTCGTTCAGAATTCGTGACGAAGGACGTCAAAGGCCAACTTCGGACAATGGTATTTTGGCGCAATCAGGTGATACCATGTACTATGGCCATTTAAAAGAAATCTTGGAAATCCACTATCCAGGAATGTTGGACTTGAGGTACATTGTGTTTATGTGCGATTGGTATGATCCATCCAATGGTAGTGGGGTTCGAATTGACCGTCTTGGTGTTATTTCGATAAATTCAAGCCGGAAATTACATCATTACGATCCATTTATCCTTGCATCTCAAGCAGACCAGGTATCAATATATTGATAGGTTTTCCGTTATATTTATACGTTAGGTTTTGTTATTCTTGTATATTAACAACATCCATCGTTAATGAATAGGTTTGCTACATTCCATATCCTCGAGTTGGGCGGAGGACAGATCCTTGGATGACAGTAACTCCAATTAATCCGCGAGGAAAAATATATGGAGTTCCAGAACATGATGCTCTACAAGTATCGCGAACCAACCAAATGTCACATGTTGAGGAGACGGATAACATTGACCTTGTCACTGATGTCACACATATCGGCGATGATCTAGTGCATTCGGATGAAGATGAACTACGTGAAGAATTTGACGACGATTCAGACTCCATCCCTAGTGAAGGTTCATCAGAAGAGTCAGATTAATAATTTATAAATAAATGTTTGTTTACCAATGTTGCACTATAACACCTATGCGTTTCCTCTAATATAATGTACTTTACGGTAATATCCGCCAGAATCATTTATTAAATTTGCCGCCGGATTTCCGCGGGATAAAAGCTGTTCTAATTTTCGGACGACATAACGACGGAATTAGTTCCGTCGGAATTCCGATGTCGGCAAAGTTTGAGTGGTTACCATTGCGTTATCTTCGGCCGATGGGACTGGCGGGGTATTATGTCGGAGGTTTCTGACGGATTTCCGACGGTTTTCCGTTCTATATAAGGTTCCTCATACGTTCATTCCTGTCAACAACACAAATAATGTCTTCTAACTCTCCTAATGAAGACTCAAAAATCGTGGCAAACCACTTTCTACTTCCAAAATACTCGTGGGAAACCGAAACCCAATGCGACACACACACTGAAGAGATACCCACTTACTCGTGGGAATTTGATACGGTCTCACCAATCTCAATCGGAGATTCTTCATCAACAATAGTGCCGGACAGCCAGTGCTTGCCAAACATCTCGTGGGAAACGCAATCTCAGTGCGACAAATATCCAGACACGAAGAGTGTTCTCGAAGACGTACAACCATCTCGCTTGATTGAAACGTCAGATACTTACGGTGGAAGTACTTCAAATGAATGTAAGGATCACTACTATGATTATGAATTTGCCCAGAGACCAGAAAGTCCGAACTTAAATATAGATGTTGATGCAATCAAAAGAGATGTTTGCGGCGGATATTTAGAAGGTACACCGAAGAATAAAAAGGATCAGTACAATGATGATGAATTTGCCCAAAGACCAGAAAGTCCGAACTTAAATATAGATGTTGATGCAATCGAAAGGGAATTTTGCAAAGGATATGTAGATTCTCCGCCAAAGAAAAAAAAGGGAAAAAAAAGTTTCAGGTTCTAACAAAAGGTAAGTTTGGAGTGGATACAGAGACATATGTTTTTCAAACTTTAAAATAAATAAATTTCCTTTCGGCTTTTGTTTTTTATCTGTTATAAAATTTTGTTGTGTAAATCTTTTATTCAATTCCCGGATAAATTTAAAATAATTTATGAATAAATGTTTGGACATTTTTTTTAACTCTGCAATCGGATCACCACGCGGACTTTTAAGCGATAGATTTTTCACAGTTTTCCGACGGATTATAATTTTTATTTTTAAAACAGATATATGATATTAAAATAAAAATACAATCCGTCGGAAATCCGTCGGTATTTTTGACGGATTTCCGACGGATTTAATATTTTATATAATATAAAACAAAACCGTATAAAAAAAAAAATTAATTTAATAAAAAATTACGATCCGTCGGAAATCCGTCGGTATTTTTGACGGATTTCCGACGGATTTAATATTTTATATAATATAAAACAAAACCGTATAAAAAAAAATTAATTTAATAAAAAATTACGATCCGTCGGAAATCCGTCGGTATTTTTGACGGATTTCCGTCGGATTTAATATTTTATATAATATAAAACAAAACCGTATAAAAAAAAAATTAATTTAATAAAAAATTACGATCCGTCGGAAATCCGTCGGTATTTTTGACGGATTTTCGACGGATTTAATATTTTAAATAATATAAAACAAAACCGTATAAAAAAAAATAATTTAATAAAAAATTACTGCCGCCTAAGAGCCTCGATCTCATCGAAACCCTAATTTCTGCCGCCTAAGAGCCTCGATCTCATCGAAAAAAGCGGGAAATTCCGTCGGATTTCCGTCGGAAACCTGTAATAAAACCACCGTCTTCTTCTTCGCATCGACAGAACGAAAAGTCGGAAAAAATCGAAAATCTCGCCGGAAATCGATCGATCCAAGCCGGAAACACGCCGGAATCACCAAATTCATCCACAATCTCAATCTCTATCAACAAATCATCAATCCAATGTAAGTTTTTCGAAGTTTTTTTTTGTAAATTATGAATTTAGAGAATTTTGTGAATTTGTTAGATTTAGGATGTTAAAAATTAATAGAAATGTAGAAATGTACGAGTTTAGGATGTTTGAAAAGTTTTGAATTTTGTAAATTTTGTGATTTAGAGAATTCTCGGGTTTATAAAATTTATTTACATTTTAATATGTATTTGTTATTTTTAGAAAATTATAAATATTTATAATTTAAAAATATTAGTAAAATTCTAAATTGTTGAAATTTTACTAATTTTTTTATTTGTTTAAATTACAAAATCCCAAATTCTGGATAAATCGTAAATATCTAAAACTTTAAATTACCAAATCTGAAATTCCAAAAATTTTCTAAATCTGTAAATTCCTAAATGTTCATATCTGAAATCCATAATCCAAATATCCCTAAATACCTATTTAGAGAAACCTCAATTTCTCACAATCCCTAACTCCCTAAAACCTTAATTTATGAAATCCCGAAATTCCATAAATTAATCCCTAAATTCCAAAATCCCTACTTCTCAAAATATCAATATCCTAAAATCGCTAAGTCCCCAATTCCCGTAAATTTTATAATTCGGAAATCTCAAAAATTCGATGTCGGCAAATTCTCAAAAACTGAAAATCCCTAAATCCGTAATGTAAATTAAATTATCTGTAAATTTATCTTTAAAATTTATGATTTAAATTTACATATATTTATATTTAATATCAGAATTTATATTTATATATGTAAGTAAATTTCAACGGTATGTAAACATTTTGGCAATCGTAGGGACTATGGGCGATTTCATCACTCTACTGGATCCGGTACTTCCAGTAGGGGAGGGAGTCAGTCGCATATCCCAGAGACTACCTTTCCAGATCCCCAACACCCGTCTCCTCCAATGGGTACACAGCCCTAAGCTCCCACGGCCATGACCATTGAGGAGTTTGTTTCGCAACCCGGACGGGATAGGTTGCCTCGCCTAGATCCTGACTTGCCACCTAACACGACCTGGTAAGTTTTATTTTAAAATGTATTTGATTATATTAACTTAAAAAAATATTTAACTAAATATTGTTTAGGTTTCAATTTTCGGGAAACGGGATTACGAGTTCGATCAACGCAATGACTAATTCGTTGATAACTTTCCCGTATCCCACATTTACTTCGATGCCGGTGGCAGACCAGGAGACCTGGTTTCGGCAATTTGCGGTATGTTTTTTTTTCCTATTAAGAATTTAGATTTTTATTTCCATTAAAATTGTCAATACTAATATGGGTACGTTTTTTTTTCCAGCAAGAATTTACTTGGGATCCACAGTTGACTTCCCGGGTCCGACGGGAGTTCTACAGAAAAGCCTCCCGGAAATATTCGTTGAAGATAAACGAATGGAAGGACATGTGGTACAAAGAGGGAAAAGTGCCGCGCAGATTGCAAGATAACCCCACATTATGGGGTGGACTACTTGCCCATTGGGAACAGGAGGAGACAAAAGCAAGCTCTGGAAAGAACTCGTCTAACCGGAACAGCGACCGGAAGGGGAAGGGACCGGCGACCCATAACCTCGGTGCGACGAGCAAAGCGTCACGTCTTCAGAAGCTGGTAATTTTATAAGTTTTACTAAAATTTTATTTATAACACTTCTCATATTTCTTTCATTATCTATGCCAACAGATGGAGAGGACCGGTGTGCGTCCGTCACATCTTGACTTGGTCAAAGATGCGCACACCAACAGAAATACGGGGGAAATTCAAGATCCCATTGCTCGTGAAATCGTGGAGAGCGTGGAGAGGCTGGGTGAGGAGTACCTCCAATCCCAACCAATCGTCGAAGGAACTCCCCCGACCACGGAAGTTCCTCTCGAGATGATCAACGAGTTTACCTATCAGGTTAGTAACACTGTCAATTTTAATTAAATTTTAAATAAATTTAAATATAAACAACTTACAACATTTATTGATTGATTTTTTTTCGTAGGTTGCGCCTAAGCACAGAGGTCGTGTGTTTGGCCTCCCGGAAGACAGTTCATCCACGTCCGTCAATTCTTACCGCTTTCATGCAGATAGTACGTTGAGGGCACAGAATGCCGAGCTTCTCGAGCGGGTGACCGGGTTGGAGGTACAACGCGCAGAAGATGCAGCTCGCTACGAGGAACAGCAGGCACGCTTGCAGGAACAGCAGGAAAGCATGCAGGCAATGGAAGAGCAGATGGCACGAATGCGGGAAATGGAAGAAAGGATGAACGAGTTCTTCCGTAACCGATAGATAACACGTTATGTAATATTTTAATTTTCTAAATCACTTTTAAAAATATTGAAACTTAATTTTAAATGTTGTTATTTTTATTTTTATTTTAATTTAATTTTAATTTATATTTAATTTTAATTTAATTTAATTTATTTTAATTTAATTTCATTAAATTTAATTAAATTAAATTTTTTTTTTAATAAATAAAATATCCGTCGGAAATCCGTCGGTATACGTAGCCGTCGGAAATCCGTCGGAAATCCGTCGGACAATGACATACTGACGGATTTCCGACGGAATTCTGACGGATTCCGGTTATTTCTTTTCCGTCGGAAATCCGTCAGTATTTCCGACGGAATTCCGACGGAATTTTATTTCCGACGAGATAGAACCGACGGCTTTCCGACGGTTTTGACCGTCGGAAATTTGCCTGTTTTCTTGTAGTGTCTTGGCCCACGGCCCACAAAATAAGTGGCCCAAAACCTTATCCCACAATTGAGTCAATATTTTTTCTTCCACTAATTAATTAAAATCCCTAGATATAAGTCCTAAAAATGTGAACACAATGTTATAATTTAATAGATACAGATACTGAGATACCAATAGAATTAAGTATGGTAAGACTTGATTTTATTTATAAGAAATAATTACACAAAATCAAAGAGGAATTGAATTTAGATTCTTTTAATTTGACCCGGTGCATGTATGATCTCTCTTATATAATATACATCTTTTCATGTTGATCTCCATAGAAATCAAAAGAAAATTACAGTAACCTTTAATTTTGTTTTTAAAGAAAATGACGAAATTACGAGCAGCTTCCTCTTGCCTCCTCTCATGTCTCCTTGTCTTGTTCTTGAGTTCAGCTTCAGCGATCACAGATGATCCTCAAGATAAACAGGTATGATCATCATAATATTGTTGATTTATTATCATGATCTCTTGTTTTTCCGTATGACCATCCATTAATACATGATGATAATGTTGATGATTATCGATGAAGGTGTATATCGTCTACATGGGTTCACTTCCTTCTCGACCGGACTACACACCAATGTCCAATCACATGAGTATTCTTCAAGAGGTCACTGGAGAAAGGTGCAATTTGATTAATTGTTTCTCTAATCATGATTAGTTAATAATTATTTTAAAATATTGTTATGAAGACTCTAATAAGTGAAATACTTTCTAGTTCGATCGAAGGTCGTTTGGTGAGAAGTTACAAGAGGAGTTTCAACGGTTTCGCGGCCCGACTCACCGAATCAGAACGAGAACGAGTAGCTGGTGAGTGTTCTTCGACCGAGACACATTTTATGTTGAAATGGTATTATAAAGGTTAAAAGTTTAAACCCTTTTTGTGTTGATAGAAATGGAGGGAGTTGTGTCTGTGTTCCCAAACAAGAAGTTACAACTGCAAACGACGACGTCTTGGGACTTCATGGGATTAAAGGAAGGAAAGAGGACGAAGAGGAATCCAACCGTGGAAAGTGATATCGTTATAGGAGTTATCGATAGTGGGATCACGCCGGAATCTCAGAGCTTTTCCGACATAGGCTTTGGTCCTCCTCCTAAGAAATGGAAAGGTGTTTGCTCCGGTGGTGAAAACTTCACATGCAACAAGTAATCTCTCTTAAATTAATTTCTCTCTTTAAAGATTAATATTTGTTTGTCAAAGCTAGGGATATAAAATCTTCTAGTTACAATTAAAAATGAGTTTAATATATTGTTGATCTGTTTGTTATTTTTTCAGCAAGTTGATTGGGGCAAGAGACTACACAAGTGAAGGTGTTAGAGACACTGAAGGCCACGGTACACATACCGCGTCCACGGCGGCTGGAAACACAGTCGCGGATACAAGCTTCTTTGGAATCGGCAATGGAACGGTGAGAGGAGGCGTTCCGGCTTCTAGAATCGCCGCTTACAAAGTCTGCAACCCAACAGGGTGTAACACGGAAGCTCTATTGTCTGGCTTCGATGACGCGATTGCTGACGGTGTGGACCTCATCACCATCTCTATCGGGGATAAAACCGCGCGGACGTTTGAAAATGACCCGATCGCGATCGGGGCTTTTCACGCTACGGCCAAAGGGATTCTCACTGTTAGTTCAGCTGGTAACAGCGGTCCGCAAGCTAGAACGGTCTGCGCTGTAGCGCCGTGGATGTTAAGCGCTGCAGCCAGCACAACGAACCGTGGGTTCGTCACTAAAGTTGTTCTCGGAAACGGCAAGACACTTGTCGTAAGTATCAAGGAATGTTCTTATTTCTATCATCATAGTAATATTTGTCTCTTTAGTTACCAATGACTCATCTTTTCTTCTCATTAACAGGGGAAGTCAGTTAACGCTTTCGATATGAAAGGAAAGAAGTACCCTCTAGTGTACGGAAAATCCGCTGCTTCCTCTGTTTGCGATCCTGAAAGCGCAGGGTAACTTCCCTCCCAAGAAACTCTTAATAATGATGTTAACCTAGAATTTGCTTTCTTTTCATATTTCTAATGTGATGATGACTGATAAGATGAATTATTTTCAGGCTTTGTGAGCCAGAGTGTCTAAAAGCATCCCTTGTAAAGGGAAAGATTTTAGTGTGTGGTAGTACGAAAGGTTTGAAAGTAGCTGAATCAGTTGGAGCTATTGCACTAATCTTTAAAACCCCTAAACCAGACGTTGCCTTCATTCACCCTTTACCTGCTTCTGGTTTAACAGAAAAAGACTTTGATTCTCTCGTCTCTTACATTAAGTCCGCAGAGTAAGCAGTCATCTTCTCTATGATTTTATCTATTTGTTCCAGATTCTCCATTTATATCCTGAAATCTTTGATTTTGTTTTCTCAGTTCTCCAAGTGCGACCGTTCTAAAAACTGAAGCAATCTTCAATCGGACATCTCCTCTTGTTGGTTCCTTCTCTTCTCGCGGTCCAAACACCATTGCTGCTGATATTCTCAAGGTAAATTTGTACAAAACATTTATGAACATCGGTTCTGTTTCTTTCTCCGGTCTGAGAGACGATTGGTGGATGAATTGCAGCCGGATGTAACAGCACCAGGAGTGGAGATTCTCGCGGCATTTTCACCTGATGGTGAACCATCTGAAAAGGACACCAGACATGTGAAGTACTCTGTTCTCTCCGGAACTTCCATGTCTTGTCCGCACGTTGCAGGCGTGGCTGCGTATGTCAAAACGTTTTACCCTAAATGGTCTCCTTCCATGATTCAATCTGCCATCATGACAACCGGTAATCGAAAACGATATCATAATTTTTACTTTCTTTTCACACAAGTAATATTTGTTGACACTCTGTTCTTGTTTGTTTTTTTTACTAATGTTTGCAGCTTGGCCGGTTAATGCTACTGGAACCGGGCTTGCATCGACCGAGTTTGCTTATGGAGCTGGACATGTCGACCCAATGGCTGCGTTAAATCCCGGACTTGTCTATGAATTGGACAAAGCAGACCACATTGCCTTTCTCTGTGGCATGAACTACACTTCAAAAATCCTTAGAATCATCTCCGGTGAAAACGTTACTTGCACGGAAGACAAAGATATCTCACCAAGAAACCTCAACTATCCTTCAATGACGGCTCAACTGTCGGTATCTGACAGTAACTTCACTGTGGCTTTCAACAGAACCTTGACTAACGTTGGACCGCCAAACTCTACCTACAAATCAAAGGTAGTCGACGGTCACGGATCTAAGCTTAACGTCAAGGTCACGCCTAGTGTTCTGTCGTTTAAGGATGTGAACGAGAAGCAATCTTTTAGGGTTACTGTTACAGGCAGCGATCTAAACTCAAAATTGCCTTGTTCTGCATACCTAATCTGGTCTGATGGGACACATAACGTCAGAAGTCCCATTGTTGTTTATACTGATGGTTACTAATGAGGCATCATCATTTCACCATTGCTCATTATAAATAAACCTTGTGTTGTTTTTCTTATGTTATTTTAGTGATCCTAAGCCTTATGTATGTTCATGTCTTAGGATATGCAAAATGAGATAACCCAGTTGTGTTCATTTCTTTATTTCTTGTTATAATCAACCTCAGTTTTTTTTTTTTTTTTAAATATCCAACGGGTA
This sequence comes from Arabis hirsuta, assembly GCA_964056655.1. Lineage (NCBI taxonomy): Eukaryota > Viridiplantae > Streptophyta > Magnoliopsida > Brassicales > Brassicaceae > Arabis > Arabis hirsuta. The sequence goes on from OZ053302.1 coordinate 33,217,146, forward strand.
CAGAAACGAGTCTGTGAATGAAACGATGTATACGGTTACAAATTACTACGGACAGAAAAAAACGATTACAATTGGAGGTTCGAAAAATACAAGTTAAGGTTCTTTCACATTCACATTCTTCTTTATTTTTGTTGTTGAGAAAAGAAATCCACTGAACCCAATATTCAAATATGCAAAAGAAATTTGAAAATTTAGGTAAGTCATGATCGTCTCATTTACAAAAGAGTGACATACTAATGAAAAAATCTAGAACATGCTCAAATTCAATATGAATGATTAAGAAGAATCTATCCTCCGTTATTGATAACAAGAAGTTTTGATTGGATGTTTTATATGAAAGGAAGCAACTTTTGTTTGTGAGAAAATAATGTTGGACAGGACATGGCAATGAAATTCAAAGCATAGTTAATTTTAAGGGTTTATTTGCAGCGATTGCATAGATTATGTTTTAAAATGCCTACGAACTCTATTAGGTTTTTTTGAAGTAAAACGATATTAGTTTATTTTTTGTTTTTTGGGCAATTTCTCCTAACTAGTTTGTGCAAAAGAATAAACACTGTCTTACTAATGTTCAAATGCATCTATGCGAGAAAATATTTTCTTTCCATTTTCGTTTGACTAAAAGTCGAAAGAAATAAACTGTAAGATTATCATTCGATGTATGTTTGTGTTGTATATATATATATATATATATATATATATTTGATCAGCCTAAGCAAAGAGAAAATCATAAGCAAAAAAGAAAGAGAATCTCATAAAATGGCTATTACCAAGAAATTGTTTGTTGCATTTGTTCTCACCATCCTCTTTGTCATATCTTTTGTCCATTGTCAAACAACATCTGATAGCACTTCTGGTACTGACTTGTTATATTCCCTACTCTCTCTTTTTTTTCTATATTGTAGACCTAATTTTATTGTTATTATGCATGTATAGATCGGTCTAATGATTATTATTCAATAGGTTTTGAAATAAAGGAAGATTATAATTGCTACACACAATCTCCGTGTATAAGCGGAGGGACAAAAGGTTGCACTGATTTTTGTAAGAGAATGATGCGTTCAAAAACAGCTAAAGGCCAATGTAATTCTGAAAACATATGTTGTTGTCTTATTTAGTTACTCTAAATAAGTATGCGTCTACGATGAAATAATGTAGTAAAATGGTTTCTACAATATTTGAATGATAACATCATTTGTTTTCATGCGGTTTTTAATTTCTATATAAAAAAAATTGGAAGTGGAAAAACAAACTCGTACAAATCATAACTAATAACTCGAGCGAATTTTCTTGCAATTTAATCCATATCTAAATTAAATCTAGTCGAAATACAACATAATGATATAGGAATATAAAAACAAACAGAGAGCCGGGTTGATTAATCAAATTTATTGTTACAAAGCAGCCTGAAACCCTAGCCGTTAAGAGAGAAAGGAAAAAAAAAAGTGATTTGAGTTTTTTCCCTCTCCGATGTCTGGTGTTTTTACTAATTTTGTGAGAGGGGGATAGGTGTTCTACGCTTGAGATGAAATGTAAGGATGTAACGCCTGTGAACCAAATTCAGTGAATTTTGGTCGTGTGTCGATCGACACAACCTTTAATTAAACCGACCATTTTGGTTCAATTGTTGGTTTGGCTGGTTTGGGTTAAGAGAATCCTAGGGCATGATATAAAAAGCATGGAGACGTTGCAGCCGATTTTGGAGAGAAAAATGAGAGGATTTCGTAGGTTGTGAGAGAGAAGAAGAGATTGTTGCTTTGGAGACAGTTCTGGCCTTTTTTAGAAAAATAGAGAAACGGACAGTCTAATCAGATCGGATTGGATTGAAAATTCTAGGGTAAGTTTTCCACTCTCATATCTAGCTTCAGGCGAAATCGGTTTGTCAATTGGATTAGTATTCCGAGAGTTATCATTTTTTTTCTAAGAGATGTTTATGCAGTTTTGGATCTGCGATCAGTCCATTCCGAGGGATGATTCCTGTCGAACCAGTAGGACTTAGAAGACTATCCACCTATCTTTGGAAAGCTCTCTCTGTCTAGTTTCTAGATCAGGTTTCCGATCATTTTTCTGAGGTAATCTCCGTTCCCGGTGTGCTTTTGAAGTCAGCGTATCGTTTCTGTTTTCTGAAACCCTAATTCGGTTTAGGTGATTTTTTTGGAGAAAGGATCATACATTGGTTAATTTCGGGTTGGGAGAGTGAAATCAGAGGCTGGGCGATTTAGAGTTGTGTGTTCTTCGTGTTCATCCTCTTTTTCAATCCAGAATCGAGGTGAGTGCGTGACCATGGCTTATCTGGGTAAATGGAATGTCATAATGCGTTTGATTGATGTTTGGATTGATGTGTGATTCTCTTGTTGATTATTGTGTTATGCATTGTTGTTTGATCATTTGGTATTGTGATAATTTCTTATGCATGTGTCTATAGCCAAGTAGATGGAATGACCGTCTCACTGAGTATTTGTGATAATACTCACACATCTCTTTTAACCATGTGATGCATGTAAAGATAAAGTGTGATCGTGGAATCATGGCCGGGAAGAGGAGATGATCTAGTGTCTCGTTTTGATTGCATTTATGTTGTTAGAAATGCTAGGTTGCTGGTTGTTGTAGTGGAATTAAATTGGTTTAGTTGTTGAATTGGAATTGAATTGTTGGTTTAGTAATTTCCTGGTTTAATTGTTGGTTTATGTGGTTTTCCGCTGGTTATTCGTTGATTGTGTGTCTGATTGGATATTGAGAATTAGTATTTATGGGAATACTAATTCGAGTCCAATGTTAATTAAAAAAAAAGGTTGGGTTGTTTCAAAGGATGTCCATGAGAGTTTTTGGTTAGAAAATGATGCAAAGTTATTCGCTGTCTGGTTTTTATGGGTCTAGTTTGTGATTCGTTCATTGGGTTTAGTTTGTGATTTCCTTCATTGGGTTAAGTTTTTCTTGGTGAAGTTTCTAGTTGAGGTTTTTCCCTCGATAGAAGATCTATCGTTTGCTTTACATGTTAGTTCTAGTCAATTCTGGCTCTCTATTTGATTTAAGTTTTGCAGCTCAAAGTTGTTCAACGGCGGCTTCAGTGAAGCTAACTCGGAACAAAATTGACAAAGGCAAGGAAGAAGATTTATCTAAATTAAGAGAATAGTTATCATGTTATCGTAATATATATTGGAAGTCCGGCTTGATTCGGGAACACCTAATCGTCTATCTTTGACTTGTTTCACTAATGTGTCGTCAACAATTATTGTCCTCACATGGTTTCTAGTGCGGAAAAGACCCATATTCCTAAACTTGAGAAAAGATTTCTAAATCATATAGTATTTCTTCCTAAACTATATGAACCTTTTAGCAAAATATAACAAAACTATATGGACCTTCCGTAAACCTATAAACTTTTGGGATCCCTAAATTTTTTGAAAATTTCGAATTGTATCAAAATTTTGGATAATAAAACATTTACGTATTCTATTAGCCAAAAAATAATAATCTAAAATCATTCTTAAAGTAGAGAATTAAATTTTACAACTGATCAATGTCATTTTAGTATAAATTATCTGATTTTAATTGTTTATTTCATTTTCTCAAATCCACTTATAAATATAAATCCATGAATCATGCTTCTTCCGTTTTATAAAACATGTCGTTCGAGACATTATGTTTATATTTTTTAACTATACAAATATGACCATATTCAAAATAATACAAAATATTAAATAGTGATTATTTTCATTTTTGTTATCTCTAGAATAAATAAAAGGGAAATTGGGTTAAGTAACCTCAAAAAAATTATAATTCAAAATATAACCAATTAATCTACATCTAATGGATATAAACATGCCACATATGCTATTTTTGTTAGTTTTCTAATTATAATTTTTGTTGTTATTAAGCAAATTAGCCCTAAATAAAAACTAACTCTAGAATAACATTTTTTATATGGGAAATTGGAAACTATAACTAAAAAAAAATGAAAGCATAATAACTAAGAAAAAGCTCCTATATGGCACTAATTATAGCCACTAATTTTAGAGTTTTTGGGTTAATTATTATGTTTTAATTTATTTTGTTATTAACTAAATTGACCCTTTTTATATTAAAAACAAATAGCATTTTTTTATGAAACCGATGGATTATCAACTCTTTTTCACGAATTTTTTTGCATCTTATATTTATCAATAGTTTCAGTTACACAGTACAACCATTAGAATCTGCAAACTCTATTTCAAATTAAATATGTAAAAAATGTTAAACATTTTTAACTTGTGCAAAAGAATAAATATCATCTCACTAATAATTAAATGTTCAAATGTAACTAATTAGGTTTTTTTGTTGTTGACTATAAAACTTCTTTTTCGTCAGGTCAAAATTGACTATATATATATAAGGATTTTTATCAAATCTATCATTTCTCACAACATTTCTTTTGAAATCTACCATTATTGTAAATCCCTTGTAAAATCTACCATAATTACACTATTCATGATGACATAAAGACAATTATGCCCCTGCATTAACTTTGCTTTGTTTTTGTTTTTGTCCACCACCGTCTCCGACCATAACACCGTTTCCGACCATAACTACTGCCTTCGTCCATAACCACCAGCTCCTGGTTTGTCCACCACCGTCGTGTCCGTCTCCATCTCTGTCCACTATCCACCATCGTCTCCATTTCTGTCCACCGCCATTTCCGTTCTCATCACTGTTTAACACTGTCTCCGACGATAACTATTGCCTTCATCTACAACCACCGCTTCTAAGTTTTTCAACCACGTCGCCGTCCAAAATCACTGTGTTCGTCTCCGTCTTTGTCCATCATCCACCATTGTTTCCGTTCCTTTCACCATCTATCACCGTCTTCGGTTTCGTCCACCACCGTCGTCTCCGTCTCTGTCCACCATTGTCGTCTCCGTCTCTGTCCACCATTGTCGTCTCCGTCTATGTCCATCGTTGTTGTCTCCATTCTCGTCACTATTCAGCGCCGTTTTCATCTATGTTTTTTGTGAGTGAAGAAAATAGAGAGATATGAGCGTGAGAGTGAGAGAGAGAAAAAGAGAGATTTATCAAGAGGGCAAAAATGTCTTTTTAAGTTAGAAAAAGAAAATTAGATTTGTGGTAGATTTTATAAAATTTTAGGAGTTGTGGTAGATTTTACAATAATTTTGAAATTAATGGTAGATTTTGTAATAATCTCATATATATATATAAGGAAATGAATCGGAAGATACTTTTCCTTTTTCATCTTTGACCAGAAACTAGTATTTATGTATATTTGTTTATATATATAATAATCATTCCACGGAAAGAAAAAAATCATCATAAAAATTATTATCACCAAGAAAATATTAGTCACATGTGTTCTCACGCTCCTCTTTATCATATCTTATGTTGATTGTTATGCAACCTGTGCTAACATTCCTGGTATTAGCTTATAATTATACCTTCCGTTTTTCAATTATGGGCATATTTATTTATTTAAAAAAAAAAAATTATGGGCATATTTTTTTATCTTTTTGTAATAACACTTATTGGCTTAAAACTTATTATTCTTAATTAGGTTTTGAAATAAAGCAGGTAGATTGTAAATGCTTCAAATACAATCCGTGTGAACATGGAAAAGATAGAGGCTGCATTATGTTTTGTCGAAGACGTAAGTTTACTAGAGGGCATTGTGTACAATCTGTCGGATGTTTTTGTTGTCCTTGATAAACATGCACCCAATATGAAATACTACGAACGAAATATTTGTATCTGCTTGAAAAATAATATTACCTATTTTCATTCAGTTTTGAATATCTATACAAAGGTCGAACAAAAATTCTTGGCAATTTGAACAAAGTTCTAAAATCAAATTGAAGTATCAATTTTGTTTTAATGAAAAATCACAATGTTTTCACCGATCGTGATGGACTATGGCGCAATAATATGGCAATACTATATTTTATTAACTATTAGATAAACAAAATTAGAGAAGATTGATTGAGTGTTTTTAAAGAACAAAATAAATTGTATAGAACTCATACTAAATCAACCACTTTATGTCTATGTAGTAGAACTAAGATTTGAACTGATTAACGTCTTCCAAATCCTCATCACCATCAAAATCTACATATAATTCTTTAGACAAACACTATGATTGAATCAAAATGTCAAGCTTAGGGTTTTTGAGACCGGCTTGAACCCGACCGAACTAAGTCCAAAAAACCCTCTCTAGCACCAATCGGCTTAAAGTCACTTTTCCGTCAAGGCCAAACGATCGTTAAAAAAAGAGCCTTAACCGTAAGATTAAAATCAAATACTAACACGAATATAAAACTAAACCAAGTGTAACACAATTTATTCTTTTAAAGTCATATACATATAGTCGTTCACCCTCAACAACGTGAATGTTGCCCCCCTTTCCAATTCAACTGCAGATTTCATTAAGTTCAAAGAAATTCATAATCTACAAGATTTCTCTCTTTCTGATACATTCTCGGGTTCAAGTTATCAAGATGTGAAGCACCTACAAAAAATATATACAAAGAACAAACTTAGAATAAAGAAGTACATATCTAAAATATTCGAAGTACGTACCACTCTTAATGAAACGTCTTTTTACTGTTCTGTGTCCGGACAACATCTTTATATATGTTTTTAATCATTTGGATTTATTATGATTCTATTACAAATTATGAGAACTATTACATCAAAGATTCTACAACGAACAAGTTTTCTGCCTCGATCCACGCCAAACGATTATATATTACCCCACGCTGAAGATCTCATGTAAATTTATCTCCATTAATCTGTATCAATATTAATAAATCGCATCTTCTAGATTCAAACCGCAAATTTTTTGGTGTAGAAACATTAATCAACATTTAACTAAACCACTGGCCAAGGTGGCTTCCACTTGTATCTTATGGGTTTGATAACTGTTAATAAATTAAATTTTGTTATATTTTTCCCAGATTCTATCCAACATTTTAGCAAGATACCAAATAAAGGGAAATCAAATATTTATGAGGATTCTAAGAGGTTATTAATTTGGTGACAAAAAAAAAAGTTATTAATTCACTTTCCTATCATGGTCCAAAATAAAATTTCCTAGAAACAAAAAAATATCTAGATATCTTGATGAAGTTTTATCAAATTAGATTTATTTATTTATTTATTGGTAATATTAGATTTTATTAGAATTTGTGAAGAAATACAATCAGAAGAACTTTTTACACGGTTCATGCATCTATTTCTCTAGCTATTATGTATACATCCTTTCATGTTGATCTCCATATTAATTAGATAATTAGCTTTAGATAATTTTATAGAAAAATGGGTAAACGATCAACTTCCTCTTGCCTCCTCTCATGTCTCTTTGCATTGTTTTCGAATTCAGCCTTAGGAGTCACAAATGATCCTCAGGACCAACAGGTATATTATTAGTTTATATATCGCTATGACCAATTTATCATCGACCTATCATACATGATGATGATAAACCCTGAAGGTGTATGTCGTTTACATGGGATCGCTTCCGTCTAGTGGAGACTACACACCAATCTCTGTTCACATGAATATTCTGCAAGAGGTGACCGGAGAGAGGTATGCTTTTAGTCCAATTATCTTCTAATCGTATCAATTAATTACTTGTAAATACTGTAAAACTTTTTTTGAAGATTCTAACAAGTACAATAATGGCTCGGTCGTTACATATTCTAGTTCGATCGATGGTCGCTTGGTTGGAAATTACAAGAGAAGTTTCAACGGATTTGCGGCTCTCCTCACCGAGTTAGAACGAGAAAGAATAGCTAGTAAGGGGTGTTTTTGGACCTGATTAGTCTCATAATACGGTGAAATAGTTTTATTATAATTTTTTATGCATAATGTGAGTTGGAATGTGATTTGTGACATCTTATTTACATGTCTATACACCAGGGAGGCTTCTATGCATGAAACTATTGCAGTGAAAATGAAAAATAATATAATTAGGCTAATCACATAGCTAAACTAACATGTATATATAAAAAAACAAGTCTTTCTAGAATTTTATGGACTTACCTTCTTGCATGGTTCCACTTATACTTAGAAATGGAGGGAGTTGTGTCTGTGTTCCCAAACAAGTATTTCAAACTCCAAACGACGACGTCTTGGGACTTCATGGGATTAAAGGAAGGGAAGAGGACGAAGAGGAATCCAACCGTGGAAAGTGATACAATTATCGGAGTCATCGACAGTGGGATCACGCCGGAATCTCAGAGCTTTTCCGATAAAGGCTTTGGTCCTCCTCCTAAGAAATGGAAAGGTGTTTCTTCAGGCTGCAAAAAATTCACATGCAACAAGTAAATACCTTTTTCCTCGATTGTTTATTATATGTTTGTGATGTGTATTTTGACAAATTCACTCACAATCAGTGACATTTTTTTAAGAAACTTTTTGTCGCTTGATAACACAATAGAATAAGAAATGTTGTATGAGAATGTGCCAAGGTCCGGCTTTTTTTCTCTCTTTAAAAAATACCATACTTTAGATAGAAAATGCTCTCTCTATTATTTTTCAGCAAGTTGATCGGCGCAAGAGACTACACACGACAAAGTGCTAGGGATTATGACGGGCATGGTACACATACCGCGTCCACAGCGGCTGGAAACGCAGTCGCGGACATAAGCTTCTTCGGATTCGGTAATGGAACGGTAAGAGGTGGTGTTCCGGCCTCTAGAATCGCAGCTTATAAAGCCTGCACGGAGCTTTGTAGTTCGGAAGCTATACTCTCTGCGTTTGATGATGCAATAGCCGACGGTGTGGATCTCATCACCATCTCTATCGGGGGAGAAACCACATCAATGTACGAAAATGACCCGATTGCAGTCGGGGCTTTTCACGCTATGGCCAAGGGGATTCTCACTGTGAATTCGGCCGGTAACAGTGGTCCAAAGGCGGGTGTAGTCTCGGGCGTAGCGCCTTGGATCTTAACTGTTGCAGCTAGCACCACTAACCGTGGATTTGTCACCAAAGTTGTTCTTGGAAACGGAAAGACACTTGTCGTAAGTATCAAGAAACGTTCTTATTTCTATGATCATACTAATCTTTGTCCCTTTAGTTACCAGTTACGGTTGTTAACAGGGAAAATCGGTAAATACTTTCGACATGAAAGGAAATAAATACCCACTGGTGTACGGAAAAACAGCTGGTTTCTCTACTTGCGAGGAGGAATCTGCCAAGTACGTTCCTTCCTTCCTTCCCAAGAAACACCATCTGTAATGTAAATGACCTAGAAATTTTTTTCATATTTACAATTGGTGTGATTTGCCTTTCAGGGAATGTGGGGTAGGGTGTCTAGATAAATCCCGAGTGGAGGGTAAAATCGTATTGTGTCGTCAAACGGAAGACTTTGATATAAACGAAGTTCAATCAACTGGAGCTGTTGCAGCCATTCTTTTGAGCCCTAAAAACGACTATGCTTCCATCAGCCCTTTGCCTTCCTCTTCTCTCTTACAAGATGACTTTGAGTCTCTTGTCTCTTACATTAACTCCACAAAGTAACAGAACCATCTCTCTGTTTCATACTCTTTACATGTGCTCTAGATTCTCTTTATCTCTATGTTTGTTTTCTCAGGTCCCCGCAAGCGACTATTCTAAAAACTGAGACAATATTTAATCAGATAGCTCCAAAAGTTGCTTCCTTCTCTTCTCGCGGTCCAAACACCATCGCTACTGATATTCTCAAGGTACATATGTACCTAGAAAACATTTTTTTATGATCTTGGTTCTCGTTTTTCCCGGTCTGAGAGAGAGTGGTGGATGAATTTCAGCCAGATATAACAGCACCAGGAGTGGAGATCCTCGCCGCTTATTCACTTGAGTCTTCACCATCTCAGAGCGACAGTGACACAAGACGTGTGAAATACTCTGTTATCTCCGGAACTTCGGTGTCTTGTCCACACGTAGCAGGCGTGGCCGCGTACGTCAAGACGTTTAATCCTAAGTGGTCTCCTTCCATGATCCATTCTGCTATCATGACAACCGGTAAGCCAAATGACACCTACTGAAAACAGGCTTTCTTGTATCGCAAGAAACCATCCATTGACTTATATTAGTCTCTGTTTTCTTTGATCTTTACATTGCAAGAAACCATTGACTTATTAGTATGTTTTTCTTCGATCTACTAATTCACAGCTTGGCCAATGAATGCTACTGGAACTAACTTCGCATCAACTGAGTTTGCGTATGGAGCTGGCCATATCGACCCGATAGCCGCTTTAAATCCTGGACTTGTCTATGAATTTGACAAAGCAGACCACATCGCCTTTCTCTGCAGCTTGAACTACACTGCAAAGATCCTTACACTAATATCCGGTGAAACAGTTAGTTGCACCAAAGAAAAGAAAACCTTACCAAGAAACCTCAACTATCCATCAATGTCAGCTAAACTTTCGGGATCTAAGAGCAATTTCAAAGTCATTTTCAACAGAACCGTCACGAACGTGGGTACACCCAACTCAACATACAAATCAAAAGTTGTCTTAGTTCACGGATCTAAGCTCAACGTCAAGGTCTCGCCTAGTGTTCTAACTATGAAGTCGTTGAACGAGAAGCAGTCTTACACGGTGACTGTTACAGGCAGCGGTCTCGACCCAAAACTACCTTCGTCTGCAAATCTAATCTGGTCCGATGGGACTCATAATGTTCGAAGCCCCATTGTTGTTTATACTGATGGTGCTTACTGATGGGGCCACTTCAGTTCACATCTTTCTACCTTCGGCATCATTCATTGTAATTTGTAATATTCATCATCTTTGTTGTTATTCTTCATTTGATGTTTTCGTAACCTTGTCATATGTTGTTGTTCTTTTCTTGATTTCTTGTTCCAATAAAATTCAGTAAAGTTCACCAAACGCTCACAGATAGATTTGAACACTCCTTTTGAAATGCTTGAGAAAAAAAATATGATTGCTTAGAGAGATTTAAAGAGTTCTAGACTTTATCCATATATACCAACATTTTGTTAAAGAAATTAAACAAAAAAAATACTAAATAAATGTTATTTTAGCACATTAAAAAAAAAACAGAAGAAACTATTTTTGCTAGTGCCCTTAATAATTTTAAACATCGATTGAAATGTTTAAATGAAGATGAGTTGTTTTTCTTTTGTCTTGTTGATGTCCAAAGGAAAAACTGAGTGTTCACCACACTTACTTTCGTAAACAAATTCTAATTTAATGTTATATCAATCAAAATAACCAAATTTTTATTGACAAACTAGTATATATTATAAAACACTTTTAAATATTACACATAATAATTAGATAAGGTATATAAAAAATGCAATATATATTTATAAATTATAAAATCAAAATATTAAACCAAGATAATCTAAAGTTATTACAACAAAACAAGATAACAATGAAACAACTAAACACCAAAAAAATTAATAAGAAATATATATATATATATTATAAGCCAAATAAAAAACATATTCCAAATCACGACATGCCAAAACACGACGGACAACATCAATAATTCTCTTACATTTACCCTCACCGACATTATTTGAAAGATTGGATATAAAATCATCCATCACACTTTTAGAAGACCATCCAACAGTTTCGACATTAATTACATGAACATAGTCATCATCATCATCGAGCAAACCAAACGCAGAACATGAATCTATAAATGCAAGATATACTACTCCACGGATAGTTCGAATATCTTCGAAACAGGTTGGACATCACAAACCCAAGTGATAACCAAAGATAATGAGCCTCACTCCACTAAGTAGGTACCCGCATCTTGCGCAAGATAGGAATAACAAAAAACTATTCTAAAATTATAAGTTAATCATTTCCATTCATCACAAAAATCAATTATATATTTCAATTAACGAACCTGGTCAGTATCCCAACCAACTGACCAACCCATGTGCCTTGTTTCGTATCCGCTTCCCGTCCCGTCATAGCCTTTACCCACATTCTGTCCCAACCCTTATCTGTCCCGTCCCAGTCTTTACCCGCGTTCCGTCCTAATCCTTACTCGTCCCACCCCAATCCTATGAGAGGATAGAAAGTATATATATATATATATATGACGAACTTTAAAATAATGAGATTGGGCGAAAAGAAAAGATGGCATACACTGGAACGATTGAACACATATACTAAAGCATGATAGTTTAGTATATATATGAGAGAGACAGACGCAAACCCTAAAATAAAACGATCAGATTAATGGTATATTCTGTTTAAAGATTATTTCAATTGCGTTTTATAAAAATTGGCCGATAGCATGGATATGTAATTATATAGATCATTAAGAGTAATATAGACAAACCAAGTCTTAAACTCACTCTAGAGACGACACGAAGGATTTTCAACCTCACAATTGAATGTAATTAAGTTCACCATTTAAGGGTATTTTCGGCAAAACAAATTTTAAACTCGCTGTGAGGCCGCCACATAGGAAAAGTGACTTCTCATTTAGAAGTGTAGAATTGCGTTTTATAAAAATAGGCCGATGCCATGGATATGTAATTATATAGATCATTAAGGGTAATATAGACAAATCAAGTCTTAAATTCGCTCTGGAGACGACACATAAGATTTTTGACCTCACAATTAAATGTAATTAAGTTCACCATTTAAGGGTATTTTCGGCAAAGCAAATCTTAAACTCGCTGTGAGACCGCCACATAGAAAAAGTGACTTCTCATTTATAATTATATATATTATAATTTAATGTTATATCAATCAAAATAACCAAATTTTTATTGACAAATAAATCAATTCACTAGATTTTATTTTCTGTAAAAAATATGGCAATACTAGATTTTACTATATCAACAATTAGAGAAACAAGTTTCAAAAAAAAAAAAAAACAATTAGAGAAACAAAATCAGCGGAGATTGATCGGATTTTTTAATACTTCCACAAATCTCTCTTCTATATATAAAATCGCAAAATTATATAAAGAGTTAATTTAGTTTATTCGAAATGGTGAAAGGTGCAACTTTCTATTGCCTCTTCTCATGTCTCCTTGTCCTGTTTTTTTGTTCAGTCTCATCAGTGAAGGATGATGATGCAGATCAACAGGTATAATTATAATTATAATTATTATCATGATCTCTTGTTTCTCACTATAAGTACTAACATACATGATGCTATTGAATGGTAATGAAGGTATATATCGTGTACTTGGGAGCACTTCCGTCTCGAGAGGACTACACACCAATGTCCGATCACATGAGTATTCTTCAAGAAGTCATCGAAGAGAGGTGTGATTAATTTGGAAAAAAATAGTTTAATGCATTATAAAAATTCTAAAAGGTGATATGTATGTTCTAGTTCGATCGAGAATCGCTTGGTGAGAAGCTACAAAAGGAGTTTCAACGGGTTTGCAGCACGACTCACCGAATCCGAACGGAAAAGATTAGCTGGTGAGTGTTAGTATATCGGGTTTTTAGATCTGACTACTCTGTCAGAGTATATTGAAATCTTTAGTTCTAAACTTCTAATCGACCAGAGGTTAATTTTCATGGGTTTTCAACTCAAATCAATTGACAATGAGTGATTTGGTCATTTTGATTTATGTATTACTTACGTCTTTACTAACTTTCGATATGGGATCGTTCAGCAGAACTTCCTACAATTCTTGTTAAAAATGTATATGCTATCTTCCATCTCTTTTACATTATTGAATGTTCCTAGGAATGGAGAGAGTTGTGTCTGTGTTCCCAAGCAGGAAAATGAAACTCCAAACGACGACTTCTTGGAACTTCATGGGTCTCAAAGAAGGAAGCAGGACAAAGCGGAATCCGAGCATTGAGAGCGATACCATTATCGGAGTCATTGATAGTGGAATATGGCCCGAATCTGACAGCTTTTCCGACCAAGGATTTGGTCGTCCTCCTAAGAAATGGAAGGGCACTTGTGCGGGCGGCAAAAACTTTACATGCAACAAGTAGACACACTTTTACTCCCACTACGGAATTTCGTCAACAACTTATATGCATTTTCAATCCTGGAAACGCAATTTCTCTGTTTTGCAGCAAAATCATTGGTGCAAGAGACTACACAGCCCAATCTAAAGGGAAAGAGTCGGCGAGGGATTACGCGGGACACGGCACGCACACGGCGTCAACGGCCGCCGGAAACGCAGTCGCAGACACCAATTTCTACGGACTCGGTAATGGAACCGCAAGAGGTTGCGTTCCAGCCGCCCGAATCGCGGTTTATAAAGTCTGTGACAACGAAGGTTGCGAAGGAGAAGCATTGATGTCTGCGTTTGACGATGCCATCGCTGACGGTGTGGACGTTATAACGATCTCAATCGTGCTCGATGACATCCCTCCGCTCGAGGAAGATCCCATTGCGATTGGGGCTTTCCACGCTATGGTTAAAGGAATTCTCACTGTGAACGCAGCCGGTAACAACGGTCCGAAACGCAGCACGGTCACGAGCACTGCACCGTGGGTTTTTAGCGTTGCGGCCAGCGTCACGAACCGTGCGTTTATGGCTAAAGTTGTTCTTGGAGACGACAAGAAACTTGTCGTGCGTAACAAGAAACAGTCTTATATCTCTATCTTCATATTATCTTTGTCTGTTTTAACTTTTAACCTATTGGCTGTTATGTTTCCTTGAAACAGGGAAGATCAGTGAATACGTATGATCTGAATGGAACCAAGTATCCTCTGGTTTATGGAAAATTTGCTGCTTTGAGTGCATGTAGCGAGGATAAGGCTAAGTAACTTCCTATCCAAGATATACTAAGTTTTTTTTGTGCCGAAATGATTTTACATTTCTACTTTGTGTTGAGATTATTCACTTTTTTCAGGTTATGCGAGCCAAAGTGTTTAGATCGAAAACTCGTGAAAGGAAAGATTGTGTTGTGTGATTCTTCCAAAGGTCCAATAGAAGCTCAAAAACTAGGAGCTGTTGGATCTATTGTTAAGAACCCTGAACCAGACCGTGCTTTTATCCGCTCTTTCCCGGTCTCTTTTTTATCCGATGATGACTACAAATCCGTCGTCTCTTACATGAAATCCACAAAGTAACGGTTTTCTCTATGTTTTATATATATATGCTCCATACTTCAAATTCTCAATCTTATTGGTTTATGCGTGTGTGTACGTATGCGCAGAGATCCAAAAGCGAGTGTTCTGAAAAGTGAGGAAATTTATAATCAGAAAGCTCCTCTCGTTGCTTCTTTCTCTTCTCGCGGTCCAAGTAGCATCGTTCCAGATATTCTCAAGGTAATTAGTTAATGATCTTAGTGATCATTATTAGTCTCTTTTGACTCCAGGTCTGAGATACAATGATTGATTTGAAATGCAGCCGGATATAACAGCACCAGGAGTGGAGATCCTCGCGGCCTATTCACCTGATAGTTCGCCAACTGAAAGCGAGTTCGACACTAGACGTGTAAAGGTCTCTGTTATGTCTGGAACTTCAATGGCTTGTCCACACATTGCAGGCGTCGCCGCCTATGTCAAGACTTTTAATCCTCAGTGGTCTCCTTCCATGATCCAATCTGCCATCATGACAACCGGTAAGCCAACATAGTTCCAAATTTTTAACGGAGAAAAACAAACTTACTTGACATGCAAGAAACCTATTGATGACCGCCTAATCTTCTAGCTTGGCCGATGAATGCTTCTGGTCCTGGCTTTGTATCAACCGAGTTTGCTTATGGAGCTGGCCATGTGGACCCAATAGCTGCTATAAATCCTGGACTCGTCTATGAATCTACTAAAGCTGATCACATCGCCTTTCTCTGCGGTTTAAACTACTCGAGTGAGAACTTAAGAATCATCTCTGGAGACAACAGCACTTGCTCGAAAGAACTTTCCAAGACATTACCAAGAAACCTCAACTATCCAACGATGTCGGCTAAAGTGTCTGGAACTGGACCGTTCAACGTAACTTTCCACAGAACTGTCACAAATGTTGGTACACCAAACTCTAAATACAAAGCAACGGTAGTCACAAGCCCCGGATCTAAACTCTGCATCAAAGTGTTGCCTAGTGCTCTGTCTATGAAGTCGGTGAACGAGAAGCAAACTTTCATGGTGACTGTCGCAGGGGATAATCTTGGAAGAAAACAACCTATGTCTGCAAACCTAATATGGTCTGATGGCAACCATAATGTTAGAAGCCCCATAGTTGTTTATGCTCTGAGCTAAATAAGTCTTAGGTCATTGAATGGGATAAGTCACCTTTTTTCTTGCTATGTTTATTCTTCTAACCAATCTGAATGCCTTCAAATCTCAAAAAATGATCGGCCCAAACATATATCACGTTATGGTTTTCCGTGGAATGCACGAACGTTATGGTGTTGGAAAAGTGATTCAAATTAGGCAAATTAATACAATAAGAGTTACTCCTTTTTTTTGTGAAAATACCATAAGTTACTTAACTTTCAATTTCCTAAAACGTTACTTAAACTTTTTAGTTTTAGTATCATAAATTCTTTAATTAGTTATCCGGTATCATAACTTTTCAATTAAAAACTGTGTTTTGTCCTTTATATATCCGTTATGAAAATGTTATTAATTAATAATCTATTTATATCCATTAACCAAACGTCAACACATAAAAAACTATCTTGCTTGCGTTTTGTTCTCTTCTATATATATATATCTACCAAAAAAAGAAAAACATAGAAAACAACCAATTTTATCATTAAAAAAAACGAAAAAACAATGAATAAGTTAATTATGTTCTTGTGTTTGGTTATGTTCTTGATGGTCACCACCTCGCAAGCATTTCACGATGGGAGAAAGGTATGGTCGAGATACACTATATATTAATTTTTGTTTCGTCAACGGGGTCTACCGTGCATTTTCTCAACCTTTTGCGGAGAATTGGAGTCAAACTCTCGAGCATATATATACATTATGTTTATATATTGATTAATTTGTTTTCCTGTTATAATTTTATATATAATGCTTAAGAGAGTAATTAAGGGTCTATCAATGCAGGTCTACATCGTTTACCTGGGGGCAATGTCGACACACAGGAGCTACCTCGCTATGAAACGTCACCATTTCTCATTGCTTCGTAGTATCATCGGAAGAAGGTAAACTATTCCATATCTAGGTCCCGGTTTAGAGCCAAGGCCGGTCAATCGATTAGTCGAACCGCCCCGATTTTTATCTATATTCACCTATTCAATTATAACACTCATCATGTGTATATCTTCTTTATTTCTACTATACACAATCTGATTACTTTTTTTTTTCTTTTGAAACTTTCACAATCTGATTACTTGATGTGTATATTTATTAATCAGATTCAGACCGGGTCTAATTGTCTCCAACTACTGGAAGACCTTCCATGGATTTGCCGCATGGCTCACTGAGGAAGAATGCAAGAGGCTTTCAGGTAGAAAAGTTACTAAATATTTTGTGAAAAATCAAGCAAAGCAAGAACAAAGTGGGATCTCATTTATGGTTTAATGTGGCAAAAGAAAATGTTTGAGTCACTATAACATATTGTGACTTAGGACTCGGCATTATAACCGAACCCAACCAAAATTATAATCCTAAGCCAATCGGTATAAAAAAATACACCAAACAAACCGCCAAACTAGAATTGGAATTAAGTCCAAGTTTTTTTTTTTGTCAACTTAATTGAATCAGGCAAATATACTAAGATCTGAAATAAATATAATATAAATTAAATCATCCATTATTATTATTTTTTGTTTATAAAATGTCTGAAGTGGAAATATATCCAAGTTATTTATTATTTGAAAACATGGACTATTCAGCTCAGTGCTAATTGACTTTGAACCATGATTTCAAAAGATTTACCTGAAACGAGACTTAATGCAAACCAAAAACTAATCAACCAGAAACTCGATTCAAACCAAAAAACATTTCCACACCAAATACCAAAATAAGCAAACTCAATCATTCAAATGGCTAGGTTCCAAGATTTGTTTGAGTTTTGCTTTACAAAACCGTTACCCGAAATTTTGAAAAAATGGATAAATGATTTTGTTTGTGTTTATAATGGTTTTTTTTTTTTTTTTGGGGCTCGTCTCTGCTTGAAATTGAATAACAGCCATGCCTGAGGTCGTTTCAGTTTTCCCGAACTTGAATGTAAAACTCAACACGGACGTGATGAAGGACGGCGCCATGGATTCTGGACTAAGGGCTCAACCTTTGGCTCCCTTGTGATCTGTATCCATTAAATTTTGTACTGATCATACTCATGTTTAAGAAAGCATCCTAATATTACAGAATCCTTGTGAAAAGGAAAATGAAAAATTAGGTATCACAAGAATTAATGTAGTTGTTAAATGCTGTTTGCGTTAATTAGTAACAAGTAATGAGTCTATTGACTCACACTTGGTCAAAAGTGAACTACTCTGGATTTAGGTTGATTTGTGAGTAGTATCAAAAAGAAAAGAAATGTATAAACTTCGATAGTCATTAAAAATCATAGTTTACGAGTTGTTTACTATGATTACATCACGCTGATGATTACTATGATTACGAGTTGTTCCAATTACACTAGAACCTCCATAAATTAATATTCTATAAATTAATAATCACCATAAATTAATAAATTATTTCAGTCTCAAGTCGGGCCAATGTAAAAATTAACAAAATTCGATAAGATAATAAGATAATAATTTTTTTGAAACTCCTATGTAAAATATGGTCCCAATAATAGTGTAAATTAATAATCATGTATACTTATCCATATATGTATAATAACTCTTTTGACTTTAGTGATTTTTTATTCTACTTATTACATCTAAAAATTTTTTATGATTGTTTTCTCGGGATACAAAACTTGTAGAAAAATATATATACGATAATTAATTATGTACACATAACTCTTTTCAAATGTATCATAAAATTGTGAATAATCATTTTTTTCTAAATTTTGTACTTAATAATGTGTATTATTTTTAGATAGATAGTATATTATGATGTTAACATTCATTCTATTTTTAGATAGATAGTATATTATGATGTTAACATTCATTCTATTGCAATAATCAAAAATATAAATCAGAATCTTGAGCTAATATATATTATTTTTACAAATGGATTTAATTAAATTCTTTAATATAATAGCATTTGTATTTTTTTAAAAAATTTTACCTAAGACAGATATTTCTCTATAAATTAATATTTATTAATTTATCTATTAATTAATAACTCGCTAAATTAATAAATTTTCAAAGTCCCAACATTATTAATTTATAGAGGTTTTACTGTAACTTGCAAGATAGTTACGTCACGCTGAGGCCCGTGGGCGCTATGCAGACCCCGGTATCCTAGAATTTTTGGTATATGTATGAATCGAAAAATATCCCAAAAATTTAATCCCTTTATGTAGAAATTTTTTTTTTTTTTTTAAACATAGTTTAAAAAAAAAGTTAAAAAAAAAGAAAATTATACCCGAAAAAATTTGAAACATACAAAAACTAGTTTTTTATTATGTTATCAGCGATCTATGCTTTGTTCACTCGTTTGTTCAATCTCACACCTCTCACGGGTTTCGAATCGCAATAAGAACAAGTAACGCTTAAGCAAGAAAGAACACAAAAACTTTAACCCAGTTTGGTTCAATCGATGTGATTGAGACCTACGTCTGGGGCCGATTCAATCCGGCAAATCCACTAGAAGAAGATACAGCTCAAACCGAGCAAAGTCTATCAATGGAGGACTCGATCACAGTCAACTCCACGATATTTTGTTCTGAGTTACAAGAGAAAGAAGAGAGCAAGACAATACATATACACGTATTGTTAACGACAAAGACTCTATCGCGACTAGAGGCTTAGCCTTGATCTTATCTCTTCTTTCCGGTTTAATAAAGCACCACCGGATAACTCCTTTATTTGATGTGTACCAGAAATTAGAATCATAACCGGCTTCATTCAACACTCCACCTTGATTCTAACTTCTGATACTCTTCTTCTTCATTCTTCTTTCACCATGGACTTGCACTAACTTGGATTTAACCTCGGCTTCAAGTCTTCAACGATCACCTGACCAGTTTGAGATGGCTCAAGGCCGACTCAAACTTCTTCACTGGTATGCACTTTGTAAGCATATCAGCTGGATTCACAGACGTGTGTATCTTCAGAACCTCCATTTCACCAGCTTCAACCTCATCTCTGACAAAGTTGTACTTCACACCAAAATGCTTGGTTCGTTCGTGAAATATATTGTTCTTAGATAGACTAATTGCAGATTGAGAATCACACCAAATTGCAACCTTCTCCTGTGACAATCTCATTTCTTATAACAGTCCCTTAATCCACATTGCTTCCTTAACAGCCTCAGACAAAGCTATATATTCAGCCTCAATAGTTGACAAAGCTAATACAGACTGCAAACAAGACTTCCAACTCACTGTATTTCCATCTACAGTAAACACATAACCACTGGTTAACTTTCTCTTATCCAAATATGCAGCAAAATCAGAGTCACTAAAACCATGCACTCTGAAATCATCTTCTTTTGTATACACCAGATTCAGCTTCAATGAACCTCTGATATATCTCAACAACCATTTCACTGCTTCCCAATGAACTTCTCCTTGTTTGCTCATGAACCTACTAACAAGACCAATAGCATGAGCCAAATCAGGTCGAGTACCAACCATGGCATACATTTTACTGCCTACTGCACTTAAGTACGGCACTATATCAGTATCAATACATTCTTCTTCATCTCTAACTGATGCCAACTTAAAATGTGGACCAATTGGAGTATTCACAGTCTTGCCTTCCCACATATTAAACCTATGAATCACCTTCTCAAGATAGCTTGACTGAGACAAAATCAAAGTTCCTTTAACTCTGTCTCTCTTGATATCAATACCCAAAATTCTACTAGCTGGTCCCATGTCTTTCATTTCGAACTCACTGCTCAAAACATCATTTATCTTCTGAATCTCTGACATCTCTTTTCCAGCCAACAACATATCATCAACATATATCAGCAAGTACACATAATCACCAGGACCAATCTCTTTCACGTACACACATGAATCATTTCCATTTCTAATGAACTTTTGATCAGTGATGAATGTATTAAACCTGATATTCCATTGACGCAGAGACTGCTTTAATCCATACAAGGACTTCTTCAACAAACAAACTTGATCCTTATCTGAATTCACCTCAAAACCCTCTAGTTGCTCTATATACAATTCAACATCCAAATCACCATTTAAGAAAGCTGTCTTCACATCCATTTGCTCAAACTCCAGATTCTGATGAACTACAACAGACATCAAAATTCGAATTGATATATGTTTCTACCGGAGCAAATACATCTTGGTAATCAATCCCTTCCTTCTGAGTAAATCCCCTAGCAACCAGTCTAGCTTTGTGTCGTTTATCTTCAACTCCAGGAATACCAGGCTTTAACTTGTACAACCACATGTTACTAATCACTGTTTTATCCTTTGGTCTGTCCACCAAATCCCAAGTGCCACTCTTCAGTAAAGAAGTCATCTCTTCACCCATAGCCTTATTCCATCTTTCCCAATCCTTGTCATCAAGTGCATCATGAAAACATTTAGGCTCATCTGGATCAATTTCTTCTGAAACTAACAGAGCAAAACCAACTTCAGTGTAATCAGTAAACTTAGCAGGTTTCTCATGTTTCCTTCTAGGCCGATTTCTAGCAATCTGATGACTCTTTACAGTTATACCAGTAACAGTCACTTCCTCTGGATTCTCTTGGTCTGATTCAGAGTCACTTGATTCTATCTCAACAGCTTTATCTTCAACAGCTCCACCTTCAACAGAACCGCTTCCAACAAGACTTTCTGAAACTGTTTCAGTTGCAAGTTTCTCTTTACGAGCATAATCAATTTCCACTCTTGCAACTTCACTTGGCTTCACAGATTTTCCTTCTGACTCCAAATCTTTGTATACTTCACCTTCTTGGAATGTGACATTCCTGCTTATAACATTTTTCTCTTCATCAATCAACCAAATCTTATATCCCTTAGTTCCTTGAGGATAACCAAGGAATATTCCCTTCAAAGCTCTTGGTTTAAGCTTGCCTTGGTCTTGATGAACAAATGCCACACAACCAAACCTCCTTAAATGTCTATATCCTGGTTTTCTATTCAACCATAATTCTTCAGGTACATTATGATCAACTGCAGATGCAGAAGATCGATTTATAAGATATGCAGCAGTTGCAGCTGTTTCTGCCCAAAACTCTTCACCAAGCTCTGACTCAGTCAATAGACATCTCACCTTCTCCATCACAGTTCTATTCATCCTCTCTGCAACTCTGTTTTGCTGTGGAGTGTAGGTACACGTCCTATGTCTCTCAAAACCATTCTTCTTGTAAAACTCATTAAACCTAAGTTGCAGAATTCTAACCCATTATCCGTTCTTAAGACCTTTACCTTCTTATCAACTTGATTCTCTACCAGCTCCTTCCATTCACAAAATTTATCAAATGTCTCATCCTTAGTCTTTAGGAACATCAACCAAACTTTCCTTAACTTGCATCAATAATGGACAAGAAGTACTGGTTTCAGCTATAGATGGAGTCACATTCGGAGAGCCCCACAAATCAACATGCACATAACCCAATATGTCCTCAGTGTTGTGTTTCCCTACATTGAAGCTTAGCTTCTTTGACTTTCCCAAAACAAAATTCTCACAAAACTGCAGCTCCTTAACCTCTTTTTTCTCAATCAGACCTTTACCAACCAGAATCTTCATACCATTAAGGCCAAAGTGTCCCAGCCTACTATGCCATAAGCTAGTCTTATCCAGAGAAGACTCAGCATTACAGTTTTCACTCGCCACAGTATAACCCACCAAGATGTAGAGGCCATTCTTTAAGACTCCCCTTAGAGCTGTTCTACCATTCTTAAAGAACCTTTTCTTACCATCTCCGCCTTCATATTTGTACCCTAATCTATCTAGGGTTCCAGTAGAAATCAGGTTCCTTCTAAGGTTAGGAACATACCTGACATTATGCAGGACCTTGATGGAGTCTCCTTTAGTATCAAGTCTGATTGTTCCACTTCCATATGCCTCCACTGTGTGATCATCTCCCAACAGAATCATTGTCTTGTCTTGCTCATTAAACTCAGAGAACCAGTCTCTCCTTGACGTCATATGGTAAGTGCGCCCAGAGTCAATCACCCACTTGTCCTTTGCTTCAGAGTCTTGCAAACTCAAAGCCTCAGTATACACAAGCTTCTCTGTGATAACTCCAGCCTCTCCTTGATCCTTAATTCCATACTTCTTTTTCCTTGCATAGCAATCTCTCTTGATATGCCCTTCTTTCTTACAAAACCACCAGGTGAACCTTGAACCAGAGTTAGACCTACTCCTGCTTTTGCCATTTGAACCTTTGTTTCCTCGGTTCATAGCTCTTCCCTTGTCCTTCACATACAAGCTCACTGCTGGATTCTTGTCATCTTTAATAGCTTCTGATATCTCTCTTTCACGAGATCTTGCAGCTAAGATTACCTTCTCCATAGTCAACGATTCTCTTCCATACTTAAGAGTATGCTTCAGGCTATCATACTTAGGTGATAAAGAGGTCAAAAGCAATATAGCCTGAACCTCATCTGATACAGTGATATCAAGAACATCTAACTCAACTACAATCTTCAAGAAGTCATCAACATTCTCATTAATCGACTTAGAGTCTAACATCTTAAACGTATAGAACCGTAACTGCATGTGGATTCAATTAGGTAAAGATATTTCTGTATAAAGCTGATCTAACAAAGACCACATCGCAACAGCAGACTTACAGTGCGTAATCTTCCTAAGCACATGATCACCAACGTTTGCTATGATCAATCCCATAACCTTCTCATTCTGTTCCAGCTTGTCAGTGTCAAGAACTACCTTCGTCACTGGTGGATCGGTTGATTCTCTTTCGTCTCCAACAACAGGTTTCTTCTCATCGGCTTTAGTCACCGGAATCCCCGATACCAGATCCGAATCTAACAGGATCTTCTTCAGTCCCATAATCCCAAAGTGCGCAATCATCCGAATCTTCCAAACCTAGAAATCATCTTCGCCATCAAACCGATCTACTTCAATCCGAGTCGTCGTCATGAGATCCCTACCCATAACCTGGCTCTGATACCAATTGTGGGACTTTTCAAGCCCATGTCTAACTCCCCCTATTAGTATGATATTGTCCGCTTTGAGCCCAGAGGCAAAGCCCGCACGGATTTGTTCTTGGGCTCCTTCCCAAAAGGCCTCATACTAATTAGAGTTTGACATCTTTATATATTAGACAATTCTTATCTAAACTTCCGATGTGGGACTTGGATTGATATTCCAACAATCCTCCCCTCAAACCAAGGACCACATAGACTTGTGTCCTCCCACCTCCAGCGAAACTTGACACCCATCTTGTACCACCGTAATCACCAACGGAACCCGCCGCCTAACCTTCCGCTTAGTTAGGAAGACTTTTGACACAAGGCACCGGTACCCCTTAGTCACGAGGTCACCTTGAGGGTTCTCTTTCCACAACGAACTTGCAGCCCACACCCACTTCTCCTGATCCACCTTTTCTGAACCTGAGCTCTGATACCAATTTGTTATCAGCGATCTATTCTTTTTTCACTCGTTTGTTCACTCAATCTCACACCTCTCACGGATTTCGAATCGCAATAAGAACAAGTAACGCTTAAGCAAGAAAGAACACAAAAACTTTAACCCAGTTCGGCTCAATCGATGTGATTGAGACCTACGTCTGGGGCCGATTCAATCCGGCAAATCCCCACTAGAAGAAGTTACAGCTCAAACGGAGCAAAGTCTATCAATGGAGGATTCAATCACAATCAACTCCACGATATTTTGTTCTGAGTTACAAGAGAAAGAAGAGAGAAAGACAATACATATATGCGTATTGTTAACGGCAAAGAATCTATCGCGACTAGAGGCTTAGCCTTGATCTTATCTCTTCTTTCTAACCAGTTTAATAAAGCACCACCGGGTAACTCCTTTATTTGATGTGTACCAAAAATTAGAATCATAACCGGCTTCATTCAACATATTCTGTAAGAAGTCACTTGATTATTATTTTTGGTACAGAGGGTCAGAATTTTTAGAGGCTCATTCCAGGTACCGAACCAAAGGTTTATAAAAAAAAAAAATACTTGATAAATAGAAATTTATAGAGTCCCTTCAGATGATTATGGGGCTTGAGTTTGAACTTTGAAGGAGACAAAGAGAAGCTCAAAAGTAGACATCATATATGTATGTTGTTCCGTCGAGTAAAAATGTTGTCCTGTCTTAAACCTGAGTCATGAAAATCATCTTTTGTTGGTGGTAATTGGCTTCTTTAGATGTCTGAAAGTGATTCAGAAGCAGGGATGATACCAACCCAGTGTCTTTACTCTTTAAGTACAAGAATGCAATCGAATGCGCGGAGCGTTGCGGTTGTGGGAGCAAATGGAGATATAAAACTACTTTTCGGATTCCAAGACTCATATCAAGAAGGATTTCAAAAAGCTAATTGGAAATCTGATCTCTCCAATTAATGAAGTTTTTGATTTTGCGAACTAGTTGTCAAATTGTGCAGTTAGGAAGAATATCAAGTGGGGAAGTCTTTGACTTATATTTGATCAAGATACAGAATGTACTCCGGTAAGTGTTACATCACTATAAGACTTGTTGAGTTTCTTATATGTTCTGATGCTTCATAATTGTCAGAAGAGGACCATATTCTTTGATTCTTACGACAATTCTAACTTCAGAACTTTCCTCAACTCTTCTGGCCTCTCGATTGTTGAAGGGCTTTCTTTGTAATTTTACATGATGTGCAATTTGCTACTAAATCAACTTTTGTTAATGACCCCACAAAAATAAACAACCATTTCTTGGAAAATATTCGAATCCGAAGATATAGATAACGAACTAAGTTATATGTATAATTAAATACTATTTGGATTAACTCGATTCGAATATCTCAATTATTTTGCGATCATCTCAGATATTTTATCATCCTAACAATTATATAAGATTATATACACACATCTTGGCATCTAATCTTAGAGAAAATTATTATCTTTTTATTCGATCAAAGATATTAATGTATTATGTGACCAAAAAAAGAAGAAGATATTAATGTATTAACCTTTTTCATTGCTATGACGAACTTTGTTGAAAAAGAGAGTTGAATACAGATCTCAAGAGACCGTAATATCAATTAAATAAAATTAATGCCCAAATTAACTCCTTTCTTCTCCGATCTCTTAACTAAATAATGTTTTTTTAAGAACTTATCCCGAATGCATAATGTGCAATCCCAAGCAAGCATCAAACTATAGTATCTTCATTGATCCAAATATTTGGCTCGAATCAATTTTTATAAATAAACTATAGTGAAAATGTGATTAACATGTCAAGTTTTTATTGACCTTAGGAACAAGTGACTGTTGGCACTTGGCATAGTACTAATCCATGATTAAAGATCATACGCTTCGTATTTCATAATAATTGTCGTTTTTACTATTTTCATACATATTCAGATTTGAAATTTTTATTAAAGCAGTAGATGATTTTGTCTCTCTGGTTTAATAAATCAAAGTAATAGGGAGAAAACATAAAAAAAAAAATATTTTTTTGATAAACTTTATCAGCTGTCCGGTAAACTATGTTTTTCATGTAAACATACCAGTTTTTTGGTGGATTATTAGGCTTGAAACAAATATCAATTGAATTTCTAGTAAGAAGAAGTTGACTATTTGATCTTGGGACACGTTCAAGGACTACCGTGAATATAAACTACTTTACTTAAATTAAAACCGTATATAACGCTCATTTGAAATCTTATTATTTAAAATTAAGTGTTTGTAGAAACAGGGCAACTTTGTCCCTTTTTTTTTTTTTTTAACTTTTTCTCTCTAGAAAATACCAAGAAGTCAAAAACAAAAAGCATATAGTATTACACTTTACACATACAAATACGTCGGCTAAAATCACACATACATACATATAAATGTACACATGATAGACATACACATAAACAGACACATACATAGTTATCTACATACATACACATACATATATATTATTATTGACTTATGTTCGGAAGTAAAATAGGGACCAGTGAGGAGAATCTCTTACATGAGAATCTATCTCTTATCCAAAATGGACAACAGTTTCTTTACATGCTTTAATTTAGGTAATGACACAATGCGAATATATAAATTTACAAATGTCAATACTTGTTTGCCTGTATACACAGATATTTGGGTAAATACATGTATATATTTTCATAATTAATATTGGTTATTTTGTGATGCTTTTGAAATATATTTAGGAATTTTTCAAGGCAGCTATCTCCAATTTGAGATATTAAAATTTTATATGATGAGATACTCGTTTTGAGTTTTGTTCCCCCGAATCGAATCTCTCTTCCCAACAACGAGTAAACAACGTGTATCATCATCACGTGATACTTTGCGACTAAGACATTCACATTTCTTTCACACTTTGCGAAAAAATAATCATATAATTACTGTTCATTCTTACACAAAGTTTTCCGAATTCTTTCACATTTTTATGTATGTGAATATAGTTTTAAATCGGGGGAATTTTAAAAATACATGTTTTGGTGTGTTGATGTTCAAAATACTATCATAAATTGACTATTTTCAATATAAAAAAAAAACCTAACCGCGGTTTGAGAGAGAGAAAAGAGAGATTTTTTGGTTAACAACTCTGGCAGTTTTCATAGCGTCGGAGTTGTGTTTTTGTTAGCATGTGTTTCATATGGTTATGTTAGTTACAAATCAAAGATCTTATGTGATTTTTTGCTTCTTTTTTTTTTTCTACGGTGGGTATTCTTCTCTATTAGTTGACGTTAAGTTGGCGAAAAGATAGATGATCTAGATCCGGAAATGTGATAATTCTAATATTCGTTTTCTCTACTTTGGGAGATTTTTGCAGAGATCTAATTGTTTTGGAAACTTTAAAAGTACAAAGGAAGACTGTGGAGGTTGAAACCAACTCAATTGAATTTGTCAAGGGTTTTTAAGGGAAACGAGATCTCTGGGAAAGAATCACAAGAACAATCAAAAACAAAGACAAAAACACGAAAATTGCGATAAGAAAGCTTTTATTGATTTTTGCTAAGTGTTTCTGCGTAGAGCTGCGGTTCTCCCTTACAGAGGAGTTACAAGAGTATTTATACAAGTTCTAGTCGGCTAGGTTTTACAAAAAAAAAAATAAAGAAAGTTTCCTTGATTCTCGGGATTTCCTTTTGCCGTAGTCGGCGCTCGCCATGGGCTTCGTCGCCATGGACTTTGTAGTGGGCTTTGCCTTGCCATCTCGCCGCCTTGGACTCATAAGCATCGACCCAACTTGTTGCAGAACTTGTTGGGTTCTCAAAGACAAAGTAGTCGGCAGTCGCCAAGTTCTCCGAGATGGTGTGGCCGGTAGAGACAGTAGTCGGCAGGAAGCAGCAGTAGTCGGCAGAATGTACCGCTGTTAAGCGAAATGAGTTATTCTGACAAGTTGTCCAGGTCTTCAAAGTGAACTAGGCACCTTTACATTTCTGCTCATATCTATACTTCGTCATTTTATGGAAGAAAACTGTCGGAGGGAGTTTTGACCCCAATAGTTAGCTCCCCAACTTGGTAGTGTCCGTTAGGAGATTGCCGAGTTTAAAGACAACTGAAGACGATATCGACGCTACCAGACTTAGCTTCGTGTTAAAATAGCGTCCAGTCAAGATGTTATTGTTCCCGGTTGTTCCGCCAAGCTAACATGCTTCCGTAAGCGTCGTAGCTTGACTTATACTTGTTTTTTCGTTTTGACTAGACTTGTATTTATCGAGATTTTCCGTCTTGTTAACGTTGCCGAGTTTACATGTTTCAGGAAATACTTAACCCGACAATGTTTTTAAAAATAAATTCGAGCTTGTTTTGTAAAAGCTATTCGAATTTACGATTTATGCATTGTATTGTTTCGTATTCCGTCATTGCCAAGTTTACATGTTTTGTAATGCTTAACTTGACAACTTCTCATACTTAGTAAAAATTTCTATTCTTTTTGGAAATCGAAATTTTCAATTTTTTCTGTTTCGTTTAGGAATTGAAATGGCGAATTGCCAATTCCCGAGATGTGATGATGTCATGATGATTTCTTGAACTATATAAGTCTCCAACTCCCCTTCTTTGCTCACAACTCCACTTCTCCAAAAAGAAAAGGTAGACTTTTCTCCCCTTTTCTTCCTTCTTTTTTTTTTTAGGTTTTTGTTTTTTTAATCTACATCGCCGCCGAGTTCCGTCGATGCCATCGCCGAGCTCTGCCGTCAACGAACTTCGCCGTACCGTCGCTTCCGCACAGACCCTCTTCATCTTCTCCAGCGTTGTTATGGCCTTTTCAGCGAGATGTCGTTGACGACTCCAAACACGAACACCTAAGCCTTTTCTTGGCATCGATTCCCACTAGATCAAACCGCTAGTGGTTGGCATAGGCTCAGAACTCGTCATCTTGGCGCTGGGCAGCAGTCGGCTAGAGATTTTGTTGTGATTTAGCTATGTGCCGAGGTCTAACGAGTGACTCCAAGACCTCGTCGTTTTGATTTGTCGTTTTGATTTGTCGTCTTGTTAAAATCGTAGTCGGCACATATGCGTCCTCATCGCCTCGTCATTGGCGTACTCGAGCAGTAGTCAGCACATCTCGGCTCTACTGGGGAGAGGTCAACCCGTGGCCGAGGTTCAAGATTCGGAAAGGAAAGCAATTTCGCCGAGGACTTATCTTTATTCCAGTAGAATCAGATCGTAGAGCCCATCGTACATTGAGCCGAGTATTAGCGCTGCCGTGGAGTATCTAATAGCTCTTATTGCTGAAAAGTTCATCTTGCTGAAGTCATTATTGAAGGCTCTCACCGAGACCTCCTTTTATGGCCGAGCACTAGCTGTGCCGATACCTCCTACGTGCGCTACCGAGGATTAGTGTTTAGTTTGTCGAGGACTCTCGGTGCCGAGGCTATCATTACGAAGTCAAGGTATGGCTGAGATCTCTTTGTTCTCTATTTTCCGAGTATAGCTTCATCGAATCCTATCGCTTAGAAAGATTTCTGTAATTGTAGAGATGGAGAGTCCAATAGCTAGTGCCGAGATGTCTGTTTCCGATGCTGAATCGAACTCCATGGTCCATTCGTCTACTATTGGTTCGAATGCTTTGGAAAATAATCCTCGTGATGATGAGCTAATTGACAGGACGTTGAGTCTGATTGATGTTAAAGATGAGCCGACCACCGAGGCCCAAATTGCTTACTTGGCAAGAATTGCTTGATGGGGTGCTCGTTCTCTGAGAGATGCGGCACCGACTTTGAGGAAGTGTAAAACTAAGAAGAAGACAAGGTTTTCCGATCCTCCAGGTGCATCGCTTTCTGATGAAGAGTTTTTGACTATGTTGAGGCAGATATTCCACATTTCTGAGGAGATCGAGTTACTTGTTCCTTCATCCTTAGATCGTGCCGACGAGCCTCCAGGTGGATATTTTACCTTATACGAGAGCTATTTCCATGGGTGTCTCTTGTGGTTTCCAATTCCGTTTGTGATTCAATCGTTCTTGCGATATTACGGCATCTCCATCTCGCAGCTCACTCCTCAAGGACTTCGTCATTTGATTGGGATTCTGTTTTGGAATTACGAGCTTGGGGAGGAGATCACTCCTTATTATTTGATGAACTGGTTGGATCTCAGAAAATCCTCCCTCAAATACAAGCTAGTTTATTTTGCAGTCGTATCATCGAAGGGTTTCCCAGCAAGGATCATCGATGGACGGATTTCTTCTTTTATATACCGATTTGTGAGGAGACTTTGGGCGACGCCGTTGGCTTTTCGACTCGATGGCGGAGAAAGGGTAGCCGATCCCTTTGAAAGTTTGAAGGGCTCGGCGTGCTTGGTCTACTGTGCGATGTTTGGTTGATTTTCAGAATTTGACCTTGTGTTGTTACTTGTCTTTTTTGCAGTGACATATCCTTGCCCACTCATACCCGACGACTGGCGTTTGCTTCACAAAGCCCTCGCATCGCGGAAGTGTCATTAGGAGAGACATTTCTCTTTGAGGCGAGTTAAGAGAGCACGTGCTCTTCATGAAGGACATTCAAATTCGAGTTCATCGGCGGATTCTTCAGAGTACGAGATGGTGCCATGGAGAGATAGAGCGAGAGAGACTGCAAACGCTAAGGAAACCACCGAGGCTAGCTTTGTGAGGTCTCCTGGCAATGCTACAGACGAGAACCCTGGGCGAGTTTCATACCAGCGATGAGAGCCTCGTACTCGGCCTCATTGTTGGATGCTCTAAAACCTAGGCAGGATAACTGCTCGAGAATTTCGCCTGTTGCAGACGTCAAACGAATGCCTACTCCGGAACCGTTTTTGGATGAGGACCCATCAACATGTAGCTTTCAGGTCGAACTTGGGCTTTCTACGACGCAGTCTTCATCGGGAAGTTCGATCAGAAAATCGGCCAGTACTTGGGATTTTGCGCATGTTCGTCAACGATATTCGATGTCATACTCGCTCAGTTCGATAGCCCATTTGGCCAACCTACCATACAGACTTGGGCTATGCAGGACATACCGCAGTGGAAAGGTTTTGAGGATTACGATAGGATGAGACTGAAAATACGGCCTCAATTTTTGAGCGGACATAACGACGAAAAATGCCAATTTCTCCATTAGGGGGTATCTTGTCTCAGCATCAGTAAGAGACTTGCTGATGTAGAAAACTGGTTTATGCTCGCCACGTTCCTCCCGAATGAGCACCGCGCTCACCGCCGTATCAGAGACTGCGGTGTATAAGAACAAAAAAGGTTCACCGTCGACCAGTTTAGCGAGTATGGGATGGCTGGCCATATACTTCTTCAACATCTGGAAAGCATCTTCACATTTGTCCATCCACTCGCATTTTTTGTTTCCGCGCAAAGTATAATAGAAGGGCAGACATTTGTCGGTAGACCGAGAAATGAATCTGTTAAGAGCAGCCACCCTTCCAGTCAGCCTCTGCACTTCTCTCGTGTTTCTGGGCGAGACCATTTTGAGGAGGACATCGAACTGCTTAGGATTTGCTTCGATGTTGCGATGGGTAACCATATAACCGAGGAACGCGCCGAAGGTTACCGCGAACCTGCATTTTGTTGGATTGAGCTTCATGTTGTGCTGGTTGAGTTGCTGGAAACACTCTTCCAAGTGTGCAATGTGATCCTTCTCTTCTAACGATTTGATGAGCATGTCGTTGATATACACCTCCATGGTGTTTCCGAGCTGTTGAGCGAACATCTTGTTCACCAAACGTTGATATGTGGCGCCGGTTTTCTTGAGACCGAATGGCGTGACTTTGTAATATTATATGCCGCGGTCTGTAATGAACGCTGTCTTCTCGCAATCAGCGGGACTCACGAAGATATGATTATATCCTGAAAAAGTATCCATGAAGGACAGAAGCTTGTTGCCAGTTGTTTCGACCAAGCGGTCAATGTGTGGTAAGGGAAATTTATCTTTCGGACAAACTTTGTTCAGGTCTGTGAAATCCACGCAAACATGCCACTTGCAGTTTTTCTTCTTGACGACGGCAGGGTTTGCAAGCGAATCAGGATAATTGACTTCCATGATTGACCGAACCCGCAGAAGTCTTTCCACCTCATCGTTTATAGCTTTGGCCCTTTCGGGTCCTAGCATCCGTCGTTTCTACTTTACAGACTTGAAAGTTGGATTAACATTCAATTCGTGGCTAGTGAGACTGATGTCTATGTCGGGCATGTCCTCGGCAGCCCAAGCGAAAGTGTGGATATTTCTTTTTGGAAAGTGATGAGTTCTTGTTTGAGAGTTTTATCAAGGTCTGCTCTGATCCCGATACATCGCTCTGGGTGGTCATCGTCTATGCAGACTAAGATGACGGGATCGCTAGTTGGCACAGGACCTTCTTTCTTGCGATCCTCGTCAATCTGTAATTGCTATAAGAGTTCGGCACGCTCCTTGATTTCCTCGCGATCTTTCTTCATCTTCTTTCTTTTGCACTCCTTAGAGGGGTCGGCAACGGGATTGCAAAGTTTATGCTCGATCAGAAAACATATGCGAGGTTCCTTCTGGCTTAAATTGATGCCTTTGGGGGTAGGGAACTTGATGCACAAGTGGTATGTTGATGGTACGGCGCACATTGAGTTGATCCAGGGGGTGCCCATGATCATATTGTAAATTGCTGGGTTATCAGACCCGAAAAATTCGACCACCTTTGTCAAGTTGCCTGCTCGAACGGGGAGATGAATTGTGCCCATAGTCATTGTGGTTTCGCCAGAGAACCCTGTGATTGGTTTAGGTGAGGAACGTATCCTGGGAAGGTTGATGCTCATCCTCTATAGGATGTCGCAGAATATGACGTCGATTGAGCTACCAGTGTCGATGAGGACGCATGCCACATCTCTAACATCCACAATCAACTGGATGACAAGAGGGTCGCTAAGAGGCCTGTCAATTCCTTTGGTTTCACGTTCCTCAAACGTGATCTTGTCTTTAGCAAATCTAGAAGGTGTAGACCAGTTGGCGCTGACGTCCACCCGTTGCTGATATACCTTAATCGCCGAGATTGTGTCAGCACAGTAGCGGGATCCTCCCATGATGAAGTTGATTCGTTGGTGCGTACCGCCGTGATTTTGGTCGTCGTTCTTTCTTTCCCGTTTTGGGGTGTCATCATTAGTTCGCTTAGGACGTTTGGCAGCCTCCTCGATTTCGAAATCTTTTAAGACTGAAATCTCCTTTAAGTGTGCGAGCTGTAAGTTTCGTTGCCAATTTATGGCCGAGGACACGGCAGTTCACAGTCGAATGCCCGAATATTCGCTGGAAGTCACAGTAGGCTGCTTCGTCAAAATTGCTCTGATTTCTGACCCATATATTATTCCATGGACCTCGTCCGCAGCCTCATCCTCGACCTCGACCAGCGCCAGTCGAGTCAACCTGAAAGTTATAGGCTCCTCTTAACCCGGCTTCATACTGGATAAAACCCAAACCTTGGCTGGTTTTCTTTGCTGCTGGTGGGTTCGTGGCGTGGGTGGGATTGTTAGCTGGCTTCAATTTGCCATGTTTATGGGCTAGCCTTCGAAATTCTGCTTCGTTCTTTGCAAAGCCCGTCGCTCGATGCAAGGCGTCCTGGATTGTGGATGGTGCATTGACGTACATTTCTTTTCGGAAATCTGACTCATACCATAGTGTGGTTCTCAAGGCATCAAGCGCAGACTTGTCGGTTACTCCTTCAATCTTAGACAGTACTGTTTTGAATCTGTCGATGAAGCTTCGAAGGGTCTCATGCTGCCTTTGTGCCATGGTCCAGAGGTCGGCATCAGAGGTTTGTCGCTCCATGAAGATGTCATAGTGTTTCAAGAAAGCGGAGGACAGTTGTTCGAAACTGTCGATCGAGTTTCTCTCCAGTCTTGAGAACCATTGGAGAGCTGGTCCCTTGAGGCTTTCAACGAATAAGAGGCACTGGGATGTGCTCTTCTCGTTCTCCCTGAAGTTGACCCTTCCTATCGCAATTGCGAATGCCAGGAGATGCTCTTTCGTTCAGTGTTGCCTTTATAAGTGGGGACCTTTACTCTCCCATGATCATATATGTTTGCTTGGGCGATCCATGCCGTGAAAGGGGTAGTTTGGGCCTCCTTGGGAGCTCTGCTAGCACGCGATGTATCTGTGATCGCATATCTTTCATATCGGTCATGGTTCGCTCTAATGCTGCGCGCATCCTGGCCAGTTCGTCCTCTTAAGCTTTGCTTTTCGCTGCATGCTCGTCATCGAATTGGGACTGCTCTGCCAAGAAGATGTTCTCCTCTTCCTCGTCTGCGAAGTCTCGCTCGAGGCGAGTATGGTTGCATTGAGCTGGGGTTCGGTTCTCGTCTCTGGGCTCGCAGCGATTGTATGAATCGCGCTCGCCACTTGGATTATCGTCCAAATCTATGATTAGGGGCGCCATGTCAGCTGGAGGTGCGCCCACGTTATGTTCGGCTTGGTGGTGCCGAGGTCAGGATGGACTGGTGGCAGTCCACGGGTCCTTGGTGCGCCTGTCAGGGTGGAGAAGTTCAACGCCGTCGGGTTTAGGCGTCCCATGGATCTCCGCATCAAGCTTGCTCCCATGGCTCGGGAGCGGCTTGTCAAGGCTGAGGTCCTTCACTCCTCATCCATCGTCGTGTTCTGCGCATCTTCCGCCGACTTCTTGAGGAGCGTTTCCATCATCATCCTCAGCTTGCTAAGGAATTATGGTGTCACCTCCGTCGCGCCAGTGGCACACCTCGCTCTGGGGTTGTCTGCGCCGTCCTTGTCAGCGACGGGATCGTCGGTGTCTTTGTTGTGAGCTCCGGAATCGTCGGCGCCGTTCTTGTCGACGCTACTGCTTTCAGCCTCCGAATGCTTTTCTCCGGGTCGGTCTCCTATGGGGGTCTCGAACTCCTCGCCGGTGGTCATTTTTGCTAGATCTCCTATCGAGTGATTATTTTTGTGTAAGAGATTCTTAGAAGTCCCCTTAGACGACGCCAAATTGTGGAGGTCGAAATCAACTCAGTTGAATTTGTCAAGGGTTTTTAAGGGAAACGAAATCTCTGGGAAAAAATCACAAGAACAATCAAGAACAAAGACAAAAACACGAAAATTGCGTTAAGAAAGTTTTTATTGATTTTTGCTAAGTGTTTCTGTGTAGAGCTGTAGATCTCCCTTACAGAGGAGTTACAAGAGTATTTATACAAGTTCTAGTCTGCTAGGTTTTACAAATAAAATATAATGAAAGTTTTCTTGTTTCTCGGTATTTCATTTTGCCGTAGTCGGCGTTCGCCATGGGGTTCGTCGTCATGGGCTTTGTAGTGGGCTTTGCCTTGCCATCTCGCCGTCTTGGACTCATAAGCATCGATCCAACTTGTTGCGGAACTTGTTGGGTTCTCAAAGATAGAGTAGTCGGCAGTCGCCAAGTTCTCCGAGATGGTGTGGCCGGTAGAGACAGTAGTCGGCAGGAAGCAGCAGTAGTCGGCAGAATGTACCGTTGTTAAGCGAAATAAGTTATTCTGGCAAGTTGTCCAGGTCTTCAAAGTGAACTAGGCACCTTTCCATTTCTGCTCATTTCTATACTTAGCCATTTTATGGAAGAAAACTGTCGGAGGGAGTTTTGACCCAACAAAGACGGAACCCTTGCGAGTGTTGATCGAATAAATGAAATTCTTCACGATGGTTTTATATCTTCAAACGGCTATTCACGCAATGAAGACGACGAGCAATGAAGACGATGAAGCAGATTTGATGCTCTATTATCTTTCAAATTCTATTGAATTGCGTTATGTTTTTGATTAATACTTAGTTGTGTTTTTCTGTTTTATTTTTACGATCCTTTGGTTATTGATTCATTACCATAGCCTCTATTGATGTGCGTGGAATGGTTTTCCTTCTCTTTATCCGTTAATACTTTTTGGTAAACGGTAGTGTGGATTGATTCTATGAAATAAAGAATTTTTCAGTGTTAAAAAAATATTTGACTATTTTTAAAAATGACACTAATTAAAGTTTTGTTATACTTTAAACCCTTAAATCCTAAACCTTAGAAAATATTTTGATGCTTAACAAACTCTAAATCCTCAAAGTGAAACTTTAAAATAAAATTGTTAATCCAAACATAAATGATATTTTGAATAAATTATATATTTTTAATTGATTTTTCAAAAAAATTAGACGGATAACATTTTTGAAAAATATTATTTCAGAAGTGATATTTTCTAAAATTTCTCTTATTTACGCTTATTGTAAAACAATTTATTTAACAAAAAAGTCGTAAACTATTTGCCTTGTTTAGTCTACAAAGTTGTTTTTATGTTGTATTTTTTCATGGCATAATCGTTCCTATATTAAAATATAGGAACGATTATGCCATGAAAAAAACAAAACTTTATGATCGTTTATCCGAATTAAACAAACCTATCTAAACACAAGTATAATACTTCATCTGTCTCAAAATAATTGTCATTCTGGAATTTTTTACGCATATTAAGAAAATACATTAAAAGTCTATTTTGTCTCTAATTAATACAATATTTTATTTGATATGAACAATTAATAAACTTAAAAATAGAGATAAAAATGGGAAAATTGATCATAAATGTGTATTGAAATTGTAGAATGACAAGTAATATGTAACAAAAAAATTAAGGTTAGAATGACAACTATTTTGAAACGGAAGGAGTAAGTTTTAGAATATCTCAAATTTTTATGTTCTATCATAAACTTTGAATAGTGATGATGTTCCGCACCGAAATGTGTATTTATATAAAATTTTGAATGGTGATGAAGAATAACAAAAATCTGTATTAATATATTTATATCTAACAAAAATCTTTACTTATACATATTTGTTATTATTTGTCCCGAACAGTACATATCATGTCCCACACCACATTATCAACCTTCACAATAATAGGCTTTGGGTTGATCGACCAAAACGATCACTAATATACATGAAAATATATCTACATCAATAAACTATTGGTACTGGTATATCGTTAAAAAAGCTATCAAGATGGTTTTTTCTCATTATATTGTTTTCTAAAGAATTTTAATGATTGATTGATTTGTGAGCCTTGAAGATAAAGAGAAGAAAACGAATAGACTTCATCAAGTGGAGAATTTTTGTGGCCCTCATCTTCTCTTTGATCGTTATTTTCTTTTTTTAAAATTATAGATATAAAGTCATATATATCATGTCTAACCAATATAATAGTATTTTTCTTGGGGCATATTACTTTTATTAATTTAAACAATAAAGGGCAACTATTTCAGATCTAAAAATGGATCATATGAACATGCGTACGATTTAAAGAAGCTTAAGTTCTTCTTATGTTCTCTTTTCCACTTTGACCCTATGTGATCAAGAAAGGTCGGCAACTTATCCTCGGAATAACACGTGGCAACATATCATTGGCCCGACCTGAGATCCGGCGCCGGACTTATCCTCTTAAGATTACTCTCTTTTGGTTATTACTTACAAGAGAAACATTGAACATTGAAGTCATTAAAGAATCTCACTGTTTGTGTCTCTATCCGGAATAGCGAAAGAATCCAAATTTTGTCTATAGAACAAAAACTGAAATAAATCGTTAAAGTTTGTATAAAAATAAGCAATAACTAATAAGAATGGCAAAGGAAAAAGATAACGAAGCTTCTAAATTTCTCTAAGGAAAAAGAAGCAATAGTCATTTTCAGCATCAAGAAGAGAGAACATACCCATAATAAGCTTCTTTTTCTTGACGGATGATGATGATAATGATCATGATAAATGATGGTGATGGCTCCACTATCTCCATAACCTCATTATCCTTGTAGCATTATGTATATATAGCCCCATTGAGATCTTCTTGTAATTACTACACACCTTACACAAATATCCTGTTCTACAAAGAATCAGAAAGAATCTGTTTCTAAGTGATAAGAGTATAAGCTTTAGCAGTTATTAATGGATAGTAAGGGACGAGTTGGATCATCAACTTCTTCTTCTTCTTCTTCTTCTTTCACCGCCGAACTCTTCGGCTCCAAAGATCCTTTGCCGCCATCTTCTTCCTCGGGAATCTTTTCTTCCATTTTCCCTCATCCTTCCAAGGTTCTATTACCTTCCTTTTTTAGCAAACTTTTTTGTTTCTTGATTGATTTCTTAAGGCTTAATCTTCGGTTTCTTTATTTGATTTCTCAGGGTGTTGCAAAAGATGGTCAAAACTCCAAACATGTCTCACAAGGTCAGTGAGAGTTTCTTCTTCTTTGCTCACCAAGTTTCAAAACACTCTACTTTTCTTGAATCAAGAATCGCTCTGTTTTTTAATCCTCTGTTTTTCTTTTCTTTAACACAGCTCAACGTAGAGAATCTTTAACTGCGCAAGAAGACAGAGTTGAGCCATGTCATCTTAGCTCTTCACTTTACTACGGTGGTCAAGACGTATACTCTCGACCAACCACAAACCAAACTTACCCTCAAGTGAGTCTTGATTTTGTATATAGCTAAGCGCATTCAGAAAAACGAACAAACACCAGAGAACTTGGCTAAAAGCATTGTTTTTTCAGGTTAAAAACGAGCGTCGAAAAAGCGGAGAAGACGATTCTAATGGACACAACTCGCAGGATGTTTCAAGAGGAAATTGGTGGCAAGGTTCTCTTTATTACTAGGAAGAAAACACACTTCCTTTAGTTTTCTTTGTAAATCTCTTCAGGAAAACCATGAAGCTCAAGCCAAGTACTAATATCTACTGAACCAAGACTTTGTATAAATAAGTTTATGCATGTTATTAGGAGATTTCAAATAGATTAAAAGATAATATCGAAGAGATCTCCTAGTAAACTAGTCTTCAATATATCTGTCTAATACTTGTTCTAATCATTTGTATCAATGTTTACTCTGCTTTTTCTCTGTCTCATGTCATGAATATGTTAAACCCTGAAGTAAAATTAACTCTATTAATATTTTATCTCAAATGTTTAAGCTTGTATTGTACAAAATCTCTTATCCGAAATGCAAAGAAACAACCTTTCATACGCATCAGCCATTTTAGACGCCGTGAAAAGCCTCAACGACCGCTCACGCGCCTCCTTACCTTTCCTCTGCAATTCCTCTGCTCCGTCGCTAACAACCCGTAAAATCGCCTCCGTGAGAGACTCAATGTTTGGTGAGAAAGTGTATCCCAAATGTGGACCAACGACCACGGATCCAGTGATGCTGGCTAGCCTCGTGGCTAAGACCGGTTTGCCTGAAACCATGGCTTCCAATAGAGTATGATCGAGCCCTTGAGCTCGAAGCGTCGGGTTTACAAATACATCTATCGCGTTGTAGAATCCCTGTAACTTTTCTTGATCCAATGGTCCAAGAACGATCACGTTATTCGAGCCGAGGTCTCTATATCTGTTACCCCATGGACCATCTCCAGCTACTAAAACAACGACGTTTTCTCGTGCTTTCTTGTTTTCTTCGAACACTCGTTTCAAAGCAGAGAACATCAAAGGATGACCTTTATCTTTCACTAACCTCCCAGCGATCCCAAGAACCAGAGGAGGTTTTCTATTCTTGCCGCTTCTAACGCCGAATTTCTCTCTGAAACTCTCGCGTTTAGAAACGTCCGGTTTGAAAACGCTCTCGTCGACGCCGTTTAAGATGATGTGGACGCGTTCCTCGGGAATCATGTAGATTCTTTTGATTACGTCGCCGCAGTGATCGCTAGTTGCCACGTGGTGAGCATAGCGTTGGAAGAATTTGACTTCTTCGACGACTTTCTTCGCTCGCTCCGTCAGAGCCGGAGAGGAAGGCGGTGGCTTTTCTTCTTCGGCTCCGACGGCGGAGATGTCGGCTTGACGGAGGAGTTCTTGAATGATGTCGGAGTGAAAAGTCTCGTAAGCTATTCCGTGCCAAGAAGCGACTACGTTTCGGAGGTTCTTGGCCCTTGTGTGGAGAAGCCCTACGCTCTCTGAGTGAACCACATCAAATGGTCTTCCACTCGCGTTCTGCGTCTGCGTTTATGAATATAAACAAAAAACGTCAGCATTTGCACTTAAACGCAACCTGGAGAAAACGCTAATATTAGCGGCGTCCAAACCAGCGACACGATAGCAATCGCAGCAACATTTCAAATTCTCTGTTTTACCTGAAGTTGTTGCGAGACGAAAGCTTGATCAAGATACCCACCAGAGGTTGGCTCAGAGAGATGAAACCGAAGAGTTTTCACTCCATATTCAGGGAAGGAAGGAGAAGCAGCGGTGAAAACATGAACCTCATGGCCACGATTAGCTAGAGCGAGGTGCAGCGTAAGCGCATGTCGCTCGAGCCCACCAGCTTGCGATTTCTGCGGCCATTTCTTAACCACCACAGCGATCTTTAAAATCTTGTTCGGTTTAGACGAGAAAGTAAGATGGTTCCAAGCGGAAGAGAAACGAAGAAGATCGATGTTGGTTTCGTTGTTATGGTGGAGATCGAATATGTGAGCGTTGGGATTGTGGTCGTAAGGACAAGAACAGAGTGTTAATGTTGTGGTGTTGTGTCTGAAGAGAAAAGAGACGAAAGTGAGCAGAGAGAGGAGGAGAGTAAAGTGAAGATATCTGAAACTCATCAATGGGTTCTCTCTAGCCATGGAAAAAAAGTGATTATAGATCGCAATCTCGAAAAACTCAAATTTTAATCGTTTAAAGACAAAGAAGAGTGATATCGTTGACTAAGAGACTTGATTAGATTACATTAATCGTGTTCGTTAAGTCATATGCACATGTGAAACGACGATGGAGAAATCCGTTGGACTGCGTGCCGTCTCAAAGCAAGGGAAACGCCGAGACGTTGACCTTGTGGGGTTATGTCTTAATACGGTACCGTTTTGTTTAAAGGTAAAAGAAAACTAAAAGATAAGCGCCGCTGCCCGGGATCGAACCCGGGTCACCCGCGTGACAAGCGGGAATACTTACCACTATACTACAACGACATTTTGTTTGAAACTTACAAATTGTTTAACTTAACATATAATTTGAAAATAAATTTAACTTGGCAATACAGTATTACTTCACAACCAAAGTGTTGAATATCTATCTATGTACAAACAAATTCATGTACTCTTCTACGACTGTGTCTAGAAATTATTATCTTAATTTCATCCTTAAAAATATGTCAGTGTTAGAAGTTTGATTATACCATACTCAAAATTATATTTTATGGTTGTTGTTAGATAAAGGCTTTACTAGTTTCAGAGAAAAAAAAAAAAAAAAGATAAAGGCTTTACCATAAAGGGATATTAGACCTACTTTCTTGTAATAAAAACAATTAATGGCGACTTAAACGTTGCAAATTCAATGAAGAAACGGATATTTTTTTCCTCGCATTAGAAATGTGAATTCTAAAAGCAATTATAGCTAGTGGTAGGAACTATTTCTAGTATTTATATAGTTATACCAAGAATAAAATATGTATTGTTATGTTTGGTCAGATCTTAAAAAGTGAACCTAACCTTCCCTCTAACATTTGTTAATATGTTTCCAAAAAAAAAAAAAAAAAACATTTGTTACTTCAAAACATCGCGTAGAAAGAAGAAACATATGTGGTGGTCTCCGAATCACTCATCTCAACTCAAGCTGCATTTGTTGACTTAATCCCACACCAATCCCATATAAATCACCTAAACCATTATATTATTTGTAACACCATATGGATAGCTCATTAAAAACAAATTATAAGGCGAGTTTTTAATTCCTCTTTAAATCTTTTCCATGAGGGAAATTTACATATTTACATACTTGTTTTAGATGTATGAAATTCTATATAAGGCGAAGGTTTACACTTTTCAACTATAAAAAAAAATGCTTGTGTGCAGTCTTGGTTTTGATCTGGTTATGGTTATAATGTAGCTCTTTCATTAATTACAAGGTAGAAGAAGAATCATATTTTATGATTGCCAGAAATTTCAGGGCATGCAACTATGACCTAACTTATATTACAAGTTATATTGTGATGTGCGGTTATTTTAAAATTTACTTTCTAATATTTTATTTCATTGGAAACATTGATCTTAATTAATTTTCCAATGCATATATGATTTAATGAATGATAAGTTTTTTCAGTGTGTATCTTAGTTGTTTTCATTTATTGTTGTAATCTTATACTTAAGTGTGATACTGATTCGTGAAAAAAAAATGAGATATTGATTTTTAAACGATTATAAATAAATAAATAACAATATCGATTAGTGTTGTTCAAAAATCAATATCGATTAGTTTGTACAATAATTTGTACGTTTGGAAAAGACTGCTTTCCAATATCGTAAGTTTTATACTAAGACTAGAAAAGTACAGTAAAACAATTTAATTGCACCAAAGATTTGATAGCTGATTTTCTTAAATAAAACAGTTTTTTTTTATCTATTACAGCATGCTCTATTTTATATGATGATTTAATAAATATAAAAAAATTATCTCGAATAAACATTTTTTTAGTACTAGATTGAGCAAATAGTGTCTTTCCCGATAACATGTTTCCAAACCACCCTAGTTCTTAAAAAAAAAGAACCACCTCAGTAATGGCAGGAATTTATTTCGTGATATTTTGTACGATTTTGAAATAATTTGAGTAAGATTCACTGAAAAAACTTTGTGAAAACTATTTAAAGATTGGAGATTTTGAGGATCGTGCAGATAAGTTTGTCACCACAGAAGAACGACTCTACCCTACAAAATAACATAGTCGGTAATCTTCGATACAAAAAATAAAAAAATATTATTATAA
Organism: Arabis hirsuta; assembly: GCA_964056655.1. Lineage (NCBI taxonomy): Eukaryota > Viridiplantae > Streptophyta > Magnoliopsida > Brassicales > Brassicaceae > Arabis > Arabis hirsuta. The sequence goes on from OZ053302.1 coordinate 33,260,357, forward strand.
GTATTTTCCTACGCTCAATTCAAAATTTATTCATAAGATCGGTCGAAAAACCTAGAACTAATAATAAAAAAAAGAGATTGATTTTAAATCGAGATATGAGGTAATTTGTGGTTCAACATATGGTAGTTATATTTATTTAAAAAAAAAAAAAACATACTACTTATAATAGAGAGTGAGGGGAAGAAATGCAATGTTTTCATAAAAGATCTAGATCGAATGATCGAAGAATGGAAACCCTGATCAAAGAGGTGGAAGTAGATATATATACTTGAGGACTTTTGGATCATATATGAGTCCAAAGCCGTGAATTGTGACTTCCTTTTTGTACGGAATAAAAAGTGGTTTTTATAAAAGCTATTGTGATCCAAATTTATAGACTCATATGGTTGGATACGGGTTTCGCCAACTCTAAAACAGTAAGCGTCTGACTGCAATATACTTTAGGTAGATGTGTTTTGATGCTAATAAACATATATGAGTTTTTTTTGCTTGCGCAATTGTGTTATGCCGTTCGAGAGAGTGTCGAGAGAAAATCGCGAACCGTCTGTTTAACAAATTTTCAACAAAATATCTACATATTTTTGCTTTCGGATTAATTTGTTGAATAACAAAAAAATAAATTATATCTAATCAACTAACCAAAAATCTTAGATCAAATGGCTAGGATGTTACCACAGAAAAAAAATTTGGTTAGATTATTAGATACAATTTTTTTTATGGTTATACGACCAAATTTCCTTTTGCCTTATCTAGTAGCTAAAAAAGTAGGATGACAACACCCTAATAATATTTTACAAAATTCTCAAACTTTATATTTTCTACTAATTATTAAGTGTGGATTTGCTATCGGCAGCACTATGTATTTTACATGTATAATATTTCTTACGTTTTATAATATAAAATATTTTGGCTAAAATTATAAAGATTAAAAAATAAAAATTTTTCAAAAAAATATTAGTAATATATAAAATAAAAAGAATTTAACAAATCATAAAAGAGATTGCAGCATATTATTAGTCAAGCAATGTTCTATAAATGTAAAAATTGCATAACAATATAAATACCTTATATTTTGAAATAAAAAACTTCTAAAATATATATATATTTTTTTGTCACTTCTAAAATATTTTATATTATATAAAAGGAATACATTTTAAAAGAAAATATTAGTAAAGTTAAAATGACATAACGCAAGGGTAAAACCGCAGAAAAGCGAAAATAACGTGACTTTAGAAATATTGCTAGACAAATTACTGAATTACAAAAAGTTTATTTACACATCATCATTAATCAACATCACCAATTACAAGAAAGTATATATAAAAGAATGACTTAAAAAAAATGACGCCTAGTTATTTAAACTGAAAATGGCTAAAAAATCAATTTACGTTGGAATTCACCTAAAAAGGATTCGTCATAAATAAAAGCAAAAAAAGGAAAAGAAATACATATGCACCTTTTTCTAACTAATACTACTAATATATATCTTTCCTTAATCCTTAATCTCTCTCGTGACTCGCGCGACTCGCAACAATTGGCAGGTGAAATTGTCGTAACGCCTTAGCCAAACCTGTCCGTTTGTACGGTCTTCTTCTTCCTTCCTTCTTTATATTTCTTTAAACCTCACCACTAGCACAAACCTTCTCTCTCTCTTCTAGATTTCCTCTGTCTCACTCTGTTTCTCTCTGTTCTTGATTTGCTCTGTTACTTTCTTTCTTTGTTCTGTCTAAATGGAATCTACTGAACTACAAGACCTAGATTTCTTCTCAAACCCTTTTACTTCCTTTTCCGAACCAACTTTCTTCACTCCAACCACAACCTCCCTCCGACCCGAATCCGTATCTAACGACCCGGATTCACCAAAGGCACAAAACGAAGAAGAAGAAGAAGAAGAAGACGAGTACGTCACCGAGTTGACTCGTCAGATGACTAACTATATGCTTCAAGACGATGACAAACATCAAAAGGTTCAAACTTTACTCATCAGATTCGATTCTCTACTCTTTTTTTTGTTCTATCTCAAATCTCTTAATTCTTAACAAAAATATTTCTTTCTTTTACTCAGTCTTGTGGTGGTGGTTCTGGCTCGCCGCAATCAACTCTATGGTCGCCATTCGCTTCCGGTTTAAGTAGCCCAATCGGACCATCCCGTGAACCATCGCCGCCGTTAGCTCCGGCGACGAAGATCGATACAAAACCTGTTATGATCCCTTTTCAATCAAAACAAGCTCTTATCGATGACCAGATCCGATCTATTCAAGCTAACGTGAGCTCATCATGTTTTATCAAATTTTATTTATTACTCAATAATCTTTTTAAAATTTTTGGTTTTTCGTCGGTTACAACATCAACGGTCTAGGTCCAATCATACTTTTTGTTTCCACCGTTAGATGCGTTATTCATATATATAGTTTAAAAAGTTCGTATGTTATAATATAGATTCATAAGATTAAAAAGGAGAAAGAGAAAGAGAAGCAACGAAACGATGACGTATTGGGACACAAAGCAAGAAACTACCACCACCACCACCACCAACACCGACCTAGGTCGGGGGTGAAGGCGGTGTTTGTTGACGGGTCGGGTTCGAAAACTGGGTCGGGTGGAACCGGAGTGTTCTTGCCACGTAGTCATGGCACCGTCGTGGAGTCACGCAAGAAATCAGGTTAGAACCAATAGTAGTAGTAATTGCGTATTAATTTATCATTATTGCTCTTTCTCAAAATTCTTCCGTTATGAATTTTTTTTTCTTCTTCAAATTGTGTGGTTTTAATTAAGGTTACGTTTTATAAAAGACAAAAAATTAAATTAAAGATAGGATGACGTCTACTAACATAATTTTATCAAAATACTTTGAGATTCCACTTTGTTTCTTTTTGGGGGTTGACAAAGTGAGAATCTTGTGTATATGTATATATTAAGATACGTCCTAAATATCTTCATTATTGTTTCCTTATGGTAACGAATAAACCAGTGAAAGTATTTGATTTAGAGTTCCTTAAGTTATATCTAGAGTTTATGTTTGTGGTCGACGAGATGGATAAGATTTCATATCCAATAGAGTTGCTACTTTTGATTTTGAAAAAAATTCTATCCGCTCTATTGTGATAAACTTCTTATCATTTTACTCAAAAAAGGATTTGTTTTCCAAATTTTCTAAACCGGAAGTAAAATTGAGAGATGAATACTTTCAATTGGATTGGTTATTAGTTGTTTTTAAGATTAGGTCGGGTTGGTAACTTGGTTTAATTTGATTGAGTATCAATCATACAACCTCAAAAAACTCAATTATTTAAGACAAATATATAATAAGAATCTAATTCAAAAAAAATATATAATAAGAATCTTTCTTGCATTATTACATTGTTTGACTGTGTAGATTCCATGGATTCCCTGTCACCAGTTAATCTTCTTTTTTTTTTTCTTTTAAGATTTTGTGTGGATGTAGGTTTGACAGATATGCCCCCTCCCTAATTAGAATTTTGCCTCAACTTGATGGTCCCCATTTGTTCTCCATTTCACTTTCAACAAAAATAAACCATGTAGGTTCAAAAATCATTATCAAATAGGAGTAATTTATTTTTCTTTTAAGACCCCACTTGTTTCATTCAATAAGTGCATTATAATCTAAGATAACCTAGATATTTATTTCATATTGTCATTGTTTCCTTATCACCGTTCGATCATTGACAATACCCAAGGCCATAACCGAACCACATAGTGTAAAGTTGTAAACTTCTAAATATAGTATTATATTCCAATTGGGAATTAATATGACGTGAACCTCATACACACATGATGTAACACAAAGAATTATACATAACAGCTCAACATTAAGAATTTATGAGCATTCATTTTCATGGCTTCTTAACCATTACCCAATCTAGAAGTCGGTGAGTTTGTCAACAAAATATCATCTACCTTTTTCTATAAAACATTATTCTATAATTTTTGCTTCAGATGCGGCTTAGATATTGGTGGGAGGTGGTGACAATTTACTGTTTATTGTACTGTTGGTATTAAGATTTCTTGTCGTTCTATGAAACTGATGTCTCAACCAAACATTTTTTCTGAAGTTATTACTCCCTCAAGTACCATGACCGGTTTAGTTTGGTTTAAATGTATAGTTTGGAGTTTGGTTTTGACTTCTTTTTTTTTGTGTGTCTGCTAAAATATTGGTTGCAGGATGTTCAACAGTAATCATACCAGCAAGAGTTGTTGAAGCCTTGAAAGTTCACTTTGACAAATTGGGTGTTCCTTCTACATTCTCTTCTGATATCCCTCCCTTTCATGGTACCAACCCCCACCTATCTCTTTCCCTAATTCAATTTCATGTCTTTTAATTGTTCTTTTGAGAAAAGTTTTGATTTACAAGAAAAAATATAAACCAAAAACATATCTACATTTTCGCGGTAAAATGAATTTTATTCTTCTAGAAACCATCTATTTCGAAATAAACCGGAGTGTCGGTTTGTGAAAAATTAATTACCAAAAGGTTTGCTCATCCCAAAATCAATTATTTATTAGTACATCGTATTAGACACATGATTATTATCTATTATATAAACACGGTTTAAGGTCTTTTAAAAAAAATTGGTTTTTGAGTGTATACCTCTTGATATGAACCTTGATTTTGTTTCATTATATCAGATGCTTTGTTGGTCTCCATGAAGAACAAAAGTAACAAAAGTTGTTCTTCGTCTCGGGTACAAAGTGCACCACCGTATATGGCGGAGATGTCGGGGGAGTGTCACCAAGAACCACCGGCGGATTTGCCACAAGAATGGACGTACTAATAAAACATTGGCACATGCTCTTGGTTGCTGAAGTTAATAGTTATTCAAAAGGTAGCGTCTTTTCTGATTGAATATCTTCTAGTAGTGGGGCAAAAATATAAAAAGAAAAAAAAGCTTTTCAAGAACCATTATTTTTTTAATTGGAAATATGTAGATTTTATAAGTTGGTGAAACTTGTTCTTTTATTGTTGGTAGTTCCCTAAGCTGGCTCAAGTAAAATAAATAAATTCTTGTGATATAAGGACAATAAAATATGCTTATGTATATGTTCATATATATTGCATGTCCATTGTAATAAGGGATTTGTTTTTGTGTAAGGTTCCTTGTAATAAAAGCATTATGCATCTCGTCAGTGTAATAAAAAACCTTTTATTTGATCATTACGTTTATCAACAACTTATTAGGTCATCATTAATGGTAACTTTTTGAAAGGGTCATAAATAATTTTTAAGATTAAATTTAATAAAAATAGTTTAAACCCTAATATAAAATTCATAAAGCTTTTCTTATAGAATTTTTTTATAAAAAATTTACTAAATTAAATAATATTTTAATCACTTTTAGTTTTAAGACGCTTTTAAAAGTGTGCGCATTAATGATGCTCAAATTTTCAAGTAATCACTTAGTTGCTTAACTGTCTTATTTGCATATTACACTTGGAGACTTATAGTCATGTTTCCCCGAATATTTAGTTAGGTAGTTTTCAATTCTAATGTTTCGAATTATCGTACAGATCTCTAATTCTCCATATGATGTATATTAACATTTGAATAATATTGTATAAACCGGCGGAAACTTATGTTTACAAGAGATTAACACATAAAGAAAAACACAAGTAATAATATAGACTTTACTAATCCAGTCTACATAAAATATGAGAAACAAGCTAAGACAAACAGAATCAAATACCTACCATTCAAGATCTAAGTTTAGAATTATTCTGATTATATACACACATATAGGAGTTTATTACTATGTAAATGCGAAGAAGATGTGACATGCTCGTGGCCTCGTGGGTGGTCTTAAATCCGCCGACTTATCTCGGACTGTGCAAAAATGTATTTGACTTATTCTTCGTACTTTCACTTTATAAGGTTCATGTGCACTCACGTTTTGTCATTACTCACATATTGGTTGTAAGCCAGTGAAGGTGTACATTGCTCCACACTCCACATGTATGTACCCCTTCTCTATGAATAAATAATATTTTTTAATATTTTTCTTTTGTTCCGACGAGTTATGGGGTTTAGGTTAACACTTAACACATATCTTCGTCCTACATATCGAAATTTATCATAATATTTTTTAGAATGCACCGACGGGGTTATGCGGGTTAGGTTAGATATTCTCAAAACCGAACACTCTAGCTGAAACAGAGCTTCTCTGCTTAAGCTCAAGGCTAAAATTTCTTATATTCTTTCACTTGCCCTATTAAAGCTAAGCCAACACTCACAATTCTCCACCTTGGCCACTGGTTTCCTCCTCCGTTTGATAGCTAAAACCATTTTTCGTCCTTGCTACCACATGTCTCTAATACCCCAGCAATCTTGCTAACATGAAACGTTAAAATATATTCTTAATATGGTATTAGAGCCTGAATTTGATCATAATCCTGAATAGAGCCATTCAATTATTATTTTCAATGGCCCATAAATAATTATTATCTTGACAATTGATCAATGCCATATACTTAGCTTCAGTCATGGATAGAGCCAGCATATATTGTAAGCATGATCACGAGATCACAACATTGCTCGGACAATGAAGATATATGTTATGCCTTGGAGATCTTACTATAGGATGAGGAAGAAAGAGAAGAAGATTAAGAGACTGACGTGGCAACATGAAATTGGTGGTTAGAGTCATTTTGAGTCTTTGCAAAGGCCAATGACTATATAATTAGGACCTTTGGATTCAGTCTTATGCTGATTGTTTAGTTGGTCTAGGTTCAGTGAATCTGAGAACTGGGATTTTGGACTGTTTCAGAGTCTTATGTTGGTTGTTTAGTTGGTCCAGGTTTAGTGAATATGAGAATTGTGATTTCTCTAAGCTGGATTGTAGTTTCGAGAGTTTATCGATTGTAATCCTTTCGATATCAATACAGTAAATTTCACAAAATCTTGTAATCTTTAACTTCTCCTCTCGACTATAACTAAGTTTTATACCAACTTTAAGTTTTCGTTTCGTAGGACCAAAATTTGGAACACTTCGACCTCGCCGATAAAATCACAATAAGAGAAACGTTAAGGGAAGAGATGACAGTGGAGGCGAGACGAATCTCTTTCCTTAACCCTTTGAATCACCCGTAGTGCGACAGGTTTTACAGATTCCAGGATCCCAGGATACAACCACTAACAACCGTATTCGCAGCACTCGAAATACGATTCTAACGAACTGAAATAATCTACGATACTCTCGAATAGAGACTTACTGATAAACTTTGAGAGAGATTGCTGTGTGTTCTTTTAGCTATGAGCGATTTTGGAGATGATGAAAATGAGAGACGAAGAGCATCCTTTAATAGTGAGGTAGGGTTTGAAAATCCGCAGATAACTGACCACAATCTCACGTTGAGAGGATCTCGGACCTGTTACTCAGTAACGCAGGTCGTGGAGAAGTTGGGAATCGTTGACAGAAAATCAGGAGAAGATCTTTGATTTTTATTAATAATAAAACTGTTCAAAAAATCTTATCTTCACTCCAAAACGACATCGTTTTATGGCTGACGAAATTGGCCCAAAAAGAAGTCGGCTCGGCGAGGAATTCCCAAGAGCCCACGGCCAACGGCCCGCGCCCGGCCAGACCCGGTTCGGTTCGGTTCGGCACGCGTGTAGGGTTTCTCTAGGTTCCTCCATGGTGCATGTGTGTTCTTAATGTTTTGAACACTACTCAAGCATGCCCTTATTTATACACCATCAAAATGTTTTCCCTAAGGGATGTGAGATATTTTAAGTGTGCATTCATTAAACCAACACAAGAGGCTTTACCTCTTAGCCCAATGGCTTTGTCTCATTTCTCATTTCCATAAACTAAATGTCTATCACAATCCCATTTGTTTATAACAAAAAAATGGTTCCAACAATCTCCAACATGAATAGAAATGACTCTAAACATATGAAGACTCAACAGACTCGATATACTATACTTGACTTGACTAGACTAGACACACCTGACTAGACTAGACACAACGTTGAATAAACTAGACTAGACAAACTCTCGAGAGTATACGAAAATGTAACTATATCTGATAGGTAGCATGTTTCAGCTTTGAACCAATCATTTTTAATATCTGTCAGGTTTACTTGGCCAGGAGGTGAACATGATGTCTTGAACCACCCGGACATTAATATAAACCGAGACAACAGTTACCGCATAGCAACATTTTCTCGTAGAGATCAGTTCTCTATTGTATTCATTTTGGTCTTGAACAATTCCTGGTTATTCATGAGTGAACTTAGAGAATATAGCCTTACTTTCATTCTCCTAGAAACGGCCCCATTTCACACTCACTAGGTGATCTTTCATTAACTCCACTAATATCTCAAAGTTATGAAATCATTAAAAGCCAATGCTTAACCTTATCCTCCATAGATGACACTGTATATCATCCTAGGAACTGGGTGTATACTTTGTCTTACAGTGCTCGATTCTGAATTAGCTTGATTTCGTTATCTCTTTTGAACCTACATCTTGGGATCTCCAGCCAAGTAGGTGGGGTAGCCATCACGCTTCATCTTTAATTATAGGTTTTTAAACCCATTCCTCTTGATGATTTAACAACTTGATCTCTCAGAAAACTTTTGGTGAACGGATCAGCTAAGTTCTCTGCCGATTTGATATAATCTATCGTGATCATTCTAGTTGAGATCAATTTTCTAATGGTCTTATGTCGTCTTCTAATGTGACGAGATTTACCATTATATAGGTTACTCAGTGCCCGTGAAATAGCTGATTGACTATCACAATTTACACGTACGGCTGACACTGGTTTTTTCCACATCGGGATATCTTCCAAAAAATTCCGAAGCCACTCTGCTTCCTCTGCCGCTTTATCTAATGCTATGAACTCTGACTCCATGGTTGATCTCACCAAAAGAGTCTGTTTGGAAGATTTCCAGGAGACTGCTGCACCTGCCAGAGTAAAGACATATCCGCTTGTTGATTTCGAGTTTCTCGAATCCGAAATCCAATTCGCATCACTATATCCTTCTACTACTGCTGGTTCTTTACCATAGTGCAGCCCATAACTTTTGGTGTGTCAAAGATAATTCATCACTCTTGTTATTGTCTTCCAATGAGTATGACCTGGATTGCTTGTATAACGACTTAGCACATTTACTGAGTGTGCCAAATCTGATCTAGTACAATTTGTTAAGTACATTAGACTTCTAATCACTCTTGCATATTTTACCTGTGACACTGATTCACTTGAATTTTTCGTCAAGTGAAGTTGAGGGTCAACAGGAGTTTTAGCAGTTCCATTTGAGTAGTTCTTGAACCGCTCAAGTACCTTTTCAGCATAATGATCTTGAGTTAGTGTAATTCCTTCAGAAGTTCTTATAATTCTAATTTCGAGAATTACATCCGCTAACCCCATATCTTTCATGTCAAATTTTTCTTTGAGCATGCCTTTAGTTTTATTGATGATATCTTTGTTACTACCAATGATGAGCATATCATCTACATATAGACACAACAAAATATACCCTTTGGAGTAGTTTTGTAGTATATGCATTTATCGCATTCATTTATGCTGAAACCATCTGACATCATTACATTGTCAAATTTTTAATGCCACTGTTTCGGAGCTTGCTTAAGTCCATACAGAGATTTTACTAATCTACACACTTTGTGTTCTTGTCCTGGGATAACAAACCTTTCTCGTTGTTTCATATAAATTTTCTCTTCTAAATCACCATTTAGAAAGGCAGTTTTCACATCCATTTGATGAATTTCAAGACCTCGCAGTGCAGCAACACCTACGAGTATTCTGATGGAAGTTATTCTCGTTACCGGAGAATAGGTATCAAAGAAATCCAAGCCTTCTTGTTGCCTAAATCCTTGTACCACAAGCCTAGCCTTGTACTGTCTATCGCTCCATCATTTTCTGTTTAGTTATGAAAATCCATCTATTCCCCAGAGCTTTGCACCCTTGCGGTAGATCAACTATCTCATATGTATTATTCTGTAAGATGGAATCCATCTCACTATTGACCGCTTCTTTCCAAGAAGGCGCGTCTGGTATGGACATTGCTTCTTGATAGGTTCTGGGCTCATTTTCTGCCAGAAAAACTACCAGAAAATCAGAACCAAATATCTTCTCTTTACGAGATCTTTTACTTCGTCTAGGTTGTTGTTGTTCTTCTTCTTCTTTATCGTTTATAGCAGTGCCAAAATTACTTGCCTCATTTCCGGAAGTACAAGCATCTCGTTCTTCACGAGTTCGTTTGTTACTTCCCCTATCTTTACATGGAAACACATTTTCAAAAAATGAAGCATTTCTTGACTCCATTATAGTGTTTACATGTATATATGGTATATCTGATTCATATACTATAAACCGATAGGCACTACTATTATGCGCATATCGATGAAGATGCAATCTACCGTCTTAGGTCCTATTGTGACCTTCTTCGGAGGTGGAGCTGCAACTTTTGCCAGGCACCCCCACAGTTTCAGGTATTTGTACGATGGTACATTACCTTTCCAAAGTTTATATGGAGTTTTTCCAGTAACTTTATGCGGTATTTTGTTAAAGATATAATTTGTGGTAAGTAGAGCTTCCCCCCCACATATTCTGGGCTAACCCAGACTTCTGTAGCATTGCATTCATCATTTTTTTAAGAGTTCAGTTCTTTCGTTCCGCAGCTCCGTTAGATTCTGGTGAGTAAGGAGCAGTTATTTGATGAATGATACCGTATTGTCTACAGAATGCATCAAACGGTTCATTATATTCTCCTCCTCTATCACTTCTTACTATTTTAATAGTTTTACCAAGTTGATTTTCGACTTCCAACTTATATTCCTTGAATTTCTCCTTGCTTCATCTTTACTGCGTAGTCCCGCCTCTAATTTGAGCAAACTTTAAATCACACAAATCTGTATGAATTAATCCTAGAGGTTTGGTTGTTCTTTTAACCCTAGAGGTTTGGTTGTTCTTTTAACGTTTGGTGATGGGTTTTGGTGAGTTTGGCTTGAACACAAACCTCACATTTATCTTTGCTTATTTTCTGTTTTGGAATTAAGTTCATGTTCATCAATCTACTCATAGACTTGAAGTTAACATGTCCTAAACGTTCGTGCCATAAATTAAAAGACTCCGCAACATAAGCAACTGGTTTCTTATTGATTTTCTTCTTCGAGGTGGACGCCTCGGTTACATCATTATTACGAATCATAGCCTTAACAGACATCTTAAACAACCCATCACAGACAAACCCCTTTCCCAAGTACATCCCATTCTTGGTCAACACTAGCTTGTCCGCATCGATCTTGATGGAGAATCCGTGCTTGCTCAGGAGAGATCCCAAGATCAGATCTTACGCATGTCCGGCACGTGGACCACATTTGTCAGGGTGAGCTTGCGCTCTGAGGTCAGCTTCAGAACAATCTTTCCATAACCTGCAATCTTCGAGGTAGTATAATTCCCCATGAAGAGTTGCTCGTCGCCCTTTTTCTTTTTGTAAGTAGAGAACATCGACTTCTCCATGCATATGTGCCTGGTTGCACCGGTATCGAACCACCAAGTCATTGGCTGACTTTCAGCAACATTTGCCTCGGTCATAACCGCACACATGTCGGCTTCAGTGAGATTGGCTTCATACTTATCATTCTTTGGAGCCTTCTTACTGCGACACTCGAAGTACTTGTGTCCCACCTTGCCACAGTTGTGACATGTTCTGGAGAGCCGCAGCTTAGAAGTCTCACCAGCCTTCTTCTTGAATTTCCGAGAATTCTGAGGACCGACTTTTCCCTTTCCTTTGTCGAGACGCCCCTTGTTCTGCCACTTTCCTTGTTTACTAGCATTCTGATGCTCCGCCAAATTTACATTGGGTTCACGAATTTGCATACCGGCTTCAATTTTCATTCGGTTTTGTGACTCAGTTCGAAGTCGCATAGTCAAGTCTTCGAGACTTAACCACTTGCTCTTCAGTTTGAGGTAATTCTTGAAGTTGGAGAAACCAGGAGGAAGCTTCTCAATTACACAAGCGACTTGATAGGTCTCACAGAGTCTCATGCCCTCGGCATGAATCTCGTGGAGGAGCAACTCGTCGACTTGTTCCATCAAGGGCCGAGAGTCCACCATCCGGTAGTTTTTAAATTTCGCCACAACATGTTTTTGTGATCCAGCATCCTCTGAGCGATACTTCTTGTCAAGAAAATTCCAAAGTTCCTTCGATGTTTCCGCATTGCAGAAGACAACGAACAGCGGGTCGATCAGGCGGCTTTGGATGTACCCTTTACACAGAAAATCACCGTGTATCCAAGCATCGACACTCGCAAGTGCCCGGGGATCAGTATTATCCGATGGGAGAAAAGGTTTATCTTCACGGGTATACTTCTCCAAATTCAGCGTGGTTAGGTAGAAGTGCATCTTATTCTGCCACATTTTGAAGGAGCTTCTGTCAAACTTATCAGGAAGAAGACCAGCTGAATTCCCAGATGGAATCTGCAGCTTTGGAAATGGATTGGTGGCTGCGGTTTGCGTAGTAGCAGGGACCGTGACAGGGGCAGGGACTGTAACAGTGACCGGTGGAAGATCACCAAACTGCACTTGAGTTTCTTGAACTGCGGCCCCATTGATGATGGGCTCATTACCCGCAGCAAAGTTGTTACCCTCAGCAACATTGATTATGTTAGCGTTTTCGTTTGCCATTTTCTGAAAAAACAGAGACACAAACTTTGTATCAGAAACGATTTAATTTGTATTGACAAGATAAATCGTAGAGAAAGGTCTCGATAAGCAGTTTTAGAATCGCAATTCCAAATTAGTTATCGAGGCAAACAATTATAGATGTATAAGCGTTCGCAAACGGTTACACAGATAGATTTTCTCCCCAACAGAAAGCAATCAACGAGAACGTTTGTGAGACGATCGCGATACAAGCTTTACTGTAAGAAACGTTTCCATTATTGCAATTCAATCTGTCTGATGTTTATAGAACAACAGCCGGATTTCAAAGGGTTAAGACTGTAGGACCAAAATTTGGAACACTACGACCTCGGCGATAAAATCACAATAAGTGAAACGTTAAGGAAAGAGATTCGTCTCGCCTCCACTGTCATCTCTTCCCTTAACGTTTCTCTTATTGTGATTTTATCGCCGAGGTCGTAGTGTTCCAAATTTTGGTCCTACAGCTGGATTGTAGCTTCGAGAGTTTATCGATTGTAATCCTTTTGATATCAATACAGTCAATTTCACAAAATCTTGTAATCTTTAAATTCTCCTCTCGGCTATAAATAAGTTTTATACCAACTTTACCTAAGTTTATAGTGCTCGCTAAGGAATCCTCTATACATTAATGGAAAAGAGATATTTTGTGAAAAAATCATATTTGTCACATGAGGATTTTAAAGGATTCATGAATTAAATTAACCGATGAACTCAAATAAGTTTGAAAAAACTGATAATCTCAAACATTCGATTTACATAAAAAACGGTTACATTTAATTTAAATCTCATGCAAATTAACTTTTGTAAAATAAAATATATTTATCTATATGAAAAATATATCAATTGATCTTTGTTATTTTTAACTTTTCTCGTGTATGACAAAAATCTAGTTTTTCATGAATCTACAAGCCATTTCCAACAGTAAGTGGTTTGTTTCGATCCAAACATAACGTACATACAGACCCGGCTCTGATCCAAAGCCCAAACTAACTTACCTAAAGATCCGCTTAATATACATGTTTTGATATTTAGGATTTGATAAAAAATCAAAACAAACGAATCTTATAAAACCGATAAACAAGAGGAAGATATATTTAATTTAATTTTTGATTCAAGTGCGAGTCCTTATAAACCGCAACTTCTACCTCAAATTCTTAATTCTATTCATCAATCAGGAATGCATCATTTTGTTTACATAAAGATTATATAAATCCAAAATATAAAGGATTTCTGCTGACAAATTATGCGGATCAGCGTATGTTTACTTACTGATTAAATTTGACCTATAAGGCTATAACCAACAAATTTTAATAGTATAGATAATTACCAGAAACCAAAATGTCATATTAAATGCAAAAACCATCAGATTTTATTTAAAAAAAAAAAAAAATTAAAAACGATCCAAGGATACAAGCATCATTATTGATGTAACTAAATAAAGAAAAAAAAAATCAACAATGTGATTGAACCTTGGTGTGATTGTTATTACTAGTGTCCTTAAAAACCCTACTTCCAAAAATCAAAAACCCTAATCCAAAACCAGCCATTGCAGCCAAGAAGACTCCTCCATTGAATGACATCACAGCCAACATGACCAAATAAGATAAACCAGCCCTCGCAGTGTAAACAGCTGTCTGGACTAGCCCGCCTGCAATGCTAGCCGGACCGGCTTGCATGCATCTGCAACGTGAAAGCCCCTCCGAGACAGCGGAAGCGACGAAAATGACGGCGAGGCAGACCCAATACATTTTCAGATTGGTCCCTGGCCAGCCATCGAATAAGACTTCGGTATGCGTTCCCCAAAAGAATGTCATATGCATCATCCCACCGTGATGACGGCGGCGATGAAGGAATGACGACGGTGAAGGTGCCGGAGCTGCCGTGGAAGATCCCTTTATGCCGTTCATTGTTTAGAGATATATTCTTAACGCGTGATGTGAAGAGTTGGTTGTTGTGTGAGTGTGTATGGGGTAATTTATATAAGGGTTTTGTTATTGGGTTGGAGTTTGGTGTGTAGTACAATGTACATTTTTTACAACAATAATGCGATAATTGTGTTTATATTTGAGTATAAAATTGTACTTCAAAGATATTTAGTTGAGATTATGTTCGTTTTCGTTTTTATTAATCTCAAAATTGAAAAGGTAAAATCGAAAGATGAGGAAATCTTTTACTGTCTTCGACTTTTGAGACTCGAGGGGTTTCTGGTTTCTAGCTTTACTGTTAAAGCATTTGTTAACGTAAATTATACTAATGTGTAGAATTAAAATTCACAAACGTTTTCGTAATATTTGTACACAACATGGTATAATTTCGTTAATTTCGTTATATATATATGGTATTTTATGTGTCTTTCTCAAAAAAAAAAAAAGGGTATAATTTCGTTAATGATTCTTTATATATATGGTATTTTATATGTGTCTTAATCATATTCATATCTATAAAAGATGGAAATTCTAATTTTGATTTTTTTGAGACATTCGATACATTTTACAACAAAATTACATCTCTTTCATAAACTTTTTCATTACAAACTTTGGTGTTTCCAAAATATGAAATTGAGCCTATATGATGCTCTATTTATTCTTAGTAACAATGGTATTTAAAACATGGGCCGATAAATTAAAAGTACTGTATTATGAGCTTATAGAATGGCAATTATCTTAAAACGAAGCCCATTAAAAATTGGTAAAATATCTTGAAGAAAAAAACTACATTTAACCAGTGGGTTATGCACAGCACTTGACTTGGCATTCTATGGACTAATAAAGTATGTAACCACCAGCGTGGATGGTGAAGGTTGCTAGACCCATCGCTGAATCATCTCGGAGGCGAGAGTAGGGTTTCTTTCTCTGACACTTGAAATCCGATTTCGGATTGTTAATTCAATCTTTCTGATAATGGAATCAGTTGATCCAAATTGACTTCGGTAAAGTCTTTGGTTTAGTTCCGCCCAAATGTTGTAGATCGTGGTTTGCCAAACCAAATGTCAGTAGTGAAAGTCTTGTGTTATGTATTGGTCCAGTGAGAGATTGCCCAAAAATATTGGCAGTTTTACACCAACTTTTTATTTCTTTCCTTTGAAATTGCACATTATCGTGAGAAACAAATTAACTCGTAATGGCACTAGAATTCAATAATATATGTAACCAATTTTGATTTTGATATATACAAAAGAAATTTCTCGAAATGTGTAAATAGTTAATGCGAATGACCACAAAACTTTATTTAGACGTAATGTTTACAATGTATTGATGGAAAGTCCATATTTATACGTCTTTCTGTGAGATCACACATTATACACTATCTTTTTTTTATACTATCGTAACGGAAAACGGTCAATTTGGATCCAAACAATTTGCGTACCGTTTTAGATCTGAACTTTTGTCTATGGCTAATTTAAACCTAAACTCCAAATAAAATCAAATCTTTATATATGAACTAACATGTTTGTGCCGAACTATACTTTGAGCAGGATTCCGTTAGTCAACATTAACGGAATATTGACTAAAACGACACGTGGGTTAGCTAGCTCGGTTTCGTTGGCTCAAAACAACGTCTTTTCGTTGTTTTAGTAAAACGATATCGTTTTCATTTAGAGAAAACTTGAAATCGAATCCTTAATTCGATAAAAATCCTCAAATAAAAACGACGTTATTTTATTGAATTAGGGATTTGATTTCAAGTTTTCTCTAAATAAAAACGACATCGTTTTACTAAAACAACGAAACGACGTCGTTTTGAGCCAACGAAACCGAGACAGGTAACTCACGTGTCGTTTTGATCAATATTCCGTTAATGTTGACTAACATAATTTTGATCAATGTATAATTCGGCACAAAACATATTAGTTTAGGTATAAGATTTGAATTTATTTGGAGTTCAAGTTTAAATTAGCCATATGCAAAAGTTCAAGTTTAAAAAGGCACGACACAAATTGTTTGGGTCCAAATTGACCGTTTTCCCCTATCGTAACTTGTTATTTTCTTCTTCTTTTCTTTCAGTCGTAATTAAGTTCAGATTTATCAATCAATTGGATATATAATTAGTATTACCATATATTGTAAAGAGTACTTCTAAATAAAGCTCTTATTTTTTCCTCTATTTATCTGTTTATTTTTTGTAGTAAAAAGTATATATAGCTTGAATTTAGTAGTTTTTTTAAGACATACAATTTGTCGTGTAATCAGCAGAACTAAATTGTAAAATGGAGCATTGGTCTAAAATACCATTTGATTAATGCAAACATGTATGAATTATATTGAAGAAATCAGGATTTCGTCGTCCCAAACACAGAAGCTCAACGAACAAGAAGCATGGACTATTTCACATGCTTGCTTGGCGATTGGCATGAATATAATATACTATAATGAAGCATTTTTTTTTAAATCAACTATATATATAGCCGTTAGATTGTTAAATACGGAATCAATAGCCTAAACAATAACTTCCTCGTCGCGTGACAAAGGTTTGCAAGTGAATTTGTTAGGAAAAAAAAAGGTTTGGAAGTGATTCACTCCTTTTTTTTTTTCCGGGAAAAATAAAAAAATGGAATTGATTCACTCCTAAAAATCATTTTTTTTTTAAACTGTAAAACAATTTTATTATAACCCAAAACCGGTATGAAGAGAATAAAAAGTTTCAAATAAGACACCAATAAGTGTTATACAATATGAAGAACAATACTTCAGGTTGTAGAATTATGGATAATTCCACACCTTAAGATGATAAGCAATATCATCTTCTTGACATTCCAAACTGGTTATCATATACTCTCATATCCTATAGCGAACTCGGCCTCAATGAGAGTGTTAAACTGCAATGGCCATTTACAAGCAACATACGACAAAAGCATCGTCTTAGGCTTGTAATTGAAAGAACAAGACTCATCAGGTTCTTCACTTTTCTTACGGTAAATGCAATATAAAAAATACGACTCGTGAACATCCTCAATAGAGGCATTGAACAGAGCATATTTCAATCATATCATATGAATAGAGAGAAAAAAACAAAACCACCTAGAACCAATTAACACCAAACGCATACAAACCCGGCAAATGATCGAAACTGGTGAAGAACCTTAAAGACCAACACCATAACCATGGAACCATAACATCAAAGACACCAACTAGAACCACAAGCAGAAGGATATCTCTGCTTCAAACATAGCTAAAACTCTATCACACCAAAACGACGAGAGGAGAAACCACATCCTCCGGCAAGAAGACGTGTTGTAACCAACGGTGAGGACCAAAACCATTTGCAGATCTGGATTTGTTAATCGAGAGGGATAGCTTTTGTTGCCGATGCAACACCGTGGGCCTGAAAAGGCTCGGACCCTCCATTCCAGCTAAGAGACCACCAACAAGGCAACTGAGATCCACCGGCCACCGCACGAGTTTTACTTCCGACAAAAACAACCGCGATGACAAAGAGATACTTTGAATAAACTGAGGTAAAAGAGATTAAATATGCAGACAAGAGGACCGGTGACCGGTGCTGAAGGAGCCACCGGCCACCGGCCAAAACAAAGGCTAGCCGCGGCGGCTTCTGAAAACTACGGTTTTATGTGTTGGAGAGATTGAAAAAAAAAATCATTATTTTAAGAAGACATTATTCATCCAAAAACAAAATGTTTAGATTGCATATATTAGTTTACTATAAATGAATTACGTCGTAAAATTTGAAATGCCAATGTAATATTTTTTATCTATAATTTGTTGATGAACCATCCTGTAAAACAATCCAAAATTGATCTAGCAAATATTGAGGATTACATGAATGGTATTTTTTTCCTTAAAAATTAACTATGATAATTATAAATCGACAACCTAATATAGCAATTAATCAAAATTGGAAATTTAGGAGCACATAAATCTCTCTGTTTATTTTCTAATTATTACCTTTCTTGTACTACACAAAGTTAGACATTTAGAAAAAAACAAGTTGTACTGTTGTACTGTACTACAATAATATCGATACTCTTATCTCCACACAAACCCCAAAAACAAAAGGAAACAAATAATTATTATTATTTTAAATTTTCAATAAATGCCAATAAATACCGAACAACCTCTACTTTTCTTACATTTTTCTTCTCCTCCCAAACACACAACAAGACCAAGAACAAAGAAAGAAAGAAAGCATGGAACATGATCACATGCATGACATGCCTCCACCATCACCATCATCCATGATGAACAATGGATCCATGCCCGGAGGAGGACATCACCACATGATGATGATGCACATGACTTTCTTTTGGGGCAAGAACACGGAGGTTCTCTTCTCCGGTTGGCCGGGAAAAAGCTCCGGCATGTATGTTCTTTGTCTCATCTTTGTCTTCTTTCTCGCTGTCCTCACCGAATGGCTTGCTCACTTTTCTCTCCTCCGTGGAAACACCACCGGAGATTCGGCCAACCGCGCCGCCGGACTAATCCAAACCGCCGTGTACACACTCCGTACCGGCCTTGCTTATCTAGTCATGCTCGCCGTCATGTCCTTCAACGCCGGTGTGTTTCTTGTTGCTCTCGCCGGTCATGCCGTAGGTTTCATGTTGTTCGGAAGTCGAACTTTCCGGAAACCTTCCGGTGACCGGAAAACTAACGATCTTCCTCCCTCAGGTCATGCTTGTTGAGGATGATATTATGTTTTTACATGGATCCATATGATTGAAGAAGATCTAGGGGTTGTAGTTTTTCTTGATTTGTTTTGTGGATTGTTATTGAGGTTCATGTGTGTGTGAGTGTGAGGAGGATGATTATTTGGTATTTTCTATTTTTTTCCTTTGCTTATTTTCTTTTTCTTTTTTCTGCTGGTTAACATGGATTAATGGTGAAAGTTGACACCAATTTGCGTTTTTCCTCTCAATTTCATATACAATTTTTCTAGAGAAATTTTAAAAAATGTCGTTTTTCAAATGCCATTTTACAAAAATGACACACTTTTGAAATCTTAACAAAAATATCATTTTTTCAAAATTTTTTTTTTTTATATTATTTATATTTGGGTTAATTATATTCTATTAGGGTTTAGTTTTGAGTGTTTAGGGGGTTTTAAGTGTCAAAACATTTTTTAGGGTTTAGAATTTTAAGATATAATCTTTATAAATCTATAATTAATTGCATTTTTGTAAATAGACACCCTTAAATGGCATTTTTGCAAATATGCATACAAAAAATGGCATTTTTGTAATTACCTTATTTTTCTATCTTATACTAGTAGATAAATATATAATTAATAAATTGTTGAAAATAATACCAATTTTCCTACCTATTTACAAACAAACATGTGTAGACTTAAAAACATGAAAAGCAAATGAAAAGTACAACTGGAAACAAGTGATGATAAAAAAAAGAAAAAGATTCTTCTAATTTTATCGACAATTATAATTTAACTGATTCGTATTGCAAAATCAAGATTCTTCTAATTTTATTAATCCTAAAATTTTATGTAAGAGTATATCTTTCAACTCATATGTGTTTGAGATACTCCCATATTCGAGAATCGAGATGTATTTTGTAATTACCCTTTTCTCACTATGGTCCATTGACATCACTGACACAAAGAAGTTTTGTAATGAGATTATTTTTATTTGGCAAAGAAGTTTTACGGCTATCTCCAACCACCATACTAAATTTGTTGTAATTTTTACGTCAAATTTGGTGTTTTGGCATAAAAAAAGTTTTTCATCTCCGACCACAATACCAAATTTCACACTAAAACAAATATTTTTATTATTATAATATTTAATTTAAGATTTTCTTTATTTTTAATAATATGATAAATATTAATTATTCTGATAACTGATACAAACTAAATTTAATATTATAATTGATAAATAAAAAAACAAAAAATAAATTACTTCGACTTAATTTTCAGAATTAGTTCAAGGTAGAAACCAAAGATCACCAAATGACCAACAAAAGTATATCCCGTACTACCATTATCTTAGCAGAACTGGAAATGATTATCCTGGATAGTAGACTATTGTTTAAATTTCCATTATGTCTTTAAAAATTATCTTGGAGAAATTTAAAAAAATACCACTTTTCAAGTGCCACTTTACAAAAATACCACACTTTTGAAATCTTTAAAAAATACCACTTTTTCAAAATTATTTTTTTTTTATATTATTTATGTTGAGTTAATTATGTTCTATTAAGATTTAGTTTTGAGTGTTTAGAGGGTTTTATGTGTCAAAACATTTTTTAGGGTTTATAATTTTAAGATATAGGTTTTATAAATCTATAATTAGTTGCATTTTTGTAAATGGACACCCCTAAATAGCATTTTTGCAAATGTGCACACAAAAAGTGATATTTTTGTAATTGTCCCATTATCTTGTTGATTTAGTTTTTTTGTTTGTTTGACTTTAATTATGTAATTTTTATATTTTCAGTGTTTTAATTGAATTTTAATATGTATTTTTAATTTTAATAAATTTATCTATTAATCTAGATATTTTATGCAAATTCAAATTACAATTACAATTAAAAATATTAGATAATTTAAAATAGAAACAACAAATAAAATATTAAAATATAAAATTATTATAGGTATATATATTTTTTAATTGATAAACTATAACTTAGTTATTTTACTAAATTAAAAATATAATTAAAATAATTATTTTTAGTGATTTGTGAACAGTGTCACATCATTATACCATTGGAGTAATTATTACACCAATTATGGTGTTATGCAGTATAGTTGGACATGCTCTTAGTACTTAATAAAAGTTAGATTTCTTTTGCCTGCTCCTTCTCTTAAGAACACAGCTCATAAACAAAATTGATTTTTTTTCCCTCATCTGTAGTCACTAGGCATTGAAAAATTAGTTTAACATTGTAAATTAAAATTTTACATTCAACATAAAATTAATTATTTACTTCTAATAACAAATACATAATTTCAATATATCATACATTTAACATTCGATGAAATATAATTGAACAATCCAAACTAATAAATATTTAATATTACTTATAAGACCAATATTGAACATTATTTTTAAAACATAATTTAAGTTATCTAGATGATAATAAACATGTAATTATATAATATATGATAACATTTCTTCTTCGTTATTAACACAATGAAGAACATGTTGGATAATTCTAGAATTGGGTTATTTTGCCGAATTCAAGTTGTTTCGATTTTGAATAATGTGCCTCGAGACGTTTAATCTTCTTCTCGATAATTTTTTGCTTCATATCGAGCATAACATTTTTCTTCTTGCAACAATAAAATCTCTTCTACATTATGTCATTTCATAGAACAATTTTCTCTATGAGGTTTCACTTGATTTTTTTTCTTGTTTCTACATAAAATATTTGAGAGTTATCAGCTAATTGTTTGAATTTTAAAAAAAACCAGTATAATTCCATGGAATGTAACATAATTTCTTAAGAAAACTCACAACATTGGTCAAATTATTTTCTGGCTCTGTCTCCATTCATTTTCTGATTTTTTTCCCTCATCTGTAGTTATAAATGGGAATGACTAGGGTATAACATTTAATTAGCCTACACTCGAATGAGGACCAAAACAAAAGGCATGTCAACATAGCCAAACAAAGGTAAAGACACTACACAAGAAAAGCATCACGAAGAGGTAAGAGCATCTCCAACAGTGGAGCTCTTTCAAAAATTTCTAATAAATTTTAAATTAAAATTAAATTATATAATTAATTAGAAAAAAAAAATCAATAACAACAACCTATTTAGAAGAAGAGGTTCTAACAAATCTTTTGGAGTTTCTTCCTCTAGAATCGATTTTTTTTCTTTTTCCTCTTTTTTTTTTTAATGTGTAGAAAGTTGAGGAAAACCCCCCATTTGGATGCTTTAATGACTCTCTCTGGCCATTAAAAATATTTTTTCCGTTTCAAAATGTATGTTGTTTTGGTTAAAAATACGAATATTAAAAAACTATTTTTTTCAAAAAAATATCATCTTATATATATAATAAAAATAAAATAACTAATAAAAAAAGTGACTGCAAAATACTATTGGTCACATAATATTCAATAAAATTAAAAAGTATCTAGGATATCAAACTACGGAGGCCGGAGGGAATATGATTTAACCGAGAAGGAGAGATGGTGGCTACAGAAGAGCATGCCCATTGGTAAATAGTCCCTCATTAATATAATATTGTTTTTTTAATATAAATCATATTACTAATTTCAAAAAAGTGAACCATTCACAAATGCACATATGTCAGTATATTCTGTGATACTCTTACGAAACTTTCTCAAAGGAGAATCGATCCTCAATTATCTCTTCTCTGTTTTGATTTTTTTCATATGTTTATTTGTGAGAAACTGCTACATAGTCAACGATGTGGATGCTCTAAGATTTGTTGTTGGTATTCCCTAGACCCTAGTAACACTTTCAACGATGAGAGAGGTCTCTCTATTTGTAACTGAACTCTTTAGTCTCTATTTTCTTATTCCAGAATGAGTCTTAAAGATAGCATGATCAGACCTATAATATCTAAAAGATGGCCAAGCTTGAGACCTAATCACAACACCACTCAACTCTGATGCTTCAAGAGGCAAAAATGACTCTATTCATTTTATGACGAGCCCTACTTTCTATTGTCCACATAAAGTTTTTCAGTTTTGCCTCCATCAAGTTCTTACTTTTTACCAATCAAAATAATGATTACGAAATCATTTTTTTTACCAATTGTCACTTTATCCTTGATCTCACACACTGTCACTAATGTCTATCAATTATGTAAGTTTAGGGCATTTATTTAAAGCGGAATAGCTTGGTCAAGATTTCTTACTCTGTTTCCTCTCATGGAACCAATAAACAAATCACACAAGAAAACAGTGGAATGTGATGAAGAATAAGCAGAGAACCGAAGCAAAATTGAATAAGAGATATTACACGAGAAATTTTATTAGGGTTCCGAATCCTTTGGTGTTACGAAAAGTACATCTCAAACAGATTTCCTTGCAATTTACTATTTTTGGCATCATTATAATTAGGGTTTGGTGAATGTTGTTTCTTGTACCGGAGCAAGCCTCTACTAGGTAGGTACCCGCGCATTGCGCGGGAAATGTATAACAACAAACAATATTATAAAATTGTAAATTAACTATTTACATTTATCACAAGGGATTTTGTGTTCATGGAAAATGAGAGACGCTCCTGTCTAAGTTATCGTCTTTGGTGAGATAGCCACGATGATCATTTGGATATGCGTTGCACCCTGCATATGCAATATCGCTAGGAAGATCTTCGGAATGATGATAAAGGGTTTTTCGAAAAGGCTCTAAAGCCTAAATTAGGCTACCACTGGACAGAAAATTGATTTTAAAGGTGAAATATATAGTAGTAGTCACCATAAGCTGCTACTTTCTTCTTTAAATCTCACCCAAAAGCATTTGATCAAAATGCCAAACTCGTCCCACAATGTAACCAAAAACCAAATTGAAAGTGCAATCGCAGTTTTAAGATATGATATTTGGTTTTTGAAAACTTACCGTGATGCTTTACTATTCTTCTTAGTTGTGCAAAATACTCTCAGATTTTCTTGATAGCTTCTACCTGTTTTTACTGATTTCATGAGGATCGCGTATTTTAAAAGTAATGTTCATATGAAACCATGTGTTTCTTTTTATTTACATGCTCGCCTAGATACTCGGATTCCAAAAAATCAAACAGTATGTTCTCGAGAAATTAAAGTAGTATTTTAGGCTACTTATTTTTGAAAGTAGTATTCTAGCGTGGGCATTAAAATGAGAATTATAATATATTTTGTATACACAATTGTCAACAAAAAACTAATAAAAAATAAACATTAAAATTTCATAAAAGAAATGTGTAAAATTCCGTTCATGATGATGATAAGCACATAGAACTAAAATAATGTTTATAGATTTATATAAGAAAATGTAATGATCGAATACTCGTTTTAAACTATACAATTTTTTATTTATTTATAGATATACCGTTTTTATTTTTACCAAATTAAAACATTCTAAACAATAAAAAAGAAACTGTTAGCAAATTAAAAAGATTTAAAACTTTTAGAGGAGAAGTCTTAACCGTAGAGGAGCCTTAACCCTCATGCACTAAATAAAACTACGGTTCGATTCAGTTTGGCTATAGGAAAAATTTGGTTCGTATGTAATATTGTAAAAATAAAAAAGGTTTTAACTCGATTTTTTTTTTGTAAGAACTACTACAACAATCATGGTATGATAACTACAACAATAAGATAAATTATTATGATCGAATACTAATAACTTATATTGTCTTTTGAATTTATAAGTATACCAGTTATATTTTTAGCAAATTAAAAATTTCTACACGTTAATATATAAAGTTAAACAATCATAAATATACGTAAAATATTTAAAGTAAATAGATTTTGAGCAAATTAAAAAGAATTAAACCCTAAGAGGGGGAGCCTTAACCGTAAGCACACTGGATAAAACTACGGTTCGATACAGTTCAGCTCTAGAAAACTTTTGGTTCGTATGTAACGTTGCATAAATAAATAAAGTTTTAGTTTGATTTTGTTTTTGTTAAAATTACTGAGTTAATTGTGGGGTGCTTGATTTATTGTAGTGCATGTTTTAGTTTTCACGCGACGCTTCTCCTTCTTATGAAGTTCTGTACCATCTTATATTTTCGTGGTTATTTAACCATTGCTATGATTTCATCGATCTAGGACTTTCAATTCAAAACGAATGAAAATTAATTTTGATGTCAAAGGTTGATATGTTTTGAATCATCGCCGTATGAAAGATTTTGTAGTATTTGATATGATTTCAAATAATAAAGGTAGCCTTCGTATAAATTAAATAACTTTGATGATTCTTGGGACATGATGGATAAGACTAGACTCAGTTCAATGAAATTAGGTTCTAAAATAGACATGACCGCGATTAATACGCCCACAAATTTGACTTTGGGGAGATTTTAACACTTTTCCTCTTCTTCTCCTCTTATTTTCATCGGTTAAATATACCTCTTCCTATTTTCTAGAGTCCAAATTAACACTTTTCCTCTTCTTTTAATATGTCCCTTTTTTCTTAAAAATAAAGAGAATTTTTAAATACAAAACAAATGTTAAAGATGCCGTATGAAATATAGCCAAAAGCAAGTAAAGTAACAAAACAATATTACCATAAACAACTTAAAGAATTAATCTTCCTCCTATTATCCGTATAGCCAAAAGAAGTAAAGTAACAAAACAATATAAACTAAACAACTTAAAAAATTAGTCTTCTTCCTCTTCTTCGTACCCTCCTCCTTTCTCCTCTTCTCTTTTCTCTTCTTTCTCCATAGATAAAAAAACGAAAAACAACACGACTAATTAGACAATTTCAACGAACGTAAAGAATTATGTTCTTAGCTCTCTCCACAGTTGTTGTCTCTTTTGATATCTTATTTTCATCGTTAATGGAACCCCTTTATGCTAAAGGTAGGGAAACATAGTTCAAAACCCTAAAAGCTTTTGTTTATATAGAAAAAGAAATCGAAACTAAAAAAGACAATTGTCATTGAATGAGAAACATACGAGATGTATATAAACCACAAGTCCTATGCAAAAAAACGAAAAATGAACATGACAAAATAAAGAAATCAAACCTTGGAATCACCTTTTAAAGTCTTGCTTTTGGTCCCTATTCCTTCCATGTTTTATTCATAGGTCAAAAACACAACCACTAAATTAGACATACAAACTATAGGGTCAGTTTTATTAGAACAAAGATTGTGAGTACTATAATAAACCTTCGGATCAAATTTATTAGGACCCGTAGAGGCAAGAGCTGCACCACTAATTTTCAGAACCACTCGGCAAGAAGACACATGATTGATAGAAGGTATATCAAGGGAAATGAAAACGTAACAGCTACTACTACAGAGATTATAATACTGATGTAGAAACAGAACACAACACAAGGGTTTTCTCAAAACACTTTTACTAGTATTGATGACTTGAATACTTACACGTATTGCTTTCACCCAATTCTAGTCTACCCTGTTCACGAATCACACTTGATGTCGTGAACCTCTCTTTACCCCTTAGCCCTTGATACAAGATTTCTTTTATATTTGAAACCCTTATCCCTTTACTAAGAATTGCTCTTGTTGTGTTAACCCTTCCCTCGAGTTAACCCCAACCTATATATACTAAACGGCCTACGGCTTGCCCTAGCCTTGGCCTCTACTCCATGCAAGATTCACTATTTCTTCAAATCTTCATGGGTAGATACACTTTCCTTATCTTCTCCTAAGAATAAGGAAACTTTCAAGCTTGAGTAAATCTTCTCCAAAGATATCCTCTAGCCTTCCTTGAGTGCAAGTCACGCCTTCCTTGCCTGGACCGACTCACTCCAACAGCCCATCACGCTTAAAGCCCACCAGCCTGTTCGCCCTTCTCCTGAAGTTCTCTCGTCTGGTGCTGCTACAGCCACTGCTTCTTCAATCTCCCCCTTTTTAGCTTTGTGTGTCTCCCAAGTAACTGCAATACAAACTTAATACAAACTTAACACAAACACAGAGACAACCAAAACCAAGCACAAACAAATTCCAACTCATCCATACGAAATAAACTTGTAAACGTTATTACAAGCATGAACACAAAAACAAATAAAGTACTAGAGTTTGGAACGAGGAGTAAAAAAAAAACAGAACACCAAAAGCAAACTCCCCCATAACTGAAACCGATCTTTAAAACAAAAAAAAACAAAACTAGTCCCCATGCTCCCCCATGAACCATGATCTATTTAGCCACTCTCATCATCACTTTCTCCCCTTGCTTGGGAGCACACAAGTTAAAAACACAATCATTAGTGCAGAAGCAGAAAGAAAAGAGATCACGGAGACTCACATTGATTGGCTTGGTGCACCTCCTGAACTATCCCAGCCAGCTGATGTAGAACGGAGGTGATCTGGTATAGTGCCTTGTTGACAACCCTCTGGCTCGAGTGTCCCTGAGGCACACTGATGTGACCAAGTGAGACATCAATTGGTGCGACAAAATGAGCTGAGCGGGATGGCTTTGACCATTCTGGCTCTCTCTTGGTCTTTTTCTTTGGTGCAGACTGACTTAGAACTGGCTGAGTCCTCTTCTTAGACGATGTTTCCTCTCTGACTATCTCAGCACCCTTGGTCCGAGTACGCAAAGACGTCCTGGTAGCTCCTATTTCCTTCTTCTCAGTCCTAATTTCCATCTGGTAATACGAAGGAAGAACCACAACATCATCCTCACCAGTCACTGCACCACACTGTTCTTGAATCATCCCAGCAATCAGGTGTGGAAACACCAACTTCCTTGCATCAGGCTGCTTATTATCCTCTCTCTCAATCTTGCTTATAGCCATAACTTGCTGAAACACCATTGCTCCAAAATCTATGCGAACCTTTTGAGCCAATTTGTAGAGAAGCAGGGCTCTGTATTGAGCAATGTGTGTCCGATGAGTCGTCGGATACCAGTTGTACCCAGCCAAAATAGCCAACGCAGAAAACTTTGGAGAGAGATGAATCGTAGACAAGGCTGGTGCCTTCTTGTGATGCTTTCTTGTGGTCTGAACAACAGCCTCCTGAGTCTCATCACCTCTGAGGTAATTGGCAGTGAAATCAGGCTCCACTTTGTCAAGTGCTGCAGCCTCTTTCTTCTCTTTGGAACTCAACTCAGACAGATTCAAGAACTTGTTGATGCGAGCAGGACTGAACCTCACAATGTGACCTCTGACTAAGACAAGAACTCCCCCATCAACTAACACAGTATCATCCAGATTAGCATAAAACTCATTGATTACTTCCCTATCATAACCCGACTTAATTGAGACCGTGGGAGTAAACAAGGCATCAGTAATCACAGAAGTATACTCACAATCCTTTTGGTTCTCAAAATCGACAAGCTTCTCAGCAATAATCCCACGGTTTTTAAACACAAAATACCTCTGATATGCTCTGGCAGAGCAAAAGTTGTCATTTGAGAATGACAGATCCTCAGCAATGGAGTCTGCTCCAGCCGCAGATCCTGCTCCAGCCTCCTCTGAATCACCTGATTCAGAATCTTCTTGCTCTTTAACCTGTTTCCCTTTCTTCTTCTCCTGGTTCTTCTCCAGTTTCACAGCTTTCAGCTTCTGGGTTGAAGCGTCTTCATCGTCGATGTCATCAACCTCTTTTTCCGATCCCCACGCTGAACCGAAGACTTCCTCTACTTCCGATTCGTTCTTCTCTTCAGATTTCTCACCGGAGACTGGAGACGGAGATCTACTCCGGTAGTCTTCTGCAAGCTGCCCGATGAGATCAGTCGATTCGTCGTTGCGAGCACCAGAAGGCGACAACTCCTCGATGCCTAGTTCAGGACCCGGAGTCTTGTAGATGGTCCTCGCCTCATCTCCACTCGACCCATCGTGTAGCTGAAGTTGATTCGCATCACTCGATGGTAGAGTCTTCTTGGGTCCCTTCTTCTTGGTAGCTTTTGAGCACGATTCTTTCCCCATAGCAACAGCTAGTACTCTTCTTCCTCCTTCTTTGATTTTCTAGGGTTTGAAGTAGATGACCCTTTGTTTTCCCCTTTTCTTCTCGCGGCCAAACAAAGGAGATTATTTAACCTAACTCAATTCTTTTGGGCTGCGACCTTACTAGCCTTAGAGGCCCAATTCCTTTTGACACAAAGTCCATTACAAAACATGAAACCCAATTTCTTGGATTTGTCTGAACCAAGGCAGATTCTGAACCAACTCCAGAACACTGCAACATCTCTTCATACTAAAAACAAATCAACACAGCCACATTTATTTTAAGAACAAACTGGGGATTAGACTAATAATGATGGCTCTTGTCAAGATTTAAACTGGCTTTTTTAAAAAAAAAAAACTTTTTGACACAAATTTAGTTTACCGTTTTCGAGTGATGTTTCAGAGACTGAACTTCGCCCAATTCGCAGCACATACTGAGCTCGTCCTGATTCAAAACATCTGGTCATCTTTAACTCCAATGAGTAGCTTTCACACTACCATGTCTTTATCTTGTCATAACCAGTTTTCAACCTTTATTCACTCGAGAAAGTTGCTGAAGCATTCAAGGCGTGAGGATTACTTTTCTTGCATCTTTTGGTTTGGTTCACCTCGGTACGCCTGCCCACTTTTCTGGGTTTCCTTTTTTTTTTATTTATATATATATTTTTTTGAATGAGACATCTCCATCACTTGACTTCTCAGGATCTGTCTCTTGGCTTTTCTTCCTTTCAGCTTTTATTTTTTCTTTACCGTGAAACCTGTACTGATGTCAAGACAAGACGACATGATAGGAAGCTCTTTCTCAGTGATGTTTCAGACTCCAAACAAAATCTGAGCCTCATACACACCTTGAACCAGTACCTGTATCAGTTCTGCACACTTCACAAATGATTAAATTCCACAAACACCAATTGAGTTTCTTAAGGTGATAAAACGATTAAAATCCAGTGGTTTTGTGAATAAATCAGCCAGTTGTAAATCAGTAACAATATGTTCCACCACTACCTTTTTTCCTCCACAAGTTCTCGAATGAAGTGGTGTCGAATGTCGATGTGTTTTGTTCTTGAGTGCTGTACTGGATTCTTGGAGATGCTTTGCACACTTTTGTTGTCGCACTGAACCAAGAGTGATTCAGAATCCATCCCATAATCCGCTGACATTTGTTTCATCCAGAGAAGTTGGGTGCAACAGCTTCCCAAGGCTATGTACTCTGCTTCAGCTGTGGACAGAGATACAGAGTTATGCTTCTTGCTCATCCATGAGATCAGATTGTTTCCCAAGAAAAAACAGCCACCACTAGTACTCTTCCGATCATCCATACTCCCAGCCCAGTCAGCATCATAGTATCCAACCAGATTCTTATTCGACCCTTTGGAAAACCAAATTCCCAGATTGGTTGTACCTTTGACGTATCTGATGATTCTCTTGACTGCTTCAAGATGTGACTGCTTTGGCTTGGCTTGATGCCTAGCACAAATCCCAACACTCAGGCACAAATCAGGTCTACTTGCTGTAAGATACAATAAGCTGCCGATTATACCTCTGTAAAGCTTAACATCCACATCGTTCCCATCACTATCACGAGTCATCTTGGCTGTAGTACTCATGGGTGTCCTTGCTTCCTTGCATTGACCCATCTTGAACCTTGTCAACAAATTCTTTGCATAGGTACTTTGAGAGATAAACACACCTTCTTCCGACTGAGTAATTTGGAGACCTAGAAAGTACTTCAGCTCTCCAACCATGCTCATCTCAAATTCCTGAGTCATGCTCTCAACAAATTTATCCACTAACCATTGTGACGTGCTTCCGAAGATGATATCATCCACATAGATCTGGACCATCATGATATCCTTCTCCTGATTAAGAATGAATAACGTCTTGTCCACACTGCCTCTTACATATCCTTTTTTCATCAAGAAACTCGTCAGTCTTTCATACCAGGCTCGTGGAGCCTGCTTCAGTCCATACAAAGCTTTCTTCAGTCTGTACACATGATTTGAATTAGCTGGATCCTCAAATCCTTTTGGTTGCTCAACATGGACCTCTTCCTGCAAAAATCCATTTAGAAAGGCATTTTTGACATCCATCTGATAGACCTTAAAATTTAGAATGCACGACATGCCCAAAAAGAATCGAATGGACTCCAATCGTGCTACAGGGGCAAATGTCTCTTCAAAATCCACTCCTTCAATCTGAGAGTAACCTTGTGCAACCAAACTTGCTTTGTTTCGAACCACGACTCCAGTTTCATCGATCTTATTTTTGAAGTTCCACTTTGTGCCCATGATGTTGACACCTTTCGGTCGTGGGACTATCTCCCACACATCGTTTCTCTCAAACTGCTCAAGCTCTTGTTCCATTGCAATGATCCAAAATTTGTCTTTGAGAGCTTGTATATGATTTCGTGGCTCAATAACCGATACAAAGCATGCAAATTGTACCACTGCGTGATTTTTCTTCTTCAAGCCCATTATCTCTCGATAATCCTTCTTGACTCCCCTGGTTTTCCTCCCTTCATTTACATCACTGATGAGATCAGATGCTGAATGATTCCGAGGCACAAGAGGTTCTGTAGCTTGCTTTGTCTCAGATTCTTCTTCTGTGACAGGTTGGAGTTCTGATTCAGTCTGCTCCTCTGTACCAGGCTGCTCCTCTTTTCTTCCTCCTGATGTATCTTCTAGTTCATTATCCTGTTCGTTTATTAAGTACTCGGAAAGCTTTACTACTCTCTGAATAGCCCAGAAAAACACCATCATCACTTCGAGAATCAAACTTCCCAAGGTGATCCTTGTCATTGAGGATGTAACAATTGCATCCAAACACATGAAAGTAGCTGAGATTAGGCTTCTTTCCTTTCTATAGCTCGTAGGGTGTCTTGGTCAGCCCCTTCCGTACATATACTCTGTTGACGATGTAGCATGAGGTACTTACTGCTTCTGCCCAGTACTTCAGAGCAATGTTGTTCCCATGTATCATGGCTCTGGCCATTTCCTGCAGCGTTCAATTTTTCCTCTCTACTACACCATTTTGCGTTGGTGTCCATGGGGCTGAAAACTGGTGAGCAATACCATGATCTTCACAGAATTTCTTCATATACCCATTCTGAAATTCACCACCATGATCACTCCATATCTTCTTGATTCCACCACGTTCATTAATCAGTTGTAGAGCCCAAATTCTGAAGCTATCTGCTGCTTCTAATTTTTCACGAAGAAATCTGACCCAAATGTATCTTGTGTAATCATCCACAAGAACAAACACATATCTTTTCCCAGCAACACTCTCCACTTGCGTAGGCCCCATCGAATCCATGTGCACCAGGTCTAATGCTGACTCAGAATGAATGTCTGACACTTTCTTGTGCTGAACTTTCACTTGTTTACCTTTACTATACGGTCCACATACAAAGTTTCCTCCTCCTTTAAGCTGAGGTACACCTCTGACTATCTCCTGATTGGTAAGAGAAGTGAGGCTTCTGACATTCATATGACCTAGGCGTTGGTGCCATAGATTCAGATCATCGGTTGCACTGAAGTAGTTGGTGACCTCTTGCTTCCACATGTAGCAGTTGTTACCTGTTCGAACTTCCTTTAACACAGTCTTCCCAGTGTCGTCAACTGCTTTGCAGTCATGTTTTGTGAAGCACACCATCAACCCTTCGTCACACAGTTGACTTACACTGATAAGATTAGCTTTCAGTTCCTGCACCAGATAGACATTCATCCGTTTTGGTAAGCCAGCATCGCAGGTCTGTCCTTTTCCTTGAATGATGCCATGTCCTCCATCACCAAATGTTACTTTGCCTTTCCTAATCTTCTTGAAGCTCTTCAGATTACTCAGGGTTCCAGTCATGTATCGAGAACTGCCACTATCAAAATACCAAGGACCCGTATCTTCTTGTTCTTCTGAAATAATTTCCATGTTACATCGAAACCTAACTCTTGAAGCATTGTCTGATCCTCGTCTTATAACAAGAGACCTCAAATCAGATTTCCTTACCCAAATCTGGTTATGGCTTCCATTCCATGTGAATTTTCCTTCATAGCGAAGACGTCTGACCCTTTCCCAGTACTTGTAGCAATAGGCCCTTATGTGTCCATGTTTCCCACAGAAATAACATCCAGTCATTTGTTTCGTAATGATTTTAGCTCTTCATGCTTCAGTATCTTCAGTTTTGTTGGCAGGCTGTGACTGACCACTGGCGGCTACAAATTTGATATTTTTAGATTCTGATCCACCGCTTCCACTGTATCCAAGGCCTCTGCGAACTGCTTCAGTTCTTCCGTAAGACAGAATACTGTCAAGCTGTCTTGTGCCAGCAAACATGCGAATCTTCTTATACTGCAGATCCAGTTGTGACTGAAGCTCGGCAGAAATCTTTTTCTCAACACACAGTTCCTTCTCCAGATTAGCTGCTTTGACGGCCAGGTTGAGTTTCTCCTTCAGCAATAACACACTCTCCTGACTCAAGTTTTGTTCATCCTGTAGTTCACTCTGTAATGATTCAACCCGTGCTTCAAGTCGCTGCTTCTCCTTAATTAGTAGAAGATTCTCTTGTCCTAGTCTGATGATGGTCCCTCGTACCTCCTTGTAGCTTTCAACAAGCTCATCATCATCAAATTCAGATTCTGACTATTCACCTTCAGCGTTCACTTCCACAATTCCCACGAACGATACCAAGTTGTTCAGAATTTCTTCATTCTCACTGTCAGCTTCAAAATCTTCTTCGGCCATTATCGATCTCTCTCTCCTTTGTTTCTGATTGCCAACACACTCCAGCTAAGTATGTCCGACTCCCTTACACACTGAGCACTTCATTCCCTTCTTTTGAGTGTAGGACATTCAGATCTGAAGTGACCATATCCCTTGTATTCGTGACATTGAAGTTCAGCCTTCTTACCTTGCTTGTCTCCTTCAGGATGGTTCCTACCTGCTCCCATACTGCTTTGATTTTGACCACGCTCCATTTTCATCAGTGCTCGATCAAACCTTCTTACCAACAAACTCATCGGATCTCCATCATCTATTTTTTCAGTTTTCTCACACGATGTTAGTGCCAAGTTTTTGGTTATCCTGGAGTATAATTCAGCATTATCCAGCTCCATCTCATGAGCCTGTAGCATTCCCACAACTTTACCAAAACTCAGTTCCCCAGTGTTGTGAGATAGATTCAGAGCCGATTTGTAGGCCATGAATCGGGGAGGAAGACACCTCAAGAACTTTTTCACCAACTTTTTATCCTTGTACTTCTTTCCCAGGGTAGCAGACTCCTGTGCCAGTGACTTCAACCTTGAACCAAAGTCAGATATAGATTCATGTTCCTCCATCCTCATGTTCTCAAATCGAGAAGCCATCATATCCCTTCTGGAACTTTGAACCTTTGTGGTTCCTTCAAAGTGAGTCTGAAGCAAATTCCATGCTTCTTTTGCTGTTTCACATCCTTGAATCAGCTCGAAGGTCTTCTTAGTTACACTGCAGTGTATGGCAGACAAGGCTCTGGCGTTGTACTTAGCTTTCTTTAGCTCTTCTTTCGTCCATGTCTCCTCTGGTTTGGGAGTCCTAAATCCATTATCATCCACTATCATAGGTACTTCCCATTGTACCAGTACAGATCTCCAAGCCAGTACATCAATACCTCCAATTAGAAACTTCATCCTTGACTTCCAAAAACCGTAGTTTCCCCCATCCAGTATCACCTTCGAACTGTTAACCAATTCATCGTAGCTTTCCATTTTCTCTGCAGGACCTCACCCGTAGTATTACGAACAAGTGCCTCTCTGATACCAATTGTAAACGTAACAGCTACTACTACAGAGATTATAATACTGATGTAGAAACAGAACACAACACAAGGGTTTTCTCAAAACACTTTTACTAGTATTGATGACTTGAATACTTACACGTATTGCTTTCACCCAATCCTAGTCTACCCTGTTCACGAATCACACTTGATGTCATGAACCTCTCTTTACCCCTTAGCCCTTGATATAAGATTTTTTTTATATTTGAAACCCTTATCCCTTTACTAAGAATTGCTCTTGTTGTGTTAACTCTTCCCTAGAGTTAACCCCAACCTATATATACTAAACGGCCTACGGCTTGCCCTAGCCTTGGCCTCTACTCCATGCAAGATTCACTATTTCTTCAAATCTTCATGGGTAGATACACTTTCCTTATCTTCTCCTAAGAATAAGGAAACTTTCAAGTTTGAGTAAATCTTCTCCAAAGATATCCTCTAGCCTTCCTTGAGTGCAAGTCACGCCCTTCCTTGCCTGGACCGACTCACTCCAACAGCCCATCACGTTTAAAGCCCACCAGCCTGTTCGCCCTTCTCCTGAAGTTCTCTCATCTGGTGCTGCTACAGGTTTCTGCTAGAGCCACTGCATCTTCAGGAAAGAGTAAAAAACGTAATGCCCAAGCCTATAAGTTGATAAATAACGTTAAACAAACCAACATAAGAAAAATAAAAAACACACGATCGTAAACACAAAAATATTAAAAAACAACACAAAAAAGAAACCAAATCTGAAAAATACATTGTTAACCGTAGTATATGAAGACACGAAACCTATCAAACATAGAAAAAAAAAATCATATTAATAGGTTATAACATAAGTTATAGAACATCACTAAAAAAAAGAGAGAAAACGAATGACGAAGAAAATTAAAAAAATAAGAAAAGGAATGAGTTGGTGAGGTGCTATGAATTCAGAAGAAGGTATATATAGAGAATCATATTAGATTAGGGTTTACAATAGATATATCCTACTGTTATATATATATATATATATATATATATATAGATATATAAAAATCAACAACGAATAAAAGAACATAATATACATGAATAACAAAGAAGAAATAAGAGAGCTAAGACATCATAAGAACAAAAGAAAACTAAATCATACAAAATAAATAATAGAAATTAATGACAAAATTCATACCTTGATTAGTGAATATAAAACATGCAAAATATATAAAGAGATTAGATTTAAATAGGTGCCGATGAGAGTAAGAGAGTTAGTATTTATAATTATAAGAATAGAAAAGATCATTCAAGAAAATTTAGGTTGTCCGTCTTTAAGTAATTATCAAATAAGCAAAATAATTCTTTTAGAAAAGAAAAGATGATGAAATTTCAAAAAAAAAAAAAAAAGATAATGATCAATTTTATGGCAATCCAAAACGCAGAGAATATTCGTTGCGTACAAAAACACAAAAAACAAAATCTACAAACATAAAAAACGAAAAGGTCATCAATTGATCAAAACAGATAAACGATCAAAATATATAAATCATACAAATAAAGCAACTTCATTAAAAAAAAAAAAAAAATCAAACGACCTATTATAACAAATATCGATCATACCATCGGTATACTAACGTAACACCAAAACCAACATTAGATTAAAATAATTAAAATTGAAAAATCGAAACATCAAGCACTGTATAACTTAAAATTAAGAAGAAACCATACCACTTTCAAAAATATTAAAAATAGGTCGTACCATACCAGAGAAATCCAAACCAAGGATAAGAACTATTATATCCAAACCAAAGATAAAAAACAATAGACGGAAGTTCCAATATACCTCGGGAGTAACCTATAGAAATACAGAAAATATAGATTAGCAGTAGAGGACAATATTTGGAAACAATAACTAAATTGATTGACACGATACCATTGGATGGTCGGTGCATGCGACGTATGACGTGGACAGGAGAAATCCATCCAGATGAGAATCGATTTGGGACAAAATTTTGATGTGCTAAACAAATTGAATAAGTATCAGAGAATAATATTACATGACATTGTAGACCTAAATTCAAATATTATGGACAGTAATAGATATAGGACATGTGAACGAACCTTTATACGTATTCATCGAATACCTAGGAATGAGAAGAAGGACGGTGGAAAGGAATTGCTCAGTATATATATATATATATACATACATACATGTATGTGGATCAATCTAGAGTTTTGGGATTAGAATTAAGTAAATATATAATGGCGACCAATGAAAGTCAAAATCCTTAGAAAATAAAGTGCGACACTGAAAGCGAAAAACTGTCTTCTTTCGCCGCCGTTCGCCGGAGACTTCTTCGGCGGCGTCTCTTTCACGAATCTTATTCAGGCCCTCCTCTCCTTATGAGGAAGAAAAAACCCAAAAAACCCTCACCTTCCAAAGCTTCCCGTTCGAACCCTCGTGTCTCCAAGCCGAGTGTCTCGAATCCGTCCCCTTTGGTCTCAGATTTGTCAGTTCCTACTGCTATGTCGAGCGACGTGCCCCTATCCCCTTCTCCGGCGATAGACGTGGCCGTGGCGTCGACCCCTGAGTCTTTGGATCAGGGATCTGCAATCTACCTATCGTAATCTGTTGCTCCTAAGATCGCTGTTTCTACGGCGGATCCAGAACCAACGCAAAAGCAAGTTGCGACTGTTGAAGTTGCCGGAAATAAACCATCCGTTCTACAAATAAATTCTGCGAAGGCTCCCAATGTAGCTGACCCAGAACAGCCGACTGAGCCACCGCCTCAACAGGAGGACACTTGGTGCTCAATTGTGAAAGGAACCACTAAGATGTTAAGGAAAAGAGGCACACCTTACATCCTGCCATCTGGTGAATCTTGTGTGAAGATCCCAAACTCGGAAATCGAAAGAAACATATTTTCTTGGGATTACTTTGTTTTGGGTCAGTTTTACTCTGACCCTCCGTCTCAGGGAACCATTCACAACATTGTTAATGGCATTTGGAGTAAGTCTTGCAGAGACATATCTGTGTCGAAGATGGAGGGTAATTCTTTCCTCTTCCGCATTCCAAATTCAAGCACCATGCATCGAGTGATAACCCAGAGACTCTGGTAAATTGAGGGCCAGACAATGTTTGTTGCTAAGTGGGAGCCTGGGGTGATCCCGGTCAAGCCAGAGCTTTCTTCGGCTTCGATTTGGCTGGAGTTACGGAAGGTTCCATTTCAGTTCTTCAACGAGGAGGGATTAGATCATATTGCTACTCAGGTGGGTGATCCTAAGTTCCTGCATCCATCAATAGCAAATAAAACCAATTTGGAGGTTGCTAATATCTTCACTATTATTGATCCGAGGAAGCCCTTGCCGGAGGCGGTCAATGTGGGGTTTGAATCAGGGGTGATAACTAGGGTATTGGTCTCTAGTCCTTGGATGCCCCCTGTATGCAGTCACTGCAAAGAAATAGGGCACAATGTTAAGCGTTGTAGAATAGCTCCAAAGCTCTGTGAGACGTGCAATTCTTAGCG
Organism: Arabis hirsuta; assembly: GCA_964056655.1. Taxonomy (NCBI): domain Eukaryota; kingdom Viridiplantae; phylum Streptophyta; class Magnoliopsida; order Brassicales; family Brassicaceae; genus Arabis; species Arabis hirsuta. The sequence continues at coordinate 33,298,824 of OZ053302.1, forward strand.
CCATGGGACTGCTAAATGTCCTAGGGCAAAATCAGTTGAAGGGAGCGGGATGAAAACTAGAAGGAGCAGATCCAAGTCTAAGGTCTGGACTGAAGTTACACATTCCAAGGGGAAAAAACCAAAGGAGCAGAATATGCTAGTGATTGAAACTAGTCAGACAAAGTTTGGAACAATGAAATATTTTGTTGTTGGCAAAGCTAGTGTTCCGCAATGGGTGGATAAGGTGGTGGACAAGTCATTAGACGTTGGCCAAGTCAGGAGTGACACTACCTCTAATGTTGACTTTGACTCATCAGATGTTCTCTCTACTGAGTCTGAGGAGGAGGAAGAGGAAGAAGGAGAGATTCTGGTAAAGACTAGAAGGGCTCAGAGTCTGTCAAGGGAACCAAAATCACGTATATCCAAAAAATCTGGTACTGCAGGTACCAAGGGCAAGGGCCCTAAGCATTAACCTCAATGTGTATAGACATCTTTTGCTGGAACGTGAGGGGTTTCAATATATATAATCATCGGAGTGGTTTTAAAAAATGGTCTAGAAGTAATAGACCTATTTTTGGGGGTTTTATTGAGATCGATGTAAAGCAGCCGAAATGCAAGAAGCTTATAGAAGGCATTTTACTAGGCTGGTCTTTTGAGGAGAATTACACCTTTTCGGAGTTCGGTAAAATATGGGTCATGTGGCATCCTACAGTCCAAGTTGTTGTCATCTCTAAGTCTCTACAAATGATTACTTGTGAGGTGACTTGGCCGGATACAAAGAAGGTGATGATCGTCTCTGTCATCTATGCTTCAAACTGTGTCGAGGAAAGGAAGGTTTTGTGGAAGGAAATAACAAACCTGTCTAAGCACAATGCTTTGTGTGGCAAGCCGTGGTTAGCTTTAGGGGACTTTAACCAGGTTCTAAATCCCCAAGAGCATTCATTGGCAGCTAACTTAAGTGTTGATAAGAGAACCAGGGAGTTCAGGAATTGCCTCTTGGAGGCTGATTTGTTTGATCTCAACTACAGAGGGAACACCTTCTCTTAGTGGAACAAGAGTAAAATAAGACCGGTTGCCCAGAAGATTGATAGAGTGGTTGTGAATGAGAAGTGGCTTGAAGACTTCCCTAATGCCTTGGCTTCTTTTGGTAACCCGGATTTCTCGGCCATGGTTCAGTGTCAGTAACATTGGATCCAATGGAGCAAAAGGCTAAGAAACCGTTCAAGTTCTATAATTATTTGCTCAAGAATGAAGAGTTTCTGCCTCTAGTTGGTTCTCTTTGGTATTCTATAAATGTTGTGGGATCGACTATGTTCAAAATATCATAGAAACTGAAACAGATCAAGAATCCTATTAGAGAATTTAGCAGAGAAAACTACTCTAATATAGAGAAACGGGTATCTGAGGCTCATGAGCATCTCCTAAGTTGCTAAAACCAGATGTTGGCCACTCCAACAAGTGCTAACGCAGAGGTAGAGTTGGAAGCTTATAGTAAATGGCAGGTTCTAGCTACAGCAGAGGAAGCTTTCTTCTGTCAGAGGTCTAGAATCTCTTTGTTAAGTTTGGGGGACTGTAATACAGCTTATTTCCACTACATGGTAAACATCCACAATTCTATCAACATGATTCACTATCTTGTGGATAGTAATGGAAACAGAATTGACTCTCATAAAGGGATTCAAGAGCATTGTATCAACTACTTCTCCAATCTATTGGTTGGTCTTGTGGAACCAAGGCTATTCGAGCAAAGTGACCTGGATCTGATTATGCCATTCACCTACTCAACTGATCAGCAAAACAACCTAGTGATGGCTTTTACCAAAGAGGAAATCAAGGAGGCTTTCTTCTCCTTGCCTAGAAACAAAACAAGTAGGCCGGACGGTTTTTCTTCTGAGTTTTTCATCCACTGTTGGGAGGTTGTGGGTGTGGAGATAACTGAAGCTATCTCAGAATTCTTTGAGACAGGTACAATATTGAAGCAGTGGTGGTGCTTATCCCTAAGATCCCAAATGCTTCAACTACTTCTGACTTCCGGCCTATATCATGTCTTAATACAGTGTACAAGGTGATCTCCAAGCTCTTAGCCTCAAGGTTAAAACAAATACTGCCTCATGTTATTTCCCTTTCTCAAACTGCATTTATGTCGGGGCGTTGGTTAGCAGAAAATGTATTACTTGCTACTGATCTGGTGCAAGGCTACAACAAGAGGAATACTCAGGCAAAAGGAATGCCCAACGTTGACCTGAGGAAAGCTTTTGATTCGGTCATATGGGATTTCATCTTGGGAGCTCTGAAAGCTATCAACATTCCTCAGAAATTCATCACCTGGATATCAGAATGTATCTCAACTGCTTCATTCACCATTGCAATTAATGGTTTTACAGGGGGTTCTTCAACAGTACAAAAGATATAAGGCAGGGATGCCCTCTTTCTCCTTATCTTTTTGTGCTTGTCATGGAAGTTTTCTCCCAACTGATTCGGTCTAGGTATGATTCCGGTTACATTTCATATCATCCTAGAACCTCAGAGTTAAGTATTTTGCATCTTATGTTTGCGGATGATGTTATGATCTTCTTCAATGGTAGCAGCTCCTCTCTACACGGCATTGTTGAATGTTTGGATGATTTTAGGAGTTGGTCAGGGCTGAGAATGAACATGCAGAAAACAGAGGTTTTTTATCGAGTCTGAACCATAGTGAATCCACTATTATTGCTAACTATGGATTTCCTACTGAATCCCTCCCTATTCGGTACTTAGGCCTACCACTTATGTCCAAGAAGCTCAGAGTTGCAGAGTATGAGCCTCTGATAAGTAAGATTTCTGCTAAGCTCAGGTCTTGGTCAGGCAAATGCTTGTCCTTTGCGGGTCGTACTCAGCTCATCAGTTCGGTAATAACGGGCACAGTAAACTTCTGGCTATCTGCTTTCATGCTCCCAAAGGTTGTATCAGGAGGATATAATCTTTGTGTTCACGTTTCCTCTCGTTAGGCAACATTGCCAACTATACATCAGCTAAGGTATCTTGGTCTACGGTGTGTTTGCCTATGGCTGAAGGAGGACTTGGTCTGAGGAGGCTTGCTGTCCGGAATAGAGTTCTTTGCCTGAGGTTCATCTGGCTGTTGTTCTCTGCTTCGGATTCTCTTTGGGTGGCCTGGCAGAGAATCCATCATCTTGGCAATAAGTCATTCTGGCAAATTGGTAAGACAAGTAATGATTCATGGACCTGGAAACAGTTGCTGAAGTTAAGAGAGGAGGCTCAGGGTTTTGTCAAGGCAACTCTGGGTAATGGGAGGATTATTAGCTTCTGGTTTGATGTGTGGACTCCATTGGGGCAGTTGATGGCTCTGACTGGTCCAGCAGGTCCTAGAAGCCTCAGAGTACCGCTGAATGCAAAGGTGGTGGATGCTTATAACTCAAATGGATGGTGTATAGCGTCACCGAGATCTGATGAGGCCCTAAATCTACACATTTATCTTACAAGTATCACTACTCCGGCCGCTGATGACCAGGAAGACAAATATGAGCGGTGCATTGAGGGTTCAGAGGATAAGGAATATTCTGCGGCACTGACTTGGGATGTTTTGAGGCCAAGAGTGGAACCAAAGCCTGGTCTAAGTTGATTTGGTACAAGGGTTGTATTCCGAAGCACGCCTTTACTATGTGGGTAGCAAATTATAACATACTCCCTACGCACTCAAGACTTGCTTCGTGGGAGATGAATGTATCCAGGGATTGTTGTTTCTGCTCGAGGATGGAAGGGACAAGAGATCACTTGTTGTTGCTGTGTGAGTATAGCTCTTTGGTATGGAGATTGACTCTGCTTAATCTGAATCCCACTGGACGTATTTTCAGGAGTTGGTCTGAACTCCTCTCTTGGATCAGAAATGATTCAACAGTGACTCCTTCTTTGCTCAGAAAGATTGTGGTTCACACCACGATTTACCATCTTTGGAAGCAAAGGAAATATGTCCTCCATAATAAGACCTCTGTTCCGGCCAATATCATCTTCAAAGGTATAGACAGGGAGGTGAAGAACATAATCTCAGCCAGCAGACACAAACACAATTTCCACAATCTTATGTCCTTTTTGGCTAAAATAGGATCTAAGGTTCCCCATGACCAAAATTGTATTTCCTTGTTTTTTATCTTTTTTTGCCAAGGAAGTATAGAGTTTCGATTTGTTTTTTTGTAAAATCTACATTTCATATATAATATATGATATTTACCTTTTAACAAAAAAAAATTAAGTAAATATATAATATTGACATATATGTAATTAGATATTAACGGAAAATTAACAATAATACATATACAATAGTGGTAGATAATAATGGAAGATTTGGAAGATTTACCTTAATATAAATCATTATATATAAGTTAATAATAATAATGTCGATGACAAACTGTATATTCAAAAAATATGTCTCACGAAATTTTTTGATTACTATATATGGAAGATTTGGAAGTATATGTCTCACGAATCCAATATTGAAGCACAAATCCAATAGCCCAACGCAATAACAAATCCAATACTGATCACAAGGTTATTTTTGTCAAAGTATAATCGATGGCATGAGAAGGTTAAGACAATAATTAACCACTTTGAAATCGATGGGAGGCCGCCATGTAGGATTTTTTACTTCATGTAAAAGAATAGATAGATAGATGTGTATATTTTATATATATTGAAGCACAAATTACATAATCAAGAGTATAAATATCTCCGAGAGGTACTGAAACAACAAGAACTTTGAGCTAACAACAGCAAATGTCTTTCAGAAAGAAAAAAAACAAGAATATATGTAAAACATTGAATGCATCCTTTGTTTTCTTCAAGAAGTTTGAGATGTTTTTGTGGGGCAGAGAACAGCAAACTGATGATACAAGTCCTGATCCAAACATGGCGCATTGTGAATCAAAAGCTCTTCTTCATCTTCTTCCATAAGCAAACCCGGTCCATCCACTTTCAACATCGATTCCACAAACTTTTTGAGCCATTCTGGTGCTGATTCAAGACACACAAGAGGAGCATCATTGTCCTTTTCAGCTCCCAAATTCTCTGATTCATCACGATGACCTTCATTGATCGGCCGCTTCTCCGAGGAAGAATCTATAGCAGACTCATGATTATCGAACAGAAGCACGTTGTTGCCTTCTTCCACATGGTAATCAAAAACTTGAAACCAGTCTACATATTCTTCTTCTGATCTTATCGGTGCATAACTCTCGTATCCAACAGAAAGAAGCGGAGCATCAATGTGAACTTGATCATCTTTTTCATATCTCAAATTCTCACTTTTGTCTAAAGCGATTGGGATGTTTCCTTCTTCAGCTCCTCCTAAACCTTTGTTGTTTATCTCTTGATCAACGCTAAGACGACCACAACTTTTCATAGCCTGGTCATCGTTTTCTGATCTAAATTGCTGTGATGATATATCTATAACCCGCTCGATTGACACCAATTGGTCTAACTGATGAACCATGCTTCCTTCTCCAACTGCTATGAAACCATTCACTTCCTCTTTCTTGTTGATCTCAGGATCAATATTGATCCACTGCTGCATAGACTCATGATGATAAGTAGAGCTATAACTAGAAGTAGACGCTTCATGATGATAAGTAGAAGTAGAAGTAGAAGTAGAAGAAGAAGCTTCATGATCGTTCTTCTTCTTGGACTTCTTGATCTTAATCTTGCAAAGGACTAGGTCCTGAAAGTTTTCTCCTTCCGGTAGCATATACTCCTTCATAATCCAGCTGCTATCACTTCCAGGAACAATAGCGCAAGTACCCTCTCCTATCTTCTGCTTCTTATTTTTGTTGCTTCTAGTGTAAGTTAGGGTTTGCTTTACCCCAATTGTCTTCCCTTTCTTGTCCTTGATATCTGTTGTCGCGTTGGCCTTCCAGTTTCCGCGGTCGATGCCATCGTAGTCATCCCCTGTGATCTTCCGCTTCGCCTTCTTACCACAACCGATCTTCTTCTCGGAGACTTGAGTCCTTGTCACAAAGTAGTACCACTCGTCCTTGTTGAAAAAAGGATCCATGGTATGGTCCAGCAACCATGGCTCCTTTGCGTAAACATTCTTCATCACTATGAAATCATCACGAAGGTCACCTCTTAACTTGGGAATCAGATAATTATTGATGAGTTCGTGGTCATAGGGTTCAAAGTGAATCCCTTCGTCTTCTTCGTAATAGTCGTAGTCGGACATGTTTTCTTACTTTCTTTCTTCGCTTCTAGGGTTTACGAGAAAAAACTTTGTTCTTTGTGAATTATGAGATCAAACAATTGATTTTTATAGTCTCTGCAACTCGTTACCAAGAAGGAAAATGATTTACTTAGTCAAGTTCCTTTTGTTTTTTTATAATGTTTTGACTTTTTTGTTTAACAGATATGTAATTTTTTTTTTTTTGTCGGCTGTTATTTTAATTTTTAACCGTGATATTTCTTTAATGCAAGATGCCTTGCTTCTGACCTAAGCCCATTTGTAAAATACGCTCAACGGCTCAAGTCAAGAATATGCTCGGAGAAGGACGGTGCATGCAAGGCCAAGTGCATGGAAGGATTCACAAGGACGTGTCACATTAGAGGTAAGGTGCCAGAAGGCTTGGATTAGTGGTGGTGACATCAGTAAAAAAACAGAATTGTGTATCATCATTTGTTTGTTTAAATCAATTATAAATGATGTAAATATATTTTGCATTATTTATGTAAACGACTCTAAAAATAGTGATACAAATATTAACATCAATTAAAAATACCGATACAAATATTTTCATCATTTATATTAATTAATGCTAATTTGCATCGATTTAAAAACTTGATGCTAATATATACATCGGTTTAATAATTGATGCCAAATATTGTTTTATCAATTAAATAAAAATCAATTTCGAAAATGTTATAATTGGATTATAATGTAAAACTAATCGTAAATAATTTTTTTTACTTAAGGCAATATTTATTTACCTTTAAATAAGCTATCAAAATTCAAAGTCAATGTTGAACTTTGACAACAATATATAATGGAGGGAGTTTAATTATTTATAAGACTAGAATCTTCTTACCTCCACCTTTAATTGTCGATATGAGACTTACAAAAATAAGCAAATGATTTATTAAAAATGTGTTAGCATCAATTTTTTAGTGACACAAATTTTAAAATCATTTTTTTAAATGATGCTAATCAAATTTGGTAATTACATTGGTTAAATAAAAAATGTAAATCAATATTTATATGTCATTTTTTTTTAAGTGATAAAAATTAATATGGATTTACATCAATATTATTAAACCGATGTTAAACACGTCAAAAATAATATCAATTACTACAATTGATGTTAAATCACATGTTTTGTATCATTTACTTAATAAATGGTTCAATATTATATCATTTAGGTTTTTGATACTTTTTAAATGATGTAAAACACCTCTTTTTTTGTAGTGCATTGTTCTTGTCGGACTCATAAGGATTATGATAAAGACGACGACAAAGCCGACGTTATAAGTATAGACCTGAAGAAGCTCGTATGCTCAAGGTTGGTGAGCTTCCTGAAAATGTTGGTCTCAACGAAGGGATTGTTGATGGTTTTGATGAACAAGATCGAGAAGATGATGGTTGTGTCGTTGAAGATGTTTATTTTGATTTTGGTGATGATGAAATTCTTAGGATCTAAGCTTTTGAATGTACATCTTTTTAATAGGTAAATTTAAATGACTGTTAACTTTTTTTTCATTTGCAACAAAAAATGAGTGTTATTTGTTTAACACCATGTTTTACTCTAAATAACAAAGTTACTTGATATAATAATACACTAGATTCTCACCCGCATTTTGTGCGAGAACATTCATTTTTATGTTGTAAACTATAATTTCGGATTGTGTCGTATATAATATGTTCAAAGTGTGATATGTATTGTTTTAGTTTGTAAGTAGAATCGATTATTTTGAAAAAGTATGATTGGTTTTTTTTTAGTTTGAAGGTAGAGAATAAGTATGTTAAGTACTGAATTTTATAATGAATAATTATTGTAGTTGGTATATATAAATTATAATATTTAGTTTTGAGTATGTACATATATCAATAATTTAGTTTTGTGCATATACGTATGTCTATTGTATTTACTTATGGAATAAGAATGGATTATAATATGGCCAACGTACTGAATCTGTATGTAATAGAACAAATCTAAAATAACTAAAAAAAAATCAAAACATAAATTGTAGGTGTAACCTCGAAGATTTGATCGAAAAAGCAAAACAATAGTACTTGAGACTCTCCATCGCCGAAGATTGATCAAACTCTTTAATCAGGTTCAAAAACTAATCTGTTAAAAAAAAATCAAAATATTATAAAAATGAACTACTTGTTGTAAGAGACGAAATTGAAAGAAGTTAAATAGATGAATATCCATACCTTCATCACACAACAACTGCGAGTCAATATTTTGGAAAACCTCTTTGAAAACAACGTTCATAGTCTTCTTTTGAGTTTTATCATCGCTATCTACAATAAGAACTTTCAAACCTTTCTTGGAAGTCACTCTAGAAATAGCCATATATATATAGCTGACCATGCGAAAATACTGGCCGAGGCAAATACAACCCAACTTCTCTAAGAGACTGTCTTTGACTTTTATTGATGGTTATCGCAAAGGCAACGGATAAAGGTAACTGTCTACGACGCAGTTTGAAAGGTAATCTTATGTCTGTAGGAGTGACGCCTTGAATGGTTTGACATCTCGAAGTTGAGTGATAGATGTTTGTAAAGCCATTGTAAAGAATCTCTGAAGTATTTCGGAAAGGTTCGTGAATGAGTAAAAAAGAAGAAACTCAAGGTATTTATAATAAGCGTGACTTGTATCTAATCGTGAGTTGTATTTGATAGAGGAGAATATCTTGTCAAATATTTTAGTTATAGAAAAGGAATTAAAAATAATCATTGTTAAGAGTGAATCAAGGTAAAAGATTTAGGGAAAATCATAACAAAAATTAAAAATGGTAAGATTATTTAATTTCAAAGATTTAAATTTCGATATTTGTAAATCTGGTTATTCGATTAGTTAATGCTAATTTATTTTAATTGATTGATGAGTAAAAATAATATTAAAGATTGAAATATTTTAGGAAGATAATATTAACTATAAGATTTGATAAAGATTGTGAGTAAATATACATTTTTCATTTAAGTTGACTTCCTATGGAAATTGTAGATTTTTTAAAAATTGAAATTGCATAAAAATGCCTACGATTATGAAAAGTATCCATTTTTAAATCGAAATTTGGAAATTGCATAAAAATATCTATATGTTTGGCATAGGCATTTAACAGTAAGAGATGTAATTTAAAAAAAAAAATTCTGATTTGATTTTGAATGACTTTCCAAATAAAAACCATCAAAATTTAATCTAAATTTCGATTTCTGTAAATGTCAGTAGTATATATTTCAATTAGTTAAAGCTAATTTATATTTAGTTGAATGATGAATAATGTATTCGTAATTATTTAGGGAAATATTTTAGGAATATAATACTAACTATAAGATTTTATAAAGATTGTGAATAAATATCTTTTATTGTTTAAGTTGACTTCTCTGGAAGTTGTAGTATATGATAAAATTGAAAATTGAATCAAAGTTTTAAAAAAAAACCTTGTTTGGATTCTTTTCTTTCTTTCGTTAGCCTCTCAAATTGTTGTTCCTCCATTGTATTGTATTCTCTCTTTCTTCTGTGCAAATAAACAAAGAAAGAGAGTCTCAAAGAGGGTACATAATTCTTGCTCGACTAAAGTTTCTACCAATCCGATCAACAGTACATTTGCTTTTATAGCAATTACGAAAGAAAGATAATTTCTGTGCAAGTAAAAAAAGAATGAGAGTATCATATGCATGCTTCTGTCTCTATCAAACTGATATGAAAACTATGACACCTTGGCAAAGTTATTCCAATATCCATAAAGCCATCAAAGATTTTAAGAAAGAACCTTGTAAATTAAAAATCGAAGGAAACATAATCTGTAGAAGAAAGCATAATCCAAATCAAAAGATACCAATGCAACCTAATTGTTCAAAACCAAAAAACGACAATAGGAAAATTCAACTATCTCTCCATATCACTAACTTCGTCATTCCCCTTATTGTTGATATCATAAATCATGGCTTGGACTTCAGGGACGTTACGGTTCAACCAAACTTGTGTACAATTAAATACATTGGTGATTAACCAATCATCTGCAGCCAATAATATGACCAAAAAAAACTATAAGTAATAGATTCAAAATAATACACATTGTAAAGAGAATAATTAAATTGGTATAGAGAACTAATCACCGTGGCTGAAAAAAACTCTACCAAACCTAATGATGCATATGATAATGTCATCATTTGAATCTGTGAACTGCCGGTAGAAATCATGGGCATATTCCTTTGTTAATCGACATGGTAAATGACAGTTTCTGGAATTATAAACAAATATTAGAATGTGCAAAATGTCAAAAGCACTTTGTTAAAATAAGGTTTTGAAAACATACTTTCCATTGTCCAGCTCGAAGGAAATCTCATCCCATTTTTCGTTCGAGACGCTAGATTTGCAATCAACGATACTCTTGACGTTGACAACCCGACCAATAATATCTGACAAAGAAAAAAGCATAGGTGTCGTTAGAAGTAGAGTTGATTCTAGATGAATAAAATAAGAGTAAAGGAAATTGGTTAATAATCGTACCCACACAATATTTTGGACGCAAGAAACCTTGTTTTATCTTTTCGAAATCCGCAAATTCAAAATAATTCCCATCACCTTTTGATGGTACGCATCTTGCATAGGTGGTTGACAACCACTCGATCTTAAATCGGTGAGGAGTAGGCCGGAACAGGCCGTCTATCCATGCTAGGCTAAAATTTGATAAAATCATCCATTTACCTTCGACCAACAGATGATTCCAGGGTCCAATGAAATCTTCAGGCATTGTCGCTTGTATTTTTCTCCCTAAATTAGTATCAAAATATTGAGAAATTAGTAGTTTGTTACAATAAAACTTGAAATAGACAATTACCTACATGAACCACGTAAAACAAAATCAAAAGAGAGAAAGTTGAGAACATATCATATTAAGCTAAGATCAGTTAATCAGTTTGAATCTATGATCACTTCTTATCTAATTAAAATTTATAATTAGCAATCCGGTTTCTTTATTTGAGAAATACACAAACCAAATAATATAAAGTAGATACTATGATCACTTTGATCTGATTTAAAGTAGAGATCTATGTTTCAGATTTTTATAAGTTTGAAGTAGAGACCTATAATTAAAGATGAATCTATACTCGCATATGCTAAATCCGATCTAAAATTCTAATAAATCCACAAACCAACTCGTAAAGATGAATCTATACTTAGCAAACCGAGTAAAAAAGTTGAGAACTAAATATATACTACTGACATCACGCAAATCAAAAACAAAGAAAACTATGCTTAAACCTATGATCACTTTGATCTATGTTTAATCATGTGCAGAGAGCTAAGTTTCAGAGTTTTATCAGTTTGAAGTAGAGACATATACAAAAAAGTAGAGAGCTAAGTTTCACAGTTTTATCAGTTTCAAGTAGAGACCTATACAAAACCAACTAATATAAAGTAGAGACTATGATCACTTTCCAATCGGATTTAAAGCAGAGATCTATGTTTCAGCTTTTTATCAGCTTTTCTAAAAAGCAATGAAAACAAACTTTTTCATCAACCAGGATGAGCTCAAGCGTTACATCTCCTCCTGTGGACAGTTTGAATTTGCAGAGCAATTTGACTCTAGTGGTCCATTCATTGACAAAGGGATTCAATTGGCTAACTTTGAACAATCTGTCCATGATTAGTTTTTTTCGGTGGGGAAGGGTTTATTGTCTAATTTTAGTTTGTGATGAAGAAGCAAATCGCGTGGCTTCTTATATAGATGAATACATCGTTAGGGTTAAGGGATAATATTTTGGCAAATAAATTAGTTATAGAAACGTAATCTGTAGAATAATTGATCAGAGTAAATTTCTTTAAATAAAAGATTTAGAGAAGATCATAACAATTAAGAAATAAAGAAAGATTCATTAAAGTTTAATGATTTTTGCAACGACATTTACTTTTTTAAATTTTTTTTTGAATTTTCATTAAAGGTTAATGATTTAAATTAGATTGATAAGAGTAAATTTTTCTAAATAAAAGATTTAGAGAAGATCATAACAATTAAGAAATAAGGAAAGATTCATTAAAGTTTAATGATTTTTGCAACGACATTTACTTTTCTATAAAGTTTTTACAATTTTCATTAAAGGTTAATGATTTAAATATATTATTTGATTTAGATTGATAAGAGTAAATTTCCCTAAATAAAAGATTAAGGAATTACCTTAGATGAGATTACCTGGGCAGAGGGGAAGATGCGATCCATCTGCATCAACCTCATTGATCATGTCTTGTAGCTCTGCCTCAGTTGGGTTCTGCCCTAGAGAACGCATAACTGTTCCTAGCTCTTTGGTTGTGATGCAACCTGTGCAACCACAATTGAGATAGAATCACATTTTAGAACCCATGACATATACACAAAGGATGTAGCAGTTGGAACCCGTGACAAACACACAGAGAAAAGCAATGAAAGATACAAAAGCACATGAATTACTTTTGGTTATCTCTCAAAGAATATATGAGAGAACAAATCTACAAAAGAATTGCCACTTTAAGCTTCAAGAAGTGTAGATCTCTGATGATAGAGAGTGCATGACACACCATGACATAATTATACATAAGTTTCAAGATTCTTTAGATGGAGAGTTGATAATAACACAATAAAACTCACATTATATCGAATTCGCCAAAAAAAGATACAGATTCTTCATCATTTTGAAGATTATACACAAATTCAAGAGCTATCTTTGAAAGCAAATAGGGAAGATTCATCTCTCTGTCTCTGTTGCTCACGGTTAGACAAATCAAAACTTCAGAGACAGAAGAACGATTCAAAAACCAAAATGTGTGAGACGGAAAAAAAAAACCCAAATCCAAGCTAACAAATCTGTAAATCAGAGCACCAGAGAAGCGATTCATAAACGAAAAGCAAACAAAATGAAGATCTCAGAGCGAAAGAAAAAATCCAACAAAGCAACTCGGTCAAAGACCCAAACAAAAGCAAATCACAAGGTAGAAATAGGTTGATAACACGGAATCTAAAGCGATCATCGACTCACTGTTCAACCATGTATAAATCATCATCAATCGAAGAAGAAAAATGGAAAAGCGAGATCCAACAATGATGTTAAGTACTACCGATTAGAGAAATTGAAAAAGGCGAAGAAGAAGAAGAAAGAGATTATCACCTTCGCTATCTTTATCGACGTTTTGCAGCACTTCTCATTCTTGGATCTGCCATATTCCCCTTGTAAACAACCAAAAAAACAGTTCCACAATCAACATGAATTTCAAAATCTCACCAAATCACAACACTAAAACCCTAAAAAACCAAAATCAAGCTATTTTGTATATGAAAGCATCATCTTTAAGGATGAGCCACCGATGAAATCGAAGCTGTAACCAGCTTAGGCACGACGGTGTTTTTGACCATAAACTGCTCACTCGCCGGAGAAGGCGCCGCCGCCGCAAACCCGAATCCTCTCCTGAATCCTCCTTTTGAGACTCCGATTCTAGCCACCTTCGCTGCCGTCGCGATAGCTCTTCCTCCTCCCATGGTTCAAGAGATCGAGAGAGAGAAATGAAATTATCTCTCTCTCGAAGAAGAAGAAGAAGAAGAAAAGTCTGTGAATGGTGTTTTTAGTGAATATTATAATTTTGCCATTAATGAAACGGGTCATCGAACCGGGTCGCGCGGATTCGCGTGTGTGCAGTCGGATCCAGACTAAAAAATGTCCAAAATTGATCTGATAATTACTGAAATTGCCACTGCATATGTACAAAATTACCCTTTTCAATTCAATTTATTTAGTTTAAAAACAATGGCAATTTCAGTAATATTAGAATGAATTTTGGAAATGTATTTCTCTTTTAATATTATAGAAATGAGAAATAACATCCAAAGGTCATATATCTACTTAATGAAATCCTCCAATATGGTCATCTGCCTTATTAAACATGCCCAATATGATATTATGTATATAATATGTGTGGACGAAGCAAACAAAATGGCCAAAACTGATAAAGGATTGAAGAGGTGAGTCCAAAAGATTGGTAAAACACAAATGTTTAACAACATAGACAATTTTTGGAGACACCACACATCACTTTGTCTCCGTACCTATTCATGTCCTACACCTTCGGACACACCCTTTCCTCTTATCATCGTATCTTACACCCATAAAATTCTCCTTTTAGTAACCATGAATTAATAATCTATACTTATAATTGTGAGGTCGAAAATCATACGAGAAAACAGTGGAATGTGATGAAGAATAAGCACGGAACCGAAGCAAGATTGAACAAGAGATAATACACGAGAGATTTTATTAGGGCTCCGAATCCTTCGGTATAATGAGAATCCATTGCTATTAAAACCCACTTTCTTCATTCCAAATCTAACAATCCCCATCTAAATCTAACAACCCCTTCTTTATCAAAACCCACAATTTTCTCATCTTTTATTATTATTATTATTTTTTAAAACAAACCCAATTAAATATAAAAATTAATTTAACAACAACCAATAATTAATTACCTAAACCTACTTCTTCTCCACGTCACCTCCTCTTCTTCTTCTTTCGCGAAACAGAGACTAACAGAGCCGGACTCGCTCACTCGTTTCTTCTGCTTATTCGTTTTGCCTTATGGTTGAGAGAAAAACAGAGCTAGACTCGCTCACCTCTTCTTTTGCTTTTTCGTGACATCCATCTTCTTCTTTGCGAAACAAAAAACAGATCCACACCTCTTTCTTCACGTCCATTTTGAATCTCGTCCATTTTCCATTGAATCTGGTTAATATGAAGGTAAGATCTTTGGTTTTTATGCTATTTTAGTGTATAGGGTTAGATTAGATTGTGAAAACCTCTTTGTGTAAAGGTTTCTTCACAATTAGAAGATTTGAAATTTGTTCCTTTTGTTTAGTTATTTGAGTAATGAACTTGTTTACTAAGTCTATTAGTACGGTGAGATGATTTATCTAGTACAATAATAGCTAAATCGTGCTAAATCGTAATAAATCAAACGTAATCGTAGGTAAATCAAAACTGCAGGGGTATAACTGAAGTAACTGGTAATAATACGATACAATGGTATTACTGAATAAACTGGTACTCTTGAGCCTAACTCGTAATACTAGGATAACTGGTATTAGTATTACTTAAATAACAGTTTAATTATACACTTTGATATTTCTAATTTTTTTTTGCAGGGGACAATGAATAAAAGTTGCACAATCATATGCTTTGATTATGGAGGATGTTACATAAGGGAAATGGAACGTAGGAGGAGATGAAATTCACACTTTAGCGATCCGGACCGGAGCGGAGGATGTCACTTATTCGGCGTTGGTTGATAGAATTGGGAGAAAGATCATGATAGATGAAACTACAATGCAATTGAAACTGAGTTACATTCCAATGATTTTGAATGCTCCGAAAGCATCATATATCTCAAACGATGATGGCGTTTTTAATGATCTAATGCACGTGAATGGAGATGGTCTTAGAAGTCTATTGCACGCGGTGCTCATCCCAATCGGAGATCAAAATAAGCAACAAACAAGAGAGGGTCGAGAGAAGGAAGCGCTTGTAAGTGATGGTATGATAACTCTACACAACAACGAATAATTGGAACACCATGAGACTATAACTCTACACAACGACGAAGCATCTGAATACCATGAGATGGTAAACCTAGGTATAACTCAAATAGCTGTGTAACTCATTTTATGTGTTCTCTCTGTCTAGTACTACTAGCTATAACTGGTATAACTACTTGACTTGTTTTATATGAAATCTCTGTCTAGTACTACTAGGTATAACTGATATAACTGTTTGACACTGTTTTGATTGTAGGTCATCAAGAACACCATGATAACTTTGGTATTCATGAATATGATAATGAGTATAACTTTGGGACGTGTGAAGATAATGAGGGACCAACTGCTGTGGATGGAGATGGAGATGAAAGACAAGGATGGGAAGATGGTATGGATATGACTCTACATCAAGAATTTCCAAGTAGAGAAGTAGTAAAACAGTTAGTTCAAATTGCTCACATAAGAATTGCTTTGAGTACGATGTTAAGCACACTGATCAAGGGCGAGATGTGCTTCATTGTCGTGAAGCAAAAGCTTGTTGCAAGTGGTATGTACGAGTTACTCTGATTCGGAATTATGATCGTTGATCTGTTAAAACTTACAACAAAATGCATACATGTTCTTGAATTGATACAAGTACAAAGAGACGAAGAAGGAGAGGGTCTCAAAAAATAGTTGATGGTATTTTACATGAAGATTTTCCAGGTTGTTTTGAGACTCTGGTTCCGAAAAGTTTGATAAAGTTGGTGAAAGGAAAATCTAGTGTTGATATATCACACTCCACTGCATGGAGAGAGAAAAACCTAGCTGCTCATGTTGTGCGGAGAAGTCCAGAGGAGAGTTATATGAGGTTAGAGTCTTATATGTACATGCTTAAGAAGATGAATGAGGGTACAAAAACATGTGTGGAATGCGATGATGAAAGCAAGTTTGAGTATTTGTTCTTCGCGCTTGGAGCTTGCATAGAAGGGTTCAAATCCATGAGAAAAAGTCATCATTGTGGATGCCACCCACCTTAAGAATTCTTTTGGTGGAGTTTTAATTGATGCTACGGCTCAGGATCCAGAGCGTCACCATTATCCAATTGCTTTTGGTGTAACTGATGGTGAGAAAGATGCGAACTGGAAGTGGTTTATGGAGCAGTTGAAATTAGTGGTAAAGGATGATGCAGAACTACTTTTTATATCTGATAGAAATCAAAACCTCATCAAGTCAATACGTGAGGTGTTTCCGTTGTCACAACATGAGTTTTGTATCTAACATCTCTCTCAGAATGTCAGGTGTAAGAAAAAAATTGTTGCGGATAAGTTCATCGAATGCGCACATGCTTATACTGAGGCAGAGTTCATAAGACTTTATGGGACGTTTAGAACAATGTATCCTGCTGCAGCTCGTTATCTGGATAGAAGTGTTGATGTGAAAAAATGGGCAAGATGCTATTTTGTAGAAGAAATGTACAACTTAGACACGAGTAATTCTGCAGAATTATCAACTCTGTCTTGCTAACTGCAAGGAAGTACTCGTTGTTACCTATGGTTGATGTGATTGTTGCAAAAGTGGCTGAATGGTTCAACAAACATAGAAAAAGTGTCATTGCAGTGATAAGGTCACAGAAGTTGGTGCTTATGTGCACAATGCTATTCATGTCATGTTACCGATTGCAAAGAAATTAATCTCGGTTGAGTTAAACAACTTCACCCATGAGTACAATGTGATTGGAGTCGATGGCATGAATTATTTGGTTAATTTGACCGAGAGAACTTGCAGTTGCAAGTATTTTGATATAGACAACTACCCATGCATGCATGCACTTCCAGCTATCGTCCGATTAAGCGGAGAGACCGAAGCTCAAATACATGAGTATTGTTCTGAATATTTTCTTATGGAGAAGTGGAAATTAGCGTATTGCAAGACGATATATCCTGTTCCCCATATATCCGGATGGATTATCCCTGACCATATACAAGCTTCGACTGGCTTGCCTCCACTACACGATGATCCTTCAGTATGAAGAAATCAAGAAACACGGTACGCGTCGGCTGGAGAACAAAGAAGAGGAGGACGAAGAGGAAGAGGGAGAGGAAAAGGAAGAGGACGAGGACGGGGATTGTATAGGTATTTTGTGAGCGACCCTGATATGGAGGAGGAGTAGGGAAAACGGTTCTTATAAATGTGAAACTTGATTTGTGTGTTCTCACTATCGGGTACTACTAGGTACTACTAGGTATAACTATGTAATTTCACTTGATGATATTCTCTCTGGCAGGTACTACTAGTACAACCAGGTATAACTATCCGACTTAAGTTGTGACTTAAGGATTTTAATAGCAATTGATTCTCTCATTTGTGCTTGTTAGTTATTGCTGCATTTGGACTAATTCTTGTCTTATCTTAGGTACATATGTTTTTTCAAAACTTTTTTTTTGCACTAAAATTTTTTTTTTGCTTAAACTATCTTACATCTATATGTTAAAGTGCGAATGGAAGTCCTAGTTGTTATGTCGAACAATGAAAAATTGTGTTTTCAGAAATGTTAATATATGGAACTATAAAAAATGTATTTAATTCGAATAATTTGAGGAGTACTACTACAAATATCATCATTTGAACCCCGTATAACTGGTTATACCTGAAAAGTATCAAAATATAACTATATGTAATATGGTACTACTAGAAAAATAAGTATAACTATAAGTAAAGTTTTAGTATTTTAAATTCATATGACGGCGCATTTGTTAGATGTGGTATTTTTTTATTCTTTGTTTAAAACACGTGTTTAATGTGAGTTCGTTTAATCAGTAGTATCTTTAAACACTAGTTGTACCAAAAACCAGTAGTATCTTAAAACACTAGTAGTACCAAAACAAATTTAACCTAAAACATAAGTTCAACATTACAATGAATTCCCAGGTACACAGAAGTACCTAAAACACATCAGTTCACCATAAAACACACTCTAAAACATCAGTTCACCATAAAACACACCCTAAAATATCAGTTTAAAACACAAGGATGAAGTCATTTGTTTGTTCTCTGCCTTGTATTTCTTGTGATTCTTCCCTCAACTTTATCCTTCTTTTTTTTTCCTTTCTCTGCTTCAGCTTTATCCTTCTTCGTAATTTTCCCCTCCGGCGTATATGGCTCTCTCTTGAATTGTGATGGTTCTAATATCCTCTTTTCCATTGGACTCCTCCGCTTGGCCATATTCTTCTGCATAGCTCTCTTCCATCTCCCCTTCTGCTTTGTCAAGTTCCCTTCTGCTTTGTCAGCTTCTTCTTCTACTATTTCTCCTTCAACTGTTTCTTCAGTTACGGCACCAACAATAGCCATTAGTTTTTCTTTTATTACATTCCTATGGAATACAACAATAGCCAGTTTCTCACCTTTTCCTTCTTCACTTGTTCCTTGCTCTAAACCTTCTTGCTATGTCCTTTCTTTCTATGTCTCTTTTTATCCTGCTTTTGTCTCTATCTCCGTTGTATCTTCCTCACCTGCTTCTTTCTCTTCTTCTTCTTTCTCTTCTTGTTTTGTCTATGTCTCTTTTTTCTTTTTCTCCTTCTGCTTCTTTCTCTTCTTCTTCTTTCTCTCCTTCTGGGGGGATTGCTCTGCCTTCTCTTCTGCTTCTGTCTCCATCTGTGTCATCCCTTCTTCTATCTTTTTTTGTCCTTCTGTCTCCATCTCTGTCATCTCTTCCTCACCTTTTCCTTCTTTCTCACTCTCTGTCACTACTTCTTCTCCTTCTTCAGTCTGTTTCTCCTTTTCCTTTGTTTATCTTTCTTTCCAATTCTCTCTTGATTTCTCTCCTGAAATCTCATTACACCCAAGCCAGTCATTATCCTCACCTTGGCTCCATGCTTGAGTTTTAAGAGTGTCCACTTCAGTTTGGAGATCCTTCATTGTTTTTCTAACAGTCCTAAGCTCCTGCCGCAAAGTTGACACTTTTCTTTTCACTTTAAGATACTTTTCAGACATCTTCTTTTCCATCCTCTCTTCCATGTCTTGCAAAAGCTTCTGCAATGCTGGATTCTTCTCTGCTTCCACAAGAATTTCTTCTTCTTCCTGCTCCTCCTCCTCCTCTTCTCGGACAACCACATCCTCATCGTACAACTTTTTCCAAAATATCTTATTCTCAGCAAGATACTAGTTCCAACTATCAGGTTCGGTATCCAAGGCTTCATCATCTGCATCATCATCTATGATACGCGCTAATCTTCGTTCTCTTGCAGATTCAAGTTCCAAAGTACTATGAATATCTTGCGATAATATAACTTTAGCTACTAACATTAAGAAAAACGAATTTCACATTTAAAGATAAGAATGATAATGAATTCATACCTTAGTTAACTCAACCGAATCATAAATCTCACTCAACGCCCAACCTTTCATAGTACTTTGCTTGAACTTCTGTTTGCACATCCTTGGGTAATCTGGATTTGCATCTTTAACTTCTTCTCGAAATGATGTTCTCAGATTTGGGATGCACTCAAATGCCAGAACCTACATAAAAAGATAAAGTATTTCATAGGAAAACATTAAGATATGTCGAATCAAACTGAATATTTACAAGTCATATTTACCTCCAAAAGAATTACGAATCCATGAAGGGTTAACGACGGTTGCACACGGCCTTTCATAAGATCCAACGCGTGATAAACATCGTAGACAGAGTCGTCAAATGTCAATCGGCCCCACGGAAACGTTCTACGCAGCTCCTCATCATCCACCATCTAAATATGAAGGGATCTATACTTGCTGCTATATTCTTCCTAGTTCTGATCACCGAACACAAAAAGAACAAGATAGCCATCTTAATCCGATCGGGAGAACCCCTTTTCATTGACACCAGCTTCAATTCCACATCTTTTCTTATGATTTTTTTCTTCTCGCCAAACTGTTTTTCCTTAAACTTACTAACATACTCCGACCAATCCTGTCTAGGATTACAGTTTCCCAGGTAAACATGGCAATGAAACCCAGTTATCATACAATACTCCTTCAAAGAATACCGGATGGGGACGCCACTTACCACAAACCAAAGTCTTGTCCTCTTTTCCACATTAACAATTCGAAGCATTAGCATCCAGAATTCCAATAGCTTATAGTTTGTTTCAACAGGCATGTGAAGCACATGGTGAAGCTGAGGATGCGTCCGGAACCACTCCAACTCTGGTTGAAGATTCTTTATGACCTTCAAGAAGTTGCCTAGTTGACACCTTTTTGTATCTTTGGGTGCTTGAGATATTCCTTATTTTTTAAGAAACATTTCTCAGGCGGCATTGGTTGGGAGACCTCTGTATCCTGCAAAACAATACAAACCTTCAATCCCAATATCACATTTTACCTAATAGTTATACTAAGAAGTACTAGTTATCGCATGTACTAACAGTCATCCTAGAAGTACTAGTTATCCTATGTACTCACAGGTATCCTAGAAGTACTAGTTATTCCATCTATTAACAGTTACCCTAGAAGTACTAGTTATCCCATCTATTAACAATTACCTTAGTTATACAAAGTATTGCTAGTTATACTAATTAGTACTAGTTACCCTTACCACTAACAATTATTACTAGCACCAAGTTATCCCATTCACTAACAGTTATACTCAGTTATTCAACCATCAGTTACCAAGGACGTCGTTACCATAACAATTTCTCATCGTCACATACCTCGTTAGCTGAAGGATCATTATCTGAATCACTCACAGCATATCTTTGCGAGGTACTGGGCGTAATCCCTCTTGAACTTACTTTACTCACCAATCCTCCCCTCGTCTTAGGAGCCACTCCTACAAATCACAATCAAAACATACAAACACAAAATCAAAACATAAACAAAATCGAATATAAACCCTAATGCCACTTATCAAACCTTAATTATCTCGGATTTCAAACCCTAAATTCAAACCCCATATTCAATTTCAAACCCTAAATTCAAATCCCAAATTCGAAACCCTAAATTCAAAAACCCCAAATTCGAAACCCTAGATTCGAAAACCCCAAAGTCATTTACAGTTCAAATTAAAAAAAACCTCACATACTCAAATTCAATTATCAAATCTCAAAACCCCTTTTCGAAAAACATCAAAATCCTAAACGGAGATGTGATTACCTTTAAGAGATGGAGAAACGGAGATAGATACGAAGACGGAGAAGGGAGTAGATGGAGAACGCGTTGGAGAACGCGACGGCGAAGGAGGCGGTGAATGCGACGGAGACGGTTCGACTGACAGAAATCGCCGGCGACACAGAGAGGAGAGGAATCGAAGAAGGGAGCAGATGGAGAATGCGACGGCGAAGAAGGCGGTGAATGCGACGGAGACGGTTCGACTCACAGAAATCGCCGGTGACACAGAGAGGAGAGGAATCGCGCTTTTTTTTTTTTTAAGAAAAACAAGTTACTGTTTTTTTTTTTTTTTTATTCAGATCTATATTAACTGACCCTCATTTTTTATTTGGGTCCGGGTATGGGTCTGGATCCGTGGTTGGATCACGTAATATGTCTGATTCATTAAAGGTTTATCTGTAATTTCTCACGTTTTTATTAAAAAAATCAGAAAAGGGACTTAAGAGATTTAAAGGTTTTTTTTTGGGTTTTTAGAGATTTGGACTCGTATAATGAAAAGTACATCTCAATCAGAATTCCTTGCAACTTACTATCTTTGGCATTATTATAATTAGGGTTTGGTGAATGTTATTTCTTGTACAGGAGCAGACAAGCCTAACTCCGATTATCTAAGTTATTCTCTCAACCCAATTTATCACAAAAGAAAAAACATTTTTATAAGGGGAAAAAGGTTACTTCCTTCCAAATATATCCGTTGGTTCTAACTTTGACAATATGAGACGATGTCAAAACTGTCTTCTTCGTTAGAAAAAAAAAAAGAAATACTACTTAACATATGCACACATGTATGTGTATTTAGAAAGAATGTGTTTTTTTATATATATATAATGAAAACATGTGCACAAGTTACAATAATTGGAACTCTGAGTTAACAACAATACGTAAAATCTTGAGCGCTCAGACTGATCCTCTATTTCTTCAACAAGGGTGAGAGCTTTTTGTTGCATCACACCAAATCCAATAAACCTGACCTTCTTCCACAGGTGCATCCATATATTTAATCCAGTCTCTTCCTTTTTCTTCTTTAGCTTCTTCTCCTGATTCTATTGGTAAAGAACTCTCGTGTCCAAGAGAAACAAGAGGAGCACTCGAAGAAGCTTCCTGGTTCTTGGACTTGTTGACCTCAGGAATTAGTTCCGTCGGTATGAGCTGACCAATTAAACGTTGCCGACATCGGAAAAATCGGATTTCCGTCGGAAAGTCGTCGGAAAAATACGACAGCTTATTTTCGTCGGAAATCCGTCGGGACAAGACGACGGATTTCCGACAGAATACCGACGGTGTCTGTGTCCGTCGGAAATCCGTCACAATAAACCGACGGATTTCCGACGGATTCATTTTGCTCGGAAATCCGTCGGGCTACCGTCGGAAATTTCTGACGGAAATTACGTCCGTCGAAAATTCTGTCGGAATACTGCTTGTTTTCTTGTAGTGTTCTCCGAAGAAGAAAAACAAGAAGCTAAAACAGACTCATGATGATGATGATGATGAGAAGTAGACGCTTCATGATGATGATAAGTAGAAGTAGAAGTAGAAGCTTCATGATGATCGTCCTTCTTGTTAGACTTATTGATCTTAATCTTTCGGAGGACTAGCTTCTGAAAGTTTTCTCCTTCCGGTAACATATACTCTTTCATAATCCAGCTACTATCGCTTCCGGGAACAATAACACAAGTACCATCTCCACTCTTTGCTTCTTATTGTTGTTGCTTCTAGTGTAAGTTAGGGTTTGCTTTACCCCAATTGTCTTCCCTGTTTTCTTGTCCTTGATATCTTTTGTCGCGTTCGCCTTCCACTTTCCGCAGTCGATGCCACCATTGTCATCTCCTGTGATCTTTTTTTTTTTTTGATAAAATGTAAATATTATTCAAAAGAGCATTTGAGATCATACATTGCATGACCTTATAACTTGGTCTCATGCGTTTAACGAATTAAAACATGAAAGCAAACAGAAACAGAGTAACAATGGTAAGACTAACCAAAATCCTTGGAGGAAATGAATACGAGAGTAACACAATTTGGAAAATATACGGAGATCGCCAAAACACAGAAAGAGTTTGATGGAAGCCCCTTCCCCGCCAGCCCAATACACAAGATGAATCCTCAGTAGATAAAGTCCACCACAGCCAATCTAACAACCTGAGAAAACAACTTGGACGAAACTACGATGAGCCAAAGACCTGAGCTCCTCTCACTAACGCTACTATGACACGAAGCAAGAGAATCCACAAAAACAATGGCTGTACTAACTCCTCCAACCAACAATGAAAGCGAGAAGGATAAATCCGGACAAATTCTCAGAAAAGCGACACCCTCTAATTTAATCCAAAAGTATCTGCAGATGATCAGAAAACCAATACCGGTAATGCAGCAATCCAATGCCAAAAACTAGAACATGACCAAACCTTCTCTCAGGCTCAGTTAAGTCACAGGATCCGTCAAGGAGAGTTGATACACTACAAGAAAACACAGTTTTAGCATCGGCAAAATTCGACGCTAAATCGTTGCTAATGTCCTTTAGCATCGACTTAGCGTCGAATAAAAATTCGACGCTAATCTGTCGACGCTAAACAGGATTCGATGCTAATTCGACGCTAATTTAGCGTCGTTTTAAATTCGTCGATAATTCGATGCTAATATCCGACGCTAATTTGACGCTAATTTAGCGTCGAATTAGCATCGAACAGGCAAAGGTCGACGCTAATTCGATGCTAATTTAGCGTCGAGTTAGCGTCGGAGTATTTTTCTGGTCGATGCTATTTCGACGCTATATTAGCGTCGACTTAGCATCGAATTCGTCAGTGCTCGACGCTAAGTCGATGCTAAATTAGCGTCGAAATAGCGTCGAAATATTTTTTGTCGAATTAAAAAAAAAAATTTTAAATGAAATTATTTTTAATAAATTTCAAAATTTTTAAAAAATTTTATATTTAAATACGAAAATAAAAACAGAAATTGTTTAAAAACACTGAAAATATAAACAGAAATTACATTTTCATAGTTCGCTTCGCTTAAAAACAGAAACACTGTAAATTAATATTGTCTCTATATTCATTCACCATCGCTTCGGCTTCGGCGTCGAACTGCGGTTGAGCTGTAGCTGGAGGTGGCTGTGCAGGACGCGGTATCTGGGAGAGAGCAGCAGTTAAAGCTGGGTTATCCACTGCAATTATGTCCATCAGATTGGTCAACACCGTGAGTTGGCTTTGCATCGAACTGTTGGTTGACCGCAGATCTTCTTGTTCTGTCTTTAGCCGCTCAATCTCAGCATTAGCAGCGGTCAACTGCGTTGCCAACTGCGGATCAAAAGAACTCGGAGTGTAGCTATATCGAGCGGTAGAAGAAGCTGCTGGAAGATCGGCGATAGATCCAACACCCAAGATCCGTCCTTTTTTCTTTGGTGCAACCTATAAAATAAAAACGTTATAAAATCAAATTGTTAAAAATGTGATATAAAATAAATTAAAATATTATATTCAAAAATTAAAAAATTACCTCTTCGTAAATTTTATCATAATCGGCGATACCCATTGTAGACTGGACAGAGCTACCACCAGGAGAGTACTGTGACTCTAGCTCTGCCACTCGAGCGTTGTAGAGGTTGAATGTTTGTTCCGCTTGAGCGGTAACAAACGTCCCATCCTTGCGCCGATGAGTCATCTCCATGACTTTCACAATCGGAGCAAGCTGGTCGCCATCGGACTGTAAAAAATAAAATAAAATAAATATAAAAATAAAAATTAGATTATATATATAGTATATAAATCAAATAATATAAAAAACTATTTTAATTAAAAATTATATCATACCATATTCAATCGTATAGTGGCGTATGATGATTGACCCGCACAATGCTTGGACGGTCCATCTCCTTCGGCCACTGGCGTAAGACGCGATGCAGAACACTTCGATGCTTCGCTATCGAAGAGGGTTCCTCCCAATACCGAACTAGACCCGCCCAAACATCGGGATCCATCCCTGAAGGCATCGCATCATTGTCTTTCACCCGCCAAGCTTTCTTCCAGCTACCGACGGTGCCGTTGAGACGCAATTTAGCCTTCTTCTCGAAGGCCTCTCGCACTTCGTGAGTACGAAATTCTTTCCAATGCCATTTTTGCTACAAAAATGCGAATAATATTAGAAATAGTTTTAAAATCAAATAAATTACTAAATAAAAAATATAACATAACTTACCGCCCATGACTCAAACCAAATATCATGAACCGATTGCGGCGTCTGCGTCCAATTAGCATGCGACATATGGAAATAGTCGATGATGACTTTGGTGACCGAACGAGAGACACAGTTATCGGTAAACCTATAAAACAAAATATTTTGATGTTAATAAATTATTTAAAAAATATAATTATAAATTAACAAAAAATATTTTAAAAAAATTAAACATACCAAAAAGTATTGGCAGGCTTCAGCGGATGGAGCATCTTAACCCGTTCCTGACGACCAGGTTGGCGAAGAAGCTCAGCAATCCGCATCATAAGAGGCGGGTTCGGCGGTGGAGGCGCCTGCTCCGCATCATCGGGCTGAGCTGTTTCGTCTTTGTCTCCTTGTGGCGATGGCGGTGGCGGAGCTCGCGGTTGAACTCGTGGGGGAAGCCGTGGACGATAGTTCACAGCCGATTGGGAACCCGAACCCGATCGTGAACCCGATCCGCGACGACCACCTACGGATTCGGGAACCGTAGAATCCTCGCCGAATAACTCTCCGTATGAAGCGGAACCCACCTATAAAATAAAAACAAATTTATTAAAATAAACAATATAAAATATAAATATTAAATAAAATTATAATAACTAAATACATTATAAGATTTAAAAAAAAATCTAAAATACAAAATTTTTTTTTTCGACGCTTTAAAAATTCTAATAACCATAATAAATTTAAAAAAAAACATAACAATTTTTTTTAAACATAAAAATCATGAAATAAAAATGAATTTATTAATTTAATATACGTGAAAAATAAATTCATAAATTCATTTTTTAACAATAATTTTTAAAAATCAAGTTTAAAATTGTTAAATAATTTTATAGAGTAAATCATAAATTCATAAATTCAAAAATTTTATGTATAAATTATTTTTCCAAACACATAAATAACTTGTAAAATAGTTTTATAAATTCATAAATAACATGTAAACTAATTTTATTTTCCATAAATACTTTAACAAATCTAAATTCCATTTCCTAAAATTCTATTTCCTACAAATTTATCCATCATTCATAACAATCTCTAAAATTCCATTTCCTACAAATAGAAAACATACCATTTCAACCGTAAAAGTAGCGGCTCGGGAAATCGGAGTAACGACGTCGGCGGCGGAGGCTCTCGGAGGGAGGACCAAATCGGCGCAAATCCGGCGGGGGCGGATGAATCGGAGACGAAATCGGATTAAAAAAAAAACGGCGTCCGCGGCGGTTGAATCGGAGAAGAAGATGAGGAGCTCCGGCGGGCTCGGGAAATCGGAGGAGAAGAGAATATATCGGCAGCGGCTCGGCGGCTCGGAGGATTAGAGAAGAAATCGGCGAAAATGGCAGAAGAAAAAGATGAAATCGCGAAAATGGGGAAGAAGAAGTACTGTTGCGTGTATATATTAATGATATTCGACGCTAACTTAGCGTCGAATTAGTATCGAACATCATAAATTTTATTTCAGTTTCCGCGTAAAGATGGGTTGGCGCGTGGAGGTGGTAATTTCAATAATTTTCAGTTAGCGTCGATTTAGCGTCGGATTTTTAATATTCGACGTTAAATCGACGCTATATTAGCATCGATTTAGCGTCGAATATATTAGCGTCGAATACATAAAAATCCGATGCCTTTTTCATTCTTTACCCTAAACTCTATAAATCTAAATTTTCAGAATTACCGTCGGTTTAGCATCGAATTGTTCTGATTAGATGCAAATCCGTTGCTAATTAGCGTCGAAACAGCATCGAGAAAACACAATTCGAAGCTATTTCGACGCTAATTCTAAAATATTAGTTATTTAGGGTTTAGGGTAAAGAAACCAGGAATGATAGAAAACAATCTTTACCATGACAATGTTTCTTATAAACGAATGATTATAAAATTTGGAATTTTTTTTTCATACATAATTGTACATAACATTACTGTTATTATACATTAACCTTATGTACAACATTTATTGTTCAAAAAAATTCCAAATTTTATAATCATTCGTTTATAAGAAACATTGTCTTGGTAAAGATTGTTTTCTATTATTCTTGGTTTCTTTACCCTAAACCCTAAATAACAAATATTTTAGAATTAGCGTCGAAATAGCCTCGAATTGTGTTTTTTCGATGCTATTTCGACGCTAATTAGCAACGGATTTGCATCGAATCAGAACAATTCGATGCTAAACCGACGGTAATTCTGAAAATTTAGATTTATAGAGTTTAGGGTAAAGAATGAAAAAGGCATCGGATTTTTATGTATTCGACGCTAAGTCGACGCTAAATCGACGCTAACTGAAAATTATTGAAATTACCACCTCCACGCGCCAACCCATCTCCCGTGACATGTAACTCAACTCTAGAGCATATAAGAGGCAAATCCAGTCTAGACTTCACGTTGTCTTTAGACCTCCCTGGAACGTTTAAGATGGTGTGCATGATGTTATCGAAAAAGTTTTTCTCAATGTGCATGACATCAAGATTGTGGCGCAATAGATGATCCTTCCAGTACGGTAGATCCCAGAAAATGCTCTGCTTATGCCAATTATGTTCGACAAGGTATCCATCTGGGAGATTGGTCGGGATGTTAAGCCAGTTACCTCCACGTTTTGCTGTGTCCTGAGCTCCCCAATAATCAAGTTGACCTTCAATTTTCTCTCCTGAAAGATATGGAGGTGGGGGGATACGTACACGTTTGCCCTTTGTGAATAGTCTTCTATTCCCCCGATACGGATGGTTCATAGGGAGAAACCTCCGGTGACAATCAAACCAACAAGATTTTCTACCATTTTTAAGTTGGAATGCATATGTTTCATTTTGGCAATACGGACATGATAACCTACCATGTGTTGTCCAACCAGATAACATTCCGTACACTGGAAAATCGCTTATCGTCCACATAAGCACAGCTCGCATGGTACAATTCTTTTTCCTGGAGTAATCAAAAGTACGAACCCCATGAGACCACAACAAGTTCAACTCGTCAATCAGCGGCTGTAAAAACACATCAATTGACCTTCTTGGATGCTTCGGACCAGGGACTAAAATACTCAAAAATAAAAATTCTCTCTGCATGCACATATCAGGCGGAAGGTTATAAGGAGTCAATATAACCGGCCACAAAGAATATTGCCTGCCAGATATACCGAACGGACTAAAACCATCTGTACATAGGCCAAGATAAACATTGCGCTTCTCTTTAGCAAAATTAGAGTATACCGAGTTGAAGTGTTTCCAAGCTTTTGCATCAGAAGGATGATAACTTCTCCTTCAATAGTTGAATGTTCCGCATGCCACCTCATTGATGCAGCTGTTCGTTCCGAATGGTATAGCCTTTGTAGCCTATCTGTTATGGGCAGGTACCACATTTTCTGGAACGGCACCTTACTTCTACCAGCTCCTTGGGGCTTAAATCTTGGTTTGTGGCAAAATCGACATTCCTGCAAATTTTCATCATCTTTCCAAAATATCATGCAATTGTCAATGCAAACATCTATCGTCTACGAGGGCAATCCTAAACTAGATACTAGTTTTTGTATGTCGTAGTATGATTCAGCAGCTTGATTACCCTCTGGCAAATATTCTTTTAGAAGAGCTGCCCAATTATCCATGCAACTCTGAGATTGATTATGATCAGACTTTATTGTCATCATCCTAGATGCCAATGATAATTTAGACAAACCTTCCCTACAACCTTCATAGATTGGTTGGTTTGCAAAATCAAGCATATCATAGAATTTTTTGGCATCTACATTGGGTTCCTCAGCAACATCAGGAGTAGACATAACTCCAGGAAATGCATCGGTTACCATTTCTTCGAACCTATTATGTTCTAACCCGATATCATGATCATTTTCTATAACAAATTGATGCTGATCAAATTGCTCATTCGAATAACCCTGATCCATAGGTTGGTAACTAGTACTACTCGAAGTTTCAGCTTCATATCCCTCTCCATGATAAAACCAAACATAATATTCAGGTGTAAACCCTCTATTAAATAAATGCGTACCAACTGTATCAATTGTCTGCGTCCTCGAATTTTTGCACTTCCGACACGGGCACACCATCACTCCGGTTCGTTGAATTGTAGGCACACTACTCGCTTGAGCCATGAAAATTTCAAGGCCGTTGAGGAACTCTTCTGAAAGCCCTCCATTTGCATCTTTACGTTGATATATCCAGCGTCGGAGTTCGTATATATCCCCCTTTTTTTTTTTCTAACTTTCGAAAAAAAAAACTATTTTTTCAAAATTTTGTAAACAAATTTTTTTTTTTCGAATTATTTTTCTTTAAATTGGTGGACTGATTCATGCGATGTATATATAGGAGAATTTAGCAGCGACTTAGCAACGAATTTGCATCGAATTTTTAGCATCGAATTCGCGTCGAATAACTTAGTCTCGATTTTGCATCGAATTAGCATCGACTTAGCACCCAGGTAGGTAAACTCGTTTTTAATGAGTCTCCTACCTACCAATTTGAGGCAAATTCGATGCTATTTTCGACGCTACTTAATCGACGCTAAATCGATGCTACTATTGCATCGATTTAGCGTCGAATTTATTCGACCCTATTTAGCGTCGAATTAGTGTCGAATATGTATACTGACGCAATTTCGACGCAATTTCGACGCTATATTAGCGTCGAAAAAATTCCGACGCTAAATTTCGACGCTAATTTACAGTTTCCTTGTAGTGATAGTGGCTGGTCGGAAGCGACTCACGAATCACTAAACAAACTAAATGCAAAGGAGGAAGTCCAAAGCCAGACCACACAAAACCGGACAAGGTGAAGTGAAACTAAAACCACGATAGCCGCTAAAAGAGGAAGTCATCGAGTCAACAAGGTCCTCGCCGGAGAGCAAATAGCTGGTCCTCAAAGCCGTGGATAACCAGGTCCAAATACCCATAACAGAACCACCATTAAACACGCCTTCCAACTCTTCTAAAACAGACAGGCGAAGCAAGAGAATCAAATCCGACACTGAAAATACTCAACCAAGGAGAGCAATCGGACGGCCACAACCAAAATAGAAACATTCTCATTCACCGACACTGGAAATCTCAAAGAGCCATTGCCCTAGGAGACAACAACGGTCTTCCGAGTGATGAGATATGCTTCTCCACCGGAGCTACAACCGTCCTAGAACAGAGTAACCCGAAGTAGAGGGAGCCAAACCACCGGAAGAAAACCGGAGCGCGGCGGATCTTCCAAAGATCTTCCACTTCGCCTTCTTACCACAACCGATCTTCTTCTTGGAGACTTGAGTTCTTGTCACAAAGTAGTACCACTCGTTCTTTTGGAAAAAAGGATCCACTGTATGGTCAAGCAACCATGGCTCCTTGTTGTAAACGTTCTTGTGCACAATGAAATCTCCACAATCTTCACTCTTAACTTGCGAATAAGATAATCATTGATGAGTTCGTGGTCATAAGGATCAAAGTGAATCCCTTCGTCTTCTTCATAGTACTCCGACATCTTCTCTCTCTTTCTTAGGGTTAGTAAAAAAACTTGTTGGAGGCTTTTGGTGAATTATGAGATATAACAATGGTTTTTAGAGCATCATTATTGATGATTTTTTTGTGGGTATCATTAGATATAAAATTATTAAAATTTGAGTAAAAGGAAGAAAGAGAGTATTTTTGGTTGAAATAATTGAGTGTATTGAAATATAAAATTAATAAAATTTGAGTAAAAAGAGGAGATGAGTTGATACTTTTGGAGAGAGGGTGTCTTTGTATCAATGGGTTGATACTTTTGGAGAGAGTTTAAACTTTAGTTGGAGTGTGTTTAAATATAAAATTAATAAAAATTGAATAAAAGTATGAAAGAGAAGGTATAAAGTTGAGTAAAAAGAAGAGAGAAGGTGTGTTTTAATAATTTTATATCTAATGATACCCAGCAAAGATCATTAATAATGACGGTCTCAGGTGATACCATTAAGCAGTCTCAACTCAATTTTTAATATTAAATTTAATATTAAAAAAGTGTTTGAGACTCACTAATTTTTTTTAACTTTCTCTAGGTTCAACGGTGAGACTCATAGTGTCTAACTGAGAAACAACAGAAATTTTGATTTCAGAGATTTTATTTTTGTTTTGCAAAGACCCAAATACGTCAAGTAAAGCACATGATCTTTAGCACCAGTACGATGACTCTTTGAATGTTTGCAGAAATTCTTCAATTGTTCCAATGTACAATAACCCAATGTTTGTCCCAATAGCAAAAAAAACAACCAATTAATCTTACTTTTCCGTTCAGCAATCACCGGTTTCACTGCTTTTTCACGGCCACAAAGCTCACATCTCGCCAGTTCTGGATTTGTCCATATCGCCGGAGCTCTTTCCCTCATAATCCCTTATATTTGTCCAGATCTTCCAAGGTTTGTATCCTCCCTCGAATATTCGTCGCCCATGGAAACGGTGCAAGATTATGTTGGAAATAAAAACTTTAAGGTGGTGGAGAAAGTGTTTGAGAAATTTGGGAGAGAATATAAATTTTGAGAAGTATAAACTTTTATTACTTAGAATTTTTCTTGGAACAACTTGGAACAACTTGATCACAAATGAAAGGAGGAGGAGGTATTTATAGCCTCCAAATTACAAAATATCTAGAATAATTTAATCCTAAATCTAGAGAGTTCTAACATTATTTTACTACAATTATCTAGATATTTTCATAGAAATATCTAGATGTTTATTTTCTACCACATTCTAGAACATTTTAAGGAGGTGGTGATGTTAGATATTTTCTAGAGAAAACTCTAGAACATGGATCAAGTATTGGGTTTGGCCTAACATAAGATTATTGGATCATTAGTCCAATAATTAAACTTGATCCAAAATCAAGTTTAACTCTCAACATCCCCTCTTAAACTTGATTTTGCTACTCCAAGTAAACTCCTCATCTTGATAAAGTCTTCGCGCTTAAGTGCCTTAGTGAAAATATCAGCTACTTGATCATTCGTCTTCACATACTCTAATTGCACTTCCTTCTTGGTAACACACTCTCTGATGTAGTGATAACGTGTATCAATGTGCTTACTCCGATCATGGAAGACTGGGTTCTTCGCCAAAGCAATAGCTGACTTATTGTCCACAAAGATTTTCGTTGGTTCCTCTTGTGCCAAATTCAGCTCCTTTAACAGGTTCCGTAACCAAATAGCATGACAAACACAAGAAGTGGCTGCTACGTACTCCGCTTCGCAAGTAGAGAGAGTTACAATCGGCTGATTTTTCGACATCCATGTGAACGTTGTATCTCCAATATAGAACACAAAGCCACTTGTGCTTTTTCGGTCATTTACGTCGCCACCCCAATCGCTATCACTATATCCAACAAGCTTGTAATCGTTAGAAACAGAATAATACAAGCCAAAGTCCATGGTACCTTTGATATAGCGAAGAATCCTCTTAGCCGCCTTGAAGTGAGTTGTTGTTGGATGCTCCATATAGCGACTAACAACTCCAACCGCATATAAGATGTCAGGCCTTGTGCACGTCAAGTAGCGTAAACTTCCAACCAAACTCTTAAAGAGTGTTGGATCCACACCGTCTCCTTCTTCGTGCTTTGACAACTTGGTTCCACATTCCATTGGTGTGCTAACTGGGTTTGAGTCATCCATCTTGAACTTTTTTAGTATCTCCTTAGCATAGCCTTCTTGAGTGATGAAGATCCCATTGTCTTCTTGTTTAACTTCAATTCCAAGGTAGTAAGACATTAATCCAATGTCTGTCATCTCGAACTCCTTCGTCATCATCATCTTGAACTCCTCGAACATGCTTGGATTGTTACCGGTGAATATCAAGTCATCTACATATAAGCATGCAATCAATATATCTCCATTTTGAATTTTGATATAGAGTGCATGCTCATATGGACACTTGATGAAGGTTTTCTCCTTGAAATACTTATCAATTCGAGTATTCCAAGCTCTTGGAGCTTGTTTTAAGCCATAAAGCGCCTTCTTTAATCTCAAGACTTTGTTTTCTTCTCCCTTGACAATGTAGCCTTGTGGTTGCTCAATATAAACTTCTTCTTCAAGATCTCCATTTAAGAAGGCTGATTTGACATCCATTTGATGTATCCTCCAATTGTTTTGAGCCGCAAGTGAAATGATTAGTCGAACAGTTTCTAAACGAGCAACGGGAGCGAATACCTCATCATAGTCGATTCCGGCTCTTTGACTATAGCCCTTTACCACCAATCTTGCTTTGTACCTTTCAACTTCTCCTTTAGAGTTCTTCTTTGCTTTATACACCCATTTCACACCGATCGCCTTGTGCCCATTTGGAAGTGATGCTAACTCCCAAGTATCATTCTTTTGTATCGCCTTGATCTCTTCATCCATTGCATTTCTCCATGTCTTCTCTTCTATAGCTTCTTGAAAATTCATGGGCTTGCAATCCACAAATAGACAAAATAAAGTAAGATTGTCTTGATTTTCGGTTACCTCGTAAATCTCTTCAATACTTCTAAACCTTGGAGTCCTTTCACTTGAACTGTCATCTCCTTGAGAACTCGGTGTAGGTGAAGTAGGTGGTGTTACAGGCTCCTCTCTTGGTTGCTCCACATCATCTTCTTCAACACATGGAAAGAAATTATACTCTTCATCATTTGATCTCCAATCCCATTCTCCTTCTTCATCAAAGATGACATTTCGACTGGTGATTGTCTTCTTTGTATCAGGATTGTAGAGCTTGTAGCCTTTGGAATTAGCGTCATATCCAATGAAGATGTACTTCTCATTTTTGTCATCTAGTTTGCTCCTCTTCTCATCCGGCACATGAGTATGAGCAATGCTTCCAAAGACTCTTAGATGAGAAACACCGGGCTTCCTTCCACTCCAGGCTTCTTGTGGTGTTTTCCCCCAAACACTTCTTGTCGGAGATCGATTTGAAATATAAACCGCACATGCAAGTGCTTCCGTCCAAAACTCCTTGGGTAGTTTCTTACTTTTGAGCATGCATCTTGCCATTTCAAGTATTGTCCTATTTTTCCTTTCCGCTACTCCATTTTGTTGAGGGGATCTCGGCACTGTTAATTGTCTTTGAATGCCATTATCTTCACAATACTTCTGAAATTCTTTTGACGTGAACTCTCCTCCACGGTCAGATCTCATGGATTTGATCACAAGGCCATTTTTCTTCTCGACATGAGCTTTAAACTTTTTAAAGTTTTCAAACACTTCTGATTTCTCCTTTAAAAAGTAGACCCATGTTTTTCTTGAAAAATCATCAATAAAAAGAAGGAAGTAGTTATTTTTACCGAGTGATCTTGGACTGATCGAACCACACACATCCGTGTGTATAAGTTCCAGTGGCTTCCGAGCTCTTGTGCTTGACTCCTTTGGAAAACCCATTTTGAATTGTTTTCCAAGTAAACACCCTTCACACACTTGATTTGGATGTTTGATACAAGGTAAGCCTCTCACCATTTGTTTCTTCGAGAGTAGCTCCAATCCTCCAAAATTGAGATGCCCGAATCGAAGATGCCAAAGCCATGACTCCTCTTTGTAGCACATCTTGAGACATTGCGCGATGTCACTTTGAATATTAAGGACAAACATTCGGTTTCTTAACATCGGCACCTTGGTAATGAGTTTGTTTCCTTGGTCTCTTATAGAAAGGTGATTATCCTTCAACTGAATATCATAGCCTTTCTCTAAGAGTTGTCCAAGGCTCAAGATGTTGGTCTTCATGCTTGGGATATAATAAACGTTGGATATAAATTGGTGATCTCTATTCTTTGATCGAATGAGAATATTTCCTTTACCTTTCACCTCCATCTTCGATTCATCTCCCAAAGCCACATTTCCTTTCACTGATTCATCAAGCTCCACGAATATGCTTCTTCGGCCGCACATGTGATTGCTTGCACCACTATCAAGATACCACTTGTGATTCTCTTCTCGTTCATCATTCTTGTAAGCCATCAACAACACATCTCCTTCTTGATTTATTTCTTCAACATAGTTTGCCTTCTCCTCGACTCTTTTGTTGTTAGGAGCTTTACATTCAAAAGCATAATGACCATACTTTCCACAATTATAGCATTTAATGTTTGACTTATCGTATCTTGATTTTGGGCTTCCTCTCCCACGACCTCTTGATGAGCTTTCTCCTCTTTGGTTGATGTTGTCTTCATAGGGCCTCCAACCTCTTCCATTTCCATATCCACGACGTCGTCCTCGGATTTGACCACCACCATGTCTTTGATAGCTTTGACCGCTTTCTTCTTTAGTTTGATCAATCCGCATCTTGAGCACTTGTTCGGCGATATCTTCTTTTTTCCTTTCCTTTTCTTCATACGCTTGTAGGGATCCAAGAAGTTGCTCCATTGTCATATCCTCCAAATCTTTTGTCTCCTCTATAACGGTGACAATATGCTCGAATTTTGGATCCAATGATCTAAGAACTTTCTCCATGATTCTTACTTCATCTAACTTCTCTCCATTTCTCTTAAGGTTATTAGTAACCGTTAAGACTCTTGAGAAATATCGGACACGAGTTCACCTTCCTTCATTTGCAAAGCTTCAAATTCTCCTCTTAGAGTTTGAAGACGTACCTTCTTAACTTGCTCCGCTCCCTTGTAAGAGGTTTGAAGCTTCTCCCATGCTTCTTTGGCCGACTTTGCTCCCGCGACCTTCTCGAACGTGTCTTCATCTAATCCTTGATAGATTAGACAGAGAGCTTTCTTGTCTATCTTCCTTTAGTCTCTCAAACTATCCTTTTGAGTTTGAGATACACTACTTTCATTCTCCGGTTTGACGTAGCCTTTCACAACTATCTCCCATACGTCATGTGCTCCTAGAATCGCCGTCATCCTTAGACTCCAATTGTCGTAGTTGCTCTTTGTGAGCATCGGAACTTGGAAGGCAATGCCGTTACTCGCCATCTCTAGGATCTTGAAGCTCTGATACCACTTTGTTGGAAATAAAAACTTTAAGGTGGTGGAGAAAGTGTTTGAGAAATTTGGGAGAGAATATAAATTTTGAGAAGTAGAAACTTTTATTACTTAGAATTTTTCTTGGAACAACTTGGAACAACTTGATCACAAATGAAAGGAGGAGGAGGTATTTATAGCCTCCAAATTACAAAATATCTAGAATAATTTAATCCTAAATCTAGAGAGTTCTAACATTATTTTACTACAATTAATATCTAGATGTTTATTTTCTACCACATTCTAGAACATTTTAAGGAGGTGGTGATGTTAGATATTTTCTAGAGAAAACTCTAGAACATGGATCAAGTATTGGGTTTGGCCTAACATAAGATTATTGGATCATTAGTCCAATAATTAAACTTGATCCAAAATCAAGTTTAACTCTCAACAGATTAATCTTCTCGTTTTTGATCCGGTTTTCGAACTGTGATGATCTGGTCCAACTCCGACGTCTAACCGGAGTTTGATTCCACGACGGTGGAGGAAGAGGAATGAAAGTTGATTGAGGGAAGTAATTACCCGGTGGAAGAAATGGTGGCTGGATCTATTGTGCAGAAAATAAAATGGGATTTCAGAGATTTTTTTTTTTGGTTAGGAGAAAATAAATAAGCAGTCCACTGGAATATCGACACGTGGCTTAGTGATACGTCTCAACCGGATCATTGCACTGATACGTCTCAGCCCAAAACTCACCCAATTAATTAGTTTTTTAATACAAATAAGTTCATGATACTGAACGAGTCTTACTGTTAAACATGGTCTTAGACCATCATTATTGATGATCTTTGCTGGGTATCATTAGATATAAAATTATTAAAACACACTTTCTCTCTTCCTTTTACTCAACTTTATACCTTCTCTTTCATACTTTTATTCAACTTTTATTAATTTTATATTTAAACACACTCCAACTAAAGTTTAAACTCTCTCCAAAAGTATCAACCCATTGATATAAAGACACCATCTCTCCAAAAGTATCAACTCATCTCCTCTTTTTACTCAAATTTTATTAATTTTATATTTCAATACACTCTATTATTTCAACCAAAAACACTCTTTTTCTTCCTTTTACTCAAATTTTAATAATTTTATATCTAATGATACCCACCAAAAAATCATCAATAATGATGCTTATAATCTCTGCAACTCATTTCCAAAAAGGAAAATGATTTACTTATAAATAATAAGGGTTAATTTACATGATAACAAAAAAATATTAATAATTAAGAAACTAACTAGAATTTTTTTATGTGCAAAATTATAATCATTCAATTTAGGACAATTGGTTAGTTTTCAAATTATAAAACTTTTGTTGATTATCTATGCTAATTTCCCATATTTTTTCAAAGATTATCGTTATTAAATAATGTGAAGCGGCTTTGTGACTTATTTTTAAGTCAACTTGGGTTTTACCAGGTCAATTTCACCTGATAATGTTTTGATTTTTTTTTTTGTTTTTAACATTAATATTATTATTCTATTACAAATTATGAGAACTGTTACATCGACGATTTTACAACGGACAAATCTACCGCCTTGATCCATGCCAAACGATTCTACTTTGCTCTACGCTGAAGATCTCATGCAAATCTGTCTCCATTAATATGTATATATAATAATAAATTACAACTTTTGGGATTTGAAGCCCACATCTCCTGGTGTAGAGAAATTAATGAACCCTTGATTGACTATTAGATGAACGGGGCGACTTTTTTTGTTTAACAAATATGTAATTTTTATTATTTTACCCTAGATAATTCTTTAATGCAATATGCCTTGCTTTCTAACCAAGGCCCATTTGTAAAACCGCTGGTCCAAACTACCTGATGTTTAACCAAACTACAATTTATTTGTACTCATATATACGTGTCTTCTTCAAGAGCTAGTATGCTCAAGGCTTTTGGTGAGCTAGTATAGACCTAAGAATCTAGTAGAAAAGATAAACAACATAAAACTACCATCTATCAAAAAAGTTAGGAAATGATTTCAAGATTAGAAATTACTTAACTTTTTTCGTCAGTACTTTAAGGATTTTCTGCAAATAAATCTTTCAATTAGTTAGGATTTGCAAATATACCCTTGAAATAAATTAAATGCAAGTCAATCCTCTAAGTGCTGGTCAACCCGCTATATAATCTTCGGCCGTGTATTGATTTTTCGTTCAGTATATAAATCGTGTATAATTTGTCAAAATTACGTCGTTTTGTACCCCTATTTTAAAAAAAAAACATGAGGATATTCGAACCCATGACCTTTAAGATTAAAACCAAACAGTTTACCAACTGTGCTAACAACGTTTTGATATTATACAAACAAGTTTATTTATAAAGGTATTCGAAACATGTTTGTTTGAGTAGTTAGTCGGCGTCGTCGTGTTACTCTCCAACTTAATTTCTCAGTCAGATCTTATCTTGCCGACACGCCCTTGTCTTGTCCTTGCTCGATCTAGAGGAGGAAGTGGCTATGTGTCTTGAAATTCTTGGGCATGGACAAGACCAAAGATAGTTGCTACTCATTTTCAACGTGCACAAGAAACGGTGAAGCGAAAGTTCCATGACGTGTTGGCTGCTCTTCTTAGGTTGGCCGATGACATTGTAAAGCCAAAAGAAAGCGACTTAATTGAGATAAATCTTCATCTATCTTGTGATAAGAGGTATTATCCTTTCTTTAGAGATTGTGTTGGAGCTCTAGATGGCACTCATGTGAAAGTGAATGTTAGGAGGGATCATAAGAATAGATTTTGGAATGCTAGGAAGCAATATCCTTCAATGAATGTTCTAGCCATATGCAACTTTGATATGAAATTCGTTTATGCCTATGTTGGGACACTGGGTAGAGCACACGATACCAAGGTTTTGACTTTTTGTGTACGAAACGATAGATTTTTCCCAATACCTCTAAAGGAAAAATACTTTCTCGTTGATTTGGGATACCCAAATAGAAAATGGTATTTGTCTCCATATCCTCGTACTCGCTACCATCCACATCAATGGAAAGAGAATGGACTTCCTATTAACGCGAGTGAGAAATTGAACAAACGCCACTCATCCTTACGCTCTGTGATTGAGCGAAGTATTAGAGTTTGGAAGAAAAAGTGGTAGATTATAGGGGAATCAAAGTATGATCTCCAAACCATGTGTAAGATTGTTGTGGCGACGATGGCACTTCACAACTTTATTCGGGAGTCAAACATGGTTGATGAAGATTTTAGTGAGTTTGAAAGGAATGAAGATTTTGTCACAGAGCCAATGCAGTTGGATTCAGATGCAAATGCAGAGCCAATACAGTTCGATTCAGATGCAAATCATGAAAATCTCATTCATAGTCGATATGATCCTATTGGAGATGCTTATATGCTAGGCATTCGAAATGATATTGCTTTAACGTTTATGGAAATTTCGAGGGTAGTTAATGATTTTCTTCATTCATATCTATAAAAAATATTATTAGTAATTCATATATCTATAAAAAATAATTAATTACGAGATTAAAAAAAAAACTATACAAATGAACAAACAAATATAATATAAGTAGTGTTTTTTTTTTTATAAAAAATAAGATAAGAGAACATATAAATGATGATAATAGAATTAATGTACCTTTTGGTAATTTTAATTTTGAATCGCTTCCAAATAGTTTGTAAGTCGTATTGCCGTTCAAGAATATTGGTAATCGCATCGCTCCCAAATTGTATCTCCATTCACAATTCTAACTAATCGCATCGCTCCCAAATCACATCGCTCCCGCACCTAAATGGCAATGCCATTCGGAGCCGTATTGAACTAAAGTCATGGCGTTTTCTGATTTATATAGGAAACATTTTCAATCAAAATTGTTTTGTCGTGTTTTGGAATCGCATTTTTATACTTATATGAGCGCTTCTGATTCTGATTCCAGTTATGATTTTGGATATTCAATGAATTTTATATGATTTGTAACAACAAACTACACAACAAATTGCTAAATATCGAAACCTCAAACAATGAAAAAATCACACCCCTGAATTATAATAGTCCATTATTTAATATTAGATAAACCGGTAGATGTGGAAACCTCAAACAATGAAGTTGGTTTAGGTATTCAGTTTATCCGTATGTGAAACACATTTTTATCACATGGCTTGCGGTTCGGGATAGAGACTTTCTACAGGTGCTCGTTCTCGGATTTGGGGAGTCATTCAGCCATGTCTATTGTGTGGAGATCCGAATGAGACGCGACCATATATTTTTCGCCTGTCCATTCTCCTCCATGCTATGGACCTTGCTCTGCTCTCGACTTCTCGGAAACAACTTCTCGCCAAGCTGGGACAGAACACTCTGTTCTCTTACTCGAAGTCGGAAGCAAAATCTAGACTGTTGTCTCACAAGAATAGCCTTCCAAGCAGCAGTTTATGGGATTTGGAGAGAGAGAAATGGTAGGAAGCATAACCTTCTTTCTCACACGCCTCTAGCTCTCGCTCGCATGATCGACGCCGAGGTTAAAACTCGTCTCACCTCCCTCTCAAGCCATAATGAAGACGTCACGGATATGTACCAAAGATGGCAGTCTTCATGCTTACTTCCAACGACGTGAGTTCCCAATCAGGCTGTGTTAGGTTAAGTGTGATTTCTCTATTTTTCAAATCTCATTCTAAAAACTAAGCGGCCAAAGTTGTAAATATTTTTTTTTCTTTGTTGATCAATAAATTTCACATTTCAAAAAAAAAAAACACACATTTTTATATAAGATAACTGCAAATTCATTTTCACACAAACAAATATAAAATTTCATACATTAATGCATGCAATATATATGGTCGATTATGTTGTTAATTTTACACTAATCATTTTATTCGCGCATATACTATCATTTCTAATAAAGCAATTAGAACAAGAACTTCTAGCTTGAATAAGTGGTAAGAGAAGATAATAGGCTTTTAAAATCTACAAGGCAAAATATATGCTTTGCTTTCGACACAGGCCCATTAGTAACAAATCTGGCCCAAATATTTTTATATATTTGATCGCAATATTGAGCCACCATTAAACCCAAGAGTCTATAGCTTTCCCCGCAAGTCAAAACCCTTTCTCCTTCGCTCTTCCATGGCCACATTCACCGTCAACGGCCAGCTTCTCGCGGCGCCGTTGGGCTGCACCAAACGCCGTAATCACTCTCCCCTTTCTTCATCTCGCGAGCTCCGCTTCAACGCACCCTCCCCTTGCTTCCAACCCCTAAAATACTCTTCCAGCTCACCTAGTCGGAAACCAAACCTTTCTTCCAATGGTAATCTCCTTAACTCGTTACAGAAATCTCTCGCCGTCGGATCCGCTTTATCCGCCGCTTCTCTGTTTCTTCTCAGCGGCGGAGGAGGACGGTTCGGAGGAGGCGGAGGCGGGAATTTCGGTGGCTTCGGAGGAGGCGGTGGTGGGTTTTGGAGGAAGTTGTTTTCTTTTGCATTCCCAGTAGCAATCGCCGACGAAGAACATTCACCGGATGGGGATTCTCACGGATTACCGGCGAACATTGCGGTACAGCTAAACAAGCTTAGTGGTTCCAAAAAGTACAAAATCTCCGATCTTGACTTCTTCGATCGACGGGGACAAACCACCGTAGACACAGAGGTTGATTCTTTCTTCGATATGGTATCGATTAAGTCAGGCGAGAGCTACACAAAATCCCAATTGCAAAAAGAGCTAGAAACCTTAGCTACTTCTGGAATGTTCGATAAACTCGATTTCGTAGGTAAGACGAAGCCTGACGGAACCCTAGGTGTTACAATCGCTTTCGCGGAGACCATTTGGAAACCAGCGGAAAGCTTCAAATGTATCAACGTAGGGCTTATGACACAACCGAAGCCTGTACCGGTTGATTCAGACATGACTGATAAAGAAATGTTGGAGTATTTGAGGAGCCAGGACAAGGATTACAAGAAGATGATTGAAAAGGCAAGGCCTTGTTTGCTCTCTGGACCGATTCAACGAGAGATGATGCTTATGCTAAGAGACGAAAAGAAATTAAGTGGGAGGGTTTTGCAGAGGGTTTCGGAGAGAGTTGTGAAATGGTACCATGACCAAGGGTATAAGTTTGCTAATGTTGTGAATTACAGGAACTGGAACAGTAAGGAACTTGTATGTGAAGTTGTTGAAGGAGACATTACACGTTTGGATGTTAAGTTTCGTGATAAGCTTGGTAATGTTGTTGAAGGTCACACACAGATTCCTGTTGTGCACAGGGAAATTCCCAAACAGGTAATAATTAATGTTGTATTCACTGGTTCTTGACTTTGAAGTCAAGAACTTGTTATAAGTTTAACGAATGTATTTGTTGTCTAACTTGTGATAGTATCTTGTGT
Source organism: Arabis hirsuta (assembly GCA_964056655.1). Lineage (NCBI taxonomy): Eukaryota > Viridiplantae > Streptophyta > Magnoliopsida > Brassicales > Brassicaceae > Arabis > Arabis hirsuta. The sequence continues at coordinate 33,342,168 of OZ053302.1, forward strand.
TTGTTTTGTCTACAGCTCCGTGCAGGTAATGTGCTCAACATGAAAGCTGCGAGCCAAGCTGTGAAGAACATTCACTCCTTAGGCTTGTTCTCTGACATCGAAATCAGTCCACGTCCGGATGAGAAACATGAAGGAGGTCTTATTGTCGAGATCAATCTTACGGAGGCAGATCAGAAATCAGCCGAATTCGATACAAATTGGAAAATCGTCCCTGGGAGCGGATTATGGCCTAAACTGGTATGCTAAGTGTAATGTTCATTGTCTAGTAAAATTTTGAAATTCACTGAATTTGTTACGACATTGGTTAGGCTTCGTTACTGCCAGGCGGGTCTGTTTCTTTTGAGCATCGGAACATCAAGGGTCTTAATCGGAGTCTCACGGGTTCACTGACCTCTAACAACTTCTTGAATCCTGAGGTTCGTTCGGTTTCTAAACGCTTCTGATATCTATCTGGTTCAACTTATAGTTTGATGCCACGCGTCCACTTGGTTTTCTCTCAGGATGATCTTTCGTTTAGGCTTGAGTATGAACAACCATATCTGGACGGTGTTGAAGATCCAAGAAACCGTACTTTCAAAACGAGTATCTTCAACAGCAGTAAACTTAGCCCAGTGTTCACTAGAGGACCAGGCTTTGAGGAAGTAGTGCCTCCAATGGTTGTGGATCGAGTTGGTATGAAAGCTAATATTACTGAGGTAAGCAAGTAAATCCCCAATACGGCCAGCTTGTCTTCTCCTCACACGAGCATCTTAATAAACTCTGTTTTTTGTTTTTTGGGTGTAGAACTTCACGCCTCAAAGTAAGTTCAGATATGGACTTGTGCTAGAAGAGATAAAAACCAGAGATGAGCACGGTCGAATCTCTGCAAATGGGCTGAGGTTGTTGCCTAATGGAGGAACCAGTGTTGATGGACCTCCAACAACTCTAAGTGGTACCGGTACTGATCACTTAGCCTTTCTACAAGCCAACATAACACGAGACAACACCAAGTCTGTGAATGGAGCTATTGTTGGAGACAGGAATATCTTTCAGGTGTTGTATAAATCCCTCATTATTTGATTTATAAATTTGGAACTTGTTTAAACACACACTGCAATATATACAAATCGCAGGTGGATCAAGGCTTGGGTATAGGAAGCAAATCCCAGCTCTTCAACCGCCACCAGCTAACTTTAACAAAATTCATTCCGCTGAAGAAAGCAGAAGAAGGACCCGGTAAGCCACAACCACCTGTTCTAGTCCTCAATGGCCATTACGGTGGCTTCGTAGGCGATCTTCCAAGCTATGATGCTTTTGCTCTTGGTGGACCTAACTCTGTGCGAGGCTATACCATGGGTGAGCTCGGTGCAGCTAGAAACATTCTCGAGGTAACTATACTAGTAATGTTAACAAAACTCATCCCTTGACTAAATTCTGATGGTGTTTTTTTTTTGTTGATATAACTTTAGGGAGGTTTACTAAAATGACTTTGTCAAGCAAAGATTTGGACTAGAATGACCTCTATCTTTGAATATTATTAGAATGACCTTGAAAAATATTTAATTCCTATGTTAACCTTATTTCATTTGAAGACAAAAAACGTATTTACGAAATTGCCATTAATGAAGCCGAAATTTTTTCCCGCCAAAATTAAATAAGTCTACCATTCTGTTACGGTAGACTTATTAAACGTCTGGTAGACTTATTACGGTGTACGCGATGGTAGACTTATTTATAGTTGTGGTAGATTTATTATATGTGGTAGACTTATTCGTAGTACTGGTAGACTTATTTATAGTAGTGGTAGATTTATGAAGTGGTCGGTAGACTTATTCCGGTGCAGGCAGTGGTAGACTTGTTTATAGTAGTGGTAGACTTGTTTATAGTAGTGGTAGACTTATTGTAAGGTGTGGTAGACTTATTGAGTTGTTACGGTAGACTGACGCGTTGTAGTGGTAGACTTATTTATAGTTGTGGTAGATTTATTTTTGAGTGATAGACTTATTAGTGGTTGTGGTAGATTTATTGTTGTGATTGGTAGACTTATTGATGGTTCGTGCGATGGTAGATTTATTTATCGTTATGGTAGATTTATTTGTCAGTGATAGACTTATAAGTAGTAGTGTAGACTTATTGATGGTTTGCGCGATGGTAGACTTGTTTATAGTAGTGGTAGATTTATAAGATGTGGTAGACTTATTTGTAGTACTGGTAGACTTAATTTTATGATCGGTAGACTTATTTGTAGTGATGGTAGATTTAATTTTTTGATTGGTAGACTTATTGATGTTTAGCGATGGTAGAGTTATTTATAGTAGTGGTAGATTTATAATATCTGATAGACTTATATTTAGTTGTGGTAGACTTTATTATGGTTTCGCCCCATGGTAGACTTGTTTAAAGTTGTGGTAGATTTATTAAATTTGGTAGACTTATTTGTCTTTGTGGTAGACTTATTAAATCTTTTCAAAATTTTACTAGAATGAACTTACTTAATTACAGTTATGATAGAGTTAATTTTGGTTACGGTAGACTTGATCTGTTCGCGCAATGGTAGACTTATTGATAGTATTGGTAGATTTGTTTGGCTATATTCAGTGACGATAGACTTGTTTCTGAAAATTTTTGACGATAGAGTTGTTCTGATTCGAATAAGCCTGATGGTAGACTTATTGATAGTATTGGTAGATTTGTTTGGCTATATTCAGTTACGATAGACTTGTTGTTTTAGGTTTTAGATTTTAACAGTATGCGTCAATGGTTGTGGTAGACTTGTTGTGGTAGGTGGTAGACTTATACGCGAAATGTCATTTTTGCCCTCAGAAGAATTAAACAATCGCAGGCAAACCTGCAACTAGGGTTGGCCGCCATAGCTTCTTCTGATAGCTTCTTCTCTTTGTTTTGTTGAATCTCTTTGCTTGAACCTAAAAATTGGATTGGTTTTCAATGGAACAAATAATTTTAGTATGTGGTAGGTGGAGTTTTCCGAAAAATCGATGGATCTTCTTTGTTGACAACTCAAAAGGGTGTAGAGTTATAGGAGCAGATCATGCAACCTCCTACGACGAGTTTCTTGGTATGGTATACGAGGATTTCGGCTTGGATCAATGTTTTTTTAAGGTAAAGTTGAGTTACATGTTGTCAAAGAAGTATTTGGCAGATTTACCTCTAGATACACCACCAGTTTTTGTTGGGAATTCAAGACAATTGAATGGATTTTTGCAACAATTTAAGAACGACAAGATTCGATTGTGCGTTGAGATTGAAGAAAGCAAGGCACAAACTCGGGTTGGTGAAGATGAGAAAGTAAAAACAAAAGCATGTGATGAACATGATGAAGAGGACGAAGGAGATGATTGTAGATTTGACTACTGCGATGATCCCGACGGTGCAAGTTCGGACGATGACGATTACGGTAGGTGTGGTAGATTTACAGACGACGAGGAACAGAGGGAAAATCTACCACATAAGAAAAGGGGTATATCATCGAATTCTGATTTTCTGAACTTGGAAATGCAGTCAGTTGACTTAGCTGTCGGGCAACGTTATGATACAAAAGAGGAGTTCGAGATGAGATTGCAGATTCTTTCGGTTGTAAAGCAGTTTGACTATAACGTCACAAAATCAACACCAAGATTATTGACGGTTACTTGTTGGGTTGAAGGATGTACATGGAAGGTTCGTGCCTCTACAATCGGACATAGTCCCCATTTCCATGTGAAGACTTATGTTGGAAAACACTCTTGTTCTATTACAGAACGTTCAATCCGTGCTCGTAAAGCAACGTATCAGGTGCTAGGACGTCTCTACAAAGATTTCATTGGTGGTGTTGGACCATCAGTGGTACCTAGTCATGTAGCCGAGGCTATAACAAAACGATTCAGCATAAAGGTATTTGGATTCAAGAATTTGTAATGATGGTAGATTTATGTTCTCATGATGGTAGATTTATGTTGTAGTTGTGGTAGATTTATTTGCAACATGATGGTAGATTTATTGCACGACATGATGGTAGATTTATTATGACGGTAGATTTATTGTGACGGTAGACTTATTGTTTTAAGTGACGGCAGACTTGTTGTTTAAGTAGATTTAATACTGAAGCAAGCAACGTATTTGAATTGGTTCAGGTCGATTATTGGAAAGCCCATCGGGCATTAAAGTATGCACGACAATTAGTTGGGGGAAGCTACGAGGACGGGTACAAAGAACTTCCAACGTACTTACACATGATTAGGCGAGCTAATCCAGGGACACTGATAAAGCTTGAAGTCGACGGGGAAGATAGGTTCAAGTTTCTTTTCATTGCATTTGGCGCAAGCATACATGGTTTCCAGTTTATGAGGAAAGTACTTGTCGTGGATGGGACATTTTTGAAAGGAAAATATAAAGGTACATTGCTAATCGCCACAACGCAAGATGGAAATTTTAATATTTTTCCGATTGCTTTCGGTATAGTTGATACAGAGAATGATGAATCCTGGGAATGGTTCTTTAGACAACTAAACCGAGTTATCCCTGACGATGAAGAACTTGCGATTATCTCGGACAGGCATCGATCAATAGCAAATGCAATTGCGAGGGTATATCCGCTTGCTTGTCGTGGTATTTGCACGTATCATTTGCATAAGAACATTTTGTTAAAATTTAAAGGTAGAGAATCATTTGGACTAGTGAAGAAGGCAGCGACCGCATATAGGCTTCTAGAGTTTAATCAGATATTTGGGGAGATTGAGGCTTCCTATCCGGCTCTCCATAGCTATTTACAAACAGCCGACATTCGTTTGTGGACTCGTGTTCATTTCCCGGGCCAAAGATACAACTTCTTGACGACCAACATTGCGGAATCGATAAACAAGGCCCTCGCTCCTGCTCGAGGATATCCAATAGTGCAATTTTTGGATACAATCAGGGCAACATTAACCAGGTGGTTCGCAACAAGAAGAGAAAACGCAAGACTAATGACCACAACACTTACGACTGCCGTGGAGAAGCTGCTGGAGGTATATATCATTATGGTAGATTTATTGAGTAGTTATGGTAGACTTATTGAGTAGTTATGGTAGACTTATTAAGTAGTTATGGTTGCTTTGTTAGACGTTTTTAAGCGATGTTGTAGTAGACTTATATGTGAATGTGCTCGTAGACTTGTTGGTCAGTTTTTAAGTGATGCTGTGGCAGACTAATATGCGCGCGTGGTAGTAGACTTGTTGGTTCGTTGTGGTAGACTTATTTAGTAGTGATGATAGATTTGTTAGGCGTTTTTAAGTTGTGGTAGATTTGAACGTGTTTGTGAAATTTATGTTCTCGTTTCGTATATTGTAAGCAGGCTAGGGTCATAAATGCAAGGATATGGACTGTCCGAGAGATAAATGAAAATCAGATCGAAGTAACTTGCGGGTCGTCAATGCATGTCGTCAATTTGACAGCAAAAAAATGTTCTTGCCGAAGGTTTGACTTGGATAAAATACCTTGTATCCATGCCATTGCAGCAGCCGAAAAAGCAAAGAAGTCACGGATCGCCCTTGCCCATTCCTACTTTAGTCAGGCCTACTTGTACAACGGTTACTCCCAAAGTGTTATGCCAAGAGATGTTGCGCTTCCCGCGCCGGAAGATGTGGCCTCCAAAGTTTGTAATCCGCCTGAGGTCCGTCAACCACCCGGTAGACCAAAATTGTCAAGGATAAGAGGTGCATTGGAGACTGCCATGGAGCGAAAGCGGCCTAGGAAAGAACACATGTGTTCTATATGTCTCAAACATGGCCATAATCGTTTGACTTGTGACGCTAATCGTTTGAGTTCTGACGCTTAAATATATGTTTGTAGTACTATGGTATTTGTATTTCTCGAATTTGTACTATGGTATTTGGATGTGATTACGTTGTAGCTTACGTTTTAGGTTATGCGTTTGAAGTGCAAGTTCTCTAAACTTAATATGAATTTTCACGGTATTTTGCAGTATATTTAATGTCACGGTAGACTTATAGTTTTAAGTGATGGTAGATTTATTGTAACGGTACACTTACTGTTTAAATACATCATAAATTTCTTTTGTTTCAAAATTAACAGTAGGAAACGATCGATCATGTGTAGACTACAAATTGTTTGTCAAATCATTACATTACAAAAAGAATGGTCATACATACAACTTTAACATAGCATGGTCATACATACAAACATGCTCCTTTGAAAGTATAGACCTAGTTAGATATAATAGTTGCGCACTTAGTGAATAAGTCTGCGACAACAAAATATACAAGCCTACCGTCACAAAATAATTAAATCTACGGTCACAAAAGGACTTGTCAAAATAAGTCTACCATCACCTGTGAAAATAAGTCTACCGTCTACAAAGGAACTTTATCATCTGATTGACCTTAGTGGTTGTGGATCGTATAACTGAACAATCTCATCTTCTGGTAACTCGTCCATAATCTCAGCAGCAAGTTTCAGACGAATAGCAGCTACGTTGGAATCACACAAGCCATCGTAACAATGTCCTAATGCTAAACACTCGATATACTTCAGCGCATACACACCACAATCACCCTGTTGGAAGTTCTGTGGTATACTCTTGACCCTGTATACATTCCAAGCCTGCTCACTCATTTTCTTCCTTTTCTCAACGGGTGCAGCCTGCTTGACCAACAAAGGAATCATCTTTCCATATGCCCTGCAACTTTCTTTGATGTAGTCGTCGCTGTACAAACTGAAGATGCTGTCGTAGACTTTCACCTTCTTTTTAACTAAGTCTACCACAACAGCAACCCAATGTTCATTTTTGATATTATGAACAATGTACAAAGTATCCACATCCGCAACCCATTTTTTGTTGGTGGCAGCGAAATGTGGAAGTGTACCATTGTAGATACTGAAATATCCTGGCGGAAACACCCAGCTCTTCTCCCTGCCGAGGAAGTCTCTACCGTATTCTAGAGACCAAAAGCACGAAAAGAAAGGATCGATAAAAGCAATCCTTTCACTTTTGAAAGGACTTGGCTTTTGCAAAGACCTTTGTCGGAGCATATTCATGCCGGCAGCCATATGCTGTCAATTAAGAAACACAAAGTATTTAGAGATCTCGTATAATAAAAATCTGAAAAAAATGAGAATAAGTCTACCATAACTATACAATAAATCTACCATAACTACACAACAAGCCTACCATAACTACCCATAAAATCTACCAATAACTACACAATAAGTCTACCATAACTACACAACAAGTCTACCATAACTACCCATAAAATCTACCAATAACTACACAATAAGTCTACCATAACTACACTATAAGTGTACCATAATTACGCAACAAATCTACCATAACTACACAATAAGGCTACCATAAGTACAGAATAAGTCTACCAGAACTACAAAAAAAATCAATCAGCATTAGGTGTACTGAAAATTTACCCCCGTCCTCAACCAGCCGTAGCTGGGATTGTCTGCTGGCCACATGTGTTTAGGCGTCATAATTCCCAAGTAGAATTCAACTCCAGCGAGGCTATTATCCAATGGATTTTCCCTAAATAATGGAAAGGGTTAAACGCTGAGAACGATGAAAAGAGGTACTACATTGTATAAGATAGATTTAACAAAAATAAGTAGATATAACTTACAAATCACTCTTCACGTACGCAAGCAACCGATCCAGTTTACACTTTTCCACCGGTGCAAAAGGATCGTAGATAGCCGCAGAAGGAGTTTCACCATACATGATCCGTATAGTTCCAGAGTTTCCTATGAATGGGTCCACTTGGGTTTTTGCAAGAGTGATTTTACGGCGTTTGAGGACACCGAAATCATCATTCTTTGTCAAGTCAAGAAGCTTATTTAATGCACCTCCCAATGCTTTGTTGACCTTCTCTGCCTCTAGGTCAGAATAAGATGGGACCGGTGAGGGATGCTTACCTTTTGGAGTACGTGTCACATCTTTAGTCATATCGAAAAACTCAAGAACACCCTTCTTCTTTGACTCAACAGCAGGTGTCCGATACTTTTCTACTTCACTCTTCTCTTTAGTCATATCAATAAAGGCAACAGTTTTCTTCTTCTCAACAGCAGTTTCCACATTTGGAAAGACCTTTGCCCCAACTTTCGGGTTTCTAACAACCCGGTTAATTGGAAACTCGGCTTGGGATGTTGCCTGCTGCTCTACAATCCATGATATCTGTCATGATAGCACCATCAATTTAAATGAAATAAATAAACTGAAATTTATGAAATATGTCTACCATTACACAAATTAAATGTACCATAACTGACAACAAATAGCTTTTTTTTACCACAAATCAAATGTACCATAAGTCAACCATAACACAAATCCAATGTATCATAAGTCTACCATAACTGACAACAAATTCCATAATTTGAAAACAAATTCCACAACACAAACTCAAGATTCCTAGCATCAATGTTCAGTAACTCTCCAGTAACTTGTGGAAGTTACTTGCGCTAAAAGAGAGTCTTACGTACCGCATCTGGGGTCTTAGTCTCATCTCCTTCATCGCCCACCTTGGAATGTGCATCTAGCTCACTCGCCTTGCCTTTCTTGTTCTCTAGTGTTGCGATCCTAGTGTCGACGCCTTCGTACTTCTTGCCCAAGTCATCCACTTTACCAACCAATGACTTCAAGAGCGCAATCACTTCACCACTCTCTTCCACTTTCTTCTTTTGAACCCTTCCTTCACCACTACGACTCTCTTGATGCTCCCTTCTCTTTTGCTGTATAATCTCTCGTAACGGGATACTCATGTCTTCTTCCTCGCTTGACGGCTCACTGTTTTTTCTCATCTTCTTGTCCTGTTTTTCCTTCTTTTTCTTCTTTTCCTTCTCTTCGATCTGAGATGTTTTCTGGATTTTCTTACCCTTCTTCTTCCAAGTCCTTCCCACAGATTTTTCAACAAAATCATCTTCACTTTCCTCAACCAACTTCTCCACGTTCCTCTTCTTCTTCTTACCAACCGGGCTTTCAAGACTCCACCGACACTCATCTAAGCATCCACCAAGAATATCACGTATCAAGTTATCAACTTCCTTATCCTCATCTTTGTCCTCATTGTTTCCGTCCCATGGAGGATATATCTCCTCATAAGGCTTCATCAATAAGTGTGTAACACGAACCTACAAACAACAATATTAAAAATGTCAACGAGTTTACAAGTATACCATCACTTAAATTATTATTTATATCCAAACAATTCTAAACACAACTCTGAACAAGTCTACCACAACTCTGAACAAGTCTACCACAACAGTGAACAAGTCTACCACAAATACAATACGAACAAGTCTACCACGACTATAACACAAGTCTACAAAACAAGTCTACCATGACTATAAAACAAGTCTACCACAACTACAATATCAACAAGTCTACCACGACTATAAAACAAGTCTACCGCAACAATAACAGAAGTCTATAAAACAAGTCTACCACAACTACAATCAAGTCTACCACAAATACAAATCAAGTATACAATAACTACAAAACAAGTCTACGACATACCTTTCCGTGATTTTTCTTCTCCTCTAAAAACACAGTTTCAAGGTTGTATCTGGCGCGGCTTGAAGCCCAACGTAGTAGAGGAACTGGTGCTTCTCTTTGATTCCCAAATTTCTCACCAAGGACTGGAACCGACTGATATGCCCATACAAGCATCGCATGGACACAACCATGAACTGTCAACGACCCACCCTCCAAACATGCAACATTGATCGACTTGACAAGCTCCCTAAAGGAAACACAGCCCCATGGATACCTCTCAAAGGCCTCTAGATCCAACACTCTTTTGGCAGCCATGAGAGGGATTCTACTTGAACGAGCAAACCCATATATTCCGACGTGCAACACAAAGAGCAATCCTACACTCTTTTTCTTCTCATAACTCCACGTCCTGCAAAAGTCTAAGACGTTAACCAACTCATTCCAAGAAGGTGCGTCTCCGGGGTTCACCTTCATTTCTCTCCAAAAATCAGTGTGGTCGATATCCCATTCTTCTGTAGCATCGAATGGGTCACACTTCAGCTGAGTAATCTCGGCAAACTCATGAAGAGAAAACCTAAGAGGACGACCACCAATCACGGACCAAAACTCGTTAATCGTGTTCGTCGCCAATTGATTCGAAACCAAATCCTCAACAATCTTCCCGGCCCATATCATTTTCCATGAAGCCAGCTTCAGAATTACTCCAACTCCATGGTTGTTCATTATATCATTGTAAACGTCTTCCCCAACAGCTTGAAACATCTTCTCAAAGTCTCCCAACTGGCAATTATGATGCATACTTTTTTTTAGCAATGGTACTTTTCCAACCGGATACCTTCTCTTCGGATAACCACTTGGCAGAATAGAAGACGACGTCATTTCTGTACAATGGATAAGATAAATCATGTTCAAATAATCTACCATCAAAATATATATAAATCTACCATCAAAAGCAATAAATCTACCATCAAGTGGACTAAATCTACCATTAGGTACAAAAAATCTACCATCAAGTCAAATAAGTCTACCATCAATTGAAATAAATCTACCATCACGTACAAATAAATAGACCATGAAATGAAAATTTTAATCTACAATCAATTTCAATAAATCTACTATCAAGTAGAATAAATCTACCATCAAATGCAAAATTTGATCTACGATCAGTTTAAAAAAATTTACCATCACTACGAATAAGTCTACCATCACTACGAATAAGTCTACCATCAAACGAAAAATTTAACATCAGTTTAAATAAATCTACCATCACTAAGAATAAGTCTACCAGTACTATGAATAAGTCTACCATCAAACGAAAAATTTAAACATCACTTTAAATAAATCTACCATCACTAAGAATAAGTCTACCATTACTATGAATAAGTCTACCATCAAGCGAAAATTAAAACAACAAAATAACAACTTCTCTCACCAGAACCACCGTCGATTTCGCCGTCGAATGTGAAGGAAATCTGCAAAATTTATTGTAGATTAGGGTTTCGAGATTTTGAGAACACTACAATAACCCAAATGAAAACCAAAATTCATATACCTGTTGTACGCGGACCCCTAACTCGAAACCCTAAACTCGCCGAGAACCCAAAACCAGTCGCCGGAATCCAACCTCGCCGAGAACCCAAGACCTGTCGAACAAACTGCATTAGCCTCGTTATCCCCCCAAATCGGGTAAACTAACAACAACAGAGGAGAAAGACTCTTACCCGTCACCGTCGTCGCCTCGCCTCGCCGAAATCGCCTTGCCTCGCCGGAATCGCGGACTCGGTGGAGAAGACTAGAATGACTCGGGTTTGTCAAACTTTGTTAATAAAACCCGAAAACTTTGTTAACTGTTTTTTTTTTTAGGTTTTGCAATGGCAATTTTGTTAATAAAAATTATTACTAAGGTTAATTTGTCTTTTTGTTTGTTGTGTTAAGTTATTAAATTTGACAAAATCATTCTAGTAATTACCCTACTTTCTAAAGTCATTCTAGTAATTAACTCATAACTTTATAAGGTTGGTGCTGAGATTAGAGTACCTGTGAAGAAAGCACAATTGTATGCATTTGCTGAGCATGGAACTGATTTGGGAAGCTCAAAGGATGTGAAAGGGAATCCGACAGCGGTTTACAGGAGAATGGGACATGGTTCATCGTACGGTGTAGGTGTGAAACTCGGTTCGGTACGAGCTGAATTTGCTGTAGATCACTATTGTGGAACCGGTTCTCTGTCCTTCCGGTTTGGAGAGAGGTATTAAGGACAAGTTGAGATAACACACCTTGAGCTTTCTGCAGATTTTTAATCTAAGATTTACATATGGTTTTGGTAATCTTATATTTGTCTTTTAGAAATTTGGTGATGTAATAATTTGATTGTTATGCCTAGTTATGCAATGAATCCAGAATCTCGTATTTGCTAATTGTTCTTAGTGGCTACTCGTCTCTGTATAATAGAAGATATATGTTTGAGATTTGATCAGAAAGAAAAAGAGTTTATAAATTGAACACTTTGAGCACTACTAGTGTTGTACTAATATCGAACCATAAAATCCAACACTTTTGAGCATTAATGTACTAACCAGCAAGCATTAACTAGTTTGAGACAAGTTAACAAATTGATTCCAAGATTGCTGCAATGTTGCTTCCACGAGACTTACGCAAGAGAGGGAGAAAAGGTGTGAGCTTATGTACCAAACCCCAAAACAAATAAGCCCTAATCTTATAGTTCCTTGCACACCACGAAATTCCCATAGTCACTCCTCGCCAGCCTCACCAACCCGTCATTCTCGCACTCCAAAAGCTCCTCAACCACCACAAACATATACTCCTCCTTCTCCAAAAGTCGCTCCTCTATGTAGCCCCCACACAGTGGCCTTTGAGTCTAACCGCGATGTCGTGTGTGCAACACAAGTCATTCAGTTTAAGGATCAAAAAGTTGCCATAGGGGTTTCCGTGCGCGTTTCTAGCGATGTCCAAGAAGTAATCGGAATCTGACGTCATCGAATACATCATATCCTTTGAAGCTCGGTTCTGTCTAGCTTCTGGATGGATGGTCTCTATAAACTGAGCCAAATCTTGTTTTGTATTAGTCATTAAGTCGAACATCTATAAACGAGTTCTTGACGACTATATGTGGCACATAAAACCGCAAGGGCATGAATGGATTTGAGGTTGGTTCTTACAATACAATTGAACCCGTTAACGAGAGCGAGAAAGATAGAGATTCTTCACCAAAACCTAAACCAAAACTAAATCTTTTAATTGCCTCAAAAGAAACACCATGAAATAGAAAATTTGGGTTGAGATGTAATCATCATCACCAGATGGTTTCTTAATTAGGAAGACGAAGAAGATTGTGAATGTTGGGCATCATTAGCAATCGTCACATCTCGGAATAATTTGCTCAATGCTTCGTCCCTCTCCGCACGTTCAATAAGATGCCTCGGCACAATGCTAGTCTTCTTAGGATTAAAAAGATGATGAATGTGCGGCATCGTTGCGACTAATTCGCACAATTCTCCAACGTTGATCATCGCAAGAGAAAGATGCCTCGGCTCAATCCTTGTCTTCTTGTCATCTCTCGCTACGTTTCCAGCCACTTCCAAAACTTCGGCGGCGAGGTATTCGAGAACGGCGGCTAAGTAAACCGGAGCTTCCACACCAACACGTTCGGCGTGTTCTAAACGAGCGATACAACCAGCACCAGATCCGAGAGTTTGAAATCGAGAGTTTTTTGAGTTTTGATTCTAAACTCATCGTCGACATTAAAAAGAGATCGTTGTTGTTGATACTAGGGAAATAAGAATTTACTATCTGGGGGAAACTAACTTGTGTGGTTTGGGAGAATGAGGAGAGTGTTTGACCGATGCCTAATTTATAGGGTTCTTGTTTTCCTATTTGCAACACCAACTGTATTTCTCATCGTTGAGAGTTTTCCTTTTTCCATAGATTTTCCTTTTTTTTTCCATAAATCAAAATAAGTTTCCACTTTTTTAATATCCAGATTAATTGATTCGTTATATTAACTATTTCCATTTATCACTCGTCATTCAGGTAAATTACTTTTTTATCTCCTAAATAGTAGTCTTTTTTTATTAATCTCTTTTTTGTGTGGTAAATATCTAAGCTTAATATATAATTCACACTAGATAGTTATCCGCGTTATATGCGGGACAATGTGATACGCTAGTAAAATCACTATAGTTTTAGTTTTAAAAATCATCTATAGTTATTAGAAAAATTATTATACGAAATCTTAAATTCGTTTATATATATGAATCTTGCAATTATTTTGTATAAAAATGTATCGCACTCGTGAAATAATTGAAAATAACAAATTTTTAGTTCTTAATCAATATATATCACTTATTAATAAAATGTATTTGTTTAATATCATAATCTTAAAAAATATGGTTTATGACTCAAATATACAAAATAAAATATTGCAAATATATATGAATTAAATTTTATAATTTTAAGGTAATTATAAGAGTAAGTGAATATTTATAGTAAACTTTTTTATTTTCGTTTTTAAAAAACAAATAAAAAAAATTCTAGTGATGTTTGGTTGGAAGGATTGTGTGATAGTGTAGTGTTTGGATAACATGATAGTAGATAATTAATATGATTGAGGAGTGTTTGGGTAGTAGTATAATAGAGAATTAATAATAGGATTTAATTTTTAATTAACAATTTCAAAAAAATGAGAATTTGACACCTAAACAAACTAATCCAAAAATGATTTTCCTTTAATATATAAAAGTTAAATAAACTAATCCAAAAATGCTTCTCCCGAGAATGGGACATGGTTCTTCGTACGGTGTGGCCGTGTGGGTGTGAAACTCGGTTCGGTACGAGCTGAATATGCTGTAGATCACAATTGTGGGACCGGTTCTTTGTCCCTCCGGTTTGGAGAGAGGTATTAAGGAGAATTTGATGCAACACACCTTATAGCTTTCTGCAGATCTTTTTTTGCTCCTTTTCCTTAATCTAATATATTTACATTGGTTAAGTAAACCGGATACTCTAATACTTTGTCTTTTGGATATTGGTTATGTAAGTAATATGATTGTGATGCTGAGTTATGCATTGAATCCAGAATTTCGTGTTTCTTGATTGTTTTCTTTTCGTCTACTAATTAGCACATAAGTTTGAGATTTGATCAGAAAGAAATAGAGTTTGTAGATTCGTTTAAAAAAAAACATTATTCAAAAGATCGAACTTAAGGCTGCAATATTTGTTTGTTTAAATCGAATTTAGATCATTATTTAAAAATTAATTGACAAACTTCTTCTACTAGACTTCACTAAAGTACTCAACCACTAGAACACTTTGAGCATTATTGTACTAATCGAACCAGAATTAACTAGTTTGAGACAAGCTAACAAACTGACTCCAAGATCTCTGCAATGTTGCTTCCACGAGACTTACGCAAGAGAGGGAGAAAAGGCTTGAGCTTATGAACCAAACCCCGAAACAAATTAGCACTAACCTTCTCCTTCTTGGTGACTTCCAATGCCTTGCACACCACGAAATTCCCGTAGTCACTCCTCGCCAGCCTCACCAACACGCCGTTTTCGCACTCCAAAAGCTCCTCAACTACCACAACCACTGACTCCTCCGCCTCCAAGAGCCGCTCCACAATGAAGCTTCCGTGTTTCCGAAGCGAGAGGTCAACATAGTAGCCACGGAGTTTAACCGCAATGTATTGCGTGCAACGCAAGTCATTCAGTCTAAGGATGTGTTGGATCACAAAGTTCCCATAAGGATCGTAGCTTAGGAAGAGAGCGTTCTGCGCGACTACACCAAGGAGCTGGTTTCTGTAGTAAGGATGGTCCAAGTCAGTTATGATCTCGTTGAGCGCGACGCAGCCGTGTTGGTCACTCGCCAGGTAAAGCGCGAAGTGGAGAATGAGCTCGCACATGGACTCTTTCTTCTGACCATCGAAAACTCTCATGGCACGCACCGCCACGTAGGAGGCGTTCTTATCGGTCATGACGGAGAGGAAGATGCGCAAGATAGCGGCGCAGAATAAGGCGTCCACGTCGTCTGATTTTCCGAGGAGACTCTGCATGCGTTTGGATCCGTGCTCGTTTCTTGCGATGTCCCAGAAGTAGTCGGAATCTGACGTCATCAAAGACGCCATCCTCTGAAGCTCGGTTCTGTTTAGCTTCGAGACCATTTCTTTAAACTGAGCCAAATCTTGTTTGGTATTAGTCATGAAGTCGAACATCCATCGCACTTGACGATTAGAGGCAGCGCATAAAGCGCAAGGGCATGAATGGATTTGAGGTTGGTTCTGTTTAGTTACGTTGGTTTCTTCTCTTGGTGGTAGGGTGAATCCCGGAGGAGGAACGGTGGCGGAGACGCCACATGAAGGAGGAGGAATCGCTGGAGTCTCCTTTGTGATGGATTCTCTTGCGGGTAAACGGAGTCTTGGTAAAGCATCGAGCATCGTCGACATTGAGAAGTGATTATCGTTGTTAGCCATTCTACAGATTTAATAATAACTCTCGGATTCGGAAAGTTGTATGATTTTGGAGAATGAAGAGGAGTGTTTGATCGATGTGTATATTTATACAAGTTTGAGGTTTTTGTTTTTCCTATTTGCAACACAAGTCAGATTATTTATTACTTGTCCAAAAAAGAAATAGTATTTCGCAATGTTGATGGAGTTTTCCTTTTTGCATTTTTGTTTAACCATAGATTTTCCTTTTTTTGAATTCCTTCTCGTTTTTGATTTCCTTATACTGATTCGTTTGGTGGATTATAATCTAGAACTATTTCCATTTATCATTCCTCATTCAGGTGAATTTTCTCTTAAATAATATTTTGTGGTTTGTTTACTAATCTCTTTTTTTCGTGTTAAATATATATATATATATATATATATATATATATATATATATATATATATATATTTCCATAATTCCATATTTCAATCCACGTCGATACGCATTTAAAATTATTGTTGGAATTCACATTTATGCTTAAATTAAAGGGAAATTGGGCTTAATAACACTAAAAAAATTATAATTTAAAATCTAACCATTTACCCTAATTTTAATAGATTTGATTAAGCCACATAGGCTAGTTTTAATTAGTTTGTGAATTATTATTTGTTTGTTGTTTATTCTTGCAAATCATCCATAATTAAATACTACAAATCGTTGTAAGTCTTATTCGATGTAAAATTCCTTTTTTTTTTCTACTGATTAGTGGAACATGGTTTATAAACATTATAACTCCATCAAAGAATACCAGTGAAATAGTTTCATTATAGCCACAAAACAGTAACCATACCACAACTTATTTCAATAGCGTATGAAACCAAACCACCACTTTGTAGTAAAAAGTTTATAACTCGAGCTGTTTGTAAAATCGCGTTTTCCCTTGCGTTTGCGATTAAGTTTTTCGTAAAAGTCCAAACGGAAACCAAGAGGAAATAAAACTAAAATGAAATGCAAAAGAGATTTCGACTAAAAAGACAAAATTACCCTCAATTTCTCTTTAAAACCACAAAACAAACCCTCTTCTCTTCTCTTCTCTTCTCTTCGCCTCTGTCTGTACTCGGTCTCTTTGTAGAAAACATAGGAGCTATTTGGTTGGTAACTTGGTGAGTTGTTCGTAGTGGGATTTGTTTTGAAATTTTGCTTTGCATTTTGGTTTCTTCCCGTGTGTTGTTATTTACGATTCCAGACTACAATTTGTGCTCGATTCAGCGATTTATTTTTTTGTTTTTGTTTTCCTCGTTGCTTCCTTCACTTTGTAGTGGATTTCAAAAATTTACTTTCGTTTCATTGAGTTGGGTTAAGCTAAGATTATGGCCTTAAACAGAGTTTCTATTTTTGAGTGGGACTGTAGAATACAAGTGAATGTCTAGTAAGTGTTTGTTGAAATTCCTCTGAGAAATGAAATAGTCAAAAAAAAAACCCCTTAAATCTTAAGTGCTATTAAGCTATTCTCTTTGTTTATTTATCAAAAAATTTGCCTTTTGTAGCTTTTGGTTTCACATTCATAGGAAGATTTCTTAGTATCGTTTAGTTGCTGTGTATATGCATACAAACGATTGTAGTTCATCATTGATGTGATTGTGATTATAGCACCTTCTTGTAGCAAGTTCTTGACTTCATCAGTTGGGTTGTAGCTCATCATTGATGTGATTGTTATTATTATGGTTAAAGTGTCCACTAGATCATGACTTGAAGTCAAGAACTTGCTATAAGACAGACACTTAATATATTTAGAGGTTTCAGATCAGAAAATGTAACTGACTTTTGAAATAAATATTGACACAGGTTATGTGCTCAACAGTCAGCATGGAAGCTCTGAGGAATATTAAGTCTAACATCAAAGTCATTCCACATCTAGATGAGAAAAACGAAGGATGTATTGTCGCTAATGTCACACTTGTGGAGGCAGATCAGAAACCAGCACTTGTAAGTACAGAATGGTGTCTTGTTCCTGGGCGGGGAAGATATCCTTCAAAGGTATGTGCTGGTCATACATACTTATTTTGCTTTGAAACTTACAACTTTTAAAGTTTTTTAATTTCCACTGATTTAGCTATCTCCATTGTTTATTTTGCATTATTAGGCTTCGTTCCAGTCAGCCGGGTCGGTTACTTTCAAACATCGAAACATCCAGGGCCTTAATCAGTCTCTCATTGGTTCAGTGACCACTAGCAACTTCTAGAGTCCTGAGGTATACTTGGTTTGCATATGCATCTGATATATCTTATGATATCTGGTTCAGATTGTAGTTTGATAACGTCCATGTATACATTCGTTTTTCTCTCAGGGTGATCTTTTGTTTCAGCTTGACTATGTACACTCATATCTGGACGATGTTAAAAATCCCAGAAACCGTAGCTTCAAAACGAGCTTCGTCAACAGCAGAAAACTTAGCCCAATATTCACTGGGGGACCAGGCTTTGAGGAAGTAGTGCCTCCAATGTTGGTGGATCGACTTGGTCTGCAAGCTAATATAACAGAGGTAAGTAAGTCCCCTATGGTCAACTTGTTTTCTTCTCCCACAAGCACCTTAATAATCCCGGTTTTCGGTGCAGAACTTAACCCGTCAGAGTAAATTCACATATGGACTTGCGTTTGAAGAGATAACAACACGAGATAAAAACGGGCAAATCTCTGCAAATGGGCTGATGTTGTTGCCTAACGGTGGAACCAGTGTTAATGGACCTCCAACAACTCTCAGTGGTACCGGTATTGACCGCATAGCCTTTCTACAAGCCAACATAACCCAAGACAACACCAAGTCTGTGAATGGGGCCATTGTTGGAGAGAAGAATATCTTTCAGGTTTTGTATAAATCCCTCAATGTTGATGTTCTAAACTAGAGCTTTTTTGACACGATTCATAATAAACAAATCGCAGGTGGATCAAGGCTTGGGTATAGGAAGCAATTTCCCGCTCTACAACCGCCATCAGCTAACCTTAACAAGATTCATTCCGCTGAAGAAAGTAGAAGAAGGATCTGGAAATCGACAACCACCAGTTCTAGTCCTACACGGCCATTACGGTGGCTGCATAGGCGATTTTCCAAGCTATGATGTTTTTGTTCTTGGTGGGCCTAACTCTGTTCGAGGCTACACCATGGGAGAGCTCGGTGCAGCTAAACACATTCTCGAGGTAAAATACTAGAGTACAACAAAACTCATACAAAAACATTTTTGATCTTTTCCCTTATAAATTCTGATGGTGTTTATTTGCTGTTACAATTGTATAAGCTTGGTGCTGAGATTAGAATACCTGTGAAGAACACACATGTGTATGCATTTGCTGAGCATGGAAACGATTTGGGAAGCTCACAGGACGTTAAAGGGAATCCGACAGCGGTTTACAGGAGAACGGGACATGGTTCATCCTATTGGACTAAGGATTTTGGAAGAGTGTGATTTTGTTTTTCAAATCACTTGTTAATAATATAACATATCTTGAGAATCATATCATTGAAAAATATTTCGTTAAAGCCGCAAAACAATAACCATATCACAATATATTGAAAATAAAGAGTCGTTCCTCATACAAAAAACAAAACCCCATTGCCCAACTTATTTCTCTACGAACAAAAAAGCAATCTCAATAACACATGAAGCAAAACCATCACTTTGTAAAGATATAATAAGAGCACCATATAACTCAAAAGCCACAACTCGTGTAAAATCGAAAACTTATCTGAGTCTGTTTTCCTGTGCATTTGCGTTTTACTTTTTGGGAACGTTAAGCCTTAGTCTGAAATCTTCCTCCATGAGAGGAAGTCCTTCTCTGAGCTTCACCTTTGGTTCCCAACCCAACACTTCTTTGGCCTTACTAATGTCTGGTTTCCTCTGTCTTGGATCGTCCGGTGTGTTCTCAACCATCTTTATCTCTATGCTCGGGTTAATAAGCTGCGTTTAACAAGATATAAAACACGTATTAAGAACATGAATTCAAACAGAGGATTCTCATATCGTTTAGAAAATCGACTCTAACCTCCTTGACTGTCTCAGCAAGCTCCACCATTGTGAATTCACCTGAGAAACAGAGAAATTCAGACACAAACCTAAATGATGAACTCTGATTGTGTACCCTAGTATAGTGTTTAAGGTAAATATTGGAATGAAAAAGGCAGACCTGGGTTACCGATGTTGATAGGGCCAGTATCATCGCCTTCCATGAGACGGATAAGTCCATCCACCATGTCGGAGACATAACAGAAACTGCGGGTCTGTGTCCCCGGTTTCTGAACTGTCAATGCCTCACCTCGGAGTGCTTGAGCAATGAAGTTGCTCACAACACGTCCATCATCGATGTTCATACGAGGACCATACGTGTTAAAGATTCTAGCAATGCGGATTTCTACAAATAGCGAATTGGCCCAATGAGAATCTTAATAGAATCACGGGATAACGAAAAACTGTTGCTGTGAGTGTGGGGAAATACAAACTCACCAATGCCGTGCTGCCTGTGGTAGTCAAACATCAAGGTCTCAGCTACACGCTTGCCTTCGTCATAGCAACTCCGAACCCCTTTTATAATAACAACCAGGTTAGGTTTACTAAGCTGTAACAACTGAAATGCAAGAGAGATTTCATATGAAACTTACCAATTGGGTTGACATTTCCCCAGTAGCTCTCGGGTTGAGGGTGGATGAGAGGATCTCCATACACTTCCGAGGTTGAGGTAAGTAAAATTCTGTTTATAGAAGGAACAATTGTTAGTTGCAGCGCTGAGCATTTAGAAGAAGAATTTGATTAAAAATTAGTAAGCGGAATATGTCCCGAACCTTGCTCCAACACGCTTGGCAAGACCGAGCATGTTCAGTGTACCAATCACATTGGTCTTGATTGTCTGCAGAAACAGATTAGTTGTCAGAAACTAAGGCTTCTGATCATATCATAACGTATCTCTGCACAAACCTTGACGGGGTTGTACTTATAGAAGATAGGAGAGGCAGGACAAGCAAGATGGTAAATCCGATCAACCTCAATCAGCAAAGGCTCCGTAACATCTATTTCAATCCGAAAACATTAAAGATGACGATGTTGAGTCTCGGTGTACTAAACTATGTATTCCATGATTGACAATAAAATGAGAATCTCGAGAGGATACCATGACGGATAAGCTCAAATCTCGGGTGACCAATCCACTTCTTAAGGTTTTCTTTTGATCCAGTGAAATAGTTATCAGCAACAATCACCTGGAGAATAAAAATCAACATTCGACATTGATCAAAATCGACAACATAAGGCATCTTCGATTGTGTTGAGTGTAGACATATACATATACAGACCTCATTCTTCTCATTCTCCATCAGCTTATCAACCAAATGCGAACCGATGAATCCAGCTCCTCCCGAAATCAAGATCCTCATATTGGACTACAAAGACAAGAATTAAAATTAGAGACAATCAGATCAAAGCAACCTCAAGATCTGATTTAGTTGACAACTCTAGAGCACAATGTAAGCCAGCAAAAAGGGTCAGATCTAAGTGACATAACAAGGATTCGATTTCAAGGATCTTCATTACAATGCTAAAGAGATCAAGTAATTACAATAAGATCCTCATCATTCTCCAAAACCAATCAATGCAGAAGGGTGATGATCGCATCTCAATCTCAAATGGGTAAATCACTAAAATCGAAATTCTCACCTGAAAAAACTTGGAATTGCGAAGAGGAGAAGGTGAAGGTGGAGGCTTTGTGGTGTTCTGTTTCTCACTTGTAGCCGCCATTGCTGAGATCTCAATTCTGGGTTTTTAGAAAGAAAGAAAGAAAACGCATTAAATGGGAGATTGAAGAAATTGATCCCACCAAACACAAAAAAAAAAAACGAAATTTCGGTTTTTTACCTTCGTAATTGGAAAGAGACAAGATTGAAAAAGAGAAACTGTAAACCAAATCTTCTGATCTGATGAGAGAAGAAGAAGAAGAGACAATCTTTTATAGTCCCAGGTGTCTGAACTTCATCTACTAAAAAATATTATAAGAATTTCATAAAATTTCCAAAAGATAATTTAATTTAGGGACGATGATTTAATTAATTAATTTTACTTTTTGAGGTTTAGAAAGAAAAGAGACTTAAAAAACACGAAATGTGGTGGAAAAATAACTAATAATATAAATTGACGTTAGCTACTAATTCACGACAACGTTTGACCTAACACAAATCTGACGTGCTTTTCTTAACATTATGAAGAAATATATAATTTTTTAATATTACCTTTGCTGCTTTTATTTTCCACTTACTAATAATATATTTCAACATTTTTACAGATTCCAGCTAGTTTTCTTTCTTGTCACATTTCTTATCTATCACAAAAGATTGCAATTTTCAAGATAGTTACATGACGGGTGAGGCTGATTGGGATTTGTGACAAGATCGTTTTGTGATTTCAGAAGAGTAAGACTGGTGAGTCATGGTGTTGCTACGCTACGTGCCAACCAATATGGATAATATATTGGGGTAATATATGAATTTTATAATATTTATTGTATTTTAGAACCCCAATTTAATTTGTTGATGTTTTATGTGATTATAGGTAGTAAATATAGAGGAGTTTTAAAAAAATAAAAAATTATGAAATTGAGTTTTTTTAAAATAAAGTTTATTTTCTTAAAATTGATAACATAGCACATTCAATAAAATTTGAAATTTGAAAAATACTTGAAACAAAAACATTTAAAACATAGATTTAGAAATCATAAACGGAAAAGAACGTTCAGTTTTAATCTTGATCATGTCCAAATTTTTGCCAAATATACTTCATCAAATCATTTTTCAACCGTCGATGCATTTGTCTATCACGAACTCGAGTTCGAACACCCAACATATCGGCATTATTTGTAGGCATAGATGTAGAAAACGTGAAATCCACATGTGAACTTCTGTTTCCTTCTCCTAGTTGGAATTCCGATACATCAAACTGAGTGTTAACATCTCGTTCGTCTTCTACTATCATATTGTGGAGTATGATAGATGCTCTCATAATCTTTCCTATTTTTTCCTTATCCCAAAAAAGAGCTGGGTTTTTAACAATGGCAAATCGAGCTTGCAAGACTCCGAAAGCACGCTCGACATCTTTTCGGATAGCTTCTTGACGTTGAGCAAATAAAGATGCTTTTGGACCTTGTGGAAGTGAAATAGATTGGATAAAAGTTGCCCAATTTGGATAAATACCATCTGTGAGATAGTAAGCCAATTCATACTCCCTTCCGTTGACAGAGAAATTCACTTGCGGAGCAAGACCATTTATTATATCATTAAAAACTGGTGAGCGGTCAAGGACATTGAGATCGTTTAAGGTACCTGGAGCTCCAAAAAACGCGTGCCATATCCAAAGATCGTATGAAGCTACAGCTTCTAAAACGATTGTGGGTTTTCCTGATCCACGTGAGAATTGCCCTTTCCAAGCGGTTGGGCAATTCTTCCACTCCCAATGCATACAATCGATGCTTCCAACCATGCCGGGAAATCCGCGTTCCTCTCCAATGACAAGAAGTCGTTGAAGATCCTCCTGTGTGGGCCTCCTTAGATACTCATCTCCGAACAAATATATTATTCCTTCGACGAAATGTTCCAAGCATAAACGAGATGTAGGTGCAGCGAGGCGGAGGTATTCGTCAACTTGATCAGCCGCAGTACCATATGCCATGAGACGAATTGCTGCGGTACACTTTTGAAGTCCGGAGAGACCACGCCTTCCGGTAGCATCTTTCTTTGGTTTGAAGTATCGAACTTCATTGGAGAGTCGATCAACAATAAGCATGAACAAGTGCTTGTTCATTCTAAAACGGCGTCGAAATAAATGAGGTGGGTATGTTGCATCTTCTTTGAAATAATCGTTCCATAAACGCTCGTGTCCACCTTCGCGATCTCTTTCAATAACGTCTCGTTTTTTCCTGGAATTGGTTGCCCTCCGATGATCACCAGAATCATTCAAGAGATTCTCAAACTTTTGATTGAATTTTTGGTCAAAAGTTTCTTCAAAAGATTCATCGATTGATCCGTAGGGATTACTTGAAGAGGATGCCATATTTTGTGTGAAATTTTGATGAATAAATAGAAAGAGAACTTGTTTTTCATTAAAAAGAAGAGGAGAATGGATAATATATTTTAGAGGAGGAGATGGAGAACAAGAGATAGAAGAAGAAAAGCAGAATACAAGAGGAGATAGAAGAAGAGAAGCAGAATAAGAGGAGAAGCAGACTTGTTTACATGATTAGACAAATTATATGACAATATATAGCACATGTGCACTCAAAAAATTGTTTACATTATTTACATTTGAACTCAAATAATAGTTTACACTGTTTACATGTGAACTCATGTCGACCAAAAAAAAAAACATGTGAACTCATATAATTGAGTACATGAAAATACAAAAGTGTCAGGTACAAAGTGACAATACCTGTTATGGATTATAGATATATCAACATACATTAGATGTATAGATAGATACTATACCTTGAGGACAACGGAAGAGCCAAACCAGACATCACCATATACCTTGAGACTTGGGATGGATATGAATCGGCTCAAGAAGTTAGCCACCTGTTTCAAATTTACACTAATAAGTGAGGCTCAAGAGTCATTGAGACAATGTTTAAATACACACAAAGAGACTTATCAAGAGATCAGACTGTGGAAGAATAAATCATTAGTCAAACTTGGTTCCCATTCAAAT
Source organism: Arabis hirsuta (assembly GCA_964056655.1). Taxonomy (NCBI): domain Eukaryota; kingdom Viridiplantae; phylum Streptophyta; class Magnoliopsida; order Brassicales; family Brassicaceae; genus Arabis; species Arabis hirsuta. The sequence goes on from OZ053302.1 coordinate 33,366,815, forward strand.
GTTAAGAAGATCAAGTCAGTAATGACCAAACTGAAACTCAAACTCATCAGATCTTAATCAAGTAATAAGAAAGAAAAACAGAAATGAAAACACTAATTAGACAACATGTCATTTGAAAAACTAATTATCATTAACCGATTCATTCATTTAAAAAACTCAAAGTTCATAGAAGCAGAAATACAAACTTATGCATAGAAAGTAAATACAAATTAGACATACAAATATAAAAACCCTAATTAGACAACATGTCTGAAATGAGCTTGTTCTTTAAAGCCAATTCCATATCAGTAAGTGGTTCTGTTTTCACTAGCAAACTATCTAGCAACTTCTTGTCAGAAAGCTTGTCTTTCATACGTAAATCCTTCTCTTTAATTGCCCACATGTCCTGAAATTCTAACATATCCTTGCTTTCTTGGTCCACAGTGGTTCTGTTGCTCAAACTCCTTTTACATTTTCCCTTGGAAGCCTTAACACCAGGCGGACGACCCAATGGTTCATCATCTTCAAGTCCAACTGGAGGGCAGTTTGAAGACTGTGTAGAAGCCTCCCCAACCTTCTTTCTTTTTGAACTTCCTTCACCACACCATTTCTGGTCGTGTCGTAGCTCTAGCCAAGCATGTTCAAGTGTGAACTTGTTCCTGTAATCATTGAAGAAGAGGTCCAGAGCAAATTTCTTATAGTCTTCGTCACCCCAGCCACTTTTTATGGTAGAATGTGCAGCCTCATAGCAGCCTACGAACTTGCAGACTTGGTCATTGATCTTCTGCCACCTCTGTTTACAGTGATCGTGTGCTCTACTTGGTATACCAGCAAGCTCAAGAATCTTTTTAAGACTTGAGTTAAAATAGGCTGCTATGCGTATCCAAAACGCTGTAGCTCTTTGCTCATTCCCAACTACTGGATCCTTGCTGGTATTCAACCAAGCACTGATGAGCACAATGTCTTCTTTGGGACTCCAATTTATTCTTTTTTTACGGCCCTCACGTTTGGGTTTACCTAGGATTGGATCATCAGTACACTCACTACTAAAGACATGAACATCTGATGATTCAAGGTCTACGATAGGTGAAAACCCATCATACGGATTGGGTTGAAGACAAGGGTTTCCTTGTTGACTATTTAAAAGGTTAATAAATCCTGAAGACTGACTAAATGGTTCATTAGAATCCATCCTAGTTTCTGGTGGTTGTTTAAAAGAAAAAGAATAAGCGAAATGAAAGGCTTTGGACTGTGTTAAGCTACTGATGAAGAGTTTAATATATAAGCTGAGGTTGAAGTGTGTTTTGGTTACTGATTTTAACATTAAAATTTTAATAGTTTTTATTAGTTTTTTAGCAATCAATGAATACAAGTATATGTCTAATCTAATAGCATTGATCACAAAACTCAAGAGGTGCAAGTTTTTCGTGTTTAAGTTTTACATAACAACTTCTGCGTTGTGTTTTAGCAATGAATGACCAACAACTCTCTGTCTAAGCTAACACTAGAAAGCATTCAATAAACAAAGACAACAAACAGTAAGCATTCAATATACCAGCTACACCTAACCTAAACCTAACCAAGTTCTACACCTAACCATTTATCAGTTAAAAGGCTGTAAATGCATTTATCAGTTCTACACCTGTCAATTATTGTTCCTACAGGCAAGTAACAGGTTTCAGGTCATTTCAACAACATCAAACAACAGAAACTCATGCTCAGGAAAAATGGATTTTACCTGGAGGAACATTATCAGGGCCTCCAGTCTGGAAGAACTTGGTGTGGTGGTTCTTCTTCATCTGATCCAACTCAATATTGAGAACTTGATTGAACTGAGACTGTGAGATTTGCCATCCCTACATGCATATTAATAACTGTGAGATTCACTCAAACTATATAATACTACTTTTACATGGTACCTTAATAGATTCAAGTATTACCTGAAAACGATGATGTGATCTGGTGTTCTCTTCACTGAACTTGAGTAAAAGTCGACCAAAAGCTCCCTGTAAAAAGCACAAAATCTCCAATTGAAGAACTTTGACTCCATCGACTTCCTGAATTTTCAGTCTTAGATTGTGAAACTTGCAAAAAAAGAAGATAATATGCGATAGTCCACGCAGGCACCTTTGGGTTTGGAATGATCTCCACGATAGCAACCTGTATCCAAAGATCAAAGACAGAAAAAATTTCATACCAAGCAAGGACCTCAAATCACTGAACATTTATCAAGCAACTACAAATGAAGTCAGATTGGAAAAGCAGAGACAACAATAAGACATTAAAAACTACAGAAGAGGAAGCATACACTTATCAAGCAAGTACTTCAAAAGCACTGAACATTTATCGTTTGTGCTAAATTGGAAAATAGTGATACAAATAGGAGATTAGAAGACAGAGGATGCATACACTGTAGTGGAAGAAGTAACCGTCAGCGAAAACCAAACCCTACCTTAGACGATGATTTATCGGTCTCCTCGCTCACCAAAAACTCAAAATCATCAGCGAAAACCAAACCCTAAACTAGTGGATCCAAACAAAGAATCCCAATACTCAAATTCGAAAAAGACGAAGAAAGTAAACAAATTTAGATTGAGAGATTTGTTTCGGATTGAGAGAGACCGAGAGAGAGAGAGAGAGAGACCGAGAGAGAGAGAGATCGAGAGAGAGCGAGATCGAGAGCGAGATCGAGAGAGAGATCGACAGAGACAAAGATCGATTGATTTTTTTTGCAGGAGAACAAGAGATCTCGAGAAGGAGATGTCGATGAGAACAATGAAAGAGATGTCGATGAGAACAATGAAAACGGTTCAGAATATTTTTCCCTTCCTTTTTTTTTGACCAATCAGAAGCAAGTAAAATCAGTATATTTACTGATAATACAGAGTCTATTTTTAGAGCTGGTAATATAAGTTTAAGCCCATTTTTATTTATTTAAATAGGTTTAATCTATAATAACTCAGTACTTTTGATTATATTAACCACCGGTAATCATGCTCTAATATAATTTGGTAGAGTGAGTATGCCCATCTCGATTCCATTTGTTTTCTATAGTTCCGTCTTAAACTATTTCCAATATATTATTCTATTTTTTACTCCAAATGAAGTAACTCCAAAATAAAATTGGATTTTACTCCTATGTATTACTATATTTCCCATTCCAAAAATAATATTTTAATTATATCTTGTTTTTCTATTTATTATTTAATTACTAATAATATATTTTATTTATAAAATTTACAAATTGACCCCAAATATTTTTTATTTTATAAATTAAAGTCATAACATTATGTTTTATTATTATTAATTCCCACATACATACATAATAACTTTAAATTATTTTTATTTTTAAAAAGTCAAATCTGTAATGACATAAATTAACTTAGACGTACATACACATTTTTATCAAAAAAAACTTACACATAATCACAATTTCACACATTATGATATAATATAATTATTTGTTACAAATTCTTGTGATTTTGACAAATTCGTAAAAATTTAACTAAAAATAATATCAAACAAATAGAAAATCATCACCAAAATAATTATTTACCTCTTAAACTTAATTTATTTAAAATTTGAAATACTATTTTATAAATAAAAAAGTTCAACTCTAAAATTGAGTGGAAAATGATATTACTCCATATTTGGAGGAAAAAATGGAGTTACTCCATTTTGAAGTTGAAAATAAAGTGGGGTTGGAGAAGATTTTACTCCAAATGGAATTTAGAATAAGATATGGAGTGGGGTTGGAGATGCCTAGTGATGGATCTAGACTAGTTAGATTAGCATAGAGAATCGTCTTTGAATTCAAGTTGTGAGAATTTTCTTAGATTGAGAGTTTTATCTCCGAATTCCCAGTAAAACAATTTTCGTTATGCATAGTTAGCGATTCCCTTTCTTTTGAGTCTCTTATGCTGAGCTTTTTTTGTTTCCATGGTTCTCATCCACCTTAGGACTTCAAAATCATCGTCATTGCGTTTTTGTCATGAGAACTTAACTGTTAAAGCTACCGTTACAACGATTAAAAAAATTTCCACATTTTTATTAATTTTGGTGTGAGACCAATTAGATAAGTTAAATTTGTTAATCAATTTGTAAAACTTAAAACATTTTAATTATAGTGATATTTATACTTTTAGCATAAAAAATTGTTGGGTTGTCCCGAATTATCCACAATGTCATTGGTTAAAAGAGCAAAATTATATGGAACGATTATTATTATTATTATTAAAAATAAAAGGGACAATCTCATAAAACATATATATGGGAAGAAAAACATATGAAGGGTCTTCAAGATTGTAATAGACTAAAAGAAAACTAGAAGACGCCAAATAATTATATCCATCAACAAACTCATTTGTCCAATTGAGTAAGACTTACTTTTGGTTAACACCAACTAAACTAGAGTACGAGTTACGTTTTATCAAAGACAAAGCACGTGGTTTCAATCTTACAACCCATAATCGGTTCGTAGTAAACCGGCAACGAAGTGAACATCACGCCGTTCATATACTTTGAAAGCGGAACTGCACGCCGATTTTTTGTCGGATAAAGTAAACAGGCAAGGTGTGTGATATGAAAACAATGTCATTTGAAGCGCATAAAACAGCACGTAGTTCAACGTATGGAACAATAAACACTGCGAAGTGTAGGGGTGTCAAAATGGGTAACCCGACCCAACCCGACCCAAACCCACATGGGTTCGAGGTTTTAGTGGGCGGGTTTGACCCGACCCGTTTATTATATGGGTAGAATTTACATACCCAAACCCATTAATGTGAAACCCGATGGCTTAATGGGTTATATGGGTACCCGTATATAAATTAAATATCATAATAAATTAATTAAAAAAAACAACATCATTTCATATTATTATTAATAAATCCAACAAAAGTTTTTTAACTTTCAAATAACAAGCCAAAATAATTGTGTTCATATTTTAAGATAAATAAAACCATAAAGCCGTAAAACCAGAAAAACCAAAACCATAATAAAACCATAGATTAATTTAAAAAACACTTCAATCTTCGTTGGGTTCATTTGCTTCATTGGATGCATCAGCTTCCTTCTCATCATCATCATCACTTTCATTGTCTACAATTAATTATAAAAATATATCATCAATTTGGATAATATTAATAGATAGTATTACAATCAATAAATATGAATGATAAATTTACCTTTTTCATCACTTGGAAAACCAAATAACCAAGATCTCGTACAAAGTAAAGCTTGGACATGTTTAGGAAGAAGCCGGCTGCGGTATTTGTTTAGAACACGTGAACCAATACTGAAAGATGATTCCGAAGCCACCGTAGTTATAGGAATGCTGAGCACATCAGCTGCCATATGTGCTAGAGCACCAAACCTATGTCTGTTATCTTTCCAATACTGCAAAACACTCATATCAGGATAGTTTCTCATCATTAACTTTGGTTCTTCCCAGTACATTACCAATGGTGACTTCCCCTCGTCCATAGCATCAGGAGCATCATCCAAATCAAACAAGTCCTATATTATAAGAACTCGTACACGTTAGTAACGTGAAGGAAAAATTAATTATTTAAAAATTAATATTTACAAAATTTGAAACTTACATCATCAAAGTCGTGTCTGCCATGTTTAGTGGGATGATGATGAGAAGAAGACGCATCGGTAGACTTCATCGTCTCAGGAAACTTCTTCTTGTATTCTTCAAATAGCATACTCATTTTTCTCTTCAGATTCTCCAACTTCACTTCACTAGTACTTGGATCGAGCTCTTCGTAAAGACTCTTGACGAGCTTCAGTTTCATTCTTGGATCAAAGACAGCACCCATTGCAAGAATAAAACTGTATTGTTCCCAATACTTGTCAAACTTAAGCCGCATTCGACAAGCCATCTCCCTGATGAGGTTATCAGAGTTTCTGTCATTTTCTTTCAGAAGGCGTTCAATCTTCCACACATTCGAAAAATAAAGATTAGACGTAGAATAGCTTGTCCCCGACATCAATGTGGTAATCTTGTAAAATGGCCTCAAAATGTGACATATTTTTGATGCCCTCACCCATTCTTCACTCGACGGGCAACTCTTGTAGTTTTTATCAACCACTTTTAATCTATTAAAAGCACGTTCGTATCTTAGAGCCTTCTGGAGCATCAAAAAAGTTGAATTCCATCTCGTCTGAACGTCCAGCGATAAAACTACTTCATTACCACCTTCTACGCATCCCTTGAATGCAATCCCTCTCGATTTTGAAGCTTTGACATACTTCACACTATCTCTGATCTTGGTTAAAGACCCACTGATAATCTTTAGCCCATCTTGCACAATAAGATTCAGGATATGCGCACAGCATCGAACATGAAAGAATTCACCTCCACATAACAAGTTGTCATCTAGATTAAGCCGCTCCTTTAGTATATCTTGCATAGTGTCATTCGCTGTAGCATTATCCAGAGTAAGGGTGAATATCTTCTCTTCAATTCCCCACTCTTTCAAACATTCATGGATTTTGCTAGCTAAAGCATCACCCGTATGTGGAGGAGGTATGTCACAAAATGACAAGATCTTGCTATTCAAAGTCCACTTTTCATCTACGTAATGGGCTGTCAAAGATATATAACCTTCACCAGAGATTGCTGTCCAACAATCTGAAGTTATACATATCCTGCTCTGAATCTTTTCCAACTCCAACTTCATCTTCTTCTTTTCGTTCTCCCAAGTTTTGACAACGTCTAATGCCGCTGAGTTTCTACTGTAGTTCTTGTAATCTGGATTCAGATAACGAAGAAAACTTCTCATCTCTTCATATTCAACAACAGAAAAAGGAAGATCATGCCGGATTATGACCCTGCTAAACTTCTCCCGAACAACACTCTGATCAATCTTCGTTGTCCTCGTCTTTCCGTCAGCATCAATGATCATATTGGCAACATGCCCAAACTTTGGCTTCTTCATGCACCTTTTATGATGACGCTTCATAGGAGATGTTCCTGTGTTATCCTCAAACACAAGTTTATCACCACAGTAGTTACACTGAACTCGACTCCTACCATCCGGACATACTCCGATGGAAGTAAAATTCTCCCACATGTTTGAAGTCTTTCTCCTTTGTTTACGAGGCCTGTCTTGACCTTCATCACCTTCTGGCATTGTGGTAAAATCCTCGTCATCCTCCATCAATATCTCTTCTTCATCCGCAAACTTTGACTCCCAATCTTCCATGTTATCTAGTCAAAACACAATTTAAAATTATAAACTAGTTTAACTATAATCGCACATAATAATAATAACAAAAAAAATACACGATTAAATATAGGTTTCTGCTTTAATTCTTCAAATACCTAGTTAATCTGTCTAACAGTTTTAACATCCATCATCAAAACATGCATGGGGAATATTATATTTATATAGACGTAGCATGCAAAATATAGTCTAAACAGCAAAGAAAAGTCAACTTGCTAATGAATAAATCAAAGCAACAGACAGAAAATCAGTTGACTCTTGCCCACTACAAACTCTAGAATCAACTTATTTAAATATAGACACAAGAACAAGACACCACATATGTAACTAATTAGTTACTTAACCTAACAAATAACAACACGTTTATACGAGTGAAAAGAGAAAAGACAAATAAAAAGTAATACAAACCAGTGAACGACGAAGGTGCAGCCACGATCAAACTTAGATGACACTTAATGTAAAAAAAAACTATGAGAATGAGATAGAATAGAGGCAAACTAAAGATACGGCTCCTATTTATATAAGTTATATAAAACCCTAAATTTAGTCGATCAAAAAGAAGTCCTAGGTTTTTAGTCGATAAAAAAAAACCTTAATTTTTTAAGCCGATTAAAACTATAATTTTTATATTACTCTAATATATATATTAGTTTTTTTTATTTTTTATGAATAACCCGTGGGTTACCCAGAACCCAAATGGGTTTACCCATTAAACCCATAACCCTAATGGGATAACCCACCAGAACCCATTTATATATATGGGTAAAAATATTCAACCCATACCCGCTAAAATCATGGGCGGGTTTGGGTAACCCATGGGTAATAACCCATTTTGACACCCCTAGCGAAGTGCAAAAACAGAGACCAGAGCAAAAAACATTCCTGACATTAAAGATTCTGAGCAAGGAAGCATTCTTATAAAATATCTCAAGAACAACACTTTTCTCAACCAAACACTTTTCAAAACGTTCTGGTTCTCGCACACAAGAAAAAAAAAAAAAGATGTAGAACGGATCATAACAAGATAGGAATATGAAAAACTTTGATGAAACTATAGAGATCTCAGAGGTGTCAAGTTTTGAAACTGATCACAACATTTCTTGAGACTTTTTGACACAACGGCTTAATTTCTTCTTGAACTCGTCTCTCTTCTCTCGCCATTCTTTCTACACAAGAGAAACACACAAAACTCAAAAGAACTGCTCTTAATTGCAAAAAGGAATATGCAGTGAATCTGATGAGACCTATAATCAATTGAAATATTCACAGCAGCTTCAACGTTTGCTGGAGACTCATCGTTGGAACACAATACTTTCACCTAGAGGCAACAGAATTTATTTCATCTAGAGATCTGTTTAGAGTTTGCAAGTCTGGAAACACTAATAGTGGAATCTACTACTCTGTAGTGAAACACTGAGATATTAAGCAGAGAAAGATTAACAATCTCAAAATCATTTTAACATACCGTATGAACAGGGTCCAGCGTTCGCTTGCAAGCTCATAACCGCTTGGATCATCACCGGGAGGATGAAGAATAGATATGCAAACACGGCCATCAGAATAAACTGCGGGACATAAACAAAACCATTCAAGCAAAGGACTGATAAAAAGATGGAGAAATATGTCTTCAATTCATTTTACTTTCTAGGCAAACCGTTCGAGACAAACTTACCATTAGGATGCCACATATCTCTTAAGTAAACCTTATTGTTGGCCTGTTAGGTTAATTTTGCGGGAAGGTCATAATGGCGTTAGAGAATCCCCCTTCACTACATTAAAAAACTTTTGAAAACCATATGCACAACACAAGAATCTTTGGCAACTATATGTTGAGACAAGGCATAGCAATTTCATTCTCTTCTAAACAGATGGAAATGCAAAGAAAATCTGTTCCAATATAATATATTGATTACATCATTGTTTGAACAAACATAAGGAAGAACATTGTTTCGGACCTCAACAAAAATAGCTCCACTTGGTATGCTTTGATCTTCTTCATTTGTATCTCCGTACCTTTCTTCTTTGTTTCGACAGCAACCATATCCCAACGTGCATGCAAGGTCGATTCACTAAAGCAAAAGCAATAGATGTTACATTCTCTGCCTTGTAAAAGAATAATATATGAATATATCTGATTTTTTCCACTTTTTCCAAAGCCAAAAAGGAGGACAAGGCAGAGAATGTAACATCTATTGCTTTAGTGAATCGAAATACGGTTGTTTCCCAAAATCACTCTAGACAAATCGAAAGCTTTCTGGTCGGAACATTTGGAAAATACAATATGGAATTTTCCACCTTTTTCACAGCATTATCAAACTTTTTCTTCATTCTTTGGAATTAGGTTAGTACCATGGAAAGAGACTTTATTTTTCACATAATCGCAAAAACTATACACATATCCTAAGATGAGTCTCCCGTGAACATATGAAATCTTTTGCGGTGAATTTTGCAGAGCTCTTAGGAAGAGAAGAGACCCATCTAAAGAAAATGGATGGTTTTTGTGATTATGTGAAAACTAAAATTAGAAAAAAAAATCGATAATGCTGTGAATTAAGATGGAGAAGACCATATTTTTTCAAAATATTCCCCAATAGAAACTTTTCAATTTGTCTAGAGAGATTTGGAAGAAAAAAAACATCATGTAGAAAAATCAGATATCTATAATCCTATTCCTATCCTGTTACATATCAAGTGGAGGTTTGAAACCGTATAGTTGGTATTGAAAGACAATTAACAAAGGCAATTACCAAAGTTAGGGTAGAAGGATAGTGGAGGTCCGATAATGGTAACACTCCATTCGAATATATGATATATCGGGGTGGATCCATCAACAGAATGCTTACAAAGATCTGAAACCGAAAAAAAGACAAAATCGAATTGAGAAACAAAAATAATAATATTTTTGATTTTTTTTGCCAAGGAGGGTTTTTTGTGTGTGTGTGTGTGCCTTTGAGTTGTTTTTTAAAAAAGAAGACTAGCTTGCGAGGCCGGCCATGTATGATGATAAAGAGAATCAAAACGATTAGGAAAGAAGCTCAAGAGATTTGAGAAATTAAATTTGAGATTTTTATATTGATTTCGATGGAAACTTCTGATTTCCGAAGATCCTTTTATACTTTTAACCATTCTATTTACTAGGGTTTTGAGACTACTCAACTTCCCGTTATTAAAAGTTCGTAAATGGTAACGCTTGTACCGGTTTTGATTTGGTTTTATTTGTTTTTTGCTTAGTTAAAGAAGTTTGTGAATTAATAAAGCTGCTTATTTGTGTATAGCTACAACTATTATTCAACATAATCACAATAGGAAATTATATCAAATCAAATATTTGAAAATCCAATATCTGCTCCTAATTTATATACATGGATCGGGATCATTCCCATAAATCTGAATTTGCATTGATTTTAAGATTTACATTTTTCTTAACATAAGCCATCGAGAAAACTTTATATTTATAATAAATTGAAATTTTTTGAGAAATATCACTTTTGAAATGATACTTTTCAGAAATGCTATTTTTTTCAAAATATTTGCAAAAATGTCACTTTTTCAAAATTATTTATTTATTAAACTATTTACGTATTGTTTAAATATGTTGTATCAGAGTTTAGTTTTGAGGGTTTAGGGTTTGTTAGAGGTCAAAACATTTTTTAGAATTTAGAATTTGAAGATTTAGACTTTAAAAATTCATAATTAGTGGTATTTTTGCAAATAGACAAACCTATTGTAGCATTTTTGAAAAATTTCACACCAAAAATGGCATTTTTGTAATTGTCCCTAATTAAAGCTAATTTTTTTTACGTATCATAACCACAAATTTCTCATCTTTCTTATTTATTTATTTAATTACTATGCATTCATTAACAAACACATTTATTTTCAAACTAACTTTTTTTTTCACATTCTTACTTCATTCAATAATCTTTCACAATACAAAGGGAAGGAATTAAGCATCCTCGACCACCAATACAACATAATTCAAACTTAATTAAACATAAGATAGATAATTCATCGCGAGTGATAGACAGCGAATCCAAGGCGTGCCTCGAATACGTCAAAAAGATGTTCTCGGCAAAGCCGGAAATCCTCAAAACGGTCACTTTCAGGTGTGACGTTGAAATCGAACTCCTGACTCTGGTACACATCAAGACGAGCCCGGTTGCTTCTTTTGGCCCCGAAAATACGGCTACACAAGAAAACAAATCGGTGAGAAATTCTTAGGGGTTCCCGGGACAACACTTGGGAAAACACTCATTCTCACAGAGAAAGTGAAGATACGACCGCTCTTAATGAGAGGGAAGAGAGATTACAAGATTTGAGAATCTAAAAAATTTTGGACTTCTCAAAAAAGAGAAGCCACAAATTCAAAAACATGTAATTTTTTTGCAAATATGATTTTTGGGAGCTTGGCCCTGGGCCAAAGATAAGGAGTGATTTGGGCCTACACGAATTGGGCTTGGACAGACCCATTTTCACTTCACAAGGGCCCATATCCAACATCAATCCATCACGGTGGATGATTGAGTGGCTTTGGGGCACGAAGTCTCGACTATACTTTTCCGGCGTGCAAAGCGGTGGGGCTTTGCCAGAATAGTCACCTCCGGCTAGAATCATAGAAAACCAATGATGCGCAGAGACTCGGAGATGGATACGATGGGGGAAGCACCGAGAAAGGAGTTGATAATCCTTCGAGAAAGCTCCGGAGAGACCTCCGATCTGGTGCCGTTAGACTTTGGAGGCTCCTGGAGCGACGGTGATACTTCTTGACCTCGGTAGACGGAATTACCGGTACGGAGGCTAGATCCGGCGATATTAGAGGAAGTAAAAGACTCGATTGAGTCTTCACGAGGAGGCGGTAGAGCAATTCAGACATTGGCTTCAGATATATAAGCGGTGGGGGAGGATTTGGAGGCACCGGTGGGTTCGGAGGGTTCGAAGTTGCCGAATGAATCATCGTCCGAAAGTTAGAGAGCCTCCTGCCTCTCAGTGTCAGAGGCGGGGGGATTGGACTCGTGGTTAAACACGGTGAAGTAGAGGAGCAAGCCATGGGGACAGAGGTGGGGGGGGGGGGAAATCTCGTCGGCAAAGTTCGGTTACCGTCAAACACTGAGGACTAGCTCTCAGGCGGAGACGCGGTGAGACGAGGGGCAGATCAGAGACCTTATCCTTGTCTGAGACGATGAACGGCGGCTGCTTCGGTTGTTGAGCATGAGAGGATTATAGCTTTCTATTTATATTTTCAAACTAATTTATTTTGATTATTCTTACTCTAATTGTCAAACACATTAAAATAATCATAAACTTGCCAAAATTAAAATATTTCAAAATCTTAAACTTATCAAAATTTAAATATTTCGAAAATTATAGACTTAAATCGTATCGTTAGATTTGAACAAAAGATTAACATATATTCACAAAATTTTATTAATTTTAAAATAAAATAAATGTTATTTTGATTATCTTTTCAAAATCTATGAGCATGTAAAACATTTTTTCATGTATATTTTTACATATATAATTAGATACATTTAAGATAAATACAATATTCATTTTAATTTTTTTTTTGTGAGCAACTAAAATTTGTATTAGATGTTAACAACAAATCTAACAATATATTTAATAATTTTTGGTAAGTATGTTTCGGTTTTGTATAATTCGAACTTGGTTTAGATAATTTAATATAGAAATTTTGAAATTTATTCGGAATTATATAATTTGTTTCCAGTTTGGATTGATGAATTATGATTTACTAGTTTTAATATTATTTTCCCAAACTCATTACCGAACACATTTAAATACAATTATTTTAAAATCTTATAAACATGTGAACAGAAATAAATTATTTTTCATATTTATTTTTTGAAAACTATAAACATGTAAAAAAAAAGAGAGAAAATTACAAAAATGCCACATTTAAATGATCGGTTTACAAGTGTGTCACACGCTGGTACACCTTTGCAAATCTGCCACTTTAAATTAGGAAAAAGACAAAATTGTCCACCCTCTTTTTTCATATTTTTTTTCTCTTTCCTCTTTTTTCTTTCACTACAAGATATGAGTTTTTCTCACTTCTTTTTTTCTCTCTCTCCATAACAAAAACCAGATCTCTCTCTCTCACTCAAGCTTTTGTTAATAGAGAAAATGGTGGTAACGATATTAAAAAAAAAAACAGAATTAGATCTTAATTTATTCTCTCTCTCTCTCACATATAGATTCAGATATATATTCGAATTTTATCATTTTTTTTGTTGTTGCAAATCTGGGTTGGTTTTATTTGTGTTATAGATCTGAGTTTTTGATTCGATTTTGGTTACGAATCTAAAGTTTTTTTTGTTTGATTTGGCTTACATATTTAAGTTTTTGATTATTTGTGGGTTAGTTTTGTTTTTGATGTTCTTCTCACTAATCTAGGTTTTGAAGTTTTTTTATAAAGGTTTATAAAGTTTTTTTTAAGGGTTTATAAAGTTTTTTAAAAGTTTTGTAAAACTGTTTAAAATGTTTATCATTTTTTTAAACAGTTTATTAGAGTTATATCTATCTGTCTTTAAAAACCGAATCATTAAAATAATAGTTTATAAAGTTTTTAGAAAGATTTATAAAGTTTTTAAAAGGTTTATAAGAGTTTTTTATAAGGTTTATAAGAGTTTTTTACAATGTTTATAAAAGAGGTGTATTGGACTAGGAATTTTATAAGACTTTGGTTTACTTTTAAAATTCCATGTTATTCAACTAAGGGTTTCTAAATGACTTTTTAAATCCCGTGTTATTGAAAATGAAATTTAGAAAAAGTCATTCAAAATCATTTACAATCCCCTATTATTCAATCAAGAATTTTGAAAAATCGTATCAAATCGGCAAACATTAACAATTTTTTAGAGAAAAAATGGTTAATGTGATTTTAAGAGACGTTCCTTATGATTTTAGTTGAAAATATAGCCACAAAAATTCACACCTCAATAGGTGTTATTTGGAGAGAGTTACGAAAGACTTTAGAAAAAAAAACATTCCATTTAAAAATTGCAAAAATTTCTTTTCTTCTTCTTCTTCTTTTTCTCGTCTCTGTCACAGTTCTTCACAAAGACATCTGCTTCTGAGTTTTATCAATTTATGCTGGGCTTGTATTTTCTGAGAATTTATTGGGATCTCATCTCCTTTGATTGATGTATCGATTATTGTTTATTCAAAAAAGTATATTAGATAAATTTTGGAATATGCATATTATATAATTTTGGTCTACTCGTTTAGAAAATACAACTATGATTTAATCAAAACCTTTTATCTATAATGATGTTGTTGAGTTTTGTTGTTTAAAAGACGAGAACATAGACAAAAGTAAAGAGATGGAAAAAGCTGTTGTAAGAGAGTTCTCCTCCTATATTATCTTTCTGATAACCTTTTTTGATATTAGACAGAAACTCCAATATCTTCTGAAATCTCACCATAAAATCTCACTAAATTGCCATAAATTTTTCTATTTTTAATTATAAATATTTTAACAAATCCTCTGAATATCCTTCAAATCTCCTAAAATCTCCAAATTTGAAATCCATCGGATTCTTTAAAATTTCTAGTCCAGTACATCCTCCAAAATGTTCAAAACCTTATAAACTGTTTAAAAATCTTATAAACTGTTTAAAAATCTTATAAACTGTTAAAAAAGATTATAACTTTTTAAAATCTTTATAATGTAAATGAAAACCCTAAATCCCCCCTCCCTCAAATCTATACCCTAAATGCACAATAATTAACCCAAATTCATAAATTACAGTCGTTTGTATTTTTTATCAAAAACGTTTTTGGTTCTTCTTCTCTTTTTTGTGTTTACATGACGGTGAGATCTGATTTTGAGAGAGAGAAGAAAAACAAAATTTATGAGAGAAAAGAAGAATAAAAAATGACAGATTTGGTTTAATGAATTTTTCTTTTTTTTGTGGTAATTTATAATTAAAGGTAATTTGGGAATATACAAGAATAATATTGGTAGTTTTGCAAAAGTTGCAAAAAAATGGCATTTTTGTAAAGTGGCATGGGACATGTGGCATTTTTTAAAATTTTTTTAAAAAATCAAAATATATTTTAAGAATAATTGATATATAACTAAACACGTTTAAAATAAAATAAAAAACATTATTGTATTTTGTTTCGAAAAATATGTGTTAACAATTAAAAATTTGGGACATACATAAAATATATTAAAACTAAAACCATGTGAGCAATACTAAATCAAATATTATGTGATAAAAACCAGCTAATTGATTCAGAATATATATAAAATAAATAAGCAAAGTAATAATTTTTAGTAATTTTTGTTGTTGTTCGGTTATGTTTTGTAAAATTAAATTCTGTCCATGGTAGTTATGTATAAAATTTATGTACCATTCAGATAATTATATAATTCAATTGAAAATCAAATTGATGAATTTTGATTTGGTTCGGTTCGTGCAGTTTTTATATCTATAGGTGCTACACATTCCTAAACAAAATAATCTTACATTCGAATATATACAAACAAGTTTAAAATTTCGTTTGAGTATATTCATTTCACCTCACGCGTTATTATCCTAGTATATATTAATTGAGGAGACACTAATTATATGTGTCAATCGTAAAGGATTTAAAGGCCACATCGGCACATCAATTAAATTAATCAATCAAAACATTACAATTAATTATATATGTCATGATGAAAATCTCTAATTTTTTATTAATTTTATAACATAATTCCATTAATACATTTTTTTACAAAAATAAGTCTGACCAAATGTAATATTTTAGACTTTTAATGATATATTAACAAGTCTTTTGTCGTTATATTTATAACAATATTATGTATTGTATATATATAAAAAATTCTAAAATTGCAACGAATAAGTTATTGGATGAGGAAGCCGTGGTTGAGGAGGTCAAAGCCGACGAAGAGACATCTACTAGTGACGTCTAGTGAGAAGTCTCTATTCTTGCTACATACATACAAACTATATGTTATATCGTGGTGGATTTGTTTTCTTATTCTTTTTCAGATATCGTGGTAGTTATAATGATGAGACCTAAATGATGACATAGAAAAAGTTAACTGAAATTGAAATGAAGGGCGCAATATTTGCCGACGTTTATTATTACAGTGACTGTAAATGATCTCAAGTTAGTAGCTTCACCATGTTGCTATCCATTACATAAGACTAAACCAGGTTTACTTTGTGAGATTAGTTTGTGAACAATGAACATTACACCATGTTAAATATCGAGTTGTCGTGTAAGCTAAAAGAACGAAGCATACAAGCTGGTTTTTGTTTCTACATACATTATAATTTCTAAGTGGAAATGTCATTGCATAGGATTCCCAAAAAATGACATTTTAACGAGAGAATCTTACCTGCGTTTCTTCAACCTAAGTAATCATTACGGTTCTCCAAGGAGTACCAACTAGATGTTACAAAATTGTTATATCGTGATTGTTACACTATATATTATGATGATCCTATATGAAAACAATAAGCTTCCCCTACCTAAAAATATGAGAAGACATGTTATCATCATCAAGCTTCTCCTTCTCATCTTCCTCTTTCGCGGCAAAATCATGACTCAAGAATGCCAAGAAGGTATTCTCATTTCTCGTTTTGTGTGTGTGTGTGTGTGTGTGTGTGTGTGTATGTTTGGTTTGCATGAACTACAACAGAGAGATGATAACTATAATGCGTTCGAATTGAGGGCATGATCTTTGACATTCTTATAGAGTAACCTCTTTCTTTTGCTTGTATCAGTCCATTTCAAGATTGGACCAACAAAGATTAGCACAAAACCGAATTACGAAAGAGTGATGCCACCTTGGGTAAGGAGATTTAATTGCCTTCACACATATATGAACAGAGAGCACAGTCATTAAACCTATCTTATGGAAACAGGCCGAAGAGAAAAAGTGGCATAAGCACCCATCCGGACCTAACCCAACAGGAAATCGCCACCCACCGATCAAACCCTGACTCGATAACAGCACAACTATTGCAACAAAACGAATCTTATGAGTCAATGTCTGATTATTGGACGTAAGCAGTGAAGCAGCCTATAAAATCGAGAATATTTAATGTTACAGATCCAATGTATGTGTGTTGTAAAGCATCTGTATTCTGATAAAACTATATAAATTCGAATGAAAATAAATTACCATAGTAGAGTGGATGGAGATAACAGATATGGGGCTCTTAGTGAAGGGCTAAATGATAGTTTTTTTTAATCTAAATTATTATGTTGCTATTTGCTAACAAAACAGAGCCATGTTAACAGAGCAAAACATCTGAAATGACAAGAAGAGATTGAAGAAATATAAGACTTCATTAAATTACTACTCTATATAATTGATTTTCTAGAGTTTTCACACGTAGAAAAAAAAAACATATTATTTTTTTACTATAAATGCATTATTTTTTTTTTGAGAAATTTCAAAAAATACCACTTTTCAAGTACCACTTTACAAAAATGCCACATTTTTAAAATTTTTACAAAAATGCCATTTTTTCAAAATTATTTTTTCTTTATATTATTTATGTTTGGGTTAATTATGTTCTTTTAGGGTTTAGTTTTGAGTGTTTAGGGGGTTTTAAGTGTCAAAACATTTTTTAGGGTTTAGAATTTTAAGATATAGGCTTTATAAATGTATAATTAGTGGCATTTTTTGTAAATGGACACCTCTAAATGGCATTTTTGCAAATATGCACTCAAAAAGTGGCATTTTTGTAATTGTCCCTTTTTTGTGTTAAACAATTTTCTATTATTTTTAGCCAATACTAATTCAACAAATCAATTAATATGCTTTGAAAAATTCACAACTCTTCATCGTCAATTCATAAAAATTACATAGAATTAAAAATCAATCTTTCAGAACCAAATTTTTTTCTAGAACATTAATCATTAAAAAGCGGAAGAAGTATTTATTATAGGTTTTATATGATCAAATATGGCATCATATTCGAAAGGTTTCTCGTTCTTTCAACGTCGACAATGACTATGTAAGATCTTCAACATATCTTACTACTGTTGACCCCAAAAAACAAAAAAAAAAAATCTTATCACTACAAGAAGAGTGAAATCAGCTTACCTTTGAGAGTCAATTATCCCTTTTTGAATAATCTCAAATCTTCTGCCAATTTACAGAAAATACTGAATTGATTCACCTAAAACAATGCAAAGATGAACATCATAATGTTCGCTAGAACTGGAATTGAGCCATGAAGACTGTGTAACAAAACCCTAATAAAACTCCCAAATTCAGAATACAAATCTCCAAACATAGTTTCAGAAAAAAAAAAAAAAATCTCCAAACATGAGGCCAGACAAGTGAAATTACGGATGAATCGAAAAAGAAGTTAATTACAGTCATCGTCTTCTTCTTTTTTGAACAAATTTATAGTCATAGTTGTACGCATATTATATAATCGAAAACAAAAGTATTTACATACAAAATTTAACTACAATACATGTTAGATCAAATACGCATAGTTGCACCCGTATTATATTTAGAAATCTATAAAATCAGAGGGGTCAAGATAATAACAGATGTATTCCGAAAATAAAATATTGATAATTTTTTTAATATCCAAATTTTTTTTGTTATCTAATTTAATATTTTAACTAATTTACGTTGATCATTTATATCTGATGAAAGATAACGTCCGTTATTTTACTATTTTAATATAAAAAGTTGAAAAAAAATTCCGAAAAGTCTTAGTTTTGTTAAAAAATATTAGATAATTTCAAAAAAATTAGATAGTTTTAAAACAAAATAAGTTAATTTAGATAATTTAATCGAATAATTTTTTTACAACCTAAGTCAATACAGATTCTTGTAAAGGTTCTCTTTAAAGTCACAAAAAGCTTGATTAATGCCCAAAAGTTGGGTGTTATGCATTAAGTACATTAAAGTCCATAAAAATTATTATCGTGAATGAAGTTTTAGTAACTTGACGCATTAATATACATACGGAAGGAAAACTTAGTAATTTCATACCAAAGCGCTTGGGAGAAAAAAAGGAAATTTAACTAATACGTTTTATTTTTAGGTTGAACATACACGATATCTACATACTCGAAGAGTTGCGGATATATCATTACAACGAAAAGCCTCAAACCGTTTCCAGATCAAGATCAGGAAGTAGCATTGTTAGTATTACAAAGAAATAAAAAAATCTATATATAGTCGTTCGTGTATGAATGGCGATACTTCGCAATTTTCTTTGATGCATGATTAATTTTGATCACTTGATGGTTAGTAATATTGTACTTATTAGATTTAACAAACAGATGAGGATGTTAGTTGCTGTTATTTGAGTCAATGTCATTGTATACGTAACGTTAAGAATTGGATGACAGAATTAGAAACCATTCACCATTTCTTCTCCGTATTTGGGTTTACGGATCTCAGTTTTATGATTTCACTATAACACTAAGAGCTTAATATATATATCCATCATTTGATAGAACTCTTCACTATATGATCGTTACGTAGGAATACGTTTGGAGAAAATATTTAGAAGGAAGATTATTAAATAAGGTAATATATTTAATTTTTTTTTGGTCGACAAGGTACTATTATCATATGACATATTAAGATACAAGATAAGAAAGCAACAGATTACAAAGGCATCAAGACACACTAGGGCATGGTAATATGAGCTTAGAAAGCCGTCTTTTATTAACTTAAGCTAAACCATTTCACTTCATCCATAAGATGACTTAAGCTCCCACTTAATTCACTTGACGCTGCAACAACACAAACAATCAAGAATATATGTTACAACATTAGAAAAATTTAGCTAGAAAACAAAAATCAACCATGGTGTTTAGAACAAGTAATTAGCCAAGTAAAAAAGAAAATAAGGAGAATACAAGTTTTGCCATCATAAAAGAAATTCTTACTTGTTGCAGTTTGTGCTTGTGGAGATCGGATAGGGAATGCTAACACCGCACTTTCCAGAAAGACCAGAGGCTAGACTTGGATTGAGACAATAAAAATCCCTTTGCAGCGGATTGTAGGCATAAATACGCTTGGCGGTCCGGTGTGGTTTCACTACAAGAAATCAGCCTGTATTCCGACGGCCAATATTTCCGTCGGAATTTTACGACGGAATACCGACGGATTTCTGATTAAAATCTAGTCCGTCGGTATTCCGTCGCAAAATTCCGACGGAATACCGACGGTCTTTTCTGCTGTCGGTATTCCGTCGGAAATCCGTCGGTACAAACGACGGATTTCCGACGGAAAATAATCTGTCGTAATATTCTGACTACTTTCCGACGGATTACCGACGGAAATTCGATATTTTCGATGTCGGCAAATTTGAGTGGTTACCAGTCGTTAGCGGTGGCCTATGAGATTGGTGGGGTGTTATGTCGGAATTTTGTGACGGATTTCCGACGGAATACCGACGGAAATCCGTTCTATATAACAAATTTCGTGTCTTCGTTCATTCATAACACAATTTTACAATTCAAAAAAATTTGTTAGCGATGAGTTCATATTTTCGGTCTTGGATGGACGAGCCAATGATGGATATGGGCTCGAACTTATTAACATCCGCTTACGCTGCAGGTATATGCGAGTTCATGAATTTACCCAGAAACCAAGATGCAGCAAAAAAAGGTCAGGATATCAAATGTCCATGTTCTAATTGCTGTAACAGAATTAGTGTTGCGGTTCATACTGTTTGGAATCACTTATATAGATATGGATTTAGGCCGGGATATAAGGTTTGGTTTTTACATGGAGAAAGCAATTACGAATATGGTAGTACTAGTAGTAATGCACCTTATTTTCCGGATAGCGTAGAAGAACGTACAACGAAAGTAGATGTTGGGGTAAGTACGGTTGCGATGGTTAACGACGCGTTTAGAGAGAATTTGCAGTCGGGTGGTTATGAGGGTGATAGGGTTGAAGAACCTAATTTAGAAGCTCAAAGGTTTTTTGATATGTTAGACGCATCAAAGCAACCACTGTACAGCGGTTGTAGGGAAGGGCATTCACCGTTATCTTCTGCTAGTAGGATGATGAACATGAAGACCGATTACAATTTGTCCGAAGAATGTGTTGATGCATTCGCCGAGTTTGTGAAAGATGTTTTGCCAGAGGATAATCTTTCTCCAGCATCATACTACGAGGTCCAGAAACTTGTTGCCGGTCTTGGTTTGCCCTACCAGATAATAGATGTGTGCATCGACAACTGCATGCTATACTGGAGGGAAGATGAGAACAGAAAAAAATGTAAATTTTGCCGTAAACCACGGTTCCAAGACACAAGTGGCAGAGTGAAGATTCCTTTCAAACGGATGTGGTATTTACCATTAACAGAGAGGTTGAAGAGGCTGTATCAATCAGAACGCACTGCTAAGGCTATGAGATGGCATGCAGAGCATAATCAAGATGGAGATATTACGCATCCTTCTGACGCAGAAGCGTGGAAACACTTTCAATCGGTATATCCAGATTTCGCATACGAACGCCGAAATGTATACCTCGGCTTATCCACTGATGGTTTCAACCCATTTGGAAAGCATGGAAGAAAATATTCATTGTGGCCGGTCATCGTAACACCTTACAATTTGCCTCCTTCTATGTGCATGCGGCGAGAGTTCCTGTTTCTCTCAGTTCTAGTTCCTGGGCCAGATCATCCAAGACGATCACTCGATATATTCCTCCAACCATTGATCTATGAGTTGCAGATGTTGTGGGAGCATGGTGTTGAGGCATTTGATGTTTCAATCCAGCAGAATTTCAACTTGCGTTCGGTTCTTATGTGGACCATTAGCGATTTTCCGGCGTACGGTATGTTATCTGGATGGACAACGCATGGAAGATTGGCATGTCCTTATTGCCAAGACAATACTTCAGCATTCCAATTGCAGAACGGAAGGAAGACTTCATGGTTTGATTGCCATAGGTGTTTTTTGCCGGCAAATCATCCATATCGTCGGTCTAGAAGACATTTTAGAAAGAATTTTCCAGTGTTTACTGGTCCACCTCCGGAGATAGATGGTCGCAGCATATTGGAACAGTTACGAGATTTTGGTGCAGAGCGAACTCCTGAATGTGGGGGTAATGGCCATCACCCCGTCGACGGCTGTGGGAAATATCACAATTGGCATAAGAAAAGTATTTTTTGGGATTTGCCTTATTGGAAAGATCATCTACTGCGGCATAATCTAGATGTCATGCATGTTGAAAAGAATTTCTTTGACAACATCATGAACACCATTTTAAATGTACCAGGAAAGACAAAAGATAACTGGAAATCTAGATTAGACTTGCCATTGATTTGTTCAAGGGCATCCCTTCATGTTTTGCCTAATGGTAGATTGCCGATGCCTGCGTACCGGTTAGACGCGGGTAAGAAGGAAGTTTTCTTTGAATGGATTAAAAATTTTGTTAAATTTCCGGACGGCTACGCATCTAATCTGCGTAATTGCGTGGATTCGATGGAAGGGAAGTTTATTGGAATGAAGAGTCATGATTGTCATGTTGTGATGCAACGTCTTTTGCCATTTGCATTTTCTAATCTTCTTCCTCAAGACATCCATCAAGTAATTGGAGGTATATTTCATAATTTTCTGTAGTTTATTACTAATATAATGTTACTATATATGTACTAACTTGATTACTTTTCGTTTGTAGGAGTTGGGGCTTTCTTTCGAGATTTATGTTCACGGACACTAACAGCGGACGGGATCCGATCTTTAGAGGCCAACATCCCGGTGCTCCTTTGTAATCTTGAGAAGATATTTCCACCGTCTTTTTTTGATGTTATGGAACATCTTCCTATTCACCTCCCACGAGAAGCAGCATTAGGAGGCCCTGTTCAATACCGATGGATGTACCCGTTCGAGCGTTACATGTTCCACCTGAAGAAAAAGGTAAAAAATTTGAGCAAAGTTGAGGGATCTATTGTCGCACAAAGTCTAAACGAAGAAGTATCACACTTTGCCGAATATTACTTTCCTTCGGATGTCCGGACTAAAGGTAGACGGCCGGCGCGACATGATGATAGAGGTGAGAAAGCAGTGTATCCGGTGGTTGTACCTGAGTTGTTTTCGCAAGTGGGCCGCGTAAGTGGAAAAGGGAAGAAACGCATACTATCACCACAAGAGGTCACACATTTGCATACATATATCCTCAGAAATTGTGACGAACTTGGAGAGTATGAAAGGTACACCATTTCTCATACTAAATTTGTGCAATTATTTGTCTTCATCTAATAAAGATTGTTATGTTACAGGATATACATGTCCCTAGCACAAACTTACCATGCTGATAAGACAGATTCCGAACTTGCTGTATTAAAAGATGAAGAATTCCCGGAGTGGTTGAAATTTTTTGTACGTTAAATATAACTCCTCACTCTTATTTTATAAGTTTTTCACGTTCATATGTTATTGATTGCTTACTTATATTGTTTTTAGGTTTCCGAAGGTTTAGCAAGTGGTCAAACCCTCCCGACATGGTTAGTGGAGTTTTCTCATGCTTTACGCAGTACCGCGACTTCATATCCGAGATTTTGCACTAGGGGATATTCGTTCAGAATTCGTGACGAAGGACGTCAAAGGCCAACTTCGGACAATGGTATTTCGGCGCAATCAGGTGATACCATGTACTATGGCCATTTAAAAGAAATCTTGGAAATCCACTATCCAGGAATGTTGGACTTGAGGTGCATTGTGTTTATGTGCGATTGGTATGATCCATCCAATGGTAGTGGGGTTCGAATTGACCGTCTTGGTGTTATTTCGATAAATTCAAGCCGGAAATTACATCATTACGATCTGGTTTCGGCAATTTGCGGTATGTTTTCTTTTCCTATTTTGTAATTTAGATTTTTATTTTCATTAAAATTGTCAATACTAATATGGGTACGTTTTTTTTTTGCAGCAAGAATTTACTTGGGACCCACAGTTGACTTCCCGGGTCCGACGGGAGTTCTACAAAAAAGCTTCCCGGAAATATTCGTTGAAGATAAACGAATGGAAGGACTTGTGGTACAAAGAGGGAAAGGTGCCGCGCAGATTGCAAGATAACCCCACATTATGGGGTGGACTACTTGCCCATTGGGAGCGGGAGGAGACAAAAGTAAGCTCCGGAAAGAACTCGTCTAACCGGAAGAGCGACCGGAAGGGGAAGGGACCGGCGACCCATAACCTCGGTGCGACGAGCAAAGCATCACGTGTTCAGAAGCTGGTACGTAATTTTATAAATTTTACAAAAATTTATATTTCTAACACTTCTCATATTTCTTTCATTATATATGCCAACAGATGGAGAGGACCGGTGTGCGTCCGTCACATCTTGACTTGGTCAAAGATGCGCACACCAACAGAAAGACGGGGGAAATTCAAGATCCCATTGCTCGTGAAATCGTGGAGAGCGTGGAGAGGCTGGGTGAGGAGTACCTCCAATCCCAACCGATCGTCGAAGGAACTCCCCCGGCCACGGAAGTTCCTCTGGAGATGATCAACGAGTTTACCTATCAGGTTAGTAACACTGTCAATTTTAATTAAATTTTAAATAAATTTAAATATAAACAACTTACAACATTTATTGATTGATTTTTTTTCATAGGTTGCGCCTAAACACAGAGGTCGTGTGTTTGGCCTCCCGGAAGACAGTTCTGCCACGTCCGTCAACTCTTACCGCATTCATGCAGATAGTGCGTTGAGGGCACAGAATGCTGAGCTTCTCGAGCGGGTGACCGGGTTGGAGTCCCAACGCGCACAAGATGAAGCTCGCTACGCGGAACAGCAGACGCTCTTGCAGGAACAAGTGGAACGCGTTCGGGCAATGGAAGATCAGGTGGGACGAATCCGGGATATGGAAGAGCAGATGGCACGAATGCGGGAGATGGAAGAACGGATGAACGAGTTCTTCCGTAACCGATAGATAATATGTAATATTTTAATTTTCTTAAAAATATTGAAACTTAGTTTTAAATGTTGTTTTTTTATTTTTATTTTTATTTTAATCTAATTTTTAATTATATTTAATTTAATTTTAATTTAATTTCTTTAAATTTAATTAAATTAAATTTTTTTTAATAAATAAATTATCCGTCGGAAATCCGTCGGTATTTTTGCCGTCGGAAATCCGTCGGTACGTGCACCGTCGGAAATCCGTCGGTATTTTCTCTGTCGGAAATCCGTCGGTTTTTTTGTCTGTCGGAAATCCGTCGGTATTTGACATACTGACGGATTTCCGACGGAATTCTGACGAATTACGGTTATTTTTTTTTCGTCGAAAATCCGTCACTATTTCCGACGGTTTTCCGACGGAATTTTATTTCCGACGAGATAGAACCGACCGGTTAAAACCGTCGGAAATCCGTCGGAATAAGCGATATTCCGACGGATTTCCGACGGTTTTGATCGTCGGAAAGCCGCCTGTTTTCTTGTAGTGTTTGAGCCATACTGTTCAACTTTGTGACTCCTTCACAACATGGATCCAGTACTGCCACACCGTTCGTTAGGTAGTTGGCACATGGAGCCAAACTACTTGCTACTGTGCCACATGAGATTTCTGCATCTACTGATGCAACTATGCACACCGTCAAAACAAGGCACGTGAGAACCTTAGAGGCAAAGCCATTGTGTTTGCATTGTTTTGGGTGATTACGTGATTACAAATTTTGGAGGTTGTGTTGAGTTATAAATCAGAGCTTACGGTGGTTCAAGCGAACCCAACGAAGAAGAAGAACAATTAGGTTACACGTGGCTTTTATTTTATTTTATTTTTTAGTTAAAAATTGAAAATTTAGTGTTTAATTTATATTTAAAGAAAAGAGATATATGGCATAATGAACACAATGTGGGAATTTTATGATATGCTTTACATATATATGGCGTATTTCTCGTATGGTCTACGACTCTACATAATGATGGGTTTAGTTGTGTTTATACATATCTTAATTTATTTAATAATTTAAAATATGATATTTGGAATTATTTAGGATTATACAATTAAATATATATATATATATATATATTATGTATAAATTTATAAACGCTTCCAACGCATATCCGCTTTCTAAATTTTTCAAAAAATCGCTACCGCGTTTCCAAACGCTTCGTTTCCAGTACCCGTTTCTGATTCCATGCAACATAGCTCTTTATGTTATCATTATAAAAATAGCTATTATGAGATTTTACAGTTTAACTTTTGGTCATCCTTTATATATTTAAAAAAAAAACATTGGAAAACAATTTTGATGATGTGTTACTTTCACATTTTTTTTAATTTTTAATTTTTTTTTTATTTAGTTTCTTTGTATCTATTACCATACACATTTATTTTCAAATATTATTTATTTTAAATATTATGACTCAACCTGAAAAACACATTTGACTATTTCTAAATTTGCCAACAACAATTATTTCAAAAATTACTGTATTATATCTTATCATTAAATCTGAAAAATTGAATTTTCTAACATTTATGAAATTGGTAAACATTTTTTTTAATGCCAGCGTAATATATTATTTTGGGAATTAGTTAAAAATTAAAATTTGAAATTGACATATATATATATATATATATAATTCAAAATACGGAAAATCAAATGGCTGCATGATAAAAATTACCCAATCAATTAAAAAAATTGAATAAAATACATTAACAAAGTAATAATTTTTAGTAATTGTCGATTAATTCAATCATTTCAGTTCAATTTTGTATAGATTTTGGTAATTTAGTATAATATTTTATGTATGCATTTAGACTATTACAAATTTGGATACACTCAAACATCTTGGATTTATTTTAATAAATTTATTTTAATAAATTTGGCCACAATTAACTAAAAAACTCTGCAATAACTATAATTGATTGTTTTAATTAAAACTATACTACTAATATTCATTTTAAATATTTCATTCTGCATACCGTAGAAAAAACATCAATCATAATTTTAATCCTAAATAAATTTTTTGTTTTGAAAAAGCTAAATAAACTATATTACAAACATTATTTACCGTTGCAAAGCACCATACCTAACCTAGTTTGTTATAAAAGTCTCTAAAAAATCATAATTTTTATGATGTAAATATAAACGTTTATCTTTTTATAAAGTTTTAAACTTTTGCCAAGCCCTAGAATTAGTATTTGGATTCTCTTTTTTGAGCATCAATAAAATTTCTTAAATGTAAATAAATATTATAAACTAAAACTATTTTCCGGTTCTTCAACAAAAGATTAATGATTTAAGATATATTTGATTTCTTTGAATAAAATGATTTTTATTTTATTGTATTTGTTGTTGTATCTGTGAAATTTTGTAATTTTGCTTCATAGAAGAATTTTGGTTAGTAATTAAGTTTTGTTTTTTTTAATTTATTAATCAAATTATCCTATATTTTTTTCTGTTTAGTTTAACTTTCAAGTTATATATTTTTTTCTTTGTAACTTTTCTTGGAATCTAGCTTCATTCGTGAAGCTAAAAATTTTCTTTTTTTCCGATTAAACATTTTGTTTCTCTTTTTTAAATAAAAGAAACCACTCACTTTAGTTTACATGTTTTTTTCGTACATGTTTTTTTTAATTATGTGTCTATTAGCCTATGTATAAAATGATTATCTCAAAATAAGCACTTTATACGTTAAATCTGTTTTTTTAAATGGGAGTTTTTCTAAACGCAGATATTTGGGGTCTTCAATTCGTTCAATTCATACGAAGCAAATTTTTTTTTAGTTGGCAATTAAATTGTTAATATTTTAAAGACTAAAACGATTGGGTTTGAGTTTAGGATTACTTGTAATAATCATTAAGTGATGTATATTAACCAAATATTTTCATTGGTCTTAGGTGTCAAATTCTTGTAACACAAAATGGCTGAGGTGTCAACACATGAAGAGACTTTTGTGTTATTATAGTATTGATTTAGCAGTTTTAAATATTTTGTTTATTAAAAAAAAGATTTTGTAATAGTTATCACATTTTGAGTGTGAATAGTAATATTATCGCTTTGTATTGACAAAACTAAAACGAAGAAAATTCTTTGGTGGATATGTAAAAACAGATAGGGATAAAATTCGTAACTTAGTATCTTCATTACTTAGTTAAAAGTATTTTTTTTGTTCATCTTGGTTTAGTACATAATTAGTCTTATAAACTATTACTATATTATGAGTGGAACAACGAAAAGGAAAGAGATAATTATGTTTTTTTTTTTTCTTCGTTCGTCTACATACACTTCTGCTCTCACCCCCACACTGCTCTTTATATAGGCAACACAAACCGACTCTTATGTGTCGGTTTATAAAATATATATTATAATATTAATAGATATTTATATTTTTATAATACTCCTCCTTAAATATCTATTTATGTTTTAATGTTTTTATACTGCCTCGTTAAAAACTTTATCATGGAAAAATCCAGTGGGACAAAAACCATGACAAGGAAAAAAGAGTGCAGTCTCCCCCTGGAAAAATATATATATATAATCTTTTCTTTAGAGGTCTCGTAGATAGTGCATTCCGATACTCTGAACATGTTTCCGGAATGTTGTAGTCGGAAGCGCCTTTGTGAATAAATCTGCTACGTTGTCACTTGAACGAATATATTGAACATCAATCTCCTTCTTCTCTTCGAGTTCCCGAGTGTAGGAGAAAAATCTTGGAGGAATATGTTTCGTCCTATCACTCTTGATGTAGCCTTCTTTGATTTGGACAACACATGCAGAATTATCTTCAAATACAGTGATCGGCTCTTTGTTGGTGGTTATTCCGCTTGCTTCTTGAATATGTTGAGTCATTGATCTGAGCCATACACACTCTCTGCATGCTTCATGAAGTGCAATGATTTCGGCATGATTTGAAGAAGTAGCAACCAAAGTCTGTTTTTGAGACCGCCATGAGATTGCAGTTCCACCAATTGTAAAAACATACCCAGTTTGCGAACGAGCTTTATGCGGATCAGATAAATAACCTGCATCTGCAAAACCAACAAGACCAACCTCGGGGTTTCTTGAATAAAATAATCCAAAATCAATCGTACCTTGGAGGTAACAGAATATGTGTTTTATTCCGTTCTAATGTCTACGAGTAGGAGATGAACTGTATCTTGCAAGTAGATTAGTAGCAAAAGCTATATCTGGTCGAGTACAATTAGCAAGATACATAACTCCACCAATAGCGCTCATATAAGGTACTTCTGGACCTAATATTTTCTCGTCATTTTCACAAGGTCGAAATGGATCCTTGAAAACATCAAGCGATCTATTAACCATTGGAGTACTCAAAGGAGTCGCTTTATCCATATTAAAGCGTTTTAACACTCTTTTGGTGTAATTTGATTGATGCACAAAAATTCTATTTTTGAGATGTTCAATTTGAAGCCCTAGACAAAATTTTGTCTTTCCAAGGTCTTTCATTTCAAACTCCTCTTTCATATGAGTTCTTGCATCATCAATTTCCTTTTGAGTTCCAATTATGTTTAGGTCATCTACGTATACTGCAATGATTACAAATCCTGATGAGGATTTCTTAATAAACACGCAAGGGCATATCGCATTGTTAATGTATCATTTACTTAACAAATATTCACTTAAGCGATTATACCACATGCGTCCGGATTGCTTTAATCCATACAGTGATCGTTGTAATTTGACTGAACATATTTCCTTAGATGATGCTTCATGCACTTTCAATCCTTCTGGGATCTTTAATCCTTCTGGGATTTTCATGTATATATCAGTATCAAGTGATCCATAAAGATATGCAGTCACAACATCCATTAGGTCCATTTCTAAATTCATAGATGCCGCCAAGCTCATTAAGTACCTAAATGTGATTGCATCCATAACCGGAGAATATGTCTCTTCATAATCAATTCCCGGTCTTTGAGAAAAACCTTGTGCCACAAGTCGGGCTTTATATCTTGTGACTTCGTTCTTCTCATTCCTTTTTCGCACAAAGACCCACTTATATCCGACTGGGATTACAACTTTTGGTGTAAGGACTATAGGTCCAAAAACATCTCTTTTATTAAGAGAGTCTAATTCATTTCTCATGGCCATTTGCCATTTTTTCCAATCAAATCTTTCGTGGCATTCTGATATAGACTTTGGGTCTGGATCATCTTGATCAATTTCTTTAGATACAGAGAAAGAGAATATTCCATTAGTATCATCGATTTCATCTCTAACCCATATTTTCCCATTTTGAGCATAATTAATGGAAATCTCATATGTTTCTGTATCATGTTCATTTTCTTCCTCTGGTTCTTCCGGAACCCTTTCATACATATCTTCTGGATATTTTTCTTTATATGGTTCCTCTAGAACCTTCTCATTTTGTTCTCCCACTTTCTTTTTCTTTCGAGGATTTTTATCCTTTGAGCCCATCGGCCTCCCCCTCTTTAATTGAACCTTAGGTTCATTCGTTTTGTTTCCATCGATTTGTTCTTCTGGAACATTAATTCTTGATGGAACATTTGCAGCGGGTATATATGATTTTGTCACCCTTTTTGTATTTGTGAACGCATCAGGTAACTGATTTGCCAAATTTTGCAAGTGTACAATTTTCTGAACTTCCAACTCGCGTTGTTTTGTAGGGGGATCAAGATGTACTAAAGATGGTGCACACCAAGTAATATCTTTTGGAATTCCTTTAATTCCTCCCCCTAACACCGGAAATTCATCTTCCTTAAAATGGCAATCGGCAAAACGTGCCGTAAACATATCACCAGTTTTTGGTTCAAGATATCGAATTATACTTGGTGACGTATACCCGACATATATCCCAAGTCTCCTTTGAGGTCCCATTTTTGTTCTTTGTGGCGGAGCTATAGGGACATAAACCGCACATCCAAAAACACGAAGATGGGATATATTGGGTTCTTGGCCAGATGTTAACTGTAATGGGGAATATTTATTATATGCACTTGGTTTAATCTGGACCAATGCCGCAGCATGCAATATAGCATGTCCCCATACATGAATTGGGAGATTTGTTCTCAAGATTAACGGCCTTGTAATGAGTTGCAACCGTTTAATTAAACTTTCAGCCATGCCATTTTGTGTATGAACATGGGGAACTGGGTGTTCAACATCAATCCCCATTGCCATACAATAATTATTAAAAGCTTGTGAAGTGAATTCACCAGCGTTATCAAGCCTAACTTTCTTTATGGCATAATCAGGAAATTGTGCTCTTAATCTGATTATTTGGGTAATGAATTTTGTGAAAGTCGTATTCCGTGTTGTCAACAGACACACGTGTGACCATCTACTCGATGCATCAATTAATAGCATAAAATAGCGGAACGGCCCGCGTGGTGGATGTATAGGTCCACATATATCGCCATGTATTCTCTCTAAGAATACTGGATTTTCATTCCCAACTTTAGCTGGTGATGGCCGAGTTATTAGTTTTCCTTTAGAACATGCGGAACATGAAAAATCTCTAGATAGAAAAATCTTTTGGTTTTTCAATGGATATCTTTGTGCAATATAATCCAGAAGACATCATTGGTAATTTTTCCAATATATGATTCTTTTCTGACGTAATGCAAAGATATTCAATGCCATTCTTATTCTTAGTCTCGATATGATATCCATTTTTCCGGATATCTTTGAAACTTAATAAATTTTTGTATGAACTAGGGGAATATAATGCATCATTTATCTCAAACTTTGTTCCCCATGGCATTGAAAACCTGGCTTTTCCTGAGCCCATAATAATATTTGCATTACCAGATACAGTACTCACGCTTCCGGCGGAGTCTCTTAAATTAAGAACGGAGAAATACTTTTTATCTCTAAGTATTGTGTGCGTTGTCGCACTATCTGCCAGACATGTATCTCCGTCCATAATCTCAAGTTCTGACATTGTCTGGTATAACAATATTAATCAGAGATGCATTAATAAAAAGAAACGAAATGTTATGTAACATGAGGTTATAAAATTATTTTAAAAATATTTTACAAAAACTATTTTACAAAATTATTTCAAAAATATTTTACAAACTTATTTTAACAAAATAGTATAAAACCTATTTTACAAAATTATTTTTCAAAACTATTTTAACATCATACTGCAAAATAAAACCATATAATACAAAATGTTTAAAACTAAAAGCATATTATACAAAGTACATAAAAATACTAGCATCATGTCTTATAGATTTAGTTATCATTTCTTTCTGTTGATACTTCAGGATCAACAAGAAAATCAGCAACATCGAAATGAGCATCATCATTGAGACCGTTAAAGGAAGGTCCAGCTTCATCAGTGATGAAATTTGTTTCGACATTCGTCTGCTTTGCCTTTTGTGACTCTTGATACAGATCGGCCAAATGTTTTGGCACACGACATGTTCGTGCCCAATGGCCTTTCATGCCACATCTGTAACAAGCACTCTCTGTTTTTCTTTTATTTATGCGGCCAACAACATTTTCCTGAGAATTTTGGTTGACTTTCAATGTGCCGGAGTTATCTGACTGGAATCCTCTTCCTTGTCCTCGGCTTCGTCCACCACTTCTGCCACGTCCGCGTCCACGGCCTCTACCGCGACCACGCCATCGTCCTCGAAAATTATTTGTATTGGATGCTACAACATTCGCTTCTGGGAATGGAGCCGATCCAGTTGGACGAGATTCATGATTCATTATAACAATTTCATTATTTTGTTCAGCAACAAGAAGAACTTGCATTAAATCCGAGTATCGGGTAAATTTCCTTGCCCGATATTGTTGCTGGAGGACTACGTTTCCTGGATGAAATGTTTGGAGAGTTTTCTCGATCATATCAAAATCACTTATACTTTCTCCACATAACATCATCCTCGAAGTAATTCCGAACAAAGCGGAATTATATTCGCTTACACTTTTGTAATCCTCAAACCGCAGATTCAGCCACTCATGTCTTGCCTTTGGTAAGATCACATATTTCTGGTGATCAAACTTATCTTTGAGTGACAGCCAAAGATCTGTGGGATTATCTTTCATAATATATTCATCTTTTAACGTATCATGAATATGGTGGCGGAGGAATATCATGGCCTTTGCCTTTTCCTCATCGGACGTGACCTTCCATTTATCAATGGTGTCAAGAAGTCCACTTGCTTTTAGATGCATCTTTGCACCTACTGCCCATGTCAAATAATTTTTCCCAGATAAATCAAGGGCATCGATCTCAAATTTTGCCAAGTTTGACATGATAACTATATAACAAAATTTTAAATATCATATTAAAATTCAATTTTAAATAATTATGATAAAATAGGTGCAATAATAATAATAACAACATAATAAAAAAAATAAAAACAAAAAAAACAGGAGGTAAAGCCTTCCATATAAATGATAAATAAATAACAGAACATAAATAAATAACAGAAAATAAATAACGGTAAGAAAATAATAATAAAAAATAATATGCATAATTCTCAACATAATCAAGGAGGCAGAGCCTACCATAGGATTATGGAGACATAAAATTTTAATTGATCAAGGAGGCAGCGCCTACCATAATAATGATCAATTTTGAAAAGACATAGCCTATTATATGCCTTTTTCACTGATAGTGCGGAGGCAGAGCCTACCATAATATTATGAGGAGGAGGCAGAGCCTACCACTCCATAAATAATAAATAAATTAAAAAGTAAATTGAATAACACAAAAATTAAAATCTTACCCCTTTGGTATGACAGAGGATATGATTTAACGGTATGGATATAGAGTCGTTCGTGCTGATAACGTGTTATAAACTATTACTATATTATGAGTGGAACAACGAAAAGGAGAGAGATAATTATGTTTTTTTTTTTCTTCGTTCGTCTACATACACCTCTGCTCTCACCCCCACACTGCTCTTTATGTAGGCAACACAAACCGACTCTTATGTGTCGGTTTATAAAATATATATTATAATATTAATAGATATTTATATTTTTATAATAATTAGTTAATTTTCAGCTATTAGTCGTACAACCTGAATTGATACCGTCCAATTTTAATGCAATGTGTAACTGAGAGACACGTGTATCCAACATCAAACATCAAACATCAAACATCAGAACTCTCCCAACTATCCCCATTACATTCTGCAATTCCATTGGACCACCTTTTTTTTGCCATTAATTAAACAATGGCCATTTTGAAACCTAAAAACTATGGCCTGAATGTTTGTATAGTTTTTAGATTTTAGATTTTAGTTTTTAGATTTTGGCTTTTAGATTTGAATTTTTGATTTTTGATTTTTGATTTTGCTATAGATTTTGGTTTTCCTAAAAACTTAATTGGTGAATTATTCAGTTTTTGGTTTTGTCTATAATTTGGATTTAACCTTATAAGTTATTTTTTCAATAAGTTTAAAATTATTAAAATAATAAGTCACAACGTAATACAAAAATTGAAAAATGCACAAAGCTTTATTTCATAATATTTAGAAACAAAAAATTATGAAATCAAAAATAAACAAATAGTTAACTTCAATAAATGTTTTTATTAATATGATTATCATTTTAGTTCTTCAAAAACAAAAAAAGAATTATTATTTTCGCAGTCTTTTATTATAGTAGATTTTAGATACCAAAATTATTTCTTATTTTTATTAACTGAAATGATTTCAAGTAGTTGTTATGTTTCAGTTTTTTTTGCATTTTGTTTCATTAAAAAATAGCAATATTTGCAGTAAACAAAAAAAAATAGTACATATAGAAAAAAGAAACTATCGACAACTATCTATCAAAAACCAAGGAAACATGAATTTTGGTTTTTGTTTAGAATTGGGTAGTTTTTTTCAAAAACTAGTTTCTCTAAATTATAGGGAATCTATTTCTTTAAATTCTTGATTGGACAAAAAAGTGGTTTTACAAAATCAAAAACCAAAAACTATTTCAAAAACTACAAACAATCAAAGCCTTAGTCTTCTTCACGGTCTCTCAAAAACTGGAAGAGTTTTTATACATCAATGCAATTTCCGGTCATGCAGTAAATCAAAATTATTCTTCTTCACGGTCTCTCATAACATAATTTATTAATTGTTGATGATCTTGAAGAATAGAGATTTTACATATTTTAAAATAATATTTTCAAAAGATAAATTTTCTCTAATCAGAGCCTTTGATGATCCATAGTCACTTGAAAACAAAGTCTAACTGTTGATAATAATTTTGGAGGAGGTGTTAAATTCCGTTATAGTAGGCGGTAAACGTTTTTGAACGGGTTGAACCAATTCCTATTCTTATAAAACAGAAGTTAGAGAGAATCCTAAAATTACTCTCACGATAACACATCAGCTTTTTTAATAGGTGTCAATTTATCAGTTTTTTCGGGTTTTCAAGTTTTTATTCATCTAATTAATCTAATTAAATTTGTACAATAAACCTCAAAATAAAACTTCTATCTTCTTCACCGTAACTTCCCTCATCCACGATCTCCATTTTCTTTCTACAATGAGAAACTACAATTTCATTGTTTATATATACTTTCAAAATCGCTTAAACAGAAAAAGTATTCATCTCTGTTTTCACTGTTACAAAAAAAAAAAGTTATTACTCACAAAACCCAAATTACAATTCGTTGTTAATTTTGGATTGATGTTTTTCAGTGGATGACCTTACCTTTACCGACACTTCTGTGGCGTTCTGGATGATGCGAACTCAGTTTCCTTGTATCGAACAGGTTCGGTTCGATTCGACCAGTCTCTTAATTGAATATGAATTTGCACTTTGATGATTTCTTATAGCTGTATTTTCATTTGCCTATCTCAGGCTTCGGTCCTGCTATTCATATTACAGTCGAAATTATATTGTAGCGTCAATGATTGAACACAAATGGATAGAAAATTGGAGTTATGGTTTCTTCTTTACAACAAGTAGAGTAAAACATGTTTTCTCTTTCTGCATATGTGATTTTAGTTTTTCAGAAATGAAACATTTGGCAGTAATGAAATTATAAATCTCTGTTATTGTGTCTTTAAGGGTTTTTTTTTCTGGTCAGTTTTAGAACCCGCAAAACCATGTCATTTGCACTTTTGTATTGTAGTTTCTCATCTTTGGTGCTATTGATGTTGGTATCTTTACTTGTGGATTGTTCGTATTATGGTTGTATCAAAATTTTCCATTCCTTTTTATAATCAAATTCAATTTGGTGCAGTTTTTACAAAGGAGAAAAAGTTGTTCGTGTTTACAAACTCAACACTGGACAAGATGATCATGAGATGATTTTTTTGAATGACTGCAACTTCATTGTTTATATATATAATTTCCAACTGATGCAGATAGTAAGTAACCTTCCTCAAATCTTCCTTTGTTTCATAGGTTATTATTTAGTTTTTCAATGGGAATACGAATTTAGCAATGATTAATGCTTCAATTATCTGTTTTTCGCAGGGGAATAACAACCATTTTTTTTTTTCATGACATTGAAAGGGGAAGAGACGTAGACCAAAACTGAAGGCAGATTAAGTAATAAAACAAAGCAAGACATGAAGACACAATTTTAGACATCCATGTAATAAACAAAATGTAATAATACTATTAACTCTTACAATCTACAAAGCCATGGAGTACATAGAAACGGCAACATTAATTATCATTACAGTAACTCATTAACATGGCAAACAATTTTGAATTCACTATTGCTTTTGTTTTCTTTAATACTTTTAAGTTTGATCACATGATTCGATTGTATCCGTGCATATGCACGGACCATAATTCTAGTCTACTATATAAAAGAAGAAGGGTTCTCTCCGGCCTTCGACACGTCAGCACAAGAAGAAGGACACGTGCCATTTTAAAATTCCAATCGTCGATTTTTTTCTGTTCAACAATGGTTCATCAAATACAAATCTCTTAAATTGTATCACGTTCCAAAGCCGACGTTTTCTCCCACGATAAGGGATCCGTAACTAGTAGCCAACCTAACGTCGCTTTGGCTTACAACTGAAATCTTCAGAGGATTCGTTTCATCTTTTCTTTCCCCAGCCTTTTTAATACTGAAAAACGGGCCCTCAATGCGACAGGAGAACAAAGAGAGTTCGGAGCAATTTTCATCTTAAAGCTTCTTCGAAATTAGCTTCATCGCAATCCTTTTCCAACGAGTTTGCCTTAGATGTTGTTGCTGCACTGTAAGCCCGCTTCTCTCTCGCTTATGAATTCCTTGGAAAAGATCTTCAACTTAACAATCATGCTTGTTTAATGCCAAAATTAGAACTTCTCAAATATGTACTATACGTTTGATTATGAGGTTTAAATTGTTGTTGTTCTGAGGTATAACTATATGATGTTGGATGAACAAGCTTGTGTCCGATCTCCCAGGATTTCGCTCAAAAGCTTAGATTTTACTGGTTGAAAAATATTTTGTGTACTCTCACTCTCTCAGCAACTTTGTAGTGACTCAATTCACAAATTTGCAATCTTTTTGCGGATTTTCTCACCACTTTTTATGTTTTGGGTTGAATTTGATCGGCATTGACATTGATGTATCTTTGTTTCGATACGGATAAATTGCTGACATCGATTTCAAGATTCCACCCAGACCTCCTGTTATGCATTTGTCGAGGATATCCTATTCATATACAAATAGTCTGACGATGTGTTTATACTTTATAGTTGTTAAGCAACGTACATAAATTTACTTTGTTACCTCCGCAGGGAAAGACGATGCGAAAAGCTGAAAAGATCCAGCCTCAAATTCAACAGGACCAAGTAATGATTCTACCTTATAATTTGTCTTCTTCTGTCATATTAGATATGAACTTCATGATTGGCATTTGGACACTATCACGAATCCCAAAAACAGCATCGGTGTTAAGTTTAATATGAGGATATATTCTCAGGGAACTTCACAGAGAAAAAAAAAAGAATTGGAATTGTTTACTTTGTTCTTTGAGGCTCAATGAGTTTGTGGATCTTATAAGTCCAGGTCAAAGAGAATTGAGTGGTGCACTAAATCTCTTAACTCAATACAAGTTGTTGCCACACCATGAATTCTTTGGCAAGGGATCACTTTTGGAGCCGCTTTCAGATGCTCATTATCTTCATAATGTGGGAGATACAGTGATTAGAAGGGAGAAGGAATGCAATTGGATCAGCTTATTACAAATGTATCACATAGGCGAGATACAAAAGCTTCCATCGAAACTTTTGTTCTAGACTAACTAAAGAGGCTTTCAATCTAAATTATACAACTACTATTTAATTACCTCCAGTAAGAACTTTCCTCCTTTCTTATAGTAGATTATATTAGAAAATGGGACTATGTGATACTTGTCTAATCTCCTGTAAAGTCCAGATCGTTATTAACTATGCTTTAATATTTGCATAATAAGTTGAATCACTTCAAGTATCTTGTCATCATTGTTGAGTAAAGTATGAGAATATGATATCTTCAGTTCTTTCTTTCAGGCAGAGAAGAAATCTCCCATTAATGTTGCGTCAAAATCAGAAGCTGATTCAAAAACCATTAAAAACATAAAGGCATGAACAAGGAGAAAAGGAACATAAGAAGCACAAGCAGAAGCAGAAAGATAGAATCAAAGATAAGGATAGATACAAAAAGAAGGAAAAAAATGGACACCAAGATAAGGCAAGTGAACCGTTTGCTCTTTCTTTCCTTAGTTTAATTGTAAAGTCTTCCCCCATTTATATGAGTTGGGCTACGTTCTTGGTGATTGACTATGTCCATTGTTGGTTTCAGGTCATGAAGTTTAGTAGATCTACGTTACAAAGTTTACGTGGACCCTATCACTTAACCTTTAGAAAAGGAGACACAATGGGTTTTGAAGATCATTAGGACGTTTAAAGGCACAAAGGCACAAATGTACTGATGGCAATGCTTCATGTGAGTTTAGCTTAAATTGGACGTTTCCTTTCACAGTGGTGTTAGAGTAAAAGTAATACTTCCTTACCAATTTTTTTTTTTAATTCAGTTGTCGTTATAATCAACTTCTTGCTGCATAAGAGCTCAAAGCTTCATGAGATGGGCGCGATAAAGGTTGCACACTCTTTCTTTAGCTCAAATCCAAAGAGGTGTCATTATAGAGTTTTAGAAGCAGCAACCTAACTCACTTTAAACAACTTTGTTCGGTAAGTTTTCTTGTGTTATCTTTTTGTAAGCTTATGCATTCTAGGTCACTAAAGGCATTGTTTTGATCTCAGTTGCATAACTCATGTTTTTGATAAGCCACAAGGGTCTAAACAAGCAGAGAAAGAGAGTAATGTTGGGGAATGAGAAACAAGGGGCTGTAGAAGTTGACCAGAGGAAGGAGGGTTTACCGGTTTCAAGTTTAGAGAATATATAAATAACAAAGCTCTAGCTCATTTGTTTTCATGGTGTTGTGTCTTGTTGAATCTCAGTCGACTTGAGTAATGATCGGTGTAATCGGAGTTGACTGATTCCATAAAGTGAGTGATTTACTTTTACACATTTATTAGTTTCTCATACAACGATTTGGTTGTTTAAACACATAAATAATCATGTTCTTACGCCATAAATTCATGGTCCATGAGATTTATATATACTAAGGTACTTATTGTGTTGGTGTTAGAACAGTATTGCGGTTTTATAATAGTTTGGTAGAAATCTTGAAACTTGCATATTGAAACGTCAAGTTGGAAGAGAAATCCACATATTATGTTGTCAATGAAAATGTTGTGGTTTGATTATACCTTTATAAGTTTTTAGAAGCAAACTGAGGGACTATTGATTGGCTGCATCAATATACAAAGTAAAATGAAAGAGATTACTCTCACACATAGCCACAAGATCACCAATGAGAAGACTGGTAGATGAGGTCAGTCTCTTGAAAGCATGAAATATAAATAATAGCTTTGTAAAGTATCTCTGTCCAAAAACTATACAAAAACCAAAATCTACATTTATATCAATCCCAATTATGATGAAAATTTGGTCAAGTTATCCCAGTGGGAACTACTAGATGCTAAAGAAAAAGACAAGCATGTGTAACAATTGCGTTTATGTTGCTTTACGGAGAAGAAACATAGGAGCAAGACAATAGATATGCAGACAACATAGACGCGGAGTTGGTTCCCATCAGTGTTGACTGTCTTGTTGATGAAAGGTTATATACCAACCTTGCTCTCTTTCCTCTATTTTGTACTCGGAAAGATGATGTTTGTTCGTTACTTTTTGATATCTTACAATTAATGGTTGATATCATTGTAGTTACTACTAATTTATTTGTTTATGTGAAAAAAACAAGCTGCGTTATTTTCTAACTTTAATTTTGCAAAGAGATTTAGAAACTGTTGGAACAAACCCATTTGGAACTCATGTTAGAATGGATAATTATAAAAATGCCACTTTTTGTGTTCACATTTGCGAAAATGCCACTTACGGATATCTATTTACACAATGCCACTAATTATAGATTTATAAAACCTATATCTTAAAATTCTAAACCCTAAAAACTGTTTTGACACCCAAAACCCCCTAAACACTCAAAACTAAACTCTAATAGAACATAATTAAACCAAACATAAATAATATAAAGAAAAAATAATTTTGAAAAAGTGACATTTTTGTAAAGATTTCAAAAGTGTGGTATTTTTGTAAAGTGACACTTGAAAAGTGACATTTTTAAAAATTTATCTGTTATAATGGGGTACATAAATATTGGAATTTATATATTAATAGTGATAAAAAGTGAATATATATATATATATATTAAAATATAAATATTGGAATTTATATATTAATAGTGATAAAAAGTGA
The DNA here is from genome assembly GCA_964056655.1 of Arabis hirsuta. Lineage (NCBI taxonomy): Eukaryota > Viridiplantae > Streptophyta > Magnoliopsida > Brassicales > Brassicaceae > Arabis > Arabis hirsuta. The sequence goes on from OZ053302.1 coordinate 33,407,734, forward strand.
ATATATATATTTTAAAAATTTACAATATATATATATATATAGTTATTGAAACAACCAGATTTATTTATTTATTTTTTTTTTTAAAACACCCGAAATAATATTTCCATAAATATTAAACCACACGATAATTCAACACAATAACAAAAGCGGAATAGATATAAACACAAACGATACACTAGATCATCTCCTCTTCACAGCCAGATTCCACGATCACACTTTGTCTTTTCCTGCATCACATGGTTATAAGAGATGCGTGAGTATTATCATAAATACCCAGTGGTACGATCATCCCATCTACTTGGCTAGATGCACGGGTATAGGGAACAATCAAAACACCACATAACACAATTAAGCAAAAAAAAGTCAACACGAAAAGTCAACCCCGAAAAGTCAACGTAAAGTCAACCACAAAGTCAACCCCGAAAAGTCAACGTGAAGTCAACCACAAACCACGATACATACGTTGATCTAAACACTAAAAACGGCCCAAACAAGCATTGATCGAACAACAAATCAACTCAATCCGCAATCAAACGCACCAAATATCCGTAAAAACCATGGTCACGCACTCACTTGTTTTGCGACTGGAATAACTTCCGACTCACTGGACCAAATCGCAAACGGAAAACGGTTCTGGAAACTAGACACCAACAGATTTCCAACACCGTATCGCAAGACTCCTAACTCCAAACGGTTCGCCGGGAAATCGTCCCCGAAAACAGCAACTCCGGACGAAACCGCAGGAAATTGCAGAAAAACTGCACGAACTACCTAAGTTCAAAGGACCATAACTCAGCGAATTCTTAACCAAATCAAGGTATAACACCTGTTCTAGAAACTACAAATATAGAACTTTACAGAAGTGTATAGTACGTAAGCTAACTCTAAGCGGTTCAACGGGAAAATAGCTCGCAAACTCGTTGATCGAAACTGAAAACAGATATTTCAGAAACCGAGACACTAACTTAAAAAGAACACAGAGAACGGATCATACCTCGGAATCAAGATCGGAAACCTGATCTGAAAACTAGACAGAGAGATCGTTCCAACCGTATATAGATCGTCCTCTGATTACCAACGATTCGACGGGAATCCTCCCTCGAATTGGACTGATCGCGGATCAAAACTGCAGAAACCTCCCAAAATAAAACGACCATAACTTCTCAAATGCCCAACCGATTGACAAGCGGTTTTCTCCTAAATCAAGATCAAAGAGTGAAGAACTTACCCTGAAATTTTCACTCCGATCCGCTCCGTACTTGGTAGCCAGTCGTCTCTTCCAAAACCCGAGCAGAAACTTGCCTTCAAAACCTCCACACTTACAAGGATGAACTAGGATCCTTCTCTCCTCCTCTAAATCATCTTCATCTCTGTGTTCTCTCCCTAGAACAACAACAGGCACAGCTCCCCTCTTTATATAGGCAAGTCTCTCGGTTTTCCTTAACCGAAACCACACCCATTTTGCTTTAAAACCGAACCCGTCGGTTTAGTTGCAACTTGTGTCAAACGACACCCGAACCAAAAATACACATTTTGATTCGCGGACGTTACAATTCTCCCCCACTAACACAGATTCGACCTCGAATCACGCAACACTGTCTCACTACGGTCTCCACCACCTGACCCGAACGCGGCCAGTATCCTTCGAGATAACACTCGAATCTCTGAGTCCTACTAGACTCACACTAGCCTCATTGCACCATCCACATGGATACAATCCTGACTAAACCCGGTCAGCACGATTAGAGATCATCACCCGATCTCAATCACCTAACCCCGTCTCACTAAGGTTGACACTCTCATCCAAAAACCCACCCAAATTTCCCCAGGAAACATCCACGATGCAACACTCGCTGATCCGGATCAGGGTTGTCCGATAGATCGCGCAACAATCAAACAAGAACATGCCCGACCCACCGTAGACCCTGAATCAATTGGTCGCACAACAATCAAACAAGAACATGTACGACCAAAGAGGTTACATATGTTTACTAGGGTCGTCTGCACTAAGGTTCCAAATTCGAGTAAAAACCCTAGATTAGACATTCACAAACCACCTGAGATCATTTCCGATCCCTGAAGCTCATCAAATCTCATACTTATAATCACACTACAGGTACTCTTGCTCAAACATATATCTCTATACACCACTCCCACTCGCAGGGTCGTCACCCATCGAGCTCTCGATGTATACCATACCGGCTCTCGGTATGCCCCAGCCCCTCCGCTTCAGGACACACAGTCCATCAGCTCTCGGCTGCAGAGGAATCACACATCCTCTGGAGAGATCGTAATCCCTCAAAGTATATGCAGGAGAATATCACCATCCCCTGGAGCAGTAACACTGTAACGTGCATCATAAGCACCTGTCGACCGATTTACTTCCGTGGTTCCTATCACGATATTCTCTAACAAGGAATATCACTCATGACCAATCCCAGGTCATATGAAACAACCCAATCGCCAGGGTGTTTCCTACCCCGATATTCCCTAACCCAGAATATCACTCATGACCCATCCCCAGGTCATCTGAAACAACCCAAACGCCAGGGTGTTTCCTAATCCGATATTCCCAAACCCGGAATATTACTCATGACCAATCCCTAGGTCATCTGAAACATCCCAATCACCAGGGTGTTTCAATCGGAGTTCCTGGAAAAGACAGTCCTAACTTCACATAAGACTTCTGTTCCAGACTCCCCCTAGAAAATAGACAGGTTCTAACTCACATAAAACCTCTATTTTCCAGCGCCATCTAGGGATCTACCCGTCCTAATCCCTTAGGATCCCCCATCCCTAGATACCTAGACAAGCCCTAACTCCCATAGAGCTTCTATCCTAGCCCCTCAAATGACCTCCCCGTCATCACATACATGACCTAACCCAGTCATCATACTCATAAGAACATCCGTCTCAACCAAAGATAATAAGGAAAACCCCATCTTATTAAATCTCAATAATGTATATCGTTACAATCCAAACGAAAATACATACAACTCATAGCCACAAGCTAATACAACCACTGAAAATCAGAAGATACTCAAGCCTCCGCTTGCTTCTCGAACCACTTCGAGAACTTCATCTTCATACTTGCCTCTGGTTCCCAAGTCTCCTCTTCAACACCATCACAGTCCCACACGACTCTCACCAATGGTATCCTCTTCCGGCGCAGAACCTTGACTCTCCTCTCGAGAATCCTCACAGGTCTCGCCGCCAACGTCATGTTGGACTGAAGATCCTCTGGAATCCTAGCCAACACCACCTCAGACTCATGTAGACACTTCCGCAACATCGATACATGAAATACCTTATGAAACGCTCTCATACTCTGAGGTAACTCCAACCGATAAGCCACTGGTCCAACCCGCTCCACCACCCGGAACGGACCCATAAACCTTGGACTTAGCTTATTCTCCGAAATGGATCTGTTAGGACCCCTCAACATCGCTGCCTTGAGATACACCAGATCTCCCAGCTCAAACTCCAGCTCTTTCCGTCTCTTATCAGCATAACTCTTCTACCGATCCTGAGCCTCTCTCATGTTCAGCCTCAAGACACGGATCTTCTCTGTCGTCTCCTGAACAAAATCCGCACCAAACATGCTCCTCTCCCCCACTTGAGTCCAGCACAACGGTGTCCTACATGGCCTCCCATACAGAGCCTCATATGGAGCCATCCCAATACTCGCCTGGTATGAGTTGTTGTACGCAAACTCAACCAGGTTCAGATGATCCGCACAATGACCACCATAATCCAGCACGCACATCCTCAACAGGTCCTCTAAAGTCTGAGTAGTCCTCTCCGACTGCCCATCTGTCTGAGGATGATAAGCCGTGCTCATGTGCACCTTAGTGCCCATCTCTGCCTGAAACGCCCTCCAGAACTCAGACGTAAACCTTGGATCCCTGTCTGACACAATACTTGCTGGCACCCCGTGCAGCCTCACTATCTCACACACATACTTCTTAGCCAACACCACCGTCCCATCGGTCTTTTTGATGGCAAGAAAGTGTGCTGACTTGGTCAGACGATCCACAATCACCCAGATCGCATCATACGTCCGTGACAACGGTAACCCCGTCACGAAGTCCATGGTAATCATATCCCACTTCCACTCCGGAATGGGCAAACTCTGCAACATACCACTCGGAACCTGATGCTCAGCCTTCACCAGCTGACACACGTTGCACGCTGCAACCCAATTAGCTACATCCCTCTTCATCCCGACCCAGTGATAATACCGCTTCAGATCATGATACATCTTGGTTGCCCCCGATGAATCGATAACATGCTCGCATGAGCCTCACGCAAGATCTCTTGCCTCAGATCCTCATCCTTGGGTACACAAACCCGTCGGTTCACCAGTATCGTCCCATTTGCCGAGACCATATACTCTGAACCTGCAACCCTAGCAGCATCAATCAACATCGGATCCGACTCCTGAGCTGCTCGAATACGACTCAGCAAATCTGCTTGGTTAGCTACCTCTAACCCCAACGGCTCCTGTGAGATCACACACAACCTCAACGTACTAATCTCGCTCACCAGAGCTTCCATATCATGCTCCTGAGCCGAAGCAACCCTCATCCGACTCAACGCATCTGCAACCCGATTAGCCTTACCTGGATGGTATCCGATCTCCAAATTGTAATCCGCTACCAACTCTATCCAGCGCCTCTGTCTCTGGTTCAGCTCCGGCTGAGTGAGGAAATACTTCAAACTCTTATGGTCTGTGAACACCTGGACCTTTCCGCCATATAGGTAAGATCTCCAAATCTTTAGAGCGAAGATTACCGCAGCCAACTCCAAATCATGGGTAGGGTAGTTGCACTCATGCTTCCTCAACTGCCTCGAAGCATACGCAATAACCTTTCCCTGCTGCATCAGGACACAACCCAGACCAACACCCGAAGCATCAGTATACACCACGTAAGGCTCCCCTGGCTCGGGTAACGCCAATACAGGTGTACATGTCAACATCTCCTTCAGCTTGCTAAAACTCTCCTCGCATGCAGAAGACCATACAAAAGGAACATCCTTCCCTGTCAACTTGGTCATCGACTTAGCCAAAGTCGCAAAACCCTTGACGAGCCTCCGGTAATACCCTGCCAACCCAAGAAAACTCCTGATCTCGGTAGCACTCCTCGGTCTAGGCCAACCTCTGATAGCCTCAATCTTATCCGGATCCACATAACTCCCTCTGCAGACACAACGTGGCCCACAAAACTCATCTCTCGCTGCCAGAAACTGCATTTACTCAACTTTGCGTACAGCTTCTGCTCCCGCAGCTTCTCCAAAACCAATCTCAAGTGCACCTCGTGTTCTTCCGGACTCCTCGAGTAACCGGAATATCATCTACGAAGATGATCACGAACACTTCCAGATTCTCCTGGAACACCCCGTTCATCAACCGCATGAACGCTGCTGGGCATCCGTCAAACCAATTGGCATCACCACACTAGATCAACCGGCATGATCTCTGAGGTCCGCATCTGCTCCTATACTGATCCACACGTTTTCAGACATTCATTGCTCCCAACTCATCAATACACCTCGCAAACCCTCAGGAACGCATCCCATTAGCTCACGGTATCTGCAGGGGAACAACCATCCCCTCGAGAGAACAACCATCTCTCAGTATAACACAGGAGAACCACCATCCCCTAGTGAAATGCAATAAAAACAGGGGAACCACCATCCCCCTATGAGTTGTTCGGACATCTACTCATACCCTAGAGCGATAAATTCTTAAACGTTCAATAAGCATCACAGACCAGAGCTACCTCATGTAGTCCAAAATATGATATTCCCGAAAATCGGCCCCACACCCAGATAACCCAACCTCCCAGACTTTCGCTCAAACACGTCCATCCTTGATGACAATCCCGATGGACCCTAAACCGATCCAACCCAATCCATACCAAGGACGACATCGCACAACTCCACCGGACTAAAGACCAGATCTGCTTGCATCAACTCTCCCGCCACCAGAACATCTACACACCACGAGCCTGCCTGAAAGTAGCCAATGTCCTACCATCCGCAACCTTGACTACTCCCGGCTGCTCCCCGGAATCGCTCCGGATCCCGCTACCCTCCGCACACTCCGGAGTAATGAAGCTATTCGCAGCTCCCGAATTGAATAACACGTAGAACTCACATCCGCCCACAACTAAGGTCCTTGCAGAATACCCGTGTGCCTAAGAACCCTAACGTACTACCCCGAGACTCGTCCATCCTAGGACAGCTTGCCAACCTGTGATCCATGCTCCCACACCCGAAGCATCTCACACCATCCTGAACCCTCTGACTTGGTTCCAAAGTGCTCTCCCACTTCCTTTTCTGTCCTTGCGCAGGCTTACCGCCCCTGCCTAAATTCACCTACTGCTGAGATCTCCTCGGCTGCTGCTGCTGCACCAGTGGACTAACCACCACAACCTGCTTCCCGAGATCCTCCTCGATCGCAGCAGCCATCTCAACCAGCTCCGCCCTCGTGGTGAACCTACTCGCCCTACAGCGAGTCCTCAAATCTGGTCGAAGTCCTCGTAAGAACCTCCTAACCTGGGCATCCTCGCCCTCCATGCCTCTCCCTGCATGTACCAGAAGTCGACTGAACTCAGCATCGAACTCCCTCACTGACCGATCTCCCTGAGTTAGGTCCAAAAACCTAGACTCCAAACGGTCCACCGCCTCCTACGGGAAATACTTGGCGTTAAACTCCGCCAAGAAATCCTCCCAGACCATCTCGGCCTGCACCCTCCTGGCCTCAACACCTTTCCACCACAGATGCGCATCACCCTCTAGGTAATGTACCGCCAGATCCACTATGTATCCCTCTGGACACCTGATAGAGCGAAAGTTACGCTCTAACCTCATCCGCCACCCATCAGCCTCCTCAGGCTTAGCACCGCCCGAGAAAAATGCAGTACCAATCCGATGCATCTGCTCCATCATCCGCAGATAAGATGGAAGCTCCTCAACCCCAGCCAAACCCGGCTGCACCCCAGCCATACCCGGCTGCACCCCAGCCATACCCGGCTGCACCCCAGCCAAACCCGGCTGTACCCCAGGAGCATAACCCGGAGCAGGCACCCCTCCTGGTAACCTCTCCAGAATCATCTGTAGTATACCCGCCAGACGATCATCTCGATCCGGGGCAATGCCTACGGCAGCACCCCCACCAGGGCCCACCGCACCGCCAGCTACATCAGGATCCGCACCAGCCCCTCCAGCTCGCACACTGGAACCCGTAGCTGTCACACCCACGGACCCCTCCTGAAACGCCTGCGAGTCAGCTACCCGCTCCTATGTAGTCTCCTGGGACACCCACGTGGCAGCAGACTCACTCCCAAGTCCTCGCCCACGCCCACGCCCAGCACGACTACCACGACCTCTACGGCCCCCGCGACCTCTGCCTCTAGTCCCCCTAGTCATCACTTTGCACTCAACCGCAGAATGCTCAGTACTAGAAAACAGAAATCACAAAACACATACCGTGGAATCTCATTGAAGGCTCGGAAGGGATGATCTAGGACTCCATACCCACACAACAATCAATTGACTAATGCACATAATCAATTAACTAGCTAGCCCTAGAACCGCTAGGGCTCTGATACCAAAATGAAACAACCAGATTTTTTTTTTTTTTTTTTTTTTTTTAAAACACCCGAAATAATATTTCCATAAATATTAAACCACACGATAATTCAACACAATAACAAAAGCGGAATAGATATAAACACAAACGAGACACTAGATCATCTCCTCTTCACAGCCAGATTCCACGATCACACTTTGTCTTTTCCTGCATCACATGGTTATAAGAGATGCGTGAGTATTATCATAAATACCCAGTGGTACGATCATCCCATCTACTTGGCTAGATGCACGGGTATAGGGAACAATCAAAACACCACATAACACAATTAAGCAAAAAAAAGTCAACACGAAAAGTTAACACCGAAAAGTCAACGTAAAGTCAACCACAAAGTCAACCCCGAAAAGTCAACGTGAAGTCAACCACAAACCACGATACATACGTTGATCTAAACACTAAAAACGGCCCAAACAAGCATTGATCGAACAACAAATCAACTCAATCCGCAATCAAACGCACCAAATACTCGTAAAAACCATGGTCACGCACTCACTTGTTTTGCGACTGGAATAACTTCCGACTCACTGGACCAAATCGCAAACGGAAAACGGTTCTGGAAACTGGACACCAACAGCTTTCCAACACCATATCGCAAGACTCCTAACTCCAAACGGTTCGCCAGGAAATCGTCCCCGAAAACAGCAACTCCGGACGAAACCGCAGGAAATTGCAGAAAAACTGCACGAACTACCTAAGTTCAAAGGACCATAACTCAGCAAATTCTTAACCAAATCAAGGTATAACACCTGTTATAGAAACTATAAATATAGAGCTTTACAGAGGTGTATAGTACGTAAGCTAACTCTAATCAGTTCAACGGGAAAATAGCTCGCAAACTCGTTGATCGAAACTGAAAACAGATATTTCAGAAACCGACACACTAACTTAAAAAGAACACAGAGAACGGATCATATCTCGGAATCAAGATCGGAAACCTGATCTGAAAACTAGACAGAGACATCTTTCCAACGGTATATAGATCGTCCTCTGATTACCAACGATTCGATGGGAATCCTCCCTCGAATTGGACTGATCGCGGATCAAAACTGCAGAAACCTCCCAAAATAAAACGACCATAACTTCTCAAATACCCAACCGATTGACAAGCGGTTTTCTCCTAAATCAAGATCAAAGAGTGAAGAACTTACCCTGAAATTTTCACTCCGATCCGCTCCGTACTTGGTAGCCAGTCGTCTCTTCCAAAACCCGAGCAGAAACTTGCCTTCAAAACCTCCACACTTACAAGGATGAACTAGGATCCTTCTCTCCTCTAAATCATCTTCATCTCTGTGTTCTCTCCCTAGAACAACAACATGCACAGCTCCCCTCTTTATATAGGCAAGTCTCTCGGTTTTCCTTAACCGAAACCACACCCATTTTGCTTTAAAACCGAATCCGTCGGTTTAGTTGCAACTTGTGTCAAACGACACCCGAACCAAAAATACACATTTTGATTCGCGGACGTTACAGTTATCCTCTTACAAGATTTACAATATGATATTAAAATTTTAAAATTATCAACCACTATAAAACTAAATACAAATTACATAATAAGCTGACAAACTTTTTTGGTTAAAAATTAGAACAACCAAACAAATACATTTATGAAAAAATCCACGCGTATGCACGGGTATTCACCTAGTTTGGGTAAAATTCTTTAGTATTCTTTACATTTTTTGTTTAATATTACATTTTTTGTTATCCTTTGAAATACAGATTTACATATGTGTAAAATATATATACTTTACCCGTATATATGTAGTGTATTAATATCTTGATTTTCTAGAATATTAAAGATGACAAAAAACTTTTAAATTTTCAATTCACTTGTTTTCTGTCACGGAATTTTCATTTCATTTAAACATAACAAGAAAAACAAAAATTTAGAATTTTAATCGTACGTGAATATGATTTGTCCATATATATTTAGAAGATAATGTCAATGATTTGAGTTTTAAAAATTGTTATTAACACGCATTCGATGATTTCGCTCCATGCTCGTAGTTTGCCAAACCAATAGAGAAAGATTATTATTCGCTAGAGAGGTTTTTTTTTTTTTTTTTTTTTCGCTAAATAGTAAATAGTTCATTATAAATGAAAATGTTTAGGTTTTACAAAATATTTACCAATTTGCTAGACTATAAAAATGGTCCCATGCAACAAAAAGAAAAAACATGGAAGCATAATCAATCGTTAGATCGACCAATTAAGCCGTGAAGCTAATTGTATAAGATCACAACGATAAAGACTTGAGATCAAAGGCTTTCGGAAAGCGGTTAAACAGTAACGAAAAAATGGCTTGAGAGATTTAGAGCCGCCAACTACGACCCTAACAAGTTGTTTCACCGGAGGTCTGGGAAAGAGGCATTCAATCTAGAAAGTTTCTGATCGTACACAATCACCCTCCGAAACGATCAGCTGACAGGAAAACCAACAAAACTAAACAAATCACTTTGCCAGAACCACATAAGCTATATGGAGTCAAGCTGTTGCAATCCAGAAAAGTGTCCTTGTTCAATGTTTCATCCCAATTCCTTTGATGAGGCACATTATTTATGCAAAAGGTTCCTTTCCAATTTTTTTAGGGAAAATTGGATTGTATACCGTAAATCTTTTTAGAAATTTAAAATCTATACCGAATATATTAAACTTTGAAAAGTACCATTCATTTTTATTAGAAATGACATTTTTATCATTAGTTAATGAAAAACTTAAAACAAGAAAAATGATTTGATTTTCTAATTTAAAAAAAATGATTTGTAATCTTTAAAACTAATAAATCATCTTTTGATTTTAATGATTAAAAATATAATAATTTAAACTACAATATAGTTTTATTTTAATTTAAGAGAAATTTCAAAAAATGCCACTTTTCAAGTGCCACTTTACAAAAATGCCACACTTTTGAAATCTTTATAAAAATGCCACTTTTTCAAAATTATTTTTTCTTTATATTATTTATGTTTGGGTTAATTATGTTCTATTAGGGTTTAGTTTTGAGTATTTAGGGGGTTTTAGGTGTCAAAACAGTTTTTAGGATTTAGAATTTTAAGATATAGGATTTATAAATCTATAATTAATGGCATTTTTGTAAATAGACACCCCTAAATGGCATTCTTGCAAATGTGCATACAAAAAGTGGCATTTTTATAATTGTCCCTTAATTTAAATAAAATTACCAATTGATAGTTTTTATAAAATAAAATTATGAATTGATTTTAATTAATTTTATAATTTAAAATTTAATTAATTTAGATAATAATAATATATCAAGTCAATGAATATAATAATTAAATCAATGGTTTCAACAAGTGGACAAAGTAAAAGTCAACAAACCAAAATATAAATCGATAGTTTAAAATAAATCGATGAATAAAAAAGTTTAAGTCGACGAATTAAAAAAAATAATTCAGTGGTTTAAATAAGTCGATAACTTAAAATGTAAATCAAACGAAAATAAGTCAATAGTTTAAAATAAGTCAACAAAACTAAAAATTAAGTCGACGAAGATAAAAAATAAGTCAATGGATAAATAAATCGACAAAGTAAAAAATCAAGTAAACGATAATATATGTAAAAAGTTTAAAATAAGTCGATAAAACTGAAAATTAAGTCAACAAAAATAAAAAAATAAGTAAATGGTTAAACAAGTCGATAAAGTAACAAAATCAAGCAAACGAAATATAAGTCAGGAGTTTAAAATAAGTAAAAAAAGTTGAATATTAAGTCGACGAACATAAAAAAAATCAACTGTATAAATAAATCAACAAAGTAAAAATTCAACCAAACAATTATAAGTCGAGTGTAAATTAAGTTAATTTTTATTTTTTAATTTAATAAAAAATTTAGCTTTTAGACATTGATTTACTAACAAAATATTTTTAAAAATAAAAAGTAAGTACGAAATTAAATTTTGAATATAAGTTTAATAATTTTAAATTATTATAAATTTATATAGTAAGTTAAATATGTATAGAGGTATTACGTATTTTTATATAACAAAAATGCATAGTTTTCCAAGTCTATAAGATTAAGTATAATTTTCAAATTTTCATTAAAATTTAGGGTATTTGTCAAAATCTTTCTTTTTTTTATATAGCTAAAAATTAATTCAATCAGATCTACGAACCTACGTTTTTTCTAAATTGAATGTAAAATTTTGTTCAAACCAAAAAACTATTTTACAATGATTGTAACATGAGAGCTATAAGAATTTGTGTTTATGGCTTGAACCATGGTGTAAAATAATATTTTTATATAATGTAAAATATAATTTAAACTCATGCATAATGGAACATGATAGATACATAATTTTAATTTCATGCATAATTTAAACTCATGCATAAATTTATTTTATGATTTATAAAAAATCAAAAATAATAACATATAACTTATTTAATTATGATTATAATTTTTTTTTGTATTTGATTTGTTACTAAAAAATATGAATCAATGATAAAAATCTCATGTGTCCAAAAAATGGGTTTCTCATGAAATTCTATATCTAGAACCGATTCTCATCTCTCTTTTTTTTTTTTTTCTAAGTAAGAAAAACTCCCTTAAAACCGTCTTACAACCCCCATTAGAATGCTCTAAGTATTGCTCAATTAAATGCAGTGTGTAACTGAGGGACACGTATCCAACACTAAAACATCACAAAGCTCTCAACTAGCCCCATCATAATAACTAACTATAGAATTTTTTACGATAGCAAAATTCACATTTGTAACATACTCAAAGGATGCGATCCATCTAACTTGAAGATAGAAGGAATAATCAGTTTTTTGCTAAATAATTTAAGGGGAATATGGAGTTTTTTCTCTGATTTCGTATTGGTCGGCAAGAGCATCCTTATTAAAAGTCTCTCGTGTGATCTACCTAATTAAAAAACAAAAAGTAATATAGTAGCTTGTGAGAGAAAGAGAGACGTCTCCTTATTGAGCAACGATTCTCAGCGTTTTGAGATACTCTTCTTCCATTATTGGCACAATAGCAACGTGGATTTCCGAACTCAACAAAGAAACTATATTTGTATCTAGCACTTTTTTGGGCGTAGCAGTTATGCTACATATTGTAGTTAGCTGTTGTAACAATAATACTTTTAACAATTTAATTTAATTTTTTGGTATAAATCAATATTATAAATGCGTTTGGCAACAAAGAAAATAGTTTTAGCAAAAAATACTATAAAATCTGGAAAACATTATTATAGTCCGACGTACCATTCAGAAAAAATAATTTTTAGAACCTGGAAGAGTTTTACGAGAATGCTACGTCAATTCAATGCATATCTTTTTTTTTTTTTTTGGATCCGATCAGCCAATGCATTTATATCTAAGACCATAGACTATGTCTGTGAAATTGAAAATGGTAGCGATTAAAATGATAGTGTTGTATTAATCATGAACCAAAATAGTCTCAAACGAAATGTGTACACACTATCATCGCTATATATGATCTCATAATGCATTGCTCATAATCTCATCCATGTGATGATGATTCTCCGATGTGTCAGAGAGGTTTAGGTGTGAAAGGACGATGTATGGTGTCGGATACTATCGGCCAAGAATGATAAATCTTCCCATGTGTAGTGTAGTACGTAAATGAAAGTCGAAATTTCCCTATACAAACCTCTGCCGACACTAATGTAATATTTATATCACGTTATTATGTTCCTAATTGGTTTATATTAATTCAACGTTTAGTTCTGTAAAACTCATTCATATCAACTATGATATATGAAATAAAATTTCCTTAAAACTCAAATAGATAACCACTTCAATATATATCTATATGATTTCTTCAACAGATTTTGGAGATTAGTGTGCGTTTTGGTTTATATATAGGAGTCTCCTAGCTTAAAAAAAAAAAAAAAATCAAAATTATAACAGAGCTTTATGGTTTGGGTAAGATATATTTAATACTTAAAAATGTAAATTATTTTACACCAAATGAATAGTTAGAGTAAAAATACTATGTAACGTAATAAAAATGTCTAATTACAAGAGATAGAAGATAACAAAAATGTATAATTATAAAATAAGAGCTGGTTTACTATTCATACGTATTTATTTTATATTTACCAGAGATACTATTTTACTTTAATATGGTTTTTATGATGTTATACAATATGATACAATTATTTTGAAGTCGGTTTTTCTAATAAGTACCCGTTAATACCATCTTTTTGAAGAGAATCTATGTACATACCTGAAGACACCATGCTTTACATCACAACATGTTATCTTAAATATTCAAATCACACCATGTTTTTTTTTTTTAAAACAAAAATCAAATCACACCATGTTATCTAGAGTTCAACGCGAAATCGTGGCAGCAACAATGGCATCCCACAATTTTAATTATGTGTTGATCAAATTAGCTACATATTGACTTCGATTCAGAGCATAGAGAAGAAGGTGGTCACGAGAATGGAGAAGATGATGAGTATGTTGAGGAAAATGGAGCTACTACATCAAGCCAATACCTGGAAGGAGTTCGAGAAGAAATTGTAGCAAGATTATAATAAGCTATAAGCTGATTCATTACTTCACAAATAACTATAATTTCTATTTAAAAAAAAATTGATGTAAACAATTTAAAAATAAATTTTTAAAATTGTAGATGTTGAAATGACCATTTTAATTAATTTCACCATTCAGTCTTTTAAGAGTGTCTATAAATCAAAAATTAAAAGATAACCTAAAACGACAACATACAACGGACAAAAGTTAAAAAGAAAATTGTTTCGATTCGAATCCTAAACTACAACATGTTATCTTAAGTATTCAATGAGTAAAAAAACAACTAGTTCATTAATGGGTGAACAAAGGAAAAATTTACGGAAGATAAGTAAATTAAGGGAATATCTATGAATAAAAAAGATTAGACCTCTCATAACTGATTAATAAATTAATAAAAAAATAGATCTCCTGCATATATGCACATAACTCATTAGCTTACGTACTATATATATCTAAGAACATGATAACTTAAAGCAACCTCATATAAACGGTAAATAATTACATTTTTTTTTGTAAATAATTATATTGATGTTAATTTCAGGTACATTCTAAAACAAACATTACACGATATTTTTTTTAAAATATAGTATTTGAATGAATTAAATGCAAATCCAACTACTAACAAACCTTAGTCATCATTTTCACCACCTAAAATCCCTATTTAAACCCATCATCACCTCTCACTTTTCTCACATCCAACATGTCCTAGTTTATCTTTGATGCTTTGATATCTTGTTGTTGTTGCATGCTTTAATTTGTAATCTTTTGCTTTCTTATGTGTATTTTAATATGTGTAAGATATGATAATAGATCAAATTTTATTATATATTCTCTCCAACTCCTACGTACGTACGTACGATATAATTATATAGTGAAGAGTATTATAGCCAATTAGCATAATAGAGTTTGTGAAGAAATACATGCACTAATTTTGTGAAGAAGTTATAACATTGAGACTGGTACCAAAACCTAACTATACTAGAATACGAAGAAGAAATAGTGGTTTCTTTTACCAAACTATAAATTTTAAATTGTACAATGACACAGACAATATTGGTTTAACGATCACCAACTTAATTAACTAACAACTAACATCAGCGCGTTTTTCATATAATATTAAATATGAAAATTATAGTGATAGTATTCATATAATCATCAGCAACATTGGTAGTCTCTTACCATTACAAAATAATAATAATAATTTATTAGACTAATACTTTAAATAGTGAAAAAACCATTTCAAGAACTTTTCATTTGAGGGATATAATAAGCTGCCATATTTAAAATGTGTCAGCTTTTCGTGTAGAATTCCGGGTGAAGGAAGAAGACTTTATGATTCGTAGGTTTATGTTATCAACTGAAATTTTCGTTCCAAAAATTATTGAGAAACTATATGAGTGAATCTACAAGCTCAACGAACCAATATGTCAATGAGTCATAATCCAACCTATTGCAATGGTAAATGTCACAATAATCATGTAGAAGGATTCTTGGCGGGGATTGTCTTTGAGATGTCGGCCAAGCAAAGTACCCCCGTGCCCGTGTTACATTGATTGAGGCCCCAACGGATTTTCTAAAACAAAATTATAATAGTAACAAGTAACACTATGTGAAATTTTTTGTAGTATTTATCCTTTTTTTTTTCCTTCTATTTCAAATTTTCCTTTAATTATTTTCGAAATTTGAGAAAAATTTGTGAAATTTTTGTTGGAATTGGAAAGAGTAATTCTCTTAAACTTCAATAATATATTTGTGCCCCTTCAAATTATAATGCACATTTTGTTTACTAATTAAAATGTCTTTCAATTTGTTTTTAAAAAAATAGGCCATAGGCCAATGTTTCATATTTTATAACGTGGCCACGGCCCCAGGACTCTTTTTGCAACTCCAAAAGGAGGTGTAGTTAATTACATAGCCATTGGGAAAAGTTTTGTTAAATCACATTATCTCGAAACAAGAAAATTCTACTTCTGATTCATTCATTTCTTGACGTAACCCTATGTTAGAAGTAGAACTGGTCCTGAATTTTGGTAGGTTCAAGAGAGAAGACAAACTTTGGTGAGTTAACTATTCATATATAATAGCTATCTACTAATAACAAATTTCCATGGGTGGAAATCGAACTTCCGAGCCTTTCTAGATTATGATAGCGCATAGAATCAAAAATTGAGGGGTTGTAACTTGTAAATCATTGTGCAATTAAAAGAATAATGTCATTCATTATTTATCCACAAACACTCACTAATTATCTCGTTTGAATATTCTAAAAAAATTTAAGAGAAGATGGCAAGACATCAACTTCTTCATTATCTCTCTCCGACGAATAATCACCAACTACTTCCACATTTCAAATTGAATTAACTCACTAATTAACTACTTAATATGCCCATTCCCTCTTTCACTACAATTATTTCATACAAATTTGTAACATTATATTGGCGTCCTTCACCAGGCTAGAATTAAGCTATGGGAAAAAAGTTCGATGTTCTTAAATACAATCTGAACTGATCAGGAAAAGTTATTAGTGTTTGAATACATAAGTCTATATCCAACTCCATCAATTAGTATAATATTGATTATTTTGGACTACATATCTGTATTCGGAGTCTTTTCCCAAAAAGCCTAAACATACTAATCAGGGTTAGACTTAAATTATATATTAGATCTACTTAAATTGATATCTTAACAATCCCTTATATATTAATAGAGAAGTGATTAGCTTAGGTGTTCTCTCTAGAATCATTCTCCCATTTTTATTATGATATGGCAATTAGATTCTCTAATTAAGTCCACTAATCATAATTACTTAGCCCATTATTATTTTTATTAATTCTATACACAAAAATATGAAATGTCTACACGAAAATATCTTCCTATAACTATTATTAATTAGAGCATTGATAGCCCAAAAACCAATTTATTATTCTTAAAATCCTAATAACCTATGCCTAACTCACGTTAATATTGAATAACATACGTCTAGCTTACATTATATATTGAATTCATTTACATTCAATTTACATTTGGAACCTTTTTTCCATTCTTCTCTTATCAACAAATAAAGTTTGTTTTTTAATGTTTTTTTCTATGCTGATGATATTATGGAATTAAATAATTCTAAATATTCATAAGACATTCCAATGAAGTTAGAAATCAATTTTTCTTTTTTATATTGAAATAATTATTTTTATTAAAATAATATTTTATAAAGTTATATGCACATTGTCTCATGATTCACATACTTATTTAGCAATACTATTATCATCTGGTCAAATTAATGCCACGACCTTCTCCATATATTTTTTCTGTTTAATCTATACAATTAATTTTTCTTATTTTTTGAAGGCGAATTTGATACAATTAATTATTAGTTGGCATTCTAATATATTATATAATACTTTAAGAAAAAATAAGAAAATGATAGAATATCAATGTAAATATTTTTATAATTTACGTAAAATTAGAAAAATGTTTAATCTAACCGTCCAAATTCAATATTACATCTAACAAAAAATAATATTCATCTAAAATCTATTCGAATAAAAGAAACCAAAATCAAAGCATACAATATTATCCATAGTAGATATTTTCATTTTAGATATTCTTATTCACAAATAGAATAATTCATACATGTTTAACCAAATGGATATTAAACACAATTATACATAATATGACGTGTTTTGTTTTGTCAAATTTTTATGTTATAAAAAAATTTAAACACAAAGTAATTGAATCGTAAATGAAGTTTGACATAAAAAAAAAAGAATTGTAAATAAATTTATATTATTAAAATTACAATTAGTGCTAGCAAACGGAAAAAATATAATATTTTACAAAAAAAAAGAATTGAAATCTAAATTAAACATCATTAGTAATTTTTAATTAGAGAATACTATTTTTCTAATTTATTTAATTTTTAACAAATATTTAACCGCGTATAACGCGGGGAGTCACCTAATTTCCATTTAAATCAAGAACCACAAACAAAACCTGGAATTCATCTTACACTGCCATTTTTACCAACTAAACTTTACGCAACGTCAACAAAGATTTTCAATACAAGACTTATTAATGATAAAAATAATATGTATAATAATATGTATGCATCATTAATGGCAAGGTCATATTAGGTTGTTTTAAGTTAGCTTGTTTTTAGACAAAGATATTACGTTTGTTGTATCATCGGCAGTCCGTTGGTAGTAAATAAATTTTTGTTTACAAAAGAAGAAAAAGTTATTACACATTACCAGTAAACACTCATAAATACATTTAAATTGTATTTCTGTATTGTTCAGTTTAATGTAATGTGTAACTAGCTAGGGAACATATGTGTATCATCCTATGTACGCCACATTAAATTATTTATCAGCTATGTGTACGAGCACTATATGCATGTAATTTAATGAACTAATTGCCATTATTTTTTTTAATCTTTGAATACTTGAGGATAACATGTTGTGATTTAAAACAACTTCTTCAGCTATAATGTGTGATTATATATTCATTTAAAATTTTATATATAAATTAAGTTAGTTAAATTAAAGATATATAATCAACATTTTTAACAACATTGTTAATTAATAAATAAAAATATATTTAATGAAAAGAGAAGTAAAGATATAGTAAATTGATAAAAACTACACGTAAATCATATATATCAAACAACAAACATCACCTTTTTTTATTATATGGAAGCAATGTTGTTAAAAATGTTGAGTATATATCTTTAATTTAACTATTTAACTAACTTAAATTATATATAAAATTTTAAATGGATACAAGATATTTTATTTATTTTATAAAGTGAATTTAAAATTACATATGTCTTAATCTATATCATGTAATTTTGTTTGGCCTTATAAGATACTATATAAATTAAAATCATTCTAAGGTAATTGATTTTACAACATTTTAAATTAAATTTACATGAAAGATACTATTAATATCTTATCTTAAACATAATTAAGATACAACATAAGAAAATCAAAAGACTACAATTAACAAGACACACAAGGGCATGATGAGATAAGCGTACATAGACGTTGTTTTATTTTAATTATGCTAAACCATACTCTTCATCCAAATGATGATATGAGTTCATTCCCACTTCACTTGATGCTGCACCAATACAAAGAATCAAGACTATGAGTTTGACACTAAATACAATTCTAATCTAAAAACGAATCATGGTGTTTAGATCGAGTAACTAGCACCAAAACAAAAAAAACACTTACTTTTTGCAGTTAGTGCTCATGGAGATGGGATAGGGAATGCTAACACCACATTTTTTAGGAAGGTCAGAGGCTAGACTTGGGTTTAGACCAGAAATACCCTTGGCAACGGATTGTATGCATTGGCACGCTTGTTGGCGATCTAGTATGGTTTGAGCCAAACTGGTCAACTTTTTAACTCCTTCACAACATGGAGCTGGTACTGCCCCACCTTTCGATAGGTAGTTGGCACATGGAGTCAAGATACTTGCCACTGTGTCACATTTGATTGCTGCATCTACAGATGCAATTATGCACACCATCAAAACGACGCATGTGAAGAACCTGAGAGTCAAAACCATTTTGTTTGCTTTTTTTTTTAGTGATTACAAAATTGGAGATTTAGTTCAGTTTTGTTTTCTAATCTTGTGGTTTGTTGTTGGATGTGAGAAAATTGAGACGTGATGGTTGGTTTAAATAGGGATTTGAGATGGGAAAAATGATGAATAAGGTTTGATAGAGCACTTCCATCGCTAACATTTTTAGGAGTCTCTCACTATTAAAAAATGAAAAAAATAGTAAAGGAGGAGAGAAAATGATAGTTTGTCTCTCGTTTGAGTGACTATAAAAAAATGATGAGAGACTCTTGGTCATTTCTTAGTTTGTAAAAAGTTTAAATTGTTATATTTAATTATAATTAAAAAATAATATTATATTTTTGAGATACTTCGGAGAGTATCTTCGTGATGGAGATGGTCTTAGTAGTTAAATTTGCATTTAATTTTATTCAAATGTTTTATAAAAATTATTAGTATCACACATTGATTATTTTAGAATGTACCTGAAATTAAATTAATTTCCTTTTCATATCAGGTTGTTTTGAGTTATTGCGTTTCTATATAAAGATATGTAAGCTAATGACATGTTTTACGTTTTCTGTTGTATCATCGGCGGTACATTGGTAGTTAATAAATTTTGTTTATAAAAGAAGAAAAAGTTATCACACATTATCAGTAAATACATCTAAATTGTATTTCTGTACCGTCCAATTTAACGTAGAGTGAATTTGGTAACTGGTAATAAAAAAGAGTTAATTAAGAAAGTAGCAAAGAGAAAATTAGTCTTAAGAAATAGACAAAAGGGTACCGAAAATATTGAAGTGCAATAGCGTACAAATGCGTTTTCTATAACACGCGTGTGGATGGAGCATAAATGTGACGTCAGCAAACATGAGCAAGTGATTGGTGAGTTAATTAGCATTTAATAACATGCGTAAGTCACAATGTAGTCCATGTTTTAATATAGCATGAAGTTTTACCATATATGGAGTTACACGTTTACTTAGATATCTTTGAAAAATGTTTGACTCAATGGTAACTCTTATCGACATACTTAGCGGCCTCGTTCGTGGGGAACAGGATGGTGGAAAAACAAAATGATGATGGTGTGTCGAAGTTTGTACTGTTGGAAGGGATCAAATTGTGTGAAAGAGAAGGAGCGGACTCGGTCTAAGCCAAAAAGACTATGGAGATGTTAATCAATAATACAAAAGAAAACGTTGAGCTAACCTATGAGATGTCTCAATAGATGGACAATGACGGTAACATGAAATTAGTCCATATTCATATTCGCACGAACGGAGAAATTAATATGTTTATAGCGATGAGGTCGATTTACATGAGCTAAAGTTGTATGTGCTCTTCAAGTTGATTACTTTAGTGGTTCACTGGTCAACCATGGATATGGGGAGAGCGTAAAAGAATTTGGGAAGGATACTAACGGAAATGCTAGCAACAACGTTGACTTCAAAATTTAAATATTGATTTGACAAATATACATGTATATAAAATAAAATAGACATGCAAGTTTAAAAGTATACATGCATCTTGAAACATAGACCTCTACGCAAAATTATGAATGGCCAACGTAAAAAAAAGTATTACAGTGGTAACATGTAGAGATGCACATGAAAAAATAGTTGTGTAAGTTTCTCCATATACCTGAATTACGTAAAACCCAAATGAATACCCACAAAAGAAACTTAACGCCTCATCATTATCAAGTTTTCACACTTTGACAAGTTTTAACGTAATGCCATGTCGACTTTCTTTATTTTTGACTCCGGATTCGTCCCATCAACAACGAGGGATAAAACATGGACAAGTTGCAAAATCTTTGCACAACAACAGTGTCTTTGATTTGATACATTGGATAGATTAATAATATATTAGTTAGTGGAACTGACACTAAATCTGTAAAAACAAACGAACTAACCCAAAATCAGTAACATGCTTATACATAAATCACTACAACGAATCGAAAAACACGTGAAGGAAAATCTGTGTAATAACAGAAGCTCTACCACTAACGATGATCTGAATAATCGGTGATAAATACATAAGTGATATTAAGACAAGGAGAGATAAGAACCAAAATATTAACACAATCATCAACCGCTTCTTCTCTGTCTGCAAAAAACGCAGGTAGAAAGGGTGGTCATATTCATGTCTCTATACACAAATTGAAAAACGTTATAAAAAATTGAACATAGAGATAAGGTCATACATAGATCCGTAAGATATTACTTAGCGAAGTAATATTCTACATAGCAATTAAATATTTCAGATAACACCGTATATGAAAAATTGGATCTATAAAATCAATCGTAGCGCCCCAAAATATCTAACAAACAAGACAAAAATAAACTTAGATCTGTAAAAAAGTCGAAGCGCACAAAATCGTTGATATGCATGACCCTTCATAGCAGAGACAACAAAGAAGAACATTCATAGCAAACAAAATCGCGAGCTATACCTAAGATCAATCACTATTCCAAACTTTTTAAGGCTAAACCTTATAGGTTTACCATAAAAGACAACCCATATGTCATGGTTTTTACCAGCAACTAATTGTCTAGAGAGCAAAAATTGAGCGAGCTTCCGGGAAAAAGTAAGCCGAGAATCAAGCTCAACCAGTCCCCCAAAAGATGGTCGAATTAATGCAAGCTGTTCCGGTTGGAGAGCACGGAGAACAACCCTAACGGTGTTCAACTTGAAATAGCAACTAACACCGTCGCCAACACTTTCTTCACAGTCTCCAAAAACGCAGAAAGAAAGGCTGGATTTCTCCATAATCTACAGAGAAAACAAGGAATAGTAAATCAATAAAGGGACATATATCAGAAAACATGCATAATCTTAAACTACAACAATTGCGAAATTTGGCTCAACTGGATAATATCATATCGCTTTAAAACTCCAAATAGCAATCATAAAAATCGCATAACCTAGTAAATGAATCCGTAGATCTATGAAAAACAACAAAAATCTGTGGAAATACGGTTGAGTAAAGTTACGAAGAATAAAATGGCGAACTAAAGGTGAGGCAAAAATCAAGAAACAACTGAAACTATCAAATCCGAAAGCACTTAAGAATATATAAAGATCTTAACAGATCTAGTACCAAGACAAAAGCTGAAATACGACCATTTCGGCGACTTCGATAAAAGGAGGAAGAGAGATGAACAGAAGACGAGATTCTTAGCCAACTTGGGCTTGTGAGTTCGGCGGGGTAAAGAAGACGGACAGTTTTCTTCATAGAACCATTCAAATAAAAAAAACATTCACATGCAAAAATCATTTTGTTTTACGAGCTCATTTAATGCTAGCGACAGGAGAGAAGGAGAAAGCTTGTCGTGCTTAAGGTCAATAGGGTCACAATCGATGGCTAAATATTATCTCCCTAGTAACAACGAAACTATTCTTGCTATTCTCTTAACTAGATCAAACAGTATTGTCATTGGGGGCAAATACTTTTAATGTAATGTGTGGTGTAACAAGTTAGGGAATTTTATCAAAAAAAAAACAAGCTAGAGAACATATGTTCATCATCCTATGTACGCCACATTAAATTATTTATCAGCTACGTGTACATGCACTATATGCATGTAACTTAATGAACTAATTGCCATTATTTTATAATCTTTGAATACTTGAGGATGACATGTTATAACGTCTTCAACTATAATGTGTGATTATAGATTCATTTAAAATTTTATATATAATTTAAGTTAGTTAAATAGTTAAATTAAAGATATATAATCAACATTTTTAACAACATTGTTAATTAATAAATAAAAATTTATTTAATGAAAAGAGAAGTGAAGAGATACTAAATTGATAAAAACTACACGTAAATCATATATATCAAACAACAAACATCACCTTTTTTATTATATGGAAACAATGTTGTTAAAAAATGTTGAGTATATATCTTTAATTTAACTATTTAACTAACTTAAATTATATATAAAATTTTAAATGGATATAAGATATTATATTTATTTTATAAAGTGAATTTAAAATTATATATGTCTTAATCTATATCATGTAATTTTGTTTGGCCTTATAAGATACTATTAAATTAAAATAATTTTAAGGTAATTTATTTTACAACATAATTAAGATACAACATAAGGAAATTAGAAGACTACATTAACAAGACACACTAGGGCATGATGAGACAAGCGTACATAGACGTTTTATTTCATTTTAATTATGATAAACCATACTCTTCATCCAAACGATGATATGAGTTCATTCCCACTTCACTTGATGCTGCAACAATACAAAGAATCAAGACTATGAGTTTGGCACTAGATACAATTCTAATCTAAAAATGAATCATGGTGTTTAGATAGAGAAACTAGCAAAAAAAACACTTACTTTTTGCAATTAGTGCTCATGGAGATAGGATAGGGAATGCTAACACCACATTTTTTAGGAAGGTCAGAAATTAGACTTGGGTTTAGACCAAAATTACCCTTGGCAACGGATTGTATGCATTGGCACGCTTGTTGGCGATCTGGTGTGGTTTGAGACAAACTGGTCAACTTTTTAACTCCTTCACAACATGGAGCTGGTACTGCCCCACCTTTCGATAGGTAGTTGGCACATGGAGTCAAGATACTTGCCACTGTGTCACATTTGTTTACTTTTTTTTTTTGGTGATTACAAAATTGGAGATTTAGTTCAGATTTGTTTTTTAATCTTGTGTTTTATTGTTGGATGTGAGAAAAGTGAGACGTGATGGTTGGTTTAAATAGGGATTTGAGATGGGAAAAATGATGAATAAGGTTTGATAGATCAGCACTTCTATCGCTAACATTTTTAGGAGTCTCTCACTATTAAAAAATGAAAAAAATAGTAAAGGAGAAGAGAAAATGATAGTTTGTCTCTCGTTTGAGTGACTATTAAAAAAATGATGAGAGACTCTTGGCCATTTCTTAATTTGTAAAAAGTTTAAATTGTTATATTTAATTATAATTAAAATAATAAATATTATATTTTTGAGATACTTCGGAGAGTACCTTCGTGATGGAGGTGGTCTTAGTAGTTAAATTTGCATTAATTTTATTCAAATCTTTTATAAAATTTATTAGTATCACACATTGATTATTTTAGAATGTACCTGAAATTAAATTAGTTTTCTTTTCATGTCAGGTTATTTTGAGTTATTGCGTTTCTAGATAAAGATATGTAAGCTAATGATATGTTTTACGTTTTTTGTTGTATCACCGGCGGTCCAGTGGTAGTTAATAAATATTTGTTTACAAAAGAAGAAAAGTTATCACACATTATAAGTAAATACTCATAAATACATCTAAATTGTATTTCTGTACAGTCATGTGTAGTGTAACAAGGTAGGGGATTTTCTCAACAAAAAAAAAAAAAGAAAAACCTAGGGAACATATGTGTATCATCCTATGTACGCCACATTAAATTATTTATCAGCTATGTGTACGTGCACTATATGCATGTAACTTAATGAACTAATTGCCATTATTTTTTTAATCTTTGAATACTTGAGGATAACATGTTGTGATTTAAAGCAACTTCTTCAGCTATAATGTGTGATTATATATTCATTTAAAATTTTATATATAAATTAAGTTAGTTAAATAGTTAAATTAAAGATTTATAATCAACGTTTTTAACAACATTGTTAATTAATAAATAAAAATATATTTAATGAAAAGAGAAGTGAAGATATAGTAAATTGATAAAAACTACACGTAAATCATATATATCAAACAACAAACATCACCTTTTTTATTATATGGAAACAGTGTTGTTAAAAATGTTGAGTATATATCTTTAATTGAACTATTTAACTAACTTAAATTATATAAAATTTTAAATGGATATAAGATATTTTATTTATTTTATAAAGTGAATTTAAAATTACATATGTCTTAATCTATATCATGTAATTTTGTTTGGCCTTATAAGATACTATATAAATTAAAATAATTTTAAGGTAATTGATTTTACAACATTTTAATTAAATTTTACATGAAAGATACTATTAATATCTTATCTTAAACATAATTAAGATATAGATTAGACTACAATTAACAAGACACACTAGGGCATGATGAGATAAGCGTACATAGACGTTGTTTTATTTTAATTATGCTAAACCATACTCTTCATCCAAACAATTATATGAGTTCATTTCCACTTCACTTGATGCTACAACAATACAAAGAATCAAGACTATGAGTTTGGCGCTAGATACAATTCTAATCTAAAAACGAATCATGGTGTTTAGATCGAGTAACTAGCACCAAAACAAAAAAAAAACACTTACTTTTTGCAGTTAGTGCTCATGGAGATGGGATAGGGAATGCTAACACCACATTTTTTAGGAAGGTCAGAGGCTAGACTTGGGTTTAGACCAGAAATACCATTGGCAACGGATTGTATGCATTGGCACGCTTGTTGGCGATCTAGTATGGTTTGAGCCAAACTGGTCAACTTTTTAACTCATTCACAACATGGAGCTGGTACTGCCCCACCTTTCGATAGGTAGTTGGCATATGGTGAAACAACCAGATTTTTTTTTTTTTTTTTAAACACCCGAAATAATATTTCCATAAATATTAAACCACACAATAATTCAACACAATAACAAAAGCGGAATAGATATAAACAAAAACGAGACACTAGATCATCTCCTCTTCACAGCCAGATTCCACGATCACACTTTGTCTTTACCTGCATCACATGCGTGAATATTATCATAAATACTCAGTGGTACGATCATCCCATCTACTTGGCTAGATGCACGGGTATAGGGAACAATCAAAACACCACACAGCACAATTAAGCAAAAAGTCAACACGAAAAGTCAACCCCGAAAAGTCAACGCAAAGTCAACCCCGAAGAGTTAACGTAAAGTCAACCACAAACCACGATATTTACGTTGATCTAAACATTAAAAACGCCCCAAACAAGCATTGATCGAACAACAAATCAACTCAATTCGCAATCAAACGCACCGAATACACCCATCTACCCGCGAAGACCATGGTCACGTACTCACCTTGTTTCGGAAGAGAATAACTTGCGACTTACTACACCAAATCACGATCGGAAAATGGCTCTGGAAACTAGACACCGAGAGCTTTCCAACGGTGTATAGATAGCCTCCTAACTCTAAGCGGTTCGACTGGAAAATAGCCCGCAAGTTTGACGATCGGAACTGAAACAGAAACGACCCGTTGAACAAGAACACAGAGAATCCGATGAACGGATACCCCAAATTCGGATCGGAAAAATGTTCTGGAAACTAGATAGATAGGGCTTTCTAACCGTATATAGATCGACCTCTGAGTCTTTATATAACGATGGTAAATCAGCCCGTAAGTTCGATAATCGAAACTGGAAACAGAAAATCCAGTCTCAGAAAACAGAACCGACACACTGATTTTAAAAGAACACAGAGAACGGATCATACCTCAGAATCAAGATCGGAAACCTGATCTGAAAACTAGACAGAGAGATCTTTCCAATAGTATATAGATTGTCCTCTGATTACCAACGGTTCGACGGGAATCCTCCCTCGAATGGGACTGATTGCAGATCAAAACTGCAGAAACCTCCCAAAATAAAACGACGATAACTCCTCAAATACCCAACCGATTGACAAGCGGTTTTCTCCTAAATCAAGATCAAAGAGTGAAGAACTTACCCTGAAATTTCACTCTGATCCAACTTGATCTTCACTGCCGTTTGTCTCCTCCAAAACCGACGGCATACACCCTCAAACTTCCAAGAACTCAAGAACACTCAAGAACACTCAAGAACACTTGTTCTCACCCTCAAATCTCTCAATCCTCAACAGAAATCTCTCTCTTTTCTCCTCTGAAACTGAGCTCAATCATCCCACAAGCCTTTTATAGGCAAAAACTTCGGTTTAACCAAACCGAACCGAAATTACTTGCTTCCCCAAACCGAACCGTCGGTTTAAATTGCAACTTGTGTCAAACGACACCCGAACCAAAAATACATAATTGGTTCGCGGTCGTTACAATTCTCCCCCACTAACACAGATTCGTCCTCGAATTATGCAACACCGTCTCTCTACGGTCAACACTTTTGGTCAAACCCGACCAACACCACTCGATATCACCCTCGAATCTCCCAACACCGTCTCGCTACGGTCTCCACCACATGACCCGAACACGTCCAGTATCCTTCGAGATAACACTCGAATCCCCTAACCCGTCCTGCTAAGGCTAACACTCTCGCCTAAAATTCGCCCAGATTCATCCGGAACATCAACGATGCACGCCACATGGTCCAGATTAGGGCTGCCCGATTGACCATCCAACAATCAAACAAGAACATGTCCGACCAACCGTTGACCCTGCATTGGACCAAATGATCGTACAACAATCAAACAAGAACATGTACGACCATCGGCGTAACATATGCTACCAGAATTGTCCGAACCGAATCTCAGACTCCAATAATAACCCCAGATTCGACATCTACAACACAACCCTGGCCCTCAGCCCGCACCACTCGTGATCACACCTGATCCTCGAGTTTTACTAGGCTCACGCTAGCCTCATTGCACCATCTCCATGGATACAATCCTAACCAAACCCGGTCAGCCCATTAGAGATCATCACCCGATCTCAATCACTCAACCCCGTCTCCCTAAGGTTGACACTCTCATCCCAAAACCCGCCCAAATTCCCCCAGAAAACAGCCACGATGTAACACTCGCTGACCCGGATCAGGGCTGTCCGATAGATCGCGCAACAATCAAACAAGAACATGCCCGACCCACCGTAGACCCAGACTTTGGATCAATTGGTCGCACAACAATCAAACAAGAACATGTACAACCAAAGAGGCTACATATGTTTACCAGGGTCGTCTGAACTAAGGTTCCAAACTCGAGTAAAAACCCTAGATTAGACATCCACAACCACCTGAGATCATTCCCGATCCTTGAAGTTCATCCAATCTCATACTTATAATCACACTAGAGGTACTATTGCTCAAACTCATATCTCTATACACCACTCCCACTCGCAGGGTCGTCACCCATCGAGCTCTCGATGTATACCATACCGGCTCTCGGTATGCCCCAGCCCCTCCGCTTCAGAACACACAGTCCATCAGCTCTCGGCTGCAAAGGAATCACACATCCTCTGGAGAGATCGCAATCCCTCAAAGTATATGTAGGAGAATATCACCATCCCCTGGAGCAGTACACTGTAACATGCATCATAAGCACCTGTCGACCGATTTACTTCCGTGGTTCCTATACCGATATTCCCTAACCCGGAATATCACTCATGACCAATCCCCAGGTCATCTGAAACAACCCAATCGCCAGGGTGTTTCCTACCCCGATATTCCCTAACCCGGAATATCACTCATGACCAATCCCCCAGGTCATCTGAAACAACCCAATCACCAGGGTGTTTCCATCGGAGTCCCTGGAAAAGACAGTCCTAACTTCACATAAGACTTCTGTTCCAGACTCCCCCTAGAAAATAGACAGGTTCTAACTCACATAAAACCTCTATTTTCCAGCGCCATCTAGGGATCTACCCGTCCTAACCCCTTAGGACCCCCATCCCTAGATACCTAGACAAGCCCTAACTCCCATAGAGCTTCTATCCTAGCCCCTCAAATGACCTCCCCTTCATCACACACATGACCTAACCCAGTCATCAACCCATGACCTCCCAGTCATACCATAAGAACATCCGTCTTATAACAGAAGATAATAAAGAACATCCCATCTTAATAATCTCAACAATGTATATCATTACAATCCAAACGAAGAATACATACAACTCATAGCAACAAGCTAATACAACCACTGAAAACCAGAAAGACACTGAAGCCTCCGCTTTCTTCTCGAACCACTTCGAGAACTTTGCCTTCATCCTTGCCTCTGGTTCCCAAGTCTCCTCCTCGACACCATCACAGTCCCACACGACTCTCACCAATGGTATCCTCTTCCGGCGCAGAACCTTGACTCTCCTCTCGAGAATCTTCACAGGTCTCGCCGCTAACGTCATGTTGGGCTGAAGATCCTCCGGGATCCTAGCCAACACCTCCTCAGACTCATGTAGACACTTCCGCAGCATCGATACATGAAATACCTTATGAAACGCTCTCATACTCTGAGGTAACTCCAACCGATAAGCCACTGGTCCGACCCGTTCCACCACTCTGAACGGACCCATAAACCTCGGACTCAGCTTATTCTCTGAAATGGATCTGTTCGGACCCCATAACATCGCTGCCTTGAGATACACTAGATCTCCCAGCTCAAACTCCAACTCTTTTCGTCTCTTATCAGCATAACTCTTCTGCCGATCCTGAGCTTCCCTCATGTTCAGTCTCAAGACACGGATCTTCTCCGTCGTCTCCTGAACAAAATCCGCACCAAACATGCTCCTCTCCCCCACTTGAGTCCAGCATAATGGTGTCCTACACGGCCTCCCATACAGAGCCTCATATGGAGCCATCCCAATACTCGCCTGGTATGAGTTGTTGTACGCGAACTCAACCAGATTCAGATGATCCGCCCAATAACCACCATAATCCAGCACGCACATCCTCAACAGGTCCTCTAAAGTCTGAATAGTCCTCTCCAACTGCCCATCTGTCTGAGGATGATACGCCGTGCTCATGTGCACCTTAGTGCGCATCTCTGCCTGAAACGCCCTCCATAACTCAGACGTAAACCTCGGATCCCTGTCTGACACAATACTCGCTGGCACCCCCTGCAGCCTCACTATCTCACGCACATACTTCTTAGCCAACACCACCGTCCCATCGGTCTTTTTGATGGCAAGAAAATGTGCTGACTTGGTCAGACGATCCACTATCACCCAAATCGCATCACTCGTCCGTGACACAGGCAACCCTATCACAAAATCCATGGTAATCATATCCCACTTCCACTCGGGAATAGGCAAACTCTGCAACATACCACTCGGAACCTGATGCTCAGCCTTCACTAACTGACACACGTTGCATGCTGCAACCCAGTTAGCTACCTCTCTCTTCATCCCGACCCAGTGATAATATCGTTTCAAATCACGATACATCTTAGTCGCCCCCGGATGAATAGATAACATGCTCGAACGGGCCTCTCTCAGAATCTCCTGCCTCAGATCCTCGTCCTTGGGTACACAAACCCGCCCATTCACCAGTGTCATCCCACTCGCTGAGACCACATACTCCGAACTTGTCGCCTTAGAAGCATCAATCAACCCCTGATCCTTCTCCTGCGCAACCCGAATCATGCTCAGTAAATCTGCCTAGTTAGCTGCTTCTAACCCCAACGGCTCCTGTGAGATCACGCACAACCTCAATGTACTGAGCTCACTTGCTAACTCCTCCAAATCCCGCACATGAGCCGAAGCAACTCGCTTCCGACTCAAAGCATCAGCCACCAAATTAGCTTTACCTGGATGGTACCCAATCTCCAGGTCATATTCCGCGACTAACTCCATCCAGCGCCTCTGTCTCTGGTTCAGATCCGGCTGAGTGAAGAAATACTTCAGACTCTTGTGGTCTGTGAACACCTGAACCTTTCTGCCATAAAGATACGACTTCTAAATTTTTAGAGCGAAAATCACCGCAGCCAACTCCAAATCATGGGTAGGGTAGTTGCACTCATGCTTTCTCAACTGCCTCGAAGCATACGCAATAACCTTTCCTTGCTGCATCAGGACACAACCCAGACCAACTCCTGAAGTATCTGTATACACCACATATGGCTCACCCGGCTCGGGTAACGCCAACACTGGTGTACTGGTCAACATCTCCTTCAGCTTCCCGAAACTCTCCTCACAAGCCGAAGACCAAACAAAAGGGACATCCTTCCCGGTCAACCTCGTCATCGACTTAGCCATACTCGCAAACCCCTTGACGAATCTCTGATAATAACCTGCCAACCCAAGAAAACTCCTGATCTCAGTGGCATTCCTCGGTCTAGGCCACCCTCTGATAGCCTCAATATTAGCCGGATCAACCGATACTCCGTCTGCAGACACAACGTGGCCAAGAAAGCTAATCTCCCTCTGCCAGAAACTGCACTTACTAAACTTCGCAGACAGGTTCTGCTCCCGCAGCTTCCCCAGAACTACCCTCAGATGCAACTCATGCTCCTCAGGACTCTTCGAATACACCAGGATATCATCAATAAAGATTATCACAAACACATCCACATACTCCTGGAATACCTCGTTCATCAACCGCATGAACGCTGCTGGTGCATTCGTCAAACCAAAAGGCATCACCACGAACTCAAAATGCCCATACCTCTTCTTGAAAGCAGTTTTCCTAACATCTGCCTCATCAATAGGAATCTGATGGTATCCCGAAGCCAGATCGATCTTGGAGAACCAAGTAGCCCCTCGCAACTGATCCAACAACTCATCAATGCGCGGCAGAGGGTACCTGTTCTTCACGGTGACTCGGTTAAGTCCCCGATAATCGATACACAACCGGAAACTACCATCCTTCTTCTTCACAAACAACACCGGCGCTCCCCACGGTGAAACACTTGGCCGAATAAAACCCTTATCCATCAATTCCTCCAGCTGCTTCTTCAGCTCTGCCATCTCTGCTTGAGCCATACGGAGTAGTCCCGGGTTCCAACTCAATAACGAACGGATCCGACCGCGCTGGCGGTAATCCTTCCAATGACTGAAACACATCCTGGAAATCCTGAACAACTCGAATATCTTCAACTGCAACCTCTCCAACATACTCAGGCATCACTATCGTCACCAGATACGCCTCGCAGCCCCTGAGAAGCAGCTGCTCGGCCTGTATCGTGGAAATCACGAGACTCCCAGAAGTTGGTCTCACACCTTGAAACACCAACCTCCCCGTCTCTCGCTCAGACACAACTCGTCCTCGGTGGCAATCCAGATGGACCCTATAACAATCCAACCAATCCATACCGAGGATAACATCGTACAGCTCCACCGGACTGATGATCAGATCTGCTGGCATCAACTCTCCCGCCACCAGAACCTCCACGCCACGAACCCGCCCAAAAGTAGCTAATGAGTTACCACCCGCAACCTTAACTACTCCGAGCTGCTCCCCGGAATCACTCTGGATCTCGCTGCTCTCTGCATACTTTGGCGTAATAAAGCTATTCGTAGCTCCCGAATCAAATAACACGTGGGACTCATACCCGCCCACAACTAAAGTCCCTGCACAATCCCATGTGCATCAGAACCCTACCATTCTAGCACAGACTCACAATTTCCCAACAGACAAAAACTCATACAACTACGAATTTAAAAAGTCAAGTTCGGAAATACCTGTGATCGGTCTGGCGCTAGAACCGCCCGCCTCCACAGACGTAAACACACGCGGTGCCGCTGGGATCTGAGATAACGGCTGTACTGCCAATGGCTGCACTACGGCCACTGCCAACTGCTGCAGCTTCGGACACTTGGGCTTAATATGCCCCGTCTCTCTGCAGTGGTAACACACCCGCGTATCCTGGACCCCGACCCGCACATCCCGAGTCCCGGTCCTCTTCGAGCAGCTCGCCACACGATGGGACATGCTCCCACACCCGAAGCATCCTAAACCACCCTGACTGGCCCCTGAAGTGCTCTCCCACTTCCACTTATGTCCCTGAGCAGGCTTGCCGCCCCTGCCTGAACTCGTCTGCTGTTGAGATCTCCTCGGCTGCTGCTGCTGCACCGGTGGATTAACCACCACAACCTGCTCCCGAGATCCTCCTCGATCGCAGCAGCCATCTCAACAAGCTCCGCTCTCGTGGCGAACCTACTCGCCCTGCAGCGAATCCTCAAATCTGGACGAAGTCCTCGCAAGAACCTCCTAACCTGGGCATCCTCGCCCTCCGTGCCTCTCCCTGCATGTACCAGAAGTCGACTGAACTCCAAATCGAACTCTCTCACTGACCGATCTCCCTGAGTCAGGTCCAGAAACCTAGACTCCAAACGGTCCACCGCCTCCTGCGGGAAATACTTGGCGTCAAACTCCGCCAAGAAATCCTCCCAGACCATCTCAGCCTGTACCCTCCTGGCCTCAACACCTCTCCACCAGAGATGCGCATCACCCTCTAGGTAATGTACTGCCAGATCCACTCTGTATCCCTCTGGACACCTGATGGAGCGAAAGTTACGCTCTAATCTCATCCGCCACCCATCAGCCTCCTCAGGCTTAGCACCGCCCAAGAAAAATACAGTACCAATCCGCTGCATCTGCTCCATCATCCTCAGATAAGATGGAAGCTCCTCTACCCCAACCATACCCGGCTGCACCCTAGCCATACTCGGCTGTACCCCAGCCATACCCGGCTGCACCCCATGAGCATGACCCGGAGTAGGCACCCCTCCCGGTAACCTCTCAAGAATCATCTGTAGTAGACCCGCCAGACGATCATCTCGATCCTGGGCAACGCCTACGGTAGCACCCCCACCAGGGCCCACCGCACTGCCAGCTACACCGGGACCTACACTAGCCCCTCCAGCCCTCTCACTAGAACCTGTAGCTGTCACACCCACGGTGTAGCTGGCAGCTACCCGCTCCTGTGTAGTCTCCTGGGACACACACGCGGCAGCAGACTCACTCACAAGTCCCTGCCCGCGCTTACGCCCTCCACACCCAACTTGGCATTCCCGGCCAATACCTCTAGCAACTCTAGTACCTCTACCCATTTATCTTCACTACCAGAAGCATAAACTAAGAATACTAGAAAGCAAGAAATGTCAAACACACATACCGTGGAATCTCATTGAAGGTTCGGAGAAGATGATCTAGGACTCCAAACCCATACAGCAATCAATTGACTAACTCACATAATCAATCAATTGAACACACGCAATCAACTACGTTCTCCCGCCCTAGAACCATAAGGGTCCATACGCGCCCTAGAACCGCTAGGGCTCTGATACCAAAATGAAACAACCAGATTTTTTTTTTTTTTTTTTAAACACCCGAAATAATATTCCCATAAATATTAAACCACACAATAATTCAACACAATAACAAAAGCGGAATAGATATAAACAAAAACGAGACACTAGATCATCTCTTCTTCACAGCCAGATTCCACGATCACACTTTGTCTTTACCTGCATCACATGGTTATAAGAGATGCGTGAGTATTATCATAAATACTCAGTGGTACGATCATCCCATCTACTTGGCTAGATGCACGGGTATAGGGAACAATCAAAACACCACACAGCACAATTAAGCAAAAAGTCAACACGAAAAGTCAACGCAAAGTCAACCCCGAAGAGTCAACGTAAAGTCAACCACAAACCACGATACTTACGTTGATCTAAACATTAAAAACGCCCCAAACAAGCATTGATCGAACAACAAATCAACTCAATTCGCAATCAAACGCACCGAATACACCCATCTACCCGCGAAGACCATGGTCACGTACTTACCTTGTTTCGGAAGAGAATAACTCGCGACTTACTACACCAAATCACGATCGGAAAATGGCTCTGGAAACTAGACACCGAGAAATTTCCAACGGTGTATAGATAGCCTCCTAACTCTAAGCGGTTCGACTGGAAAATAGCCCGCAAGTTTGACGATCGGAACTGAAACAGAAACGATCCGTTGAACAAGAACACAGAGAATCCGATGAACGGATACCCCAAATTCGGATCGGAAAAATGTTCTGGAAACTAGACAGATAGGGATTTCTAACTGTATATAGATCGACCTCTGAGTCTTTATATAACGATGGTAAATCAGCCCGTAAGTTCGATAATCGAAACTGGAAACAGAAAATCCAGTCTCAGAAAACAGAACCGACACACTGATTTTAAAAGAACACAGAGAACGGATCATACCTCGATATCAAGATCGGAAACCTGATCTGAAAACTAGACAGAGAGATCTTTCCAACCGTATATAGATCGTCCTCTGATTACCAACGGTTCGACGGTAATCCTCCCTCGAATGGGACTGATTGCAGATCAAAACTGCAGAAACCTCCCAAAATAAAACGACGATAACTCCTCAAATACCCAACCGATTGAAAAGCGGTTTTCTCCTAAATCAAGATCAAAGAGTGAAGAACTTACCCTGAAATTTTCACTCCGATCCAACTTGATCTTCACCGCCGTTTGTCTCCTCCAAAACCGACGGCACACACCCTCAAACTTCCAAGAACTCAAGAACACTCAAGAACACTTGTTCTCACCCTCAAATCTCTCAATCCTCAACAGAAATCTCTCTCTTTTCTCCTCTGAAACTGAGCTCAATCATCCCACAAGCCTTTTATAGGCAAAAACTTCGGTTTAACCAAACCGAACTGAAATTAATTGCTTCCCCAAACCGAACCGTCGGTTTAAATTGCAACTTGTGTCAAACGACACCCGAACCAAAAATACATAATTGGTTCGCGGTCGTTACACATGGAGTCAAGATACTTGCCACTGTGTCACATTTGATTGCTGCATCTACATATGCAATTATGCACACCATCAAAACGACGCATGTGAAAAACCTGAGAGCCAAAGCCATTTTGTTTGCTTTTTTTTTTTAGTGATCACAAAATTGGAGATTTAGTTCAGTTTTGTTTTCTAATCTTGTGGTTTGTTGTTGGATGTGAGAAAAGTGAGACGTGATGGTTGGTTTAAATAGGGATTTGAGATGGGAAAAATGATGAATAAGGTTTGATAGAGCACTTCCACCGCTAACATTTTTAGGAGTCTCTCACTATAAAAAAATAAAAAAAAATAGTAAAGGAGGAGAGAGAATGATAGTTTGTCTCTCGTTTGATTGACTATAAAAAAATGATGAGAGATTCTTGGTCATTTCTTAGTTTGTAAAAGGTTTAAATTGTTATATTTAATTATAATTAAAATAATAATATGATAGTTTTGAGATACTTCGGAGAGTTTCTTCGTGATAGAGATGATCTTAGTAGTTAAATTTGCATTTAATTTTATTCAAATCTCTTATAAAAATTATTATTATCACACATTGATTATTTTAGAATGTACCTGAAATTAAATTAATTTCCTTTTCATATCAGGTTGTTTTGAGTTATTGCGTTTCTAGATAAAGATATGTAAGCTAATGATATGTTTTACGTTTTTTGTTGTATCACCGGCGGTCCATTGGTAGTTAATAAATTTTTGTTTATTAACTACAGTCTTTTCATATCCGTATTACTCTTAGAAACATTAGCCTGAGGAATCTGAACTGAACAAATTTGATAATACAACCCATGCTGCCACTTACTAATACTAATCTTCTTTCCATTTTTGACAAATGTGATGACAAAATCCTCACCATATACTTGTAGCCTGACTGTACTAGTTGACAATATGAGATCAGATTCCTTCCTATTTCTAACATATATCTGACATTTCTTAGAGTAACAATTGAATCATTCGGGTTCTCAATTGTGAGATTTCCTATTCACCCAATATCACTACAACATTAGCTGAACTATGTGGTTTCTAATAGTTTTTGCCATTACATATCTTCCTCTCTGGACAATCCATATTCCAGTGATTTTCACTACCACAAACCTAACAAGCTTTACATGAAGTCTTTGGCTTGGACTTTTACCTTTATCTGCTCTTAGACTTGCCTTTCCACTACTTGTTTCCACGATCTTCATTCTTCTTTTTTGACTGGTCCCTTGATTCAACAAACAGACCCTCAGCCCGACCTCTGCCCTTGTTCAGCAACCCTTTGTTCTGTAGCTCAACGTCCTTAGCATAGGCAGATTTAGTAACCTCTTGCACTATCAAAGTCTCCTTAATTGCTAATTATATACTTCAAAGTGTGCACCAGAGGCTCACAAAAGAAAGGCAAGCTGGTTAGTAATTGTATTGCTTGATCCTTATTAGTAGTATGTAATCTCTTTCAAGAGTCTTCCACATGCCCAAAACAATAGTTTCATTCATAATTTTTCTCAAGATTTGATCATTCAAGCATGTAGCAATGAGATTTCTAGTCCTTAAATTTTTGTTAGCAAACACTAGATCAACCTTAACCTGTTTAACATGCTTAGTCTGCGTCACCTATGTTACCTGAGCCAGACGTTCAGGATTAGCCCCTATTGATTCATTTGCCAGCTTAATCTCAGTGTTTTTACATTTTGAAAGAGATTTGTTTTCAAGCAGATTTTTTCCATACAATGTATCTATTACGACGATAATGATAGTGATAATTTCATATATATATATATATATATATATATATATATAGTGTTTCGTAAATAGATTTTTGATCCATACAATCTATAATTAACACTTTTTATTATTAATCTTTGATTTATATTGTTTATCAGAAAGAATTGTAAACACCCATAATACATGGACATAGAACATTAAGGTATGCTTGCGCAACCTATGATACATCTTTCACATTCGCTTCTACAGCCAGTCTTACGTGATGTGTCAGCACAAATCTTTATGTATGCTGGGTCGGCACCTTGATGTTCCTTTTTTTTTTTTCATCTCAGATACATACAACCACATAATTTACAATTTTATTTAGGGGTGGGCAAATAATCCAAACCGAACCAAACCGCACCGAACCGAACCGTAATTAGGTGTTTGGTTTGGTTTCGGTTTTATCTATAAACCCGTTTGGTTTTTATTTTAAAAATATTTTGGTTTCGGTTCGGTTTCGGTTTAAAACCGTAAAACCGTTCGGGTTTTCGGTTTTTAAAGAATATTTATATTATTATTATTAGTTTAAGAAACGTTAGTCATATAGTGGTGTACTAATTAGCCAAATTGTATTGATTGTTTATAAGGTATGTATTGATAATTATTCTAGTTTAAACTATGTTTTTCTCTTATGACTTTTTATAGGTAGTTTTTGATGTTGTTCATTTATTTTTTATTGTGTTGATCAAAATATCACAAACAGTTTGAAGTTGAAGAGACAAACAATAATGATTGATGATGATAATAAGAGTGTTTTCTAGTTTTCTTTTTTTAGATATTAGTTTTTAAAAGATTAAGTTTACAATTTATTTAATTTGGATTACGTTTTTTAATTTTTAATTTTGTTTAATTCATATTTTTTTTAACTTTTTGACAATTTTGATTTTATATATATATTTTTTTCTTTCAAATATCATGAATAAACCGAAACCAATCCGAACCGAAATACAAATGGTTTATATATGGTTTGAGTTTTTGTAAAACCGATAAACCGAAAAACCGAAAAAACCAAACCGTAACCAAACCGAATACAAACGGTTTCTATATGGTTTGAATTTTTGTAAAACCGCTAAACCAAAAAACCGAGAAAACCGAACCGTAACCGAACCGAAAACCGAAACGCCCACCCCTAATTTTATTAGTCTTTGATTTTTGGTTTATGAAAAAGGGTTGTAAATATATTCAATATATCGAGATAGAACATTACAGTTTGAAATTGGGCTGCTTTTTGTGAAAGGGCTGTAACAAGTTTCTCTACTTTTACATGGAGCAAAACCTTTTTTTTAAGCAATAAGGCCTTAACTTGGAACTCTTTCTTCCCTTATTATTTCCATCTTGCATACAAGTATACAACCATAAATTTGAAAAGACATATAAGTTAAGATATCTACACATATATCTTTAAGAAAAGATACGTACGGTGAGGGAGATATTGGTGTGTGATAGTCTTCATTTGACATGGGTTCCATTCCATTGCATGCCTTTAGTTGGCATCCTATCATTATCAGTGCAAGCATCATCATAATACACATTTTTCCGCCATTCTTTTACAATTTTTTTTAGTTAGATTTGCAATAAAAAAAGGTGATATGTTTATTGTTTGATATATACGATTTACATGTAGTTTTTTTTTTTATCAATTTACTATCTCTTCACTTCTCTTTTCATTGAATAGATTCTTATTTATTAATTAGCAGTGTTGTTGAAAATATTGATTATATATCTTTAATTTAACTATTTAACTAACTTAAATTATACATAAAAATTTAAATGAATATAAGATATTTGATTTATTTTATAAAGTGAATTTAAAATTACATATGTCTTAATCTAAATCATGTAATTTTGTTTGGCTTTATAACATACTATATATATAAAATAATTTTAAGGTAATTGATTTTACAACATTTTTAATTAAATTTTACAAGAAAGATACATTAAGAGTATCATATCTTAAACATAATTAAGATACAACATAACATAAGGAAATCAAAGACTACGATTAACAAGACACTAGGGCATGATGAGATAAGCGTACATAGACAGTTTTTTATTTTAGTTATACTAAACCATACTCTTCACCAAACGATGATATGAGTTCATACCCAGTTCACTTGATGCTGCAACAATACAAAGAATCAAGACTATGAGTTTGGCACTAAGCTTCATTTTAAATTAAATTTTACATGAAAGATACGTACTATTAATATCATATCTTAAACATAATTAAGATACAACATAAGGAAATCAAAAGACTACAATTAACAAGACACACAAGGGCATGATGAGATAAGTGTACATAGACGTTTTTTTATTTTAATTATGCTAAACCATACTCTTCATCCAAACGATGATATGAGTTCATTCCCACTTCACTTGATGATGCAACAATACAAAGAATCAAGACTATGAGTTTGACACTAGATACAATTCTAATCTAAGAATGAATCATGGTGTTTAGATCGAGTAACTAGCAACAAAAAAAACACTTACTTTTTGCAGTTAGTGCTCATGGAGATGGGATAAGGAATGCTAACACCACATTTTTTAGGAAGGTCAGAGGCTAGACTTGGGTTTAGACCAGAAATACCCTTGGCAACAGATTGTATGCATTGGCACGCTTGTTGGCGATCTGGTGTGCTTTGAGCCAAACTGGTCAACTTTTTAACTCCTTCACAACATGGAGCTGGTACTGCCCCACCTTTCGATAGGTAGTTGGCACATGGAGTCAAGATACTTGCCACTGTGTCACATTTGATTGATGCATCTACAGATGCAATTATGCACAAAACGACGCATGTGAAGAACCTGAGAGCCAAAGCCATATTGTTTGCTTTCTTTTTTGGTGATTACAAAATTAGAGATTTAGTTCAGTTTTGTTTTCTAATCTTGTCTTTTGTTGTTGGATGTGAAAAAAGTAAGACGTGATGGTTGGTTTAAATAGGGATTTGAGATGGAAAAATGATGAATAAGGTTTGATAGAGCACTTCCATCACTAACATTTTTAGGAGTCTCTCACTATTAAAAAAATGAGAAAAATAGTAAAAGAGGAGAGAAAATGATAGATTGTCTCTCGTTTGAGTTAATATAAAAAAATGATGAGAGACTCTTGGCCATTTCTTAGTTTGTGAAAGGTTTAAATTGTTATATTTAATTATATGGTTTAATTATAACTAAAATAGTCTAATATAATATTTTAAATTTTTTTTGTGAAATTCTCTGAGACTGCCATGTGTCAATTGTGTGTTTGGCATCTGTCCCTTTTCATAAAAAAGAAAAAAAAAAATCGGCCAACAAAATTTTTATTGTCCTCTTCGTCGGCAATTCATTCCTCAACAAAAATTTTCCTCTCTTCTCTTCTCTTATCCTCCATACGATGCCTGAGCTCTCGTCAAACACACAAACTAAAAGGTCGATCAAACAATAACAAACTTCCAACTTCGAATCTTCCAGATTTCTCCTTGACGCGACCATGTCGGAAACTGGCAAGAGTCACTGTAGCAATGAACGAGTCGAAAACTCAGGTACCTTAAATCTCCTCTCTCGATCCATGATCATTGTGGGGAAACCCAAAATCATTCCAATATATGATTTGGAAATAGATTTCGGTAAAATCGCGATTTTTTAATAATATTTTTCTTTTTTTTTGGTTTTCATCGCACATGATAAACCAAGTTTGGTTTGTTATTGAATTAATTTCGACTAATATAGATTAACGTGTTAGATTAATAATTTCCACTAACCGGTTTTCATTTCAATTTTGACTTATTCTCCAAGATATTATCACCTTAATCATCTTAATTACCATTTGTTTGCTACAAATAATTAATAGGAGTTTGTTACCATATATTTGGTATTCTAATCCCTGATTATCTGCTCTACAATAAAACCCATAAATTTTATAATTCGAAAA
The DNA here is from genome assembly GCA_964056655.1 of Arabis hirsuta. Taxonomy (NCBI): domain Eukaryota; kingdom Viridiplantae; phylum Streptophyta; class Magnoliopsida; order Brassicales; family Brassicaceae; genus Arabis; species Arabis hirsuta. The sequence goes on from OZ053302.1 coordinate 33,449,573, forward strand.
CATATTATCACATTATTCTAAATTCATATTAATTACCAATTGTTTGGTAGAAATAATTAATAGAGAAGATTGGCATTTTTTGTTTGACATGTGGCATCTCACATTCATGTTATGAGTTTTAATTTTTGGATAGATTTTTATTTATATATTTAGGTGTAGCTGCATGAATCCCTAATTATCTGCTGTTTATTAAAACAACGCCAATTTTGATTTCAATTTAAAAAATTGAATAAATGAATAATTACTTCAAATTGAAATTAATTTCTCAACTGACCGCGGGTATGAATTTTTCTCTATAAAATAAGTTAATTCTAATATTTAATAATCCAAAATTTACTATATATAAAAAAAAATGAATTCTCTTATGTATGTGGTATAGAAAATAATGTGTGTGAAATATTATTTTTAATATTTTGAGTGTTATTTTAAAAATTAGTGCTTTCCGTTTTGTAACTTTTGTATTTGTGTTTAAATAAAATTAAAACGATAGATAACAATATGTAAAATTTGATAATTAGTGAAATAATTTTTTAACATATTGGAAAATTTAGACATGGTGATAAATTTAGGAGACACTATACTACAATCTTCAAGGAAAAAACATAAAACCAGACAAAAAAGAAATTTATTATTATTTCTAGGTGATTTGTAAACCGCATCTTGCGTATGCTTCGAAAATTTCTAAACTCTGTTAATGGTAGTTTATCATTCATTGATATTTATTTTTTGGTTTTGACATTTGTATAAAGTTTTTTTTAATGTTAAGAAATTATCTACATATGCTTTATTTATTCTTCTCAGTCTTTGTTTTGTTTTTCTTATTCTTTGAATGTTAATTTTCGTATTTGTCTTCTTTGTTTTATATGACATCTTCTTCTTTTTCTTCTTTTCCCGGTCGTGCTTCTTTTCGGTTTTTGTTTTTTTTGTTCTTCTACTTATTCTCCTGGTTTTTCTAAGATTGTTACTTACGTATAAGATTGTTCTTCTACTTATACTTTAACATTTTTTTGTTATTTTTTCGGCTTTTTCTTAATCTTCGTCTATTTTTCTTCTTTTCCAATTTTTATTATGCCTCTTTTTTTTCTTTTTCTCATCTTTATTTTCTATATTTATTTATAAAATATAACAAATTTTGTGGTATACTAATACCAAATGTATTAATTTGTTTCTGATCTCATAACTTTGAAAATAACATACACAATCTTTCAAAAAGTTCGATACCTTATATTTGTGCAGAAGTTATCAAACATAAAAAATTTGTGTTGTGAGAAAAGCTATCCCAATACAATAATATTTGTATACTCACATTTTTTTTTTTAAATTGCAATCTTTGTTTCCTCATTTCTAGGCAACTACATACATCTTCTTCAATATTTTTTGTATTCACAAATTTAAGGAAATCGAGTAGAGATTGATGCCATGTATTTTTTTCCAAATATATGTCATAATTTATGCTTGTCATGTCATAGTTTTTTTATCTAAACCAATGGAATTAAAACAAATAAGCATTTTAATAGTTGTACTTCCCTTTTAATAGTAAAAGGATTAGTAGTCGTTTTATTTCACAAACAAAAGTGGAAAAGATACAATGTCTTAGAACAAATTTTAATTTTTATCTTGCAATCATGTATAATGAATAGTTGAGATTACCATATAGTTGAGATTACCATTTAAAAATTCAATAATAATAACAATGGAAAAAAATCTGATTTTAAAACTCATATGATATTTGTGTTCTTTCTATAAACCCTTAAAATTTCTCCATGGCATTTCGTTTGTTTGATCAAAACATCCACTTCACAAATTTTCACTATCATTTTTGTTATCAAAATCAAACACCAAGTGTAAGTAGTACAAGTTTTTTTGTTTAGAATGTAAAAGTCATATAATGATTCTTGAAAAAATGATTATCCTATAACACTACATTATAAAAATGAGGTTGCTAATTCATTTGTTTGTTCCTCAAGAGATGGGTTGCTCAACAAATATTAATCTTTTATTCATTTGGAATATTGTTTGTTTCTTAACAGATCAGAATAAACAACAAATCTTGTTATTGGATGGGAACCAATCGTAAGCTTAAACCGTGTTAAAATCTTGTTAAAATCATTTAGTTAAACAATTGTTTTCAAATCAATTAAAAAAATAATTTTGTTTATTTATAATGGAAAAAGAAAGCCATGTCATCTTTTTGAAAGAATTACATGTCATAGTTTTTGACTAATAAAATTAAAACACCTAAGCATTTTCAATAATTCTACTTGCTTTTTAATAGGAAGGGGATTACCCATTCAAATAAGTGCTTGACGTTACTCCATTATCAAATCTGCTGTTTTTAAAACACAGACGTTACTCCAAATTCAAATTAATTCTCAGTTATCACAAAAAAAAAAAAATACTTATTCCCTCTCGGTACAATCTGATCCAAGTTCTAATAAATGCTTCTTCTTCTTATAACTAGGAATATAAAATATTTTTGTTAAGAGTTGTTCTAAAAACTTCTTTGCCTTTTTCTCACAATAGATCTAATCAACTCTCTTTGCTTGTAGGTATTTTTTCATCCCGCAGACCAAAGTAGGTTGTTTCTCCTCTTCTCATACCTTAGTATGATGTTATCATGCAAATGTTGATTAATCATTACAATAAAGCAGGTAAATTTGTTTATAGCAATTATTTAGTTTGATTGTGTAGTGTGTATGATTTTTTAATAATCATTTCTAGGGCAGAATACCACACAAAAAAACCCACCTTCGATTCATAACAAAATGAAAACGCATAAATCATCTTACCCGTGATACTTTAAATACATGATCATAATGCTCGATGGTGGTAGTTAATTAGTTCTGCCTAAAGCTTGGGTTTTGGTAAGTTTAGATACTACCATAATGAATTCAAACAGATACATGTACTTTAATCGATGGTGGTCTTAAGATAGTTTTTAGTGTCTCTGCTTCACCTGCTTATGACTTCTAACAAAATGCGGGATTAACATTGCGGATTAAGATATGTATTTGTTTACTCTGCAGTTCTGGCTGTTACAAGCCGCCATCAGATTGTATTCATATGGGAATGAGACGGTGTTACAACCGTCGGTGTTTACAGTGGGAGGAGGGATGATAGGATCGAACCCGGACTATATATATGCTGTGGAGAAACGACCAGAGCATGTTCTGTCAGTGCAGCGCTTGTAAAGCCGACGTTCTTGGGAGCTTGAAGAAGAGCTGGAGAAAAGTGAGTGATCTTGGTGCCTATCATCAGGGTGAATATTTACCATAGTTTAATCTTGCTTCTTTTGTTTTCTCTGAAACAAGAACTGTTTTCACTTTCATATTTGCATTTTCTATAGCACAACATCAAAATGGACTTGGAGATATGAAAATAGAAAGATGATTGGAAGTTGCACCTAACTTCAAAAATCAGCTTATGTCCATGTCCAAGCTCAAAATTATTTCAAGATAACCGACAATGCATAAAGCTGCTATGTTTGTATAAATTTAGTGTTTCTTTGTCTAAAACACTTGAAAGTATATATGCCCATATATTTTTGGGTGTCGAGGTAACAAGCACATTATAGTCGATGTCTCTCTCTCTCTTTCTTATTATTAATAAAATATGTTAAGGGGGAAAGTTTTTTTTTTGGATAAAATTAAGGGAAAGTTTTTATGAATTTTTTTGCATTGTGATTTTTCAACGAATCATTAGTCGGACTAATTTTTGAATGACAAGAGTTATTAAGAAAAAACCCTGAAAATTTAATTCCTATAAATATATGAAATGGAAAATAGTTGTATGGAACACAAACAAAAAATAAGAAAAAACCCTGAAAACTTTATCAAATACAATCAATTTTAAATGGTCTTTTTTTTTGGGCAAACAATTTTAAATGGTCATGTTCCTTAATTTCATATTCGGCCGATTAAAAAACTGGAGAAAAGAACCACGAGAAGATGCAATAAAAATATTAAGAATATCCAAATGAATATTGTTCGAGTTTCCAAAAATCAACCCATATTAGATAGGTTAATACGTACATTGCAAATAAATAGTTCTTTGCTATCAATATTTATAAGCTAATATAATATAAAAAAAATGTACAGTAATTACAAAAATAATCAAAGTCAAACGTTGATAAATAATTTTTAATTGTTTTATATGTCATTATATTAATTTTATACCCACCCATCATACCCTAGTAATATTATATTTTTGAGATACTTCAGAGAGTATCTTCGTGATAGAGATGGTCTTAGATTTGTATTTAATTTAATTCAAATCTTTTATAAAAACAATTAGTATCACACATTTTTTAGTTTAGATTGTACCTGAAATTAAATTAATTTCCTTTTCATATCAGGTTGTTTTGAGTTATTGTGTTTCTAGATAAAGATATATAAGCTAATGATATGTTTTACGTTTTTTGTTGTATCACCAGCGGTCCATTGGTAGTTCATAAATTTTTGTTTACAAAAGAAGAAAAAGTTATCACACATTATCAGTAAATACTCATAAATAGTAAATACTCATAAATACATCTAAATTGTATTTTTGTACCGTCCAATTTAATGTAATATGTAACTAGCTAGGGAACATATGTGTACGTGCACTATATGCATGTAAATTAATGAACTAATTGCCATTATTTTTTAATCTTTGAATACTTGAGGATAACATATGATTTAACGCAACGTCTTCCGCTATGTACAGAGAGCCGTTCCTAGAATTATATAGGCTAGAAGTGAAACAAAAATAAAGTTTCGATTTATATAATTTTTTTTTTCATGAATAATCATGTTATGCATCATTTTATAAAAAATTATGCATAAAGCCTTACAATATACAATATACAAAATTTATGCATAAAAATATTTACAAATTTTATATAATCTAATTCAAATCCGAAATCAAATATTTTAAAATTCATAATTACAATATTATTTTTTTAAAATATTACTTGTGAATTGTTATGGTTGTTTCTAAACAATGAAAAAAAGGTTTTGTATGGTTTGATGGGGAAGAATTAGAAAAAATTAAGGTGGTTAAGTCTCGTTAGTTACTCTAATATTTTATTTATTTTATAGTTTTAGTTAATAATTTGTTTTCAAATTTCTTTAAAAAATATAACATGACCTATTTTAATGTTAATAATTTATATTTTTTAAATGAAAATCTTGATTTTTTTTCAAAAAGACAAGGCCGGTTAAATTTTTTCAAATAAAAAAAAGGCCGGAGGCCTCTAAAAATATTAAAACTATGTATTACTTTGATTTTTATTGCTCAAAACATGACTTTTAGAAATTTCGTTTACCTATAAATTTATAATTATATGTAGACATGAGATCAAATTATAAATTATAATTTATAATTTAATATATTAAAGTGTAAAATATAAATAAAATATAAATAAACTTGGTATCCACAAACCTCTTCAATTCATATAAAGAAGAATATTGAGTGGAAGCGAAAACGCTCTCAGACATCTTTTTCGAGAATGGTATCTAACCACTGAATGATCTGTTTGGTCAACGTTATCCAACAGTTTTATTATCGGTTTCAGTAAAGTTTTCAAATTTTTCTTTTCACCAACTAGCTTATCTACCAAAAATAACCAAAAATAGAGACACCATCCGGTTCCAAGCAAATTATGAGATCCTGTCGGCGTTCTCCCCATCGGAAAAGAGAATGGTAGGCCTAGGGAGACCTTAGTGTCAACCGGATTCTCACCATGTCAACTCTCCCAACATCTACAACCATTCTCACTGCAATTCACAACCACAGTAAGAACTTCTTCAGAAACTCCCTTTGCTTGTGCCCATAAGCAAAGGAGAACTCTCTACCAGAATAGACTTGCTCCTTTTCTAGGTGAACCATCTTCTACTGCTGTATTGGAAGCTAAGGAATCTCTCTCACTAGTGTAAGAAACTTCCAATCCGTATTTGTAACACTTCAGCTCCCTCTTCTGTCTCAATGGCTCATAGATACTCTGCTGCAGACAAAGGCAAGAGTATTGTGTTACATGAAGACTCCCCACCAAGGAAAAGAATCAAAGTAAGCTATAGACACAACTAATATAAGAGAACAAGCTCACACTCATCGTAAGACTAACAAACCCTAAAACTCAACGCCTCTGGTCCATGATTCCCTTCATGCCAAAGAGATGAAATCTTCATGGTAAAGCTATATGCTCATATCTGGGAAATGGCTGTTTCCAGTTCAGATTTGACTATGAAGAAGACCTTCAAAAAGTCTTGGACAACAGACCTATCACTTCGCAAACTGGATGTTGATTCTCCAAATATGGGATCATGTTATTGACCCATCCTTCCCCTCAGAAATAATGTTCTGGATTCAGCTGAAGGGAATTCCCCTGCATTATTGGAAAGAAGAGCTTATACGCGACATTGGGAAAGCAATAGATACTTATGATGGACACTCTGTCACTAAAACTGCTGCAAAAATTAGAGTGGTTGTGAATGGTCTACAACCACTAACAAGAGAAACCATTATTGAGTTCTCAAACAAGAATGAATGCTTGATCAATCTTGAATACGAAATACTTGAGAAACACTATAGGAAATGTAAGAGATTATCATATGAAGAAAAGGACTGCCCAGGGAATAGAGATACCACAAAGTCTCAGAGAAGAATCGGCTCACCTCTACAAAGATCTCCTCCTTCTAGACCAAAGGAAAATACCATACACACTAAAACCTCTGAACATCTCAAAGACTTCTCCTAAAGGCAGGACAGATATGGTCGCTACTTTGGAAAAAGTGTCTGTACTCGGCCACAGAGAGAAAGAACACAAGATCTACAGACACATAGCCTCCACAAGAAAGATCAACTCTACTATCAACACCTTACAAGGAGGAACACAGTATCACTTCCCTATATGAGGGATAGAATCAGTATGGAATCTAACTCAAGAGGAAATAGGGAGGACCTGAGTTATCACCATAACATCAGGAATAGGCCAGACTCTTCAGTCTCCTCAGCTCCAATGCAGGGCCAAATAAATAATAAGAGATAGCAACAAACAATCAACCCTAGACTCTTTACGCAATAGGAGACCACCTCTGGAAATAAATCTGGAAAAGGTAAGCTTCCCTCCTCTAGCCCCCTTCCAACTACTGAGGAAATTATAGAAGACCTGAGAGACGTCACAGTGAGATACATACACTGCCCTGATCCTGGTGAGAGTGCTGCAAGAAGAGGTCATTGAAGGAGAAAAGAGATGTTTAATGGAGGAAACAGCAGTAAACATCTTAGCAGCAGCAAAAATAGCTCACCAATTAGCTCCAATCACTATAGAAACTCAGGGAGATCATGACCCCTCTAACGATTTCCCCCTACTAAAGGAAACAGATATACCTGAGGCACTAAAGAAAAATAGAGTCAGGCCACCTCTAAGGAAAGGAAACAGTCCCATGGTGCAAACTCAAAGAAAAGATTAATGTCTCAAATCCGGAGCTCTCCTAGAAGAAAGAACTCAGAAATACATCAACAAACTATCCCTCCTAGTGAGAAGAACCTTACGAGTAATAGTACAATTCCAACTATTCACAAAGACTCCACACCACAGTCCAGACCAACGCCCCTGGTACACAACAACATGCACAACAAGTTATGATCCGAGCCATCACAAAAAGACAAAGAGTAAGGTGGATTTTCAAGATCCACAACATGCTCTTCCTTAGATGTTGTGGCCTGGAATTGTTGTGGTTTAGGAAATCTCATAACAATCCAACGCCTAAAAGAGATAATATCTAACATCTCTCCAGATATCTTATTTCTGTCAAAAACTAAAAACCATGATGTCTATGTCACTACTACCCTTAGCTTGCTAGGCTATGAATCTACTTTTCATGTATCCCCACATGGCTGTAGTGGAGGGGGTTTATCACTCTTCTGGAAAAAAAAGAAATGGAGTTGGAGATCCTTGAATCCAACCACAACTTTATTGACACCAAGATCACTTACCAAGGCTCCCAGTCCTATCAACCTTTGTGTATGATGACCCTGATACATCTAAAAGAAAAGCTGTATGGGATCTACTTAGTGCAATTGGTCAAAATCGTATTGAACCCTGGTTCCTAACAGGTGACTATAATGAGAGCATTGATAACTCAGAGAAACAAGGGGGACCTACCAGGATAGAAGGCTCATTTATAGACTTCATATCCTTCATCTCAGAATGTGATCTGTATGACCTGCAACATTCAAGAAATGTCCTATACTAGAGAGGTGCTAGATATCAGCACACAATCTTATGCCGCCTGGATCGAGCAATGGCAAACTATGCATGGATGGATTCCTTCCCAGCTGCAAGATGTGAATACTTGACCACAGGCCTTTAGTCTCTTATTTCTCAAGCAAGATCCAAAAGTCAAAGAGCCAATTCAGATATGACAAAAGGTTGAGCAACAATGAAGAAATTTAGAACATAATAGCAAAAACTTGGAGCGTAGTTCATAACCTGTCAGTGGAAGGAAGTATAGGCAGATGCAGACGGGTAATCATCTCCTGGAGCAGAGAGAATCATAAAAATAGGCACCAACTGATAGAACAAAAGAAGAAATATTTAGAGGAGGCTATGCAAAGCTCTCAAACCCAGGAAAACCTAATACAATCAATCAATGCTGACCTCTCTAAGGCTTACAAAGCTGAAAAAGCCTTGTGGAAACGGAGAAGCAAGCAGTTATGGCTCAACCTTGGTGATAAGAACAAAGGGTACTTCCATGCCACTACAAGATCAAGGAGAGTGACAAACAAAATCTCAGTAATTAAAAATGAAGCAATAGACATTTTCTATGAAGACGACCAAATACAGGAGGTTATCACCACCCACTTTCAAACATTATTTACCTCCTAGACAGGAAAAAGAACAGAGATAGTGAATGAGGCCCTACAACCGGTGTGACGACCCAACCCGTCAAATAAAAAAAATTTCAACTCGGACCACTATTATCATAAATAATGATCCTCAACGGTCTAATAAACAACAGCGCGAAAACAATGATTCAAACAATCAAATACAATTTATCGTTTAACAAGCCCATACTTATTAATTCTAATTCAATTCGGTAATACACATAGTTCTGCAATTGCTAACACCCTAGCAATTCTAACTTATTACACGAAAACGAGCCACTAGATCATTCCCCTCGTCCCGGCCATGATTCCACGATCACTGACTGTCTTTACCTGCATCACATGGTTATAAGAGATGCGTGAGTATTATCATAAATACTCAGTGAGACGGTCATCCCATCTACAGACTATACACACAGGCATAAGCAAAAGATACAATACCAGGGTGAACAAACAATAATGCATCACACAACAACCAACGAGAACAACACGTTCAATATGTCAAACTGACGGTCAGCAAAACCCCTGTCGATCGACACAACCCGCCGACACTCTGTCGATCGACACACCTCCCCGTGTCGATCGACACAACCAACCCAGAAACTCACCAAACCGATTTCCTACACAAAAATCCACCAAAATTCCATACAAGAATCGATCCAAACAACACACAATCGCATCCTATCAATTCCTTTACCCAGATAAGCCTATGGTCACGCACTCACCTCGAATTCGGATAGAAAAGGAGAAGAATCCGACGAAGAACACGAAGAACACGAAGAACAAATCCGAGATCCTTCACCGAACGGTCCTCCCACGCTTCCACAACCTCACAAACACTCACACAACAACACCAACAACCTCTCCTCTCAATCCTCTCACTTTCTCTCTAAAAAAAAACTATTTTCCTCTGCCCAGAAATCTGATTTTTCGACTTAATAGACAGACCAGCCGACACTCTGTCGATCGACACACCCACTTGTGTCGATCGACACATGACCAATTAATACGTCATTCTGACGGCAATCAAAAATCCCTGTCGATCGACACACTCCGACTGTGTCGATCGACAGAGCCCACTCTGCTCGACTCCTTTGAGTCGAAACAGCCGTGTCGATCGACACACCAACCTTGTGTCGATCGACACCCATCCAAAAATACTTTTTGGATCACGGGCGTTACAATTCTCCCCCACTAAAACGGATTCGACCTCGAATCACGCAACACCGTCTCACTACGGTCTCCATTACCTGACCCAAACGCGGCCATCAACCTTCGAGATAACACTCGAATCCCCTATCCCGTCCTGCTAAGGCTACATTCTCGCCCAAAAATTCGCTCAGATTCCCCCGGAGCACCCACGATGCACGCCCCATGATCCGGATTAGAGTTGCCCGATTGACCGTCCACCAATCAAACAAGAACATGTCCGATCAACCGTTGACCCCGCACTGGACCAAATGATCGTACAACAATCAAACAAGAACATGTACGACCATCGGCGTAACATATGCTACCAAGGTTGTCCGACCCGAATTCCAGACTCCAATAATAACCCTAGACTCGACGTACACAACACAAAACCTCTGGCCCTCAGCCAGCACCACTCGCGATCACACCTGATCCCCGAGTTATACTAGGCTCACACTAGCCTCATTGCACCATATCTATGGGTACAATTCTGACCAAACCCGGTCAGTCCAAGATCAGAGATCACCACCCGATCTCAATCACCTAACCCCGTCTCACTAAGGTTGACACTCTCATCCATAACCCGCCCAAATTCCCCCAGGAAACATCCACGATGCAACACTCGCTGATCCATATCAGGGTTGTCCGATAGATCGTGCAACAATCAAACAAGAACATGCCCGACCCATCGTAGACCCAAACCTTGGATCAATTGGTCGCACAACAATCAAACAAGAACATGTACGACCAAAGAGGCTACATATGTTTACCAGGGTCGTCTGAACTAAGGTTCCAAACTCGAGTAACAACCCTAGATTAGACATCCACAAACCACCTGAGATCATTCCCGATCCCTGAAGTTCATCCAATCTCATACTTATAATCACACTACAGGTACTATTGCTCAAACTCATATCTCTATACACCACTCCCACTCGCAAGATCGTCACCCTACGAGCTCTCGATGTATACCATACCGGCTCTCGGTATGCTCCAGCCCCTCCCACTCTCGGGACACACAGTCCGTCAAGCTATCGGCTGCAGAGGAAATCACACATCCTCTGGAGAGATCTCTGTCCCTCAAAGTATATGCAGGAGAATATCACCATCCCCTGGAGCAGTAACGCTGTAACGTGCATCATAAGCACCTGTCGACCGATTTACTTCCGTGGTTCCCATCCTGATATTCCCTAACCCGGAATATCACTCATGACCAATCCCCAGGTCACCTGAAACAACCCAATCGCCAGGGTGTTTCCTACCCCGATATTCCCTAACTCGGAATATCCCCCATGACCAATCCCCAGGTCATCTGGAACAATCCAATCACCAGGGTGTTTCCTACCCCGATATTCCCTAACCCGGAATATCCCCCATGACCAATCCCCAGGTCATCTGAAACAACCCAATCGCCAGGGTGTTTCCATCGGAGTCCCTGGAAAAGACAGTCCTAACTCACATAAGACTTCTGTTCCAGACTCCCCCTAGAAAATAGACAGGTTCTAACTCACATAAAACCTCTATTTTCCAGCGCCATCTAGGGATCTACCCGTCCTAACCCCCTTAGGATCCCCATCCCTAGATACCTAGCCAAGCCCTAACTCCCATAGAGCTTCTATCCTAGCCCCTCAACATCGCTGCCTTGAGATACACCAGATCTCCCAGCTCAAATTCCAGCTCTTTCCGTCTCTTATCAGCATAACTCTTCTGCCGATCCTGAGCCTCTCTCATGTTCATCCTCAAGACACGGATCTTCTCCGTCGTCTCCTGAACAAAATCCGCACCAAACATGCTCCTCTCCCCCACTTGAGTCCAGCACAATGGTGTCCTACATGGCCTCCCATACAGAGCCTCATATGGAGCCATCCCAATACTCGCCTGGTATGAGTTGTTGTACGCAAACTCAACCAGGTTCAGATGATCCGCCCAATGACCACCATAATCCAGCACGCACATCCTCAACAGGTCCTCTAAAGTCTGAATAGTCCTCTCTGACTGCCCATCTGTCTGAGGATGATACGCCGTGCTCATGTGCACCTTAGTGCCCATCTCTGCCTGAAACGCCCTCCAGAACACAGACGTAAACCTCGGATCCCTGTTTGACACAATACTCGCTGGCACCCCGTGCAGCCTCACTATTTCACGCACATACTTCTTAGCCAACACCACCGTCCCATCGGTCTTCTTGATGGCAAGAAAATGTGCTGACTTGGTCAGACGATCCACAATCACCCATATCGCATCATACGTCCGTGACAACGGTAAACCCGTCACGAAGTCCATGGTAATCATATCCCACTTCCACTCCGGAATGGGCAAACTCTGCAACATACCACTCGGAACCTGATGCTCAGCCTTCACCAGCTGACACACGTTGCACGCTGCAACCCAATTAGCTACATCCCTCTTCATCCCGACCCAGTGATAATACCGTTTCAGATCACGATACATCTTGGTCGCCCCCGGATGAATCGATAACACGCTCGCATGAGCCTCACGCAAGATCTCTTGCCTCAGATCCTCATCCTTGGGTACACAAACCCGTCCGTTCACCAGTATTGTCCCATTTGCCGAGACCATATACTCTGAACCTGCAACCCTAGCAGCATCAATCAACATCGGATCCAACTCCTGAGCTGCTCGAATACGACTCAGCAAATCTGCCTGGTTAGCTACCTCTAACCCCAACGGCTCCTGTGAGATCACACACAACCTCAACGTACTAATCTCGCTCACCAGAGCTTCCATATCACGCTCCTGAGCCGAAGCAACCCTCATCCGACTCAATACATCTGCAACCAAATTAGCCTTACCCGGATGGTATCCGATCTCCAAATCATAATCCGCTACCAACTCCATCCAGCGCCTCTGTCTCTGGTTCAACTCCGGCTGAGTGAAGAAATACTTCAAACTCTTATGGTCTGTGAACACCTGAACCTTTCCGCCATAAAGATAAGATCTCCAAATCTTTAGAGCGAAAATCACCGCAGCCAACTCCAAATCATGGGTAGGGTAATTGCACTCATGCTTCCTCAACTGCCTCGAAGCATACGCAATAACCTTTCCCTGCTGCATCAAGACACAACCCAGACCAACACCCGAAGCATCAGTATACACCACGTAAGGCTCCCCTGGCTCGGGTAACGCCAACACAGGTGTACATGTCAACATCTCCTTCAACTTCCCGAAACTCTCCTCGCAAGTAGAAGACCACACAAAAGGAACATCCTTCCCTGTCAACTTGGTCATCGACTTAGCCAAACTCGCAAATCCCGCAATGAATCTCCGATAATAACCTGCCAACCCAAGAAAACTCCTAATCTCAATAGCATTCCTCGGTCTAGGCCACCCTCTGATAGCCTCAATCTTAGCTGGATCCACAGAAACTCCCTCTGCAGACACCACATGGCCAAGGAAACTCATCTCTTGCTGCCAGAAACTGCACTTGCTCAACTTCGCAAACAACTTCTGCTCCCGCAGCTTCCCCAAAACTACTCTCAGATGCAACTCATGCTCCTCAGGACTCTTGGAATACACCAGAATATCATCGATAAAGATGATCACAAACACATCCAGATACTCCTGGAATACCCCGTTCATCAACCGCATGAACGCTGCTGGTGCATTCGTCAAACCAAAAGGCATCACCACGAACTCAAAATGCCCATACCTTGTCCTGAAAGCAGTCTTCCTCACATCTGCCTCCACAATCGGAATCTGATGGTACCCCGAAGCCAAGTCGATCTTGGAGAACCAAGTAGCCCCTCGCAACTGATCCAACAACTCATCAATGCGCGGCAGAGGGTACCTGTTCTTCACGGTGACTCGGTTAAGTCCCCGATAATCGATGCACAACCGGAAACTACCATCTTTCTTTTTCACAAACAACACCGGCGCTCCCCACGGTGAAACACTAGGCCGAATAAAACCCTTATCCAACAAATCATCCAGCTGCTTCTTCAGCTCTGCCATCTCTGCTGGAGCCATACGGTAAGGTGCCTTAGATATCGGAGTAGTCCCGGGTTCCAACTCAATAACAAACGGATCCGACCGCGATGGCGGTAATCCCTCCAATGACTGGAACACATCCTAGAAATCCCGAACAACTCGAATATCCTCAACTGCAACCCCTCCAACAGACTCAGGCATCACTATCGTCACCAGATACGCCTCGCAGCCCTTGAGAAGCAACTGCTCGGCCTGTATCGTGGAAATCACGAGACTCCCGGAAGTCGGTCTCACACCCTGATAAACCAACCTCCCCGCCTCTCGCTCAAACACAACTCGCCCTCGGTGGCAATCCAGATGGACCCTGTAACGATCCAACCAATCCATACCCAGGATAACATCGTACAGCTCCACCGGACTGATGATCAGATCTGCTGGCATCAACTCTCCCGCCACCAGAACATCCACACCACGAGCCCGCCCGAAAGTAGCCAACGTCCTACCACCAGCAACCTTGACTACTCCCGCCTGTTCCCCGGAATCACTCTGGATTCCGCTGCTCTCCGCACACTCCGGCGTAATAAAGCTATTCGTAGCTCCCGAATCAAACAACACGTGGGACTCATAACCGCCCACAACTAAGGTCCCTGCACAATCCCATGTGCCTCAGAACCCTACCATTCTAGCACAGACTCACAATTTCCCAACAGACAAAAACTCAAACAACCATGAATTTAAAAGTCAAGTTCGGAAATACCTGTGATCGGTCTGGTGCTAGATCCACCCGCCTCCGCAGACGTGAATACACGCGGTGCTGCTGCAATCTGAGACAACGGCTGCACTGCCAATGGTTGTACTGCGGCCACCGCCAACTGCTGCAGCTTCGGACACTTGGGCTTAATATGCCCCGTCTCTCTGCAGTGGTAACACACCCGCGTATCCTGAACCCCGATCCGCACATCTCGAGTCCCGGTCCCGGTCCTCCTCGGACAGCTCGCCACACGATGGGACATACTCCCACACCCGAAGCATCCCGAACCGCCCTGACTAGCCCCTGAAGTGCTCTCCCACTTCCTCTTCTGTCCCTGAGCAGGCTTGCCGCCCCTGCCTGAACTCATCTGCTGCTGAGATCTCCTCGGCTGCTGCTGCTGCACCGGTGGACTAACCACCATAACCTGCTCCCTGAGATCCTCCTCGATCGCAGCAGCCATCTCAACCAGCTCCGCCCTCGTGGCGAACCTACTCGCCCTGCAGCGAGTCCTCAAATCTGTACGAAGTCCTCGCAAGAACCTCCTAACCTGGGCATCCTCGCCCTCCATGCCTCTCCCTGCATGTACCAGAAGTCGACTGAACTCAGCATCGAACTCCCTCACTGACCGATTTCCCTGAGTTAGGTCCAGAAACCTAGACTCCAAACGGTCCACCGCCTCCTGCGGGAAATACTTGGCGTTAAACTCCGCCAAGAAATCCTCCCAGACCATCTCGGCCTGCACCCTCCTGGCCTCAACACCTCTCCACTAGAGATGCGCATCACCCTCTAGGTAATGTACCGCCAGATCCACTCTGTATCCCTCTGGACACCTGATGGAGCGAAAGTTACGCTCTAACCTCATCCGCCACCCATCAGCCTCCTCAGGCCTAGCACCGCCCGAGAAAAATGCAGTACCAATCCGCTGCATCTGCTCCATCATCCGCAGATAAGATGGAAGCTCCTCAACCCCAGCCAAACCCGGCTGCACCCCAGCCATACCCGGCTGCACCCCAGCCACACCCGGCTGCACCCCAGCCACACCCGGCTGCACCCCAGCCACACCCGGCTGCACCCCAGCCAAACCCGGCTGCACCCCAGCCAAACCAGGCTGCACCCCAGCCATACCCGGCTGCACCCCAGGAGCATGACCCGGAGCAGGCACCCCTCCCGGTAACCTCTCCAGAATCATCTGTAGTAGACCTGCCAGACGATCATCTCGATCCGGGGCAACGCCTACGGCAGCACCCCCACCAGGGCCCACCGCACCGCCAGCTACATCAGGACCCGCACCAGCCCCTCCAGCTCTCTCACTGGAACCCGTAGCTGTCACACCCACGGACCCCTCCTGAAACGCCTGCGAGTCAGCTACCTGCTCCTGTGTAGTCTCCTGGGACACCCACGTGGCAGCAGACTCACTCCCAAGTCCCCGCCCACGCCCACGCCCAGCACGACTACCACGACCTCTACGGCCCCCGCGACCTCTGCCTCTAGTCCCCCTAGTCATCACTCTGCACTAACCCGCAGAATACTAAGTACTAGAAAAACAGAAATCACATAAACACATACCGTGGAATCTCATTGAAGGCTCGGAAGGGATGATCTAGGACTCCATACCCACACAACAATCAATTGACTAACTCTCATAATCAATTAACTAACTAGCCCTAGAACCGCTAGGGCTCTGATACCAAACTGTGACGACCCAACCCGTCAAATAAAAAAAATTTCAACTCGGACCACTATTATCATAAATAATGATCCTCAACGGTCCAATAAACAACAGCGCGGAAACAATGATTCAAACAATCAAATACAATTTATCGTTTAACAAGCCCATACTTATTAATTCTAATTCAATTCGGTAATACACATAGTTCTGCAATTGCTAACACCCTAGCAATTCTAACTTATTACACGAAAACGAGCCACTAGATCATTCCCCTCGTCCCGGCCATGATTCCACGATCACTGACTGTCTTTACCTGCATCACATGGTTATAAGAGATGCGTGAGTATTATCATAAATACTCAGTGAGACGGTCATCCCATCTACAGACTATACACACAGGCATAAGCAAAAGATACAATACCAGGGTGAACAAACAATAATGCATCACACAACAACCAACGAGAACAACACGTTCAATATGTCAAACTGACGGTCAGCAAAACCCCTGTCGATCGACACAACCCGCCGACACTCTGTCGATCGACACACCTCCCCGTGTCGATCGACACAACCAACCCAGAAACTCACCAAACCGATTTCCTACACAAAAATCCACCAAAATTCCATACAAGAATCGATCCAAACAACACACAATCGCATCCTATCAATTCCTTTACCCAGATAAGCCTATGGTCACGCACTCACCTCGAATTCGGATAGAAAAGGAGAAGAATCCGACGAAGAACACGAAGAACACGAAGAACAAATCCGAGATCCTTCACCGAACGGTCCTCCCACGCTTCCACAACCTCACAAACACTCACACAACAACACCAACAACCTCTCCTCTCAATCCTCTCACTTTCTCTCTAAAAAAAAACTATTTTCCTCTGCCCAGAAATCTGATTTTTCGACTTAATAGACAGACCAGCCGACACTCTGTCGATCGACACACCCACTTGTGTCGATCGACACATGACCAATTAATACGTCATTCTGACGGCAATCAAAAATCCCTGTCGATCGACACACTCCGACTGTGTCGATCGACAGAGCCCACTCTGCTCGACTCCTTTGAGTCGAAACAGCCATGTCGATCGACACACCAACCTTGTGTCGATCGACACCCATCCAAAAATACTTTTTGGATCACGGGCGTTACAACCGGAAACAAGAAAGATGTGTTGGGTCTCATGGGAAAGACTTACAAGAAACAAAAAAATTGGAGGCATGGGTTTCAGAGACATCCAAGCCTTTAATGATGCGCTACTAACAAAAATCAGCTGGAGAATCCTCACCCAACCGGATAACCTCCTAGCAAGAATTCTTAGAGGAAAATACTGTAAGTACACTTCTTTCATGGATACTAAATACTCAAATACAACCTCTCATGGATGGAGGAGCATCATAATCAGTAAAGACTTCCTGAAAAAGAAGCTTGGGAAGGCCATTGGTGATGGGCAGTCTACTCTAATATGGAAAGACTCCTGGCTATCCCTTACCAAGTCCCTTTCACCAATTTTCTCAACACCAAAAGAGGCTGAGAACATGCTTGTGTTTAAAGTATTTCTCCCCAACTCCAACTCTTGAGACCTCCAGAAAATCGAGCAAATTCTACAAGGTATGGAGCAAGATATCCTCAGCCTAAAACCAAGCATAATGGGAGCAAAGGACCAATTTGTCTGGCTTGCGAACTCTTCTGGCATCTACCAAGCAAATTCCGGGTATTATACAGCTTTGGAAAGCTCTCTCCTGCTAGTAAACCCCTCACCATAACCATGTTTCAATTGGAACGCTGAGATTTGGAACATAAACACTTCTCAGAAGATTAAATTGTTCTTATGGAAGATAATGAATGGAGCACTACCTATCAACCTTGGCATCCAGAGGCATAATCAACCAATCTCAGTGTGTGAGATGTGGCAAGACGGAAACCCCATTACATCTCTTCTTCTAGTGCGAGTACGCTCAAGGTGTCATGAAGCTGGCCCCTTTTGGAGTTTCCTCAAATCTACAAAACCTCACAGATATGGCTGAGGGACTCAAACTGACCAAGACGATGATATGCATGCCTCCAACAGGAATTTCATGTCCCTCTATCCCTCTGGATCCTTTGGAACCTCTGACTAGCACCAAACAACAAGACCTTCTCAAATTGAGCATTCACAGTAGAATATATCACTACAAAAGCCATTCAAGACGCTAGAGAGTGGCTTTCGGCACAGATAACTGAACCTGGCTTATCGACACCAAGCCTAATCTAAGCGAACGCGGAATTGGATGGAATCACCTTTCACTGCCTCTTGGATGCGGCCTGGAGGGGAGACACGAAGACTGCAGAACTCGGCTGGATCATCCGCAACACTGAGAATCGAATAATCTCCCAAGGCTCCATGGCGATGCTCCAGATCAAATCTCCTCTGATAGCGGAGGCTTTGGCAATCAGAGAAGCCCTTTTGCATGCTGCGACCATCTGATTGCGACACTTCCGAGTCTCATAAGATTCAAAAAATCTGATCCATCTGATCAACTTCGGATCCCCCAATCTAGAAACCTTTGGAATTCTCTTTGATATCGCAAAGCTATCTCTAGATCTTGATGTAAATTCCTTTGAATATGTTCAAAGAAAAAAAAAAACTTTGAGGCTGACTCATTGGCAAAATCAGCCCTATTTTTGGTTCCGGTTAATACTGGTTCGTCTCTGGCATAATGAAAATTTTAATCTCTTAACCCAAAAAAAAACCTCTTCAATTTATTTTTTATTATTAAAGAGTAATTTCGTTTTATTTTTATTTTTATCTGCTAATTTCCTAATTATATTTTTGGTTATGTTACTTTTCTAATTATATGTTCAAAACTAATATTAATTTAATTAACCCTTACATATATTTACGTATAATTCCGCTTTAAAGCCAGCTTCAAATATCCAACAATATCACTTTAAAGTTTAAACGATTCTATATTATTGATTTATTAATTTACCCCGATAAGATCATAACTTTTTTTTGTTAAACTGGATCTAACTCTATACTAATTTTCTTTGCTGTTGCCAAATGTCAATTCAATATACTAACGGGTTCAGTGAACATAATCTAGAGAAATTTTAAGAAATGTCACTTCTCAAATGCCACTTTTCGAAAATGACACTTTTTCAAAATCTTTACAAAAATGCCATTTTTCAAAATTATTTTTTTTATTATATCATTTATGTTTGTGTTAATTATGTTGTTTTAGGGTTTAGTTTTGAGGGTTTAAGGAGTTTTAAGGGTCAAAATATTTTTTAAAATTTATAATTTTAAGATTTAGGCTGTAAAATCTATAATTAGTGACATTTTTTAAATGTACACCTCTAAATGACATTTTTGCAAATGTACACTCCCAAAAATGGCGCTTTTTCAATTGCTCCCATAACTAAGGCTAAGAAAATAATTTGATTTATATATTTTTAGTATCATTCATTACCAGACAGAAATAAAATTACTACCCTCCCTTCGTTTAAGTTTCCTCATTGCTAGTTATTCAATTTTCTTTTGTAAAAGAATATTATAGTGAATTTGAACCGAAATGTATTTGGTTGATTTCCTTCGATTTCAATTCTAGTAGTATTTCTTATTAAAAAAAACAAATAAATAGAAATACGGATAAGTGATTAATTTGTACTTTATTTTCCTACTAAAAGTGTTATCAAAGTCTTCGATTCGCCCAAAATTGTTAAATTTCATCAAGTTTCAAGTGTTGCTCCTCCCTTTGTAAACAAAATTGCAAAGATAAACTAAAGATAAAATATTAAAAGAAAACATTTTATTTTTCATTAAAGGCCTTCGTTACAACGCATTTCCACTATTATCAAACCTACTAGACGAACCACCAGAAAAGAAATCGATAAACGGCTGCTCTCGTCCACCGTCGTCAACGAAACAAACCACCGGAGAATCATGACCAGGGGCAAAACTGGAATTTCCCACACCATCTTCCTTAGTCCCATCCAAAGGCTGAAGTGGGAAAAGAGGAAGCGTTTTCCGTCCATGCGAATCGCCGTTAATGCCCTCGCCGTTATATCCGTGATCACAAAGGGCAAATCGGTCAAATCTGTGTGAGCTCGAAGACATTGACATTCTAGTTGTAGCAGTTGTTATGTCGGAGAGTTGTTTCCTATGATCAATGATTGTCCGTTTGTCGTAGCCACCATTTGGAATCATCACATTGTTACTGTGAAGAAGATCTTTTGTGTATACACTTCCATGCTGATTATGTTGTTGCTGTAAATAGTACGGACTAACACAACCCACTTCATACCAAAAAACAAAAAAAACCTAAGTTTAGTAAACTTTCATTTAATATTGATAACAATTTAAAAAATATAAAAGACAAGAAAATGGACATCTTAAAATATTTCCATGATAATTCTTTCGTATCCACATACTTGTTTTTGTAACACATATATGCTGAATATTTCACTGTTTGATCAAACTTTTTTATGGAAAGAAAAACTTAACCCACAAAAAATAGAAGAGAGATGCTAGTCTTGAGATCATAATAAGCAAATCGACATCTCAAAATATTGTTAGTAACAACAACAAAAAAAAAGACATCTCAAAATACTTCCACGAAATATGATAATCATTTTGTATTCAATGAGGAATTTCTGTAAGTTTTGAACTTTTCTAGTGAAACATATGGCTATCTATAAAAGAAACACATGTATTGAATAGTTCACAATTTAATCAAACTTTTTACGAGAATTCGATAGTATATGGTCTTATAAACTTTTAAGAAAAACAAGTAAGCATAGGGAGGAGAACTACGTGCCGTTTGAGCAAGGAGGAGGGTGGAAGAAACGGGAGGTTTTGTGGAGGAGACGATTGAAGTAAGCGATGCGTTCCTGTTTCTGCTTTTGGCGCTGTCTAGCCTTGTGGTTCTGGAACCAGTAAAAGACGTTTTTACCCTCAATATGGCCGTACGCACGGAGTCTACCTGTGATCTGCTGAATCTGATCGGCGCTCGGAGTTCGTATCCCTTGCGTGTAAAGATTCTCAAGAAGTGATATCTGTTCTTTCGTTGGGTTCCACCTTGAACTGCTTGCCGTTCCTGCGTTCCCTTCGTTTTCCATTTTAAAAAGCTTGTGAGACAATTAGGGCTTTTGCGTGTGGGTTTTGGGGTTTGATTGATGCATGAAACTCATGGGGAGGGGCTCTTATAATTTATATAGCGATTTAGTGAGGGAGTGGAACAGAGTCAAATGGAAAGAGAAAGAGCGTGTGTGACATGCGTGTCGTTTTTTGTGCTGGTGACTCTGAAAACATGGTGTGAAGCGGCTGGAAATGGTAAAAAAGAGGTTACTTTGTATGAGAAGACAAATTAGAAAAAAAAAACAATTTGGATCTATTCTGGTTTTTTTTTATGCAAAATCAATTTTGTATGGAAAATCAATCATTCATTTAAACTTTAAAGATTAACAAATACACCATTGTTAATTAGTATTCTAGTTTTGGCTAAAAATGCGAATATTAAAAAACTACTTTTCTTATAAAAAGTATCATTTTATATATATAATAAAAATAATTTAACCAATGAAAAAAGCGACTGCAAAATGCTATTGGTCACACAATAATTAATAAAGTTAAAAGTACCTAAAATTATCAAAACAACTTATATTTTAAAACATAATAAAATTTTCAAAACAATTTATATTTTGAAATAGAGAGAGTATTCTCAAAACAACTTTCAAATTGAGAGTACTAATTAACAATGGTGTATTTGTTAATCTTTAAACTTATATTAGGAACCACAGCTGATAGAAACGGATAACACAGTAAACTTGTGAAATGTCTATAACTATTAAATACAGCTAAGATATATATTTCCTACGTAGAGATATAATTGTTGGATTATGAGATTTTATTATTTTGTTCGTATTAATTCTTTATGGGAATTACGAATGTTTTTTTGAAAGTGTTATAATGAAGGAGAGCTATTTAAGTCTTGGAAATGAAAGAGGCAGTAAGGATAAATACGGACGTTAATACAATAGGGCGGCAAAAAATAGCTGGTTGGATTGTGTTTTTTGTAGGTCATGAGAAGCCTATATATCTGGTTTGCTTCGGAAATTGACATATCTTATATTATATCATATTTTCTAGGAGTATATTATTATCTATATTTATATAACACGACAATTTGAAGTCGAGTCGCTTGGCTCTTCGATTTCTTAAGAATCAAAATAATTCAAATAGTTGGAGCAAAAAAACAAAATCTTAATTATATTTAGTAAACCGTCAAAATAGAAAACTCTAGTACCCCTTTTAGATATTGTTTTTAGATATTTTCAATCCATAACACATATTTAAAACCGTCAATCTATACTAAATGTGTTATAGATTAAAAATCTTTGATCTTGGAGTAAGATGGTTATTTTTCTCATCCATTAATTTTTTTATTGTCGTCTCAAACTGTCGCTGAAGATAATTATAATTAACTATGTTAGGTAACTATATTTCAATAATGGTTAATTACGTATGTTATTCTTTTCATTATACAAATTATAATAGCTAACTATAATATGTAACTTCGTTAATAATTAACTACAATATGTATGTTATTCTTTTTCTTATGCAAACTATTATAGTTAACTATGTTTTCAATGTAATTAACTTGTTTATGTAAACAAGTAACTATTACAACAACATTTTTATGTAGTCAACTATGTTATGAAATCGGTGGAGTAGACAACTACGTTCTAAAAATAGTTAACAATGCTTTTAAATTGATAATTATTTTCTAGAAAATAGTTAACTATATTTTAAATTGCTACAAAATAGTGTAAAGTAGCTAACTATTTTCTAAAATAAGTAATTTTTAAAATAATCAGTTATGTTATTAAATAGTTAACTGTTACAATATATTTGCTTTATTGTCATATTAATTCAATTTTTATTTTGTTTGTAAATAAGATCAAAAGATATATACAAGACAAATTTTTTAGAGACGAGAAAAATATAATTTTTTGAGATTTTTTTCATACTTATTTTAATTACATATGTAAGAGCAATTTCGTCTTAATTTTTTCTTTGCTATTTACTTAATTATAATTTTTGTCATATTATTTATCCAATTTTATCTCTCAAAAGTAATATTCTATTAATTAACCCATAAATCAATGTATAAAATAAAATAAAATAAAGAAATCAAGACAATTCTATACGCAATATTTAGATATCGTATATATTCTTTTTCCATTTCTACTTGTATATATAGACTAAATAGTTTGTGTGATTGGTGAATATTAGAGGTATTGAAAGAAACTGAGACGAATGTAATAGAAAAGAAAAGAAAATTGATAATTAGAATAATTGATAAGAATATAAAAAAAAAGAAAAAGTTAATTTAAGAATAAGTGAATAAATTAATATATTGTTTTTTTTCTTTAAAAAGTTAAAAGTTAATAAAAAAGTTGTACTTGAGTAACCAATAGATCTATTTATTGGTAAGTCATAAGTTTTTTTAATATTAAAGTTGTCACAAGTGTGAGAAGAAAATTTCCTCCTCGGTTTAGGTAGTAGAAAACTTTTTCCCTTTTCTACCGAAAAAAGAAGAAATATTTTTCTTTTATGTTTTTTCTTTCCTTCTTGATTGCATAAAACTTGAAAATCATGGAAGAATTTTTTTTTTTCTTTTTAGTTTCTTCTATCAGATACAACCAATCAAAGCCATATTATGACTGATTGTATTGTGCGGTGACGAATTGTGGCAATAAATATATAAAAATAAAATAGCAGTTTAATGATTATGCAAAAAGTTGATAATAAAAAAAAATATTTGAAAATTTGCAGAATCACAAATCATTTAGTTATAATTTTAAAGTAGCATTACCGAAATTGACTTTATTTGTTGAATATCCCTGCCTGGGTGGTAAATTGTATAGATTTAATTATCACATATTTGACACCACAATCATGGTCATGTATAGAAATTATTTTTACATATTTTTGTTATTTAATTTGTTTTTAAATACTAAAATCTAGACTAGTCAAGGAAAAAGTCAGAATTAATTTCCCTCAGTTCTGACTAACAGAAGGATGCCATTTTACCATTATCAATTAGTTAAAAGTTCTTTGTGTTACGCCACGAACTCTTTGATATAGAAATGTGTAATATGCAAAATATATGTATATACATATAGATTTAAGATTTTGTGAGAAATTGGCATGGGAAATGACAAAATTGTGAAAGCAAAAGACATGCATGGCTTCGATTTAAGTCTTTCAGGCACCTAAGGATCTATAGGAGCAGAGATTTGCCTTGAGAAAGAGTGAGAGAGAGAGACAGACATATGACACTCCCCAATCTCTTCATTGATTTCCATGTTTAATTGAAATTTGAGCAAATACTTACATCCTGTTTCCGTTTAGTCCAGATAAGAATGATAATCACCATGACAGTTTCATTTATTTCTAAATTCATTGGTCTTAAATGAAGATAAGATTTAATATAGCAATATAAAATCATTTTTGATGTATTTCTCTATCTTTTACTCTTAACAATTTTAATATTGAGATTAATTTCCCAATATATTTATCTATTTTAAGAAAATGCTATTTTCTCAAATAAAAAATAGTATTTATTGATTTCTCCGTATATATATAGTTATAAATATTATTTTTCAATATTAGAATAGCGTGTTAGGATAAAAACAATTTGATAATGAAAAAAAAAATTAGACACACGATAAATAATGTATTTATAAAATTGGACTTCCGTAATATTTTAGGTGAAAGAGAGAAATTTTTCATCCGTCAATTGGATTGTCTATTTAGGTTAAATTGCAGATAATATTCCATACATGACAAACAAGACGATCCTTGAATGCTTAGCCGAAAGACAGCATTTCGAGGTTGGGGTCCTGGAAGGAATATTCGTCCTAGTACTAAGAAATATAAAAGACAAATTCACCGTTACCTAATTGAATAGCGGATCATATTTTATACATGACAAAGGGGCCAAAATCCTTAAATAATCAGCAAAAAATCAAATTTTAAAGTCGAAATTTCAGAGAAATACTCATACTCTGGAAAAAAAATGAAAATAAGAAAACTAAACAGAAAAGAGCAATTATATCCTTCTCGACTCGGGCTTAAACAATAGAGAGAACAATTGTTGAGAATACATTTTTTTCTTTTGGGTTAGGCGAATGGTCTGTTACCACATATCACACGACACATTGGGATACTTAGCATTATTGGTGGAGCTTATATCCTAACAAAATCCCTAGAGGAGTTTGGACCGTAAACTACAACGGTCCACTATCAGGTGGTGAAATCCACGTCCATACATGATCTTGGGTGGTGTATTTCGCCACCAGGAAAAAGTGGAATCTGGCACCGGGTATTTATAGAAACCAAAGTCGGGCACCACCACCTGGAGATGAAGCAGGTGGCCCAAGTCCTCGTATCAAGTACTCGAGTTAGGTAAGAAATATCTTTCAAAGAGATGGCAAGTTCATTCTTTCATATCTTAAAGCTAGAATTCTCAGTCAAATAGTAAAAACACTTTCACCTAATGTATGCTAGAGTAAAAACAGGTGGTTCACACTAGGTGAACGATTAAAGCATAAAAGAACTGATTTTGAGGGAACACCCTGACATCCGAACCACCTTGTCAGATGTTACCAACTGTACGAGAGGTCATGTGAAGCATAGGTAGAACTGTATACACAACCAAGTGGCTAGGAAAGACAAAAAAAAAAGTAGGTAAAAAGCATTTGACTACATCGTACTGGGTCAAACCAAAAAAACTAGACTCGACCCAACAAAAGGACGCATAACCCTGTATCCAAACCCGTCCAGTTAACAATCTATAAATACTACGATATTTCATTAATTAAAAAGGGATCTCGATTCTTGCTTATGGCATAGAACTTTAATTCTAAGTCCATTTGTTTGTCGAGCTTAAGTGTCGTTTCTTTGAGCTTTAGGTCTCGTTTCTGGTTGATCACTTCTCTGAATTTTTTCCGAATTTATGTTCTTTTTCGACCATTTCACGACCGAAAGCATAAAGATACTCTATAGTTTTTCTCCTACCTCACCACCAAATCTCTCTTTCAGACTCTTATATACTTTGCGGACCACATTTTATTTTGGTCCGGAGTCATCTGTTTTTTTCTCTCTTATTTTTTTATATATTTTTTTGTTCTCCATGAGTTTCCGTGATTTTTTTTTCTTTCTTTAGAACCGTCAAAAATATCTTTGAACCATGTTTTTTGTGGCTTTCACGTGTTTGTTGATTTCACAACAGAAAATTTCCTCAATAATTGTTTAGGAGGATGAAAATCCCTGAAACACACATATATATATATCATGAAATTAGTTTTTTTATTATAAAACTTTCTTTTTATAAAGCGTGAGAGTTCCGAACCTTTGACTCATAATTTTCTCGGTATCCGAAGATAATTTTTGAATATTCTGATTTAAAGAATAACTCTTTGTCTCAAAAAGAGTTTGAACCCAGAAAACAAAAAAACCAACTCCCTTATATTACTACTAGATCACCGCTCCGTTAATATAAAACTTCTCAAAATGGATTCCTCTGAATTGCCGTATGTCTGTTCATGAGCAGAAAGACTTACATGTATAAATGCCGTAAAAAAGGCAATTTTGTCTCCTTTGTGTGGTGTCGCTGGATGTGGGCGTGTGGCAGACACTTGTAAGCTTGTAGCCAAATTTATACACGTATGTATGAGTTCACATTCTACATTTATACACGTATTATTGTATGTATTATTGTATACATATCTTTTGTACGTACATGTTAGTTTCTTCGTGTCCTATGTTTTACTATTTTTAAGTATTCAGCCAAAGTAGTATTGAAACCATTCGCACCTTCGTGATCTTTTTTCGTTTTTATATTAAATTATACCTTTGTGATCTTTGTTTCTTTTATCGTCCGAAGGTATTATCTAAAACAGTAAAGTAGGAATCAAATCAGATAATATTATAAAACGGATAATTTAATTCTGAAAAGGTTCAATAAACCTTTTGGAAGAGGTGGAGCTGGTCCAAGGATTTAGGAGGCCCGAAGAATTTTTGTAATATTGTTAAGTTTGTTTATTAATTGATTTACTAAGATAAAAACATGCACTCTTTCCCAGTAATTTACATGGTTTATCGAAAAGGAAATTTCGGCTCTTTTTTTCATATATACGGAAGTCATACGTATTTAACAAAATTAATCCGCTTTACTGACAAATTTGAGAGCAAAATCTATAGTCAACTATACTTTCTCAAAAAAGAAAAAAACTATGCCTTTTTTTTTCCGGAAAAGATTAGCCCATTACAGTTTGTAAAAAAACAATAAAAAAAGTTCGTCAATCCGTAACCAAAAAAAAAAAGTTCGTCAATCCAAAAAATTTCATTTATCTTTTGAGAAATTTCAGAAAATTTCAAGTGCCACTTTACAAAAATGCCACACTTTTAAAATTTTTACAAAAATACTATTTTTTCAAAATTATTTTTCTATATATCATTTTTTCTATTAAGATTTAGTTATGAAGGTTTAGGGTCAAAACATTTTTTAGTATTAAGAATTTTGAGATATAAAATTTAAAAATATATAATTAGTGGCATTTTTGCAAATAAACATCCCTAAGTGGCATTTTTGCAAATATACACATAAAAAATGGTATTTTTGCAATTTTTTCTTAACTTTTTGGTGCCATAAAATTAATTTTAAATATATTTATTTTTAATAGGTTTTCCCATAATTTCGAATGGAGAAAATTAAAAATGAGACATTTTTTTTTTGGTACGGATTAAAAATGAGACATTAAACATGTGTTTCATGCAAATAAATTATAAGTGTGGTTAATGGTAACGCGTAACAGACGGAACAAATATAGTTCAGGTTGAAAGATTACAATAGTACATCAACCTTTTTAAAAACATATGTGTAAAATGACCAAAATGGTCATCCATCACTTGTGGCAACTTCTTAATAGTTTCATTTTCTTTCAAAAACAATAAAAATAGAGTAATTGCAAAAATTATTTATTTGCTAAAATGTCACTAATTACGGATTTTTAAATTTTAAATTTTAAATTTTTAAACCCTAAATTTTTTTTGATCCTAAATAAACTCTAAACCTTCAAAATTAAATTCTAATACAAATATACAATATAATTAACCAAAACATAAATGATATATTGAATAAATAATTTTGAAAAAGTGATATTTTTGAAAAATGATATTTCAAAAAAATGATATTTCTGTATAGATTTTTTTAACCAGAAAAAATAATCAAATAGGATTATATTAATAGTTCAAAGTAAATTTTATGATGTCTTTTAAAATTTCTGATCTTTTTAAAAAGAAAAATTAGAATAAAAAAGTTGTGATTTGCATTCGTCATAATTTAGGTGGTTGAAGAACGATTCATAAAGACATGACAAAACAAAACCCATATATAAACGGGACACTTATAAAAATATCACTTTTTGTGTTCATATTTGCAAAAATACCATTTTTTATGTCCATATACAAAAATACCACTAATTATGATTTTTTGGAACTTAAATTTTAAAATTCTAAACTCTAAAAAATCTTTTGACTCCTAAAACTCCTTAAACCTCAAAACTAAACCCTAATACAACATAGTTAACCCAAACATAAATGATATAATGAATAAATAATTTTGAAAAAATGGTATTTTTGTAAAAATTGTAAAAAAATGGTATTTTTGTAAAGTGACATTTGAAAAGTGATATTTTTTATAATTTTTCAGTATAAACTGTTTTCCCCTTTTTTTCGTTAATAATGACAAAATTCGATTTTCTATCCACCATTTACAACCATAATAATAAAGTAAGTTACCGATTTGATCGACCTAAATACATCTCTTTTATAAAGTTTTCAAAAAAAACATCTCTTTTATAAAAATGGCAACCATGCGCTAATTCTTTTCATACTTATGTGACTTTAGAAAAATCTTGTCCATCTTGCTGTCCTTTTCAAAAAAAAATAGCTTCCTTTATATTTTGAGAGTTTGCAATAAACATAGATTAAAAAATAGGAGAATTACAAAAATACCATTTTTTATGTGCACATTTGCAAGAATGTCACTTACGATGTTTATTTACAAAAATATCACTAATTATCGATTTATAAAACCTATATCTTAAAATACTAAACTCTAAAAAATGTTTTGACAACTAAAACCTCATAAACACTCAAAACTAAATCCTAATATAACATAATTAACCTAAACATAAATTATATAATGAAAAAAATAATTTTTAAAAAATAGCATTTTTGTAAAAATTTTAAAAATATAGTATTTTTGTGAAATGACACTTGAAAAACGATATTTTTTAAAATTTCTCTTAAAAAATATATCGCAGATTATGAAAACTAATTTGTCGTTCTATCTGAATGTCCGATTATATAAATATATTCATTTCAGAAATTCGTACAAAGAAATCATTTTGAGAGACCTAAAGGCTAGCTGAGTAAGTTCATACCGACCGTGTTGTCTGGCCCATTTGAAAATAATACTTTTATGGGCCAAACTCGTAATGTGGTCACTTTTCAACTGTCATATATCTTCTTCTTTTTGGGACCAAATAACGATTGTATACCCAAATTCCAAAATAAGGGTAATTAGTTGTATAATCAAAAATAATTATATTTAAAATAATCAAAAACTCTAGATTTAGTGGTTATAATTTTGCCACATAAGGAATTTTGGTTAAGTTTTAAGATATAATTTTTTTTTACGGTTGTACAACCCAATTTCCCAAATATTTAAGCCATTGGCTATATTGTGTTTATTTGTTGTCTAAAACTATTTTGAAATCAAGTACAATTTTTATGTCAATGAAATACAATTTGCATTGTGGTTTATCTCTGTTAAAAAAATCAACCGCTAGACGGTAGCCATCCGTCACGGTTAATACATAACTGATTTAATAAATAAGTTTTCCGATTACTCTTTATCTAGACTGATTAGTCTTCTCCTAATCCAATTATTTGCTAGAAACCTAATTATTTGTTTAATATATTGGATTTAAAATTAAAATTGAAAATAGAAGAATTAGATGATGAACAACTAAAATCTTTTATTTTTTTTAATAACTTATTAGTTTTCTAGTTAGGTGACACGAAAGTTATATTTAACCTCAAGATGCCCTACTATTACAGTAAAACCTCTATAAATTAATATTCGATAAATTAATAATCACCATAAATTAATAAATTATCTCGGTCCCGAGTCGGGCCAATGTAAAAATTTGCGAAATTCGATAAGATGATAAGATAATAATTTTTTTGAAATTCCCATGTAAAAATATGGTCTCAATAATATCATAAATTAATAATTATGTATAATTATATATATATATATATATTTTTTTTTTTGGCTTATGTAACTTTTTATTCTACTTACTATCTCAAACAAACTTTTATGATTGTTTTTTCGGTATCCAAAATTTATGATAAATTATAGACACGATAATTGATTTTGTACACATAATTTTTTCCAAATGTATCATAATATATATCGTTGCTGACTTTATCATCAACATTGATAACGATAACCATGTTTTTTTCTCTCTAAATTTTGTACTAATAATGTGTATTAATTTTAAATAGCTATTATATTATAATGTTAATATTAATTCTATTACAATAATAAAAAGTATAAATCATAATCTCAAGTTAATACATATTATTTTTACAAATTAGTTTAATTAAATTCTTGAACAGAATATCATTTGAATTTTGCTAAAGAAATTTTTTACCTAAAACAGGTATATATCTCTATAAATTAATATTTATTAATTTATCGATTAATTAATATCTCTCTAAATTAATATATTTTCAAAATCCCAACATTATTAATTTATAGAGGTTTTACTGTATGTCTGTGGGGGTCGGATTTCACCCCTATGAGATCGATATGGCGATCAGATCAACTCCACAACATCTTGACGAAATCAAAGCAAGTCTACCAAGGCCCAGTCTGAATCTAGGCCCAAAATGATATTAAATCCATAAGCAAAATGGACTTAATTGAATGATGAGCCTAAATTAGATATATTGCTTAATGGGTCAGGTGTATTTTATTAGCTGGCCCGTTTACTTAGAAGTACTATATATAGTCCCTCATTATCACCCAAAAAGGGGATTGTAATTCATTAGCAAAAACTCTTGTAACAGCTTTCTTCACAGCTAATAAAAACTCTCTTGAGATCTTTGTGTTTGCTTGCTTTCCACAGAACTTTACAAACCCTAAAGAATCACTTAGATTCTAATTGTGAGATTCGACCGCCACAATTTGGAGTCATCTAAGGGGACAGTAAAGCTTTTTACTCAACAAGCACCACTACGCTGAGATCGGAAGAGATGACCATCGACAAAGACACAGCAGCAAACCTCGTGAGAGACATCGCCAGGAGCGACAACACCGATGACAACCGCGTCGACAACAGCAGCAACGGCGGCAGCAGCAACGAGGACTCTTCGGCGTCATCGCCAAACAACATGACCAGCAGCGGCAGCAGCAGCAATGACTCCTCGGCGTCGCAGCCAGACAACACGGCCACCAGGAGCAGCCAGGCAGGCGACGACGCTGTCGACGTCACCGCGACAAATCAGACAACCTTAGACGAACTGAAGGACATGCTGAAGACGCTTCTCAAGAAGTCAGTGGAGCAGGAGGACATACAGAAGGCTCTTACGACAACAAGTAAGGTACGCAAAAAAGGCGGAGCACGACGATCACTTAGGCGGTTCAAGCTGCACGGCCTCAGCTGCTCGACGCC
Source organism: Arabis hirsuta (assembly GCA_964056655.1). Taxonomy (NCBI): domain Eukaryota; kingdom Viridiplantae; phylum Streptophyta; class Magnoliopsida; order Brassicales; family Brassicaceae; genus Arabis; species Arabis hirsuta. The sequence goes on from OZ053302.1 coordinate 33,481,808, forward strand.
ACGCACTGTACGAAAAACCAGAAGTGACATACCATCGCCACCGTCGCTGCAAGCGGCGGATCCAACTCCAAAACGAAACAACGGAACAACGAGCACATGACCAGCTGCTTCAAGAAGGATTGTACAGAAACGCCAAGCTTCTTCGGCAAGGATCGCGCAGGAACACCAAGCTCCTTCAGGAAGGATCGCACAGGAACGCCAAGCTGCTTCATGAAGGATCGCGCAGCAACGCCAAGCTGCTTCAGGAGGGATCGCGCAGACGGTTGGCACGGACGATAACCCCCGCAGGACACGCACCTCAAGGAAACGCAGCATACCCGCAGGGAGAGACCGATCCTAGGCTCGTCAAAACAGCGCGGACATCGAGCGCGACCAAGATCTCGCTGACGAAGAAAGAGATCTCTACTCGACCAAGAAGTTCGAGCTCGAACAGGAACGCAAGGCCCTGCTCCAAACTCAGAACGACGAGATGGCCAAGATGCAAGCACAGCTGGAGCGCGCCGCCTCCGACTTTAGGGTCGCGCAGTCCCAGATGCACAGAGAGATTACGAGCACTAATGAGCGCATTACGGAACTTACAACGTGCCTTAACGTCACTGCAATCAAAGCTCCTAAAGCGGAGACAACGTTGAACAGAATAACCAACTACCGACACGATGCGACTAAGAACTACAAATTCGAAGTTAGAACGACACGTTTTCATGAAGGAGAGTTAGTCTTACGGAAAGTCTCCCGAAACACGGTAGAACTCGAAGCCGACAAACTTGGAGCTCACTGGGAAGGACCTTACAAAGTCACCAAGGTGGTCAAACCAGGTGTCTACGAATTGGCCAACATGGCAGACGTTCCAGTCCCACGATCATGGAACGCTAGGCATCTCAAGAAGTACTACTACTAAGTAACTTCACTTGAACTACGAAGCGGCTTGATCCCTGCAAAGGGTACGTAGGCAACCTATTTTCGGATGGGTACAGCTGCCCCTTCCTTAAAAAGGGGGGAATGGGTACGTATACCCGTATACTCCCTTCACCGTACACGGCTTACCGTTCTTAATCTATCGAAAGCCAAGTATTCACTTGCAAAATTATAAAAAAATTACTATCAAAAGCCAAGTGTTTACTTGTATACTCATTCAAAGTCTTCTCTAAAACAGACTTCTTCTCTTTGTTATCTCGCCGCTGTTGGCCACAGTGACGAACTCTTTACATCCCCAGTGGATAAAGCGCGCAATATAAATTCAGTGTTCATTGCTGGAGCGGACTTGTTCACGGGAACATATCCGTAAACCAGAATGTTCAACTCAGAAACCCAGCACACAACAAATCGCTGGTCTAATTTCAGTGTTCATTGCTGGAGCGGACTTGTTCACGGGAACATATCCGTAAACCAGAATGTTCAACTCAGAAACCCAGCATACAACAAATCGCTGGTCTAAATCTTATGTTCATTGCCGGAGCGGACTTGTTCATGGGAACATATCCGTAAACCAGAATGTTCATCTCAAAAATCCAAAAACTTCGTTGGTCATTACGCAATAACGTGGTCGTTTTCGGAGCGGGCGTGTCGATGCAGACTCGTCTGTAAACCGAAATGATCATTAAAAACCCCAGTTAACCTATCACTGGTCCCAACAACGATATAGTTGATCTTTGGAAACAAACCAATCAACGACAGCCTGCCTCACAACAAGGATACGCATCATCCTAACTCAAATCGTTATCTCAAACAACGTAAGGCAAAAATGACGATAACTACGAACAAAAGGATCAACACCATCCAAGTCGAATCAAATGCTAAGTCTGAAATCAAAAGTACGACAAAGTGATAAAATAAAAATCAACTAAGGCTCGATCTCCTCAACGACATCGATAATCTCAACGGCTTGCTCAGAAGGAATCGCCGCCGCAGAGTTCGACGAGTTATCATCGCTTGACAAACTCAAAGAACTCGAATCTGAGTCAGCCACCTCTTCAACGGCATCAGCGTTCGAGTCCACAACTCGATCATCAGTCGTGCCAGCAGGCGAATCCTTAAGGATCGCTTCAAGTTCGCGCACATGCTTAGCAAATACCCCATCCGCGAGCGATAGGTCTGCCTCTTGCTTCACAAGGTCAACGAACTCTTCACTGAGATCAGGCGCCTTGTCACTCTGAAGAAGCTTTATGAACTCAATGTTACTCCGGACTTCAGCAAGGACAATTATATCGATCCTCGGCTGGTCATTAATTATTTTGATCTTCTCTTTGGCGCGATCGATCTTCGCCTCGTACCTTGCCATCAGCTCGCGCTTCGCTTCTTCTACAGCCCGCTGCACGACCGTATCTTGAAACTTGGTAGCAACATCTAATCGGGTGGTAAGGTCACAGACTTCCTTCTGAAGACGCTTCCTCTCAGATTCAGACTCCGTGAACGTCCCATCTATCTTGCGACGCCTATCCTCGGTTTCCTTCATAGCAGATTGGAGAGTAGCAACGCGATCCTCTGCATCCCTTTTCTGCTTCTTATGATCGTCGCAAGCCTTCTGAACATTTGCAAGCTGACGAGTCAGCGAGTGAACAGTCACCTCATAGTCGATCGCGAGCTTGTTAAGCGAAAAAAGAAACTGCCAAACCAAGAAACAAATCACGCAAAACAAGACAGAAGATCCAAAAGAAGGAAAAATCAAATCGTTATCCCACGAGAGTTGCCACGAAGTTGTACCGTCATACAATCGAAGGTCATGCTTGAGTAAGATCTCTTCTTCGACATCTTTCCTGGAGGGGGAAACTCAGTGCATGGGAAGACAATCTGGGACAAATGCGACGCCGCTCGCGCAGCATCACCAAAGGACTCCTTTGTACCAAAAAGAATAGTGGAAGTCGTCACCACACGATCACATCGAGGAGTTGAAGCATGCCACGATCTGTTGAAGTCCTCTTTGCCAACACTGCCTTTTTCCTTCTCTTCTCGCGAACGCATACGACTTGCTCCTGCGTGATCATCCCTTCTCCTCATGTCATCATGACGCCTATGCGATGATTCAGATCGACGATCGGTGATGACAACAACATTTCGCTCTAACTCAGGATGACGCGGCCTAGGTGCAAGGGTTCCAGTAGTGCCAGCTCTAGGGGCTGACGTCAACTGTCTAGCTTGTTGAGACACTCTCGTGTTCAAATCTGTCATGGCCTCGGCAGCTCTCCACTCACGAGCAGATGGTTTCCTCGCATTGTCTGACATCTCTAGTGACGAATTCAACGAAGTAACTCCAAAGCAACGAACAAGCAACTCAATTCTTCTCTCCGCTGCACCAATAAGCAACGATCAAAGTCAGTTTTTCCCCACAAACCTAACCTTGTCATCGAGCCGTCGAGTCACTGAGTCGCAGAGTCAAAAAAAAAAAAAAGTCGACCGAGTCAACTCGCCAGATGTCTCAAACGACGGATCTCGCCGGAATCTCGCCGTCGTTTTGCCGTATCCTCGATCTCACCTTGCCGCCGACTTTCCGTGAAGCCCAACGGCACGACCAGCACGATTTCTCTGTCTCTCTCCTTGTCGACCTCATCCTCTCTCTCTTCGCGACGTCCGCCGGAGGTCGCCGTCGCCGCCGGAACCACGATCTTCGCCTCCGCCGTCGACGCAAACCTCTACTGTAGACTCCACCTCGATGAGAAGCCCAACGAACCTTGACGATGACGATGACGTTAAGGATCCATGAAGAAGAAGAAGACGACGAAGGGGAAGTATATCTCGATCCATGAAGACAAAGAGCAAGTAGATCTCGTCATCCATGGCTTTGATCGAGGAAGAGAATCAAGTCGGAAAAGACGATTCCGATGATTTCGAGGATACGGTGAGATCTCAACAAAAAAAAAAAAATCCTAAAAACTATTTCTATTAATTAAAAAGGAAATAGAAAAGGAGAGCAAGTTTTTACCTCGTTGGTTCGCAAAAGAAGTGAATTGGTAAAAAATAATGTCTAGGAAACAGACTTATTTATATTCGGAAGATTTCCTAAAATCACTTTGTTTTTGGGAAAAATTCCTGAAATTCTCCAGCATTCCTCAAGGCCTACTAACACATCAAGATCATCAACTCTATCAGTCCTCCAAGAAAAAAAAAAAAAAAAAGGATTAGAAGCCCAGGAAAACACGCTGACATCGGCTCAACGCGGAATAACAGAAACTTCCGGAGTTCGATGACTAGACGTTACGCCTGGCAACTTCACCATCCATCATATCGATCTCAAACTTTCGCAACTTTTACCTCGGCACCATCATACCTCGATACTGCCAAGCTGGGGGGCTAACTGTGGGGGTCGGATTTCACCCCTATGAGATCGATATGGCGATGAGATCAACTCCACAACGTCTTGACGAAATCAAAGCAAGTCTACCAATGTCCAGTCTGAATCTAGGCCCAAAATGATATTAAATCCATAAGCAAAATGGACTTAATTGAATGATGGGCCTAAATTAGATATATTGCTTAATGGACCAGGTCTATTTTATTAGCTGGCCCGTTTACTTAGAAGTACTATATATAGTCCCTCATTATCACCCAAAAAGAGGATTGGAATTCATTAGCAAAAACTCTTGTAACAGCTTTTTTCACAGCTAATAAAAACTCTCTTGAGATCTTTGTGTTTGCTTGCTTTCCATAGAACTTTACAAACCCTAAAGAATCACTTAGATTCTAATTGTGAGATTCGACCGCCACAATGTCATTCGATTGAAAATATGGTTTTCTATTTTGAATATAATATACATTGGAATTGGCTAATTACATGTTAATATGACATGATAAAAGTTCTAACTTCATTTATATTTGTTCTATGAAATTTGAACACACTATTATCAAAGCTGTAAAATACATTCATAGATTTTAGAAGTCCAAAAATTAGTTTTTAGGGGAGGTACAACCCATGGATAGACCCTTTTTCCAGATATGCAAATGGCCCGAAAACAAAGTTTCATCCATGTGGGTGTCCAAAACAATGTGTTTTGGTTTCGCGTACCAGATGGATCGAACTTGTAACGTGTTAGCGTCACAAGCCCGTCTCCTTACCACTTGACCACAAGGCTCCGGACAGTCCAAAAATTAGTTATCAACTATTTTTTGTTTAATCTCCAATTTTTATTATTATATGGTAGGTCTACATCGATCAGCCAATTAACGCTTAGCTGATTTTTAAACTTTAATTTTGTAGAACAAATATTTTTTTCTGTGTCTCTAATGTAAAAAATTTCATTTTTTTTATCAAAATTTTTTCTAATGGTATTGCAGAAAAACGAAAAGAAAATAAACAACTCGTAAAGAACAAATATAAAAAGGATTACTTTGGTTAATAACAAAAAAACAAATTAAATCTAATATCTAATTAAAATCTTTAAATTGAGTGGCTATAATTTTGACACATAAAAAAATTTTAGTTAGTTATTAGATTATATTTTTTTATTGGTTATATTTGCCAATTTCTCATATAAAAGTGGATTTTGTGTCTGTATGTATAATGATTATAAAAAAATCACCGATGATAATAAAATCAAAACAAGAGAGGAAAACAAACAGCTATAATGAGTTTGTGGGCGACGGTTGTCTAACCTTTGGCTCTGTCTATTTATTATCTTATCCAATCATATTTTCTGGGCTCCCCTCGTGGCCTCTCCAATTATTATTCTTCACAAATCTTGCAATTTTTAAAATTTGTTATATTTGCTATTTTGCTATGTATTTTTTTTGCTCTTTTGTCAATTTATTATACCAAAATTGGCTCTCCCACAACCATTTAAAACCGTTACCTGCAGTTTAACGTATTTGACACGAATTATAAACACCAATATGTAAACATTCATAATGTTTGATGTGCAACTGAGGGAATTATGAACTTTTGGTTCATAATCTCTTTAGTATCTGGAGTCAGTCTTTGGATATTTCGATTTAAAAAATTATTCTTCGTCCCAAAAGAAATTTGAATCTGGAACACAAAAAAACTAACCTCTTTATGTTATCATTAGCCCATTATCCCGTTCGTTAAAAATCACTTCTTTCAATTGTTTGTACTAACTGCAGCGGCGGTTGCATGCAAAACTTTTATGAATTTATCACTAACAGCAAAATAATATATATATTTTTCTTTGGTTTTAATGTTAAGAGCAAAATAATATTTTTATACAACTATATGTGAGTTATGTTTGTATATATATTATGGAAGACACACGAAGAAGAATCTTTTGTAGATGGCTTATGACCGTTTAATCAATGTATAAGCACCCCAAAAAAAAAAAATATCCATTTAAGAGCGTATAGTATCTATTCTTTGCTTCCGATACAGAAAACTTTCTCCCTAAAAAGCAAATGTTGTTTTGAAAAAGAGTTCAAAAGTGTGAACTTGGTAAAGGTTTTTACGAAGCTATGGAAAAATGAAAATAACTGTTTAATGGTATATATATATATGTATGTGTTTGTTGCACAAAAAGCTCTAACAAGTAATAATAAATTAAAGAAAGCAAAAAGATTTTATTGTGAGATGCCTATTGCATATAGTTATAAGTTATAACAAATCAAAATGTATATAGCATATTAGCATTTATATGGGTTATAACTTATAAGAAATAGAGAAAAAATAAGCATGTATGTGGTGTTGTCGTCTGTTTTGTTTATTTCGACGGGCGACAAAAATCAGAAACTCTTTTTAATAAATTTTTGAAATATTTCTATAACTGCTTTTATTACAAAATATTTTGGAGCTTAAAAAAATGAAATATAATGTGGACCGTTCAATTCTTGTCAATATATTCATAATTTTTTTGACAGCACATAAAAAATAATTTTTGTTCATAATTTTTTTGGTTAAATAATAGTTGACCGTTATAATATTTGATAAATGAAACTAAGTTACAATCATTGTAACCTGAAAACCATTTCCATTATAAACAAAAAAAATTATTAATCAAGCTCAGACTTCAGATAGGGATGACATCCAATTAAAAATATTAACTATATCCATATTAAAACTGAAATAGTCAGTAAGTCAGTATAAACCTAAATTGTTTATACATCAAAATCCAAAATATAGATTGCATATGAGATGCAACTGAAAAGTGCGGAGGTACACTTATATGTGTGGTAACCAAAAAATGATTAGTAAATAGAATCTCTGTTGCAGTGTTAAAAAAAAAAAAAAAAAAATCTCTATTGTAATAATATTGAAAAACAAACCTGTTACAATAACTCAACTATTAAAAAAAAAACAGTTCAACACAAATAAAAAAATCAGTTTAAGTGAGCTCAAACATTAGGATAGGCATCCAGTTAAGAAAATGTATCCATTAAAAGCTGAAAAAGCAAATAAATATAAAACACCACTTTTATCATGCACACACTATACAATTATCAAAAAGCTGCATATGCAACTTGACATCATCTTTTGGTCATTATAGAAACAAATACTTTTACTTAAGAGAAACAACAAAATAAATAACTTAAAATGCTGATTTTGGGTAAAACATAAGTAATTGAAAAAGTGTAACTTAATTTCTCCCTTTTATTCAAAATGTTAAGTTAAAGGCTTTGGCCCGTTTGTGCCATGTATCACAAGGAACCCCAACTTGTGAATCTAAATTGCTTTGAAAGAGAAGTTTTTTTTTTCTATCAATATCTCACACAAAAAAATCTCTCTTTCTCTTTCAGTCTTAATTTCTGCTCACCATCAAGGCAAGTTTCCATCTTTTCCTCCTCTTACCAATTTCAATTGCTGCTTAAAATATCTCTTGTTTCCCAAAAATTTCACACATAAGTTTTTTTTTTCCAAAAGGGTAACCGAATCTTGCTTCATTCCTCTGTAATTCACCACAAAGGACCCAAAATTTAGGGTTTCTTCTTTTCTTTTCATGTGATGTGAGAATTTTTGGGTGGAAAGAAAGATGAAGACTATTAGTGGTTTAGGTATTGGTTTGAGTTTAGTGTTTGGGTTTCTTCTACTAGCACTTGTTGCAGAAATCTATTACCTTTTGAGATGGAAGAAACACAAGAAGAGAGTCATAAGCCAAGAGAGTGAAGAAGAGAGAGAAGAAGAAGAACAACAAGTTGGTTACGCTAAGGAACTAATCCAGCTCTTCTGCTTCAAAAAGCCTCAATCTTTACAAGCCAACAATGGTGGAAGAGAAGGTGAAGCCTCAAGGAATCAAGATGTGAATCCAGATTTAGAGCTTGGGTTGATGAAACATCTGAATGGAGGAGATCTAGGGTTTGAAGCAGAGCTCATGAAGCTTCATAACCAGAGGTTTCTCTTCACAATCATGGAAGAGACAAAAGCAGATTTGGAATCTGATGATGGGAAATCAAGATTAGGTTCAAGATCAAGAACAAGAAGCTTGAGTGATCTTCCAAATGACTATAATACCCCTGGGGTTACTCCATTGGCATCTCCTACTACACTCAAGTCATCATCTCCTTTGGAGTCTTACTCACACCTTGGATTCAATCCTCTGTTCGAATCGAACGGTGAGCTCGAGTTTAACAAGTTTTTCAGGTCTTCTTCTTCTTCTCCTCCACCGAAATTCAAGTTCATGAGAGATGCTGAAGAGAAACTGAGAAGGAGATTGATTGAAGAAGCTAAAAAAAGAGAAGGGTTAGCTTCGAATTCTCCAAAACAGGATCTTTCGAGTGTAACAGAGGGTTCGTTTCTCAAGTTTATGAATCCTGCGATGAACAGAGAGAAGAAACAGAGTATTCAAGAAACTGATGAAACGGCGTCGGTTTCTTCATCAGGTACAAATCTTAGAACGTTAGACCACAAATCAACTCTGGTTGTTTAGTATTTTAGATTCTCTTCTCTTTGCTCTACTCAATTATTTTGTGGTTGAAATTTTTAACAGAATTTCAATTTTATTGTGTGAATTATATCTTTTCATTTCTCGCATTCTTAATCTTTGGGAATGATTTCTTCTGTACGTCTCAATCTGAAAAATTTGAAGATACTTGTTTTAATTTCGTTTGTGGAATTCTGTTTTTGGCTATGAAATTATCTAATTTGTTCTCTAACCAATAAAAACAATAATATTTTTTGGATAAAGCTTGGGAAGATATCTTTAAGAATATACAAATTGTGTTAGGTTTGGAAGTTGGGGTTAATAATTCAAATCTTTACGGCGCCACAAGTTGAATATTTTAGCCTCCTTAAGTTATTTTTCAATCTACCATAATAAAATATTACTATTTCAAGTAAACGATTGAAAGTGTAATGGTCTTTGATAAGTAATTAGTATTAAGTAACTTTTAATCCCACAACACAAATAATGGCACAACTAGCATGAATAGATGTATGTTTTTCACACAATAGTGACTCATACTTTATTGTGATGTTTTGTAAGTGTAAACATCGTATATATATAAATTAGACTATTTGAATTAAAACTCGTAAGAAAAAATAAAAAAAGACCTTTTGTGTTGTCTGAACTAGAAAAATTCATGGCATCACGCGATGTATCGCCGAAAGGGTTGGTTTTTATTTCAGTTACCTTTTTCCACAGTTTCCTTTTAGGAATATACCTACTCACACCTAAGTTTGTTTGGTTCCATTTCGAAGCAATCAAGATAAATTTAATTCAAATATCTAGGGTCTATGTATAATACTACCATTAAATGGAACAGCAAAACAAAGAGGCTAAATTGAAGTATATCATAATCTGAACCTGGAATAATTTGGAATTTAATTTATCATTTATACAAAAAGTCTTATTGGAGCACGTAACTGATCAGAAGACTTTTTTTAGTGGTGAGTTAGCGACATTTTCCTCGTCAGAAAATCTATTTATTTAAGCAAATTAACCCTATTGTTAAAGTCACAACTACTTGTGACAACAAAAAAATAAAGTCACAATTACTTAGAAACATGTTATTCCTTATGTTTGAAAATGTGAAAAGTAGTCATTCAAATCTCGTAGTAAAGCACTTTCACGGTATGGAATTATCTTCACTTTACATATTTATTTTAGGTGTTTTGAATCTAAGGCGTAACACAAATTAAAGACATGAAATAGAATGAAATAATTTAAAAAAAAAAAATTTGTTTTGAATTGCTAAGTGCGTCACCTAAGTAGTTTAGTTCGTGTTTAATTTTTTTTTTTTTTGAGAAAGTAGTTCGTGTATAATATTTTTTGTTAAAGTAGTTCGCGTATAATTGGATCAATAGTTGTTAATATATGAGAATACATTGAAATAAAAGTTGTGAGTATAAAAACCAAACGGATTCTTCTGGACCATGGTCATATTTTCAAATCACTAACTTTTTTTCTTTGTGTAAAAAAAGAGAATTTGAATTAGACAATGCAGCAAAAATATTATAAATGTAAACCCTGTATGAAACAAAACCATAAATGTATAGTCAAAGTACATAATATATACGTGTATACATCCACATATACGTATACATGTACGCTATGCATACGAATTATACGTATAAATGTACATATTAGATGACAAATGTGAACATGGCGGCACGTGAAACAACCAAACTCAAAGAGACAGGGAAGGGAAAGGGTCCGAGCAACACACGTCAACCTCATGGGCCCCACTTTAGTTGTAATTTCAAAATCTAGCTTTGGACATTAGTGGGCCCCAAATTTGGCAAAGATTCATAATTAACTATAATTTGTTTGTTAATAATAGGATATTAGCCTTTTTTTTCCTCTGAATTTGAAATATATACTATCGGAGTAAAATTACAATAAACCTGCCAAAAACCCGGACACACCAAAAAGTTTTATCATACATAACAAAGTCAAAGACTAAGTCCCCTGCAAGGAGACCCAAGACTTCTGTTCAACCTCAAAGAGATCGTTAAGCCATCGAGGTCCACCTTGAGCAACATATGATTGAGTACGCTCCTATACCGTGACACTCTTAGCAATTTGTCGAGCACCTTGATTGGAGGAGACATCTTCCAACAACAACTCCCATGTATCCACCTCCCTCAAAGCCCTAATAACCTCAGAAGATTGGTAACGATAAGATGGCCACTCCGGAGGCCTAATAACCGCACCAATCAAATCAACAGCATCCGAAGCAAAGATGATTTTGGATAACCTCAGGCTAACCATACTCTCAATAGACCATAAGAAGCTTTGAAGCTTAGCATCCATGTCACAATCCACATCACAAAAACTTCTTCTACTGTGCAACATGACAATTCCCCATTCATCCCTTAGCACCCAAGCTGCTCCTCCCTCCTTTGTACGTTTATTCCAAGAGGAAGCAAAATTACATTTGAGCCAAGACTTCGGAGAAGCCTCCCACCGTCGTTGTTGGATCGCCAAAGAAAGCTGCGTGTTCGAAACACGCCTTGTTTCAACCTCCTGGGCACTTGTCCAGTCACTGACATCATCATGGATTTTTTTAACCGAGTCAACAGACTGATAAGATCGACCTTCAAAGATTAGGCTATTCCTGTTTTTCCATAACCTCCACAAAGTCCAAGGGAATCCTCTCCTAATATCCTCTGGTACGCCCCTATTCTTTCCAATCACAAGCACATAGAACATATTCTGGAAAATGGAAGTTTCACTAAAGCCATTTTGTGGAAGAGGAAAATTTGAAACCGCCCAAACCTGTCTAGCCACAGTGCACGAGAAGAGGATATGATTGACTGACTCTCCCTCGAGACCACAAGCTTGACAACGAGAATCCACCCGAATGGCTCTGGAACACAACCTATCCGCAGCTGACACAGCATCACTAACAGCTTTCCACAAGAACATTCTGATTTTGGGAGGCGTTTGCAAAGACCAAATCTGTTTTTTGATTTCATTAACAGAAGGTTGAACCGTAGCTTCTCTAATTGTATCTTCAAATTTTCCTTGAGTTGCCAGCCAACATCCCGACTTGACCGAGTAATCGCCATTATTGTTATATTTCCAGCTCCAAAAATCCGGCTCGGAGAACACCGGCTTAATCTTCAGAATTCGCTCAATATCAGCTGGATAAAACAATTCTCCTAGTCTTTGCATATTCCAACCCCTAGTAACAGGATCAATCAAGGCATTCACCCTCAACAACAAATCAATAGAAGTATTCATAATCAAAGGTGGTCGCCAAGTTCCATCATAAATCCAGCTATCAATCCAAACACTAATGGATTTGCCGTTGCCAACATTCTTCTGCAAACCTCCCAGCAATAACTCCCTACCATGTAGAATACTTCGCCACCCAAAAGAAGGCCTAGACCCTTCTGAAGCACCAAGAAACTCAGAGTGACTGAAATATCTGCTTTTAAAAACTCTGGAGAAAAGACAAGACGGATCCTGTAGTAATCTCCACGCTTGCTTAGCCAAGAGTGCCTGATTGAAACATTCAATATCCCTAAACCCCAGCCCCCCCAAGTCCTTAGGTAGACATAACTTATCCCAATCAATCCAATGTATCTTTCTTTTGTGCTCTAAAGAGTTCCACCAAAAATCAGACATTGCCCCAGTAATCTTCGTACAAGTTGATTTTGGCAATTTGAAACATGACATTGCATGGACTGGAATAGCCATTGCCACTGCTTTGAGCAGAACTTCTTTCCCTCCTAATGATAAAGACCTTGCAAACCACCCTGAGAATCTCGATTGCATCTTCTCATGAATGTAAGCTAGCAAATCCACCTTAGAACCACTAAAACACTCTGGTAGTCCTAAATAGGAACTAGCGCCTCCCACATGAAAGATTCCCAGCCTGTCCTTCAGTTTCTGTTGCATCTCTTCCGTAACCCCCAAGCCAAAAGTAATAGAAGACTTGTCCAGATTAATAACCTATCATGTTGCCTCTCCATACACTTGTAGAATCTGTTTGAGCACTGAAACCTGATTCTCCTGCGCTTGGCAAAGGAACAAACTGTCATCCGCGAACAACAAGTGATGAATTGAAGGGCCCGAGAGATCAAACTGAATCCCTGACAACAGACTCTCGCGTTCAGCTCTATTAAGCAGATGTGTCAATCCCTCTGTACACAACACAAACAAGAATGGGGATAAAGGGTCCCCTTGTCGTAATCCTCTCTGCGGTTCAATCAGTCCAAACGATTGGCCATTTATCAACACAGTATAAGTAACAGAAGTAACACAATACATAACCCAGCTGACCCACTTCTGATCAAAACCCATAGCTGTTAGGAGATCTTTGATGTAGCACCACTCCACCCTGTCATAAGCCTTGGACATATCTGTTTTAACAGCTAAAGCTTCCTTTGAAATCCTTGGATGTGTTCGAAGCCCATGGACCAACTCATGAGCAATAAGGATATTGTCCGAAATCAAACGCTTAGGAACAAAAGCAGACTGGTTTTCTGAGACCAGAATGTGTAGATGCGGTTGAAGGCGCGCCACCATAATTTTTGAAACCACTTTATACAAAACCGAGCATAAGCTGATTGGCCTATAGTCTGACAACAGTGGAGAGTTTGGCTTCTTAGGAATGAGACATAGCTGTGTAAAATTCCATTCCCTGGGAAAGAAACCTGTTTGGAAAAAATTTTGAATCTCAGAAGCCACCTGAACACCGATCACATCCCAATAATGTTGAAAGAAAAGAGCTGTCAAACCATCAGCCCCTGGTGCCTTAGTAGGATTGATGGCAAACAGTGCTCGTCGTATCTCCTCTGTAGTAACCTCAACCACTAATCTCTCATTGACTCTGGACGGAACCCGCGCTTCAAAATCTGAAAACCAGCTTTGAAAGTCCTGAGCATGAGAAGATTGGAAAAGAGTAGTGAAATACTTAACCGCTACCTCCCCCTTAGAGGCTTCCCCTCTTTGCATATTACCATTCGAATCTTGGAGTTTGACCATATGATTTCTGGTCCTGTTAGCTTTAACTGAATCATGGAAAAACTTCGTATTACGATCACCATCTTTGGCCCAATGAGTTCGACTTTTCTGAAGCCAAAACTCTTCCTCTTCTGCATAAGCCTCTCCTAACTCACGTCTCACTCTGCCCAACTGCTCTGTACACGGGTAGTTTGATGATTGAATCTCCTCCAACTCTTTTTCCCCTTGAAGAATTCGATCAAGTGAATTGGCATTATTCTCCTTTTTCCAAATGCTAAGTGCCTTCCTGACTCTGCGCAAACGTGCAGCCACCGAAACCTCGCCATGTAAACACCCAAACCACGCTGATTCAACAGCTTCTTTGACCAGCGGTTTCCATAAGAGCCTTTTATCGAATCTGAAAGCGCCTCGATAAGCCACCTGAGAAGACACCAACTTAACCAACACTGGTCGATGATCTGAACCCCTCTTCTCTAAAAAAGCTTGATTAGAAGCAGGAAAAGCACTGAACCACTCCTTGTTACCAAAGCATCTATCAAGCTTACTCTGAATATACAACTTTGATCTTTTGCCCGACCAAGTAAAACTGTTCCCAACACTTGGTAACTCAACCATACCACAAGCCTTAACCATATTTGAAAAATCCCAGAAAGACTCTTCATTTCTAAGAGGCCCTCCTATCTTTTCTTCATTGTTGAGAATCGCATTAAAGTCCCCAATTAAACACCATCGATCAGACCTATGGATGCCAATTCGAGACAATCGCTCCCAAACCTCAGATCTATGTTCAAGCACAGGATGACCATATACACAGGAAACAAAGAAACTAAACGAACCAAACTTTACAGAAAAGTCCATCACATTCTTATCAACAAACTGAAACTCCACCTCAGCACTCTTCTTCCAAAAAAGAGCTAGACCACCACTAAAACCCACCGGATTTACAGTATAAACATAATCATAGCCTAACCATTCCTGAAGATCAACCAAAACATTCCTCTTGTTCTTAGTTTCCATCAAAAATAAAACCTCCGGGAAGTACTTTTTACGCATTTCCCTCAACCTCCGAATTGTCAAGCCTTGAGGCCGCCCCAAACCTTGACAATTCCAACTCATAAAGCTCATCAAATGCTGGACAGTCCCTCCTTTGGGACCATCACTGGCTTTTGGCGTTTTGCACCATTGGAACCATCCAATAACTCATCACAAACTTGTCTCTTAGTCACCGAACCCCTCAAAGCTCCTGGCTTTAAATCTGCCTCATTAACTGTCAAGGACACATCACGAGGCAACAGCTTACGCTTACTCCGCACTTGTCGTTTTCGTGGCTTACCCCCCTTCCTCTTTGTCCCGGAAGAGCCAGCCTCATACAAGCCCAGCCCTTGTACCGTAGAACCAAAAGTAGAGTGACTGTCAAAGTTTTTGTATCTTACACCATCACTCAA
Source organism: Arabis hirsuta (assembly GCA_964056655.1). Lineage (NCBI taxonomy): Eukaryota > Viridiplantae > Streptophyta > Magnoliopsida > Brassicales > Brassicaceae > Arabis > Arabis hirsuta. The sequence goes on from OZ053302.1 coordinate 33,497,037, forward strand.
AGTATGAGCAGATGCCGGTTTCCATAGCATGGCCTCCCCTGCCTTGATAGCATCTTTAAGAAAAGTTGACTTCCCCTCTCCATGACTCACATCTCTAGTAGACGACACTGCAGAATCATACTCAAAAACCAACCCCTTCCCCTTATTAACATCTGCAGAAACGATAGGAGGTGGCTTCAATTGCAGCACTGTCTTCCGAGTGATAGGGTTGCACTCAGCCTCAGCCACTGTCGTCTTCACCCTATCCTCTTTAAACACAGGGGCATCACCATTATCCACAACAAGATACTGTCGAAGCTGGGATAACACTTCATCAGCAATTCTTGGCCGACCAGACAAAGGATCAATACCCACCTGATCATCGCGAAGCACCCCAAAAAGAGGATCAGATTCTTGTAAATTTTGAATAGGAGCAAGACGCTTAGGATTCACTCCTTTCCCCCTCCTCACTTTGAGCAAATCTTGTTGCTTTTGCTGAATTAAAGGACAACGTTCTGTGTCATGGTTGAGTCGTAGACATTCATAGCACCTCTTTTGAATCCGTTCATAATCCACAAAGATGGTGAAAGGTTCACCGGAGGGAAGATTGAAAGCTTTAGAACGACGAAGAGGCCTAGAAACATCAAACAAAATCTTAACCCTCACAAAATCTTGGCACTGCGGCTTTGTGACATCCAACGCCACCTCTTTGACTTGACCAAACTTTTCTGCAATCCAAGATATCGCAACCACTGTGCGACGATTCACAGGAATCCCACGAAGTCGAATCCACAAAGGCAGAAACTGAAGAGAAGTAGCCGATGGCACCTCTTCCCAACGCTCAAGAACCAAAGTCCATTCATTAAATGTATGAACTCCTTTCTCAAGGATCTCCAAAAGATCATGTTCTGTCTCAAACATAAACTGAAACCTTTCATTAGATAAGGCTACTCCCCTTACTCTCCCCACTTTCTGCCACTTCCTTGGCATATCTAAAATGAGGTTGGACATTCGCACACCATTGGGATTGAGGACTCTCCCAATCAAACTGTTGAAATTAGCTTCAGATGATGAAAACCCTGGAAAATTAGGCATCTCGCACGGAACATCATCATCATCCAAGCCCATGGTCGCCATAGCTCGATCCATCGCAGCTGACATCACGGCAGCTCTCCTTGACCCACCGAATCGCACACCCCACAGACCCACGGGACAGCAAGAAACTCTCACCAAAAACCAGAAAAAAGAAAGCTTTTAGAAAGAATTGCAAAGTGAAGAGGAAGAACAAATCCTTTTCCCCAATTCAATTTTGTCTAAAAACTGCTCGAAACCCACTTATTTTCTTTGATCTGCAAGTTGAAACCGTGTTAGTATCCCAAAGCTCTGTTTTCGAGAAGAGTGAAAACTCTAATTGAACCAGAGAGTCCTAAGCAAAACCAGCGCCGCACAGGATATTAGCCTTAATAACCATAAAAAAATTAGAATTAGTAATCTAACTAAAAACATCTTATGTGGCAAACTCATAGCCATTCATTTTAGAGTTTTTAGTTAGATTATCAATTATAATTTTTTTTTATTATTTAATAAATTAACCCATAATAATATCCTAGTATAACATAATCTGTTTGTTAAAATTTATGGGACTGTAGTAAACCAGCCAAAAAAGACACTATAACAATATATACATATCATGTTGTAATATCGTCTAAGAGAATTTCAATTGAGGTCTCTAGACATTTCCATTAAAAAATAAAAATAAAAATAAAAAAAAAATATTTTTTTAATAAAAGTTATTGAGATAGTTTTGAGAGAGTATCTCATTTGAAATATCCATTAGTGATTCACTTTCTCCTTAAAAACTTGACATTTGTCAGTTTATGATTGGTTTTCATTTCTTCTTCATAAATTATATTCTTTATAGTTTAGAATATTAATTAAAATGTTTATATGTTATTATTTTTATGTTATTTTTTATTTTCTATAAATCATAAAATAAATTATCTATATATCAAGCTCCATTATGTATAATTATAAAATTTATATATTAAAATTATTATTAATTGATATTATTTAATGTTAATACAAAATATTAAATTAATATTTTTTTAGATTATATATAAAACAATATCTTATTAAAAAAGGACAATTGCAAAAATACTTTTTTGGGGTGTACATTTGCAAAAATGCCACTAAGGGGTGTCTATTTGCAAAAATGCCACTAATTATAGATTTTTAAAGCCTAAATCTTAAAATTGTAAACTCTAAAAGATGTTTTGACCCCTAAAACTCCTTAAACCCTCAAAACTAAACTCTAATACAACATAGTTAATAATAAAAAATGATATAATGAAAAATTAATTTTGAAAAAGTGGTATTTTTGCAAAATTTTTGAAAATGTGGTATTTTTGAAAAGTGGTACTTCAAAAATGGCATTTCATAAATTTCTCTATTAACAATGAGATATTAAAAATATTTAATATAATTTTGATTGATTTTAGATAAAACCAATACAAATTAGAAAATTAATATTGTTTTAGTTAATACAATGTTAGAATATTTAATAAAAACAAAGATTTTTAAGATTAAAAATTATATTTTAAAATATAATTGATATGTCTAAAATTATTAATAAAAATTTAACATAAAAATTAAGTTAATAATATTAAAAAATTAATATATTATAGATGAAATACTCGTTGTGTATCTAACTAATAAAGATGATATTAAGTAGTGGGATCTCAACTTAAAATGTTAAAAGGATATTTCACTAATGGAGATGCTCTAATTTTTTAATGTTGTCATAATAAATATTTAATATGCAGTCAATGAAAAATAAATACGAAGATTCTCTCAGTAACCAAACCTTAATATCTCTTTGTTGACACTTGGAGAGAAAACTTCAATTCATTTAACGAATAATTGTAGATACAAATCAAGATTCAAATTGTAACGTCCGCGAGCCAAGTGGGGGTTTTTGGTTCGGATGTCGATTGACCAGCTCGTTTTCAATCGACTGGGTCGTTTTTATTGGGAAAAATTCTTCGTGTTAAAGGAAAAATAGTCGGATCTCGGAAAGGTTTTTAGCCATCGTGGGTAACGGAAGAATAAAATATTTGGGTGTGGTGGAGTGATTAATTAATTAAGTATGGGTGTTGAGAATTAAACAAATGAGCATGGGCTCTTTGATTAAATAATGAGTGGCATGGGCAAGTGTTTTTTTGTGTGTGTTTGGGAAATGTTAAAGAAGAAACATGTCCCCCCATGCTCATCACACCCATGCTTGGATGTCTTGGGGCTTTGCCTATAAATATCACTCCCTCCCTTTTGTTCTCAATCACTCTTCTTCCATACCAAAACGCTGCCCAATTTTTTAGTAGAACCGAGAGTTAGTGAGAAAGAGAGGAGGAAGAAGAGTAACAACCGAGTGAAGAAGGGACGAACGGCTAGGGAGAACGGATCGGTTTGGTATCGAATTTTGAGGGTAAGTTCTCCACTCTTTTAGCTTCATATAGGAGAAAACCGCTTGTCTTTTGGTTGAGTATTCTAGGAGTTATGGTCGTTTTACTGAGAGATGTTTCTGCAGCATCTCTTCTGCGATCAGTCCACTTCCAAGGACGATTCCCGTCGTTCTGTAAGAACCCAAGAGGCGAGCAAGATTTCATTGGAAAGCTCTGAGTCTTATCTTTCCACAGACACCGATTTCAGTTTATTCAGAGGTGACCTCCGTTCTCTGTATGTTTTTGAAGTTAGTGTGGCGTTTCTGAAATATTTGTTCTCAGTTCTGATCATCGAGTTTGCGAGCTAATTTTCCCGTCAAACTGCTTAGAGTTAGGTTACGTTCTATACACCTCTATAAAGCTCTCGATGTCTAGTTTCTAGAACAGGTTTTATACCTTGATTTGGTTAAGAATTTGCTGAGTTATGGTCCTTTGAACTTGGGTAGTTCGTGCAGTTTTTCTGCAATTTCCTACGGTTTCGTCCGGAGTTGCTGTTTTCGGGGACGATTTCCCGGCGAACCGTTTGGAGTTAGAAGTCTTGCAATACGGCGTTGGAAAGCTGTTGGTGTCTAGTCTCCAGAACCGTTTTCCGTTCGCGATTTGGTCCAGTGAGTCGGAAGTTATTCCAGTCGCAAAACAGGTGAGTGCGTGACCATGGTTTTTTGCGTGTATGTAGGTGTCATAATGCGTTTGATTGCGAATTGAAATGATTGTTGATCGATTATTGCTTGTTGGGGTGTTATTAGTGTTTATATCAAATTTAAGTATCATGGATTGTGGTTGATTTTGGAGTTGACTTTTCGGGTTGACTTTTGTGTTGACTTCTTGATTGATTGATCGTTGGGTATTATGGTATCCCTTATGCCCGTGCATCTAGCCAAGTAGATGGGATGACCGCTCCACTGAGTATTTATGATAATACTCACGCATCTCTTATAACCATGTGTGATGCAGGTAAAGACAAAGTGTGATCGTGGAATCCGGCTATGAAGAGGAGATGATCTAGGGTCTCGTCATTGTGTGTTTATTTACTTCCTGTTTTCATTCTGATACTGTTTGTTGGTTGTGTTAAACCGCTGTCCTTTTTTTTTACTGTTACATTGTTGTGCTGAATTGTTTTGGAGAATTAGTATTAATGGGAATACTAATTCTCGTATATCGTATTAAAAAAAAAAAAAAAAAAAAAATTTGGGTTGTTTCACAATTGATGAAAATACCTAAAATATTTGGGGCAATTACAAAAATATTATTTTTGGTGTGTATATTTGCAAAAATGTCACTTAAAATTGTCAATTGGCAAAAATACAACTAATTATGGATTTTTATTTCTTAAATTTTAAAATTATAAACCATAAAAAATATTTTGACCATTAAACCCCTAAAACCCTCAAAACTAAACTTACATAGTTAATCCAAACATAAATGATATAATAAATTTTTTTTTTGAAAAAAAAGATATTTTTGCAAAAATTTTGAAAATATGGTATTTTTGAAAAATGGTACTTGAAAAATGATATTTGAAAAATAGCATTTTTAAAAATTTCTCAAAACGTTTCTGCATTATATTAGACCACATAGTCATATGGATAAAGGTAAACGACTAAACGTTCTTTTCACATAAAAACAAACAAACCTATTAATAGGTAGAAATTGATTATTAGACACTGCATGAATTCTTGACCCAAAAAAAAAGAAGCCACTGCATGAATTATTTCTTCTTCTTGGATCATACGGTTTGAAAGATTAAATAATTTATGCTTACACATTAGCTAGTTTTGAAATGCCAATAAGCTAACACTACAAGAAAACAAGCATTATTCCAACGGACGTAATTTCCGTCGGAAATCCGTCGCCTTGTCCCGACGGATTTCCGATGGAAATAAGCTGTCGTAATTTTTCGACGACTTTCCGATGGAATAACGACGGAAATCCGACTTTCCGATGTCGGCAAAGTTTGAGTGGTCAGCTGATACCGACGGAACTAATTCCGTCGGAATTCCGATGTCGGCAAAGTTTGAGTGGTTACCATTTCGTTAGCGGTGGCCGATGGGATTGGTGGGGTGTTATATCAGAGGTTTTTGACGGATTTCCGACGAAAATCCGTTCTATATAAGTTCCTACATTTCTTCATTCCTTCATAACACAATTTTAAAAAGCCAAAAAATTTGTTAGCGATGAGTTCATAGTTTCGGTCTTGGATGGACGAGCCAATGATGGATATGGGCTCGAACTTATTAACATCCGCATACGCTGAAGGTATATGCGAGTTCATGAATTTACCCAGAAACCAAGATGCAGCAAAAAAAGGTCAGGATATCAAATGTCCATGTTCTAATTGCTGTAATAGAATTAGTGTTGCGGTTCATACTGTTTGGAATCACTTATATAGATATGGATTCAGGCCGGGATATAAGGTTTGGTTTTTACATGGAGAAAGCAATTATGAATATGGTAGTACTAGTAGTAATGCACTTTATTTTCCGGATAGCGTAGGAGAACGTACAACGGAAGTAGATGTTGGGGTAAGTACGGTTGCGATGGTTAACGATGCGTTTAGAGAGAATTTTCAGTCGGGTGGTTATGAGGGTGATAGGGTTGAAGAATCTAATTTAGAATCTCGAAGGTTTTTTGATATGTTAGACGCATCAAAGCAACCACTATACATCGGTTGTAGAGAAGGTCATTCACCGTTATCTTCTGCTAGTAGGATGATAAACATGAAGACTGATTACAATTTTTCCGAAGAATGTGTTGATGCATTCGCCGAGTTTGTGAAAGATGTTTTGCCAGAGGATAATCTTTGTCCAGCATCATACTACGAGGTCTAGAAACTTGTTGCCGGTCTTGGTTTGCCCAACCAGATAATAGATATGTGCATCGACAACTGTATGCTATACTGGAGAGAAGATGAGAACAGAAACAAATGTAAATTTTGCCGTAAACCACGGTTCCAGGACACAAGTGGTAGAGTGAAGATTTCATTCAAACGGATGTGGTATTTACCATTAACAGAGAGGTTGCAGAGGCTGTATCAGTCAGAACGCACAGCTAAGGTTATGAGATGGCATGCAGAGCATAGTCAAGATGGAGATATTACGCATCCTTCTGACGCGGAAGCGTGGAAACACTTTCAATCCGTATATCCAGATTTTGCATATGAACGACGGAATGTATACATCGGCTTATCCACTGATGGTTTCAACCCATTTGGAAAGCATGGAAGAAAATATTCATTGTGGCCGGTCATCGTAACACCTTACAATTTACCTCCTTCTATGTGCATGCGGCGAGAGTTCCTGTTTCTCTCAGTTCTAGTTCCCGGGCCAGATCATCCAAGACGGTCACTCGATATATTCCTCCAACCATTGATCTATGAGTTGCAGATGTTGTGGGAGCATGGTGTTGAGGCATTTGATGTTTCAATCCAGCAGAATTTCAACATGCGTGCGGTTCTTATGTGGACCATAAGCGATTTTTCGGTATACGGTATGTTATCTGGATGGACAACGCATGGAACATTGGCATGTCCTTATTGCCAAGACAATACTTCAGCATTCCAATTGCAGCACGGAAGGAAGACTTCATGGTTTGATTGCCATAGGTGTTTTTTACCGGCAAATCATCCATATCGTCAGTCTAGAAGACATTTCAGGAAGAATTTACAAGTGTTACATGGTCCACCTCCTGAGATCCTTGGTCGCAGCATATTGGAACAGTTACGAGATTTTGATGCAGAGCGAACTCCTGAATGTGGGGGTAATGGCCATCACCCCGTCGACGGTTGTGGGGAATATCACAATTGGCACAAGAAAAGTATTTTCTGGGATTTACCGTATTGGAAAGACAATCTATTGCGGCATAATCTAGATGTCATGCATGTTGAAAAGAATTTCTTTGACAACATCATGAACACCATTTTAAATGTACCAGGAAAGACAAAAGACAACTGGAAGTCTAGATTAGACTTGCCATTGATTTTTTCAAGGGCATCTCTTCATGTATTGCCTAATGGTAGATTGCCGATGTCTGCGTACCGGTTAGACGGGGGTCAAAAACAAGTTTTTTTTTAATGGATAAAAAAAATTGTTAAATTTCCTGACGGCTACGCATCTAATCTGCGCAATTGCGTGGATTCGACGGAAGGGAAGTTTATTGGAATGAAGAGTCATGATTGTCATGTTGTGATGCAGCGTCTTCTTCCATTTGCATTTGCTTATCTTCTTCTAAAACACATCTATCAAGCAATTGGAGGTATATTTCGTATTCTCGTCATTTTCTTACTAATATAATATTGTTACTATATATTTACTAACTTGTTTACTTTTCATTTTTAGGAGTTGGGGCTTTCTTTCGAGATTTATGTTCACGGACACTAACAGTCGACGGGATCCGTAATTTAGAGGCCAACATCCCGGTACTCCTTTGTAATCTTGAGAAGATATTTCCACCGTCTTTTTTTGGTGTTATGGAACATCTTCCTATTCACCTCCCACGAGAAGCAGCATTAGGAGGCCCAGTTCAATACCGATGGATGTATCCGTTCGAGCGTTACATGTTCCACCTGAAGAAAAAGGTAAAAAATTTGAGCAGGGTTGAGGGATCTATTGTCGCACAAAGTCTAAATGAAAAAGTATCACACTTTGCCGAGTATTACTTTTCTTCGGATGTTCGTACTAAGGGTAGACGGCCGGCGCGACATGATGATAGAGGTGAGAAAGCAGTGTATCCCAGTATGATCCATCCAATGGTCGTGGGGTTCGAATTGACCCTCTTGGTGTTATTTCGATAAATTCAAGCCGGAAACTACAGCATTACGATCCATTTATCCCTGCGTCTCAAGCAGACCAGGTATGAATACAATAATAGGTTTTCCTACATACTTATACGTTAGGTTTTGTTATTCCTGTATATTAACAATATCCACTCTTTATTAATAGGTTTGCTACATTCCATATCCTCGCGATTCCTATCGGACAGATCCTTGGATCACAGTAACTCCAATTAATCCGAGAGGGAAAATATATGGAGTTCCAGAACATGATGCTCTACAAGTATCGAGAAGTATACAAATGTCACATGTTGAGGAGATGAATAACATTGACCTTGTCATTGATATCACACATATCGGCGATGATCTAGTTCATTCGGACGAAGATGAAACACGTGAAGAATTTGACGACGATTCAGACTCCATCCCTAGTGAAGGTTCATCAGGAGATTCAGATTAATAATTTATAAATAAATGTTTGTTTATGAATGTTGTACTCTAACAATTTAAATTTCGTTTTGTAAATCTTTTATTAAATTCCCACCGATTTCCGACGGAAATAAGCTGTCATAATTTTCCGAGGACTTTCCGACAGAATAACGACGAAAATCCGACTTTCCGATGTCGGTAATGTTTGAGTGGTCAGCTCATACCGACGGAACTAATTCCGTTGGAATTCGATGTCGGCAAAGTTTGAGTGGTTACCATTTCGTTAGCGGTGGCCGATGGGATTGGTGGGGTGTTATGTCAGAGGTTTTTGACGGATTTCCAACGGATTTCCGACGGAAATCCGTTTTATATAGGTTTCCACATTTCTTCATAACACAATTTTAAAAAGCCAAATAATGTCTTCCAGCTCTCCTAATGAAGATTATACATCAAAAATCGTGGCAAACCACCTAGAAATTCTAAAATACTCGTGGGAAACCGAAACTCAATGCGACGAATTCACTCAAGAGATACCTACTTACTCGTGCGAATTCATAACCGTTGTATGTTTAATATGTTCAAGGCTCTAATGTAAAGATAATTTATTTGCGAAATGAGATCCAAATTTTATGTTTTTAAAAATTAAAATAGAATATAATAAAATGAGAACAATTTAAATTTCGTTTTGTAAATCTTTTATTAAATTTCGTTTTGTATATCTTTTATTAAATTTCGTTTTTATCTGTTATTATCAGTTAATAAATTTCGTTTTGTAAATCTTTATTAAATTTCCGCAGAAATATAATAAAAAAAATAAAAATCCCTCAGAAATCCGTCATAAATTCCGACGGATTTCTGACGGATTTTAATTTTTTGATTATTATACAAATCTTTATTAAATGTCCGCAGAAATATAATTTATGACGGATTTCCGACGGATTTTAATTTTTTTGATTATTAAAAAAATCTTTATTAAATTTTGGCAGAAATATAATAAAAAAATTAAAATCCGTCGCATTTTATTTTTTTTAATGATAAAAAAAATCTTTATTAAATTTTCGCAGAATTAGAATAAAAAAATTAAAATCCTGTCGGATTTCCGACGGACAACCCTAATTTCTCCCGCCCAAACAACTTCGATCTCATCGAAAAAGCGGAAAAATCCGTCGGAATACCGTCGAAAACCTGTAATAAAACAAGACTCATCTCCTTCGCGGAGACAGACAGATTTTCGGAGAAAAAAAAAAACCAATCGCCGGAAAAGCATAACCAACATCAAATTCAACCACATCCTCAATCTCTATCACCAAATCATGAATCCAATGTACGTTTTTGTTCATTTTAGGCTTGTTTTGAAAATTAAAAATTATGAATTTTAGAGATGTATTTTTAGAATTTGATAGATTTAGGATGTTATAAATTAAGGGATGTAAGGATTTAGGATGATAGAAATGTAGAAATGTACGGATTTAGGATGTTCGAAATTTAGGGATTTAGGGAGTTAGGAATTTAGGAATTTTGGAATTTTGGAATTTAGGAATTTTGTAATTTATGAATTATTGAAATTAGAGAGTAAAAAAAATTTTGAATTTTGGAAATTTGTGATTTAGTGACTTTTCGGGTTTATAAAATTATTTTCCATTTTAATAAGTATTTGTGGTTTTTAGGGATTTATAAAGATTTATAATATAAATAAATTATAAAATTCTAAATTGTTGAAATTTTACTAATTCTTTAATTTATTTAAATTACAAAATCTGAAATTCCCGAAAATTCTTAAATATCTAAAACTTTAAATTACCAAATTCAAAATTCCTGAAAATCCCAAAATCTCAAAGTCCACAATTCCCATAAATCCCTAAATTCCAAAATCTCAAAATTTCGAAATCACAAATTCCCAAAAACTCAAAATCCCTAAATCCGTAATGTAGATTATAAATTTTAAATTTATATTTAAAATTTAAGATTTAAATTTACAGATATATATATGTAAATCCGTAATATAGATTATTAATTTTAAATTTATATTTAAAATTCAAAATTTATATTTATATATGTAAGAAAATTTCAATGGTATGTAAAAATTTTGGCAATCTTAGGGACTATGGGCGATTTCATCACTCTAGTGGATCCGGTACTTCCACTAGAGGAGGTCGGAGTGGGAGTCAGTCGCATATCCCCGACACTAGCGGTTTGGATCCCCCACACCCGTCTCCTCCTATGGGTACATCGCCCTCAGCTCCCACGGCCATGAGCATTGAGGAGTTTGTTTCGCAACCCGGACGGGATAGGTTGACTCGCCTAGATCCTGACTTGCCACCTAACATGACCTGGTAAGTTTTATTTAAAAATGTATTTGATTATATTAACTTAATAAAATATTTAACTAAATATTGTTTAGATTTCAATATTCGGGAAATGGGATTACGAGTTCTATCAACGCAATGATCAATTGCTTGATAACTAAACCGTATCCCACATACAGTTCGATGCCGGTGGCAGACCAGGACACCTGGTTTCGGCAATTTGCGGTATGATTTTTTTTTTTAAATTAAGAATGTATATTTTATTTTCCATTCAAATTGTCAATACTAATTTGGGTACGTTTTTTTTTCAGCAAGAATTTACTTGGGACCCACAGTTGACTGCTTCGGTCCGACGGCATTTCGGCAAAAAAGTCGGTCGAAAATACTCGTTGAAGATGAACGAGTGGAAGGACATGTGGTTCAAAGAAGAAAAGGTGCCTCGGGTAATGCAAAATAACCCAACATTATGGACTGGACTACTTGCCCATTGGGAACGGGAGGACACTAAAGCGAACTCAGGAAAAAACTCGACTAACCGGAAGAGCGACCGGAAGGGGAAGGGACCGGCGACCCATAACCTCGGAGCAACGAGCAAAGCGTCACGTGTTGAAAAACTGGTAATTTTATATATTTTCCTAAATTTTTTTTATAACCCCTCTCATATTTCTTCCTTATCTATGCCAACAGTTTGAGAAGACCGGTGTGCGTCCGTCACATCTTGATTTGATCAAAGATGCGCACACCAACAGAAAGACTGGTGAAATTCAAGATGCAATTGCTCGTGAAATCGTGGAAAGCGTGGAGAGGCTCGGTGAGGAGTACCTCCAATCCCAACCGATCGTCGAAGGAACTCCACCGGCCACCGAAGTTCTGCTCGAGAAGATCAACGAGTTCACCTATGAGGTTAGTAACACTGTCAAATTTAAACAAATTTAAAATAAATTTTAATACAAATAAGTTAGAACATTGATTGATTTATTTTTTATCGTAGGTTAGGCCTAAGAACAAAGGTCGTGTCTTTGGCCTCCCGGAAGACAGTTCCTCCACATCCGTTAATTCATACCGCTTTCACGCAGATAGTAGGTTGAGGGCATAAAACGCCGAGTTTCTCCAGCACATGAGCGTGATGGAGGCACAACGCGCAGAAGATGCAGAACGCATTCGGGCGATGGAAGAAAAGATGAACGAGTTCTTCCGTAACCAGTCCCAGTAGACTTTACTTTATGTAATATTTAAATGTTTAAATCACTTTTAAAAATATTGAAATTTAATTTTAAATTTTGTTTTATTTTAATTTTATTTTAATTTTTATTTAATTTAATATATTTAATTAGAAATCTTTAAAAAAAAAATAATAATTAATCCGTCGGAATGCGTGGCCGTCGGAAATCCGTCGGCAAAAGTGCCGTCGGAAATCCGTCGGTCACCACCGTCGTCGGAAATCCGTCGGTTTGAGTGGCCGTCGGAAATCCCTCGGTAAAAGCTGCCGTCGGAAATCCGTCGGTCACCGCCGTCGTCAGAAATCCGTCGGTAAAAGGGATAACCGGAATTCGTCGAAATTCCGTCGGAAGTCCGTCGGCAATTGTAATCCGACGGACTTCCAACGAAATTTCGACGGATTCCGGTTATCTCTTTTCCGTCGGAAATCCGTCAGGTTTTTCCGACGGATTTCCGACGAGATAGAACCGACGGACCAAAACCGTCGGAAATCCGTTAGAATAGGGGGTATTCAGAAGGATTTCCGACGGTTTTGGCCATCGGAAACGACCCTGTTTTCTTGTAGTGTAAAAAGAATGAAAAGTAAGAGAAGAGCTAACTCTGATTTGGCCACAACCGCGGTTTTCTCGATTTTAAACTTTAGTCCATTGCATTTTAAAAAAATTTTGAGTTGGTTTGATTGGTTTTTTTCGGCGGCATCTTTGTGAAGTTTCATCTTCAAGAAATATGACCAGTTGAAGTGCCATTACAAATGAAATTATTAATATTTACTCGATACTAATGGTGGGTGCAATACTGCTATGTATGAAGAGACAATCTAACTAATTAAACAACTGTAGTTTTGTGGTTTCGTCTAGATTCAGTTGGATTAACTTATTTGTCTATTGTCTTTTTCAAAAAAAAAAAACTTATATGGCTATTGTAGACTTGATCCAATATAGGGATTATCTTTTGTAGTAGACAATAACTTTCTAATTCCGTGTTTCGCTTCTCGTCTAAGTTCGATATATTTTCTTAATCAACTTTTACTGATAATTAGAATGAATTTTAGAGCCTTAGCTCAATAAGATTTTTGGAAAGAAACAGTAAGAATCAATAGCTTAGTTTTACCTCTCACGGAAATATAACTTTCGTTTGCTCACTCACTATAAACAACTCAGGTTTCAAACCTTAATCTTAAGGTGCTTTTGATTTATTTTAACGACGTCGTTTTTGTATCTTTACTGGTGTAGAAGGCTCATTTGAAGGAAATAAGTGGGCCAGAATGGTACATCTAAACTTTGCTTGAAACCGTTACGTTGAGTTTTCCATTTATTGTTGAGTATTTTCCTTATCAATTATTTTTTGACTAACGCGTGCACTAAGCCACTAACTTTATTGGTAAATGATTTTTGAAGTAAAATTTCATGGGTGTTTTTTTTTTTATATTGATTATTGTTTGATATTTGCATTGACACGTGTAGGAACCACTCATAAAAAAATTTCCATATTTAAATCTAAAAAGTAACACAACAACAATAATACAAACAAATAAGTAGTCGCTAAATTACAAGCTTGGATCGTTTTAATCTAAATTAAAGCACTAAATGATCAAAGAATTTTATAATAAAATAGCATGTAAAACATTTAATTATTATAGGTACCCGTCTAAATTTAAACAGGTTATTGTCGCCCAATCAGACGCCATGTGAATTGCAATACCTAAAAGCTAAGATGTAAATCCACTAATTTTCTTGGGATGACCTCGGCCATTTGGTCGGTCATTTTATAATATTTGTTGGTGTAGTATTAGGTGTAAGTAATTAACGTGGTACAGCTAATTACACTCTTAAAATACTACTCATTATGATTATGTTAACAAAAAGAAAAGTTGACAAATGAATTTTATATAGTCTTGAGACTTATCTACATCATTTTGTTATAACCATTGATGAAAGAGAGATCCCAAAAGACTAAAACTAAAAAATATAGAAAAAATAGCTCTGCTTTGGTTCACACACATCCGACATGGAAACACCAGTTAAACTAAACCGCCACATCCATCCTTTGACCCCATCATCTGGGTTTGCTTTCAGGTGCTATTGGTGCAAAAGTGGTGGTTACATCAATAATGGTTATCACTGCACCGAGTGTGACCTTTGGTTCCATAAGGATTGTGGAAATTTATTATGGGAAATCAATCACACTTCTCATCCTGAACATCTTCTCCGTCAAACCAGCCTAGCTAACTGGATGACCCATTGGTGTAGAGAGTGTCGAAGACGCATCGATAATGATTGGGGTTATGATTGTTCCATATGTAAACACTTCAGCTTACATGTCTCTTGTGCCAGAGAATCACCACTTCTTACCATCAACAATCCTCAAGCTCATGGTCATCCACTTATGCTTTTTCCGGTTTCAAGAAACATGGAGCATCTTTGTGAAGTGTGTAAGGAAAAAGTCGTCGGCGAATCAGCTTATAGGTGTTTTAAATGCAAGGTGGTCATCCATGTGGAGTGTGCAAATTCACCAGAGGTAAATCATCCTTGTCACCTTAAACACCTTCTCAAGTTGATCACATCTGGAGCACCTGATTACACTGATCATACATGTCTTATTTGTGGTTTGAAATTGGGAGGCATGCTTTATCATTGTTCCATATGTAACTTCAGTGTGTGCTTGGGTTGTGCGATCATTCCACCACCTTTAGATGTTGAACATCTAAAGACTCATGAGCATAAACTCACACTCATGGCAAGAAAAATATCATTTACTTGCAATGCTTGTGGGATGGAAGGCGATGGCAGCCCATACTTTTGTCTACAGTGCGATTTCATGGTCCACCGGAGTTGTATCGGCTTACCCCGTGTTATAAATATCAATCGTCATGATCACCGCATCTCTCATACTCAGCAACTCGGGTTTGGAGATTGGAGATGTAGGATTTGTCTCCAAAGCGTTAATCAATTCTACGGGGCTTATTCTTGCTCAGTGTGCATTGACTATGTTGTTCATTCACAATATTGTGCAACAAGAAACGATGTATGGGATGGGAAAGAGCTTGAAGCGATTCCTGAAGAAATCGAAGATATATCACCGTTTAAGGAGGTGGGTGATAACATGATTAATCATTTTAGTCATGAAGAACATAATTTAATATTCTCCAAGGATGGTACTAATCATGATGGAGGTATACGTTGTGAAGCATGCATGCTTCCTGTCTACTACGGTCCTGTCTATAGTTGTGGGCAATGTGGTTTTGTTCTCCACGAAATATGCGCTAATCTTCCTCGGAAAAAGCGGCATATGTTTCACAACAAACCATTTACATTACATGTTGGAGACATGGAGTCCCCAAAGATTCTTCCTTGTAGTGCTTGCACTACAAGAAAATAGGCCTATTTCCGACCGAATTTCCGACGGAAAAAATCGGTCGGAAATTACCGACGGAAATCCGACCGATTTCCGATCGTTTTTCGACCGGTCCAAAATCGGTCGGAAATTTCCGACGGAAACACTCCCGTCGCAATACGGTTGCAAATATCGATCGGAAATCCGTGGGAAAATAAATCGGTAGGAAATCCGTCGGAAAAATCGGTCGGAAAACGGTGGGAAATTTATTCGGTGGGAAATCGGTTGGAATAAAATTAGATCGACCACCGTAAACAATTAGATCGACCCACAACATAGGGACCGATCGATCCGCATAGGATTGATCGATCTCCACCAGATCGATCTGCTTCGGATTGATCGATCTGCTGAGAATCGATCGATCTCCATAGGATCGATCGTTCTTAAAATTTCCGACCAATTTATCCGTCGGAAATTTAGTTTTTCCGACGGATTTGCGACGAATTTAATTAAATCCGTCGCAAATCCGTCGGAAAAACTAAATAAATATCTATTTAGTGTAATTTTTGAAAACATTTATTTTCCCCCGATTTCCCACCGATTTCCGACGGATTAAATATTTCCCACCGATTTCCGACGGATAAAGTATTTCCCACCGATTTCCGACGGATTTAATATTTTCTACCGATTAATCCGTCGGAAATCCGTGGCAAAATCTAAATAAATATCTGTTATCTTCTTCCTCTTTATCTCCACCGACAGGCCCAACACTTGCCTTACTAATCACCAAAACCTCAATCCGCGGAACGTAACTCGTTCGGAGTTTGAAATTGCTACGCAGACCAACTACATAATCCGGTTTAAGCAGTACAATTCGGAGGAAACTCATCGATTTTACCTCGAATCGAATGTCCGATCCGGTGGTTGGGGTTGGATCGAGAGGAAGAACCCGGTTGTGGTTGGAGAGATTGAGGGGTTAGAGATGGTGAAAGATGTGAACGTGGAGGTTAGGTACCAGAGAGTTTTGCTTGGAGGATCTTTTCTCGACGGGAAGAAACGTCTCGGAAAGATCTTTACTTCGATGTCGTTCGAAGAAGGAGCTGATTGCTCTACCATGGCTGCTACAAGTAACACCACAATAAACTGGAATCGACATCTTCTCGGTCAGGTGAGAGATTGTTCAAGTTATTTACTATTGTTATCATTACTCTCTTGTTGCATAGTATGTGTTTTTGTTTGCTCTGCTTACTTCATTATGGTGTAGTTGTTCTTAAAAATCTACTGGAATATTTGTTTTGTTAATTCGAACTATATGCTAATTTTCATCTGTAAGTGAGTTCTCTTATGAGTTACCTTACTTATTTCCTATATTGCAGAAGACTCAAGTTACGTCCATGTTTGGAGCAGATGTTCTCTGGGGAAAGGGTTACACTGGTGCTAAAGTCAAAATGGCCATATTTGATACCGGAATAAGATCTGACCATCCTCATTTCCGTAATATCAAGGTACCACTCTTTAGAAAAAGAGATAGAACCATAGTGTTTCTCTAACATTCTAGATAAGAGGAGTGTTTACAGCTAGTAGTGCTCTTTGATCTTCTACCTGTCTTGTTAAGAAGCTCTGAAGCTGGTATTGACACAGTGACTTGCAGGAGCGTACAAATTGGACAAATGAGGACACTTTGAATGACAACCTGGGGCATGGGACATTTGTTGAATTTTGGTGGAATTAGGTTGAACGGAGGTGGAGTCTTCGACGGTGAAGGAAACGCAGCTTGGAGAGTCAATAACTGCCACAAGACCTTCAACTGCAAGAAACTTCCAATCGTATGCTTGCTCCACCACCGCCTCCGATATTCATTTCGAAGATATCATTCTCAAGGACGTTAGCAACCCAATCCTCATCGACCAAGAGTACTACGAAACAGAGCCTTGACGCATTGAAGACTTTCATGAGGAGCAAATTCCCGGATTGCGATTTTTAGACGTTTACGCCGGTTATAATTTTTTATTTTAATTTACTTTTATTATGTTTAAAATCTTATAAATACTTTTAAATACTTTAAATTATATTTTCAATTGAGTTTTATCTTTTTTTATAATTTTTTTCGTATTTTAAATAATTAATATATTAAATAATAAATAATTTAATTAAAATTTTTTTTTCAAAATCCGTCGGAAAACGGTGGCAAATTTCCGACGGAAATGGCCGTCGGAAATTTCCGACGGTATATTCCGTCGGAATTTTGCCACCGTTTTCCGACCGGCAATACCGTCGGAAATTTCCAACGGCCATAACGGTCGGAAATTTCCGACGGTTTTTGCAACTACCCATATCGGTCGGAAATCCGTCGGAAATTTTCGACGGTTTTCCGACCGTTTTTGGATTTCCGACCACCTAGACCCGACGGACATTTTGGTCGGAAATCCGTCGGAAACACCTGTTTCCGACGGATTTCCGACCAAAAGGTCCGTCGGAAAAACCCCTTTTTTCTTGTAGTGTTGTGGAGAATTCTTCAATGGTTTCAGGTACAAGTCTGATGATGTGGTTCTTGACGTAGGATGCATTATGATTTCTGAGTTTTTATCCCATGATAAGCATCCACATCCTTTGCATTACAACAAATCATATATTGGCAAGTGTGATGCGTGTCACGGATGGATAGAATCGGGAGCGTTTTCTTGTGAGTCATGTGAATATAACTTGGATTTCCATTGCGCAAGTCTGCCAAGAACTGTAAAGCACATATGCGATCGGCATCCACTCTCCCTATCTTACAAAGAAAATGCAAGTGGAAAATATTGGTGTGATATATGTGAAGAAGAGATGGATCCAAATAAATGGTTCTATACTTGCAATAGTTGTGGGGTTACTTTGCATGTGAAGTGTGTGCTTGGAGACTTCTCTCGTCTCAAACCAGGATGTGTAGTCGAACTACGAGAAGAAAAATTTGTAGTGATCCTGAACAATCATAGTTCTCGACCATTCTGTAAAGGATGTGGTCTTCGATGCAAGTTTCCCTTCATTCTAAAAGCTTGTGGTCGAGAAATGTTTGTTTGTTCCGAAGGTTGTTTCCATGTCTACACAAAGATTTTGAGAGCTGCTCGACGATTCACGGGAGTGGATAAATATTAGAATTTAATTTGTGTTTTATTTTCTATAATTTTTATTGTTATATTCGAGTTTTGTTCCGATTGGGATTTCCAGTTTTTAATCAAGATTTGTTTTAAGTTAAACTTTTTATTGATGTGGTTACAGTCCACTGATTGTCAAACCAAAATACCATCACTCATATGTAAATTTCAAAACATTGACGTTTTAAGGTACAAGAAAACATATGTTAAGGTAGTTTATTTGATCAACTAGGCTATTAATTTTTTTCGTTATAGAAGCCTCTAAAAAAAGCATTTAGTATTTTAAAATTATTCATGCTTTAAATTTCCTCTGCTTTATTTAACAAGGCTACTAGCCTTGAGTCTTCTGACCAATATCATTCGACTGAGAGGTGTTTTTAGATTTTAGAGTTATCCTACAAAACTTCCAGTCTTGAACTTGAGAGAAATAATTAGTCATTTATTCTACGTCAAAAATTGAGACATTTGTGAAATGGTATATAATGTATATGGTTCTCTGCATTCATTACCAATTAAATTCGAGTTGAAATTTCATGTTTTTTAAGACATCATTATTCGATATAAACTTAAACGTATCTTAAAAAAAAAATTAAGTTCGTGAACCTTTTTTATTTTTATTTTTGTTTTGCATTTCTGTTTATGCATATGTTCACATTTAATGTGTACTAGATGAATACCCATTGTTGGGGTCGGATTTCACCCGCTCAACGTTAAAGTCCAAAGTTATGCGAGCGCAGCGCATAGACACGGGATCGCATTAACATACAGAGATTATATGACTCTCCCAGGTTATTTTCTAACAAGAAGGTGAAGTCTTTCTTCACCTTTCCTAAGTCTTCTCCGCCTAAGGAGGGAGCCTTCTGAGTCCTCATTACTTGCGGCAGAAGTCAGGAGCGTAGAGCCAGCAAGGGCACAATGCCAGCGATGTCACACTGCCAGCAATGTTCTGCCAGCAATGTCCTGCCAGCGATGTGCATAGCCAGCAACGGCGCGCTGCCAGCGATGACGGCACTGCCAGCGATGTCAGCACTGCTAGCAATATCAACACTGCCATCGCTGTCAGTACTGCCAGCGATGTCAACACTGCCAGCGGTGTCAACATTGCCAGAGTAACGACAAAGACCAGAAGGTTCTCAGCGCTAAGGCCTAGTCCAATTATGAAGCCCACTTCGACGGCACTGGCATAAGAAAAATGGAATCCGCGAAGATTTAGGAAATTTAACATTATCTTTTATGGAAAGGCCTAGCCGACTTAGGGAGCTATATATATCGATGTACAAACCCTTGTAAAGGGGATCTGCAACTTTGTTCATAAAAACATACACAGCAATAAAAACTTTTTTTTGCTCATCGTTTCTCTCGTAACTTAACTTAGAAATCTCTGCTTCCTCTCGAAACGTTTATAAATCTAATTGTGTTAGTCTTGGCTCCCACATCCATGTATACACACGGGCTTTTATATAATTAACATCTTTTGAGATTTATATTTGGTGTAAAACAATTTATCTCACAATCAAAAATAACACATTTTATCCAAAATCAACAAAAACCTATATATTTTGAATGTCGAGGAAACATAAGTTAGGTCAGCCTTTTTTGGTCCTTTAGATAACTTAAATTTACATACAATCTAATTTGTTTTACATACATATAATATACATCAAACATTATTTAGAAAATGTATAAATATTGGTTAATTAAAGCTTTTCTTTTGAAATATTCTAAAACACAAATAATTTAAATGTTTTAGAGAAATGAGAGAGCTTCTGTCTCACAGACATATTTTAAATGTGTTTCTAAAACAAACGATAAGATATTTACGAAAACTTTCAAAATTTTTAATAAGATGCCACAACATGAAAACAACTTGTGACTTGTGAGACAGAAGCTCTCTCATTTTTATATTCAAATTATTGATTTCATATTCTAAAAACCATGCATATTCTCCTCTTCACACTTTTGTTTGAGTCTTTGACAGCATTGCATTGCCTGCCAAATTTCAACACATATAAAAATTTCGGGATTGCAAAAAGACTTGTGTAAGTCAAAAAGTATTGAAATTCATAGTGATATGATATTATAACATTTTCGGTTTCACCTTTTTCATCCATGAAAATACGTACACATCAATAAATAAAAGCATCTAGACCAAATCTAAACCTTATCGAACTGTGAATTGAAAACAATTACCATCAATTAGAATTGAGGTAGTCGCAGATTCCGATGATCGTCTTCGCCGTGTGGATGATGGATTAGAATATCCCATCGTCAGTCTCGTTAAATAAATCCCATGCAGAAGATGAATGGGTGAAGATACGATAACAACATATAGAAATGCTTTGGAATTCTAATAATTTAACTTTTCATTAGTTATGGGAAGTGAGAAGTACATGTTTCCAATGAAAGAATATGAGACGATGGATATACAAAACACGATGTAAGCAAATGAGAGTAAGTAAATCAAATTTGAGAAACTATTGGAAGATCTACTAAAAATGCAAATTGAAATCGATGGATATCACAAACCTATATTAAGAAGATTATTTAAAGAACGATTAAGATAAATCCATAACAAAATTAAATATTCGTGAATATGTTATTTGGATTTGTATTCATCAGTTCATGAATTTGTTTTTGCTATATTCTCTATCTTTCATAAATTAGTTGAAAAATATGATACTAAAATCTAGTAAAATGTTATGACTATGCCATTATTTTATTTTCTCGTAACCATAACACCACGTGGTTTTATCTTTGTTTTATAGTACTCTCTCTATTTGAAAATGAAAGATGTTTTAGCTAAAAATACGGATATATATTAGTAAACTATTTTTTTTCTAAAAAGTATCATTTAAGATATCTAATAAAAATAATACGAACAAAATAATTGTTATGACACAATATTCAATAAAGTTAAAAAAACTATCTAAGATTTTCAAAATATCTTACATTTTGAGAAAAAAAAAACATTCAAAATATAAGATATTTTGAAACGGAGAGAATATGATTTAATTTAATGATCTAAACGAAGTCGTTTAATTCAATGATCTAAAACGAAGTCGCTTTAATTCAATATTTATGTTATGTGGTATCTCACTCAATAAATGTTGACTTTTTCATTTGAAAACAAAAAAAATTCTCAAAAAAATAAAAATAAATAAATGTTGACATATTGATTAACGATGTTTGGTTCAACATCAATGTAAACATCATTAGTTAATAGTTAGTTGCTCTATGAATCACTTATGTTAACTTAGTTCGTATATGGATTAGTCCATTTTGTTAATTCGTTTACGTATATATTCATGGTTGACCATGGTTTATTTCTGAATTAATCATTTTATCTCACTAGTTAGTTGATATAGGAATTAGTTATATTAACTTTTTTTTTAACACTTTGTTTTATTAAAGTTTATTTAAAACAGATTACATCAACGAAGAAGTTCAACAAATGCGATACAAAGAGAAAGTAATGGTCATTTTCACACCAAGAATCAAGTGAGAAAAATAACCGTAGACGACACATTAGTGATACCAAGATGATCTTATTTCGAATCGAAGATAGACGATTAGATGTTTCCGAATCCACAATAACATGCGGAATTTCAATATCTATTACGATTATAGTTTTAATTACATACCAGCATGACGTAGAAACTTCTCATTTTAGGTCTACCAATAAGCAAATGGCACTTCCATGAATTAATTACTATAATTATCAGTTTATGACCAATCTCACTCGACCCTTTCATCTATAATTCAATATGTACAAATTGAAATTTAAAAAAGAAACCTAGTCAAAGTACATCAGTCTTAATTTGTTTTTTTTTTGGCTGATAATTTTTTAAGGATTTTAGTATAATAAAACAAGTGTTTAACTTTAAAGTGAAGAATCCAATGTGATACAACTCACTCATCTTTAAAGATAATACTAGTTTTTTTCTTTTGAAAAAAGGTGATATATAAATATAATATTAGCTCATAAAAATTATTATTACTATTAAATTTACCTTAACTACTTCGGGGAAGCCACTCAAGAAACTACACCAATATAAGGAAAAGAATAGGGCTCTCTGCTTTGAATCCTGCCATGGAGAGATCTGGTAACACTTGCCGTTTTTCTGTGATGGGTTAGTCTCAACTTATTGGGCCTGAGTCTGATCTAACACTTTTGACTACATACCCAGTTTAGGGAAAGTGGTTGATTGATAATTTTCTTTCATTATGAACCAACAATGCATATTACTTAAAATTTGGATCGTGGTACGTATATCAACTATATTACTATCAACTAGTACGTTACAAGTCTTAACCGATGAAAATGTTGTTTGTTAAATGTTACAAAATTATAATTTCATCCCAATTAGACAAATTATTATAGATATATATATCTACATGACTAATAAAGTGACCAAAACATGCATGGAGTCAACTCAGTTAGTACTTGCTGTCTCAGATTTTCCACGGAACAGTAAAACGACTACGTATGCATAACTGCATAAGTAATTTATATAGTAGGTTTTGAATTAATAACGTAGGGTAATAAACTATATTAATAATATATATATATATATATATCTTTTTTTTTTTGTGGTCATATTAATAATATATATAAACTATAAAGCTTGGTTAACCTCGAGAGGGGAATATTTCTGTAAAACAAGTGTGGGGATGATCAACACGGACGCATGTTTGCTTTTAGTGGGGGGCAAAAGTCAAATTACACTGAAAATTACAAGATTCAATATTTAAGTTCGATAATCAAAAAGTTATCGTGATTGAGATAGATTACCCCACATATTCATTTAATTCTTTTTTCCTTTCATTATCTCGAATCAGCAAACGTGACGACTTTACAAAACACACATTGACATATGTGTATACTGTTTTGGTGACATTTATTTATTTCGTGTTTAATGTTAATCACATTTAGCTTAGGATCCTCCTCTTAGTTTAAAAGAAAATGAGAAAACTTGGAGGGAAAAACTTACTCTCCTTTTGCTTGATGTTAATTGGCATTTACAAGTTTTGTATATTTTCTAAGTTTTAAAATTAAGAATAAACTAGAAAATAAAAATAAAATTTGCATGGAAAAGAGTAAAATACCATTTTCATGAAGAAAAAAACCTAAAATCCTATGAGAATGTAAAAAATGATTTTTCTGTTATTTTCACTCATAAAGTCATGTTTACTTACGTGAATTTTTTTATTTATATGAAATATTTTTTAGAAGATATCGTGTGTGAATGCATGTAAAAATTGAATATTTGCGTGTTAAATTAATATTTTAAATCTATTTTCAATCTTAAAAAATGAATAAATTTTAAACACTAAGATTATGGATTCATTTAAAAGAAAACAAGAAATGATATCAAATAAATCTGATCAAGAAAATAAACGTTTGAATTCCACGTATTAACCTAAAAATATTAGGCATCCTGAATCAAAAACTAGCTTTCTCAAAAAAATCATCAAAACTTCAAAAAAAACAAAGCTGAATTTAATTTTAGATAAGTTTGATAAGAACACTATTAAATATATAAACACAATAATATAGGTAACACAAACAAAGGAAAATAAATCAAGCCTATTGATATATATGTATAGACAATTGATCAAGAAGTAGCTTTTTTCATCTTTTTACCAAAATCTTGAAGAACAGACGGAGGAAACATGGATTCTACCTCTCTAGCTACATCCAAGAAAACCGCCGATCTCTTTAACCACATGGCTCTCCCTTTCATCGCCGGAGTAGCTTTGGGCTTTCTCGGCGGCTGAGGAGGACAATTACTCCTAATGTTCGATTTTCTCGGCGTCTCTACACGAGAAGCTTCATCATCACATTCCCATTTTCGTTTTCTTCTCGATCCATCTTGGAGCTTTTCTTGTTTGTGCTCTCGTTCTTGTTCTTGTTCTTGTTGTTGGTGGTTTGGGATTCTTTTAGATTGATTTTCTTGATGACGTGGAGATAATGATGAATCTGGAGAGTCGGGTTTTGATGGAACTAGGAGACTCTCGGGTTGTTGCATGGCTGCGATATCTTTGTCATCAAGCAATAACTGAAAAATCTTAATGTTTGGCATCTTATCACAAACAGGAGAGGAACAGAAAAAAAGGAGAGGAAAATTAAAAGACAAATTAATGATACTGATTTCAGAAATAGCAACAGGATCTCGAGATATATATATCGTAATGTATACGTCTCTGTAGTATACGTATATATATATGTTGTAAATAAGGAAGAAATGAATTGAAATTAAGATCTTTGTGTGAGTGTATGTTTCATATTTGTGTGTGTGCTTGATATATAACAAAGAGCGACAGTTCCAACTCGACAAAGGAGAGAGGCATGCAGACCGTAAAAAGAAAAGGACTTTTACTAATTATCAGTCTGTTTCTAAATAGTTGATTTTCTAAAATATTCACACATATTAAAAATATATATTAATTTTTAACATTAAATGTTTTATTTTTTGTGCTAAACAATTTTCAATAACATTTAACCAATAGTAATTCAACAAAATCAATTAATAGGTTTTGAAATTCACAATTCACCTTCATTACTTAATAAAAACTGCATAGAAATTAATTGTAAAAAATCAATCTTTTAAAAACAAATTTTTTCCAGAAAATCAACTATTCGAAAACGGAGAGAATATATAATTTTCTAAAAGTTGCAAGAGAATAACTTCTACTAATTATAGCGTCCTAATTATTCATACAAATATATTTTTTGGAAAAATATTATGTAAAGTATACCATTGGTCAAATAACGGGATCAAAATTTAAGATCAAATAGTTTTAATGAAATGCTGAGTGTAAACAGAAAATATCGAATATTGGAAAAGCCAGATTTGAAATGGAACCATGCTGGTTTATGTAATTTAAATAAACGCTTAAAATTATGCAGAAGAAACTAAAATTTTCGCTTTTTTCAAAATAAAAAACTAAAATTTTGGAAAAAGAAAAAAGAAATTTACGACCCCATATTGGATTTAAGCAGGCTAGTTCAATGTATTCCACAATGTTAAATTACTGTATTTATACATCATTATAAACTTATATATAAGCATTAGTATAATTTTATATAAAACTATGTGGGTCCTGAACACAGCGAAATTGAAATGAAAACCCACTTTGTGCGAGGGATCCAATGCAAAAACATAGTATATGCATATGTTTCTGCGTTTATGCCACACAAATATAATTAATTATAGTTTTATAATATCAGTGTTTCGTATCGCTTTTATGACTTTATATAATAATAACTGTTAAAACTTTAGCTATAAAGAAATCCTTCTTTCTCCACACTCAGATAGTCAGATTCATGCCTTTTTCACCTTTTCACCTTTATTATCGTTTTTATAAGTGAAATAGTTAAGTACACTAAAAGCTCTATAAATTAATAATATTAAAATTTTAAAATTTATTAATTTAGAAAAATACTAATTAATCGATAAATAAATAAATATTAATATATAAAGAAAAATATATTTTTGGTAATAATTTTCTTAATTATTTTTCGTCGAATGATATTATATCAAGAAATTTAGTTAAATCTTTCATAAAAATGATATGCATTAACTTAAAATTATGATTAAAATATTTGATTATCGAAGTAGAATGAATGTTAACATCATAATATATTATTCAATTAAAATGATACATGTATGATACATGTTTCTACGAATAAAATTTAGAAAAATCATGGTTATTACATGATGAATACATTTATAAAAAATTATATGTAAAGAATCAATTATTTTGTTTATAACTTTTCGTAAATTTTTTATACATACCTACAAAATAATTCTAATAACAAAAAGTAAATATAAAGATAAGTTCTAACAAGATATAATTTTATGTCAACAAAAATCATTAAAGTCATATTTTAGTATATTATCATAGTTATATATGCATAATTATATATGATTCTTAATTTATACTATTATTGGAACCATATTTTACATAGAAGTTTCAAAAAAATTTTATCTTATCATCTTATCGAATTTCGTAAATTTTTACATTGGCTCGACTCGGAACCGGAGAATTTTATTACTTTGTAGAGATTATTAATTTAAAAAATATTAATTTATAAAGGTTCTACTGTATATCAGCACAAAAAGTAGCGAACTAATATTCAAAATTAACATTTCTATGTCAGTTTTTATAAAGATTTTAACATATTTTAGTACTATTAATCATTTAAAATCGAATGATTTTTTATATATTTATCAGTTTGTTTATTGTATTTGTGGTGTACATGTCACATCATCTCACAGTCGCGGGAAATCTAATACAGTCGTATTCGTAGCTAATAGCTATCCAAGTGGTTGAGGTAACCAAATATTTAGACTATTAGAGCATGATCAATGTTAGTTGTTAGTGAATTTTTTAGTGGATTGTTTAGGATTAAAAATAATTAAATAATCAAATAATTTTAGCAACTCAAAACCTTTAGTTGCTAATTTTAGCACTTTAAGCACCTCAAAAATTGGGTTGCTAAGGTTAAAAATAATAAAATAATTATAGCACCCTAAGTTTAGCAACAATGGTTGATCATGCTCTTAGAGCATCTCACCTCCATTAAAAAATAAATCAAAATTAAACAAAAATAATTTTTTTAATAAAATTAGATATCTAGAGAGTATCTCATTTGAGATACCCACGAGAGAACACTCTCTCCTAAAAAACTTAACACTTGTCAATTTATAATTGATTCTCATTTTTTTCATAAATCATTTTATTTATAGTTTAGAATATTAATTAAAATTTTTATATGTTGTTATTTTTTTATTTTATTTTTACTTTTTATAAATCATAAAATAAAATTATCTATATATCAAACTTCATTATGCATAAATATAAATTATATATTAACATTATTATTAACTGATATTATTTAAAATTAATACGAAATATTAAATTAATATTTTTTAGATTATATTTAAAATAATATATTATTAAAAATGAGATATTAAAATATTTAATATAATTTTTGATTGATATTACATAAACTAATACAAAATATAAAATTAATATTGTTTTTGTTAATACAATGTTACAATATTTAATAAAAATTAGGATTTTTAAAATTAAAAATTATATTTTTAAATGTAATATGACATGTTTAAAAATATTAATGAAAATTTAACATAAAAATTTTAAATTAATAATATTTTAAAAAATTAATATTTATAGATGAGATACTCATTGGATATCCAACTAATGGATGGATATTAAGTAGTGAGTCTCTTAACTTAAAATATTATAAAAATATTAGTATTATATTGGTGAGATATCCTTAGGGTATCTTACCAATAGAGATGCTCTTAGTACTAATTAAATAGTGTGACATAATTATTTATTAATACCTAACGACATTTTAATAGAACAATAATATCTACGTATATAGATTATATATATATATTATATATAATATATATATATTGTTTGGGTGTAAGATACTCTTATACTGTATTCAAATTAAAATGCAGCTCTTATAGAGCTAAGTGTTTTTGGGACATACGGAAGTTTAGAGAGTTAAAGGAATAAGTATATATATTTTTTGGGTCAATGAATAAGTATATACTTAGATAAAAGTTATAAAGTAACAACATAAGATTGGAAAAACGAGTGAGGAACCAACTCGCGAACGGGTCTAACTGATGCCTCCACATCCGCTTTGATCTCTAAATCCGTCTCGGCTTCTACGATCACGACTTTTGCGGTTTATGCAAACATGAGAGAATGATAGCATCTCTTGAATTATTTTCGAAAATTTAACCGACCAACCTTGTAGGTTCTCTATGCAGAGATTCCTCAACATGAGAGGATGACAGTGATTCGTATACTTATACTTTTGATTCATCAAAATCAAGTCACGTGGTTATAAAACTAACATCTCCTGTGGAATCTATTCTCTTTTTAGCTTTTTATCTACTTTTTCCATCGTTGATCCTAATAATTAGTTAAGCTTTCATGTGATCGCAACATGTCACTCATTGTAATTATACAAATTGTTCAAATTTACGTATCATATGTTACTCAATTATTTACAAGAATCGATCGTATTCATGGGTTTTAATTCTGTAAATTAATATAAATAAAATTGTGACCTAATTTGTTAGAAATTACATAAATCGTTGCATTTAGCGTAGCCACCCGCTACGGAGTCTTAAGGTACACATCTCATTCCTAGGATTCCTGCATCGACACTGATATATATGGTTCCCAAGAGGTTGTAGATTTGGTACGTCTTTTTGTCATTTAGTGATTTTTTTTTATTATCTTTAATTCTTTATTTACTTGTCGTATGATGATCATTAACCCTTCCCCTTTTATATTCATGTATATGCTCGGATCCGGAATTTCTTTAGAGATGCATAAACTTGTAATCCAAATGCAATCATTTTAACTGTGTACAAATTAAAAAAAGTTTTTTTTTGTTTTATAAAATCTAAATTATATATTTTCGTATTTTTTATGGCCGTACAAACATCTTAAATTTATATAAAAAAATTGGGCCGACGTATTATTGAACTTCATTTTGTAATAAAAAGGTGGAAAACAAAACTGCTTTGGATTTTCTGGTATAACTGTTTATGGAGATATTGTGGGCATAATAAAGGGAAAAGAAAATTTGTTTCTTAAAAAAAAGAAAAGGGGAAAGAAAACAAATTTATGGAAATAATAATTCTAAAGATGTCAAAATGTCTCCACGCTGGGCCCATTTAAGATTGCTTGGGTTTCACCGCATCCTAAGTTTCTTATTCTTAAGATTTGTTCGAGAGCCCCTGTTTTTCATTTTACTTCAAATCCAACCCCATGATTTCTGTCGCCAAAACATAAAAAGGAAGTACATAAACAATCACAGATTAAACTATTAGAAGTAGAAAACTTTTTGTTACTGACTATAAAAGTTAAATTTTGAGTTATTACATCATTTGATACTTGGTAGGCCTGAGCGCGGATCGGATATCCAAAAAAAATACAGTATTTGTAATTCGATTTATTTTTTACGGATATCTAATTTTCTGATTTGATTTACTTCAGAAAATTTCGGATATCGGGGATTACGAATATTCGAATTTTTTTTTGGATATTTGAGGATATCCGGATCTTCACGGATATCTGTTTTAAACAAAAAAAAAAACACCATAATCTTTTTTTTCAAAACAAAAGTTCTAATATAAGATTTAAACTAATTAATGAATAAATATATGAAATGGGTCTAATGTTATTCGATAGAATTAAAAAAAAAAATTAAAAGTGAAAAATAAAATATATTTCAACTAAAGTTAGTATTTACCTATTTTTACTAGAGAAATTTTAAAAATGTCACTTTTCAAGTGTCCCTTTTCAAAAATGTCACTTTTCAAGTGTCACTTTTCAAGTGTCACTTTTCAAAAATGTCACTTTATCAAAATCTTTGCAAAAATGCTACTTTAAAAGAAAAAATTCATTATATCATTTATGTTTGGGTTTACTATGTTATATTAAGGTTTAGTTTTGAGGCTTTAAAGGGTTTTAAGAGTCAAAACAATTTTCAGGTTTTATAATTTTAAGATTTAGGTTTTAAAAATCTATAATTAGTGACATTTTTGCAAATGGACACCCTTAAGTGACATTCTTGCAAATGTACACACCAAAAGTGAGATTTTTTCTATTGCCCCATTTTTACTACAAATATTTAAGCCAAATATATTTAAAAGTAAAAAATGAATATATGTTATAAATCTACCATATTATATGTATATATAAGTAATATACGGATCGGATCAGTTGGATATTCAGATTTTTAAAATTAGTATTTGTGATTTTTTCGGTTTACACTGATATTAAATTTTACTATTTGTTTGGTTTTGGTTCAAAACGGATATCCAGATCGGATCAAAACGAATAGCGAATCGAATCGAATTTAACGGATAATTTGCTCAGTATTCAAATATTATAACTTTGCTCGATTGATATCATATTGAAAACAAAAAGACAATAAGAAATATATATATATCACCTACTTTTATCGTTTAAAATAAACATTTTTTAAAAATCGAACAATAATTGGACCAAAACAAAAAATTCCAATATATTCTACCATATACAATGCAACAATATTACATTGATTTCTAAATTATATGATAAGTAAGAAGGGTTGTATTCCTTTTTTTTTTGTCACAAAGAAGGGTTATATTCCTTAGTAGATCAACATACTAAGTTTTTTAAGTCGGGCCGATTTTTTCTTACCGCTTAAAATCTCATATCATACCATTATGTCTCATGTCTCATATCGAAGTTTATATAAGATGTGATTTTTCGGGAGTATGGTAGTTGTAACTTATTTTGATAAATATTAGTGTAATTTGTTTATACCAAAACATTAATACGAAAAATCGGAAGACACACTCTCATACAAAATAATTACATCTCATGCTCATGCTCATGCTTAATTATGTTGCTTCCCCACATCCTATCATCATTACACCATTTACTCAATCTCCCCCCCCCCCCCCCCCCCCCCCGACACCTTTTTCAGCAAATACACATATCTCCCCTTCAATTATGTTTTATTTTGTTATAAATTTGTATAATCTTACTTTTTCTCTACGTTGAATTTCTAATTCCCTTGGGGATTTTGGGTATGATACTTGCGTCAGGCTTTCATTAATAGACAACAAAAAAATTCGACATAATTCTGCTGGAGTGTAGTTAAAAGGGTTCAGAGGCCACTCACCTTTTTTTTAAAGTAAGCTTTGAAATTACATAGAAATAAGGTCCTAAAATCATAATATTTTTTAACTGGTACGAATTCCTTTTTTCTGTTTGGAGAAAAGATACTATTTACAAACTTCTTTTTTTTTTTTTCCAAGAATCCTTTTTTTTTTTTTCTCTCTAGCTCACATAACCTTTTGATTTGAGGCTTTTATTTAATTGAGACTCAAAAACGAGGTGCCAAAGTTTGAAAAAAAAAAAAAACGTCGTACCATTATGCCTATTAATTACCTACGTACCAAATTTAACATCGTTAAACGCATTGGTTTTAGACATGCATTTTAAAAATAGATCAAATATACTTGCATATTCTATAGATTAGTCCGTGACTTTGTGATTGTGACAAAAAAAAAAAACTGTGACTCTGTGACTGTGCGCAACACTGGGTGTTGAAGCAAAATGTAATAAAAAAAAATCGTACTTCCACTAGTAAGATTATTATTACTAGAACATAACTTGCCCGAAAATTCGAGTTTTTGCTATATAATTTTATAAAATTTAACAACAAAAGTTTGATCTAATTATTTATATATATATATATATATATATATATATATATATATATAAATTTACTATAGTTTTCGATCAATCACTTTCATACTTTTAAAACAATAGTGTTGAAATAATGGATGCCACATAGTAACATTATTAAAACAACGTGTATAATCTTTATTTTTTCTTAAATTTTCAAATAATTGGTACTTAGATTTTTCGGGTTAAAAATATCTGATTCAAATATATATATATATCAAATATCATGGTGTAAAACTACACTTTTACATGTGATATGTTATATAGATTACATATCATTTTATGTGTGTTTTGTTATGTAATTCATGAAGAATGGGACCTTTAATTTTTTACCTTTATGTATAGAAATTTATACTTCTACTTTAAGTAACGATATTATAACACTTTCAAATTCATTCTTTATACTTCCATAAAATTATGAATAAATTCGTATATTCTAAATTTTCACTTTACCTTATCTCAAAATGAGATGGTTCAATATCCTTTATTAGTAAAATAATATATCATTATTCTCTATTACTTCTTAACAATCGTTTGGCACTCAAAATTTATTTTTTTCTTTCATTCTATGATATCATTTATATATATTTATTTATTCATTTATTTTTATATGTATATTCATTTTATATATTTCTAGTTTTTGAAATTAAATATGTAAATATTTATTGTTATCGTAAGCTCATAATATTTTTATTACTCTCAAATGAAATATATTTATTGTTGTAATATGGTGTTTACCATAATAAAATACTTTGAATGTAATGTTTTTAGTCATTTATTTTCTGATTTTCGTTTTTTTTTTATTTAGAAACTTTAGAACTTATATGTAACAATAAATATACATAAACATTAATTAAATGAAATTTAAAAGTCAAATTTATTGTTAAAAAAATAGCTTGCTTATGTTGACACTTTAGATGGAGAGAAAACTTTGTTATTATATATCTAGATTGTTCTTAAACACGATTGTGTTTTACGTTTTATTTCTTTTCATGTTTCACGTTTATGTTTTATTTCTAATTCATGTTTTGCGTTTGGATTTTTTAAAATATATCATCCTTCATATATACTCCCTCCGTATCATAATAGATGATGCTTTAGAGAAAATTTTTGTTTCATAATAGATGATTTTTTATTGAGCCCAATGGGCTTCACGTAACATACCCATCTTCGATGATCTCCTTCATCAACGGAGATCTCTGTTATTGTCTTTACTTAGGGTCTAAATGGTAACTGCTGAATTTTTGATGAATTTGCTGAATTACTGTTGATTTTTTGCAGAATTTGCTGAATAATATCAAACTTAAATGATAATAGTAGTGCTGAATTTTTTTAAAGTAATTAATATTGAAAAAGTAATTAATTTTAAAAAAAGTAATTATTTTTTCAAACTTAAATGGTAATAATAATTGACCAATCACAAAAGATTGCAAAATACTAGTACTTATACTATATTCAAAAAGTTAAAAAGTACTTAGTATTCTCAAAGCATCTTACATTTTGAAAGAAAAAAAAAACTGAACCCGAATATCCGAACCCAGTAGTTCATTAATGAAATGCATCCCATATTTGTTGTTTTATTTTCTCTCGTATTATCTGCATACGAGTTCCTGCTGTTGTTCTCTCTTGATTATGTAGAAAGTCTTCTTCTGCACTTTCTCCATTGTTATTAATATGTTCTCGCGGGATTGCAGTAGTATGCAAAGCATCATCAAAATCAATATCTAGAATTTGAGAAAGGCGAATGAAGTTATGCAGTCTAGTTGTGGCTATGATTATTTTGTTTTGTGTCTCGACATCGTATCTTGGGAACTCTGATAAAATCCTCCACTTTTTCTTCCAAACTCCGAATGTTCGTTCGATTACAGAGCGCAGCGAAGAATGTCACCGATTATACAACTCTTCTGCACCTCTAGGGGGGGAACCATCTTGAAATTGCGGTAAATGATACCTATGACCTCTAAATGGAGCTAAAAATCCTTGCGTGTTAGCATAACCGGAATCTACAAGATAGTATTTCGGTAAATGATACCTATTTTTCCTGTACCAGGTTCAATGGAAACACCAGTACGTCGAACAAGCCTTTGATATACCCCGTACAAGGCTCTTAAGTCATTGTGTTTACTTTGACATTTATCCCAATCAATTATAAATCCTGTTCGTTCATGAATCTTTTTGACAATATTTTTTTTTTGCCGTCTCTATGTGGCAATGACGAAGAATAGTTTATTTTTTGCACTTCTTCTTCTAATAATTCAATGAATAGAGAATTCAACATTGGCGACCATCTAGAAAATTCCTACAATTTAGATTTCACAACTCACAATAATTAAATATATTTCTATGGTATAGTTTTTGTATAGCTAAACTTTTGAAATATAATTTTACCATATTGCTTTCGTTTGATGTTCCACCATCCGGATCCCCCACGCCGCTCATAGTTGTAGCTCTGCTAAATAACAATTAAAAAACATATTAGTTAAATGTAATTTTTTAAAACAATCGATAACATTTACACACTATGTACATATTTAATGATGCATAAATTCAAATATAAATACTTATGTTCAATTCTTAAACAAAAACGATTATGTATAGTTTTTAGAAATTTACGATTATGTATAGTTTTTAGAAATTTATTTAAAAGTAATCAATTATTTTATATAAATGCAACTAAATTTTTTAAAAAATTTGATAACTAAAATTTTTAATCATAAATAATTATAACAATATTCATGCTCTTCAATTTAAAGGTATTTGAAAAATACTTAATAAAATATATAACTCAGTTAAGTTATGTTATTTGTGGAATAAATATTGTAGTATGAAAAAACATTCTTATAAATATTAAATGATGATATATGTAAACGTTATACGAATTATACACAAATAATGTAAACTTACTCGATTTTTCTCTACGCTTTGATAAAGTAGCGAAAGTGAATTATTTTTCCAGCCTCTCAATTTTTATTTTCTTCACGAGAGTATGAATGTGCTTATTTCGCTCAATGTGATTTTATAGCCAAATGTTTCTTCACCGATGACTTTCTTTCAATTATGAAAACTGTCTTTTTTATTCACGTGAATGTTAACTAGCCACTTGTCCAAACAAAATATTCTGCAACTTTTTGTTTTTTTTCTTTACAAATTCATTGATTTTTGTCGGTTACTCATTATTGAACAAAATTCTTCAACTTTCTTCACACTCTACCAATTCTCCTAATTCTTCAACTTTTGTTTTTTTCTTCAAATTCTTCAATCATCAACTGGTAACAAAATTCTACAAATTCTACATATTCTTTAAATTCTACACATTAATCAGTTACCATTTAGACCCTTAGTTGATATGATAGCACATATCTCTGCTATAACTTTGTATATTATCATTAATTGTTGATTGATTTTGTACTTCTCCTCTAAGCTAGAGGATTGTATATATGCTTGTAATAAGCTACTCAATATGGGCATCGAGAACTTCTTGACATTGTTCTTCTTCCTCTGATATTTCTCAGGTTTCAATTTTCTATGTAAAATTAATTGTGTTTTTGTTGTTTTTGACTGTTTATTGCAGATTGTTTTTTAATTGGTTGAATTGTTTTGAAATTGATGATAAAACATGCTTTATTTTGAAAAGAAAAAATAAAGTAATTGATTTTTTAATCTATGTGCAATAACCTTAAAAATCAAGTAATATGACACAGAGGGAGTACAAATCTACATTTTAACCCCCCCAAAAAAAACAAGTTTCAAAAAAAAAAAAAAAAATCCACATACATAAGATAAAGAAATACGTTCATATTGATTTATATTCAATTATCGGACCCTCAATACCAATAACAAATTATCTGCCCAGCTCTTGTAGGTCGACTGGTCAATGATGGCAAAGTGCAACATGTGACTAGATCGATGCTCGTTCAAGGCCAGAGAGAGAGATAAAAATAAAAATAAACAAACTTAAACAATCAGATCTAAATATAACTTTATGCCCGTGAGGTTGATTGCTGCCTAGATAACCTCTAAATAATCTTCACTACTCTCAAATGAACCATATTTGAAAATCCCAATTCAATAACGAGTTTTCATTGACCCGATTATTCCGGCGAACCAGGACCAAAACCGTCAATTACGGTCACTTAGCCAAAAATAGATTGACACGTGTCGCCACCCTCTTAGATATAGGCTCCAGGCAAAAAACTAACGACTAAGATCTGTTTGAAATAAAGTGATATAAAAGGAAAGCTCCTTTGGTTTTTTCAGAAATTTTGAACCCATTCAGGGCGGGGCTGTTCCGGATCCAATTTCTCATTTGGTTCTTCTTTAGATTTATCAGGTGATTACCAATTTTCATCGTCTTTTGGTATCGATTTGGGTTTGTTTTCCATGGAAAATGTTAGGAAAAATGTCTTGTGAATTTTAAAGTAATCTGCTTCAATGTGTAAGTAAGGGCATTTTTATTTAAAATGGCTCCTTATAAAAACTAATTCTTGAAAAGTTATATACTATATTGGAGTTTTCGTAGTATGATGAATGATTGGTAAAACAAACAAAAAAGATCATTGAATGTTATGGATTTAAAGAAGAACATTTTAATCAAATTTTTCGAATGGTGGATTTTTTTTACTA
The DNA here is from genome assembly GCA_964056655.1 of Arabis hirsuta. Lineage (NCBI taxonomy): Eukaryota > Viridiplantae > Streptophyta > Magnoliopsida > Brassicales > Brassicaceae > Arabis > Arabis hirsuta. Next base: position 33,533,626 of record OZ053302.1, read on the forward strand.
GAATGATTATATTATTATGCGTTACTATGTATATATTGATGTAAAAGGATAAAGTTTAGCTACACTGCTTCATTTTGCGATTGTTTTGTTACTGGTCTTGATTCATATTCAGATAAAGATTAAAAAATGGCGGACGGTGAAGACATTCAACCGCTTGTTTGCGATAATGGAACTGGAATGGTTAAGGTAAAGTTTCCCTAAATGCAATGTCACTTAAGACTATTCCATAAAACAGTCAACTAAAATATGAAATCTTTTGGGTTTAGGCCGGATTTGCGGGTGATGATGCACCAAGGGCGGTTTTCCCGAGCATTGTAGGCCGTCCACGCCACACGGGTGTGATGGTCGGGATGGGACAAAAGGATGCTTATGTTGGAGACGAGGCTCAGTCAAAACGTGGTATCTTGACCCTCAAGTACCCAATTGAGCATGGAATTGTTAATAATTGGGATGATATGGAGAAGATTTGGCATCACACTTTCTACAACGAGCTTCGTGTCGCCCCTGAAGAACATCCGGTTCTCTTAACCGAAGCTCCCCTCAATCCAAAAGCTAACCGTGAGAAGATGACTCAGATTATGTTTGAGACATTCAATGCTCCTGCAATGTATGTTGCCATTCAAGCTGTTCTATCACTCTATGCCAGTGGCCGTACAACTGGTATGTATCACACACTTATTTCTCTTTCCGAACATTCGTTGTGGTGCATGCATTAGCTTTGTGTTCTATGAATTGGCTATTGATTGGTTCTAGGTTCGGGCATTTTGGTTTTCGGTTTTGTGAGAGTTGGTCCAAGCTAGAACTATTATGTTTTGTTTTGAAAAAAAAAAAAAAAAAAAATCTACAAGTGAAGAATTAATGTTAATCAATACCATTTTCCTTTTTGGTCTATATATAGTCGTTATAGACACTTTCTTTTGTTTGGTTGCATTTTATTTCATCTCGGTTTGGTTAAAATTATAATTCTCATAATATTTAACTAAAATATTATTTTTCAATGAATTTAATCCGGTCAGTTGCACTACATATGTTTTTGTTGGTTAAAAACATTGAAACAGTTCTATTTCGAATGAAAATTTCTCTATTCAACTCGGTTTTAATGGTCACCCTAATTGGTTATTTTACAAATTGTTGGTTAGGAATTGTTTTGGACTCTGGAGATGGTGTGAGCCACACGGTTCCAATCTACGAGGGTTACGCTCTTCCACACGCAATCCTTCGTCTTGACCTAGCGGGCCGTGACCTCACGGACCATCTCATGAAAATTCTGACCGAGCGTGGCTACTCTTTCACCACAACTGCTGAGCGTGAAATCGTTAGAGACATGAAAGAGAAACTCTCTTACATTGCGCTTGAATACGAGCAAGAGCTACAGACTTCCCAAACCAGCTCATCCGTCGAAAAAAGTTTCGAGCTTCCCGACGGACAAGTCATAACCATTGGAGCAGAGCGGTTCCGATGCCCGGAAGTTCTGTTTCAGCCGTCGATGATCGGAATGGAAAATCCGGGAATCCATGAAACCACATATAACTCAATCATGAAATGTGATGTTGATATTAGGAAAGATTTGTATGGGAACATTGTGCTAAGTGGTGGAACCACAATGTTTGGTGGGATTGGTGATAGAATGAGCAAAGAAATTACAGCTTTGGCTCCGAGTAGTATGAAGATTAAGGTCGTGGCTCCACCAGAGAGGAAGTACAGTGTTTGGATCGGTGGCTCTATATTGGCTTCACTTAGCACTTTTCAGCAGGTAAAAAGACATAACATAAGCATTTTGTCTTTTATCTTGATAATATTAACATTTAAATATAAGCATTTTGTCTTTGATACAAATATTGTAATGTGTTTGAAATTTTTACAGATGTGGATTGCCAAAGCAGAGTACGATGAATCGGGACCGTCAATTGTGCATAGAAAGTGCTTCTAATGATAGTACCTGAAATCACCAAAAGAAGACAGAAGTAAAAGCAAACGATAAAAACAGTTAAAGCTTTGAATTCTTTTTTTACAGCCTACTACCAATTGCCACTTTTTTTTAATCACATTTCTTAACCCAAATTATTCTTTGTAACTCTGATTTGAAGCAACATAACTCAAACAAGAGCAGTAACAAAAAAGTTATTAATTATGTATACCACACCAATAGTTGTTTGAGATGATTAATCCACATTTCTTTGTTTTGCATGATTAAGTCATGAAGTGTAAAGAGCGAATTTCAAAAATATCATAGACAGATAGATATATATTGGTGATAAAATAAATCGTTTTTAGTGAAGTAAATCATCTGATGCCACATATTACACGGTGTTGTGGGACCCTTAACATTTTTGGCGAAGCTCGTGTCTCAATAGAAATCCGAGAGGAGTTTGAGTTTGAATCTATAATGATCAAACTTATAGGTAAGGTGGCCCGAACCCATATAACACGCCGGAGAATGTATCTAGCCACAACTAGACCTAGAGCAAAGCGCCCAGGGTAACTAGCACTAAGCATTCTCACTCGGAAACGGAGCAAAGAGCCCGAATTCTCGTATCAAGAACTCTGGTTAATTAGTTATGAGATTTTTTTTTATAGAGCGTCAAGTTCAAGTTCTTTTGTATCACAAGTGTTTGAATTCAATTAAAGGGTAAAAGCACGTCCACCTTATGTGTGATAAAATAAAAGCATGTGGTTCATACATGAGAACGACTAAAGCATTAAAGAACTAATTTCGAGGAAGCACGCCGGCGCATAACCTTATGTGTTAGACGCTGCCAAGACGGAGCAAGTGCAACATAGGAGAAATGTATAGGTGGCCAAGTGGCACAAAATCTTTAGCCTTTTTTCAAAAAATTAAATCAAAATGGCATAAAATGTAATTTAAATTTTTTAACATTGGCTATAAGTCTTTTACTCATATTTTTCTATGTTGGTTTAGTTTATTAATAAAAGCATAACCAAAATCTATTATATAATTTGACCATTTTTTCTCCATCTAGAATGTCCACATAGGCAAAAATATTTTTTAATCCATTTAAGTTTTAAAATAGTCATTTACTACACACTAAATCATATTTATTATTTTTTATAACCAATAAAAAATTAAATTATATTAAAAAACGTTAAGACTAAATAAGATGAATGAAACTGAAAATTAATAAATACAAAACTACACATGATTATAGTAGTAATGATAATATAAATTTTGTTTTACGAAAGTTATATATTACACATATAAAAAATCCTAAAATGTGTGTATGGATTTTATATATGAATTTTGTTTAATCAAAGTTATATATTACACATATAAAAAAACCTAAAATGTGTGTATAGATTTTATAATTAAAAAATTATTAAAAATCAACTGACGTAATAGAATGTTAAAGAAAAAAATCTTTAGATTATTTTAAAAAGTTATATGTTCCATGAAATATGAAAAGTTTTTTCTTACTAAAAAGTTTGTAGTTAAAAAAAAAAGAAACTTACATTCAACCATACATTAGGAAGACAAACGTTTAAGAAATGGTATCTTAAAATCTCAACTATTTTTCTACAATGAACAAAAACCAAAATATATATAAGCTTACCAGACGAAGATAAATGACAAAAAAATACTTAGAACTATTTTAAAAGAAACTACGGGCCTCTTCAGCTCTGACTAGCAAAATTTTAACTCAAAGTTGAAGAAGAAAACCTACACCTTATTGATGAAGAGATAAGTTTTTCTATTCATCGATTGAAAAGAATGTAAACAACAAGCAAACAAGATGTTCTCCATGATATTCTATATGCCACATTGCTAAAGAAATTGTGAAGTGCTAAGTATAAGATAATAACAAAGAGACATTGTGAAGACATATGAAAATTAACTATGACTGATAATTCATACTACTATAAAGATAAATTAGAAAATGACTGATAAATTTTATCTGCAAATTCGTTATCGATTATTTAGATAACATGATTTATCTAATGGTTTAATATATGTACATAACAAAGTGTTAAACAAATAAATTTTAAATGATAACTTTGATATTTTCATGCATCTTTAAAACTAATTCAAAACATTTATTGATTTGATTTCAAATCCAATATTATTTTCTATATCAAAGATTTAATTGTTTTTATCATAACATAAATATTGAATCCATATATAAATAATTATTAAACTGAATAAAAGCATAACAAAATTTTGCGCGAATGCGCGGGTCATATTCTAGTTTTAAATATTTACAAAACAAAATTTTCAAATGGTATTTTTTGGAACATTAAACCTAGGTAGCACGGAAGATCTGTCGGAGGTCTGCTTTCCGCTTCGGAATCGGAATCTCTCGAAAGCTCACTTCTATGTCGCTTCCAAAAAATTCTCTTTATACGTTGGAAGCTTGTGATTTTGTTTAGGAAGCTTGCGTTTTTGTTTTTTAAATATTGTGTCGTAAATAAATATGAAAAATAAAATTATTTTTGATATGTCTTTCGTTATAGAAATATAAAAACAAAATAAACCAAAAGCTAGTCTAGTACTTTGAAATTTGTACATGCTAATTTTTTTTTTTATCTTATTAAGAAATAGTGTTAGAAATAAATAATTTGTTTAATTGAATGAGAATATTTTAGAAGATTTGAGTTTCGTGATTGAAATATAGAATATGAAACAAAATTATTTGATATAGAGTTGAGGAAATTGAGAATGAAGATGGTGATTTAGATTTTTGATTTGAATCATATTATTTTGAGTTATTCATATTGAGTTATATAAAAATATATTGAATTTGTGTACTTCTTAAGATTTTTTAAATATGATATGATATTTAATTAAAAATATATGTATTTGTATATGTTTATGCTTCAACTCGTATCCGTTTCCTAATTTTTTTTTTTTAAAATTGCTTCCGCGCTTCTATACCTTTATGTTTTCCGTATCAGATTCTGATTCCGATCCCAACATAACATTAAACTAATGATGGTATTTTTAGAAACAAACTTCAAAGAGTAGTATTTTGAGAATTGTCTTTTCAAATATTTCATCGAATTACATTTATAGCTTAGCCCACGCCATTTAGCCTTAGTGTCTTCATTTTTATTTCCACGCACATATTTACTTTCCCTTGTTTGTTAATGTTGTATATATTTCAATCGATGGCTGATGGCTGATGTTTGTAGGCACGGACGTAAGAATTACAATTGAAACAATACAAAAAACAAAAAACAAACAGAATCTCTGAGTCATTGGTTTGTACATCTGTTCATACTGGAAATCAAGAAAGGTAAGAAGAAATTTTATTCCCGTGCGAGACTTAAACTATATATATATATATAAAATAGAATAGGTTTCGCGTTTATACGCGGATAAATAATATAAAAATTAATAAAATAAATATTTAAATACTAATTAGTAACCCGTTAAATTTTAACTACTATTTAATGTGGATCCTACAACCAGTAGAAATCAATTTATATAATAATTCTTGTGTTTTAATACATATCATGCAAATCCAAAAATATATATTATCGGAAAAGAGTAAATTTATGATTATGTATTTATATATAACAGAAAAATATATATTTTAACCCATTATAAATATTTCTGATCATGTGATAGAAAATTAAAACAACTAAAATACTATATAGTTAAATCAGAAAATAATAAATTTTATGTTAGTAACCTCATAAAAACTATAAATTCATCATATAAGTACATGATTGATAATTGTATTTTATTAACGTCATCGTTTTATTTCTCATAGAGATTTATACTCGCCAAACTTTATACAGTATTAACTTAATAGTAAATATAATATTATTATTTTTTAACTTATATAATTTTCAATATATACACTTGAAGAGTACCAATGGCGTCATAGGTTGAAAATTTTTATTTTCTTTGTGATATTATGTAACTCTATATTGATAAAATAAGTATTCTTATAGATTTTATTTTGCATGGTTGTGTATATTTTTAAACTTTTAAAATTGAAATTTCTATAACTTTTCTAATTTTTGTTTTTCCAATTTATTTACCTTCTTTTTTCATCATTCCTCTTTTTAATTATTTTGATTGAGATTTTTATTTTATATTTATTATTTATTTATTTTATGGCTTATATCATATATATATTTCATCTTAAACTTTGTTTCTTAATTATTATTCACTTATATTAGAAATTTTACTTTTTATTATTTGATTAATAACTTGACAGTTACTTTTCATTTTAAATTTTATTTTTCTTAATTAATTTTAAGTTTTAACACATTCTACATCTGATCAATTTTAGATACCGCGATCTCGTGAGTTATAATTTTGCTTACGTATCATGCTGATATAAAAACGAATTGCATAAATATTTTTGATTTAAAATTTCTAACGCCTATAATTTGACAAATATAATTAGATTCGAATTTACGACTCGCACAAATATTTAATATTTATTTTATTTTATTAAATAGTCGATTAATTATATTTATCTCATACTAAAATTGTCTCATAGACGTTAATATATTAGCAAAATCATACTTATAAATATGATATTTCATTTTTTCTATAACTATTTAGATAATTTATAATAGAAATAATGTATTTTGTAATATAAAATTTTAGAAATATTACATATTTTAGTTGAACGGTTTTTTTCTTTTTCTTAATTAGTCTAAAATCCTTGTTTATAATATATTTCTTATTTTTAAAATTTTTTTTTTATTAATATTGGAAATATTACATATTTTAGTAGAACGATTTTTTTTCTTCTTAATTAGTCCATAATCCTTGTTTAGAATATATATATTTTTTGTGTGTTAATATTGATACATGTACAATCTAAATTAACAATTACACATGTTATGATCTCGTGAATAAGAATTTTGCTTACGTGTCGCGTTCTCATCGTGCGCATCCTCCTTTATATAATAAGATATATATATATATATATATATAGATATGAATTTACCAAAAATATTTTTTTTCAAATTATGCTTGTATACATATTCATATATATATATATATATATATAAATTATTTTTATATGCATATATTGCGTTCCCCACTTCTGAAACTTCGATTATCTTCTCGGCATATTCTTGCACTAATCTTCAAATTTTAGAGCAACTCTAAAATACAATTTTTCAATTCTTCGGCTATTTTGTTTAAATTCTGCGGCTATTTTGTTTGGTAAAAAAGACGATTTGTGTCTCCCCCTATTTTGTTTTGTATCGATTTGCAGATGCTATAAAAAATTGTTTCTAACTAGTGAAAGCCATGAACATCCCTTCACTTTAACAATTTTCCTCATCTCTTTTCTACCTCGATTACTATATGTTTAGCTCATTCTGTTACTAGTTGCTTAGAGCAATATTTTTGGTTTCTGATGGATTTCAGGGCATTGATTGACATTGAAATGGAGACCATCCAAGCAACTGAAAAGCTTGTGCCATGTCGGCTTAAGGAATCAATTGGTGAAACTTGTTGTATTTTCAGAGCTCCTCCCCTTCTCTTGCAAACCAACCCTCTAGCATTCAGACCTAGTATAGTATCTATTGGTCCATACCACAGCGACGACGAAAGGTTGCAAATGATTCAGCAACACAAACACCGATTTTTGGAACTATTTATGGAAACAGCAAATCAACAAGGCGGATCTATATCCATGACGTTTTTGGAAAATATTGTGGGCGATTTGGAGAAAGACATAAGAGACGCTTACTCTCAGCCTCTTCAGCTAAGTAGAGAAGAGTTGGTGAAGATAATGGTTCTCGATGGCTGCTTCGTTTTGATGGTGATCTTGGTGGCGTCAAAACATGTGAGTTTGACCAACCCTAATGACACCATCTTCACACTTCCATGGATTGTTCCGACTCTTAGGGTTGATCTCCTCCTCCTAGAGAACCAGGTGCCTTAGACTCTCTTTGGGAAACTGGGATTTCCTGCTTATGTTGATCTGAAGAAATTGACATGCATCTTCTTTGAGTCGTCGCTGGGATATATGTCGGAGAGAATGTTGGAAAACGCTGCAGATATTCAACCGAGACATCTTCTTCATCTGATCCGAGAAACATTAATCCCTGCATCTTGTTACAAGATCCGAGGGGAGGGCTATAGTGGTGACGTAACTAATCTTTTTTTACCATTAATACCTTCTTTTTCGTATGTCTTAATTTAATTTTCAACTCATGTTTAAGAATTATAATTGAAGACGATCTTTTTTTTTTAAATACTTTTCCTCTTTGCTAATTTCGGAAAAAATCAGGTTCTCTCGAAGTGAAAGAAAAAAAATTCTCAACGTCATTGGTGCGTTGACTGGAGAATAAAAAAGGTTAGAAGAAGTTTTATTCCCATACGAAACAAAATATGATTTACCAAAATTTTTTTTTAAAAAACTATTCTTCTATGCATATAAAATTATTCTTGTATGCAAGTTTTAGTTTACCTCCAATTTAGTTGATTGACACATTGCCCTTTTACAATCTAATATAATTTCAGATGTTAAAAAAAAAAAATTCTTCTTAAACTTCTCAAATCTTAATCCTTGCACTAATCTTCATTTCTTAGAGCAACTGTTACGTCCAATCATCTTTTTGTAGTTTTAAATATTTCGATAATTTGGTACGATTTCACAAAATTTGTATTTGGTTTAGATTCAATTTGTATTATTCAGTGAAGAGACTAAAATTTTATTTCGGTTTTGGTTTATAAAGTTGGGGTTCAGTTTACATAATTCAGTACAGAAATATCATTTAGATACTGTAAAAGATGAATTCCGCATTGAGTATTTGTATGTGAATTCGAAAAAGAAACTTTAGTCCTAAGAAATATCTATAAGTTCAACGATTAAAAAAAGAGTAGAATGAAGCTGAATTTATATTGATACGAATCGAATATACAATAAAATCTCGTCTGAGACGTATTACAAACTGAAATGTAGTGTTTAGTTCTCATGTGTGTGAAAAGTTGGCAAAATCTCCTCGGACTTCATCTATTTATAACTCCATTCAGCTCTTCGATCTAGCTCCACGTGCCTAGGACGGTTCCGCGTATCTCGGGCACGATCTCGGCATATTCCCCGCAAATCTCGCTCCTACGACTGAGATAACTGCTCGGTTGACTCGCTTCCAGCTCATCCTCAGCTCGTTATTTCCGCACCTATTGACTCGGCCCTTTCGGGGTTGACCTGGGCTTTAAGACAAGCTTCATCTAATTCTTTGGGTTTGGGCCGCAGGCCTATCGATTCTGGTCAACATATCGCGAACACAAGTTTTGACCTAGATTTTTATGTGGGTCGAATTCGGTGACGAATCCAGCCCCAACAGATACCAAATAAAACTAAAAATTTTATTTTGGTTCGGTTCGAAGAGTTTGGTTTTGGACAGAAAAAAAAACATAAGGTAAAAGAGATGATTTGTGTTTCTTGCTCTGCTATTTTGTTTGGCATTCTTCGATTTGCAGATGATATAAAGAATTATTGGTGAAACCCATCAACATCCATTCACTTCAGTTTTTTTTCATTGATTCTCTATTTCTAAAAATTAGAAATTCTTTCCATATAGATGGAGTTTTTAGACTTTCGGTTTCCATATAAGTGGAGTTAAATTAATTCTCTATTTCCATATATATAAAATTAGTACAGTCAAAGTTGGACTTTAAAAATTTATTAATTTAGAGAATTATTAATTAATCGATAAATTAATAAATTTTAATTTATAGAGAAATATCTATTTTAGGTAAAAATAATTTTCAAAAAAATTCAAATGAAATTACATTAAAAAATTTAATCAAATCCATTTGTAAAAATGATATATATATATTAACTCAAGATTCTGATTTATATTTTTGGTTATTGCAATAGAATGAATATAAAAACCTAAGCTGCATAGAATGGGAAATGAAAACGTGGAAGCGAAACGTTAGGAAAAGCGGAAACGATTTTTCTCCAAAAAAAAGGAAACTGAAACGTTTTGGAAACGAATATATATATATATATATATATATTTATATATATCATGAAACAAAAATAATTATTGGTTTTAAAATATTTGAAATAACACAAATCCAATCCGACTCGAACAAAAAACACTTCATTTATGTATACGACTTCACAATTTCAATAATCAATAACAAATCTACTGTAATTAGAAAAAATACTTTGCTTATCTCTTCGACTCTTCTATATTTTTAGGTTACGGTGACGATTAAATAAAAAAAAATGTATTAGTGTTTAATAATTAGGATTTAAAACTTACTATAAATAACAAACAAATCCCTATATTTTCAAAGTATTTATTCAATTTGCTTCTAAAACCAAAAGTTACGTTTCCGGCCGCGTTTCCGGCCGCGTTTCCAATTTTGGAAACACACTTCCAAAACGTTTCCAAATTAGAAAACGGAACTTGGGTGGAGTTTCCATACAACCTAGGTAAAAACAGGATGCTAAAATACAGAGAAATTGCAAAAACATTTGTGAAATTGAATGTAAAGAATGGAGCTACTACATCTTTTTGGCATGATATTTGGATGTCAAGAGGGAGGCTAATTGATATATCATGTATAGGGGTTGCATTGGTTTGGGGATTCACAACCACGCCACAGTGGACATGGTCTTACAAACGCATCGACCTCGACGACACAGGCTGGAAAAGTATAACATTGCGGAGAGTGTGATAGAAGAACAACGACGAAAGGGTATAACTCAAGAGGAAGATGTGGTTCTATGGAGACAAAAACGGGATAATTTTCATCCGAATTTCAAGTCCAAGGAAACTTGGAAACTAATCAGAGATGGTTCGCCTATCCAAGAGTGGTGGAAGGGGATATGGTTCACTTATGCTACTCCTAAATATGCGTTTCACTCATAGTTAGCATTTCATAACAGATTGTCGACGGAAGACCGCAAGGTTAAGTGGAATATAGGTGTTGATGGTCCTGTGTTCTCTGTCAAAGATACATAGAAACTCGAAATCACCTTTATTTCACATGTCAGTTTTTAGAGGAAGTATGGTGCCAATTGACATGTAACTTATTAAGGTCAAATTACATAGCGGAGTGGGAAAGAATAGTAGTCTCTTGCGCTACGCATTCTAAATCACTCTCCGTACCATTTGGCAGGAGCGATACCAAATACGGCTTCACACTTAGCTCAATATTGACAAGCAAATCAGAAACCGGTTGGCTTCGATAAGAGAGATTGGAGACTCTCGATATGAAAGTGGAATGGTAGCATGGTTTGGTTCACTATGAAATTACTAAGGAGGAAGCAAGAACGGTTTGTGCGACTGATTCCCTTACTTGCATATCAATTACTCAGCTATTTGATAGGTTTTGTTTCTATTAGGCCTTTGGGGAGTTCTCCTTTAATAGATAAATTAGTTTTCTAAAAAGATTGGATCTTGATGTCTCTTCTCTTTATCTATTGGATCTTGCTAGGTGACTGGTTGGGTGGTAGATAAGATCAAGTAGTTTGATTGTCGATCAAGCAAACCAAAGGGCGTTTTGTAACACTGTGGCGAAGTTGAATTAATGATTGTAATCTTACCTTTTTTGTAAATCAAGTTTGAATTAGTGATTGTAATCTTTTACTACCTAATCTCTATACTATTAAAAGAGAAGTCATTTAGAGTAAATGTCCAAAATCCTATCTAATATTACTAAACTTGCCATTGATTTTAAATTAAAGAAATTCAATTGAAAAGGGTAATTTTGTACATATGTAGTGGCAATTTCAGTAATTTTGGGATCAATTTCAGACATTTTGAAAGGCATTTTCGTTTTTTTTTTAATGACATATTAATAGCATTTTCGTTATTTTAGGAAAGTTTTATAACTGCATAAAAAAAATGATAAAAAATATATAATAAATTTTTAAAAATTCTATCTCCCATTCATCTTTGTTTAATGATATTTCTAATATACAAATTAAATAATCGGATAATTTATATGATAAAAAAATATAGATTTTTTTCTGCATATGTTATGATTCAAATTTTTCAAAAAGACCATAAACTATTTAATATATGAAAAGAGTAATGTTTATCAAAATCCCACATCGGATACGAAAATGAATTTGAATCCAAAGACATAGTATAGAAAGAAACAAAATGATGAACAACGGTAAGAGCAGGAAGCCTAATCTAATAGGCATTCAAAACAAAATATTTGATTCGTTTTAATTTGGTTATTAAGTTTAACTGCATAATTAAATCGAATAATATAAATAATTTTATCAAAAATTTAATTTGATTAAAAAGTAATTCATTTTTTTCCTTCTTTGTATTTTTATTTTATTTAATTCAATAGGAATTTCCTAAATTAATCTTAATAATAAATCTAAACAATAAATGGATATTCAAAGTAAAGATAATCTCATAAAATCTTTAGGATCCGATTTATTATTATTTGTTGAAAAGATGCCTAAAACCCCAATTTAATTCTAAAACATAAACTATTTAACATATAAAAAAAACAAAGTTTGTAAAACCCCAATTTGATTCAAATATTATTGAAATTGTCATTGCCTTATAACTAAATTGATTTAATTGAAAATGGTAATTTTGGATAGATGTAATGGCAATTTCAGTAATTTTCAGATCAATTTTGGACTTTTTTTTAACTGGATCCGACTACAGACACGCGGATCCTCTTGATCTGGTTCGCGATCCGACAGATTCATTAATGGCATTTTCGTAATTCATCAAATTTTAATCAATCTCACATTTTAATTGTTTTTTATATATATAGTTACTCCAAAACAAGTAACAACCCCCCAAAATTTGCAAAGTAGTTAATGCAAATCTTTGGTAATGTTAAATTCGGAAGGTATTTAATTATTTAATCTTTTTAAAATATTGAAATCTTTCTCTACAAGTTTATCATAGATTACAATCAAAGGTATATAAAAAAATCGCTTTCCTTAACAACCCTATAATATATTTTAAAATGCGATTTTTTATAGGAACAAATCTCTATAATATTAAAAGAGAAGTACATATAGTAGAATGTTCAAAATTGATTCAAATATTACTGAAATTGCCATTCCATTATAACTAAATTGATTTAATTGAAAAATGTAATTTTGGATAGATGCAATGACAATTTAAGTAATTTTCAGATAAATTTTGGACATTTTTTTAACTGGATCCGACTGCAGACACGCGGATCCTGTGCGACCCGGTTCAACCCGACTGATTCATTAATGGCATTTTCATAATTTTATGAAATTTTGTTTTTGTCAAAGTAAATCTTTTCAAATACAAAATAAAACTTACGGATCTTGAGGTATAATTTCTTTTGATCCTACACATCACACGTCATTGAATTAATCATAGTTTCCCTATATGTTATCAAAATTAATGCACAATCAATTTCTTTCCCTAACAATGCTATGTAAGATATATAATCAAATTTATTATTGCTTAATCATACGATCATAGACATTTAACACAAATATCAACTAAAAATGGCAATCACAATTTTCTATTAATTTTAAAATCTCATAAATATAATTTTTGAATCTTAGGGATTATAAAAATATCAGATATTTTGGATTTTAGGTTAAATTTGATATATTCTTAGTTGTTAGGGATATACTCTTTATTGTTGGTATATATTTATAATCACCGAGATTTACAAAAATATTTATAAACTAACTTAATCAATTTTAATAGATGATAAAATTATTTTCTAATTAATGAATTAAAAAGTCGGCTCAAATTTTTTATTTGTAGTGAAGCCCTAAATCTATGAGAACTATATATAGTGTTTTATTCCTTTGGTTGTTTTATTTACCGTTTTCTGGTTTTTTATTCATTATGTTCTTTGCTTTTTTTTTCTGTATGCATAATACTTCATTGATGATCAATTCTGACTTTTGAATTTTGTTTTTGTAGATTTTTTCAAACCAGGTTTTTGGTTTACGTGATACGTGCTGTTTGGTTATTGAACAAGGTATATTTGCTAATCAACGTATTCCTTTCCTATGTTTCCTCTATTTTTTTGTCTAGCAAGTATTTTTGTTTGTCACGCCGTCATCAACTACAACATCTGCCTCTTCAAGACATGATAACAAATCCTCTGAAGATAGTAAATACCAAATCATGTAAATGTCTCTCTCATTTCAATGTGGTAAATTTTTAATTTTTTCCCCATCTTAATTGTTTTTCCCTCTTTTTAATATTTCTGTGGTTTTAACAAAAAGTGTAATAAACCATAGTTGCCAAAGAGATTATAGTTTTTATATGATTCATGACAAAGTTTTTTCAATTTTCAAAAGTAATTTATACCAAAAAAATAAATTAGTTAACAATGCAGATTTAATTTTTTTTTATTTTCGTGTAATATATTTGTATAGAATATCCGTTTTTTTAGAGTTCATATGTTCAAGCATCCTCTTAAATATATAAATAATATAATTTGTTTAACGAATCCATTTTGTTTTTGTTTGTCAGAATCATGGAATATTGTTAAAATCTTTATTTGGTTTTTTCAGTTTTAAGGGAGGATGAAGATTGTTGAGCAAAATCACCATCAACTTTTCTTCACTCATCATCACCATATTTGGTTTTCATATTCGGCTCTTTTACACCAATTTAAAATGTCGTTAAGTTATAATTATACATGTGATGATATATAGTTAGACGATTAAACTATAATAAGATATTCGACTCTTTATTAGAAAACATTTTTGTTGATTAATTCCAAATTTCAAATTTTTATTATAGTACATTCATAGAAAATTGTTTGGTATATTTTAAATTCTCATATTACATATATCTTCAATTTTTAAATTTGAAAAATTTCCTCATATTACGTACTTTCCAAATTGTTTCAAAATTTAATCAATTTGACATTTTAATGTTTCATATATATAGTTAGCCAAAAAGGTAACAAAGCCCAATGTTTGGAAGGTATTTAAATGACAATCTTTGATAATATTAATTTTTGGAAATTATTTAATATTTTTAGAAAAATTAAAAAGATTTGGAAAGTAATTAATGACAATGTTTCATAATATTCTTATAACATACGATCTTGACGTTCAATTGGTTTTGATTTTAAAAATGACCTGCCATTATATTAATCATAATTTCCTTATATATTATAAAAATTATTGCACTATCATTAATTATAGACACTTAACATAATACCAATTAAAAATGGCAAAGATATTTCTATAAATTTTATATCCCATAAATATAATTTCCGAGACTAAATGTTCTATAACAATATTATATATTCCAAAAAAATTTAGTTATTTTTGGTATATTCTTAGTTTTAAAGGATATATATCATATATTGTAGGTATATTTTTATCATCACAAATTCTTTCAATTTTTAAAAATAATTGCTGCCATGAAAATCAATTGGTTAATAATGCGGAGTTAATTTTGATTTTTGTTAATAATATATTTCATTAAAAGAATGTTCTTTTCTTTAGAGTTCCTAAATTGACGTAATTTATTTCTTTTCATTGTTTTTCATGGTTTTTAATCTATTTGTTTTGATGTATATCTATGTCGAATTTTGTTTATGTAGTTATACTCCCGTTCAAATAACTTGTGCTTTTTTTTAATTAAATCAGGCAAATTAAATGTAATTTGACATGTATCCTTTTCCGACAAAGGTTATATTTATCTTCTAAATTGTTTGAGAAAGTGAAAGAAAAGAAACAACAATTGCAACAGAAACAATAATTCCAATCCCAATCTCAAGTACACCTACAAGATATGCCCTCACGTTCTGGTCCATGATTTTTATTATTCATTTAGAATCTATAATTTGGTTTACTCAAAGATTTCTTAGAAAAGTTGAATTCAAAGTAATAAAATAATTTTGGTTGATAATTTGGTTGATAATCTGATTAAAAGGAAATGCTTTTAATAGTTTAATTATGTGTTTTAATTTGGTTGGCTGTAAACTCTGACATAGTTTTAGAAAAAAATGACATGGATATTAATTTTAGACTAATTAAATAAATAATAACCAACCAAAAACAAATCTGGTTTTAATTTTTAAAATCTAAACATTTCGTAATACCACGAGCACAAATCAGGCCGTCCAGTAACCAAATTGCTAGAAATACCGACTATTCAATTTAATTTGCTTTCCTTATTCTTTATTATTAGAAAACAAACAAAAAAAGTTAAAAAAAACCATCTCTTGATCAACTAAATGAGATATTCTAAACAAATTCCAAACAAAAATTACGAAACTAAAGAAAATTATTTTGGTACAATCGCTAAGATTTAAACTTTTAAGTGGATAATTTTTTTAATTAAATAATTATTAATTTTTAACTTAATTAATATAGAAGAAAACACATGATCTGTTAATTGTACCAAAATAAGCTTTTTTTAGTTTCGTAATTTTAAGATTCGTTTCGAAAATTGTGGAATAAGCTTTTCAAATGATTTATTTCATTAAAAATATAATTTTTAGAAACTCTAAATCGACTCTCTTAGCTAGCCACCATCCACTCAACAAACCATTCATTTTTTTTCTTGCTTATGCATTTTAATCATTCACTCAACAAACCACTCAAAATTACAATATAAACAACAAATGTTCCCGCACTATGGGTGGGTGATTCCTAGGTTATTGATTACTCCTTCAGACACAAGATTACCTTTCAAAATGCGTCGTAGACAGCTACCTTTATATGTTGCCTTTGCGATAACCATCAACAAAAGTCAAGGACAGTCTCTTAGAGAAGTTGGGTTGTATTTGCCTCAGCCAGTGTTTTCGCATGGTCAGCTATATGTGGCTATTTCTAGAGTGACTTCCAAGAAAGGTTTGAAAATTCTTATTGTAGATAGCGATGGTAAAACTCAGAAGAAGACTATGAACGTTGTTTTCAAAGAGGTTTTCCAAAATATTGACTCGCAATTGTTGTGTGATGAAAGTATGGATATTCATCTATTCAACTTCTTTCAAATTCGTCTCTTACAAGTGCTTCATTTTTTAAATATTTTTTTTTTTTTTTTTTACAGATTAGTTTCTGAACTTGATTAAAGAGTTTGATCAATCTTCGGCGATGGAGACTCAAGTATTATTGTTTTGCGTTTTCGATCAAATCTTCGGAGTTACACCTACAATTTATGTTTTGGTTTTTTTTAGTTATTTTAGATTTTTTTTATTACATAGAGATTCAGTATATTTGTCATATTATAATCCATTCTTATTCCATAAGTAAATACAACAGACATACGTATATGCACAAAACTAAATAATTGATACGACAGACATTCGTACATGCACAAAACTAAATATTATAATTTATGTATACCAATTACAATGATTATTCATCATAAAATTCAATACTTAACATACTTATTCTCTACTTTCAAACTAAAAAAATTAATCATACTTTTTCAATATAATCGATCCTACTTACAAACTAAAACAATACATATCACATTTTGAACATATTATATAAGACACAATCCGAAATTTTAGCTTACAACATAAAAAACGTATGTTCCCGCACAAAGTGCGGGTCAAAATCTAGTTGTAATTGTAAATGAAGCTCTTGATTACCAATCCAACGTCTTACATAGGAAAATTGGATAACTCTTTCTAGCAGGAGCATAATTAAACATATAATTAATTTTCTTTTCTTAAAAAATGGTTAATCAATTGAAAACTTAAACGATGATCTTGAAACAAAGCATCTTACATAAAAGTTTTCGTAACCGGGTTTAGATCATAAACATTTTCTTATTAGTACAAATCTTCTATGTTGTTTCGATTCACACTTTAAAACATAATAATTTTCTTGGTGAAATGGGCCCCAATACAACCACAAAATACATAATTAAATAAATCATCTATAGAAATGTTCATTAACAAACAACCAAAATATTAATCAGTTTCTTTTGTGGTATATATATATATATATATATATATACAACATCAAGCCAATGCGAAATGACTATATAATCCGTCAATCTACGTATAAAAAAAGAAAGCAAATTCTATACATCTTCATACTACCGTGAATCGCATCAGTAATGAAGTGGATGTGCTAGCGTTCTCATGTTTATCATGGCGCAGTGGCACTGAGCGCGTTCCCAATCTAAGCTGGCCCAAAAACATACGAGCCATCCCTGCAAATTGATCTTCCCCTTTGTCGCAATCGTATACCTCAATCTTAAGAATATCAGCTCCAAGGTTCACAGAAGTGAAAGTGAACTCTTCTCCCCACTTGGGCTCCCAGTTGTTCTCAACAACTTTTGTTGTTCCAACCTGATCGCCAGCCACAATGCATACCTTGCAAAAGAAAAAGAAATAAATAAAGAAAACCACAAATATAAAAATAAAAAGAAAAAGAAAAAATCTTGTTTCCACCCATTTCCCATATAGACCTTTATCTTGAGTGTGACGGGCGTTGACGTTGAGCTCGATGCACACGATGATGAGTGAAAACCTGAAGGAGGGTTTAGCCGTGGCGAAAACAGATAGCCATCAACTTGGGAGGCGTGCAGTTTTGATTTGGCATTTTCACTGGCAAGAGCTTCTCGGATAATGAGCTGTAGCGAGGACATTCCGCCATAGGGTTCTTCCTCCTGGCCCAACAGCTCAAGGAACGTTAGCGATCGAGTTGGAAGCTCCCCAACGACCTCATCGGAGAACATCTTCTTGATGCTAGCTACGGATTCCTTCTTCCCAGCATTTTGTGTAAATTTGGATATCATGCTGAAACTTTTGCCTGCTTCATTTGGTAATTAAACACGGAGAAATCAAATATTTTTCGTTTTCCACTTGTCAAAGGGAGTAATTGGTATCGACAAAACATCAATTGAATCATATTCTTCGATGTAAGAAAGACCATAATCAACTTTTTAAGTTTTTTTTTTGGTTATTAAGCAAAATCACCCTAAAAATATATATAGGAAAACCCTAAAATTTTAAAAGAAAACTACCCTTCCAATTTGTGAGAAAAACACCAAAAACTCAAAAACCACTATAAAACCAAAAAGAACATAGTATTTAATCATCATTAAAAAAAAAACGATAATACTACTCAACTTGTTATCACGTGTTTTTGATAAACTTTCAACCTTAATACAATTTTTATCATATTATACCAATCGATTCTAGAGAAACTAACTTTTTGGGGTTTTTTTTTTCTAATTTTCAATGGAAAATGTAGAAGCCGTAATTTTCAACTAGACATATATCGTAAAAATCTCATACTTTTTGTTTTAAGAAAATATATATATGAAAACCCAAAAATTTCAAAAGAAATTTACTCTTCAAGTTTTTGAGAAAAAACCAAAAAAAAAAAAAAAGATTTCTTAATTTGTCCAAAATTATGAAGAAATTTACCTTATACAAGACGTTGAACTCGTTAGGATGATGTTGAACTCGTTATCAAGAAGAATCAAGACAGTATATCAACAAAAAAAAAAAATGAAGAATCAAGAGGATGATCCTACAATTTGGTCTCTAAAATTATAAATGGGCCTAAAAGAGGATTAAGATCTCACTATTTGCAAAAAGAAAAGAAGAAATTGCTTTCTGAATGTTGAGAAGAAATCAAGAATCTGTTAAAGAAATTGAGAAAATGCAATGACTAATGGTGAATGGGGATTATCATTTGTTGGTTTTATACTTAAATGCATTGATTCACGTACTTTGAACAATTTTAACATTTTAAATTTTTTCCAAATATTAATGTTATAAACTTAAAAAATAAAATTCACATTTCTTTTGTGGATTGTTTGATTTTAAAGATTTCAATTTTATCTTCTTCTTTGATTTTTTTTAATTAAAAATTGTTACTGTAAGCGTCCCTTTTTATTATTCGATTGTAATAACAAAAAATATTAGACGCATTTTGGACTTTAACAAAAAGAAAAAATTAGTCGCTAAACATTTATCAAAAAAATAATATTGAAATGAAGAGATAAAAGAATTTGATATTTTCTTTTTCTCAAATTGAAATCTCTGATTTGATTGATCGATCTATTTTGGGTTTGGAAACCATTTTTTATCCAATCAAGATTTTTATAAAATAGATTTCCTAAATTTTAGGGAAATTAGTTTTGGAGAAAATTACCCAATTACTTTGTAAAAAAACAAGAAAACGAATCCAATTCAAAACAAAAATAAAAGTTTTTTTCTTTATAAACGAGCGATGGATTATTTTCCTTGTGTGAAAATATTGTTTTTTTTTTAATGAGAACACAAATAAAAAAAATAAAAAAAAATTGAAACAGATAACAACAACAACCGCAGTTCATTTCGAATAAATAAAAACAATATTTACTTTGATATCCAAAATCTAATATAAAAAATTACGAAAATAACAACTCATATCAATAAAAAAAAACGAAATTGTTAAAAATGTAACGACTTGATTGGTTTTTTTTTTTTAATGAAATAAAGCTATGTGCATTATTCTAATCGTTTTTAGTATTATTAATAAAATCATGTGAATTATTAAGGATAAGAAGATGATGTACCTTGTTTTGTTCTTCGAGAAGAGTTAGATGGATAAAGCATACGTCAAAAACAAAAAAAAAGATGGAAAGGATTTGCAATATTTTTGTAATGTATTTTAACAAAAAAAAAAAAAAGATGTTTGTAATGTATTAAAAATGGGAAAATCACAAAAATGTCACAAATAGGTCAATAGTTTGCAAAACTGCCACACGCGCTGGGCCTTTTACAAAAATGCCACGATTTTATCCGGGAATGACAGATTTACCTCTGAAACAAAAGAACGCTCTGAATCTTCTCTCTCCCAAAACCTAAACGCCATCGCCACTTTTCATCTCCCTAGCAACGAAATCGAAACTTTTAGACGTAATTGAAGAGCAAATTGAAGCTTTCTAGAGCTCATTCGAGAGGAAATTGAAGCTTATTAGAGGTAATTTTCATCTCTATTTCTCCTTTTTTTTCTTTTTCTCATTTTCTCTCTCACCTTCACCTTCTCCTTCTTCTCCTTCTTCTCTCTCACTTTTTCTACAAAACTCAACATCTGCTTTTTATTTTTCTCTTTCTCTCTTTCTCTTTCTCTTTCTCTTTCTCTCTATTTTTCTCTAGATCTAGATCGAATTTTATGAGTTTTTTGTTATTGATCTCGTTTTAATTTTCGCAAATATGATTTTATTTGGTTTATTTTACAGATTTGAGTTTTTAATTCGATTTGTGTTACAAATCTAAGATTTATTCGATTTGGGTTACATATATGAGTTGCTAATTTGATTTGTTTTGATTTCAATATGGATCTAGATCTAAAAATCTGAGTTTTGTTTCGTTTTGCTTTATTTTGTTCTTGATTTTGATAACACATCTGGGTTGATTTTGTAATTGATTTCAATCTGTCAATTTGGGTTTGATTTCAATATGGTTAATTTTTTTCGTGGTGTTCTTCTGAGTGATCTAGAGTTTTGATGTTTTTATAAAGATTTTTAAAGGTTTATAAAGTTTTTTAAAGGTTTTGTAAAACTGTTTAAAATGT
Source organism: Arabis hirsuta (assembly GCA_964056655.1). Taxonomy (NCBI): domain Eukaryota; kingdom Viridiplantae; phylum Streptophyta; class Magnoliopsida; order Brassicales; family Brassicaceae; genus Arabis; species Arabis hirsuta. The sequence goes on from OZ053302.1 coordinate 33,555,054, forward strand.
TTATAAGGTTTTTATAAGATTTTTTAAAGGTTTTTTAAAGGCTTTTATAAGCTTTTTTAAAAGTTTTTGTAAAACTGTTTAAAATAATTTATAAGTTTTTTAAAAGGTTTATAAAAGTTTTTAAAAGGTTTAGAAGAGTTTTTTAAACTTTATAAACCTTGTAAAGAAACCTTATAAGGTTTTTTAAAGGTTTTTATAAGGTTTTATAAGGTTTTTTAAAGGCTTTGTAAAACTGTTTAAAAAATTTATAAGATTTTTATAGGGTTTTAAAAAGGTTTATAAAGTTTTTAAAATGTTTATAAAGATTTTTTACAAGGTTTATAAAGCTTTATAAGGTTTTATAAGGTTTTTTAAAGGTTTTTATAAGATTTTATAAGGTTTAAAATATATAAGGTTTATAAAGCTTTTTAAAGGTTTTGTAAAACTGTTTAAAATGTTTATAAGGTTTTTATAAGATTTTTTAAAGGTTTTTATAAGTTTTTTAAAAAAATTTTGTAAAACTATTTAAAATAATTTATAAGGTTTTTAAAAGGTTTATGAAAGTTTTTAAAAGATTTATAAGAGTTTTTTAAACTTTATAATTCTTGTAAAGAACCCTTATAAGATTTTATAAGGTTTTTAAAAGGTTTTTATAAAATTTTTATAAGGTTTTTAAAAAGTTTTTATAAGGTTTTTTAAAGGTTTTGTAAAACTGTTTAAAATAATTTATAAGGTTTTTTAAAGGTTTTGTAAGATTTTTTAAAAGTTTATAAGGGTTTTTTACAAAATTTATAAAGCTTATAAAAGTTTATAAGAGTTTTTTACAGGTTTTTAAAGATTTTCTAAAAGATTGATAAAATTTTTAAAAAGTTTATAAGATTTTTTATAGGGTTTTTAAGGTTTTTAAAAGGTTTCGTAAAACAGTTTAAAAACGTTATAAATTTTTTTAAGTTTTATAATGTCAATAAAAATCCCAACCCTCTCTCTCCCCCCCCCCCAATCTATACCCTAAATGCACAATAGTTTACCCAAACTCAAAAATTTACAGTCGTTTATATTTTTGATCAAAACGTTTTTGATTCTTCTTCTCCTTTGGAGTTTCTCTGAGAATATTTTTCTTCTTCTTTTTCATATATATCCACCAGATTAGAGAAAAAAAGAATAAAATTCTCATATCTCTTTTATGAGAGATCTGAGAAAAGAGAAGAGAGAGAAAGAGAAAAGAAAGAAAAAAAAAATTCTCAAATCTCTTTCACGAGAGAGAAAGAGAAAAGGAAGAAGAAAGAGAAAAAAAGAAGGAGAAAAAAGAAAAGAAAGAAAGACAAGAGGAGAAAATGACAGATTTGACTTTTGGTTTAATGAATAGTGGCACGTTTGTAAACAATTTTAAAGTGTGGCATTTTTGTAAAATGGCATATGAGATATGGTATTTTTTTAAATTTCTCAATAAAAAATGGCATGAGGTGTATGTATGTTTTATACTAGTAGAGGTCATTAAATGTACTTCTTTTTGGGGTAAAATACTTCTTCGATAAGGCACATTTCGCCATTAAAGGCACATTTACAAGGAAACCTTCGTCCGCTAGTGTTTTGAGCTTAATGATTCCTTGTCCTATAAGTCGATGACTGTAATAACAAAAAAGATATTATATGCATTTTGGACTTTAACAAACAAAATTAGACGCATTTCGTAGTCGATTGTATAACTGATCAACTGACGCAAGAGAATAAGATTGACTTTTTTTTTTTTTTTTTTAACAACAATTGCATTCATTTCTTGGAAACAGAGTAATCCTCATGTAATACTTGTACAAGAAAATGAGGAACGTAAAAGTAGGAACGAACAAGACAAGGATAAATGATTCCTTTCGCCATTCAATCAGCTGCTTGATTGTTTGAGAAGTCAGAAGCTTGCTCTGCCCATACCCGAGGGAGATCCATCTTGCTTATACTAACAACAATCATAATTCACTTGATAAAGCCTGGTGGTGGTCTTGTCCAGTTCGATGTAGTGGTTTGTTGTGTACGGGTTCGATTAACCATTGGCAGGTTCATTCATTGACTATCCACTCTCGTGCTTCGCGTTCTCCATCCTTGAGTACTTGTTTCCAATGAACAAGATTTCAACCGTAAGGGTTTGGGAAAACACTACTACAGATGATACCTGTAGCGTCCCTTTTTATATGTCGATTGTGATAGCAAAAAAAGTATTAGACGCATTTTGGAGTCGATTGTTTAACTGACGCAAGAGGATAAGATGACTATCCACTCTCGTACTTGTTTCCAATGAACGCTCTGTTTTTGGTATAGTAGCAGATTTCTACTTTTCCATTAGAGGAATTTGATGACCACGTGTATCAAGGTTTCTATCATTGTGGTGCTCGATTATAGCTTTGATTTTCTTCTCAAATGTAGCATCCACGTTGAAGATGAGTGAATTTGAATAACTTGATCCTCTCCAAACTGTTTGCGCATATCTACAAGTGAAAAAGATGTGATCTAAATTTTCCTCTCCAGAACAACAAGTCTCCAGAGAAAATGTTTCAGCTTTGGAACAGTTCGTAGCTTCCAAATGGCGCGCGTTTGAGTATGCTTTATCCTGGTGGAGTTTGTATGTGTTCCTGATCTGGTAGATGAGTACTCAACCAATATCCAGAGTTAACATTGCAAGTACCTGAATCTGTGTAGTGCCAACCTATAAGATCTTGCGATATGACACCAAGTTTTAACTTGAGAATTTCTGGAACATCGTCTGGATGTATGACTTGTCTGATCAAGTCATGATTCCATGTTCTTGTACCAACTCGAAAAAGATCATGAACAGTTTGTATCTCCATGTTTCGATCTTCTATAAACCGAGGACTTCTTGGTGGATGTGTTGCCAACCATAGGCCAGTTTGAGCATGGATATCAGTTCCATCGCCTATTAAACATCGAAGACCTTTCTTGACTAAACATCGCCAAGTATTACTGCTTTTTAGTTGCCAGTATTTTTCTTCACCAAGATAAGCTTGTTGCAATTCATCACGTAGTGCCTGGATTTACTGCTATATACTATATATGTTTGTTTTATGCAACAAATCGATTTTAAGACCTCAAAGTCAATGTAGTATTAAGGGTAATCACGTAGAGGATGTCCAAGTCAATGTTGTGTTTGATGTTATATACTATATGTTTGTTTTATGCAACAAATCTATTTTAAGACCTCAAAGTCAATGTAGTATTAAGGGTAATCATGTAGAGGATGTCCAAGTCAATGTTGTGTTTGATCTTATATATATGTGTCTCTTTGATGCAACAAATCTATTTTAAGACCTCAAAGTCAATGTAGTATTAAGGTAATCATGTAGTAATCGAAGTTATTAATGGTTTTTCATGCAAATGGTGAGACATTGCAAATAAAGCTCGAACAACTTTTGTTCATCTCCATTTCGAGTGTCATCACAAGCCTGAACACTCTGTTCTTTCTACAATCCCTAACGAATTATGAGATTATAAATGTATACATTTGTTGTTGCTTTTTTTTTTTTTTTTGGTTTTAATGTTCTTGACAAAAACTTCTTGTACTCTCTGAAATCTTCAGGTTGATACATTGCGGTATGATTTTTTTTCTTTCTTTTCCTATTGAGTTTTACATTCTCTTTTGAAAAACAATAAAAAGATCAATAGTTTTGAGCTTCAGTGAATTTCTACTAGTTGGTCAGACATTTTAATAACTAATCATCATTTCAACATGCTACAATGTCCAATCCAGTATGACGTTATACCTTGGAATTTACTAGTCATATAAAGAGATTCATTTTGTATTACGAATACCCAAAAACAGCAAAGTGCTCAGATGAACAAAACACTAAAAATCAAGCAAATTTTTACCTTGCTCAATATGGCATTTCTTTAATTTTAAAATATTTGGGCTTTCTATTAAATTTTGTGTAGATTTGGCCTATTTTTTTAATTATCCCATTAACTAATTGGTCATAAACTATTTTAGGTTCTATCTTAGTAGAAATTCAAAATCCATTTTATATATATATAAATTTTGTAAGAAAATGTGTTCAATCCGTGAATTATTTGTAAACAACATACTTTAAAATTTTTAGTCGATATTTATTAATTATTAATAAAATATATTTATTTGATGTCATAAATATATTATTAATAAAATATATTTATTTAATGTTCTAATCATAATCTTGTTTTAGGCAAGATTAAATATTACAATTTTTGAAATATGGTTTTAGGAAAGTTTATAAAGATTTTAATGTGTTTATAATTATGATTAGAGCAATCATAATAGTTTTATTACATTTTTACGTATTTAATATTTTGCGAAGTAGTTAAGAGATATTCAAATGCTATAATCATATTAAGTCTAAAAACTAATGAATATATGTATTTTAAATGTTTTAATCAGACACTTTTCTTATGCAAGATTTAATACTACAACTTTTGAAAAATGGTTTAGAAATTTTTATAAATATTATAATATGTTTGGCAGCTGGGATTAGACTAATCAAAATAAGTGTATTTGGTAATAAATGTGTTTGATAATAAGTATAGAAGAATTATATAAATAAATAAAAAAGAACGAGAAAAACTGTGGGAATGATACATTTTAAAAAATAGTTTCAAATGTTTCTCCTTTAATATATGGAATGTTAATATTTGGTTTTCGCTATTAACATTTTGGTTTGGTTTGACGTTGGTATATACATCAAACCAATTGATGTTGTATATACATATCCGTATTATTGAATACCATCATGTAATAGAACAATTCTTGGGTTCACCCCTAGCGGTGAATAAGTATTCACCTCCTCTCCATTAGCCAATCACAATGTAGTTAAAAAATAAATTATATTAAATCACTAAAATAATTATAATAACCACTAATTTTCTTTCCTAATTATGACCATTTTCCTAACTATGACATATAGACAATAAATTAAAATAATTAATATAATTAACAAAAACAATTAGATTAAATCATTACATCATAAAAATCTAAACCACAAAATACTAAACCCTAAACCCAAATACTAAACACTAAACCCCAAATAATAAACTCTAAACCCTAAACCCTAAACCTCAAATCCTAAACCCTAAACCCCAAATAATAAACCCTAAATACTAAACCCTAAACCCCAAATAATAAACCCTAAACCCCAAATCCTAAACCCTAAACCCCAAATAATAAACCCCAACCCCAAATACTAAATTCCCTAGAGTTATTCAAGAATTATTTGAGGTTTAGGATTTAGTATTTGGGGTTAGGTTTATTATTTGGGGTTTAGCGTTTATTATTTGGGGTTTAGAGTTTAGTATTTGGGTTTAGGGTTTAGTATTTGTGTTTTAGATTTTTAAGATTTAATGATTTAATCTAATTATTTTTGTTAATTGTATTAATTATTTTAATTTATTGTCTATATGTCATAATTAGAAAACAAAATTAGCGATTTCCATAATTATTTTGTGATTTAATTTCATATATATTTTTAACTAAATTGTGATTGGTTAATGGGGAGGGGTGAATATTCACCCCTAAGGGTGAACCCAAGAATTGTTCCATGTAATATATCCCAATTTTAGAATTGAGCAAAACAAAAGAAAATTATGAGCAAAAACAAAGGAAAAAAAAAGTATTTCTATATACATGTTTGTGTGATATAGATCTACAATACTGAAATTTCATAGGATTTCATTCTAATTATTCCATCTATTTTCTTTGTAAAGAAATTTTTACATATTTCAACCAAATCCATTTTATGTCGATCAATACTTTGATCAAACACTCATATTACTTGTTTGTTTTTGATGTTTCTATGGCTATTGAGTATGCAGCTGAAAAATTGAGTTTGATATTAGCCATTGAATCCGAGAAACTGATATTGTAGAGAATTGACATATTCGAATTTAAAAGAGTTTATTTATTTTCTAATTATTCTTGCATTTTTCCATTATTATTATTATTATAATTTCAACATTAATTTTGACAAAGAGGGAAAAAGTGTTGGCACATCATCCCTACCGATGATCCTCCATGAAGTGAAGAAAAGAAACGCAAAAAAGCCACTACACAGCTCCGATATTGAAGTCTTTCTATTCTCACCGCAACTCAATCATGCTCTCCAAGATATTGGGTCCTCATCGACATCGCCCTCCAAGATCACACTGAAGATATCTACATGGGGCTTACCATATAAGATCAAACATTTTGTATTATTCATAAATAAATGATGAGTTATTCAATAAAATCAATAAATAAAAATTTAGTAGCGTTTAAACGCATGAATAAACATTAAAACATTAAGAACAAAATAAATATAGGAAACCCCGATTTGGTGTAAAAAGGTTAGAAAAGAAAATGTTATTTTATTCATTGTTATTTTGGCTACTATCTCATCTATATATATAATAGCACACTTTTCTCTTTTCTTAGAGTGTCCACCTAAACAAAATTTTTTTTTTTTACAATTAATGTTATTTTAAATTTCCATTTAATTCATATATATATCTATTGTTTGTGACGACCAAACCCGTCAAATAAAAAAAATTTTGACCCGGATCACTATTATCATAAATAATAATCCTCAACGGTCCAATAAACAAACAGCGCGGAAACAAAGATTCAACAATCAATTACAATTATCGTTTAACAAGTCCATACTTATTAATTCTAGTTCAATTCGGTAATACACATAGTTCTGAAATTGCTAACACCCTAACAATTCTAACTTATTACACGAAAACGAGCCACTAGATCATTCCCCTCGTCCCGGCCATGATTCCACGATCACTGACTGTCTTTACCAGCATCACATGGTTATAAGAGATGCGTGAGTATTATCATAAATACCCAGTGAGACGGTCATCCCATCTACAGGCTATACACACAGGCATAAGCAAAAGATACAATACCAGGATGAACAAACAATAATGCATCACACAACAACCAAACGAGAACATCACGTTCAATATATCAAACTGACGGTAATCAAAAACCCGTGTCGATCGACACAACCTCCTTGTGTCGATCGACACACCCGGCGACACTATCAAAAACCCGTGTCGATCGACACACAGCAGCTGTGTCGATCGACGCAAACCCAGAAACTCACCAAACCGACTTTCTGCACAAAAATCCACCAAAAATCCATACGAGAATCGACCCAAATAACACACAATCGCATCATATCAATTTCTTTACCCAGATAAGCCTATGGTCACGCACTCACCTTGATTCGGAAAGAAAATTGGATCAAAAATGCTCAAGAACGCTCAAGAACATGAAGAATGGATCCACTAAATCCGAAAATCTCCTTCCTCCTTCGTGAATCCCGGATCCACCACGATCCCACAGCTTCACCAATCCAAACACATGCCTCAAAGATCGAGAAATCGAAAGGAAAACAACACAAATCCCCCAAATCTCTCTTTCAATCTCATTTTTCTCCCAAAAAATCTGTTGTTCGACTTATACAGCCAGACCAGCCGACACTGTGTCGATCGACATACACAACTTGTGTCGATCGACGCATGACCAATCAATACGTCAAACTGACGGCAATCAAAAATCCGTGTCGATCGACACAGCCCTCTCTGCTCGACTCCTCTTGAGTCAAAACAACCGTGTCGATCTACACACTAACCTTGTGTCGATCGACACCCATCCAAAAATTTACTTTTTGGATCACGGGCGTTACATTGTTACTTATAACAATTCAAAATTTCAATTAAATAAAAATGAAAAATGAGTAAATAAGTGACTAAAAGTAGTATATACAAGATTATTTATATATTTTATTATTGTCAATACAAATTAAAACAATTAATATATTTCTTTTCTATAATATTTCCTTTTAGAATAATAAAAAAATTATGAGTTTATAATAACGAGAAATGTTTACATATTTAATTTCAAAAGTTTGGAAATATGTAAAATAAATATCACTATAATAGCAAAAAAATTTATATATCTATTATATAATGGGAGAGTTTTCTCTCCTCGTGTCCACCTCATCATTTTAGAGCATTCACCTCATTCAAAAAAATAATTACATTAAAACTAAAGTTTAATGATTCACTTAAGTTTTATCTTTTAATTATTATTTTCTATTAATTACCACACAACATAATATTTAAAAATTTACATAAAACAAATATTAAAAAATAGTACAATACAATAAAATAAATATATATTAGAAGAACTAAAATAAAAACAATTGATACAAAAATTAGTATAAATATTTCCAACGTTAAAATTGATTAAAATTGTAGATAAATCATACATCATTTTAAGTAAAAAATAGCATACATCTTTTTAAGTACTAAAACAATATGAAAATACGGTAAATATTATTTTTATTTCATAAATTTGAAAAATTTGTTACACGTTCACATAATGATGAATGTTTAAGGCGATGTAATAAAGTGATTAAAATGAGGATTGTAAAGTAAAAATATGATTAGATAGTGAAAAATTTAATGTTTGTTGAAAGATATGAACAACTTCATTACAAAGATATGAAAACCATTATATAGCCTTAACATGTTATGTGACCAAATAGACGGTGATAAATAATAGATTCAGAAAAGAGAACAAGTGTGTCTTAGAAGATGTACAAAGTTAAATGAGATAAACAATTGTACTTGCGCTAAAAAATATGTAGGCAAGAGACTAATATGAAACTTTCATATTCTTTTTACTATGTAAAATGAATGGTTTTTTTATAAAAATACTCTACCTATTTTATTTCATATATTCATTTATTTCATTGTAATATTAGTGCATAACTCTCAATTTCTATAATATAAAATACAAGATATTAAGTAAAATAAATAAATCTTAAAAGTTAACGTCATTAATGCCAATATATAAAATTATAATGAACTTGATGGAAATTAATAACTCAAATAATGTACTAATAAAAGTTAATTACATTAATATAATTTTGGATTGGAAAAATATGGATTTAACTAGAAATACTTAGATGAACAATGAAAAAAATTGATCGCAAAATACACAACACAAACTCACTTAATTTGTTTTAAAGAAAATGAGTGTTATTGTATAGAAATTAAAATAATTAAATTAATATAGAAAATACGAGAATATGATAGCTTTGTTTGGTACTCATAATTTTTAAGATCCAACGAAAAATATTACATTTGAAATTTACCATTTCAAATTTCAGAATGAATTTCTAATTATTTATAGTGTAAGAACTCTCTCCGAGATAAAGGAATGCGAGATTGTCAGGGAAATCGTTTCTATTCCCGTGAGGTCTCTGAGTTGTCATTGCGACGCTGTCGCCTGGGATTTTCCGCCTGGTTTTTATTTGTACCCTGAGGCTCTTCTTCTGGCTTGAAGTCAGATAAGCTGATGTTGCCCTTGAGGGTACCTTCGGCGAGTTTAGCAGCGAGCTGTCGTCCCAACTCGCGGCACTTCGCAGTCGAGTGCCCAGTCGCCTTGTGGAACTCACACTACAACTTCTCGTCATACCCCTTTGGATCTCTGACCCATGTGAAGCTTCCTCTACCGCGTCCGCGACCGCGGCCTCGACCTCGGCCGTAGCCAGGTGATTCAACTTGGTAGTTGTGTGCTCCGCCTGCTCCTCCCTCGAACTGGATGAAGGCGGGATTGCCTTTCTTGGCTTTAGCAGGGGTCGAAGCTTGAGCGGAGTCGCTGGTCTGTTTAGCCTTTCCGCCCCTCTTGGCAAGAAGCTCTTCTTCACTTCGAGCAAAGTCAGCTGCACGGTGAAGAGCATCCTGGATTGTCGTTGGGGGGTTGATGGTGAGTTCTTGCCAGAATGGAGACGGACATCGAAGTGCTCCTCTCAATGCCTCCAGTGCAGACGTGCTGCTGATTCCGTCTACCTTTGCGAGAGTGTGCTTAAACCTTGTCATGAAAGATCGTAGGCTCTCGCTATCGCTTTGTCGATTTGTCCATAACTCAGCGTCATAGATCTTGCGCTCTGTGAAGATGTTGTAATGCTGTACAAACATCTCAGAAAGTTGGTGGAAAGTGTGGATTGAGTTCTTTTCCAGCTTGTAGAACCATTGGAGAGCAGGGCCCTTGAGACTTTCCACGAATAACTTGCAGTAGCCGATATCCTTCTCGGCTTCCCTGAGGTTAGCTCTCCCTAGAGCCACTTCGAATTCCATGAGATGATCTGAAGGATCCGTGGTTCCTTCATAGATCGGTAATTTGATTCTTCCTGGATCGGAGATTTTAGTCCTCGTGATCCGTTCGTCGAAGGGTGTATTCCGTGCCTTCTCGAGTACGCGGGCGATTGCGGGAGCCTTTCCTGAGGTGTGATGTACTTGTGATTGAGTAGTCTTTAGGTCAAAGACAACTCGCTGCATCTGGGCTCGTATCTCGGCAATGTCTGCATCCCGAGATCTCTTCATCTCTCTGTGCTCCTGCTCCCGCCTATAGAGTTCTGCTATGGTGGGAGCTCCTTCTCCACCAGCCGTAGCGCTGTCAGCAGTGTCGGTTTGGACGCGTCTCCGAGGGGGAGGTTGATCGTCGTCTGACGCCTCCATAGCACTTTCGGGGGTTCCGTCGGTGTCCTGACGCGGTGGTGGTGGAGGCAAGTTTTCTGGATCCGTGCGAGCGGTCTGAGGCGGCAACACGTTGGGCTGATCTCTCCGACCGGTCCGGGGAGTGTTGAAGAGGCGATGCGGGGTGTTCTGGAACCTCTTGCGCTTTCGTGACAGAGATCGCAGCTCAGTTGTTGTCACTTCATTGAACTTCTGTTGTTCCTGTGCTCCCTTGACGAGAGTCTCTAGCATCTGCTTTATCTCCGTCATGTCCGATGGGTTGTTAGCGGTGTTAGGTGCAGGGTTTTCCATAGAGTTCTCCTTCTCCTCGTTGTTCCTGTGGGACGAGGATCCTTCGCTTGCTCCGCTGTTGTCCCCAGACATCTTCTTAAGTCTTTGTAGAAACTTAGCTCGTTGTGTCCGAAATTCTCTTCTCCCCTTAGACGGCGCCAAATTGTGGAGGCCAAAATCAACACAACTAGATTTGTTAGGGTTTGTTTTAAGAGATAGAGATTTCTATGGTTAGCTAAGATCACAAATGTATGAAAATGTTTGTTTGTTATTGCTCTGTAAGATATTGTTTTACAAGATTTTTTTCCCCCTTCATCTCAAGGGAGATGCACTGGTATTTATAGGAAACTGGGTTAGCTAGGACTGTGCCAGGCCCACCATGTTGCCAACCCTAGCGAGCTATGATGTGACGTCCACTTTGTTAAGTGGGATAAGCTATGATGTGACGTCCACTTTGTCAAGTGGGACGAGCTATGATGTGACGTCCACTTTGCCAGCCCAGTCGGGTTGCCTATGGCGTGACGTTCACCTTGTCAAGTCTATTTTTGCGAACGTCGGTTTTTCTCGTCTGAACCGGGCTTCGGGCTATTTTTACGTCGTGGGGGCGAAGACTGCATTGGGCCGAGGATGTGATCAGCAGACGAGGAGAGGACGTGGTCGACCCTTGGACCGAAGCCGTGGTCGGTCCTTGGACCGAAGCTGTGCTCGGCTGGACAAGGCTGAGGCCGTGGTCGGCTAGACGAGGAGAGGACGTGGTCGGCTCTTGGACCGAAGCCGTGGTCGGTCCTTGGACCGAAGCTGTGCGAGGCTGAGGCTGTAGTCGGTTGAGCCTGGCGAGGGCGTGGTCGGCTCGAGGCTGAGATCGTGGTCGTCTCCGTCGGGCCGAACACGCCTTCATTCGTCAAGTTCTTAGTTGGTCCTCCATCTCGTTCAAAGTCGGTTTTCATGGTTACTTGCTTTGCTTCGTTGTGAAGACTTAGGTGCTACTCCGGCTTGTCCGTGGAGAGTCCGGAGGGTCATTTATTTAATTATTTGTCTTTGAACGGTAATGTTGAGCGGGTGAGTACCGACCCCAACAATAATCTACAATAATTTTGGTGAAACACAATTTTAAAAAAAAATCTAGTACATGAATTGGTTATCCGATATCCATTTAGCTTTAAAATCAAATATCCTTCGTGATTTATAATAGAGACTTCATTATAATGTTTCAATTATTTCATCGAACTACATTTATTGGTTAGCCCAAGTCCATTAAGTTTTAGTATCTTTCTTTAATTTTCATATCACGTGGGCTAAGTTATTATTACTCCCACGCACAAATTTACACTTCCCTTACCTGTTTAAATTTCACTCGATGGTTGATGTTTGTAGGTACGGACGTAAGAATATTGAAGACTATCTTGTTTTTAATATTTTTCCTCTTTGTTAAAAGGGAGGTTTACTAAAATAATTTTAAAAAATAGTTTTTTTTTTATCAAAATGATGCTAATTTTTCATAATTACTCAAACAACATTTAAAGATTTATTATACCCGTTTTAGCTTTATTTTCTTTAAAGACAAAAAACGTATTTACGAAACTGCCATTAATGAAGCAGCAAAATTTTCCCGCCAAAAGCGAATAAGTCTACCGTTCATGTTATGGTAGATTTATTTGCGATTGGTAGATTTATTAATTGGTTGGTAGACTTATTGATGGTTCGCAATCGTAGACTTATTTATAGTAGTGGTAGATTTATAATATGTGGTAGACTTATTTGTAGTAGTGGTAGATTTAATTTTGTGATTGGTAGACTTATTTCTAGTAGTGGTAGAGTTAATTTTGTGATTGGTAAACTTATTGATGGTTCGTGCAGTCGTAGATTTATTTATAGTAGTGGTAGATTTATTTTTCACTGATAGACTTATTAGTAGTAGTGGTAGAGTTAATTTTGTGATCGGTAGACTTATTGATGGTTCGCGCAATGGTAGACTTATTTATAGTGGTGATAGATTTATAAAATATGGTAGACTTATTTGTAGTAGTGGTAGAGTTAATTTTGTGATCGGTAGACTTATTTCTAGTGGTGGTAGAGTTAATTTTGTGATCGGTAGACTTATTGATGGTTCGCGCAATCGTAGACTTATTTACAGTAGTGGTAGATTTATTTTTGAATGATAGACTTATTAGTAGTTGTGGTAGAGTTATTTTGTGATCGGTAGACTTATTGATGGTTCGCGCAATCGTAGACTTATTTATCCTAGTGGTAGAGTTATAATATGTGGTAAATTTATTTATTGTAGTGGTAGATTTATTCAATATTTTCACGGCTTTACTAAAGAACCTTTAGTTGGTAGACTTATTTATAGTAGTGGTAAATTTATTTATAGTAGTAGTAGATTTATAATATGTGGTAGATATATTTATACTCGTGGTAGTGGTAGATTTATAATATGTAGACTTATTTGTAGTAGTGGTATATTTATAAATATGTAGTAGATTTATTTATAATAGTGGTAGAGTTATTAAATAAAAGGTAAAATCGTAATTTACCGGTCATCTTCTCCACAACCAAGCTTTTGTCAAACCCTAACAATGGCGGCCAACTATTTTTTAGCTCGTTTTTACTGTATTTTAACTTGTTTTCAACTGGATTTAGCCTAAAACTAGTAGATCTAACATCATACATCTCTTTTCTAACCAAAAATCAAAAGATTTCAAGTTTTTTTTCTTGTGATTTCAATCCGATTTTACATAAATCCGGCGGTATACCTCCGCCAAGCTTGTCTCCGGTGCTTCCGCAGCCTCCACGGCCGCGGTTTCAAACAAATTTCTGATTTTTTTTAATAATTAACATGGCATTTTTGTAATAAAAACTTGTTACTAAGATTTATATGTCTTTTATGATTTTCGTTAAGTTTCAAACTTGTTAAACAGTTGTTTTAGTAATTATGTTACTTTTTAAGGTTGTTCTAATAATTTTTCTTTTGTTAAAATCAATTTTTCTCGAATTGAAAACCCCAAAAAAACAAAAAAAAATCTGTGTCATTGGTACATCTTTTCCTACTAGAAATCAAGAAAGGTAAGAAGAAATTTTATTCCCATGCGAGACTCAAACTTAATACTTCATATATATATATAAGAATTTACCCCAAAAAAAATTTCCAAAAATTATTCTTGTATATATTGCGTTCCCCATTCTAAAACTTCGACTATTATCTAGGTACATTCTTGCACTAATATTCATGTTTTAGAGCAACTCTAAAACACATTGTTTTAATTCTTCAGCTGAAGATACTGATTTTCTTATCAATTTATCAGATAATAGTGCAACAACGTGAATCCTTTTTGGTAGTTTTGAATAATTTCGATTAATTCTTCCGGTTTTACAAGGTTCGGTTTAGATTCAATGTAGATATTTCAATAAAAGTGTATTGTTCATGTAATATTCACTATATATATATATATATATATATACCAAATAAAACTAAATTTTTATTTTTGTTCGGTTTCATAAAATTTGGGTTCCATATATATTCACTTTAGATAATCCAGTATAGAAGTGTACCATTTAGATCCGTGTAATAAGTTTTGGGTTTGGTTTTGGACATAAAGTAAAAAAAGGATGATTTGTGTCTTTGCGGTTTGTTTTGTAATCAGTGAAAAACCAATGAATATCCCTTCACTTTAACATTTTCCTTCATTTGCTTTTTATTTCATTATCAGATGTTTACCTCATTCAATTAATAACTGTTTAAAGCAATGTTTTTGGTTTGTGATGATTTTCGAACACTAATGGACACTGAGATGGAGATCATCAAAGTAACTGAAGAGCTTTTTTTCTTCTTTTTTTTGGTCGAAAAGTAACCGAAGAGCTTGTGCCATGTCTTCTCAAGGAATCAATTGGTGAAAATTGTTGGGCTGTCCAATGACCATGTTGTCTGACCTGTTTTTGACCTAGACAAAATCGGACAGAAATCATTTGGACAGCTTTGTATTTGGGCGTGACCATGACCGTCCAATAACGTTTTGGACTAGGCTAGCCCATAAACATCATGTCCAATTGACAGCTCTAATTACCTTGGTCATTGCATTTTTCATGAGTGATTGGGGCTCCATATACTCTGACTTCGCCTATCTCGACTGAACTGGTATAAGTCATATGGAAGTTATACTGTGGACAATAACCGCTTCTTTTGTGAAGAAGGCATTGTTCCGACTTCTACTATTGTTTATTTCTTCAGGTTACGGGATAGTGAAGATGCTTGTTGCTGGTCTATTGTGCTTTGTTAAGAGTGAAACTCTCGGGTTGGCTACACAATTTGGGAACATTTCTGAAAATGAACTGACGTTCTTAATGCTCTCTTGGGCTATTTTGGAAACTTGTTTTGTCCACGAGATTTTCAAGTCCTTGCGGAAAATGCTTAAGAAGCTTAAGGTAAGAAACCTACAAGATTTCTATCCAATTGATGACTCATATAACATATTAGGCACATTGTTTGCAAATGAGTCATCTAATCCCAACTCTCTTTTTTGTAGGTGAATAACAGGAATATTGGTAAGTTGCAGCTTTATAAGAAGTTTGCAATAGTACTTGTAACAATGGCAGTGTTCGACTTTGTCTGGATTGATATTGAAGTAACCGCTCACTAGTCTAATGATAATTTTGGGGAATCACTTGAAAACGACAAGTCATAAAATTGTGTGAACATTTTTATTTAGGTCACTTTTCGTTTTCTGAATCAGTTATATGTCTATAACTCTCTAAGTGAGTTTTGGCAAGTGAAGTGGATCATCCCAACTTGTTCGTACATGCTTTTTTACGCATTGTTAGTACTCATTTGCTTTTATGGGGATCCAACCGAAAAGCCAACTAGGTAAATAATATCAATTTATGTGGCTTGTAGGCTCAACATTAAGATATTGTGGGTTTGTTACTAACAGTTTAGAATTCGAACATAATTTGTACAACCGATACTCTCTGTTACTTAGGTTGGCCATTTAGTTCTTTACAAATCCCAACTGTCTAAAGTAAACTCTTTGAACATTTGCTTAACCTATATACTAGTTTTGAAATTGAGGTACACATACAGAGTTGAAATGGAGGATGAGTTTGAAGAAGAAGAAGATGAACTCTCATTGACCGAAAGCGGGATGAAGACTAAAGATAATGATGTGGAGAATGATGAGAGGGAGACCCTTTGTGGATATTTTCATTATCCTATTCGAGAATTTACAACGGGAGGGGTATGAAAATCCAAACCTAGGAAGTTACAATCGGTGGCATCACCATGATCCTTTAGCTCAAGCTGCGTCATAATCTTACTTTTTTATCTACGGTTTGGTGTGTCTTTTTAACTCCTATTATAACTAGAATCTTTGGCAGCAAACTTGAGATGATGTCATATTTCTATATTAGTTTTTAGTACATTGATGTAACAGGATTAAACGAGAATCTTATGTAGCAGACTTGTTCAGTAATTATGATGAGATGACAATTTAATGTTAAATTTTATTTACCTTAAAGATGTTAAATGTTGAACTTGTTGGTAATAATGCAAATATGCAAGAATAATTAGAAAATAAATTTATCTTTTAAATTCGAATATTTCAATTTTCTTCACAAATTTTCTTACCACCTTCAAAAATCTAATTGTTGAAGTATATGCTCATCAACATGAGTTTCTCGGATTTAATGGCTAATATCAAACCCGAATTTTTGAGATGCATGTAATCAATGGCCATAGAGACATCAAGAACAAACAAGTAATCTGAGTGTTTTATCAAAGTATTTCATCAACATAAAATAGATTTGGTTGAAATATGTAGAAATTTTTTTGCAAAAGAAAAAAAATGGAATAATTAGAATGATACCATATGAAATTTCAGCACTATAGATTCATATCACACAAACACTTATACAGAAGTTCTTTTGTTTCCTTTGTTTTTGCTCATAATTTTCTTTTGTTTTGCTCAATTCCAAAATAGGGATATACTACATGATGGTAGTAATACCCAGTGTTCTAAAATATGTTATACGCTAGCCGGACGTTGGACCACCGTATAACAGTATAGTGTATAGACGTATACGCGTACGTTTATGCGGGTATATATGGTGAATATTTTTGCATATTTATATAAATATACAAAAATATTTTGTTTTAATACATAATAAACAAAATATTATCATGAATTCTATGAAAAACTTAAATAATTAACATTAACATAGTAGTTTTAATTCAAATAGTAAAATGGCATAGTTGAAAATTGTTTCAAATAACAAAAAATATAATTATATCAATTATACTTTTTGAAAAAAGGTCAAAAACATATTTTTTATTTGAAACTTTTGGAAAATATACATGTCAAAACTGTATATTTGATTATTACACAAATATAATTTTCTTTCATTTAAAAATATGTATAGCATAAATACGGTACAGCCAGCCACTTTATCATGCCTAGACGTTGTATACGCGGGCGCCTAGACGTTGTATACGCGGTCGCATGGACTGTATTTTAGAACACTGGTAATACCGATATATATATATATATATATACAATATCAAACCAAATTGGTTTGATGTATATACCAACATCAAATCAAATTCAACCAAACCAAATTGTTAATAACGAACACCAAATAATTTCACGAAACTATACTAAAAAATGTCATCTACCTAATTATGTAATTTATGGTTTTATCACTTTGGCCAACATATCACGAATTAACCTTTAAGGAAATTATGTTTTTTTAAGTGCAAAACAAAACAACATAGAAGTTTTGTATAAAAAAATGTTTATGGGCAAATTTATAATATGATTAAATTTAATAAAAAAAAGTTTATAGATACTATCTATCCTGTGTATAGTACGGAAAAGCACCTAAGAATATAATAAAAATTATTATGGTATTAACTACTATGTGGATGGTTAATTGAAAACCAAAAAGAGGCCCAATAATTTTGCAACTCCGTTTCCAAGATACTTTCCTCGAATTCGCTGCAGTACAGATATACAGATTGGGGACTCTTTGGTTTCGAGTTGGGGGTTGTATGAAAAATTCTTTGATTGTTGTTCTTCTCTTTCTCTTTGGTTTCGAATGGGGATTCGTCGTTGTTACAATATTCTTAGATAAGAAGAATCTTGCTCAAACCAAATTTTTTCATCTTGCGTAGTGTGAAGTGTGTTGTTGTAGAAAGAATACAAGTTTTCACAAGAACATGGATTGGTGATTTTAGATGTATGTGACTGGTGTTTATGCCAATAAGAATGTGATTAGTATTAGTTTGATTCATCTTGTGATTAATGATAAGAAAATTTTCTCTTCATCTTGTCTTCCCAAATATGGAAACAGTTGTAAAAAATATGAAAATGCCTGTTTTTTCATAATAGGGAATGCCTAATCATCGTATGTATCCATTCTTTAATCTTTAGTTATATTTAGAAAATGAATGAGTTCGAAGTCAGTGAAGAATCAGAATTTTCAAGCTAAATTTGTTTGACAAGGAGGGTTTCCCGCTTTTATATAGCTCGACCGGGTTCGGACCAATTAATCCTAAAACCGAAAATACCAAAGTTGATATATATAAGAAATTGATACCGAGAGTATATGGTGCATTGGTTTAGGTAAACTTAAACCCATAAGAAATACACAAGAAGTCATGACAAGGAAGAAAATACACAAAGAGGTCACCACCTTTCCAAGTGAAGACAAACCTAAAATAGCCACATACGTGACGTGACGTGACGTGACCATAAGTGATTTTAAAATCCATTAAACCTCACATTCTATTGGATCATTGACTTTAAAATCCATATCAAAATCCTATGTTATAATTTTTAAATCCCAATTAAAATCATGTATTATTCAATGTGAAAAGTTAACATAAGAATTTGATTTTGGAAAGATTCAGAAGGATTTTCCAAGTTATAAATACAAATTCTCAAATCTAAAAGAAAATTTACAAAGATTTGTAAACCGATCTATTTAGTTCAAGTATGAGACAGCTATAGTCTTGTAGAGAGATTCTGAAGTGATGATTTCATTAATCAAGTGAATGATATATTTATACAAGAGTTAGTTATGATCTCCAACTAACGAGAAGACTAAATCTATACACAATGACAGGGACGACATATAAACATATATAATCTATACTAATACGAACTTCAAGATGGACGTCGGTGGCATAGTCCAATCTTGGAAGAAAGATCTAGAAACCGGTTACGAGGTAGAGGTTGGGTCAAGTCATCGGCTAATTGATCCGAAGAGCTGATATGAGACACACGAAGTGTTTTTGCTTGAACTTTTTTTTTTTTTTTTGAGAAATGTCTTTGCTTGAACTTGTTCCCGAACAAAATGATAATATGAAACACCGATTCGCGGAAAGATTTGGCTCCAATATTATCATAGTATATCACCGGAGTTGACGAAGAATTAAGGCATTAAAATATATATAATCTGTACTAAGAAGTCTCACCTCATGTCTATAATACTATGTCGTTAACAAGAGACTGAAAAGCACAATTTGATAACTATTTTCTCTTGACCAAAAAAAAAAAGATAACTATTTCCCTTTTATTTTTTCTGAAAATTAGAGACTTCATATTAGGGTTACAATTATTTCATCGAAATACTTTATTGGTAGTTAGCCCACGCCCAATTTAATTAGCTTTCGTATCTTTCATTTTTTTCACGTGGGTTGCAAAATCTATAATTAAGTTATTAACTCCCACGCACAAATTTACTTTCCCTTGCTTGTATATATACTATATATATTTCACTCGTTGGTTGGTGTTTGTAGGCACGGACGTAAGAATTGTTATCGAAGACGATCCTCTTGTTTTAATACTTTTCCTCTTTGTTAACAAATCAAGTTTTAACAATTTAACCCCAAAAAAAAATCTCCAAGTCATTGGTTTGTACAATTCTTCCTAGCAAAGATCAAGAAAGGTAAGAAGAAGTTTTATTCGCATACGAGTTTCGAACTAAGTTATTTTATTTTTTATATATAAAGTATGAATTTACCAAAAACAAATCTTTATTTTTTTTGTCAACAGTATCTTAAATTATTTCTGTATGCATATATTGCGTTCCCCACTTCTTAAACTTTGCAAATCTTTTAGACACGTCCTTGCATTAATCTTCATGTTTTAGAGCAACTCTAAAACACATTGTTTTATTTTTCGGCTGATATTTCTTATCAATTTATTAGATAACATTGTCAATAACAAAAAGAATCAATGTTCTGTATTTTTGATAATTTTGATTAATTTGATTTACTATATAAGTGTACCGTTCAAGTTTTTGGGATTTCGGTAAATAGATACCATATAAAGCTAAAATCTTATTTCCGTTGGGTTCATAAAATTTAGGTTTGATTTAGATTCAATATATACCTAGTATAATGTCTGTAGGACCGTACCACAACAATGACGACGAAAGATTGCAGATGATTCAACAACACAAACGCCAATTTCTTGAACTATTTGTGGAAACAGCAAATCAACGAGGCGGATCTATATCTGTGACGTCTTTGGAAAATATTGTGGGCGATTTGGAAAAAAAAACATAAGAGACTCTTACTCCGAGTCTCTCAAACTAAGCAGAGAAGAGTTGGTGAAGATGATGGTTTTGGATGACTGCTTCATTTTGATACTTATCTTGGTGGAGTCAAACATTGTGACATTGACCAACACTAATGACTCCATCTTCATGCTTCCATGGATTGTCCCTACTCTACGGAGTGATCTCCCACTACAAGAAAACAGGCAGTATTCCGACGGAATTAACGTCCGTCGGAAATTCCGTCGGAAATTTCCGACGGAATACCGACGGATTTCCGACCAAAATGATTCCGTCGTTATTCCGTCGGAAATCCGTCACTATATTCCGACGGATTTCCGACGGATATGAGCTGTCGTAATTTTCCGACGACTTTCCGACGGAATGACGACGGATTTCCGATTTTCCGATGTCGGCAAAAGTTTGATTGGTCATCGCATACCGACGGAACTAAAACCGTCGGAATTCCGTCGGAAAGTCGATGTCGGCAAATTTCCGTGGTTACCATTTCGTGGACGGTGTCCGATGGGATTGGTGGGGTGTTATGTCGGAGGTTTTGACGGATTTCCGACGGATTTCCGACGGAAATCCGTTCTATATAAGCTCCCACATCCGTAACGAACTTCATAACACAATTTTAGGAAAAAAAAATTTTGGTAGCGATGAGTTCATATTTTCGGTCTTGGATGGACGAGCCAATGATGGATATGGGCTCGAACTTATTAACATCCGCTTACGCTGCAGGTATATGCGAGTTCATGAATTTACCCAGAAACCAAGATGCAGCAAAAAAAGGTCAGGATATCAAATGTCCATGTTCTAAATGCTGTAATAGAATTAGTGTTAAGATGCATAGTGTTTGGAATCACTTATATAGATATGGATTTACGCCGGGATATAAAGTTTGGTTTTTACATGGAGAAAGCAATTACGAATATGGTAGTACTAGTAGTAATGCACCTTATTTTCCGGATAGCGTAGAAGAACGTACAACGGAAGTAGATGTTGGGGTAAGTACGGTTGCGATGGTTAACGACGCGTTTAGAGAGAATTTGCAGTCGGGTGGTTATGAGGGTGATAGGGTTGAAGAACCTAATTTAGAAGCTCGAAGGTTTTTTGATATGTTAGACGCATCAAAGCAACCACTGTACAGCGGTTGTAGGGAAGGGCATTCACCGTTATCTTCTGCTAGTAGGATGATGAACATGAAGACCGATTACAATTTGTCCGAAGAATGTGTTGATGCATTCGCCGAGTTTGTGAAAGATGTTTTGCCAGAGGATAATCTTTCTCCAGCATCATACTACGAGGTCCAGAAACTTGTTGCCGGTCTTGGTTTGCCCTACCAGATAATAGATGTGTGCATCGACAACTGCATGCTATACTGGAGAGAAGATGAGAACAGGAAAAAATGTAAATTTTGCCGTAAACCACGGTTCCAAGACACAAGTGGCAGAGTGAAGATTCCTTTCAAACGGATGTGGTATTTACCATTAACAGAGAGGTTGAAGAGGCTGTATCAATCAGAACGCACTGCTAAGGCTATGAGATGGCATGCAGAGCATAATCAAGATGGAGATATTACGCATCCTTCTGACGCAGAAGCGTGGAAACACTTTCAATCGGTATATCCAGATTTCGCATACGAACGCCGAAATGTATACCTCGGCTTATCCACTGATGGTTTCAACCCATTTGGAAAGCATGGAAGAAAATATTCATTGTGGCCGGTCATCGTAACACCTTACAATTTGCCTCCTTCTATGTGCATGCGGCGAGAGTTCCTGTTTCTCTCAGTTCTAGTTCCTGGGCCAGATCATCCAAGACGATCACTCGATATATTCCTCCAACCATTGATCTATGAGTTGCAGATGTTGTGGGAGCATGGTGTTGAGGCATTTGATGTTTCAATCCAGCAGAATTTCAACATGCGTGCGGTTCTTATGTGGACCATAAGCGATTTTCCGGCGTACGGTATGTTATCTGGATGGACAACGCATGGGAGATTGGCATGTCCTTATTGCCAAGACAATACTTCAGCATTCCAATTGCAGAACGGAAGGAAAACTTCATGGTTTGATTGCCATAGGTGTTTTTTGCCGGCAAATCATCCATATCGTCGGTCTAGAAGACATTTTAGAAAGAATTTTCCAGTGTTTACTGGTCCACCTCCGGAGATAGATGGTCGCAGCATATTGGAACAGTTACGAGATTTTGGTGCAGAGCGAACTCCTGAATGTGGGGGTAATGGCCATCACCCCGTCGACGGCTGTGGGGAATATCACAATTGGCATAAGAAAAGTATTTTTTGGGATTTGCCTTATTGGAAAGATCATCTACTGCGGCATAATCTAGATGTCATGCATGTTGAAAAGAATTTCTTTGACAACATCATGAACACCATTTTAAATGTACCAGGAAAGACAAAAGATAACTGGAAATCTAGATTAGACTTGCCATTGATTTGTTCAAGGGCATCCCTTCATGTTTTGCCTAATGGTAGATTGCCGATGCCTGCGTACCGGTTAGACGCGGGTAAGAAGGAAGTTTTCTTTGAATGGATTAAAAATTTTGTTAAATTTCCTGACGGCTATGCATCTAATCTGCGTAATTGCGTGGATTCGACGGAAGGGAAGTTTATTGGAATGAAGAGTCATGATTGTCATGTTGTGATGCAACGTCTTTTGCCATTTGCATTTTCTAATCTTCTTCCTCAAGACATCCATCAAGCAATTGGAGGTATATTTCATAATTTTCTTTAGTTTATTACTAATATAATGTTACTATATATGTACTAACTTGATTACTTTTCTTTTGTAGGAGTTGGGGCTTTCTTTCGAGACTTATGTTCACGGACACTAACAGAGGACGGGATCCGGTCTTTAGAGGCCAACATCCCGGTGCTCCTCTGTAATCTTGAGAAGATATTTCCACCGTCTTTTTTTGATGTTATGGAACATCTTCCTATTCACCTCCCACGAGAAGCAGCATTAGGAGGCCCTGTTCAATACCGATGGATGTACCCGTTCGAGCGTTACATGTTCCACCTGAAGAAAAAGGTAAAAAATTTGAGCAAAGTTGAGGGATCTATTGTCGCACAAAGTCTAAACGAAGAAGTATCACACTTTGCCGAATATTACTTTCCTTCGGATGTCCGGACTAAAGGTAGACGGCCGGCGCGACATGATGATAGAGGTGAGAAAGCAGTGTATCCGGTGGTTGTACCTGAGTTGTTTGCGCAAGTGGGCCGCGTAAGTGGAAAAGGGAAGAAACGCATACTATCACCACAAGAGGTCACACATTTGCATACATATATCCTCAGAAATTGTGACGAACTTGGAGAGTATGAAAGGTACACCATTTCTCATACTAAATTTGTGCAATTATTTGTCTTCATCTAATAAAGATTGTTATGTTACAGGATATACATGTCCATAGCACAAACTTACCATGCTGATAAGACAGATTCCGAACTTGCTGTATTAAAAGACGAAGAATTCCCGGAGTGGTTGAAATTTTTTGTACGTTAAATATAACTCCTCACTCTTATTTTATAAGTTTTTTACGTTCATATGTTATTGATTGCTTACTTATATTGTTTTTAGGTTTCCGAAGGTTTAGCAAGTAGTCAAACCCTCCCGACATGGTTAGTGGAGTTTTCTCATGGTTTACGCAGTACCGCGACTTCATATCCGAGATTTTGCACTAGGGGATATTCCTTCAGAATTCGTGACGAAGGACGTCAAAGGCCAACTTCGGACAATGGTATTTCCGCGCAATCAGGTGATACCATGTACTATGGCATTTTAAAAGAAATCTTGGAAATCCACTACCCATGAATGTTGGACTTGAGGTGCATTGTGTTTATGTGCGATTGGTATGATCCATCCAATGGTAGTGGGGTTCGAATTGACCGTCTTGGTGTTATTTCGATAAATTCAAGCCGGAAATTACATCATTACGATCCATTTATCCTTGCATCTCAAGCAGACCAGGTATAACTATATTGATAGGTTTTCCGTTATATTTATACGTTAGGTTTTGTTATTCTTGTATATAAACAACATCCACCGTTTATGAATAGGTTTGCTACATTCCATATCCTCGAGTTGGGCGGAGGACAGATCCTTGGATGACGGTAACTCCAATTAATTACATGTTTGGACATTTTTTTAATTAACTCTGCAATCGGGTCAACACCCGGACTTTTAAGCGGTTGATTTTTCACAGTTTCCGACGGATTGTAATTTATATTTTTAAAACAGATATCTGTGATATAAAAAATATTACACCCGTCGGAATTCCGTCGGTGGTTTTGACGGATTTCCGACGGGTCTAATATTTTTATAATATAAAAAATTTCAGAGATAAAAAAATTAAATTAAATTAATTAAATCCGTCGGAAATCCGTCAAAAATACCGACGGATTTCCGACGGATCTAATATTTTTTATATTTAAAACCCGTTTTAAAAAATTTTAATTTAAAAAAAAAATTATTAAATCCGTCGGAAATCCGTCGGTATTTTTGACGGATTTCCGACGGATTTAATTAATTTAATTTAATTAAAAAATTTAATTTAATAAATAATTATTTAATAAAAAATAATACATTTACGCGGTTTTAATTAATTATGTTTATAATCCGTCGGAAATCCCTCGGTATTTCCGACGGATTTCCGACGGAATCCCTAATTTTTGCCGCCTAAGAGCCTCGATCTCATCGAAAAAAGGGGGAAAATCCGTCGGTGTCCGTCGGAAATCCGTCGGTCACCTGCAATAAAAACCACCGTCTTCTTCTTCGCGATGACAGAACGAAAAGTCGAAAAAAAAACATAAAATCGCCGGAATTCGATCGATCCTCTCGGAAACACGCCGGAATCAACATATCCATCCACAATCTCAATCTCTATCACATTATCATCAATCCAATGTAAGTTTTTCGAAGTTTTTGTTTGGAAATTTGTGATTTAGGGAATTTAGAGAATTTTGTGAATTTGTTAGATTTAGGTTGTTAAAAATCAATAGAAATGTAGAAATGTACGGGTTTAGTATGTTTGAAAAATTTTTTATTTTGTAAATTTTGTGATTTAGGGAATTTAGAGAATTTTGTGAATTTGTTAGATTTAGGTTGTTAAAAATCAATAGAAATGTAGAAATGTACGGGTTTATAAAATTTAGAAAAATATGTATAAAATTATTTATTTTTGTAAAATTATAAATATTTATAATATAAAAATATTAGTAAAATTCTAAGTTGTTGAAATTTTACTAAATTTTTTATTTGTTTAAATTACAAAATCCCAAATTAGGGAAAAATCGTAAATATCTAAAAATTCGTAAATGTTAAAAATCTGAAATTCCAAAAATTTTCTAAATCTGTAAATTCGTAAATGTTAATATCTGAAATCCATAATCCAAATATCCCTAAATACCTATTTAGAGAAATCTCAATTTTCCAAAATCCCTAACTCCCTAAAACTTAATTTATGAAATCCTGAAATTCCAAAAATTAATCTCGAAATTCCAAAATCCCTACTTCTCAAAATATCAATTTACTATAAAAAATTTAATATCAGAATTTATATTTATATATGTAAGTAAATGTCAACGGTATGTAAACATTTTGGAAATCGTAGGGACTATGGCCGATTTCATCAATCTACTGGATCCGGTACTTCCAGTAGGGGAGGGAGTCAGTCGCAAATCCCAGATAGTAGCTTTCCGGAATCCCAAGACCCGTCTCCTCCACTAGGTACACAGCCCTCAGCTCCCACGGCCATGTCCGTTGAGGAGTTTGTTTCGCAACCTGGACGGGATAGGTTGCCTCGCCTAGATCCCGACTTGGTACCTAACACGACATGGTAAGTTTTATACTAAAAATGTATTTGATTATATTAACTTAAAAAAATATTTAACTAAATATTGTTTAGGTTTCAATTTTCGGGAAACGGGATTACGAGTTCGATCAACGCAATGACTAATTCGTTGATCACTTCCCCGTATCCCACATTTACTTCGATGCCGGTGGCAGACCAGGAGATCTGGTTTCGGCAATTTGCGGTATGATTTCTATTCCTATTTTGTAATTTAGATTTTTATTTTCATTAAAATTGTCAATACTAATATGGGTTCGTTTTTTTTTTTGCAGCAAGAATTTACTTGGGACCCACAGTTGACTTCCCGGGTCCGACGGGAGTTCTACAAAAAAGCTTCCCGGAAATATTCGTTGAAGATAAACGAATGGAAGGACTTGTGGTACAAAGAGGGAAAAGTGCCGCGCAAATTGCAAGTTAACAAAACATTATGGGCTGGACTACTTGCCCATTGGGAGCGGGAGGAGACAAAAACAAGCTCCGAAAAGAACTCGTCTAACCGGAAGAGCGACCGGAAGGGGAAGGGACCGGCGACCCATAACCTCGGTGCGACGAGCAAAGCGTCACGTGTTCAGAAACTGGTACGTAATTTTATAATTTTTACAAAAATTTATATTTCTAACACTTCTCATATTTCTTTCATTATCTATGCCAACAGATGGAGAGGACCGGTGTGCGTCCGTCACATCTTGACTTGGTCAAAGATGCGCACACCAACAGAAAGACGGGGGAAATTCAAGATCCCATTGCTCGTGAAATCGTGGAGAGCGTGGAGAGGCTGGGTGAGGAGTACCTCCAATCCCAACCGATCGTCGAAGGAACTCCCCCTTCCACGGAAGTTCCTCTGGAGATGATCAACGAGTTTACCTATCAGGTTAGTAATACTGTCAATTTTAATTAAATTTTAATTAAATTTTAAATAAATTTAAATATAAACAACTTACAACATTTACTGATTGATTTTTTTTCGTAGGTTGCGCCTAAGCACAGAGGTCGTGTGTTTGGCCTCCCGGAAGACAGTTCTGCCACGTCCGTCAACTCTTACCGCATTCATGCAGATAGTGCGTTGAGGGCACAGAATGCCGAGCTTCTCGAGCGGGTGACCGGGTTGGAGTCCCAACGCGCACAAGATGAAGCTCGCTACGCGGAACAGCAGACGCTCTTGCAGGAACAAGTGGAACGCGTTCGGGCAATGGAAGATCAGGTGGGACGAATCCGGGATATGGAAGAGCAGATGGCACGAATGCGGGAGATGGAAGAACGGATGAACGAGTTCTTCCGTAACCGATAGATAATATGTAATATTTTAATTTTCTTAAAAATATTGAAACTTAATTTTAAATGTTGTTTTTTTATTTTTATTTTTATTTTAATCTAATTTTTAATTATATTTAATTTTATTTTAATTTATTTAATTAAATTAATTTTTTTTTTAATAAATAAATTATCCGTCGGAAATCCGTCGGTATTTTTACCGTCGGAAATCCGTCGGTATGTTAACCGTCGGAAATCCGTCGGTATTTGTACCGTCGGAAATCCGTCGGTATGTGACCCGTCGGAAATCCGTCGGTATTTGAAATACTGACGGAGTTCCGACGGAATTCTGACGGAATTCCAGTTATCCTTTTCCGTCGGAAATCCGTCGGAATTTCCGACGGATTTCCGACGGAATTTTTTTTTCCGACGAGATAGAAACGACGGACCAAAACCGTCGGAAAGCCGTCGGAATATGGGTTATTCCGACGGCTTTCCGACGGTTTTGGCCGTCGGAATATATCATGTTTTCTTGTAGTGACCGGTCCACCTTGGGAAACGTACGATTGATACCGACGGTTGTGTAACGCTCTTGGCTATTGTTGAAGCTGGTCGATTCCGTTGCAACGGTGTATATTTCAGTTCCCAGCCGTAGGATCCAAGGACTTCCACAGTTTTGGCTCTTGTTTGATCCATGAGCATCCCACATTGCATTTGGTAAACGAGATAGGTTGAGCCCATACCATTGTATTGTGGAGATGAGGTATTGCTGCTGGACCTGCCGCGATAGCTTTTGATAACAACATATTGAAAAGAGATTTTTTCAAAAAATATATATATATATTGAAAAGAGACTTCATAAATGTTCAACGGTTATTCACTATAATTTTTGTGAAAATCAAATAACCTTCGTGATTTATGATATTTAGAGAAGGTTCTATCACTTTGGCCAGTTCAACAATTAAGTAACCTTAAGAAAAATTATGTTTCACAATAGGTTTTTTTAAGTGTGCAACAAAACAATATACAGAAATTTTGTTTCAAAAATGTTTACGAGCAACATGTTTGTACATATGATTTACAATATGATTAGATTTAGGGAGGTTTACTAAAACAACCTTGGAGAGTTGTTTTTTTTTACTAAAATGATGTTAATCTTTCAATATTATTTAAACAACCTTGAAAAGTTTATTAAACTCGTTTTACCCTTATTTGTTTTGAAGACAAAAAACGTATTTACAAAACTGTCATTAATGAGGCCGCACAGATTTTCCCGCCAAAAGCAAATAACTCTACCGTTCATGTTATGGTAGAGTTATTTATAGTTGTAGTAGAGTTATTTATAGTTGTGGTAGACTTAATTTTGTGAACAGTAGACTTATTGATGGTTCGCGCAATAGTAGAGTTATTTATAGTACTGGTAGATTTATAATATGTGGTAAACTTATTTATAGTAGTGGTAGAGTTAATTTTGTTGAACGGTACACTTATTGATGGTTCGCGCAATGATAGAGTTATTTATAGTACTGGTAGATTTATAATATTATGGTAGAATTATTTATAGTATTAGTAGAGTTACTTTTGTGATCGGTAGACTTATTGATGGTTCGCGCGATGGTAGAGTTATTTATAGTACTAGTAGATTTATTTATAGTAGTGGTAGAGTTAATTTTGTTGAACGTTACACTTATTGATGGTTTGCGCAATGGTAAAGTTATTTATAGTACTGGTAAATTTATAATATGTGGTAGACTTATTTATAGTAGTGGTAGAATTAATTTTTTTGAACGATAGACTTATTGATGGTACGCGCAATGGTAAAGTTATTTATAATACTGGTAGATATATAATATGTGGTAGACTTAGTTATAGTAGTGGTAGAGTTAATTTTGTTGAACGGTAGACTTATTGATGGTTCGCGCAATCGTAGAGTTATTTATAGTACGGGTAGATTTATAATATGTGGTAGACTTATTTATAGTAGTGGTAGAGGTAATTCTGTGAACGATAGACTTATTGATGGTTCGCGCAATCGTAAACTTATTTATAGTACTGGTAGATTTATAATATGTGGTAGACTTATTTATAGTAGTGGTAGAGTTAATTTTGTTATCGATAGATTTATTGATGGTTCGCGCAATCGTAAACTTATTTATATTAGTGATAGATTTATAATATGTGGTTTATTTATAGTCGTGATAGTGGTAGATTTATAATATGTGGTAGATTTATTTACAGTAGTGGTAGATTTATAATATGTGGTAGACTTATTTATAGTAGTGATAGAGTTATTCAATGAAAGGTAAAATCGTAATTTACGGTTCATCTTCTCCACATGGCCCAGCTTCTGTCAAACCCTAACTATGCCCACAGCCACATTTTACCTCGTTCTTACTATATTTAACTCGTTTTCAACTGGATTTAGTCTAAAACTAGTAGATCTAACATCGTATATCCATTTTTAACTTCTGATTTTTAATCCAATTTTTCCGACGGCACACCTTCGTCTTGCGCGTATCCGGCGCCTCCGCATACTCCGCGGCCACGGTCACAAACGGAGAAGACGAGTATGGTAAGGAGAAATCGCGATTCTTGTTTTTTTTAAAGGTCAATAATGACAATTATATAATAATAAAATATGACCCAAGTTTATGTGTCTTTTAAACCCTTTGTTAGATTTTGAGACTTTGGACATGATTGGAAAGAGCTATAACTCTAGAATTTTGGCTGTAGAATATGAGTTGTACATTTTTTTGCTGTAGCTGTAGCTTTAGAATTATGGTTGTAGAATTTTGGTTGTGACTTTAAATATGAAAGCACGATTGGTAAGATGTATGCTGTAGACTAACATTTGTGTTCTTTATATTAAAAATGATTAATAATAATAACTAAACAATATAATATTTTATAAGTTATTTTAAATTATATAACAAAAAAAAAATTTGGGCAAAATATAACAAAAATATATTATCATTTTTCACAAATAAAAGTAAAAAATCATACTTCAAATTAAGTTGACCATAAATAAATTAAAAAATCATCTTTAAATTTTTTATTAGTTCTAAATTAATAATTTAATTGTAGATCTATTGGTTTTAGTGGTAAGAATATATATATATATATATATATATATATATATATATAATTGTACATAATAGTTGTATTATTTTACTAGTATATATATATATATATATATTTACTTGTATATTTTATTAGAGAAAGAGAAACATAATTATTTTAGGAAAGGGAAATTAATTATTCATTCTCAAAGCACTCGAGATAGTGCTGTAGAAATTTTGCCGTGTGCAAAGCCATAATTGTTTTTAAACATTGATTATTGCTGTGAGTTCAAAAGTTAAACCAAAGCTTGATTGGTTCAATTTTAATGCTCTAGAGAGAAATAAGGCTTTGCACAGCACTCACAGCTTTTCCCAATCACCCCTTTTGTAAAAGTTATGTTAATAATTAGACAACTTTCCAAATTGTGTTGGTAATTATCTCTTAAATTTATAACAGTCTTGTATATAGCACGTAATTATGATATTAAGTGGATGGTTAATTAAAGGAATTTTTTGAAAAATACACCAATTAGGTTTAAGAATTTGAAAATACACTTTGTGTTTTTTTTTTTGAAAAATAACTTTTTTAATAATTGAAAAATCTGTTTTATGCACATTTGATATTAAAACTAATTAATTCATAAAAGAATTATTATTAATATTAATTATCTTTTTATTTGAGATAAAGTTCTATTATTAATTAAAAAATCGTTTTTCACATTAAAATTTCGTGAGTTTTTATATATTCATCATCCATTCTCCAAAAACACCAACAATATGCATCATTTTTTTTCTTGAAAACAAAACATTTAAGAATAAAAACCAAGACAACACAACAAATCGAAAATGGAAAGAACAAATTTAATAGTTTCCAGCAATACAAATATACAATTAACTGGAACATGGTGATTACCATGATATGCGGTGACCGAGAGATACGACGGTAAGACGAGGATGGTGACGGAGTGATACGAGAATAAGAAGAGAGTTAAGACGGTGGTGACGGAGTGATGCATGGGTGGTGACAGAGAGATAAGACGGTGGTGACGGAGTGATACGCGGGCGGTGACGTAGAGATACGACGGCAAAAAGATACGATATTATGACAATTTTCTTTATGGATCTTTCTATTATATGTAAAATTTTCTAATTCTGCGTTTCAAAAAATATTATTTTCATAAAATTATAATTTTTGTTATATATATATATATATATATATATATTAATTTATCACAATAAATTAATTATATTTTAAATATATAATTTATTATTTGTTGTGCAGAAATTTTGAGGTTATTTTCGTAATTTTATATTTAATAAAGTGTATACTTTTAAATTAAAAAAAAAAAGAAATATTTTTTAAATAAAAAAAAATCAAAAGAGATTTTTTTTCAAATTTCATCTTGATCAAAAGGAACCACAACAGGCCTATAATTTGTAACTCCGTTCAGTTCAATTAATCTGAAATTTCATTAGTCACGAGAATCCCTAATTCGTATGTCAACTTCCACACCGTCGGATAAACCCGGATCTATCGCCGGCGACTTTCCTCCCGATCCTCTTCTCGCCTCCGGATCCTTCATCTCCTCGGATACAACCGCCGGTGACAGTAGTGCGAACCGTCGACCGATTCAGGGAGTAACCGGAGTAATTGGTTCAGGACAGAAAGTACGAATCGGGATGCCGAAAGGTACGGATCAGGTTCATCAATCGCCGGGTAACTCTGCTCAACGAACGGAATCGAAGTCGAGGAAGCGTGCGGCACCAGGGGACAATTGGTTGCCTCCTGGTTGGAAAGTTGAAGATAAGATTCGAACCTCCGGTGCTACTGCTGGTTCGGTGGATAAGGTATACAAATCTCATCTTCTATTTTCAAGTTTGAGCCAGATTGGAGATTCTTTGATTGCTACTGATCTCTTAGTGATTGGTGGTTTTAGATGTTTATGCCATTAAGAATGTAATCAGCAATAGTTTGATTCATCTTGTGGTTCGTATATATTGTGATTAATGAGAAGAAAGTTTTGGTGATTCTTTATCCTCTGATGTAAGTATGTAATGTGTAGACTTATACCATTGTCTGATATGGTGTTTTGCAGTACTATTACGAACCAGTTACAGGCCAGAGGTTTCGATCCAGGAACGAGGTATTGTACTACCTGGAACATGGAACCTCTAAAAAAGGTGCCAGGAAAGCAGCGAACACCGATTTCCGTTCAGACGTGAGTTAACATGCTTAAAGTCTAAACCTTTCACCGATGTTTTCTCAAACCCATGATACATATTGAATCTTGTATTTGCAGCAGTTGGAAGGCCAAGGAAGCAAGAAATCCGTCAGGAAAGCGAAAGAGCCACCACCACCACCGCCATTAAACTTTGATTTTGAGAGTCCACCGGAGAAGGTAAGCTGGGCGATGACAAAAGCAGGAGAAGAAGCTTGGACACCTTTTATTGGGGACGACAAGGTTCAAGATTCAGTGAGACGAGATTGGGTCACTGCGTTTACCGTCATCACGACACAAAACGCAAGTAAACTGTCGTTTTGAAGACCGACATGTTGGGCGGGGACTTTTTGAGTTGTTGCATATGTTGTAAGATAAACAGAGAATGGTAGAATGATTTAACTGGGAGATGTTTGTTTAGTCTTTCATTCTTCAAGTGTATGGAAGAAGAATGTGGTAATGGGATAAGAATATTTTTGTGTTTGCATAATGTGATGCACTATCTTTTTTAGTTCTTATTTTGTTTTCTCTTTGAAATTACAGAATTTTCCTGGTTGCTTACAAACTTCTATGATTATATGTTAACTTATTCCTGTGTTGTGAGCTGTAGACATTATCAAGCCTGACTCGGTGAAGCACTTTTTCTTGATGTGTCCTTGTTGACACAAATTGTTTATTGCTTCTTGGAACAATCTTCTCATAAGAGAGAATTCCGTTTCAGTATAAATATATATTTTTTTTTGTTTCTAAACAAGTATTGGTTTAGACTTTTAATGCAATTTATGTCTCTAATATCTACATTAACACTAGTCCAAATGATGAACTAGTTATAAATTTTCAAAAAACAAATGCTTTGGTATCATTAAAACGTCGTCGTTTGGGTGCAAAATCATTTGTAAAAGTCATGGACTTTATACCCAACAGTCTAACCTTCTGAGTGCACAAGTGGTTTCCGTTTTCGACTTGTTTCCCACGTAAAGAGAAACCAAAAAAAGAAAAAAAAACACGCTATCTCTGTGACTCACTCAACACATTGAAAGAAAAATAACATTCTCTTTTCTTCATTATGGCTGCTAATTTTTCATTCTCCTTTTTAACGTCGAGAGTCTGATTCATTAATAAACAAAATCTGCTTTTGCTTTGTGTTTTTCTTTGATTCTTAGCGTTAAGAAGTGATTTGATTCACAGGTAAAAGCCATGAATAATCCACTTTCACTCAACCTGATAAACCCAGAGAAAAAAAGAGGGGTTTTTTCTGGGTTCTTTTGGAGAAAAAAAGTGATTTCTTTCTGGTGTCTTTGTGGATGTTATAAAAACTTGGTTTTTTTCACTTGAGAAAACTTTGAATCAACATTTCTCCAGGTTTTTTCTCTTTTCTAGATAAAATCTCAATAAAGGTTGTTCTAAAAATGTGGTTTTTAACAAGTTAGATCGATAAATCATCTATTTATACAACCTTTTCCCAATAAAACCCAAAAGGATTCTTCTCTGAAAGCGGTGATTTTTCTTTATGAAAAGCAACGATTCTTCAACTTGTGCAAGTTTCTTCCTCTTTATCATGTTTCCTATGTTTGATTATGGTTTGTGGAAATGAAATCTAATTAGCCAATCTCTTTTTATTGAAGCTCTTAGAGACATTTCCAGTGGGAGATTCGAATGCAGAGACCTCCTCAGAGATGAAGCAGCAAAACGATTGTTTTCTGAAGAGAAATTCGTGTGGCCATGTGGTCTTGTTGCAAACATACCAACAGAGGTTGAGAAAACTGGTCGGAGAGTAGGCAAAAGCGGTGCAACGTTACGTGATGAGCTAACACTGAAAGGGTTTAATCCAACAAGAGTCCAACCAATTTGGAATTTCAAAGGACATTCTGGTTTTCCTTTGGTTGAATTCAGCAAAGATTTCGAAGGTTTCGAAAACGCAATGAGATTCGAGAGAAGTTATGAATCAGACCGACATGGGAAGAGAGATTGGGAGAAAGGTGCTCACTTGAGAGATGAGAAGCTTTATGGATGGGGTTGCAAGAGAGGAGGATTACAATGGAAGTGGAATTGTTGGCAAGAATGTGATGAAGAAGAAAGATTTGAAAAGTGTGTCGCAAGGACATGAGAAATCTATGTCGGAACTGGAAGCAAAGAAGGAGAAGTTGGAAGAGCTTGCGAGGCTGATCGAGCAACAAGCAAACATAAACGAAGCTGAGATGGAAAAATCCAGACTCGAAAGAGAAATGGTATAATTTCCTTATGAAATAGAACAGTAAGATCATAAGACAAGTAAAATCTCTTGCCATTTTCTTTGTTATTAGAATCAAAAGGCTATTTGGGAGCAGAATGAAGCAAATGAAGAAGCTATGAAACTTGCGGAAAAGCACTAGGCAAGTAGTTCATGAACAAATCCAAATTAAAGCTTACATGTTCTGCTTTTGAGTTTCTGAAACATGATGACTTCTGTGCAGAAAGAGAAAGAGAAGCTTTATGAAAAGATAATGGAAATGGAAACGAAGCTAAATGAAACGCAAGAGCTTGAGTTGGAGATAGAGAAGCTGAAAGGTAGCACCAATGTAATGAAGCACATGGCTGGGACTGAAGGAGATGCAGAGTTGCTTGATATAATGTCTAAAACTCAGATCGAGCTCGAGGCAAGAGAAACAGCTCTGCAAGAAAAAATGATGACTCTGGCACAAAAAGAACGTGTGACCAACGACGAGTATCAAGACGCTCGTAAACAGATGATCCAGGTACAAACCAAAAAGCATTCTTAATCTGCATGTTCCAAGCTCTTTGTCTTTGAGTTTAGGGAAAGTTTTGTCCTTTTAACTTGTGATGTTATCTTGATGAGCAGTTTTGGAATGGAAATGAAGATTTGATGAGTGGAGAGAAGATTAGAGTGAAGAAAATGGGGCAATTAAACCCTGAAGCGTTTTTGGCAGCAGTGAAGAAGAAACATAGAGGTCCAAAAGCAAGAGCAGAGACTAAAGCAATGGAGTTGTGTTCATCATGGGAAGTACACGTTGGAGATGTCCATTGGACTCCATTTAAAGTCGATGAATCTGATGGAACACCAAAGGTTTGGACTTACTTAGGGCTCTCTACTTTCAAATATCAAAGATGGGTTTCAAAAAAGAAAAGATCTTTCCTTTAATGTTTCTTCTAATGTGAAATTGCAGAGAGTGGTTGATAAAAATGACAAGAAGCTGCTTAAGCTGAAGAACGAATTCGGTGAAGAAGTTTATAATGAAGTGGTAAGAGCATAGCTAGAGATAGAGGGTTACAATGCAAGTGGTAGCTATGTGACTTTAGAGCTCTCGAACTACGTGGAAAACCGAAAGGCGACAATGGAGGAAGCAACAGATGTGATGTTGAAGATAAGGAAGGATCTTGCTGGTACCAAGAACAAACGTAAGAGGCCATTGAGACATTGGGCGGTTTTAACAAGTGTTGTCGGAGCGCTTCTTCTTGTTGGGGCTATTATCGAAATGGGAATTGCTGTCGGCTTCCTACCAAGTAAACTGTCGTTCTGAAGACTGACATGTGGGGCGGGGACTTTTTGAGTTGTTGCATATGTTGTAAGATAAAACAGAGAATGGTAGATTGATTTAAACGGTAGATGTTTCTTTAACTGGGGTCTTTCATTCTTCAAGTGAATTTGGAAGAATGTGTTAATGGGATAAATGTATTAGCGTTTGCATAATAATGTGATGCAATTGCTTTTAGACTTGAGAGCCAATCTTCATCAAAGCTTTCTTTTTTAGTTGTTTTACATTATTTGCTATCCCTTTGAAAATACAGAATTTTCATAGTTGTTTACAAACTTATATGATTATATATGTTTTTCTTGTGTTGTTGTGAGCCTAAATTTTGTAGACATTTATCAAGTCTGACACGGTGAGAGAAAATAAATCACTTTCTGGATGTGTCCTCCTTGTTGACACAAATTGTTTATTGCTTCTTGAAACAATCTTCTCTCCCTCAAACTAAATTGTTTATTGCTTCTTGCAACAGTCTTCCCTCACTCAAAAACTCAGAGGAAATAATTCTTTCCGTTTCAATATAAATAATAATGTTTTAGATATATATTTTTTGTTTTTGTGACCAAAAAAAAAGATATCTATATTTTTTTGTTTCAAACAAATATCGTTTCAAATTTTCAATATCTATATTAACCCTAGTCCAAATTATGAAATAGAAGAAATTTTCAAAAATCGCATGTTTGGTTTAATTTGTGTGGAAAATGTTGAAACGATAGAGAAATCAAACGGAAGCAAAACAACATCATACATCGCTATAAATAATAAAGAATGGAATTAGAACATCAAGCGTCTGTAGTCCAACGGTTAGGATAATTGCCTTCCAAGCAATAGACCCGGGTTCGACTCCCGGCAGACGCAATTACATCGTTTTTTTGATATTTTATCATTTAAAACGGCATCGTTTCAACCCAAATTCATTTATAAAAGTCATCATGACCCCATCCACACCTCAGTCTTAACCTTCTCAGGGTACAAGAGGTTTCCGTTTTCGAATTGTTTCCCACGTATTTTGAAAAAGTTGGACTGGCATTAATGTTTTGTTGGGTTCTGATTAGTTCTTTGCCCTCTCTGTTGTTAAATATTTACCAGTCTGCCACTAAGGTTCCTCTACAAACCCTCTCTGTCTCTAAAAAGCAAATTTGGGAGAGGAAGAAAACTTAAAAGAGAGCAAGAGAAACCAAAATAAATAAAGAACACGCAATCTCTGTGACTCACTCCACACAATAACACATTTGGAAGAAAAATTAACAAAAAAGGTTTGTGCTTTTTTCTTTTTTCTTTATTATGGCTGTTTTTTTCTTTTGGGTATGGGTATGTGGAACGTCGAGAGTCTGATTCATTAAGAAACAAATTCTGTTTTTGCTTTGTCTGTTTTTTTCCCTCCGATTCTTAGCATTAAGAAGTGATTTGATTCACAGGTAAAAGCCATGAATCATTCATTTTCACTCAACCTGATAAAACCAGAGAAAAAAAAGAGGGTTTTTTCTGGGTTCTTTTGGAGAAAAATGTGATTTCTTTCTGGTGTCTACTTCGATTTCCAACTTTGTAGATGTTATAAAAACTTGATTTTTTTTCACTTGAGAAAACTTTGAATCAACATTTCTCCAGGTTTTTCTCTTTTCTAGATAAAATCTCAAAAAAGGTTGTTTTTTTTTGTCAGGGTTGTTCTAAAAATGTGATTTTTATACTAGTTAGATCCATAAATCATCGATTTATACAACTTTTCCTCAATAAAACCCATAAAGATTGTTCTCAAATGAAGCAAAGAAGTGATTTTTGTTATAAAAACGTGATTTTTCTTTAGGGGAAAGCAATGATTCTTCATGGTTCCTGCGTTTGATTATGGTTTGTGGGAATGAAATCTAATTAGCCAATCTCTTTTTATTGAAGCTCTTAAGATGGAGGAGAATCAAGAGAAACAAACACTTCCAGTGGGAGATTCGAAGGCAGAGACCTCCTCAGAGATGAAGCAGCAAAACGATTGTTCTGAGGAGAAATTCGTGTGGCCATGGGTTGGTCTTGTTGCAAACATACCAACAGAGGTTGAGAAAACTGGTCGGAGAGTAGGCAAAAGCGGTGCAAAGTTACGTGATGAGCTAACACTGAAAGGGTTTAATCCAACAAGAGTCCAACCAATTTGGAATTTCAAAGGACATTCCGGTTTTGCTTTGGTTGAATTCAGCAAAGATTTCGAAGGTTTCGAAAACGCCATGAGATTCGAGAGGAGTTATGAATCAGACAGACATGGGGAGAGAGATTGGGAGAAAGGTGCTCACTTTAGAGATGAGAAGCTTTATGGATGGGTTGCAAGAGAGGAGGATTATAATGGAAGTGGAATTGTTGGCAAGAATGTTATGAAGAAGAGAGATTTGAAAAGTGTGTCACAGATTCAAGCAGAGGACGCGAGGAAAATGAGTCACCTTGTCGAAAACATGTC
The DNA here is from genome assembly GCA_964056655.1 of Arabis hirsuta. Taxonomy (NCBI): domain Eukaryota; kingdom Viridiplantae; phylum Streptophyta; class Magnoliopsida; order Brassicales; family Brassicaceae; genus Arabis; species Arabis hirsuta. The sequence continues at coordinate 33,593,785 of OZ053302.1, forward strand.
TCAATCGATTAAGATGAAGAGGAAATGCAAGCTAGAGCTTGAAAAGAAAGTTGGTCTGACTTCTAAGTTATTGGATGATTATGCATTTCATAACCTTCATTTAAACAGATACTACCAAGAAGGTAAAGTAGACTTTGGATTTAACTTACACTTAATTAGTTTCAAGCATCTGTTTGTGTTTCTTGTTGACATAGTTCTCTTTGGTTGTGTGTTCTTGATGAGAAGAGATTGAGAAGATGGAGAGGAACGTGCAAGAGCTGTATAACCATATTCTGCAAGGACATGAGAAATCTATGTCGGAACTGGAAGCAAAGAAGGAGAAGCTGGAGGACCGTGCGAGGCTGATCGAGCAACAAGCAAACATAAACGAAGCTGAGATGGAAAAATCCAGACTTGAAAGAGAAATGGTATAATTTCCTTATGAAATAGAACAGCTACTTTAATCACCTAAGACAAGTAATGTCACCTGCCATTTTCTTTGTTACTAGAATCAAAAGGCTATGTGGGAGCAGAATGAAGCAAATGAAGACGCTATGAAACTTGCAGAAAAGCACCAGGCAAGTAGTTCATGAACAAATCTAAACTAAAGCATCTATCTTCTGCTTTTGAGTTTTTGAAAGATGAAAAATTTTGCAGAAAGAGAAGGAGAAGCTTCATGAAAAGATAATGGAAATGGAAGCGAAGCTAAATGAAACGCAAGAGCTTGAGTTGGAGATAGAGAAGCTGAAAGGTAACACCAATGTAATGAAGCACATGGCCGGGACTGATGGAGATGCAGAGTTTCTTGATAAGATGGCTAAAGCTCAGATCGAGCTCGAGGCTAGAGAAACGGCTCTACAAGAGAAAATGATGACTCTGGCACAAAAAGAACGTGTGACGAACGACGAGTATCAAGACGCTCGTAAACAGATGATCCAGGTACAAACCAAAAAGCATTCTTAATCTGCATGTTCCAAGCTCTTTATCTTTGATTTTAGGGAAAGCTTTGTCCTTTTAACTTGTGATGTTATCTTGATGAGCAGTTTTGGAATGGAAATGAAGATTTGATGAGTGGAGAGAAGATTAGAGTGAAGAGAATGGGGCAATTAAACCCTGAAGCGTTTTTGGCAGCAGTGAAGAAGAAACATAGAGGTCCAAAAGCAAGAGCAGAGACTAAGGCAATGGAGTTGTGTTCATCGTGGGAAGTACACGTTGGAGATGTGCAATGGACTCCATTTAAAGTCGACGAATCTGATGGAACACCAAAGGTTTGGACTCTCTACTTTTCAAATCTCAAAGATGGGTTTCAAAAATATAAGATCTTTCCTTTAATGTTTCATCTAATGTGAAATTGCAGAGAGTGGTTGATAAAAACGACAAGAAGCTGCTTAAGCTGAAGAACGAATTCGGTGAAGAAGTTTATAGTGAAGTTGTAAGAGCAAAGCTAGAGATAGAGGATTACAATGCAAGTGGTAGCTATGTGATTTTAGAGCTTTGGAACTATGAGCAAAACCAAAAGGCGACAATGGAGGAAGCAACGGATGTAATGTTGAAGTTAAGGAACAATCTTGCTGGTACCAAGAACAAACGAAAGAGGAGGCTTTGAGATCTACTCTAACGAATAGAAGCAAAGAGAAGTTTAAGCAACAATGTTGAAGAGATTTTTTGCCTTTAGAAATTGCTCTTTTTATTTCCCTTTTAAAAACCAGTTTAAATTAATTTGCTACAACTTTGTATGGTTTTTCCAGTTACTTCTGAAATTAAAAACTTATCTGATGTTTTTCTTTGAATTTATAACTTAGAGCTCAAGAAATTCTCTGATCCTTATTTCCAGCAAAGAAAAAAAATGTTGCATTTTTAATTTTGAGGTTTTTGATAAATCTTATATATCTTAAGATGAGATTGATACAAAGGCATTTGTAGTCCAGCGGTAGGATGGTTGCCTACCAAGTAATTGACCCGGGTTCAAACTCCGGCAGACGCACAATTTTTTTTTCAATTTTAACATTCGTCGCTGGTAAGGGCATTATCGTCAAATCAGGGATTTTATCCAATTTCGTTTTAATCTAAAAACATATAAATAAACGTATGTTGCGTGCACGCGCCGAATTGAATCGTGTGGTCACCATTTCTCGAACCAACCGGCGACTGGAGAAGAGGATTACATGGCTGGTACTTGTACCTCGATTAGGCCTCCTCGCGTCATTGGCTCTTGTTCGACTGTTGAGCTTTCCAGGTTGATTAATCGAGCCGGAGTTCCTTTCTCTGTTCGGATCTCTACCAGAACCCGAGTCCATGGAGGTGGTTTCACCGCACCGTCTACTTCACGTGAGGAAGGTCCTTCTTGTATCTTCGTTGGTCCGATTGATTCCGCTCGTAAAGAAACCCTAGAAGCTCTTTATCGACAAGTACGCTTCTTGAAATCCATCTCTGTGGTTTGTGTATTACTCTGCAATTTCTACTCGTGAAGTAAAATTTTTGTGATTTGGATGGAATTTGATAATTCTTTTTGCTTCTTATGATCTGTGACAGTACTTAGTTCTTGGGATTTTTTAAGTAAGGTCTATGAAAGTATTGAGTATAGTCATATTGAAGTCATTGCACAAATGTTGAAGTCTGCTTGATGGAACTTGGATACTTGTGTGTAGGCGAGGGATGCGTATTACAATGGCAAGCCTTTGATAGTTGATGACATGTTTGACAGAGTTGAGGTAAGATAACTTATTACTTCTTATGATTACTTTAGGTTAATAAATACAGTTTCTATAGCAAGATATGATTATAATGTTGGGACTCTGCTTTTTGATTTTGTTATCATTTTTATGTTGTAGCTAAAGCTTCGTTGGTATGGTTCAAAATCTGTTGTCAAGTACCCTCGGTGTAGCCTCTTGCGACAGTCAACTTATGCTGATGCAGAGGTACAATTTGGGTGTTTCATGTTTCTAATTAGTTCTTTTGTAACAGATGGACCCAAATTTTTCATTGACGGATTTGCAATTTTGTTAATCCTTGAGATTTGGGTTTGTTTAATGATTAGCTATTCAGTTTTTAGAAGGTCATATGTGTTATTAAGGTAGGTAGTGGCCTTTGATAATATTTCCTGCCATATCACTCTCATCTCATTCGAACCAACAAGTTTATACATTGTTTAGTTTCCTTGGTCTTCTCAATAAAACATCTGCTTCGTCAGTTTCTCTCTTGAGAAACAATGATCTGTTTGCTTTTCATCTGTGTGCTCACTACCACCTGGTCATAGTGGGAAATGCATCACTTCACATCTGTTTCCTAGATTAGTATGTGATCATTGTTTTGCTGGTGAAGAATGTTTTGTCAAGGATTGATATTGAGTTAAATCCTTGTAGGACAGGATGATGCATCACAAGTTCTTCTGTTAGCTACCATATGGATCTTGATTCTCTTATTTGGTAGCTCGGCATGCGTTTTGCCCACGATCTATGGCCTCGGCCTAGTCAATGGAGGAGATCCGTTCGACTCAGGGCTTGTCTATAGCGGCCAATTGTCTACTTCTGTGCCTCTTTTGTCAAAGTTGAACGGCATCCTCCTCACCGTGCTGGGACCTGCTTTTGGATATCCGATTGCATCTTCTGCAGGTAGTAACTCTGCAGTTTCTATTCAATATAGTAATAGCTATCATTTACTTCTACTGAGTTAAGAATGCTGTTTGCAGTAAAAGTACTTCATGGGTTATGGAGAAATGACTTAACGGCTCTAAAAGGAAACTGCCCGAATTGTGGGGAAGAGGTCAAATCTTTGCTCATAATTCTTTTCCAGCACAAAATTGCAATATCCAGTTCTCTCACATTTGGGTTTGATGAACTTGTGTAGGTCTTTGCGTTTGTGAGATCCGATCAATCAAACCGATCAGCTCACAAAGCCGACTGTCATGTCTGTGAATGCACCTTGGAGTTCCGTACCAAAGTAGAGGTAAAGAAGACCCATTTTCCCTGATTTTGCTTCATCGCCAACGCTATTGTGATCACTGCCGTATATAGTCAATCTATAGTCAAATCTTATGTAGTTTTTATAACAACAATGACTGGTTTTGTCTTCCTGTGTCAGAAATCGACGTCGCCGTTGGGTAGAAAATGGGTTTATGGCAGGATATACCTTGTTTCCCGGCCAAGGAGAGATCGGCGTTCCAGATATACATAATTCTGACAAAAGAAGAAGGATTTTGGGGATAGTTTCTACTCAATTGTGTATTTAAAAAAAAAAAGGATAGAAAGCTTTTGTAACATTAAAAAAAAAAAGATTCATAAAATTGTTACTATAACGTTTTGTCTCTTATAGCCTGTTTCTTCAGACAAGTTTACAAAAAGATAGTAGAAGAAAACAGAGATTTGTTCCGGTATTCCGAGGTAGTGGAGAACGAAGACATTTGTCGCTGAGTAGAAAGAATGCTGCTCAGCTTTTTCAGAAGTGTGCCAAGCTATAGACAAGAATCCATGCGAGCTGAAGGCAGAACATGAAACAGATTTTGTTAAACTTTAAATACTGTTTAGGTAAGACATTAGTGCTGTTGAGATGAAAACAATCTTACCAAAAAGAGAGTAACCGATGCAAAGAGACCCTCTTGCAGCAAAGCTGCATGACCTCCGAAATCTTCTTCATCAACCTTGAGAATCATTGCGTAGTAGCCGTAAACGATCCCTGAGGATATCGCCAAAAACCTGCAAAATCCCATCATAGGTACATTACGTCACAAATTCACAATATACTGCTAATCTTCGAGGTTTAAAAGCAATGCGATTAAAAAGCTTTAAGGAACATCTTTGATTGCTTCCTTCCCATTTTCTCTAAAATTGTGTCTTTGGCAAAATATGGAGATGAATCGAAGAGAATATTGAATGCAGTTTGCTTCAGTTCGAATGAAACAAGAAAAAAGTCAATCAAATCGAGGCTGGAACAGGATTAGTCTACGAGATTGTTTCTCTTTGCGGTTTGCGTTTCCAAGTTATCAACATGGTAACGCAAAGAAGCAATGGTGGTCATAGTAATGAACTTACAGAATGATCCAAATGCCTCCAACAAGTGGAATTGAGCCCCATAACAATCCACAGATCAATCCCACCACTTGTCGAATCCAATGCAACACGTCTCCCAATTGATCCTGCATCATCAACAATATCCCAATTCATACCAAATCATTTCAAAATCGACTCCTAAAAAACCAAACCTATAGCTATAATAGCTCATGCGAATTCACAAATTGAACTCTAGTGAACAACTTGATCTTGGGCAATTGAATTTGATTCAGTAAGATGGACTACAACGCTTACTCAATTCCAACAACAACAAAAATGACTCGATGAATCAAATCTCCATGAGAAAGAAAATAAATGAAGTAAAAAAGTCAAAGGAGGAGCTTCGATACTGCCGAAAACGAGGGAGAAAGAAGAGCGAGTGAGTTACCTTGTCCCACGAAGCATCGGGATCGAACAAATTGGCTAGTTTGGAGGAAGACAAGTGAACATTCTGGTGATTGTATTGTTGTTGTTGTTGCTGATTCAACTTGGCCGATTTCGATTCTTTCATCCTCGATCTCAAACAAAAAAACTCCAAACCCCAAACTTTGTTGAGAGAATTAGCAGGAAGATCCGAATATGGAATTAGGGTTCTTAGATTCAGCAGCAGCTAGTCAAGTAGTTGCCGAGTTGTGAGATTATTAAACTGTGACTGCCGTTCATGTTTTGGATCGAAGAGTCTCTGATCGAGGTTTTTTTTTTTGTTAAAATAATAATAATAATTCAAAAGATAAATACATGGGACAATTTGCTCTAACCAAATAAATTATAATAAAAAAATAAAAAAAAATTAGTATGTGTGGCAAAATATAAACTTTTAGATCTAGGTTAATTTGTTAGAATTTTAGTTATAGTTTTTTGTGTTATTCATGCTAATTTCTCTAAATACATTGTGGGTGATGACCTTTTTTTTTTTTTATCGTGTGGGTTTTATTAAGAATTGGAATAGAGTTTAGCACTTAGACCATGTAGATTTAGTTTAGAACTCACTAATTATTTTTAAAATCTTGTGTCTTCCATTGGTTACAACTCCAAATGGGTTTTCTAATCCTTAATGCTTTCATCACCTATGAACTTTACCTGCAAATTCACAAAAAAAACTTTTATTTAACTTCAAATCAAGACACCAATAGTTTTATAAATATGAATACATGACAAATCAGAATGCTTAACTTTCTTTGTCACCTCTAAAATCTCTGGAAAAACAAAAATAAAAATTAAGACAAGTGTGATTAAAACGATTCAACTGATATACATATATATGAATTTTTTATTCATTATATACACGCAAATGAGTTTCAAAGTTCATATATAAACACGAACTTGATATTTCAGATTATAAAGTTTGTGATTGATTTTAGAAAGTAAATATCAGTTCGCTCATGATTCAAACAGAGCTATCTAATCCATTCATATAATGAACTACCAAATTCAGCAAATCAAACAACGAAATAGATCTCCACTACAAAAATCCTAGAAACCTCGACCATCAATCATTTCAGATATCAAATATCAAACATTTCAGAGCAAATCATTCATGAATATACATGTGGTTGCGAGAATGGTCGTGAGAGAGAGATCAAAGAAAGAGAGACTAGAGCAAAAGAGAATGAAACCGAGAAAATGTTTTCGTCGGTGTTAAATTTTTTTTTATTATTAACAATAACTAATCAGAAACACCGACGTATGGAGTTCTGGAGAGTTTTACAAATCTTATTTTCAAAACCGACCCTAGACTTGCTTTTAATTTTTCATTTATTTTTTGGTCTAAAAAATACCTAGAACCTGTGTCTAGAACCTCTAATGGATCTGGTCTTACAAATTAAATACAACATCAATTCCCAAAATCAAAGGACTAGAAGATGATGACTTTGATATGATCAATTTGTTGACAACAACAACAAAAATGGTATAAGTCCATTGACTTTTAGTTATTTTTTTGAACGACCTTTTAGACATTTTGGACATCATAATATTATTGTTGAGTTTTATAATATTCTAGTATCTTTTTACAGAACAGAAAATTCAAAATTATGTATAAATTTGAATTCTTGTAACATTTTTATAAATACTATACTCGTATTATAAGATCGACTTGATCCATTGGTGACCTTCGAAAATAAAATAATTATCCTTAGCTCCCTAATGAAAAGTCCAAAAGAGGTTAATTTACTCCATATATTTACAGTATTAAGTCCTCTATATTTACATAAATTACAGATCGGACCCATTTTCTCGTTCTTTTGTTTAGACTCCCTCCTCCGTGTAAAGCTCTCAAGGCTTCTTCGTATCTGAATTGAAGACGCTTGATCGAATTCTCCTGAAACTCGACGCGTTAGGTTTCTGAAACTAGGGTTCTACAGAAAGGTCAGAGATTACACAGAGATCGGAGTTTTTGAAGAAGAAGAAGAAAAAGAAGAAGAAACAAAAAAATGGGGAGTCCAAAGAAGAACGAGAACAAGGGCTTCTTCGGTGCCATCACTTCAAGCTTCTCCATCTTCGGAAGCGCCATGTCGAGATCCGTTAACGGGTCAGTTTCCTTAACCATTTCTTGACAGGATTTTACATAACAGTCGCGCGTGTGTGTGTGTGTATAAACACTGAAGATGAAGCGATTTTGCGTCGTGAATCGCTGTGATTTGTTGTTCGTTTTTTGGATTATGATCACTCTGGACTGGATCATGATATGTTGTGTTATTGAATCTTTGTGTGATGGTTATTGAATTTTATATTGGAAACATGGATAATTCTATTATTATTTCTTCACAAGTCAATAAACAAATCGAAGTTTGTAATTTTTTTTTTTTTTTTTTCTGATTGTGTATTCAATTCATGTGAAACCATGTGGGATTTTGCTGATGGTTTTTTTATACATTTCGTTTCAGGTTGCCTAGTAATGAAGAAGTTGAGGTCATAAATCCAGAAGGTGGCAAGGAAGATGCAGAAGAGGAAGCTCAGAGAGGAAGGTGGAAGGACGAGGTAACTAATCGCCTGATTCGGCGATGGTTTCTTGATACTTGTCATTGAACTCCGCTATGTTTCTTTAGTTTTCGTATTTTGGGTTTTTCGACTTATCTTTTTTTGCTTAACAGGAACGAGATAGTTACTGGAAGATGATGCAGAAATATATAGGTTCGGATATTACGTCAATGGTGACTCTTCCTGTTGTTATATTTGAGCCAATGACTATGCTCCAGAAGATGGCGGAGGTTAGTGCTATATCTGATTCTCGTTTGTTTTGTAAAATTTGTTGAATTTTACACGGTATAACATTTGAAACATTTCTCGCAGTTAATGGAATATTCCTACTTGTTGGATCAAGCAGATGAATGCGAGGATCCATACATGCGTTTAGTATATGCTTGTAAGTATATACTTTTAGACTTGTATTGACTTCCAACTTTGTAACTTTTTTTTCTCGTCGTGGTTGAATGTGGATTTTTTGTTAAGCATCATGGGCTATATCTGTTTACTTTGCCTACCAACGGACTTGGAAGCCTTTCAATCCTATTCTTGGGGAGACTTATGAGATGACAAACCATGGTGGGATTTCATTTATTTCTGAGCAGGTGCAGCTATACACTTCTTTGTTATTTGCATTGTGGATAATTAATGACTAATTCGCAAGACGTTTTCTGTTTGATTCATTTATGCCAAGTTATTCTGTTTCATTTCAGGTTAGCCATCATCCCCCAATGAGTGCTGGTCACGCCGAGAACGAGCACTTCACTTACGACGTTACATCAAAGTTGAAAACTAAACTTTTGGGTAACTCTGTTGATGTTTACCCTGTTGGAAGGTAATTGTCTTCCTCTTTATGATTTGCTTCTCTCTCACTTTGACAGATGCTCTGTTTAATAGCAAATTACCGTGTGTTGCATCTACGCTTTCCTTTCAATAGGTCTCTTAGCTTCTGTCTGAGATGAATTTAACTCTTCTGACTTATGTTCTTACAACAAGATCACAAAAGATTGTGATGTTATCTATTCTGGCTTATTTTTTCATCTAAGCTCATGCAGCCTGTTTTTGGATTGCAGAACGCGTGTAACCCTCAAAAAAGATGGTGTGGTTCTGGATTTGGTGCCACCTCTCACTAAGGTTCACAATCTAATATTTGGACGGACCTGGGTTGACTCACCTGGGGAGATGGTCATGACAAATTTAACCACTGGGGACAAAGTTGTACTGTATTTCCAGCCATGTGGCTGGTTCGGGTAAATGGCGACAAATTTCTTTATCTTATTGTTTTGTGATACTATGTTCATATTTTCTGCTTCCTAGAGTAACTCTTGTTTTTGAGTCCGACATGCTTATTGATTAAAATTTGCTTCTTTAATCTCAGTTCTGGCCGCTATGAAGTGGATGGATACGTTTACAGCGCAGCAGAAGAGCCTAAAATCATGATGACAGGAAAATGGAATGAGAAAATAAGCTACCAGCCTTGTGATTTGGAAGGGGAACCCCTTCCAAGCACAGAGCTTAAAGAGGTATGTCGTTTGTGTTCCTTACTGGACTTGGCTAGGTTCTGCCTGATAATGCGTTGAACCTTGGGATTCAACATTGATTTGCTCTTTAGTGTTTGCTTATACTCTTTTTTTTGTTTTCTATTGCTTCCTTCAGGTGTGGCATGTGGCTGATGTACCCAAAAACGACAAATTTCAGTACACCCACTTTGCTCACAAGATAAACAGCTTTGACACAGCTCCTGCAAAACTCTTGGCTTCAGACTCACGTCTCCGTCCTGATAGATTTGCCCTTGAGCAGGGTGACCTTTCAAAATCTGGTGCCGAGAAGCAAAGGTTTGTCATCTTTTCTTCCATCTTGCTCACTTATTTGTCACAAAGTTCAAATCTTTTACTTGCCGGTATTCCCCTTGCATATCTCTTTAGCATGGAGCTAGTACATGATCCACGATGCTAATCACCTGTATTGGCCAAAACCGATCATAGTTTTCAAACTAGGAAAGATACTTTGAGAATAGGTCTTGAGTGAAATATCATGAATGATTACTTGTTAGCTCGTGCAAAGCAACAGTGTTATGCTCATATGGTACTTTCATGCTGTGTTTTTATCACAGCCTTGAGGAGAGACAAAGGGCCGAAAAGAGGACCCGAGAGACAAATGGACATAAGTTTGCTCCAAGATGGTTCAATCTAACGGATGAGATCACATCTACGCCCTGGGGAGATCTTGAAATATACCAATACAATGGGAAGTACACAGAACACCGAGACAGGGCACAGAGCTCAAGCAGTGCCTCCGATGAAGCGGACCTCAAATCGATGGAGTTTAATCCCTGGCAATATGGTAATATATCAACCGAATGAGGTAACGGTTCCATACTTTAAATATATATATTGGTAATCCCGACATAGAACATGTTGTGATTCATGGACTCGTGAAAATGAGTTCCATGTTGTTTTTTTTTTTAAATTTGTTCCAGGGTGAAAAATCTTGATTGTGTAGTGTGAGTGATGAAACATAAGATGGGTGTTTATGTCTTATTGTAATCTTTTTCCATTTCTGTCAGAAGTAATTATGGTTGTTAAGATTCTTTACACGTAATTTTTCTTGAGACATTTACTAAAAAATTACAAATTCAAAAGTCACAAGCGAGTTTTGGTTTATAAATTAGTCACGTGGCAAGATTTTTTGACGAAAATGGTTTTACTTTTCGTCTACCATTACAATTAATGATTTACATTAAATTTTTATGTTTTATGTCATATCTGAGAACTCACGTACACTATCGTGTTTCATGTATGTACACTATCAATTAAATACACTATCAATTAAATGTTTTGGTTTTGTCATATATTAGAACACACGTACACTATTATCGTGTGCTTCAAAGTACGTACACTATTAAATACGAAAATCGTTCATCTATAATTGAAAGTACAAGAATAGTAAACTATATGCACATAAGAATATCATACACACTCAAGATACAACTGGTATTTACGAGTATGTACATATCTATGTACGATATGTATTATATTTATATATATACGTACAATTAAATATATATTACGTACATATGTACACGTACTACGTTTGTGAATATATGTCATTCATATAAATTATATATACACACATTTATATGTATATGTACGTATACATACTAAAATAGATCGTAGATTATATATATGTATGTATCTATGTGTACAACACATCATATGTATGCATATATAGTGTACATATACAACTAAATATATATTACGTATATATGTACATGTATAAATATATACGTTTGTGAATATATGTCATACATATAAAATATATGTACACACATTTATATGTACGTGTACGTATATTTGTACACATACATATATGCTTGTGAATATATGTTATATATATATATAAAATACACACATTTATATGTACGTGTACGTACACATGTAAATATACATGTATATATGATATCTATATGTATACATATAACCTCTTATATATTTACGGATAATACATTTATTTGTAAAATAAAAAAATTATAATGAAAATAGGTATCAAATTGTAAAGAAAAATAAATTATAATAGAAACTAAAAATATTTTTTTTTATTAAATTGTAATCTTATTATATAAAAGAGGATGTGCGCGATGAGAGTGCGACACATATACAAAACTATAACTCACCAGATCGTAACATGTGTCTAATATTGATCAGAGATGATGACATGTGTTAAAAATTAAAATTAATTAAAAATTTATAAAATAAAAATAGAAAACGAACAAAATAATTGTAAAATAATTAACCAAATAATAAAAAATAAAAATTTATTATTGTCCAAACTAATTATGAAAAAAAAAAATTTTAATAGTCCAGACTACCTAAATTAAAAAAAAAATGTAATAGTTTAAACTAATTATAAAATTCAATTAAGAAAAAGAAATAGAGGGAGTGTAAAACATTAAAAAAAAAGTAGAGAAACAAAAAATCAAGAAAAATATTATCAACGAGAGTGTGACATGTAAGCTAAATTATAATCACCAGATCATAACATGTATATAATACTGATCATATGATTACATGTGTTAAAATTTAAATTAATTATAAAAAAGTAAAATTAAAAATGAAAAACAAACAAAATAATTGTTAAAGCAACTGACCAAATAGTAAAAAAGAAATTTTTTTAATAATCCCAAATACCTAGGAAAAAAAGAAATAAAATAGTTTAAACAAATTATAAAAATAAAATTAAGAAACAAAATAGTTAGACTATAAACAATAAAAAAAAGTAGAGAGGAAATAGAAATTTTAATTAAGAAACAAATATGAATGATAAAACAAAAGAATTTTTAAATTGAAAAACAAAATATTAAAAATAATATGGAAATCTCAATATTAAATTTTATATGCACAAACATACAAAAAAAAAATTTATAAACATATTTATTTTGTAAACATAGTTATTGAATATTACAAAGAAAATATAAATCTTCTACCTATATTTTCAATGTTAAAAAATGAAATTATATAAAATAAATTTATACATGTTATAAAATATTAATAAAATATTTACTGTTTAAATCCAAAAGTGTAAGATTTGACGAGTATAGATCTCTATGAAAAATAAACCGATGACAGCAATAACATTTATCAATCATAGATTTATAGGTTTTTAAGAGATTGTTCACATAAATTTATTGTTTTATGATTTAACTCTATAAGATTTTATTATATAGTTAATATAAATTCATAATGTGTAAGAATATTAGTTTTTGTTATTAAGAATATGATTTGAATTCCATTTATGAATATATTTTTTGTCTGCATAATATGAATTATGACATAAGAATTAAGATATAAATTACATTTTAATGGTTTAAGACCCATGTTTAAATATTTCAAAATATTTTTGTAATTTAAAAGGTTACTAGTTAAAACTTAAATTTTGATATTAATAATTTTTAATGTGTTTATCCGCGTATCGTGTGTCCTATTCTAGTATAAATATATAAGAAAATAAGAAATAGAAGATGCAGTAAACAAAATAAATAAATAAAAATGCAAAAAAAAAGGAACGAGACGAGCGTGAGAGAGGAGAGAGGAGAGAGGAGAGAGGAGAGAGGAGAGAGGAGAGAGGGAGGAGGGAGGAGGGAGGAGGGAGGAGGGAGAAGGGAGGAGGGAGGAGAAAGGGAGATATGTTTTATGGGTAGAAATTATTATAAATGGATAAATATCCACATATAATAATAATTTTACTTGCAAACGCAAAAGATGTTACCGACTTACTTTTGATTAAACTATTATTATTGCACTACTATATATAGCAGCACTTCTCTTGTAAACTGAAGTAGTAATAATAACAGCAAAAAGCAATCTCTCTTTCGTTCTTTTTGCTCTCTCTCTCTTGTCTTCATATACAAATATATAATATATATATAAAAACACAAATATACTTACGTATACATATATATATATAATACATAAACTCACTATTTATATTATATAGTTTATAACACGTTATCTATATCCATACCGTTAAATCATATCATCTGTCATACCAAAGGGGTAAGATTTTAATTTTTGTGTTATTCAATTTACTTTTTAATTTATTTATTATTTATGGAGTGGTAGGCTCTGCCTCCTCCTCATAATATTATGGTAGGCTCTGCCTCCGCACTATCAGTGGAAAAGGCATATAATAGGCTATGTCTTTTCAAAATTGATCATTATTATGGTAGGCGCTGCCTCCTTGATCAATTAAAATTTTATGTCTCCATAATCTCATGGTAGGCTCTGCCTCCTTGATTATGTTGAGAATTATGCCTATTATTTTTTATTATTATTTTCTTACCGTTATTTATTTTCTGTTATTTATTTATGTTCTTTTTTTTATTTATCATTTATATGGAAAGCTTTGCCTCCTATTTTTTTTATTTTTATTTTTAAAATTATGTTGTTATTATTATTGCACCTATTTTATCATAATTATTTAAAATTGAATTTTAATATGATGTTTAAAATTTTGTTATATAGTGATCATGTCAAACTTGGCAAAACTTGAGATCGCTGCCCTTGATTTATCTGGGAAAAATTATTTGACATGGGCAGTAGGTGCAAAGATGCATCTAAAAGCAAGTGGACTTCTTGACACCATTGATAAATGGAAGGTCACGTCCGATGAGGAAAAGGCAAAGGCCATGATATTCCTCCGCCATCATATTCATGATACATTAAAAGATGAATATATTATGAAAGATAATCCCGCAAATCTTTGGCTGTCACTCAAAGATAGGTTTGATCACCAGAAATATGTGATCTTACCAAAGGCAAGACATGAGTGGCTGAATCTGCGGTTTGAGGATTACAAAAGTGTAAGCGAATATAATTCCGCTTTGTTCGGAATTACTTCGAGGATGATGTTATGTGGAAAAAGTATAAGTGATTTTGATATGATCGAAAAAACTCTCCAAACATTTCATCCAGGAAACGTAGTCCTCCAGCAACAATATCGGGCAAGGGAATTTACCCGATACTCGGATTTAATGCAAGTTCTTCTTGTTGCTGAACAAAATAATGAAATTGTTATAATGAATCATGAATCTCGTCCAACTGGATCGGCTCCATTCCCAGAAGCGAATGTGGTAGCATCCAATACAAATAATTTTCGAGGACGATGGCGTGGTCGCGGTAGAGGCCGTGGACGCGGACGTGGCAGAGGTGGTGGACGAGGCCGAGGACAAGGAAGAGAATTCCAGTCAAATAACTCCGGCGCATGGAAAGCCAACCAAAATTCTCAGGGAAATGTTGTTGGCCGCGTAAATAAAAGAAAAACGGAGAGTGCTTGTTACAGATGTGGCATGAAAGGCCATTGGGCACGAACATGTCGTGTGCCAAAACATTTGGCCGATCTATATCAAGAGTCACAAAAGGCAAAACAGACGAATGTTGAAACAAATTTCATCTCTGATGAAGCTGGACCTTCCTTTAACGGTCTCAATGATGATGCTCATTTCGATGTTGCTGATTTTCTTGTTGATCATGAAGTATCAACAGAAAGAAATGATAACTAAATCTATAAGACATGATGCTAGTATTTTTATGTACTTTGTATAATATGCTTTTAGTTTTAAACATTTTGTATTATATGTTTTTATTTTGCAGTATGATGTTAAAATAGTTTTGAAAATAATTTTGTAAAATAGGTTTTATACTATTTTGTTAAAATAAGTTTGTAAAATATTTTTAAAATAATTTTGTAAAATAGTTTGAAATAGTTTTTGTAAAATAATTTTATAACCTCATGTTACATAACATTTCGTTTCTTTTTATTAATGCATCTCTGATTAATATTGTTATACCAGACGATGTCAGAACTTGAGATTATGGACGGAGATACATGTCTGGCAGATAGTGCGACAACGCACACAATACTAAAAGATAAAAAGTATTTCTCCGTTCTTCATTTAAAAGACTCCGCCGGAAGCGTGAGTACTGTATCTGGTAATGCAAATATTATTATGGGCTCAGGCAAAGCCAGGTTTTCAATGCCAAGGGGAACAAAGTTTGAGATAAATGATGCATTATATTCCCCCAGTTCATACAGAAATTTATTAAGTTTCAAAGATATCCGGAAAAATGGATATCATATCGAGACGAAGAATAAGAATGACATTGAATATCTTTGCATTACGTCAGAAAAGAATCATATATTGGAAAAATTACCAATGATGTCTTCTGGATTATATTGCACAAAGATATATATGACTGAGTCCTATGCTGTAGTAAACCAGCAGTTTACTAATACATTTAAAATATGGCATGAAAGGTTAGGGCATCCAGGATCAGTCATGATGAGAAGGATTGTGCAAAACTCTAGCGGACATCCATTGAAAAACCAAAGGATTTTTCAATCTAGAGATTTTTCATGTTCCGCATGTTCTCAAGGTAAACTAATAACTCGGCGATCACCGGCTAAAGTTGGGAATGAAAATCCAGTATTCTTAGAGAGAATACATGGCGATATATGTGGACCTATACATCCACCATGCGGGCCGTTCCGCTATTTTATGGTATTAATTGATGCATCGAGTAGATGGTCACACGTGTGTCTGTTGACAACACGGAATACGGCTTTCGCAAAATTCATTACCCAAATAATCAGATTAAGAGCACAATTTCCTGATTATGCCATAAAGAAAGTTAGGCTTGATAACGCCGGTGAATTCACTTCACAAGCTTTCAATAATTATTGTATGGCAATGGGGATTGATGTTGAACACCCAGTTCCCCATGTTCATACACAAAATGGCATGGCTGAAAGTTTAATTAAACGGTTGCAACTCATTGCAAGGCCGTTAATCTTGAGAACAAATCTCCCAATTCATGTATGGGGACATGCTATATTGCATGCTGCGGCATTGGTCCAGATTAGACCAAGTGCATATAATAAATATTCCCCATTACAGTTAACATCTGGCCAAGAACCCAATATATCCCATCTTCGTGTTTTTGGATGTGCGGTTTATGTCCCTATAGCTCCGCCACAAAGAACAAAAATAGGACCTCAAAGGAGACTTGGGATATATGTCGGGTTTACGTCACCGAGTATAATTCGATATCTTGAACCAAAAACTGGTGATATGTTTACGGCACGTTTTGCCGATTGCCATTTTAATGAAGATGAATTTCCGGCGTTAGGGGGAGGAATTAAAGGAATTCCAAAAGATATTACTTGGTGTGCACCATCTTTAGTACATCTTGATCCCCCTACAAAACAACGCGAGTTGGAAGTTCAGAAAATTGTACACTTGCAAAATTTGGCAAACCAGTTACCTGATGCGTTCACAAATACAAAAAGGGTGACAAAATCATATATACCAGCTGCAAATGTTCCATCAAGAATCAATGTTCTAGAAGAACAAATCGATGGAAACAAAGCGAATGAACCTAAGGTTCAATTAAAGAGGGGGAGGCCAATGGGCTCAAAGGATAAAAATCCTTGAAAGAAAAAGAAATTGGGAGAACAAAATGAGAAGGTTCTAGAGGAACCATATAAAGAAAAATATCCAGAAGATATGTATGAAAGGGTTCCGGAAGAACCAGAGGAAGAAAATGAAAATGATACAGAAATATATGAGATTTCCATTAATTATGCCCAAAATGGAAAAATATGGGTCAGAAATGAAATCGATGATACTGATGGAATATTCTCTTTCTCTGTATCTAAAGAAATTGATTAAGATGATCCAGACCCAAAATCTGTATCAGAATGCCACGAAAGATCTGATTGGGAAAAATGGCAAATGGCCATGAGAAATGAATTAGACTCTCTTAATAAAAGAGATGTTTTTGGACCTATAGTCGTTACACCAAAAGATGTAATCCCAGTCGGATATAAGTGGGTATTTGTGCGAAAAAGAAATGAGAAGAACGAAGTCACACGATATAAAGCCCGGCTTGTGGCACAAGGTTTTTCTCAAAGACCGGGAATTGATTATGAAGAGACATATTCTCCGGTTATGGATGCAATCACATTTAGGTACTTAATGAGCTTGGTAGCATCTATGAATTTAGAAATGTACCTAATGGATGTTGTGACTGCATATCTTTATGGATCACTTGATACTGATATATACATGAAAATCTCAGAAGGATTAAAGATCCCAGAAGGATCAAAAGTATCATCTAAGGAAATATGTTCGGTCAAATTACAACGATCACTCTATGGATTAAAGCAATCCGGACTCATGTGGTATAATCGCTTGAGTGAATATTTGTTAAGTAAAGGATACATTAACAATGCGATATGCCCTTGCGTGTTTATTAAGAAATCCTCATCAGGATTTGTGATCATTGCAGTATACGTAGATGACTTGAACATAATTGGAACTCAAAAGGAAATTGATGATGCAAGAACTCATATGAAAGAGGAGTTCGAAATGAAAGACCTTGGAAAGACAAAATTTTGTCTAGGGCTTCAAATTGAACATCTGAAAAATGGAATTTTTGTGCATCAATCAAATTACACCAAAAGAGTGTTAAAACGCTTTAATATGGATAAAGCGACTCCTTTGAGTACTCCAATGGTTAATAGATCGCTTGATGTTTTAAAAGATCCATTTCGACCTTGTGAAAATGGAGAGAACATATTAGGTCCTGAAGTACCTTATATGAGCGCTATTGGTGGACTTATGTATCTTGCTAATTGTACACGACCAGATATAGCTTTTGCTACTAATCTACTTGCAAGATATAGTTCATCTCCTACGCGTAGACATTGGAACGGAATAAAACACATATTCCGTTATCTTCAAGGTACGATTAATTTTGGATTATTTTATTCAAGAAACCCCGAGGTTGGTCTTGTTGGTTTTGCAGATGCAGGTTATTTATCTGATCCGCATAAAGCTCGTTCGCAAACTGGATACGTTTTTACAATTGGTGGAACTGCAATCTCATGGCGGTCTCAAAAACAGACTTTGGTTGCTACTTCTTCAAATCATGCCGAAATCATTGCACTTCATGAAGCATGCAGAGAGTGTGTATGGCTCAGATCAATGACTCAACATATTCAAGAAGCAAGCGGAATGACCATTAACAAAGAGCCGACAATTATATTTGAAGATAATTCTGCGTGTGTTGTTCAAATCAAAGAAGGCTACATCAAGAGTGATAGGACGAAACATATTCCTCCAAGATTTTTCTCCTACACTCGGGAACTCGAAGAAAAGAAGGAGATTGATGTTCAATATATTCGTTCAAGTGACAACGTAGCAGATTTATTCACAAAGGCGCTCCCGACTACAACATTCCGGAAACATGTTCAGAGTATCGGAATGCACCATCTACGAGACCTCTAAAGAAAAATTATATATATTTTTTCTAGGGGGAGACTGCACTCTTTTTCCCTTGTCATGGTTTTTGTCCCACTGGGTTTTTCCATGATAAGGTTTTTAACGAGTCAGTATAAAATATCAGAATAAATGGATATTTAAGGGGGAGTATTATAAATGGATAAATATCCACATATAATAATAATTTTACTTGCAAACGCAAAAGATGTTACCGACTTACTTTTGATTAAACTATTATTATTGCACTACTATATATAGCAGCACTTCTCTTGTAAACTGAAGTAGTAATAATAACAGCAAAAAGCAATCTCTCTTTCGTTCCTTTTGCTCTCTCTCTCGTCTTCATATACAAATATATAATATATATATAAAAACACAAATATACTTACGTATACATATATATATAATACATAAACTCACTATTTATATTATATAGTTTATAACAGAAATATATTTTTGCTAGATATTTGTGACTTTTTTATAGAGTTCCGATTCTATGATTGTTTTTTAATTGAGTTTCAATAGTATGATTTTTTAGCAAATAACTCTTTTTGTGCACCTAAGTAAAAAAAAAATTTTAATAATAAATTTTATTTAAATCTTCAATTAATTCATGTCTATATATATTTATTATTATTTATAACTACTAAAAATGTGAATTAAATAAAAACGAAAATAAATAAATGATTAAATACAAGAATATTTTGGGTACTTTCTTGTTGTAAATAAAACATTACAATAAAAAATCTATTTTATTTATATTTTACTTCACTTAAGAGTAATAAAACATTATGACTTTATGATAAAGATAAGTGGTTACATATTTTAATTTCAAAAGTTGAAAAATATGTAAAATGAATATAAATATAAGAGCAAATGAGTGAAATGCATAGACAAGTGATGTATTGCGTTTTTTACGTATTCTAACCAATGTTTTCAACGGTTTTTCGAGTTTTTTTATGTCTTTAGAGTCTTTTTCAGGTTTAAACACGTTTGGATGAAATCTAAGGTAAAAGAGCAAAGATTAGAAGAAAATGAGCAGAAAATGGTCAGAAACTTGGCATTCATTGAGTGACTTTCTACCATTAGATCGAGCTGAAATTTGGATACAATATAGAAAGTCGAGTTAGCTTTCATTTGAAAGTGATATGAAGTTATTCCAACAGTGGGATCGAAAGTTATGGGAGATTTAGTGAAGACATGTCAGTCTGTCTAAACCGATCGGTTTACTGAAAATTAAGAAAATTGTCGATTTTCTTATTTTGACTCGGTTTAAACCAAAAACGCGATTTACCCTATTAATTCTAGTGGGAATATAAAATTAGATACATTATGCCTCAATTATAAAATGTAAAACGTCTGTCCCTTTTACACTTCACTCCATTTTCTTCTTAACTAGATTATTGAGCATTATGATAAAACGCAAAATAATCAATTATTCGATTGAACGTAACGAATTCCATATGAACATTTATAATATATTATCTATATGTAAACTATGAAATTTAAAACAACGATTAAAATTCATATTAATAAAATTACAATATATTAGCATGAGTTTAAAAAAACAGTGTATACCTCAAAAAAAGAAAAGAATACATTGTAATTATTTGTAGCCGAATAGCATAAAATAAGAATATATCCTATATTCGTAAAGATAATAGTGGAAGATTAACATAAAATCTGAATATATCACTAAATAAATAATTTATTAATTAATTGGGCAATTCTCACTAATACTACTAAATGAGGTTTTGTTTCCAAAAGTACTACCATTTTTCAAATATTCCACATATACCATTATTTGTTAAATGTTTCACAAATACCACAAAACTAAAATTAACTTTCAATATTCAAAAACTAAACCCTAAACTCTAAACTCAAACCCTACCCCCTAAAACTATACCCTAATTGTAATAGGATCGGAGTGAATTATATGTGGTAGAATTGTCCATGTGTTATGTTTAATGGTTACATGGATTTGTGAGGGTTTAGACTTCCGTGTTAGGGTTTAGTGCCCTTTAATTTTCAAAAAAAAGTATATTAATGATACAACGTTTGGTTCAAAAACTTATATTAATGAAAAGTATAAATAAATATTAATTTCTAAAATTAGATCTAAAAATTAAATATTGAATAATGAATTAAAAATTTAATATGGTACAAACGGCATCATGTTCTTAAGATTTTTAATACGTTTAGATACTTTAACAACCTAAAACGCTCACAAAACATGAATAATTATATCACTATGAAAGGGCATTAGGCATGTGTTTACTTTATTTCTTTGATTTTAGTTTTCGATTTAGAATTCGAAAAATACCTATTTAAAAGCAATAGATCCCTATCTCGAATATTTTATTGATTGTTTTTGCAATGACAAGATAAATACTCGGGTTTATTTTTTCCATAACTATATTGTGGATAACAATTCCATTTCAGTTAATCATAAAAACTAAATTTAGTAATAACCAAAATAATATATTTATTCCCTATCAAATTTGAATAAATTTAGTAGTCAACCAGAATAACATTTTTTAATATATTGCACTTGTATGTTGAATGTATAAATATAATTGATAATTATGGTCTACTAATTTCTTAAATCTCAGTTATGATATATATCTTTGTTAATTACTAAATACAAGTTTGTGACTTTTGGGATTTAGGTTTTTGTTAAGTATTTGTTGCAAATAGATCGAACTTATGAATAATATTGGTTTTGAATGTTCTAAATATATTTCATATAATATCATTGTATTATTATTGTTTGTTTAATATATGTTTTATATAATATGATGTGAATATAACGTTGTCCTGCGTAAGGCACGGATAATGTCCTAGTAAAATTAATGTTTTCCCCTACTACATAACCTAGGGAATTTTTTAAAGCTTATCATCCATAACTAAGAAAAAGAGTCCACGACCATAGATGGCAACTTCATATTGGAGGACAGGAGAAGTTTGATCATATAAACGAAATTATAAAACATATGATGTTAATTATAAAAAACAAAAAAAAATGTTCCGTGTCTTCATTTATTCCACTTGTCATGTCTATTTAATTGGAAAAAGATAAATATTATTATGAGCCGCCTTGTGAAGCATACCATCTTTGATAGTCAAATCAATTACGTAAAAGACTGTTATAAGTGTTTTGAATCATCTCTTCTACGTCAACCATGTGTCTCCTTAAGTTTGTTAAACGTTTCTCGTTCTTTCTACATTTTCGGTTCTAAGCTCTAATATGGTCAACCAGCTCTAATAGTTTATACAATTCTATTACACCGCTATTTCAACATTCAACCGAATTATAAGTTATGCACATAATGACATCATTTTATTTTGGTCAACAATCATCACCATCGTTAAAAGTTTAGGCTTAGAATAGTAACTAAGCAAGTAAAAGACAAAAGGTATGAGCAATGACAAGATTCTTAATTTGGTTCAATGATAGTCTCATGTACTTTCACTAAGTCGTTAGTTTCAAGACGTCATGCAAACTTTTATGAAACGTTTATGTAACCCACACGAGTTTGGTTTCTAGTTTTACTTGGCAATTTTAATATAAATCTTGTTTCTCATAATTTGGCCAAAATGTTAGATGGATTTCAGTATTTGCAAATATCAACAAAATTCGGATTATTACATACGTCCAAATAACATTCCTCGTATTGAAATATCCGATTGACCCTCAATATTAACGGTTAAGAGCAAAACCAATGAGAAGCAATTCAAATTATTGTATTTATCCTTACAATTGTGAAATAATTATTTAAAATAGATGGGCCAATGGATTTCCGTCGATCATGACAAAGCGTTTAGCTATTTTAACTTTAATTTCACTAAAAAACAATAAATAAAGAATGGAATTTTTACCAAAAATGTCATTTCTCACTTCAAATCTTCGGAAAATGCTATTTCTTCTTTGACCCTCGAAAATCTACCACAATTCACTATTCACGTGATGTGAAATAACTGTTATACCCCTGATTAAGATTGATGGTATAGTTAGTGTATATTGTCCACTACCATCGAATTTTGTCCATAAACCATCTACCACTGTTTTCGTCCACAACCACCGCCTTCCTTTCATCCACCACCATCCACCACCGTCTATAACCACCAGCTGCCACCGTATATGTTCTCCACTCACTGCTTTCTTTGTTTTCGTCCACCTCCTTCCCATCACCAAGTCTGTTCACAGTCATTTTTGTCCACCACCACCGACACAGTCTGTTTTTGTCCACCAACACCGACACAGTCTGTTTTTGTCCACCAACACCGACACAGTCTGTTTTTGTCCACCACCACCGACACAGTTTTTGTTCACAGTCGCCGTTGCCGTCTTTGACCACCACCATCTCTGTTTTCTCCACCACTTTCTTCTTCATAAAGAAATGAAGAGATCCGAAGAGAGAGAGAGAGAGATCCGAAGAGAGAGAGAGAGAGAGATCCGGAGAGAGAGGCAGAGATAGATAGAGAGAGAGAGAAATCCGGCGACGGCGAGAGATCCGGCGACGGTGACGGTAAACCCTTCTTCTTCCTTCTTCTTCCTTCTTCTCCTTCTCTTTCTCCTTCTCCTTCTTCTTCTTTCAGAAAGCGAGAAGGACAAAATAGTAATTTTGCCTCTTGTAAATAGTGATTTGTGGTATTTTTTGAAGGTGTTTGAAATAATGGCAGTTTTTTAAAATTATTTAGAGTCTTTTTGATTTAGAGTCTTTGA
The DNA here is from genome assembly GCA_964056655.1 of Arabis hirsuta. Lineage (NCBI taxonomy): Eukaryota > Viridiplantae > Streptophyta > Magnoliopsida > Brassicales > Brassicaceae > Arabis > Arabis hirsuta. The sequence continues at coordinate 33,617,339 of OZ053302.1, forward strand.
CTTTAAAGATAAGAAGGGCTTTTGGCTGGATTACTTTTTCCCTTAGTCTTATCTTCTCGCTTTTTATTAGATAAACATAAGATTAGGACAAAATCGTTGCTACAGTGAAGGTTTGTTCATTTGTTTCCCAGAAATTGAGAGCAAGAAGATAAATCACAGGGTACTGGTGGTTGATTTTCTGCAATTAAGTGTTAGTTTCGGTTCAATCTATTGGTCAGTATGTCATCGTCTTTAGATAAGAAGATGATGTCGATGTCTCTGGAAGTTGAAGATCTACCTTTTGATATGCCGAATCTTCCACAGTTCTGTTCAAGTGAAAGGAATACTTTGAGTCTTATAGGAAGAATTATAAATCCAGAGAGCCAAAGAATGTCAGATTTGATTTTGGATATGCCCTGTAAATGGCAATTATATGAAAGGGTTCGCGGAATAGCTCTGTCAAAAGAGAAGTTTCAGTTTATCTTTAAGTATGAGCATGATCTTGAAGAAATTCTAAATAAAGGAGTGCATACGTTTAATCAATATATGGCCTCTAGTCATGGAGCGATGGGTTGAGAAGCCTCCCCCTGATTATCTACAAACGATAAACATTTGGGTTCAGATGCGAAACATTCCAGTGAATCATAATACTCTAGAATCTATCACGACTTTTGGAGAATTTGCAGATCGAGTTATTGGGATGGCTTATGATTCTATGAAGCCACGAAACAAAGACTATGTCAGGGTTTAGATTTGTCATGATGTTTCAAAGCCTTTCAGAAGGTCAAAGATAATTAATCTACCATCGGAAGAAATAATTAACATTCTATATGACTATGAGAGGATTCAGAAGCGTTGCTACACATGCCAGAGATTGATTCATGATCAAGAAAGATGCCCCATCTATTTGAAGAATCTCCAGAGTGTTAAAGTTAAGGATTTGAATAAGAAGACAATTGCAATAAAATCCATCCAACAAATTCTCAAGGAAGGAGATCCGCTTTATGGAGTTTTGTTGGAACATCAAGTTGGTATTGATCCACATACGGGCAGACAAAGAATCGCTCGAGAATTTCTTGATGAAATGAGGTTGTATTTATTAACACCAAATGGAGAAGATCGTCTGGTTAAAGAAGAGAGAGTTAAAGTTTCAATTACAGATCTGGATAATGATCCAATAGGCCAAAAAACTATACTCCGCCTAGAACCAGCACCTTTTGTCTCATCGGATATAGATAAAGGTAAAGGTATAGTCTTCAACTTTGATTCCAATGATATCATCAATAAAAAGTTGTTGGAGCAGCATAAGGGACAAAAACTTATGGTTTCAGCGATTGGTAGTGGTATGGCTATGAGTTTGCTTCCGGCTTCTTCTTCCATTCTATGAGAAATGGTAGTAGACAGTGATCAATTGAAAAGTAACCTGTTTTCAGAGAGTTCTACGGTTTATAGAACATGCACTCTTAGTGTTAGTTTTTTCGGGACTTCTCTGATAAAGAATAAGCAAAGAAAGCGTCCTCCAAAAGATCAAAGGAAGCAAAGAAAAAAGATTGATGAATGATCTGTTCATGAGGGTGAGATAGTATTGAGGACATATACCAGTTTTTTAGAAAAAAGAAAAGCTAGTGGAGAGGCTGATGATGTCCACAATTCTGCTATGCGTAGCAAACCTAAGATGGTCCCAAAGGAGGGACCGTCTGCCAATTAATGAGTTTAATGAGTTGGAATTATCAAAGGCTAGGGACCATTCAAGACTTGACAATTCCTAGATTCAAAGAGATACGTAAAAAGTATTTTCCTGAGATTTTATTTTTAATGGAAACTAAGCATAGTAGGAATGTACTAGTAGATTTACAAGAATGGTTAGGTTATGATAGGGTATATACAGTGGAATCTGTTGGATTAAGTGGAGGTTTAGCTCTTTTTTGGAAGAAGTTAGTTAGTGTGGACATGATCTATATAGATAAAAATTTGTTGGATTGTAATATCCATTTCGGATCTTCTTCTTTTTTTTTGTTTCATGTATATATGGTAATCCAGTTAGGAAGTTTAGGCATATGGTATGGGAAAGAGTAACTAGAATTGGAGTTAACAGATCGGGTAGTTGGTGCATGCTTGGAGATTTTAATGACATTCTTCACAATGGAGAGAAAGTAGGTGGACTGTCTATGAGTGATGCTTATTTTGAATCTTTTGTTAGTATGATAAAGGATTGCAAAATGAAGGAACTTCCTAGCCATAGCAATGCGTTTACTTGGGGAGGTATGAGACATAAGTTACAGATCCAAAGCAAGTTGGATCGTTGTTTTGGAAATCAAGCTTGGTATGATATGTTCCCAGTTTCAAATCAAAATTTTCTCGAGAAGAGGGGATCAGATCACAGACCAGGCTTGGTCAATCTTTCAGCTTCTCAAGACAGCTATAAAGGACAATTCAGATTTGATAGCAGAATGCTTAACAAACCAAGAGTTAGAGAAAGTATTGAGAAGACCTAGAATTCAGTGAATATGAGGAATGGTTTCTGAAAGAATCAGAGAATGTAGAAGAGCCCTAAGTTGCTGGAAAAAAAAAAACAATTGCAATGCTTTGGATAAGATACACCAGATACAAGATGCTTTGGAAATTGAGCAGACTAAGTTAAGAGCAAATACTTTTCAGATTAATAGATTGAAATGGGAGTTGATTCAAGCGTATAAGAAAGAAGAGAAGAATTGGCAAGAAAAAAGCAGAAACAATTGGCTGGTAGTGGGGGATGGCAACACCAAATTCTTTCATGATTCAGTGAAGGCAAACAGAGCAAAAAATTTCAATTGATAAACTTTTGGATGAGAATGGGTTTGAACAAAAAGGCGAGACTTCTAAAGGAGATGTAGCTTCAAAGTATTTCACAAAGCTTTTCACCTCTACTAATCCTGGAGATTTTAATCTCCTTTTACAAGATTTCATTCCAAAAGTATCTGAGGAGATGAACAAAGGGTTGATTAAACCAGTATCAAAAGAGGAAATCAAGGAGGTTGTTTTCTCCATCAAAGCTTCGAAAGCCCCTGGGCCGGATGGTATGACGGGATCTTTCTATCAAGCTTACTGGGATATTGTTGGGGACCAGGTGACCTCTGAGATTCAAGCCTTCTTTGAAATAGGTATTTTCCCCACTGAATGAAATTATACGCATCTTTGCCTCATCCCAAAGTAGGTCAATGCCAACAATATGACTGATCTTTGACCAATTAGTCTTTGTTCAGTGATTTACAAAGCTATATCCAAGATTTTGGTTAAAGGACTCCAACCTCTCTTGCCTGATTTGGTGTCTCCTTTCCAATCAGTTTTTGTGGTAGAAAGACAGATTGTGGACAACATCATTGTGGCTCATGAGGTGGTACATGGCCTTCGGACTCTTCCCTCTATATCCAAGGATTTCATGGCTATAAAGACAGATATGGCAAAAGCCTTTGATAGAGTAGAATGGAGATTTCTAAGGGATGTGCTTCAAGCTTTAGGATTTCACCAAAAGTGGATTGATTGGATTATGTTTTGTGTCTCCTCTGTTACTTTCTCAGTCCTAATAAATGATTCACCTCATGGTTTGATAGTTCCTCAGAGGGGTTTGAGACAATGGGGCCCCTATCCCCTTTTCTCTTTGTCTTATGCACTGAAGGACTCTCCCATCTCCTCCATAGAGCAGAGTTAGAAGGGAAACTAACTGGGATTTGTTTCTCTAGCACATGACCTTCTATCAGTCATCTTTTATTTGCAGATGATACCCTGTTCATATGCAAAGCTGAGGAATCAGAATGTAGTGCCCTCAAGGATATCTTGGCTGTTTATGAGAAGGCAACGGGTCAATCAATTAATCAAGAGAAGTCAGCAATTTTCTTTGGTGCTTTAGTCCCAGAAGCTACTAAGGTATCCATTCAAACTTCTCTAGGTATCTTTAAGGAAGGTGGAACAGAAAACTATCTCGGGTTGCCAGAATGTTTCAGTGGTTCTAAGATAGAATTTTTATCCTACATTAAAGATAAGTTGAAAGCTAGAATGTCAGGATGGTTCTCTAGATCCCTCTCTCTGGGTGGAAAAGAGATTTTATTGAAAGCTGTAGCTTTGGCAATGCCAGTGTATGCAATGCAGTGTTTCAAATTGCCAAAATCCTCTTGTGATTCCCTTTCTAGTGCAATGGCTGAGTTTTGGTGGAATTCTCTGGAGGAAAAAAGGAAAGTGCATTGGGTTAGTTGGGAGAAGCTATGTTTGTCTAAAGAAAATGGTGGAGTAGGTTTTAGGGATATTCAATGCTTCAGTCAAGCTCTGCTGGCAAAGAATGCTTGGAGAATCCTGCAAGAACCTATGAGTCTTTGTGCAAAAGTGTTGAAGAGCAGATATTTTGAACAGGAAGACTTCCTTTTAGCAGAATTAGGCAAAATGCCCTCTTTTGCTTGGAAAAGTTTGTTACATGGAAGAGCTTTGCTAGTAACAGGACTTAGAAAGATGATTGGGAATGGCATGTCCATAAATGTATGGTCAGATCCTTGGTTGCAGGAGAACTCTCTTAGGATCCCTCTGATGAAAAACATTTTTGTTGATTTGAATATGAGGGTTAATGATCTATTGGATTCAACCACTGGGGATTGGAACCACATAAAGCTTTCCGATCTTTTCTTCCCTAGGGATATTCTTCTTATTCAGAGTTTGAAACCCATCCCATCTCAAGAGGATTATTGGATTTGGAAGCATACTAAATCAGGGAAATATTTGGTGAAATCAGGGAATTGACTGGCTAACCAAACCAAATTTAAAGAGCTCATCAATCAGGAAGCTGCCTTGCCATCTTTCATTGTGCTAAAAGATGAGATTTGGTCCTCTTAAGCTCCTGCAAAAATCAAAAATTTTATGTGGAAAACTCTAAGTGGTGCAGTTCCGGTTATAGACAAAATCTTAGCAAAGAGAGTAAGAGTAAATACAAGATGCCAAACTTGTGGCCTCGAAGGAGAGCCAATCAACCATGTTCTCTTTTTCTGCACAGCTGCCAAACAGGTTTGGGCTCTTTCAAACGTGCCGTGGCTTGAGGGAGGATACAATGCTGAGTCCATTTACTCAAATATGGCTTACATTCTCTCTCTCAAGAAGAGAGATGATATTGATTCTCTGAGAAGAAGATCTATCTCTTGGATCTTGTGGACAATTTGGAAAAACAGGAATCATCTTTTCTTCAAAGGCAACAGGTTCTGGCATTTGGATACGATGAAGAAAATTAGAGATGAAACTGAAGAATGGTTTTTGGCTCAAGCAGGATTTTCTTCTCAACCACTAGATCAAGCAATTGATGGTCAAATGAGCCCTTTGCATTGGAAAGCTCCACCATCTGGTTGGTTAAAATGCAATGTTGGCTTTTCCTGGCACAAAAAAGAAGAAGTTGGGGGGAGGTGCTTGGGTTTTAAGGGATAATTTTGGTAATGTTATCCTCCATAGTAGAAGATCTTTCTCTGGTAATCATTTCTAAAGAGGATAGTAACTTAAAGATCCTGATGTGGGCAATTGAATCGGTCCACCAACATCACTATGACAAAGTTATATTTGCCTTTCAAGATCCTGATTTATTGGGTTCCCTTTTGAGACCTCGAGCCTGGCCATCTTTCAAGTTTCAGGCCTCTTTGATGCAAAATTTTTTGGGAAAGTTTAGTGATTGGCGTGTTGAGCATGCGGATCCGGAAACAGATAGAGGTACAACTCGCATATCTTAAAGTGCCATTGGAGATTGCTTTCGTCAATCTTACGTGGCTATAGGTCATCTCCATTGGCTTCATCACATCTTTATATCTGAGAGTAGGGCTGGGACGGATCCGGATATCCGGACTTTTCCAGGATATCCGGATCCGTGTTTAAGGTATCCGGATCCGGATCCGTGGCTCCGGATATCCGGACTTCAAATATCCGATAAAAAATTAGGATATCCGCCGGATATCCGGATCCGGATTCGGATCCGAAAATAATAATAAAAAATAATTTAAAAATATTTGAAATTTTTTTTTAAAATTTATTAATTAAAATTTACATGATATTTTTAGAAATAAATATTATATCTATTATAAAATGACTAAAGTTAAATTTTATATATATTTAAGATAAAAGTACCTTAAGATATGTAAAAAAATATAAAATTTTGATATATTTAATGAGTCCGGATCCGGATCCGGATATCCTGACCTTAAAATTTTACTATCCGGATCCGGATCCTCTTTTCACGGATCCTAGATTTTACTATCCTTATCCGGATCCGGACTCCCCGGATATCTTAATTTTCGGAGCGGATCCGAACGGATACCGGATCGGATCTCGGATCCCGGATAATAATTCCACCCCTATCTGAGAGTGTATTTTTCTCTGTGTAATATTTTTTGGCTTTGTTTTTCTTTCATCTTTTTGATACAAGTTTTGGTGGTTTCTTTTTCTTGTCTCTTTGAAAGAAAATAATCTTTCTGATTTGAGAAGGGTGAATCTTTTGGACTCTGTTTCTTAGATTTGTAAATTTGACTATCTCAAAATGATTCTTACTTTGGAAATATATATTTAGTTTAGATGAAAAAAAAAAATTCTTATTTCATCTTATCCTTTCTAATGATAAAGAGTGGGTGGTTTCGAATTTTTATCATACAAACATTCAGCAAAAGAAAAGATATATTATAATATAACTTAATTTATAAAACCAGAAAGGAATATAGAATTGCTGATACTTCCTAAATTCTGAAATTTCTTTATTACAGTATGCACAAAAGATATAATATTTAATTCCTTTTTTTTTAAGGAAACATGGACCAATTAGCATTCAAAAACTGGTTGATTGAATTTACCTTTAACGTATAGTTATGTTTAAATAATATATTTTTTTTAATTATATGTTTACCACTCACGATAATTATCACTATCACAGGTTGGACCCCACAAGGTAGGGCTGTGGATCCAATCTCTCTTATCTCCGAAATTAAACGCCGTTACACTTCTTTCCAAAATATAGCCGTACCGTGATTTCGACGGCGTTAAATTTAAGCTGGAAAATTTGATTTTCGTATATTCTAAAAAAATGAGTGAAAAAGTGCAACAGAGACTCGTTTGCAATCCACATAGGATAAATAAATTAAACATTTTGTTCTTTATTCCGAAATTGACCTCTACCGTCCGATTGAACCAAATGCTATTTGAAGAACAAAGAAACTCTACCGTCCGATTGATGTAATAAATTAGCTAAACCGACAAAAAATAATAATTAAAGAGGTAAAAATTGTAGTATAAAATATGAATATAAGCTATAGTCTAGAGGTAGATTAGATCAACCTGCCACGTGACAGAATGTCCAATAGTTACAGCTTACAGGTTATCTCCACTAATCTAAAAATATTAACTTTATATAATAAGATTATCTCATTTAAACCTTAAGATTTTTCATAATATGACATATAATTTAATTAATTTTAGTTAATTATTTACTAAATCTTACTATACTAAAATAGTTGAGACTTTAAGAGAATGTGCAACGAAATAAACTGAAATCTTTTCATTAATATATTTGTCTTAAAATAGATCTGAATAAAGATGTAATTTTTTTGACATGTAATATTCTGATTGGCTAGATTCGAGACTCATGTGATGGTACATCTTCGCCACGTGGTGAGATCTCAAGGATTACATAGCAAATCGAGCGTTGCGAGGGAGACCTGGTCTTTAGTTGAATGTGTCCACCGATTATAGCCGGTCGAAAGAAAGTGTATTACCGGTTGGTCCGGTGAGAAAAGGTCAATATAGTGTTAAAAAGGGTTTAAGCAAAAAACGTGGTCGTCTTTCTTAAGGGTTTTTGTTTCTTTCTTAAGGGTTTTTGTTTCGGAAGCGTTTCGTAGAGACAGAGATTGATTTTGCTTGTGGTGAGAGAAGATTGAATCGTGTGGGTAGCGTTTCAAACAAGTAAAAAAATAAACAAAAAAAAGTTTCCTTCAGTTTCTCGGGAAAATCTGTGAGAAAGGGTTTGGTGTGTGAGTCCTTCTTTTCCGATCTCGCAATTGCCGGATTATTCGCCGGGGAATTTAACCGTAGTTTTTCTTTTCTTTCCCGATCTTGTAATTGTCTTGAAAACTGAAGATTGGGGATAAAAAGGTGAGAGAATTTAGAGGGTTTTTCGTTGTTTTGGGTTACCGAGAAAATCCCTTGAAACGATAGAGATTTTTCCTTCTTTTTTTTTTCCAAGGGAATTTCGTCTTTGAAATTTTCTGGGTAAATCCTGATTTTCGCTTCTTTTGTTCCTGGACCTGAGATTTGATTTCTTCCTTTTATGTATTTTGCATATCTTTCTTCGATTTTTATTCGTCGTTTTGTATCACAATCGTATTCGTCGATCTGTAAAACCTGATCTGAGATTTAAAATTGAGTCTCTTTGCAAAACCCGTGATCTGTTGGTTCTTTGATCCTGTTAAAAAATTTGTTAGGGTTTAGGGTTTTCCTTTTGACTATAGATTTCGGATCTCATATTGATTAGGGTTTTAGGGTGGTTTAAGCTTTCGCTGGGATTGACCCAGAACGTTCAAAATCCTTGTCTTTTTTCCTTCATGCAGTATTTCCAGAGACGAAACCGTATTGTTCTGTATTTTCATATTCTCAATTTTGTTGGATAAAATTTAATTTTGATTTCACATTTATCTACAGGTAGAATTTCGCTGGATAAGCCATTGAAACACAAGCTTGTAATCGTGTGGCAATCACATAATCGTGTTATGCATTCTGAGAAATGGTGTCGCATAAGTGTGTAGAAGAATTTGGATACAGAGGCTACGAGCTACCTCCCAATGCTAGAGCTCCCAGATCAGCTAGGGTAATGGCCTTAACCATCTGCAGTTCGTTCTTAATCGTTACATGGATAGTCAGTTTATGTAATTTGCTCTACTTTTTTTTGTGCTAGAAGAAGCGCAGTTTCGAGAAGATATGTGAAGATGATGATCAAATGTGCCCAATCGATTTATTGGCCACCGTAGCTGGAAACTTGCTGTTTGAGAGCGGAAGTTCTCTCATGTCGATTGACAAACCTGTTAATGGAATTGAAGATAACTGTGTAGTTGCACAAACTAGTGTAAAGGAGGAGTTCGAAGGGGAAGAAAAACCCGTAAAGCCAGTAACTTTATCCGATGATAGTCCTTATCAGGAATCTTTGAGCCATTGCGGATTCAGTTCCGTGATAAGTGGCAAAGTAGAGAATGAGGCAGAGAGTTTTAGTAACTCAGGTCGTAGTGATTCTTGTCAAGTGGAGGACTTCAGTCAGGATCTAAAACCGGGTATAGATGGCGATGCAGTAGTACTTGATGCGAGACCTAATATTGTAGCTAGTTTAGGTAGTTGTAGTAGAACCGAACTGCCAACAGTTGGGAATGTTCCTTCCCATGGCGTTCGAGATGATGTAAATATGTTTAGTAGAGATGATGATGAAAACTTTTCTGGGTATATTTGCCCTCGTGTGAACAAAAAACCACCTAGGACTGTGCCACGTATTGGGGACAGAAGGATCAGGAAGATATTGGCTTCTAGACATTGGAAAGGAGGTTCAAGACATGCAGGTAGCAGCCCGCCTAAAGGTTTCTTGTCTATTTTCACATCTTAAATACAATGATATGTTTTGTTTTGAAGACGTGTGTTTCGTGTTGCAGATGTGAAACCTTGGAGAAATCATTACTTGAACCATCAGAGGAACTATCCTATCAAGATAAGAAGAAACTTTGACCACATTTCTGATTCAATTTCTGATGATTATCGTTTGCACACTAAGATGCATAGAGGTAAAGAGACTATTTTTCCTAATTCCTCTGTCTCTGTCTTGTAGTTTTTTTTCTGTTGTAATGAGGTTTTGCAATTTAAATTGCAGGCAGCAGAACGATTTCTTCGAGGAAAGGTCAAGGTGCATCGTTTGTGTCAAGCGACTCTCAGGGTAACCAAGAAGTCTCATTTGAAATCATTTTTCAGCTCTATTTATTTATGAGAACCAAGAAGCTTATGTAAGAATGTCTTTGCTGCTTTTTTATTTTTTTTCTCAGTGAAACTGCGGATCAAATCGTTCAGGGTGCCTGAGCTTTTCGTAGAGATTCCAGAAACTGCTACTGTTGGCTCCTTGAAGGTAACAACATTGCCCAGCTAGCTCTTCAATTTCGCTCATACTAACTTTTTATGTTCTGATGTTTTTTTTCTTTGTTTGAAACTCTCATGGTCCTTTTGCTTCTGCAGCGAATGGTGATGGAAGCAGTGAGCACTTTATTGAGTGATGGACACCGAGTTGGTCTGATGGTTCAGGGGAAGAAAGTCCGAGACGATAACAAAACCCTTTATCAGACCGGGATCTCTCAGGATAACACCCACTTGGACTCTCTTGATTTCAGCCTTGAACCCAGCTCTGAAGTGCCTCAACTTTTAACTAGGTTCACACTTGTGTTCACAACTCAAATCTGTCATTGTGTTTAAAACTCGATCATTGTGCTACAAGTTCTTGTTTTCTTTTTTCAGTTACCCGCTGGGGCATGCCTGCGAGGAGCTGCTGCCTGTGTGCAATGCTTCTAACATAGACAATGTGTTGGAATCTGACCATGACTCAACACTGTTCCCATCTGACTCATTTGGCAAGAAAAGCACGGCAGATGAATCTAAACCTCTGGTTCCTGTCGCGCGCACTGATATGTCTCACCAACAACCTTGTCGTAGATCTAAAAGGAGTGAACAACAGCAGACTGCACACCGCAGAATCCGTCGACCTTTCTCAGTTTCGGAGGTAGAAGCACTTGTTCTAGCAGTTGAGAAACTCGGTACTGGAAGGTAAAACAAAAAACTAAATTGCATCAACAACATTTTTGTGATTGTGAAGTAGCAGAAGAACGATTGAACTTTGTTGAAATCTGCAGGTGGAGAGAAGTTAAGATCTGTGCTTTCGAAGATGCAGATCACCGCACTTACGTTGATCTCAAGGTTTGCATTTAATCTCTACCTTACTTAATACACAACCACTGTATCCAAAGTAGTCCCAGGATTAGGTCTGAGAAACCGGCGTTTGGTTTTGTGCAGGACAAATGGAAAACACTGGTCCATACGGCTAAGATATCTCCACAACAGAGGAGAGGAGAGCCAGTGCCGCAGGAACTTCTAGACCGTGTGTTGAACGCACATGGCTACTGGTCGCAGCAGCATGAGAGTAAGAACAAGCAGCAGCAAGAGACAGTGAGTCAGGCAGAGGCTCTGCTTCAGCTCTAATCAATCTATTGCTGCAGGGCCTCGTCTTTCCTCTGGGAATGATTTGATATGATATTATGTAAGATTCTGACATAGATGCAAAAATGTTTCTCTTTGGTTTTCTTTTTTTTTTTAAATTTCTCGATGTAAATTTTTAATTTGCAAAAAGGTTGTTCTGACAAGTTTAGAACCTTTGGAGGATTTTATTTGTACATCTTTTCTCACATTCCTTCCTTCTCTTTATTACTCTTGAAGTTTTGTATTGATCATTTATTTTTTGTGTAAACGAATAGGTTTGAACACAAATATGAGACATAAAAGTGAGAAATTGTTGATTCTAAACTGTAGGTTGTTGAAATGTACCTCGATGCATTTAGCTTGTACAAGTACAAAATCCATCTAAATCTAGTTTCTTGTGCATTTTGTTTTCGAGTAGTGAACAAAACACATGATCTGTAATAAGATAAAAATCAAGTATCTGATTAATCCCAATAAGCCTGATTAAGAAATGTAAAGGTTGGTTCTTTAAACCGCATGGCTAACCGGTCGGTACTTGATTTGAACTAAACCGTCTGAGGAGGCTACTTGAAGGGTTTGGAACTGTGTTGAAAAATAGGGTCAAAAACCTAAATCTTCGTCTTCGTCTTCGTCTTCCTTTTCACCAGCGAATCCGGCGACGATTCATCACCTTGTTGAGAGTTTCATGTTCATGCTGTGAACAAGGATCGATTCGAGGTGAGCCTAGTACCACCCAACGCCTTTTTTCCTTTCACGATTCGTTTAAATTACTTATCATGACTGTGTATTTCGATACATATTCGGATGTTTTCTGGCTTTGTTTTTAGTATAATTATAACGATTTCTGATGGAATTTTGGGTTTATGTGAATGTTTTTAGCTGCCAAGGGCATGAATCGGATCTGCTCGTTCTCAGGTGTTCGACTTTGTAAGTAGAGTAAATTGACTAAATTTTTGTGATGTTGTGCTCTCTCTGCAAGCATTTTGATTTGTGTTGCTCACTGAACTTGAAAATGTTACAAAAGCCATTTATGCCAATTGACGAATTTATTGAAATTTGATCTTTCTTTCAGTTTGTTGATCCATATGAATATAATTGTACATAACTTTACGAATTTTGTCAATCTGAACATATTACAGTTTGGATTCCTTAGTCTGATACGTGTGTGTTAGTTTCTAGAAATTTCAGAGCTTTAGTAGTGCCACGTTCCTTGAACTATCCCCTGCAGTCGCTCAAGCGTTCATCAGTTCGGATGGCGAATGGTAACTTTTCTTCTGGTCTCAGAACCGAAAGCAGTGCAAACCCAAGAGGAGCATTGATTGTTTTCGAAGGTCTTGATCGAAGCGGCAAATCAACGCAGTGCGCTAAGCTACTCTCTTTCTTGGAGGGTTTAGGGCATCCGACTGAGCTCTGGAGATTTCCCGATAGACAGACAAATGTCGGTCAGATGATATCCGCCTATCTATCTAATAAGTCGCAGTTAGATGATCGCACAATTCATCTCCTTTTCAGCGCTAATCGTTGGGAGAAAAGGTTCTTTTCATCTTCGTAGCCACCTAATTTGTAAGAAGACTTTCTATTATGATAATAAATTATTGACATTTTCACAGGTCATTGATGGAGGAGAAGCTTAAAACAGGAACTACGCTTATCGTCGATCGTTATTCATATTCTGGTGTAGCTTTCTCGTCAGCTAAAGGTCTCGGTATCGAATGGTGCAAGGCGCCGGAAGTTGGATTGCTGGCTCCGGATTCTGTACTTTACCTTGACATTACACCCGAAAGAGCTGCTGAGAGAGGTGGATATGGAGATGAGAGATACGAGCGAGTGGAGTTTCAGAGAAAAGTCTCAGACTTTTATCAATCTCTACGCGATTCTTCGTGGAAGGTGAATGGACTATAAGATTCTTTTGCTCGGTTCTCTGTAGAGTGAGATTTAACACAAAATCAAGCAAACTAAAACCTCTTGAAAATGTTTATGGTAATGCAGATAATCGATGCAGGAGAAGCCATGGAGGAAGTAGAGAAGAAGATTCAAGAAGTGGTATTAGATAAAGTCAAAGAGTGTGCAATAGGAAAGCCTCTTTCTCTCCTTTGGTCATCTTAATGATTTCATTGAGATCTCATAAAATGTGTTTTTGATATATATATACACACTATTTTGGGCTGTTGAAGCCCATTAGTATGCCCAAATTTAAATTTTGTGTCGTCACTAATGACGACCTTAATCATTTTCGTATAAAATAATTTAGCAATCATTAAATAAAAGGACAAATCATTAAACGATACTAAAACAGGTTAATTATTACGCTCAAGTTGAGAATAATAAGTAATTAACAATTAGTGTCAGTAGAACGTAATCATTCATTAATGATCTCTACAGATAAAAGCAACATAAAATGTGAGAGGATGTAAGAAAATCACTTAGCCACGCGCTCTTAGGCCGTGAGATTCCCCAACTTGTGTTTGGATCGTGTTGATCACGTGCGTTGATTTTTCGCGTGGGATAAATCAGCTTTTGATTGGTACAAAGATGTGTTAAGGTCAACTCTACATTAAATCGTACTATAAAACAAAACTCGATCGAAGGATCAACATCTAATGAATAAAAGATATGTTCATACTTCGTGGCAAATAAATACATTATCGACAAATTTTAATATTATTTTTGATATGAAATGTTACTAATTATGGATTTTTAAATTTTAAAATTATAAACCCAAAAAATTGTTTTGTCCCCTATAATCCTTAGAACTTCAAAACTAAACACTAATACAATATAGTTAACCCAAACATAAATGATATAAAGAATTTTTTTTTTGTTTTAAAAATGGCATTTAGCAAAAATTTTGAAAATATGTAATTTTTGAAAAATGCATTTTTTAAAATTTCTCTTTTTTTTTTCCTCTCTAAACTTGTTATATTAAATACGAAATGGAATACAAAGTCGGATAGAAGGTAGAATTTGAAAAGAATTCAAACTTTCATTTTTTGAAAAGAATTTGTTATCACAAAATTATTAGGATATTTTCGTCAATAAATCTATTACACTGTTAAAATAATAATAGATTATTTATTCAAAATATGACGAATTCAAAATTAATAATTTTTTTTTTGTTTGCGATGTTATCTTCTACCGTTGTTGTAAATAAATGACTAATATATGACTGTTAATGAAAATATTTTTGCAGTTTTGACAAAGTTTATCTAAAAACTTGTTGAGAATTGTAAAACTTATTCCTACACTACTTTTTTTTCCCTAAACTAATTTTTGTAAATAGAATAATGAGTTTAATTTTTTTTTTTTTAACTTCGTAATGTGAGTTGGAAATATTCTATTATACACATCGATTGGTACATGTGAGAAGGAAACTTTCTAGAATTCTTTTTGAAAAAGGAGAGACTTTCAAGGTTTTTGCGGGACAGCATAATTATAAAAGAGTTAATACACTTTAATTCGAACATGAGCTAATGTTTTTTTTACAAAAATATAAAGAATTTGAGAGATATGAGGTGAATATAGACACAATCCATCTTTGAACATTCCTCACTGTCTCTCAACTAACACAAGACTCTGGTCCAGTTATTTTATATATATAACACACAAAAAGAAACAAATGATATTGCAAAATCGTATTAAGGAATCTAATTTGAACTGTGAGTGGTCATGAAAATATAGACTGAGTCAAAGATATGGAATGATTTTGTTAATGGTAAATTAGGTTTGGTATCCACGTTCGCTTCACACAAAAATCCAAAATATTCATCCATTTCCTTCGACACCAAGATTTATCTTCTTTTTTAAAAAAAATATTTAATAGTTTATACAATATACTATAGTATATTACTATAAAAAAAGATCAAACATGATGTAAGATAAAAAAGAACTTCCAATATGTTCCAAACTTCCAATACCATCTAAATAGCCCGCTTAGATTCTAAGTGCCGACTAGTTTATAAATTTAAAATTTGTTTTGAATCTTTAGTGTATTTATATAAATGCAAAATATTGTCACCTAGACATGACATGCTGAACAGAAGTTTCAAAAAAAGGACATGCTAAACAGTAAATCCAAAAATGGTCAACCTTTTTTGTTAATAAATTTTTTGAACGATTTGGTTAATATTGCGACATTTTGCTGCTTAGATGATATGATTAAAAAACATCTGGTTAGATGATCTTAAAAAGACATCTAAACAACCGGTTTTAAAAACTTTGAAAATACCATAGGAAACAAAATAGTTGCTAGAAACTTGAGTATATTTGTTCTCTTCTCATAAAGCTATACGACTTTTTTTACTTGTGAGACCAAGCAAACAAACCAAGTGGAAATGATCAGAGAAAATATAACAACAAAAACTACAAAACAAAACCCTATATAACTAGTAGTTGCAGATAGAGTTCCGACACAAAAATAACTAACCTTATAATCATGTTTTTAATAACTTGATCCACTTTTTGTGGTGCCTTTGTGTTTCCTCGAAAGTTCCATTTTTTCCCTTGCAAATGTAAAAAAACAAACAAAAAAAAAACATAATCCCTCGAATATAAAATCCAACCTTCTCTCCTCTCAGCTGTGTTCACATGAACTTTTGCACCGCTTTCTAGTCTCTTCTTCTTCTTTGCTCGTTGAAAACAAAAAAAAAAGTTATTTTTCATCATCATCATCATCATCATCATCATCATCCTCTGTTTTTATTAACATGGACGCTCTTCTTCAAGTTTCAGTTGATGGTTTTCGGTTCGAAAACGGTTCTGGATCTGGATCTTGCTGCAAACCAAGAAACAATCTCGAATCTGGGAACAATCTTTACCCCAATTTCGACCAACCCTTGACTCAGAATCAATCATCATCACCGACAGATTCTCCTCCACCTCCAATATGTTTAGATAACTCTCCTGTTCTCAAGTACATCAATGACATGTTGATGGACGAACAAGATTTCGTTGGTCAAACTCGCTTATTACAAGACAATCTCGCTTTACAAGCCGCAGAGAGATCCTTCTACGAGATACTCCAGCAACAATCTCCTGATTCTGATCACAACCCAAGTTCCTCCGATCAAAACTCCGACGACCCAACAACGGAAACAAATTCAACAGATTCAACACAGAGAAAGTACCGTCATCGGAATGATGAAGAAGATGATCTTGAGATTGGTCGGAGAAACAAACAACCTGCGGTTTTTGTCTCGGAGATGGAGGAGCTAGCTGCAAAGTTGGAGCATGTGTTGTTGGTATGTAAAGCGAACCAAGAAGGAGAAGAAGAACAAGAACAAGAATCAGCAATAACGAAACAGAGTATACCACCAAACAGAGCAGGACGAGCAAAAGGTTCATCAAACAGATCAAAGACGCGAAAAATTGATACCGTTGATCTACGGAGTCTCTTGATGCAATGCGCACAAGCTGTAGCGAGCTTTGATCAGAGAAGAGCTACAGATAAACTCAAGGAGATAAGATCACACTCTTCTAACAACGGTGATGGAATTCAAAGACTGGCTTTTTACTTTGCAGAGGCGCTTGAGGCACGTATCACCGGAATCATCTCACCGCCTGTTTCTACTGCGTTTCCTTCAAGCACGACATCGATGGTGGATATCTTGAAAGCGTACAAGCTGTTTGTTCATACTTGTCCAATCTATGTTATAGATTACTTTGCTGCAAACAAATCAATCTATGAGCTTGCCTTGAAATCACCTAAGCTTCACATAATTGATTTTGGGGTTCTCTATGGCTTTCAATGGCCTTGTCTGTTACTAGCTCTGTCTAAACGACCGGGCGGTCCACCAATGCTCCGAGTGACTGGAATAGAGCTGCCACAGGCGGGTTTCCGTCCTTCAGACCGGGTTGAAGAGACTGGTCGGAGACTGAAAAGGTTCTGCGATAAGTTTAATGTCCCGTTTGAGTTCAACTTCATAGCAAAGAAATGGGAAAGCATCAGACTTGATGAACTTACAATCAATCCAGGAGAGACAACGGTCGTCAACTGCATTCATCGGTTACAGTACACTCCGGATGAGACTGTGTCACTAGACTCTCCGAGAGAAACGGTTCTGAAACTATTCAGAGATATCAATCCTGACCTCTTTGTGTTTGCAGAGATTAACGGAACGTACAACTCTCCTTTCTTCATGACTAGGTTCCGAGAAGCGCTTTTCCATTTCTCTTCGCTCTTCGACATGTATGACACCACAATACAAGCAGAGGATGAATACGTACACAGGGCACTGTTGGAGAGAGAGTTACTTGTGAGAGACGCGATGAGCGTGATTTCCAGCGAAGGAGTTGAGCGGTTTGCGAGGCCTGAAACCTACAAGCAATGGCGGGTTAGGATTTTGAGAGCCGGGTTTAAGCCAGCAACAATAAGCAAACAGATCATGAAGGAGGCCAAGGAAATAGTGAAGAAACGTTACCATAGAGATTTTTTGATCGATAGCGATAACCACTGGATGCTTCAGGGATGGAAAGGAAGAGTCATCTATGCTTTTTCTTGCTGGAAACCTGCAGAGAAGTTAACAGACAATCATGTAATCATTTGAAAATCGTTACTTATATCGATTGCTTCATTTTTGTTTCGCAATGGTATTGTAGAATCTGTTTTTGATCTCGTGAATGAATGGAATGCATCTCTCCTTTCCTGCAAGTACATATTGGATTCAAACCTTATTGAAAAGTCAAACTGTTTCATATCATAGATCTGGAGCTAACACAAGCATACAACACCCGAAATAGAAAGTAGAAAAGTTTCAAAACTTTTGGCTATAATTTATCAAACGGGTTGCAACACCACGTGAATGATGATACAGACAGCAAAACGAATGATCTACTAGCACATATGAACCAAAGTTAACTAATTGCAAATAGGTTGCTGCAGTAAGCTAATTTAAACCCTTTTGGTTTGAGGTTTTGGTGGCTTCAAAACGCTCCAGTCCACTTTCTTGCTCTTCGGTTTCTTGAAAGCATTGCCTTTTTTATTGCCCGGTGATGGTTTGTCATTGCTCTGAAGTTTCCTCGGGGACTTGTTTGGATGAGTTTGTTCATCAGAGACTACTTCAGACTGTTTTCTTTTCAACTCACCATTTGTTTCCCGACTTGGCTCAACCTTCGAACTACTGCTAGAGCTTGAGGGAGAAGCATCTGTTTTTCCACCGTTTATTGCCTCTTCGTTCAATTTCTAAGGAGAGATCAATATTTCAGAAAGCTGAAAGGGAAGAACACCAACTGCAAAGTATTTCAGGCCTCAGCGCCACACACACACTCACCTCGATAGCGGGATTGAAAGACTGAAATGACATGCGTCCCAACAAAGCTCCAGGCTGAGGATCCCAGTCGGTTAAGACCACACTGCATCGAAAATCATACCAGACATTAGAGAACACTACCAAACATGTATTATCGGATACTGAAAAAATAACAAAACTATTGCTATGATTCGAACACAGGGAAGTAATCAATCAACCACCCAAAACAAAACGAAGAACAAAGGATAGACAAAACCTACACAAAACATTAACATAAAGTTAGAGAAAAAAAAAAGAAACGGTACCACTTCTTTGCAAGAGTACCACCAAGGGAAGGAAAATTCCCATTAGGCTCTTCAACATTCTTCTTCTTCTCCTCTTTCACAGCAGACCTTTGCATAAACTATAAACAAAAGAGCATCACTCATTATTTTATTCATGAACCAACTTGATTCTCATATGGGAATGAAATAACATAACACGTTGTTATCGTTCACCTACAAACCAGATAACTCAAATTAATTATCAACTACGAGCTACAGATCGATGATGCAACTTTAGCCCTAAACCAATGCTATAAGTATATAACTGATGCTATGAAAAACATTTCTTCACCAACAATGTAGTAGCAGAAAGCACAAGATTCAAAGCTTATACCAACCAACCAAACAAGAGATAGACTCTGATTGTGCAATCAGTGATTAAGGGCTAACTGAATATAAGCTTATATACATATACACAAATGTTCATACGAGCATGTAACTAAGTTTGTCAATCTCCATGATACTAGCCATATCCAAGCTCTTCAAAGATTTGTATCCAGAGAAGTGTAGTGACTCGAGTAAAGGTTTTTTTCAATCAAAATTTTGTAAGTCAGCACGTTGGACATATTCAACCGTTTGTTCCTCCATATCTCTGAAGGTCGAGTTTTTCAAGCTCCAATTGCAAAGCAACACAAGCCCCAAAGTAAAATCAACTTCGAAAGGGATTTTTAATTCGTCCGAGAACCAAACTCCAGCACCCAAAAAAAGATAAAACTTGAAAAATAGCAAATTCCATACTCGAATTTACGAAATAAAGACCAAACCCATCACAAATCATCGAGAAATTTACCTCAATTTCAAGTTCGTGGAGATAGAAGATAAACACATACCTTTAGATTTCTCAGAGTGCTACTAATCTCTCTCTTCGCCATTGTAGCTTCTTCTCTCAAAATACTCCCAACACGAAATTTTCCGGTGCCGGAGAAGAGGAACAACTCGGGTATTCTCGTTTTAGGTTTTATTTTCCGATTTCAAGCTCCTCCCAAAACACAGATATTTTTCCAACTTAGGTTTTTAATTGGTAATTGGTAAAACCTAATCGGTTCAAACCGTACCAAATTGAAAAAAAAAACTGATTACCAAACCAAAATTAAATTTCTATTTGAAGATCGGTTTAGTTTTCTTCTCTGTATTTGAAGGCCGAAGAAAACATATAGTCAACGAAGCAAGCAAGTTCCAAAAGAATGGATTATCTGGGAATTAACCTTAGCTGCTTGATCGGATCTCTCCGGAACGGTGAGTTTCCGGCGAAAGATTGTCTCCTTCCTCTCATATCGAAGCTTCTCGGTTACTTCCTCGTCGCTGCTTCAATCACCGTCAAGCTTCCTCAGGTTAATCCAATCAAAAACCAATCAATCGCTTTCTCACCCAAAAAATCCAGAATTTGATGTTGAAATCGATTTGGGTTTTTGTTGTTGTAGATAATGAAAATCGTGGACAATAAGAGCGTAAAAGGGTTAAGTGTAATAGCGTTCGAGCTAGAAGTCGTGGGTTACACAATTTCTCTTGCGTATTGTCTTCACAAAGAGCTTCCATTTTCAGCTTTTGGTGAAATTGCTTTTCTTTTGATCCAAGCTTTGATCTTGGTGGCTTGTATCTATTATTTCTCTCGACCTCTCTCTGTAACAACTTGGTTCAGAGCAATTCTGTATTTTGCTTTAGCACCAACTGTGTTTACTGGTAAGATTGATCCTTTGGTTTTTGAAGCTCTTTATGCTTCAAAGCATTTGATTTTTCTATCTGCAAGATTACCTCAGATTTGGAAGAATTTCAGAAACAAAAGCACTGGGCAACTTAGTTTCTTGACTTGTTTGATGAACTTGGGTGGATCCATGGCTAGAGTTTTCACTTCCCTTCAAGAGAATGCTCCATTTAGTATGCTTATGGGTATTTTGCTTGCGGTCTCCACCAATGGAATCATCATGAGTCAGATTCTTTTGTATAGGAGCCAAGGGAAAGAAGAAAAGCAAGTCAAAGTTACAAAGGTGTCATGAAAAATTGTAAAAGAGATTTATAAAGATGTTGCATTCATTGAATAGATTAAGCTTTGTTTTTCATTACATTCCATCTCACATTTCGGTGATCTCAAAATGTTGTTCTCAATAAAAAGCTGTAAATTACAATTATTTTTTTCTCTAAAGATTGAATAGTTTACGCAGTCTTTATTCTCTTCGTTTTCGTTATCATCAGCTGCGAAATGTGAGTGAAATGTTTGTTTTTAAGCAATGGTTTCAATGGCGACTTTTTGCCTGGATCTAATCTCCTTGGCTTTGTCGTCAACAGCTTCCCATAGCTCGGGAAGTGCTTCGCGTATGTTGTGAATATGCTCCAATGCAATATCTACTCCTTCCTCTTTGTGCGAGGTCCCAACCTAGTAATAACGAAAAAAGTGAGGTTTGAGATTGATAAGTTTTGCTTTACACTTGCGAGTCTGTTTCTTTTACTTACCCATACGGTGTGGAGACCCACGCGTTTCCCGGATTGAATGTTGCGAATACTGTCATCAAAGAACAACTGAAAACACCCGAGATATTTAGAAATTGGTAAGCTTAAGTGATTAGGTAGAAGATGAAGAAAAAGCAGTAAAAGGTTTGATGTGAATCTTACTGTCTTGTGAGGATTGATGTTGGCCATCTTGAAAACCTGTTCAAATGATCCTTCAGATGGTTTGCATATAACCGGAGTCTTAGGGAGTTCGGCGCTCGGATCAGGATTTGCAATGTAACTGCTTATGTCGAAGATTTCTCTGGTTTCGATATCAACATGAGATTCAGTTTTGGTGTGGGGGTTCAGAGTCTCGAAAGAAATGATTCTTTCAAAGCAATCCTCAAGGCCTAGCCTGGCAATAACCTTGGCTGCATGAGCCTTGTCTGCATTCGTGAAAACCTGCGGGAAGAATCAGAGAATAAATAAACTGATTCGAAACCAAATGTAAAAGGAGCTTAGCATCAATGAGTGACAAAACTCATACAACTTTACGAATAGGCAAGCTAAGAATGATATTCCTCAAAATTGGGTCAGGCTTCAGTGTTGCGTATGGCAATCTCCCATGAACAAAACTGTAAAAAAAAAAAGAGAGGAATCTCAAGTCCCAAACACCATACACTTTGAAAAAGACATAAAGAATATATACGAGAAGCGGGTTAAAGCTCAGTACCGATGGAAATCGTCATAATCAAAGTCATAACCAACAGCCTGAGAGAATCAACAACAGAAAAACCAAGAAGCATTGCATTAACAACATTGGAAAAATACAGAATGATGTTACAGTGTGGTGAAAGAAGATAACCTTGAGACCAGCCATAGTTGTTCCATAGATTTTATAGAGCGAAAGACAAAGTTCTTGGACTTTATCTTGTTCAATACCAAGTTTCTGAGTCATATACTCTAAATGACAACAACAAACACAAGCTCAGCTATAACATTTGAGCAAACCAATCTTCCACAGAAGAATCCAAGAGGGAATTTACCTTGAATGTTTTTCTTAACCTCGGTAGCCAAACCAGAACTGAGAGGGTAAAGAGTATCATCTATGTCTGTTTTTTTTTTTAATCAAGTCAAAATAATCATTTTTTTAATCAGAAAACGTTTAAAATTTAAACCATTTCTCTCAATAATCAAATGCCACTCAATCTCGATCCAAAAAAAAATTGTTCATTTTCCTTACCAAATAAAAGACAATCATATTTCTTTTTTTCCTCGTACGACATTTTGATTCACACCTGAAAACAAAATCATAAAAAACCAAACTGAAATCTCATTGTCTCCAAACACACATTTCACAACATTAGTTATACCAGATCACATAAACTTACACTAATCGAAAAAAAAAAAACTCAATTCAAAAAAAAAAAAATGAAAATGCTAAACGTTACAGTGACTACCAAAAAAACGAAAGAGATTCCAACGATTCAGATCGAAACAGAAATCGAGGACAGAGTCGCAAGTGATTTACCTTTTCTCGGAACAAATGAAACTTGGTAAGAATGAAAGATCGAGAAAGAAAACGAAGAAGAAGAAGAAGAAAAAATGAGGTCAATAATAAATAAGGGTTAATTTGTCGACTAACCAAAAAAAAATAAAAATAATCAAAACCCCTAAATTTTGAGGTTGATATTATGCCACATAGAGCTAATTTGGTTACATACTTAACTTTTTTTTTTCTCAATAAATAAAAGGTTCCCTAAATAAAAAATAGAAGAGGAAGCAATTTATTGGCCAAACGTCTTGAATTTCGCATGACTCCAGCATCCATTGGTTGTCGTTAAATCTGGAGAGAAAGCAATTTATTATACTCACGTCCACATCTACGATTTCTCCACGTGGCTCTTTGATTTTCTTTTACCCGATAAACGAATAATCGAATGACACGTGTAATTGTTTTGCCGACCACCACTTTTTTTTTTCCCTTATGTATGTATCGTGCGCCTTAATTTGTTCCTCCATATATTCGATTCGGTTTGTTGACAAAAATAAACAAAATTCGATTCCGTATAGTTATATACATAAGCGAAATCTGAAATATCAAAACCCGTCCAATAACATTATTATTTATTTTTGTAACAAAAAGCAAATTATATATCAATTAAGAAACGACAAATACATAGACATCAACCGTTGCATCAACAATATAAACGGTGTGCATATATGGATTTTTATTTATTTATTAAACATTGTTTATATGTAAACATGTAAAAAAAAAACTAAGCTTGAACAGAAGTTTCAATCGAGATCTGAGAAGCGTAAACAATTGTTTCAGACTCATTGTTGTTGTTGCATTCCGACCATAACTCCGGAAACGCATCTTTCATGTTATGAATGCTTTCTAACGCGTAATCACTTCCATCAATTTTCTCTGATTTACCAACCTAAACCAAACATAAAAAAAATTGCTAATTTGTTCCGTAATTAAAAAGAAGATGTTAACCGGTTCTTACCAGGACGGTATGGAGACCCACGGATTTCCCGGTTTGGATGTTCCGAGTACTGTCGTCGAAGAACAACTGTTCAATAAACATGGTCACATTAGTGAATGGTAAGATAAAAAAGCTTGGATCATACAAACAAAAAAAAAAAAAAAAATTATCTATTTATATTTTTATATTTGGGAGTTAATTATTAGTTTTTGAATCTTACGGTTGTGTAAGGATTGAGTTGTGCAATGTCGAAGGCTTTGTGGAAAGCAATCTCGGTTGGTTTACAGATAACCGGAATCTCGGGAACATAATCTGTATCAGCCTCGTCGATCTTAGGGTTTAAGTTTTCGAAACTAATGATTCTCTCAAAACAATCTTCAATGTCAAGTCTTTTTAGAGCTTTCCTCACATGAGTTTCATCTCCGTTCGAGAAAACCTATTAAGAACTTTTTTATTAGTAAATAAATATATATATATATATATCTAGACCAAAATTAAACCCAAAAAAGGAGAGAGTAATATACCAATTTTCGAAACGGTAGAGTGAGGAGGAGATTTCTCAGAACCGGGTCCGGTTTAAGGTTTTCATATGGTAGTCTTCCATGAACAAAGCTGTGGTAATCATCATTGTCGAATTCGTAACCTACAGCCTGTTAATGATCAATTTGATTAGTAACCATTAAACATTCATGTGATTTATATGATGATTTCAATAATGGTATATATGATAATCAATTTTTGGGTTTGGTATGAATTACCTTTAGACCAGCCATTGAAGTTCCATACTTTTTGTAGAGGATTTGGTTTAGTTCAACGACTCCGTCTTCATCTATTCCAAGCTTCTCAACCATGAATTCTGCACAATGGTAATTTGATTATTTTAAGGGATTTTGTCTTCTCAATATGAAATATTAAGCATATTAATCAGTAATTAAAAATCTTAAAGGGCAAAACTATATGATGATACGGTACCTATGATGTTGTTGGCGCATGCTTCTGATAGACCAGAACTTAAAGGATAAAGAGTATCATCCAAATCTATATATGGAAACAAACATAAAAGATTAGATCAAGAAAAACAAATATATATTTTCTAAAAAAGAACATTAAACATCACTTCTTACGTACCAAAGATGAGACATTCATATCTTGGTGTAGAGTTGTTCACAAATTCCATTTCTCAAGAAACTGCAAAATTTGCTAGTTAAGAAATCGAAAGTAAAAACAAAAGAAAGAACATTTCAAACTAAAACTTGTTTAGAAGAAGCATTTACCTAAGAGAAGAGAATTTACAGATTGTAATAGACGTGGTGAGAGATCTGATGATGAAGGCAAAATATCTGGTGAGAAGAAGAAGAAAGGAATGTAGATGTATGTTTTATATAAGAAATGATTAAATGCGTGTGAAAATAAAGTCGCTAATATGCTTTTGTATTAACTAATAATATAGAAGACGAGTACTTTATCTTCTTTGTTTAATCTAGTCCATTATTGTGATTAAAAAAACATTATGATTAAAGAACTGGTACTCATGATTCTTGTTGATCTCCAATTCTAATAAAATAAATTATATTCAATACAGTATGCATTATTAAGTCCACGCGTCAATAATTGCGTTCTCTTGATCATGTCACAACAATCAATAAAAAAGACTTGTGATATATTCTTGACCAAGACATTTTTCTGATGGACGAACCGTGTGACATTAAAAAGAAAAGACCTAAATATTTACTTATTACTTAAGATCCCTCTATACATAAAAGACCCAAATTTGATCTTAAATAATCGTACAAGCACAAGAGGCTTCATAACCAAAAAAAAAAATGGCAAAAAGAAAACCAAAACTACCACAATTCGTGAAAAAAACTCAAAATTAGATCTATATTTATGTACAATTTTTTCTGAAATTCTCAAATTTTTCATTTTCTGGTTTGCTTACATGGACTGTATATCATTTCAGATGTAGATTTCGCGAGGTTTATTAACTCATAATTTATTGTATATAATTTTTTCCTTCCAATATAGACATGTAAAAAGTTACATATTTTTCTCAATGGGTTTCTCTCACTTCTCATGACTAATCAAATTCGTTGGTTTGGTTGGTTGTCAGTTTGTCACTCAATCGGAGGAGACGGCTTAATTTATAAATTCGGTTCGACAGTTTGTCAGTCCCGGACTTTGCAAATATATTCACCCTCGCACGTAGAGAAGAATTTTTATTGATCCATCAATTGGCCCAAACAACAACAACCAAATGTCCGGGACTTTGTGGTCTAGAGGTAAGGAGACGGGTTCGTGGTGCCAACACGTTTCAAATTCGATTTACCTGTTGCGCGAAACTAAAATACATTGTCTTAAACATCCACACGGATATGAGTAATTGCTTTTGGTCTATTTACATACCTAGAAAGAGAGTCTGTCCGTGGGCTGCACCTCCCCAAGGATTCGTCTAGACCTTTCCATAAGCCTGAGATTTACCTAGAGTTATCAAAAAAACAACAACCAAATAGATATAATCTGATTGCAATTTCCGTTGTTTCAGCTATGCGCCTGGATTCTCTATAAAAACAATGAAAAAAAGAGAAATAGATATTATTTTAAATATAGCTACGTGACTCGGCCGCGATCTCGCGGATATGAAATAAATTTCAAATTTTATTGTAAAGTATAAAATTGTTTTAATTAGGTAGGTAAAGATTTATATATATATACTGTTGACTGACGAAATGATTTTTTTTATGATTTAAGTATATGTTAAATTATAAAATAAAATGATACATTTTGATGTTAGCTTAATCTACACTATATTCTTTCGTTACTAAATTCAACTCATCCATTGTGATAAAATGTATTGACTAAACTCACATGATGGCTTAAAAAAGCTCCAAGCCACTCTTCAATGGATCAAACTTATTCGTTGTTGTCTTTATAAAATATTTAATAAATTTAAATAAGTGATCATCTGATTTTAATGTCAATGTATGCATTTATGTTGAGATAATATTGATGTAAATGTATGCATCAATGGTGAGATACTATTGTTGTAGTCGATTAATCCATTACCATTAACACATATATATAATTTTTTTTTTTCAAATTATGTCTTCTAAAGAGGAGCAAAGAGATCACTATAGTTCTCCAACCCTTAAATGCTATAGAAAAACGATAAAAACATTGCAACCTGAGTTAATTACAAAACCTTTTTAATGTTTTGGTTTGTATAGTACTACTTTTTGTGTTAAAAAAATTCAAAAGACTGCGTATATTGTTTTCTAAATTTGGGACAAAATCTCTTTTAAAACTTGGTAGGTCTTTATTATAAATTTCAATAAATATATTTTTGACAGAAAAAGTGTTCTCAAACTTCATTGTGACAAAATTTAATTTTTTTTTTTAACGTCTGGATTTATTATTATTCAATTCAAATTATGAGAACTGTTACATCGACGATTCTACAACAGACAAATTTTTCGCCTTTATCCACGACAAAATTTAATTTTAAACATATTTTAAATGAAAAACAAAAATATTATAAAAAATATTAGCTCAAATTTAATTTGCTTTATTTATGGAAAGATAGTTTTAGAATATTTGGTAAAAGATATTGCATTGATTCAAATTTACCATATCACAATTTTTCAAAATCATGTCACAATATTCAAAGACCGGATATTTAGAATAATGTTTTGATTTTTGGCCGGATATTCAAAGATCTGATCTCCGGAAGCCACGAATCCGGATCCGGATATCCTGAAATTCCAGGATATCCGGATCCGTCCCACCCCTACCTAATATTGTTAGTTATTATATTTAAATTTATTGGATGTTAGATAATGAATTAGATGTCTATTAGATAATATTCTACCTAATTTCCCTTTATTAAATCAGTTTGATATTAAAAAATTATGTGGTTATGACCATAGATTATTACTTACTAGATGAAAGACCCGCATATATGGGGGTTTGTGATTTAATTTTTTATAAAGTTATAGAAAATAAAATATTTAATTATGGTGAACAAAACTAAATCATCTGTTAACATAAATAAAACCAAAGTAAGAGTGTTATGCAAAACCATTGATCGAGAAAAATATCATTTATTTATTAATTTTTATTTTTTTGTTATTTGATTTACAATTAAATTTTATCACATCTGTTGAAATTATTAGTTTTTCTTGATCCTATTTAAAGTTGGTAAAATTTTTTACTTTTAATCTTATTTTACTATTCAAATATCTACTTTAAAAATGTTGATGGATTATTTCTCATATTTGTATTTGACTATTTTTACTCTTGAATATTTTATAACTTGCAAAAATCAAAGACGAAAAGACAAAATTAAATCACTCCATTTAAATAGTAAAATAAAATTGAAAACATTATTACAAAATCATTTATATAGAAGTCCATAAAATATTTATCTATTGTATTCTTATATATATTTTTTTTTTTATTTTTAATTAAATTATATCACATATATTCAAACAGTTAAATATTTCTAATCATATTTAAAGTATGATTACATTTTACCTCTTTTACTATTTACCAAATCAAGATAGTATTATTTTTAAATAGATATTTTTTTTGAAATTTTGCTACATCTAATTAAAAAAAATATATTTTATACTTGTTTAAATCTAACCGATTGACTCAAACATACCTCATAAGATTAATTATCTTGTATAAAAATTCGAATTTGTAAAAATAAATTACTTTTACCATTTTAATAATTATTAAACTAAAACAAATTAAACAAAAAGTGAAAAGATAAATTATTACACCTCATATCAATGTTGTCTACAACAAACAAAAAAATCGAGTTCGAATGAATCATATTAAGCTCAAAAAACTAATATATATTGTCGTATTCTATTTCATATACCGAAAATATAATAATCTATCTTTTCTGATAAAAAAAACTAAACAAATAAGTTTTATGAAAAATATTATTGAAATTTTAAATTATGTAGAATGGAGAGAGCATAAAAGTATATAAATAAATGTGAAAATTTGGATATATAAACTTAAATCTATTCAAACTAAAACAAATTACATGTATATTATAATATTCCAATAGGGAAATGTATTTGATTTATTGCTTTATCTAGTTCTGTTTAAAATTAAAATATCTAACTGATAAATACAAATAAATAAGTTTTTATTTAAAAAGTTATTTGACATGTGGTAAAATTTAATTGGATATTTTTAACACGTGTCAAAATCTAATTGATTAGATGACACATGTCCATGATCTTGTTAATTATCACGTTTGACGCATCAAGCTTTATATAATAAGATGTTTTTATTAATTCTTTTTTTTAACATCTTAAGTTTTTATTAATTCTATTCAAATTTTATATGACTTCTTAGTATTTTTTATTAAAAAAATTTTCTTATATTTTTTTCCCTAAAATAACGTAAAAAAACATTCTAAAAGAAATCGTCCCACCTAATTTTTTATCCCAATTTCTTAAAAGTATTACGTTAATTTTGTGCATGTACGCTAATTCTTTCATTTATATTAATAATATATTTTTATACCAAAATGAGTATGTGGCCAGCCATTTGAACGGGGCTTACTAGTTAAATTTGAACCTTTATTATTTTTAATCATAAATAGCCATATTGATTGTTTATTTTTCAAAACTAACGACGAAAAACAAACATTACATATTAATTAGAATTTAAAATGTGTAGCTGTTTGATAAGTCTAATGAAATCCTCCTTTTCCTCCTCTCCTCCTCCTGGTGGAATTTCGTGGCCTTTTCCTTTTGGACTTGGTCCACTTTCGTTGATTGATTCTTTTTTCACCGCCATTCCTAAATCTTTACCTATCATTATAAAAAATTGTATATTGAAAAAAATACAATTATGTAATCTCAAATAATTGTAAAAAAATTTCATGTTTAAATATCTAAAAAGCAAAACTGGATTGGATTTTAAATAATACTATATGTACAATATGATTGTTGGGTCTTATGAAGTGATAATTGTTTTACCAATAATATTGCTGACGCTTTTTGTCCCCGTATTGAGGTTTTCGTTTACTTCTGCAGATAATCTTATACTTTCAACATGAGTTTTAAAGTGGATTGTAAACACCAAAAATATGGCAAAAATGGTGAAAACAATTGAATTTGTCATTCTTTTCGTCTTAGAACCAAAGTATAATTTGAGAGATATTGGTGAAAAAAAACCTATATAGATCAAATGGTGTGATTGTTATGTTTATATAGTGGATCAAAATTACTTTCTTAAAATTTGAATTTAATTAATTTTCTTTGTGCGGACATTGGTTTTAGTTATAAATAGATTTTCTATTAGCCAAATAAATAAATAAATATGAAAAACTCATTGTTTTCTACATATGAAATATATTTTTCTTTATTTAAATTATTAGCAAATAAAAAAGAAGTGAACAAAACATTCTAAGAGAAAGCAATCACTCCAGTTTATTAAATAGGAAGTACATCTACATAAAATATATTTTTTTTTTTGCCAATGAAACTATGCCATAGAAAATAAAAACTAATTAAGTAAATATAATGAATTAATAGATTTTCTATTAGCCAAATAAATAAATAAATATGAAAAATCATTGTTTTCTACATATGAAATATATTTTTCTTTATTTAAATTATTAGAAAATAAAAAAGAAGTGAACAAAAAATTCTAAGAGAAAGCAATCACTACAGTTTATTAAATAGGAAGTACATCTACATAAAATATATATGAGAAATTTCAAAAAATGCCACTTTTCAAATGCCACTTTTTCAAAATTATTTTTTCTTTATATTATTTATATTTGGGTTAATTATGTTCTATTAGGGTTTAGTTTTGAGTGTTTAGGGGGTTTTAGCTGTCAAAACATTTTTTAAGGTTTAGAATTTTAAGATATAGGTTTTATAAATCTATAATTAGTGGCATTTTTGTAAATGAACACCTCTAAGTGGCATTTTTGCAAATATACACACAAAAGTGGCATTTTTGTAATTGCCCCAATATATACACTTTTTTGCCAATGAAACTAGGGACATTTAAAAAAATGTCACTTTTTGTGTCTACATTTGCAAAAATATCATTTTTGGTGTCTATTTGCAAAAATGCAACTAATTATGATTTTTTAGAGCCTAAATCTTCAAATTCTAAATCCTAAAAAATCTTTTGACCCTTAAAACCCCTTAAACCCTCAAAACTAAACCTTAATACAATATAGTTAATCCAAACATAAATGATATAATGAATAAATAATTTTGACAAAGTGGCATTTTTATAAAAATTATAAAAATGTGACATTTTTATAAAGTGACACTTGAAAAGTGGCATTTTTTGAAATTTTTGAAATTTGCAAAAATGCCATTTTTTGTCCACATTTGTAAAAATGCCATTTTTAGTGTCCATTTGCAAAAATACCACTAATTATGATTTTTTAAAGTATATATAATGAATAAATATCTTACTTAGTTAATTTTTTAAGTATTTTTTTTATAATATCTTAGTAAATTAATTTTATAAATATTTTTATAATATCTCACTAAATTAAATTTTTAATATTTTTATAATATCTCACTAAAATAATTTCTTAAAACTTTGTTTCTACTAATGATAATCAATAATTTTGGTTTATATATGATGAATAAGATGTAAGAAAACTATTAACAACTTTATTTTCAAAAATTTGGGTTAATCTACAAATGACTATTGGTTCAAACATTTATTTTTAAAACTGAATTTATTTATTTATTTCTTTAGAGTTGAAATAAATAGAACTGAATTTATTTATTTCATTTGAAACTGCATCCAACATTTTTTTGTTTTAATTTTTTTTTTTATAGAGAATGATATAGCAATTTGTTAATTAGGGTAAGCTAAATGAAATACAAACAAATTATTCAAAATTATATGCATTTAATTCAAAAACATTCAATTGTACTTAAGGAATATATTAACTTCCGTGTATTAAGAGGATTTTGATTTCAATTATTTGACCAAATCAATGCAAATCTTGTTTATAGAGTTAAAGTACATGCTCATTTTTGAATAACTAATATTTTCATACTTATTCCCACAAATATTGGTTCGATATTATTGTAAACTTTCAATATTTAAAATTTTTGAAATAAAAAACTAATGTAAAAAGAACAATTTTATAAAATCACCCCCCCCCCCCCCCCCCCGGCAAATATTGGTTGGTATTATTGTTATCTTTTAGCATAATGTTATTTTTTTATTAACTAATGTTACTATTATATTCACTTATATGATGAATTTACTAGTGATTAATGAAATTTTAAGAGTAAATTTATCAAAAATTATTGAAAAATGTTCAAAACTAAAAACTATAAGAAGTAGAATAACATTTCCATTACATAGAATTATAAGGATGATGTTATAATTCAATTTTTGTACGAAAATATGATCTTCGGAGAGAAACATAATTACTACATAAACGACGGTTAAACATTAATGTAAATTAAGGTGTATAAGTAATTGAAAATTTTCAAAAAATTGCTACTTTTCAAGTGCCACTTTACAAAAATGCCACACTTTTGAAATTTTTACAAAAATGCCACTTTTTCAAAAAATTTTTTTTTTTATATTATTTATGTTTGGATTAATTATATTCTATTAGGGTTTAGTTATGAGAGTTTATGGGGGTTTAGGGGTCAAAACATTTTTTAGTGTTTAGAATTTTAAGATATAGGGTTTAAAAATCTATAATTAGTGGCATTTTTGCAAATGAACACTTCTAAGTGGCATTTTTGCAAATGTGGCATTTTTGCAAATGTGCACATGAAAGTGGCATTTTTGCAATTTTCCCTAAGTAATTTATATTTAAATATGTAAATAAATTTTACTACATATATATTGTAATTATGATATTTGTGAATTTTAATGTGAATTTTTTTTAGGTGTAAACCATATTTAGAATTGAATTGTGAATGTTATATGTATTAATTTGAAAAAAATATTGATCGAATATAATAAAGCTATTGCAAAAATAAAAAATTATTTTTTTTAAATGA
The DNA here is from genome assembly GCA_964056655.1 of Arabis hirsuta. Taxonomy (NCBI): domain Eukaryota; kingdom Viridiplantae; phylum Streptophyta; class Magnoliopsida; order Brassicales; family Brassicaceae; genus Arabis; species Arabis hirsuta. Next base: position 33,650,080 of record OZ053302.1, read on the forward strand.
TGTTTGGTAATTTGTATAGGAATAACCAAATTAGACAAGTATTTGATACTGAAATAAATTAAAAATAAGTATGTTTTGCTATAGAGATTGTGGGAGGAGGAGGTGTTTCGATTATATGATAGTAGAAATAAATTTTATAGGATTTATTATTTAAAAAAAAAACTGAGAAAAATTGAGGGAATGATACCTAAGTAAAAGTGGCTTAGAATGTTTTTTCTTTAATATATAGAGGATGTGAAATAGTTATGTTGTTGTTATAGGATTTCTTGAACTCTATGTTTTTTTTACTAATTATCTTATAACCAAAAAAATATTGTGTACAAATTTCTTATATTGAGTAGTCCATAGTGATGCTCACCCCGGATCGGCTATGAATGATGGAGTTCTTAGAGACTGTGAGGAGTATTCGACTTCTCATCTCATCATGAAGTTCTTATTTATCTTTGTTGCATTTCTACTTTGATATATATTTGAGAAATTTTCAAAAATGCCACTTTTCAAATGTCATTTTACAAAAATGCCATATTTTTGAAATCTTTACAAAAATGTCATTTTTTCAAAATTATTTTTTCTTTATATTATTTATATTTGGGTTAATTATGTTCTATTAGGGTTTAGTTTTGAGTGTTTAGGGAATTTTAGGTGTCAAAACATTTTTTAGAGTTTAAAATTTTAAGATATAGATTTTATAAATAATTAGTGACATTTTTGTAAATAAACATTCTTAAGTGGCATTTTTACAAATGTGCATACAAAAAATGGTATTTTTATAATCTATATTTTCTTATCCTTTTGAGATTGGCCGACTATATCACAACTTAGGTAACGCTATGCTTAAATTTTTTGTTGAAATCTATCGACATGCAATATATTTTTGTTGGAGGTGTCTACAGATAGGCAATCATGGCATTAGGCACAACTAAACAAGATGTCATCCCGTGATGTTGGAGAGGTATGAATGGATTGTAATGGAAAAGATGGATTGCAACCAATGATTTTTTACGAACAAAAAAGTAATTTTCTAAAAACTTATTAGAGTTCAGCCAAACTTCTCCTCACGAATATAGATGAGGCGATTAGCCCAGGGCTCATCCCACTGTTTTAACATTCATAGAAAAATGATCGCCTAACAAGACACTCATGTCACATTGAAAAAAAAATAAACAAAAAAACATATTTTTAAATTTATTAATGTGTAAAATTTACTTGTAAAATGAAGTATTATGTAATTTCACGTATTCAGTTATATTGTTTCGCTAAATAATGCATTGGTGTAGTTGTATGTTAGATAACATAACACTATGTAACCTCTGATTCAAGTTAAGAAAATAAAATATACTGTAACATTAAAAAAAAAAAATTTTGATGGTACAAGATAACGGTAAAAGATGATAAGATAATTAGAAACATTATGAAATAGTGATAAGAGATTGTAATATAATAAAAAGCAGTAATACCACATCTTGTAACATATTTTTTTACTTCTTTACTGAAAGGTTATACCAATGACGGTACAGAATCATAATGTTGTGAAATACATGCAGTGCCATAATAATATTTTTCTATATATCTGATATGTACAAATGAACGTACCATATGTAATCAAATCCACCTATAAAACACAAATACATAAACACCATATTTATATATCAATCGTTGCATCCACAATAATTTGTGTATATATATGGATATTTTATTTTATAAAAAACATGAATTATTTGTTTCTCGAAAAGAAAAAAAACATGAATTATACATGGAAATAACTTCCCAAACATATTAATCTATGCTTGGACAAAAGTTTCAATTGAGATCTGTGTAGCATAACCAATGCTTTCTGTTTTCTTGTTGTTGTTGTTGGATTCTGACCATAACTCTGGAAATGCGTCTTTCATGTTATGAATGCTTTCTAAGGCGTAATCACTTCCATCCACTTTTTCTGATTTACCAACCTGGAAACAATTTAAAATTGATCTTTTCACTTAGTAATTTATAAAATGTATATATGATTGTTCGTTTTTTTCTGTTAAAAATATATGCGACGATTAACGATATTCGCTAAAAACAGGTTTTGTTACATTTTGATTATAATTCATTTGTTAATATCATAATTGAAGTAAAAAACTGAAAATTCTCTATATATTTTTCTTTTGATCAAAAAAATTATACCTTTTATGTTATCCAAAATAAAGTTAATCCTCGTTCTAGATATTCGTTAAACATCATAATTTAAGAAAAACAATTTTAGCAAAAAAAAAAATTGAGAAAAAAAAATTAAATCTAGTTTAACTCCATCAACACACACATACTCTTATATTTGGCCCCAAAAAAATATATTTATATATATATAAATAAAAAATTGGTTGGGTTCAAGATATAAAACTGGTTCTTACGTACCAAGACTGTTTGTAAACCTGCGACTTTCCCGGTTTGTATGTTCCGAATACTGTCGTCGAAGAACAACTGCACAAGCAACACAACAACAATAACTATAGATAAACCCTGGATTAAGAAGAATAAGTTGCTTTTTCAAAAAAAACAAAAAAAAAAGAAGAAGAATAAGTTGTTCAAATTAGGGATGGGCTCGGTTTATTTTTGGATTCCAGTTCGGTTTAAGTAAATCAATAGCCGAACTTAAATCGAAGTAAATATGGTTTGGGTTGGTTCGCTTTAGTTTCGTTCGGATTTAGTTCGGTTTTAGTTCGGATAAGTTTTATGTAAAACTAAATTCCTAAAACCAAATTATGTAAAATTCCCTTATTCATACTTCAAACTAAATAAAAACACATGTGAAAACTAAAAAAAAACTGAATGTACTAAAACTAAACTTAATTGGAAGAAGAAGAAAATATAGATGAAAAAAAGAAGATACAATAGTTATAGATAGAGAGAAGAACAAGAGTTTTTTGTTTATAATTTAAGTTAAATTAAAGACTTAAAATTTCAATAAGAATAATTAAGCTAACTAATTATATTGACAAAAGGAAAAAAAGAAGAATAAATAAAACGTGATATAATTGATTTAAATTTTAAAAACACATCTATAAAATTATTTAATATATAATTATGTTATTAAATAAAAAACACATTGGTTAATCGGTTCGGTTTAAAATCGAACCAAACTGTTCGGATGGGGAAAACCAATGGTTTATGTATATACTTTGGTACAGTTTGGATCGGTTCGAATTCGGTTCGGCTAATTTGCCCACTCCAAGTTCAAATGGTAATCACTAGTGAAACTAATTAAATAAATATGAATAAAATATAGAAAAATTTCAAAAAATGTCACTTTATAAAAATGCCACACTTTTGAAATCTTTACAAAAATGCCACTTTTTCAAAATTATTTTTTCTTTATATTATTTATGTTTGGGTTAATTATGTTTTATTAGGGTTTAGTTATGAGGGTTTAAAAGAGTTTAGGGGTCAAAAAAAATTTTAATGTTTAGAATTTTAAGATATAGGGTTTAAAAATCTATAATTAGTGGCATTTTTGCAAATGAACACCCCTAAATGGCATTTTTGCAAATGTGCACATAAAAAATGACATTTTTGCAATTTTTCCTAAAATATAATGGAGTGACATAAACTAATTCATTCTTTCAATTCTACTCCAAATAGTAGATAAACATTTTCTTCCGAAATTTTCACATTCTTTCTGTTTAAAAGTGGAATGAGTTTAATAAAATTTTCACACTTTTCAATCCAAATATATTTTTTCTTGAACCAAACCAATTTTTTTTCTTACGTGATTACTTCCACTAATTTTTATATTAAACATAATGGTTGAGGAATTAGTTGAATTAATTTTCACAATTTTTGTAATCCAAATGGTGAAACTAATTAGTTTCATATTTGTACATATTATAATATGTAGTTCCATCATTTTTTTTTAGTTTTTCCGAATGTACAAGCATTTGTAAAAGAGTCGACTTATATTTAGTTATGTACTAGTTTTGGAAGCTTACGGTTGTATAAGGATTCAGCTGTGCAATGTCGAAGGCTTTCTTGAATGCAATCTCGGCTGGTTTACAGATAACCGGATTCTCGATAAGGTAATCTGCGACACAAGAATCGTGGATCTTAGGGTTTAAGGTCTCGAAATTTATGATTCTCTCAAAACAATCTTCAATGTCGAGTCTTTTTAGAGCTTCCGTCACATGAACTTCATCTCCATTTGAGAAAACCTTAAACAAAAGGAAAAGGAAAAGCCATATTTTATTAATATATATATATATATAAACTGAATTTAGTGAAGCAAAAATACAAAGAAACGTAATATACCAATTTTCGAAAAGGTAGACTAAGGAGGAGATTTCTCAGAACCGGATCCGGTTTAAGGTTCTCATAGGGCAATCTCCCATGAACATAACTGTGGTACTCATCATTGTCGAATTCATAACCTACAGCCTGAATTATAATCATCAATTTAATTACAATTTTGATTAATCATAAACCGTTTTCATGTGATTTGTATATATGGTACGTGGTGCAAGTGTAAATATGATTCTAGCTAGTGATAATCAGTTTTTGGGTTCGATCAACATATTTATGAAAGTAATTTACCTTTAGACCAGCCATTGTAGTTCCATGTTTTTTGTAGAGAATATCGTTTAGTTCGACGACCCCTTCTTCATCTATTCCAAGTTTCTGAACCATGAATTCTGCACAAATTTAATTTGGTGATTTTTTTTTCTCCATATGAAATACTAAACATATTAATCAGTAATCGAACTAAAAATCTCAAGGAAAAAAAACTATATCATACCTATGATGTTGTTGGTGCATGCATCTGATAAACCAGAGCTGAAAGGATAAAGAGTATCATCCAAATCTATTGAAAGAAACATAAAGATAGATCAATAAAATTAAGTTAAGTGCTCACAGTTATTCTATAATAATAATAATAATAATGATAATAATAAAACCATTACACATCAGTTCTTACTTCTTACCAAAGAGGAGACATTCATATCTTGGTGTAGAGCTGTTCACAAATTCCATTTTCCCACAAACTGCAAGGTCTGCTAGTTCAAAAATTCGAATATAAATTAAAAAAACAAAAGAAAGATCATTTCAAATATCTTAAGAAGAAATTAGATATATGTAAAAAACAAGCTGGTGGGTGTGCAATTACCTCAAATTAAAGAAGAGAGAAAATAATAGACGTCAGAGAAATGATGATGAAGGTAGATATTTGATGAAGGTAAAAAGAGAATGCAGGTGTATTATAAATAAAGAAAATAAGAAGCTACTACTGTTTGCCAAAAAAAAAAATATCAACTTTTATGCTATTTGGTGTGAAAATAAAGTCACTAATATGACCAGTATTTGTATTATAAAGACCACGTTTATTTTATATTCTTTGTTTATTTGATTACATTATTTATAAACTACTTATCATTTATGATTGTACAAATGGTTGTCGTGATTCCCGTTGATAACCATTTTCAAAGTCTACGCGTCATTAGTTTACACACCTTTATAAAATAAAACAAAAACAAAAATAATAATTAGTTACACATCGCTGTCTTGATCATTTATTTTGTGCTATCTTCTTACTCCATTCATAAATCTTTTTTTTTTTGTTCGTAGAACTGGTCTTGAACGCATGAACGTGAAACAGTTGAATGGGTTCCCACTTTTATGTGAGTCCCACTTATTTAAAAAACAATTGCACATGGACATGTTAGTGTATATAGTATTTATGTTAATGTTGTAAAGAAAGATAATACCAATTTTTTTGGTATTATAATGTTTTTTTGTGTGAGAAAGAGAGAAAATTTTTATGTATTGTTCCATTAAAAAAAAATCGACTTAAATTTTTACAGACCGTGGCCTCGAAGAACTACTACAATCCTCATCAAATATTGAAACCACACAATCCGGTTTCGACTCAAAACTATGAAATCCTAAAGGTAACGTAAAAGCATAGTTCGCCAATCCATCTGCAAGACGATTAGCTTCCCTATACACATGAGACACACGGACTATCCAGTCCTTTGATAAGAAGTCATAGCACAAACGTGCTAGGAAAGACAGAGGATGCGTATCACTTATCTCTGTCGTTAGGAAACCCACCACAACTTGCGAATCCACCTCTAGCTCCACTCTCCGAGCTCCATGTTCCCACGCAATCACTAGGCCGTAGTAAACTCCCCACAACTCAGCCAAGGGAGCACTACAAATCCCAATATTCAATGCGAACCCAGTACACCATCTTCCATTACTGTCCCGAAGTACTCCCCCCGCACTCGCTAATCCCGGATTACCCTGAGAAGCACCATCCGTATTAAGCTTGAACCAATCTTCTCTCGGTGCTACCCATGAAATTTGTCTTTCTTCCCTTAACGCCCGCTTACCATTAGCACATAACGCCATATGAGCTTCGGTCACATCTTTCGCATACTCCTTCAAGAACTTCACTCTATCTCGACACTTCCCATTAGACCCAAAAACATTACCACACCGCCATTTCCATCCCCACCGAGCTCCGTATCGACTCCTCTACTTCCTTAGTCTCAATCAGACTATCAAGAGAGATCAATTCACCCCTCGACAGTCTCTCAAAACCGACACTCGGAAGCTTTTCAACAATCGGATCAACATCAACAAGCGAGTATAGCCGTGTATAATAGTTAACCGCCAAAGTCTCTAATTCTGATTTATTCATAATCCATCATTCCTCATCATCCTTTAAAGCTTCAATTTTATTCCTTCGCCTTCTTATTACTGTAGAAGTGTGAAAGAACTTCGTGTTTCGATCACCCAGAACAATCCACTTTTCCCGTGACTTCTGAAACCATAAAACCTCTTCTTGTTCAAGAACCACCTCCAACTCCTTCAACAAGTTCTCCTCTCTTTGTAATAGGTCATCTGTTTGGAGCAAATCTAGAGTTCCTTGAATCGATTTTATATCCTCCATCAATCGATCTTTCCTCCTTTGAATCTCTCCAAAAACTTCTTTGTTCCATTGTTTCAACTTAACACGTAAAATGTTCAGCGCTTCCGGTGTCGAGATAGAGGCATCCCAAGACGCAGACAAAAGCTCACTAAAACCCGAATGTTTCAACCATGCCGCTTCAAACCGGAAGGGTCTCCTTCTCGGATCATTCCCCGTATCGGGACTCAATTGGATATACATCGGGGCGTGGTCCGATGATAAGAAAGGTAAAAGAGTTACCCTAGCTTCCATCCATTTCAAACGAGTATTGGCACAACAAAGCACACGGTCAAGCCTCTTAGCAATGTATGTTTGTGTCCCCTTCCCTCTTCTCCAAGTAAATTTATTCCCTCTGAACCCCATTGTCAATCAACTCCAACTCGTTGATCCATTCCCCAAACGCTAGTGAATCCGCAGAAAGTTGTCCGTTTCCACCTGATCGTTCATCCAACCGGACTATTGTGTTGAAATCTCCCCCAATAATAAACGGCTCCTCTAAGCCCTGCACCACCGATCTCAACGTCCCCCCATAATCCACTTCTCCGACTTGCCGAGGGAGCTGCATAGACTACAATCATATGCAACACCTCGTCATCTCTCCTAACTTTTGCATGAATGTATTGATCCGAGGAACTAACAATCTCTACTACTCCCACCTCCGATCTCCACAAAATCCATAAGCCACCACTTTGGCCTAAGGCATCCACTCGAAACGAATTAGCAAACCCCAAGCCATTACAAATTTGTCGAGCTCTATCACCACCCGCATGAGTCTCAAAAACAGCAAGAATATCCGTAGAAAATTTCTTCAAAATGTATCGAATAGAACGTCTAAAATTGGGTTTATTCGCCCCCCGGCAATTCCATAATATCACATTCATCATTATGACTACATATAGCTCGAGAATCGCCGGGGAGAACCGTTAAACTTCTTGCGGAACCGAACTCTCCTTCGTCGGTTCCATCCGTGTATCTTCTTTACTAATCTCCTCGGTGACAATTCTCTCCTTCTCTCAATTCAAGACTTTGTCACCCACCTCTCCATTCCTATCCGCAATCACAATTCCCCCTGCTCTGTCCAAACCGTCCTGCTCAATCCTCATCCTCTTCCCAGACTCTGACAAGCGTAGCTCTCCCTCCGTCGGACCAAAAATCAAACCGGTCATAGGCTGTCTTTGTCGCGATTTAGAATTGGTCCCTTGGATTTCTGTGGGCTTCAACACTCCGGCCCATCGCGTGTTAGGCCGCCCCTTCGGCCCATCTCTCTTATTATCCACCTTACCCACAACAAAACCTCTACTACCATTATTCCCTTTGCGTAAATTCGATCCCCTTGATTCATTTTCCTTGTTTTCCTCATTACACCCAACCACTTCCCTTTCTTTCTCAGCAAGAATATCTTCACTCAACCTTCCAAAGATATTTGATACTGTAATATTCTCAGGCCCCTTAATTTTCGGGATTTCCCGAAGATTCCGTCTTCTCTCTCCTCCTTGACTTCCGGCGACTGCCCCAGCCGATCGAACCGGTTGTCTCGCCCCTCTCCCTGACCTCTTCACCTGGGTAAAACCATCCCCTTCCGGAGCAGTCACTTCTCGCCTCATTACTTCTCGTGACGCCCCCACTTCACCTTCCACCGGATTCCCCACTCCTCCTTGAGGACAAGTATGAACTAAATGGCCATACAACCCACATCTTGAACAGATTGTATTCAAACCTTCATATGCCACGTAATAACGTGCACCGTTGACCAAAACTGATCCCTTAAGCGGCTTTCGCAAGTCCACCTCAACACAAACCCTTGCAAACCGAGCTCTCTCAAAATTTGCATCCACCCTTAATGGCTTCCCCACTCCCTTTGCAATACTCATCAAGATAGTTTTATGATAGAAATTCACCGAAAGATGGGATAATCGAACCCAAACAGGGGTTGTGACGATATCATCTCTCGTTGGTTCAAACTCCGGTGACCACTCCTGCACCAAAAGATAGCTCCCAAAAGCTTTCCACGGTCCACCCGTCAACGCAGCCAAATACTCCTCTTCATCCCCAAAACGTACCATAAAAAACTGACGTGGAAGATCCAATACATACAGCGTCCCTTGCGGCTTCCACATCTCTCTCAACTTCCGATTCAATACCGCAATCGGTACATTTCTACCCAACACCTTCACGATCATGCAGTTCTTCCACATCCCATTCATCGCATCCAACACTTCTTTACCGATCGTAACCACTGCCTCACCATCCTCCCCATTCGGAAACTCCACACTCACCCTTTCAGCCACAAACTCCTCCGCCACCACCATCTCCGGCACCGGTCTACCCCCTGCACTTATCCCTGAAACCTTGGATGCCCATGAACCAGCCCCATCTGGCGGCCGCCCCTTATCATTCACGTCCATCATGGCTGCATCTCCATCGCCCAAAGCCCTAGTGTCTCCAGAGCGCGTCTCCATTTCCCGTAAATGATGGTGAGGAAAGATGATGATATACCAATAAACAATACTTGCAATGATATGCAGATGATGTTTTTGGTATTATAATGTTAAATGTAATAGAAATATGATATAACAAAAATATAGAAAAGGGGAAGGTGAATTACTTTTGTTCGGCAGTTTTTTTTTAAGGAAGAAATTTTAACCATAGAAAAATTTGAATTTTCTAATTTTCCTACTTTTCCTCATTTCAAGTTGACTCATTTTATATGTTTTCTTTTTCAGAAATAGAAATGTAAAAAGTTACATATTGGAAGCAACTTCTTCTCTCCAAGCGGCATGTGCGACCGGTCGGTTTCACAGAAAGTAGCCGGCGTTAAGTCAGCAGAATTAAATGAGCCGATTAATAGAACCTTCCGCAGTTTTACGATTTTATCCCCACATGATTTGTCAAAGCCCATCACTTTTTTTCAAAGTCCTTGAAACATTTGACCTATTGGCCCATTTTATTATAAGCCTAAAGGCCCATTTTTAATTATCGAAGACAAAGCACATCACTCCTCTGTGTTTGATGTTTATCTGTTTTTCTCTTCACTTGTTTCGCTTACGAAGCAATTATGAAGCTTAGAGATTTGTTCTGAATCTTGTCTTTGTATCCGTGTTTTTTGAATTCTTTTCACCATGGAAGCTGTGCTTCTCTGCTCGAAGGTTGTTCCTCGTGGGCTACGTTTGGAAGATAACCGAAAGTTTTCGTTCAGGCTTTTAAACAAACACCTTGAGTGCCGTTCGCTTCGTGCTGATTCCAGAAACACTCCGTTACTCCGCAGCTTTGAAGCTATTAAGAGTCCGTCTAGCTTGAGATGTGCTCCGTTCCCAGTGAGAAAATCTTCATGGGTTACGCCCGGATGCTCGATTTCTCGCTCGACTGTCTCGGATTCCGACAATCCTTTCCTTAGCCAATTCCGGTCCCTCTCGTTTGGTTCATTGGTGGATAAAGTTCGCCAGTTGAGATTGAAACCCATGGATGTTGTGAAGTTAACTGTTTTGTCATTGATTTTGATTGTGGCTGCAAAAAAGACTCTGAATTTGGTCTTCGACCCATTCTTCTGGATGTATTTCAGCTGGACATGGCTGTTCTGGCCTTGGTTTATCGCTGTGGGTCTTGCGGGTTACGGAATTTACTGTTTCCGTAAGCATTGGCTTGGTCAAGCTAATGCCTTTGAGCAGCTTGGTATTGTAACTTCAGTCTTCACATGGCTTACACTTGTGCCTCCTGCTTATTTCAATGGTTATCTCGAAGGTTGGCCTTATGTGTTCTTCTTGGCGTATCATTACTTCTTCTTCTTCAATGTAAGTGTGAGGAAACGCCTCTATGGAGATTACTATGCTCGCTCACATGATCCCAAGTGGGATGTGAACACGCCTTTATGGTCTCGGGTTTTGTTTGGTGTTGGAATCATGGTTGGACATTGGCTTGCAGCTTTCGAAGGGCCTGAGCTTCATCGTTTACCAGGCGGTTGGGCCAATGTAGGGATATGGGTTTTGATTGTGATTACAATGCTTATGCATTACGATTCAACGCTATATCTTGCTAGATATTCAGAAAAGGTTGTTGTTCCAACAGCTGTTGTGCAGTTTGGTCCTTATAGATGGGTCAGGCATCCGATATATGCTTCTACGATGCTTCTTTTCGCGACATACTGCACCGCGCTACGTGCGCCTTTGAGTCTGTTGTTTCTTGTAGTTGTTTGTTTGGTTTACTACAACAAGAAGGCAAAGCTAGAGGAAGAATTGATGATGGAGAGTTTCGGGCAAAGCTATTCGGATTATGCTGATAAGGTTAGGCACAAGTTCATTCCTTTTGTTTACTAGTGTTTTAGAGGAACATGTGTGTTGTGTCTAATTATCTGGTATCTATCAGTCAAAGATGTATGAATGACAATTTCTATGGAAATGTTAGGCTTGTGAAAAGGATATGCTTTTATGCTATTCTTGGGTTCCCTTATTTCCAATTTAAGATATTTTCTCATCAGTTTAAAATAGTAATATTGGTTTAAAGTTTAACACTTTGTGTTAGCACTAATCTGAAAGTTGATTGGCTCTTATGAATACAAAACTACCATTCACATCATCTTTGATTGCTTGTAGCTGTAGCTTATCTGTGTTAAGCTTTATTTCCTAACACAAATTCTGATTGAGTGCTTTATTAGTGCCTTATCTTGTCTTTTTGATGACGATCCATTTTTGATATCTGTTGCATAATCAACCGTGATTTGCTGAATCCCTTTTTTGTTTCTTGGTCCATTCAATTGGGTACATGTGACTCTAATTTTCTAAATCTCCTGATCTTAAACTGATTCCCTGACTTAAAGTATATGATCACCTCCAGTTAAAAACTAAAGTTGCTTGCTTTCTGAGTGTTTTCGACTTTACACGTAAGGAATCATATAGGGAACAATCTTAATCATGATTAGTTTAACAAAGTGACATTTCTAATTTTCCTAATCCCACTTGTTCCATACTAATCAATGATGATTAGTGTATTAAAATTCTTTCTATCCTGATAAACCTTTATTTTATCTTTCCTCTGCATTTGCAACCCATTAAACCATCTCCACCTGGAAATGTTTCTTTAATGACTTCTTCATAGTACTTTGGAGAAAAAAGGTTTTGAGGTTTGTGTATAAAGACACTTGAGTTTTTCAGATATTTCATATGAAAAAATCTCTTTAGCTTTAGCCCTCTTTTCCTGACACTTGTACAGTGAAGTAGGCTGGTGTTATATTGATATGATCTCTCTCTATTCAAAAGTCAATTACAGATTAGGTTTTCTCCTGATGCTACTTCTGTCCCTTTCCAAGCGATTTTACATCGACCAACTAGCTTTCTTCATTTTAGTGTATATATTTATGTACTTATCTCTCTCAATAGTTTCTCACCAGAATCATCTTGCTGATTGGTTTTCTTTCTTAATCCTCTTTCTTTCTCTTTGTTTGTTTCCCAACTTTAGAGCTCAAACCGCTAAGGGTGACTTTGTTCAGCTCTTCCTCTTTGTTCACTGCCCTTATCGAGGTTTTCCTTCTGCTGTTGATTTAGCTGGATTCTTGATGAAAAGGCAAAAGATCTAACCTTTGATGGTTGTTATCAGTCGGTAATCGCAGATGCAGCATCATTAAGATTCACAAGAGATGTGGTTTCCTTTGTTTTCACCTCTCGATCCGATAATAAGGGTTCCTTTTCGAATGGGAATCTTGATGATGCTGCATCAGCAAATACATGGCTACTCTTGTCACTCTTTGAAGATGCCTTGGAGATCTCTCTAGGACTCGAAAACAGAAGGTAAAGTCTTTAATCTTGTTCCTGCCTCTTGAGAATATCGTGATCATGCACATGTGAAATATCTTTTGAGTTTATGGTGTTTATTTCTTGCTTTTGTTATGGCTAAACCATTCACACGTAGAGCTTTCAAAGGATCCCCACATATGCTTTAAAAAACCAAACATAGTTGTGACAATCATATTCAAATAAATAGACCTAATTGATACGATGCTAATATGAACAGTGAGAACTGAGAAGTGAGAAGTCTCTTGTGGTTATGGTTTGTTGGAACTCACATGGTCACATGTGAAAATGGTCCATAAGTGATTCTTTGGTCAATTCTTTGCCTTTGGTCCCAAGGTTTTTATTGTGTAATATACTTTCTTTGACTCGACAAAGAAAACAAATATTTCCACATGGATCATATGAATCTCGAGGCACAGTTTCCTTTTTAAAATAAAACTCTTGCTCAGGGAGAAAATAATGTATACAGAAAATAGAGGTGATAATAATTTTCAAAGTTTAATTGGAAAAGTTTAGATAAATTGATGGGTCAATCGTGCAGTGGAATAATGTGAAAGACTGAAAGTAAATTCAAATTTCAGTTGCTATTTTTTTTACATTTGTATATCATATTTGTTAATGATTTTTCTTTGGCTAATCGTACACATGACATATGGTCCCAACTCCTGTATATATATTTAATCTGGCATTTGTAAGCTTTTTGAGTAATTAACGATGACAAACAAAATAAGTAAGTAATGACGTCGATAACAAATACTTAAATAAGCCTGTGTGCTTAATCTCTATAGACCATAATCTCTCGATTATATAAATGCCATGTTAATTGTCAATACAAATGTTTGAATTTACTTCAAGTTCAAATCTCTACGCATATCATGTACTTACCCATATTTATCGACAATTTGCAACAAAGTATGTAATCAAATAATTTAAACTTAATGTCGTCAATTTATCATCACTTAAATTATATGTTAGTATGCATATATGTAAATTATCGGAAAACAACTAAATCTATTTGTAGGTTTTGATTTTTAAAAGATAACTAGACGTTCAATTCATATTTTAACGTTTTGTTTTTAAAATTGGTTTCCAATCGCTCCAAATAACATTTCCGTTTTGTATAACACAATTTTGTGCAACATTTTTTCTGAATTTTTAGGTTTCTTGTGAATTAGTGTTAAAATGAACCATCCCAGCTTAGCTTATCACGAGTTACTTCAAATGAATTTATTTATTTCAAAAGTTAGTTGTTTACCAACTCTAATCTTAGATCCTTTAATCCACTGGCACTTATAATTAAGCGAGTCAAACAAACGAACTCCTATTTAAAAAACATACTTAGATATAAAATACTCCATCATTTAATAGCATGTTATGGTAAACGGAGTTATAGTTGTGTCATGCACAAAAATATTGGTTAAGAATTAAGATCCATCATCTATCATTTTAGAGATATTTTGGATAGATAAATGAGCAATGGTTAGCAACTTAGTTATATAGAATGAAACTGTATAATTCACTAAAAAATATTTAAATATATAATAACTCGAAACATATATATTAGATTCATTTTTCAAAAAAACACAAAAAAAAAAAAATAGATTAATCATTCATCTTTGGTAATCCATCAATAGAATAAAATGAACCTAAAACATACATCTAATCCACTAAAGACCTCTGTAACTTGACTACTTCTCTTCGCAATTGCACTAAATGAAAAATGATCTCGTATATTGGTTTGTTAATAAAGTTTATATATAACCAAGTGTAGGTACGTAGTTATTGACTTACTGTTTCTTTTCCAAAAGGAAGTTGCTCTTCAAAAACTAAGGGCATGCCCATAGGAAGTCTCTCACAAGAGTCTTTCATGTACAAAAGCAATATTGTGACAAAAAAAAAAAAATACAAAAGCAATAATTAAATATCAAATAATGATATTTAATTGTAAGAGTTTCTTAATAAAGTTGAAAAAATCTTTCATTTGAGATACTTTGTCTCTCACATTTAAATATTATTTATTATTATTTTATGGAAAAGAGACTTTTGTGAGATTCTCACAAGGTTTATATCTCGTTCGAAAGAAAAAAAAACAAATTAAATTCGGATGAAGAGATATATAAATTTAGAACTCGATCAGTTAAGCATATAAAATTATAAATAAATAAAAAGGCTATGTACGATATGCGATATACAAACAAAAACAATATTTTAGTTTCACCTAATTGTGTGTGTATGCATAATATGTAAATATTATAAGAAGGTGTCTTAAAGGCTTTGACCTATTTCATTCCAAACTCTCCATTATTTCTTTCTTTGGTCGGTCTTCAATCCAAACTACAAAAAAAACATACAAACACGCAAATATCCTGCATTGATGCAGTACATATATATACAGAATTGGATCAAAAGAAGTGAGAACATCAACTCTTGATTCATGGATGATGAAAAGTTGTGGAGAGTTTCCAAGAAAGATTCCATCTTCGAAACGAACCATTTCTCTTCAAAACCCGTTTTCACACGAAGCTTCTCAACAAGAACTTCTTCTTCTTTAAAACCCATTTTCACACGAAGTTTCTCAACAAAACCCACTTCGTATTCTTCCTCGGAGCCCATTTTTAGACGGAGTTTCTCTGCAAAACCAACTCCTTCGAAGTCGCTGATTCTGTCTAGAAGCGGTTCCACCAAATACTCAGCTGATACATCTTCTTCTACGACGACTTCTGGTTCCAAGTGTTCAATCTCTCGGAGCTTGTCTCAGAAAGGAGCTACGGTAACACGTAAGTGTCGAAATATGGCCAAGGAGCACAAGTCAAGGTTTTACATCATGAAACGCTGCGTTTCCATGCTCCTTTGTTGGCACAAACACGCCTTGTGAAGAAAGAAGATTAGGTTAATTAATCAAAGTTTTACTCGATCTTTTTTTTTTTTTTTTTTAATTTCTGTATTAATGATACATGACTCCATCTGTTTTCAGTTAAGTGTATTTTGTTTTTTCACTTTACCAAAAAAATATTTTTTATATTTTGAACGCATTTTTTTCGAAGAAGAATCCAAGTTTTACTATTGTACGTAACAAGAAAAAAATTACACCGTCGTATTCCAAAAACCCAAAAAAAGAAAACAGTATTGTCCTTTAATTTTTTTTATATATATGATCACATTTATATTAAACAGGAAGATTATTATTGAATCACATTTGTATCGACTCATAATGTAATGCAATACAAAGATTAAATTATGAAATTGTGTTATGACACTCTAGAATTTTCTAACCATTTTATCTGAATTAAAATGTTTGTAATACTTGTATTGAAGTGAGAGAGAGATTCGCTCTGAAACATTGGGAATTTAAAAGACATAAACAAAACTGTACGTCCACCGTTCGCATTAATATGTGTCGGTCTATATTACATATAAAATAAATAATATATAGTACCATCTTCTATATATAACTGTTTGCAAAGTAAACCGCATTTTTCTTATTTTTTGGTTGATTCGCATTGTTGGGCTCATATGCCGAATTTATTACGTAATGGACCCTTAAGAAAACACCGAATACATGCATGGGATAATTAACCTAGGCTAAATGTGTACCGAACGAAGCATACCAAGCGGACCAAATAAATTGAATGGTAAGTTGTGGACCAAAACATACGGATCTTATAGAAAAAAGAACTTCAATTTTTTTTGTCTACTTTTACGGTTTGTCCGGTCCATTTTTTTTGTTTTGGTCAAACCCGGTTCATTTTTAAAATGAAACAATGAAAGGAAACGACCGATTCATATCCGCACTGTTGTACACGGTCTGATACGGACATATACTTGTGACCTATGCGAATACATACCTACACAATTGTATTTGTGCTATTCATACCTAAACAATTGTATTTGTGCTATTTCATACTTTGACTAATATTCCGTTAGGTAACCGTTATTATTTTCATACGTGGATTTATTGTTTATTTTTTAAAAATAATTATCGTTTAAAACCACGTCGTTTTGGTTATAAAATAAATCAAATTGGTTTAAAATTAAAATCAATCTGAAAAAAAAAAAACCAAAAACAACTTCGCTTTATAGGGAAGTGCTCTGGCCATTGTTGACCTTCTTGAATCTATGCCAAAACATAAAATTGGAGAACTTAAGAAACCTTCTTGAATCTATACCAAAACAATTTCGTTCGTGGTATCTTTAAAAGAATCGAAATCTATAGCAGTCTCATAACGATAGATTTGTCTCTAAATTTTTTCTTGTTCGATTCCAATCTTTATCGGTCGTTTGTTCCGACGACAATACATATCCGTTGACGAAGAACATAAGAGAGACGAATCCGCATAATCTGGTGGAGAAGATTGTGAAGACGAAGATTTACCAGCCTTTTTGAAAAAGACGAGTGTTTAGATCTCATGGCGAAGAAGATGATTACAAGTATGATGTCTAAGATTTACCAAAGCTTTTTCTTTTGATTTTGTCTAATCGAAGGAGGATATTCCAACGTGGGTGTTTCTCAAGCAAAAGTGTATTGAATATCAGATTAAAAAGGCATTGATCAGAATCTCAAAACTTTTTACGTGATATTTATTTTGTTCCTATATTCTAACAATGGGAATCAAACCTAATTTTAGTTTGATTTTCAGATTTATCCAACTGATTTGATTTTCAAAATTTCTCTCTAATTAATTGAAATCAATTTGAGAAAAATCAATCAGATGCAGAAGAAGAATTGCAAATATGAAGGAGAAGAAGATCGATGTTTAGAATTTTTTCTTTCGGATTGATTTTAACCAAAACGACTTGGTTTTAGACGATAATTATTTTTAAAAGGTAAAAAATAAATCCACGTATGAAAATAATAACGGTTAACTAACGAAGTATTAGTCAAAGTATGAAATAGCACAAATACAATTGTTTAGGTATGAAATAGCACAAATACAATTGTGTAGGTATGTATTCACACATGTCACGAGTACATGTCCGTATCGGGACCGTGTACAACAGTGCGGGTATGAATCGGCCGTTTCCTCAAACAATGAAACACAAATATTGTATTGTCTAATTTTAGAAAATTTTGAAACAAGTTTAGAATATTCCTTATATATTATTTGAGAAGTGATTATTCAAAAAAGCATATGTGTCTTTTCTATAATCACTATTCCAAAATTTATTGTGATATGAAATTCTCTAAATGTGATATGGCAAAACTCTATAGAAAAATTAACCAAATAATTTAACTCATTAATGGCAAAATCTATGCCCACGAAAATTTTGGCCACTAAACTACTAAAAATTTTAGTGTAATTAGGCCACAATTTTTTTTTCTACTTAGCCTATTAATCTTCTAACCTACACCCACAAAAATTACACCTAGCCTCCACTATATATATATATATAGAGGATGATAATAACAACCAATTTAATTTATTCTCTTCTCAACAATTTAATTTTTTTTTAGAAATGGTTTTTTTTTATGATTATGATATTCATAGAGCTAAGTCATTAGAAACACTCTCACCAATTTTATTATGACGTAGTTTAAAAAAAATGACATGGCAAATGTGAAAATATATGGCAAGAAAAATTCAATCTGAAATAAAAAAAAGGCCAGGTCATAGAAAATTGTTCAACGAATGAAATTGATCTCTAAATCTTATATATTCCTAATTATCCAACAAACGTTTGAAAAAAGAAGAAGAAAAAAGGTAGAGTATCTTGGTTTATATTGTATGAAAATTTTATTTAATATTGGGTTAAAATTCATTGTGAAAAATGATTTTTTTAAAAGATGATCAAATAGGAGGTTCAATATTTTATGAGAAGAATCTCAAATTTTTAATATTGATTGTGCACTCCAATATATTAAATTATTATATTTTTGATTTGACACGTTTACGTATATAAAATAATAAAATAATAAAACTAAAATTTTGAAAATTCATATTATTAACAAAAATAATATTGTTGAAAAAAATAACAACAAAATATCAACAACAATGTCTGTAATAAAAACCTAAACAAATTCATATTTTTACATTTTCAAAGTGTAAAATTAAACAAAATTATAAATATGTTATCCGCGTGTAACAAGAGACGGATCTGAGATATTTGAGGCCCTATACAACAACTAATATTTTAATCTTTATAAATTTACCTAAAAATTTTGAAGTTTTTTTGTGAATAGAAATGATTTTTTTTTTAAAAGTCTTTTGGGAAAAGAAAAGTCCTAAACAAAGTATTTTCTTGTTTGTCACATAATTATATAAAATATTGGGACAATTGTAAAAATATTATTTTTGGTGTGTACATTTGCAAGAATACCATTTAGGGGTGTCCATTTGCAAAAATGCCACTAATTATGGAATTTTAAAGCCTAAATCTTAAAATTATAAACCCAAAAAATGTTTTGACCCTTAAAACCACTTAAACCCTCAAAACTAAACTCTAATACAACATAGTTAACCCAAACATAAATGATGTATTGAAACTTTTTTTTGAAAAAGTGCCATTTTTGCAAATTTTTTGAAAATGTGGCATTTTGAAAAGTGACATTTTTAAAAATTTCTCTAAAATATTATACACATAATGATTTGAAACCCACACAATTTTTTTTTGTTAAAATTTATTACTAAGTGAATATATATATATATGTGCAGATTTTTTTAAGTGGGGTATTTCATAAATTCGGAGTCTCGTTCAAATGTTTCAAAACAATCGCCTCATATCCGGCTTTGGCGTGTACGCGGCTAGTGATCACAGTATATGTTACACAAAATCAAGAAACCAATATAAATTAAATTCATTTACCTTGGCCCGTGTGGCTCGTTTGCTCATGACATATGTATAAGTCTTTACTTTTTTGTTTTCTCCACGTATGATTTACATTGAATTGTTGAAGTTCTCGAAAATTAATCAAAATCCAGAACTTTTAACATATAGAAATGAAAAAAAAAACTAATTAGTGAAACTAAAGCGTTTACAAAATCAATCCCAAATCATAACGATAGAGAGCAAAGTAACGCCAAGGAAGACAGCAAGAAACTTGTAGATTGGCTTGTCGAAGTAACACTCCTCACGAGGCGTATAACCTTTTGAAATAAGGTGGTTAACCGCAACATACACAAAGACTCCACAAGCAATGCTCATTGAGATCGCGTAAGTCCAATCACCTCCTTGGCTTGTGGCATTGATGCCAATGCCAATCCCCACGCCTATAGGACTCGAAATCCCAAAAGCGAAGGAGTAGACTACGGTGAGAAAGAATGGTCGTTTAGGGATTAGCTTCAGGAGAGCTATTCCCATTGCTACGGCTGCAAAGATCTTGTGCATGGATATTGTCCAAAGGTTTCTCCAAGCGTCACTTTTAGAGTCTAATATTCATTAGAAAACGTTAAAAATATAAAGCTTTGGATCTCACACATAAATTTATGGTTTCTAGTTCTTCTCTAGTATTTAAGAATACTATAAACTATAAACCCTATTAATTCGAAAGAGCACTATTAATAAGGCCTTTTTCATAATCCAACCATAGACCAAAACCTAAATAGTAAGAGTAGATTACCGAAATCACATAAAATCACATCTACTTTGTTATATAATATCAACAAAGAAGAAATTAGGGTTTTCATTATGATTTCTTACCTGAGACACCAATGGCGATTCCTTCAAAGATGGAGTGAAAACAAAGTGCGATAATCAGCAAAGCTGTGTCTCCAAATCCACTTGTCCGTACAAGCGCTTGATTCACATCCACACCACTTCCAATCTCACGGCGGATTTCCTCTTTCGCCGCCACGTCATCATCAACCCTAGACTCTCCGGCACCGGCTCCGCCGTGTTTGTTATTACTCCCGACGGCTAGAAACGCAACCGCCACGTCTGCGAGCATCGTAAGGCAATATCCACCGGCTGCTAACATGAAGGCGTAAGGATACTCCTTGTGCTTTAATCCTCGGAAAGTCTCGTTAGCGTCGCTGAGAAAATGGATTAATGCGGTGGCGAGGAATATTCCGCCGGAGAATTGAGTTCCGAGGAGGAGAAACGACTCGTTCCACCGGTAAAAATATGGCGAAATCCCAGCCAAAAATGTGCTAAAGAAGAGTATTATAAGACAATAGATCTTCACAAGCACTAAGCTTTTTGACCGGAGATTCACTACGGTTGTTGTTCCGGTGGCCGGAGGTGGTTGATTAGCTGCCGGTTCCTCATCTTCTTCTTCATGAGAGCCGCCGTGAGCTAGGAGCAAGGAGAAACAAAGGAAGAAAATAGAGAGGAAGAAGAGAGTTGACTTTAGTGTTTTGGAAGAGAGAGCCATTTTAGATATTGTTTGTGTTGTGCTTGTTTTTCACTTAATGTGCATATAGTATATGTATGTTGGTGTTTGTAGTACAGTGTTGACTTTTTTTGTTTGTAAGATTTACTGACTAGTACAACGGTAAAGTCAATTCGGAAGTTGTACTACAAAGTACATTTAATAATGATATGTTGATCACTGTTTTGCCGGCTACCAAAGAGCTGGTTCCTTGTTGAAACGGTCTGTATACAATCATTATTTTTATTTTTATTTTTATTTTTTCACAATTATTAATCAGAACGTTGACAAAAAAAAAACTATTAAATTGATAAGTTATAAAGTTTACATCCATATTCTTTTTAAGACCGGACCGTTTTGTTGATGATATACCCGTATACGTACCAGAAACCAGCATTCGTGCAGAATAGGTCAACCTGTTTTCGTAATAAATTTGCCGTTAATACAAAAATCTTGCATCTCTCTATTATCATTCCCCCTAACTGTGAAATAGGCAGGTGAATATATAATGTATCTCTTTTTCTGTCAACATATATGTGAGATCGATTAGGAAAATTTAAACGGTTAATATATAGTACGAATTACCTTATAGAGACATACATACATAAAAAATCACCTACATTTGTGTCACCAGTCACGTACACTCAGGAAAATCACATAGATTGGTGTACATGATAGTGTACGTATGTATCTTATACGATGTACGCCCTGTGCGTACATAAAAAATTGTCGTATATTTCACTGATTTGTGTAAATGCATCCTGAAATATAATAGTATATGATATGCATGTATCTAGTCAAAGTGTTACAAAATTCTCCAAAACACAAATACTTTATTGGTGACACAAGTGTAGGTGATTTCGTATACAACCGGTTATATTCATTGTACGTGATATTCAATTATATATGTACGTCCACAAGTGATTTTCCTGAGTGTACGTGACTGGTGACACAAGTGTAGGTGATTTCGTGCACAAGCGGTTGTATTCAGTGTACATTATATTGACTTACATATGTACATCCACAAATGGTTTCACTGAGTGTACGTGACGTATATTAGTATATATGTATTTGCAAGTACATGATATGCACATACATACACCATACCATGGAGTTGGTGTACATGATATTGTACGTACATGGGTTGGTGTATATGATAGTGTATGTACAGTATACACGTAGAATCACCGTGTGTACATGACGAATAACGCATGTGTACATGGGTTGGTATACATAATAGTGTACGTACATATCTTATTGATACGATGTATGCGTTGTGCATACATACATAAAAAATTATCGTATATTTCACTGTTTTGTGTACAAGCATCATGAAATATAATAGTGTATGATATGCATGTACCTATTCAAAATGCTACAAAATTCTCCAAAACACAAGTAATTTACTGTGAAAACACAAGCACACAAACACATTTCACTATTGTGTACACTGCTACCTCGTACACTAACTATTATAGTACACCACCGGTGTGCATACTATTTCGTATCCCTTTGTGCATATTGTTTCGTACACCAGCGTGCATATTGTTTCGTACACTAGCGTGCATATTGTTTCGTACAATGTCATAGTACCACTGTCATGCTCAATATTTCATACACCGTTGTTCACACTGTTCTGTAAACCACCATGCCCACTGCTCTGGAATGTACCACATTATCTCGTACACTGCCACACCATACATGACAAATGACTCTGCCTACGTACACCATACTTAACATGGCAAAAAAAAAAATTCATCTATTCACACTTCAATCAAATTTGCATCTCCACCAACATCATCCTAAATTCTAATCGCCTAATTTTGCATCCTCCTCTTTCCCCCCTTTTTCTCCTCTCTCGAATCCATGACTATTTATTTCATTATGTCTTTCTTCTTCTCCGTCGTCATCGCAATCTCTTCCTCTCTTGAATCCATGACTATTTATTTCTCTTTCTATGTCCTCGTCGCAATCTCTTTTTTCCGATGTGCCTTCCGCTTGTGTTGTGCTTTCAAAAAATCAGATATGAGTTAGTCCTATTGTTTTAGTAAAGATGAACTACTAATTTAGTAAAGTAAAAAAAGGAGGAAGATCCAGTAGAAAAGAAAAAAAAGATGTCGGAAAGGAGATAAAAAAAGAAAGTTAGAGTAGAAGAAGAGAAGAGTAAGAAAAATGATGTAGTAAAAAAAGAAATAACAAAATAAAAAAGAAAAAGAAAGAGCTAGTAGGAAAAAGATGAGATGTAAGAGGTGGGGAAAAAAAAGAAAAAAAAAGTGTTAGAGGAAGCAAACGAGAGAGAGAAGAGAGAAAGTGTTTTAAGAGTTTATGTTAGTATTGTCTTTTTTCATACCAAAAAGTGATTTTTTGTTTAGACATGTTTTTCTATGACTTATTTGTAAATCGAGTACTATGACTATTCTGTAAATAAATCTACCGTATAAGTACTACGGGTGTGATTGTTTATACTTGTTAAAATAAATATTTCAGCTGAATAAACAATTACTCTAGTTTACTCTACTTTACTGCCAATCAAAATTTAAAAGGTAAAAACATATTCAGCTGGTTTACGCTGAAAATGAACAAAAAGTAAGGGAATGTTTACTCTACGTATCATGTGAGGGAAGAAAGTTACTCTAACTTTAATTTTTCTTTCCCTCATTTATTTTTATCCCTCTCTCTTACTTTTACTCTGCTCCACCACCGTTCACACCCTACGAGATATGGAAGAAAATCTTTACTACTAAAGTACTAAACCATCCATAACTCAAGTCCGATATAATTTCAAAAGCAAATAGTATCGTATAAATACTTTCGTTATGAGACAATGTTTGTATCTTTGGAAGTTGCATATATCAAATCAGCTCCTTATTTCAGTCTAAATCTTTTTGTTTCATTTAATCTTTCTCGTTTTTTTTTTAATTTATTTATATTATTGTCCTTAATAAAGCTCTAATGAGCTATTTCTTATTCAATCAATCAATCAATCTTTTTTTTTTTTTTTGAAATTTTATTCAATCAAATCTTATTAAGCTCTTATGAGCTAGAATAATCCTTGCTATGAATTTGCGACTATCGAACGCTTTTGTTTTTTTGTTAACATAAAGCATAACCAATGCATGTAAACGCTAGCTAAAAAATGGATTTCAATTGTACAATTACGGGAACCAATAATCAAATGCATTACCGATCAAGACAACAACATTAAGACAACAACTATATATTTCCAGGCTAATAAGTCAACTACTTTACGATATTTCGGTTAAAACTAACTTTGATACAGTGTTTGTATGGTCTTACGCAATCATTGTGCCGTTTATTAAGCACCAAACATACAATACACACATTTAGTTCCGGTTATCCAAGTTATGATTTTGGATTTTATGGAACATATATTGCATAAGAAATTTGAAAAAAAAATAATAATTATATACCGTGCCCGTTCCTTTGAAAAAAATAATAATTATATAACAATCGAATTGTATAAATATAGTCAAATAATTAGGTGATGGAGGGCATGACGAATCCGAGCAAAATTATGAGTCTTTCATCCATAAAATATTCATAACTATATATTTTAAACGCAGTCAATTAAGTGGACTCGTTACTTCTTCTAAATTATCGATAGAACCAATATAATTTGATATGGATGTGGAATAGTCTTCAAGTAAGAGTCGACAAATTTGTTCGTTTTTATTCCATATATGTTAGTATAGCAAAGTTTCTAAAGCTGTTAGCACGTAGTCTGTCTGCTCTAAAGGAAGTCGATTTATTGATTCGTCCTTCTCGGATCCGAGGAGCTCTCTTCGCTACGATCTTTCGGAAATCTTTCTTATTCACCATTTCAGTTCTTTGTAATTCATGTTAATAAGCAATTAAATATAATGCTGATGAAAAATAATTCCATTGTTGTATCAAGTAAAAACGGAGAGGTAGTAAATGAATAAACTTTTCAATCTTTAGATCAAATTCATGAAAACATTCACTTATTGCTAAAGTAGCAAGATCCAAATATTACAAAGTAGCACAACACACACAAATACACAGACTATTAATTCTTCTTATTTTTGGTACATTGGTTTAATTATTTCATAACCAAGAACAGAGTAACTGAAGCAATCGTTTTTTTTCATTCATATCCTGAAATTCGATAGATGCGATGTTCCATCGAGACCTTTCGCAAAATATCCCTGTGTATACTCTGTTAGGGTTATGTCTCTGTACTTTGGAGGGTTTTCTTCAGACACAAGCTCTTTCATCGGACCATAAACTGTGGAATTGGGAAGTGCACTTGAGCTGAAAAAGCATGCTATGGAAATCCTTGTCTCTTCTCTATTCGCGAGTACTCTATGCTCCACGCTTACAAACTTATCGTTCGTTATCAGCTGCAAAATCAAACCCCACTTATTATAAACAAAAACATTTGAAGTCTAGGTCTCTGTTGTTTTTTCTTCAAGATTTTTACTTTACCTGCAAGAAATCTCCGATGTTGATGACGAGAGCTCCAGGAAGAGGAGAGACATCAACCCAAGAGTCTTGATGAAGAATTTGGAGACCACCAATGTTGTCTTGAAGAAGAACCGTGAGGAAAGAGTTGTCTGAGTGTTTACTTATCCCTAAAGTTAGGTCAGGTTGTGGACAAGGTGGGTAATAATTGCAGATCATAAGCACAGTCTTTAAGCAATCCATACTCTTAAGGATATCAGATCTCAAACCTAGTGCTTCAGAGAGAAGCTCAAAGAGCAAACCACCTAAACTCATCACATGTGTTGAAAATTCCATCATAGCATCCCTGAGTCAATCATTAATGATGTCAAAAATCAATCACTATCTGTTTAAGTAAAACAAAGTCTACACTTTGAGTTAATTTTTCTCATTTCTGGATAAATTGTTGCTGAAAAGAATTAAATTGATTAAAAATATAATAACAACTTCTTTAAAAATCATTAAAACTATTAGTATCCGGACCTAGATAGAATCATATCAAACCGAGATTTATATGGTATTGGGGTTTTATTTTTTGGTGTTTATATATCATAAACTGAACCGAAAATCGGATTGAACACTCTAGACGCATATTCTTCTTAGCCACTGCAAAATTTATATGGCTACTGCAACTCAATTAGAAAAGAAACAAAAAAAAGTGTTTTTATTACCTGCAAGTCACTGGGAGGTCCTCAGGAGATGGAGGATCTGGAGCCATGTAACAAGAGAAAGCATCTCTCCAATTAACAGACGGAGAAGCACTATATAGATCGAAATTACTATTGTATACAAATTTGTTTTTGTTGAAATCGCGCGAGAAATACGATTTCTTGACCTCGGGATCTTCCTCGTGAAACCTAAGACCTCCATCTTTCATCTCTTCAAGAACGTTTAAAGGAACACCATGATTGATCACCTGGAAGAATCCCCACTTCTCCGCCGCGTATCTGACTTTCTCCACGACGGCTTCACGTGATGCCTTGTCCACGTGGACGTTTGCAAAGTCGATGGTAGGGATCTCTCTGAAACAGAGGGTTTCTTGTCGGTTAAGGAACCTTGAGGGACGTGGAAGATACGAGGTACTTGGGTGATTTTAGCATCCACGAGTCCTTTTACTCCTTCTTTTGTCTCGTCGAAAGCTTTTCGCTCGATATCAGGATCGAATTCGATCGAGTTTTTGGTCACCATTTTTTTGTTTGTTCTTTCTTTTTCACAAGATTTCTGCTTAGGAGAAGAAATTGCAGAGTGAAGACAAGAAAAAGGACTATTGTAGGAGTTTCGTTGTTTGTGTGTGGGACCGACTTTGTCCGTTTTTGTGGATTCTTGACTGTAACTGATGACTACATGCATGAAATGTTGTCTCTTTATTTTTTTTAAATTTTTTTTGTTCTTCTCACAATCACTTTAACGACTAGTCGTAGTTGAGCTACTCTTCTCCGCTTTTGTAGAGCATCACCAACCCCACTCTCCAAGTTTTATTGTAGACCTTGAATTCAAAGCTCTTTTTTTTTTTTTTTTTATTAAAAAGTTTGGACCTAAGCTCGTAGTTTTCTCGGACGACTTGGTCAGTGCTCAAATTGGTGACTTTGAAAACACTTTTCTTTGAATGGCAGCTAATACGCTGGTAGAGTTACCCATTAACTTGTTATTACTTCTTCTAATTTTATGTGGTATCGATAAAATTATCTGCATATATGATACTATGATAGAGTATAACTTACTATGGATGTGACAATTTTGTTAGTTCTCCGTTCCATATATATAAACAAGCAAATTAAAAGATTGGTATGGTATTCTCTTGATGCTAAAGATAAAAAAACTTCATTGTTGTCTCAGTTCTTGAACATGAACAAATCAGTGCAATGCACTCACTGATATGTAGTCCGATACTTGTGGGTAAAGTAAAAAGATCCAAATCCAGAGTGTATATACAAATATACGCGCGCGCGCACACACGCTATTCTTTTTTATTTTTGGTACATTGTTTTAATTATTTCAGAGCCAAGAACGGAGTAATTGATGCTATGAAACACACAAATTTCTTTATGTAGCTAATTTTTTCATATCCTGAAATTCAAGAGATGCGATGTTCCTTCAAGACCCTTCTTAAAGTATCCTTCTGAGTATTCTGTTATGGTTATGTCTCTGTATTTTGGAGGGTTTTCTTCAGACACAAGTTCTTTTATCGGTCCATAAACTGTGGAATTTGGAAGTAGACTTGAGCTGAAAAAGCTCGCTACTGAAATCCTTGGTCCTTGTCTATTCGCAAGCACTCTATGCTCCACGCTTACAAACCTATCGTTCGTTATTAGCTGCAAAATCAAACTCAAAATGTACATAGAAAAGACATTTACCTTTAAGGTATTTGTTTTTTTCCTTCAAATTCTTGCTTTACCTGCAAGAAATCTCCAATGTTGATGACGAGAGCTCCATGAAGAGGAGCAACATCGATCCAAGAGTCTGGATGAAGAATCTGAAGACACCAATGTTGTCTTGAAGACGAACCGTGAGGAAAGAGTTGTCTGAGTGTTTACTTGTCCCCAAAGTTAGGTCAGGTTGTGGACAAGGTGGGTAATAATGGCAGATCATAAGCAATGTCTTCAAATAATCCATGCTCTTAAGGATATCAGATCTCAAACCTAGTGCTTCAGAGAGAAGCTCAAAGAGCAAACTACCTAAACTCAGCACATGCTTTGAGTATTCGATCATAGCCTCCCTGAGCCAATCAATGTTAGAAATCAATCACTCTTACTCTCCTTCAAATTAAAGACATATTTTCTATTCGAATCTAGATAAAAACCACATCAAACCAAATTTATTTGTTCGGTTTGATATCTCCTTAATTTGAAGGAGAGAGAAGTTAGTCTGTTTCCCTTACCTGCAAGCAACTGGGAGTTCTTCAGGAGTTGGAGGATCTAGAGCCATGAAACAAGAGATAGAATCTCTCCAATTAACAGACGACGAAGAACCGTATAGATCGAAATTACTGTTGTAGACAACTTTCTTCTTGTCGAAGTCTCGCGATATGTTTTCTTGACCTCAGAATCTTCCTCGTGAAACCTCCGGACTCCATCTTTCATCTCTTCAAGAACGTTTAAAGGAACACCATGATTGATCACCTGGAAGAATCCCCACTTCTCCGCCGCGTACCTGACTTTCTTCACGACTGCTTCACGTGACGCTTTGTCCACGTGGTCTCTTGCCAAGTCGATGGTAGGGATCTCTAGGTCTGAAACAGAGACAGAGGGTTTCTTGTCGGTCAAGGAACCTTGAGGGACGTGGAAGATACGAGGTACTTCGGTGATTTTAGCGTCCACGAGTCCTTTTACTCCTTCTTTCGTCTCATCAAAAGCTTTTCGCTCCGTATAAGAATCGAATTCCATCGATTTTTTTGCCAACATTATTTGTTTCAAGATTTCTCCTTAGAAGAAGATGCAGCAAAAATGAAGATATAAATCGGCTGTGGCTGGAATTTGGTCTTTGTAGGACCGACTATGTTCGTTTTTTTGTCTGGAATCTGACTGTTACGGATGATTGATTACACGAAGTGTGTCTGTCTTTCTCTCACTCAGTCACGCACACTGACTTGCCGTAGTTAAATTTTTCTTCTCCAATTTTGTTTTATGTTAATGACCAATTACTTAACGAAAATTTATTTTCAACTACACCCACTATTAGCTAATATGTTGCAAACCATCTGAAATATTAAAATGTTCTCTAAACTACACAGACTAATAATAATACATAGTGACATACATATGGACGGTTCTGAAAGTGAGCAGGATGTGTGCACAGGACCCACCAGTTTTTTTTAATTTTTTCTTTTGAATTTTATGGCCCAAAATTATTAAAAAGTTGCAAAAAAGGCCCAATTTTTTTTTTTTATAACTATATACTCCACATTTAAAAAAAAAAATTGGCACAGGGCCCACAAATTTAATGAGCCGCCCCTGGACATATACTAACTATATGTAAACATGTTAAAAACTACAAATTGGAGTTTTTTTGATAATTTTTATTCTATTTTGGGATCAATGTGGAATTATTTTCTTAAAATATCATTTAAAATTCAAAAAAAAAAAAATTGAAAACACACAAAAATCTGAAAAATAGAAAAAAGTCCATAATTTTTTCAAAAACTTAGATAAAATAATAATTTAATTTTCAAAAACCTAAAAATATTGTAAAATCCCAAAATTTCTAAGATTAAAAAAATCTGAAATTTACAAAATAAATCTGAAATTTTAAATTTCTACAATTTTTAAAATTACAAAAAAATCTTAAAGTTTAAAAACAACCAAAAAAATTCCAAAAACTTACATTTGCCAAAAAAAAACTTACATTTTAATATATTAAATAATTAATTTTGAAAACCAATATGGAAATCCGTAAATCGTAAATTAAATTTTGGAAACCTTATGGTTGACCTAATGGTGGAAAAAGACAACAGAACATATCCTACTCTGGTATTCAAAATTGCAAGTATAATTATCTATAACATACATTGAATTTTGGTAAATTTTAGATTTTTGAAATTTTGTATTATAATAATTTTTAGAAATGTTAAACTTAAGAATTATTTTGCAAATTTCAGATTTATGAATCTTAGAAATTTTGGGATTTTACAATTTTTTTAATTTCAAAATTGAATTTTTTCTAGTCTTTTAGTTGAAAATTGAATTATTAATTTATCTAATTTTTTTGTAAAATTTTATGGATTTTTCCTCTATTTTTCGGATTTTTTTGATTTAATTTTTTTTTTGATTTTTTAGAAAATAATTACAGATTGACCCCAAAATAGAATTAAAATTATAAAAAAAATCCAATTTGTAGTTTTTAATATGTTTACATATAGTTAGTGTATATCACCATATATTATATATTAGTTTGTGTAGTTTAGATAACATTTCAATATTTCGGATGGTTTACAACATATTAACTAATAGTTGGTGTAGCTGAGAATGATTTTTCCATTACTTAATTATGCATATGAAAATGGTTTTATCAATTATGTGGAAAGAGTTATTTAATGTCAAACTCATTGTTCAAAAAAATTATTGTGACCTGGTCTACCATTCCAAATCATAATCTAACGGTACCGTCAAGATAATGAATTAGAAAGACTTACACTTCAATTTGAGTTCAAATTTGGATACTTGACCACAAATTCTCATGAGTGGATGAGTTTAAGTTAAGGAGGAAGACAAATTTGGTTACACAAAATCTTGTCTATAGTAACAATTGGATGAACGTGATGTTGTTTTTGACAAATGACTTAACACGAAGTGTTTTTGAAGTTGTCTACGCATCTGGAGTTGTAAGATTTGTGAAAACATTATTGGAACATGATTTAGAGATACTAGTAAAAGGCAAAACACAATTGGATTTTTTTTTGTTTTGAAGATTTAAAGAGAGATGGAAATATAAATTTGATAGAGATAAGAGTACAAATGACTATATCTCCCATTTAATTAGAAAAGTTTGTTAGTCTTACAAAGTTGGAGCATGAATTTCTAAGATAAAAAGGGTTAGAAAAGAACTGGTACAGCGAGAGTGAGGAAAAGCTTGTAAGCATTTGGTATTCTTTATGCGAGGAAAATGGTGAGAGTTTATCACAAGATGAAAATTCTAGATCAGTATTGTTAATATTAAAAATTTCATAGTGGTGAGTTGGATATAGATAGATAACGAGGTAAAATGTGTTCTTAAGGTCGTGCAAATCTGATTGAAGAGTAATTGTAATAGTGTTTAAGAAACATTTCCTGCAAAATTTAAGAGACGTAAACAATTGTTTATTAAATCTCATTAAAAAAGTGTTATTCTCTTCTACTTGATAAAAGCGAGAGAAATCTCGTGTTGAAATCTAGTAATCTACGCTAATCCTTAAAACATGTGTAGTTGAGTATTTGTGCTAAATAAGGTATCCAGAATAGCAAACTATAATTTAAATTGCAAAGGAAAAAAACTCAAACCATACCTTTTTTTTTCTTGTACATGAACGAAAGAGGTGGTAGATATGTAGTCTGATACTTGCAGGGTAAAGTAGAAAGATCCAAATACAGAGTAACTCAACACATATACACACTAATTTTTTTTTTTTTCAGTCCATACATTTAATTATTTCAGAGCCAAGAACAGAGTAATTGATACTAAGAAACACAAATATTTTGTGGCTATTTTTTTCATATCCTGAAATTCAAGAGATGCGATGTTCCATCAAGACCTTTCTCAAAGTATCCATCTGTGTATTCTTTTATGGTTATGTCTCTGTATTTTGGAGGATTTTCTTCAGATACAAGCTCTTTCATTGGTCCATAAACTGTGGAATTTGGAAGTATACTTGAGCTGAAAAAGCTCGCTACTGAAATCCTTGGTCCTTGTCTATTAGCAAGCACTTGGTATACTTGGTCCTTGTTTCAGTTTTAAAAATCTCCAATGTTGATGACGAGAGCCCCAGGAAGAGGAGCGACATCGACCCAAGAGTCTTGATGAAGAATTTGAAGACCACCAATGTTGTCTTGAAGAAGAAGCGTGAGGAAAGAGTTGTCTGAGTGTTTAGTTATCCCCAAAGTTAGGTCAGGTTGTGGACAAGGTGGGTAATAATGACAAATCATAAGCAAAGTCTTCAAGCAATCCATACTCTCAAGGATATCATATCTCAAACCTAGGGCCTCCCGAGAGAAGCTCAAAGAGCAAACCACCTAAACTCATCACATGCTTTGAGTATTTGATCATAGCATCCCTGAGTCAATCAATAATGTTGTACTTAGCAAGAAAATACAACAACAAAAAGATAAAACCGAAACATGGACTAAAAATTTCATATTTGATATGGCTGGTAAATTGGTGATTAGGGTTTTTGTTACCTGCAAGTCTCTGGGAGCTCCTCAGGAGTCATGAGTTGGGGGATCTCGAGTCATGTAACAAGTAATTGAATCTCTCCAGTTAACAGACGGTGAAGAACTGTATAGATCGAAATTACTATTGTAGCCAAATTTCCTCTTGGCGGAATCACGCGAGAAGTATGATTTCTTGACCTCAGGATCTTCCTCATGAAACCTACGAACTCCATCTTTAATCTCTTCGAGAACGTTTAAAGGAACACCATGATTGATCACCTGAAAGAATGCTCAAATTTACCCTGAGCTACTCTCTCAAATTAAGAGATTGTAGTAGTACTTAGGGATCGAATCCACATGGAATCCCTGTCATTCAATGGAATTCTGAATTTGAATTAGGATAAGAAACAATGTATGAATGTAAAATAAATATCAAAACAAGCAAGCGAATGATGATTAGCGTTCTTAAAATCAATAAGACAAAATATTAGGCTATGGGTAATTCGGAGGTATGAATCAAAATCGAAGAATGAAATACTATAAGGATATTAATTAAGTGCCGTTCTAGAACTCGAAACACAATTGTAAAACCAATCAAATTTCGTTGAAGAATCTATGAGTAAATTCCTAAATTTCAAATTTCTTTGCAAATTCAGTGAATAAAGACAACTATTAAAGTTCAGGTTCGATTGTTCACAAAATTACTAAGCCAAATTTCTTTGCGAATAGTTATTTTACTCATCTAAGATTAGGTTCAGGTTGTTAACAATACTTTCGCATCTATTAATTCAACCTAGGGTTTCTAATTCCAGTTAATCAATCCTAGAATCAGAGTTAAAACAATCTAGATGAAGAACAAGCATATAAATCCTTAGAATAATTTGTCATCAATCCCTTGAATATCCAAAATCTCTCCAAATTAATGTCTCAATAGAAAATAAGATCCTCCTAAACAATTGCTAAAAATTAGAATAAATAGGTCTAATCACGTTTTGGTTCAATCTCTATAGCAAAACCAAGTCGAAATAGAAAAATACTGCAATTTCCTTTTCTTCAGCAAACTAGTCGGTTAAGGGCAGACTGACATGTATTCATAAAAACTTGCATAACTTTCGATCTAACTGTTGGAATAACCTCAAATAACTTCTAAACAGAAGCTAACTCGATTCTCTATCTTGTGTCAAATTTCCAGGTCGATCCATTGGTGGAAAGTTTTCCAACGAGTGTCAAACTTCTGACATTTTTGCACTTTTTTCTTCTCATCAAACCTTGCGTCGATCAACGCAAGATGGAAATATCGACTCCGACTTCATAACTTCAGCTACTCTTTCCTTGATACTCCATAATGTTCCATAATCACCAATTAAGCTCCAAACGATCATTGACCTGCTAAGACTCTAAAACAAATAGAAAAACACTGAAAAGACTCAATAAAACGGACTTATATCATGGTCAAAAACCGGTAAAAACCATGATATATCAAATCCCCACTTCTCCGCCGCATATCTGACTTTCTCTATAACTGCTTCACGTGACGCTTTGTCCACGTAGACGTTTGCGAAGTCGATGGTAGGGATATCTAGGTATGAAACAGAGACAAAGGGTTTCTTGTCGTTTAGGGAATCTTGAGGAATGTGGAAGAGTCGTGGAATTTCGGTGATATTAGCGTCGACAAGCCCTTTTACTCCTTTTGTCTCGTCGAAAGCTTTGCGTTCGATATAAATGTCAAATTCGATCGAGTTTTTGGCCAACTGTAGAATAAGGTTTGTATTGATTGTATTAACTTGCTTATGAACATTACAAAGACATGTATTTATACATGAGACGATGACGGCTTAACAATGACGGCTAAACCTAAACCATCAACTTAACTTAAAGAAGTAACTTAGATACACATATAGCCCAATACTCCCCCTCAAGTTGGAGCATGGAGATTAACAATGCCTAACTTGAATGATAAGTTTGAAATGGAACACGACCCAAGGCTTTAGTTAAAATATGTGCGATCTGAGTATCCATACGTATACGTTGAGTAACAATAGTACCGTCTTGAACCGCGTCTCGAACTGCATGATAATCTCTTTCTATATGCTTGGTACGTTCATGAAACATAGGATTAGCGGCTATATGAATTGCCGCTTTGCTATCACAAAAAAAAAACGAGTAGGAGCATTTTGAGGAATACCAAACTCCGTGAGCAATCTTCGTAATCACTTAAGCTCACGTAACGCCACTGACATTGACCGATATTCGGCTTCGGCCGAAGAATGAGATACCATATCTTGTTTCTTGGTTTTCCAAGAAATAGGAGAACCACCGAACATGACCACAAATGCACTAAGAGAACGACGCGTTAATGGACAAGCCGCCCAATCCGCATCACAATAAACTGACAAAGTGAGATCCGAATCAGCTTTGAGAAGAATTCCTTGACCCAAAGTGCCCTTTAAAAACCGTACTACACGAAGAGCAACCTCCCAATGAACTTCTTTTGGTGTTTGCATGAATTGAGAAAGAATATGAACCGAATCACATAACTCAGGGCGAGTATTGAGAAGATATATCAACCGTCCAACGAGTCTTTGATACTTACTTGGATCCTCAAGAAGAAGACTTTTGGCAGTAGCAAGTTGATGATTGGACTCAAGCGGTGTCGCAGCAGGCTTTGAGCCGAGATTACCAGTATCGGTAACAATATCCAATGCGTACTTGCGTTGTGATAAGAAAATTCCTTCTTGGCCTCGACTTACTTCAATACCAAGAAAGTATTTCAATTTTCCCAAGTCCTTCATCGAGAAACAACGACTTAAATACGATTTAAACTTTTGCACCATATACTCATTATTACCACAAATGAGAAGATCATCAACGTAAATTAAAACACGAAGATCAATATCTTTACACGATTAGGAGAAGAGAGTGATCTTCGTATGACTGAACAAACCCAAACCGAAGTAAAGCATCCGAGAGTTTCTTGAACCAACATCTTGGTGCTTGTTTAAGACCATATGAAGACTTTCGAAGACGACAAACTTTACGAGGATGAGAATGTCGAAAACCTGGGCGAAGTTTCATATAGACTTCTTCTTCTAGATCACCATGAAGAAATGCATTGTTAACATCCATTTGGTAGACTTCCCAGTTCTTAGCAGCAACTAAACGCAAAAAAGTTCGAACCGTAATCATTTTAACGACCGGTGCAAATGTTTCATTATAATCCTCACCCTCAACCTGATTATTCCCTTGAACAACAAGACAAGCTTTGTAGCGCTCTATGGTTCCATCAGAGTAGTACTTAGTTCGATACACCCATCTTAGTTCGATACACCCATTGACTACCAATGGCTTCTTTACCAGGCAGAAGATCCGTAATATCCCAAGTGTGTGCATCTTCAAGATTAACAACCTCCGTTGTCATAGCATTGTCCCAGACTTTAGTTTTCACAGCCTCTTTAAAGTTCTTAGGCTCAGTACCAGCGGTGATAGATGTCAAGAAAGCTCTATGTCCTGGAGAAAACTGAGCATCCGTTATAAAATCGGAAAGAGGGTAAAGTGAAGTACCTTGAACCGTTGACGAGGACGCGAATCGAAATGGGGAAAAGCGTGTGATGAGGGGTCTACAGCGGCATTATATATGATGTAATCATGAAACAAAACAGATTTGGTCTTTTGACGGTGACCTTTACAAAGAGCTTCTGCAACTGGTTGTTGTCCCACAACAACGGGTACTAGCGAAGGCAAAGCAACGCTAGGAACTTCTTCAAGGGTAGGAGAGACATGTGGAATGGGAGTAGTAGGTACGACTAACTCCTCCGTGCTCCCCCTTACTTCAGGCACAATTAACCAATCTTTATCGGAATCAACATTAGGCGGAGATGATAGCGATGGAACAACTTTAATAACAGCGAAAGAAAAAACCTCTTCATTAAAAACAACATCTCGTGAAACCAGAAACTCATTACCCTCAATGTCATAGACTTTCCATCCCTTCTTTCCAAACGGATAACCAACAAAAAAAGATAAACGACTACATTCACCAAACTTATCCTTATCTCTAGTCATACGATGAGTATAACAAGCTGAACCAAATACTTTTAACAACTTATAATCAGGCTTAACACCATGAAGCACTTCATACGGTGATTTTCCTTGAAGAATTGGTGTAGGAGTTCTATTGATTAAGTAGGCAGCTGTTAAAGCTGATTCTCCCTAAAACTTGATCGGCAAACTCGCCTGAAACAATAAGGCTCGCGATACGTTAAGGATATGCCTATGTTTTCTTTCAACGCGCCCATTTTGTTGCGGCGTACCAACACAAGAGGTTTGGTGAACGATTCCATGTTCACGAAAGATCGAAGAAAGGTACATAAACTCCGTGCCATTATCGCTACGTACCATTTTAACTGATTTTGAGAATTGCTTTTCCATATATACTAGAAACTTGAGCAACACTCCTTTAACTTTTGATTTTTCCAACAACAGATAGGTCCAAACGGCTCTAGAAAAATCATCAACTATCGTTAGAAAGTATACTGCACCGCAAGACGAAGGAACACGATATGGACCCCAAACATCCACATGAATAAGCGAAAAATAATCCGTTGTTTTATTTAAACTATCATAGAAAATCTCACGAATTTGCTTAGCTCTAAAACAAATGTCACATGGACTAGAGGTAGCTATTTTAGTTGAACTAGAAACTAAAGATAAATCCGAAAGCACTAAAGATGACAGATGTCCCAAACGCCGATGCCACAAAGCTTGATCTGAACCAGCCGTTGCCTTATGACCCTTTACCGAGACCAAATCCGTCAAGTAATAGACCCCATCACGCTCTTCACCGGTTCCAATCAGGGTCTTCGTAAAACAGTCCTGTAAAATACAAATTGTATCAGTGAACAAGGCAAAACAATTTGTTTGCTTTAATACCTTTGCAACCAAAATCAAGGTGCAATTTAAATCTGGCACATATAACACATTCATCAATGAGATCTTATCCGATATTACAAAAACACCCATGCTTAAAGCAAACGTTCGACTTCCATCGGCAAAAGCCACTAAACATGGCGAGATATTCTCGAGATTGGTTAGGAAAGATTTATTGTCTGTCATATGATGGCTTGCACCTGTATCAAGAATAACATCACCAAACTAGTCTTACCAGACAACTTATCGGAATTAGCTTGTCCAGATTTCTCTTGAATCATCATGGAGAGAACTTTCCATTGATCAGGAGTAAACTTTGGAAACAACGACGAATTAGAGCTTGTTGCATGAGCAACGTTAGCTACACCACGACCACCACCTCGACCACTGTTACCAAAACCAGAACTACGACCTCCTCTGCCACGACTATTTACACCACCACCACGACCACCACTACTGGTCTGTTGTTCATAAAACCAATCTGGAAAACCAACTAGCTGCCAGCAATCATGTTTTTCATGACCCGATCTTCCACAGTGAGCACAAAGCATGTTACGAGGTCGTAAAATTGTATTCTTTGCTCATCCTTGAGTTTCAGATTTTACGACGGAGTGAGATGAATCTCTCTGTTGATCACGACGCGTAGCGGAAA
Source organism: Arabis hirsuta (assembly GCA_964056655.1). Taxonomy (NCBI): domain Eukaryota; kingdom Viridiplantae; phylum Streptophyta; class Magnoliopsida; order Brassicales; family Brassicaceae; genus Arabis; species Arabis hirsuta. The sequence continues at coordinate 33,688,004 of OZ053302.1, forward strand.
ACAATGGCTCTTGTTCCCGACGAGCAACAAAGCCCACAGCTTCATGTTGTTGTTCACGACTCCGAGAAGAAGAAAGTCTTTGATCTTCTCTTACGATTTTTCAGTAGATTCCACCAAGATCCGGAAGAGGATTCGCTGCTATGATAGTTGTACAAAGACTTCCAAATCGCGCATCATCTAGACCCAAAACAAATTGATGGATCTTGTCTTTTTCTCTTTCTTTTGCAATCTCCTTAGCTGCACCACAAGAACAAACATGAATTGGTCGAGAAACCTACAATTCTTTCCACAAAGAAGAGAGCCGACCATAGTATTCCAACACCGTTTGCCCATCTTGTCTACACGAAGCAATCTGAGCTTTGATTTGATGAACACGAACATTATTTCCCACCGAGAATCGCTGCTTCAAATCTAACCAGAGTAGATGAGCATCCGAGATATACGACACGGTTGATCTGATCTTTGGTTCGATTGAGGCTCGAATCCAACCCACGATCATAGAATTAACGGTTAACCAATCTTCAAGATCAGGACTATCGCTGTCCGGTTGCTTCATCGTGCCATTGATGAAGCCCATCTTGCGTTTTGCTTGAAGAGCATTAAGCATCTCGGAAGACCATTCGTTATAGTTTTCTTCATTCAATTGCACATACGTAATCACTGCTCCTGGATTATCAGAAGCATACAAGGCGTAAAGCGAAACCGACTTGGTTTCATCACTTTTCGACGACGGAGTAGGAGGGGTTCTTCCATCTCCAGACATGATTAACAATAACCGGAAACTAAGAACAAGAAACCTTGTAGAACAAGAACAAGAAAAATTTAGAACAAAATTTAGTGTTTATAAAGATCTTTGCTCTGATACCATGTAGAATAAGGTTTGTATTGATTGTATTAACTTGCTTATGAACATTACAAAGACATGTATTTATACATGAGACGATGACGGCTTAACAATGACGGCTAAACCTAAACCATCAACTTAACTTAAAGCCCAAGTAACTTAGATACACATATAGCCCAGTACCAACGTTATTTTGTTCTTCCTTCTTTTAGCAAGATTCTGTTTAGAAGAAGATAAAGCAAAATGAAGATAAAAAAGGAAATGTTGAGAAGTGAGAACAAACGGTTGGGAGTTTGGACAGTGGTGTGTGGGACCGAATATGTCCATTTTTTGGTGTGGAATTCTGACTGTTTCTGATGATTACTTGAATGTTGTCTTTCTCTCTCACACACTGGCTTTGGTGACTTGTCTTGATTGAATTTTCTTCTCCACTTTTGTTTTTGTTAATGACTAATTGACTTAGTTATGCATATAGCCCTTGATTCACCTTTAATTACCGAAATTTGAGTAATGTAATTGTGCCGAGAATTATGTTTTCGATTTCTACATGACTACGTCTACCAAAAATGTGTTTACCATTTACAGTGTGTAACAAGAGTTTCTGTGATGTAAACTCATTTTTCAAAATATTATACTTCAAGGTTTTGACCTGGTCAACCATTCCGAACCATTAATATCAGTACCTTCAAGGTATGAATTAGAAAAGACTTTTTGAATTCAAATTTGGCAACTTCACGATCAATTCTCACTACTTTCTTCTTCTTCTTTTTTTCTTGTTTCCTGTGCATCTTTCAGCTAGGCCTACTTTCAGCATCCGAGGAAAAAAAAACTTAAAGGGAAAGCATTCTCTTACTTTCTCGGATTTTCTCGAAAACCAAAATCTCGGGAAAAGTTTGGAATGATCTGGGTCCAATACAAAAAGCTAATCTAACAAAAGATGAAAAACTTGAACGATCATTATACATTTGATGTAATACACAAACATAGGATGAAGAATTAATCAAATGGAAAATATTTTCTTCTGAATTTTGATATTTACAATGTTGAATGAACAAACAAACCAAAAACAAATAGAATATATATATATATTCTCTCATTGCAGAACTGAAGAAGAATCTCTGTTACTTCTGTTTCTCCTGAAGTATCTTCTCATTACTGAATTCGACCTATCCATAACCCTAGATTCTACCTCAATGTTCAAATCCAGAGGATTAGCAGAAGATGAAACAGCAGCACCAGAAGAAGAAGAAGAGCCACGGTTTGGTCTCACTCTCCTCATTAACGAAACCATTCCACGGACCATTCTTCTCAATCTACCTCCCGAGCCAGAGCCAGCACTATTGTTACTATCTGATTCCAATGTCCCGTGTGCTCTAACCCATGAGATCCGTCTAGGACCGTCGCTATTACCAATCCCACCACCGTCCATTTCAGTCAAAACCACAGGCAAAACTCTCTCTCCGTCTCTCATTGCGGCGTTAAACCTACCGACGGCGAATCCACCTCCGGGAAGTCTCCAGATCGTCATCCCAACGGCTTGCTCCTCCTCGTTGCTACTCCTTCGGTTAGGCTCTGAAGGTAGCTCGAATCTGCAGACCGGGCATGAGTTCCGGATCGAGAGCCACGGCACGATACAGTCGTCGTGGAATATATGCTTACACGGCATCTCACGCGCCTCCGTCTCTTTCTCGAAAACCTCCGTGCACACAGCGCAATTCGCCTCCGCGCCTATGTGACAATCCGAGATTTCGACTCTCGGCAAAGACTCAATCGCCGATTTAGACGCCGGTGGGTTACCAGATCTACCGATTCCGGTAGTCGAAGCCTCGATCTGGCTTAGCTGTTCAAGCAACCGCTCAAATCCGGATCCCATCAAGATCTCAGATACAGAATCCGGAAGCGGTCTAAGACCCGATCCGGATCCATCATCGTAATAAAACTCAAAAGCGCGTCGATCTCTGCCACCTTCTCCTTCTTCCCCATCATCTCTCTCCCCGGAGCCTCCCTGGAGTACGATGACCGGGTTAAACGACGGGCGACGACCGGATCTACGGCGTCTAATCACGGATCTACGGTTGTTATTGATCGATCTAACTTCAGTTGAAGCTGGAGTCGCTAATTCGGAAGCGGCGGAGGAAGAATCGTTAATCTCTTCGATGAAACCACCGTCGCAGTGAGGACAAGCGATTCCCACGGTGGTGGTTCCTTGATCAGCCCAGACGCTGACGAATCGCGTGCAGCTGTAACACCAATACGAAGCCGTAATCGGCGATGTAGTCGTCGTCGTCGTAGTCGGCGTTGACGTCATCTTCTGGTTCGGTAAGAGGATCTGAAATAAGAAGAAGATGAATCGCTGACCACAGTTAATGAGAGAGATTTGAGATGAGAAAATGAAAACGTGGTTTTTAAGGCGTTTTGTAGGAGCGGAATTAACGGAGTCGGTTTAGACGGTAAAAAGACACGTGGTGAGTGTTTGACTGGGTAGATGATAACGGGGGGTATTAACGGTCGTTAAGTATAGGAGAAAAGGAGCGTTCGAGGTGACTGCGAGGCGTTTTGACTAAAACGTAGAAAGTGGAAACGCCGTGTTTTTTAAGAATTTTCAAAAGAAGCGCCGTGTCTGCTGTGTGTGGGACCCATTTGATCTCCGTTTTTTCTGGGAAAGCCAATAAACGACATCGTTTCCAATCTGTTGAAATCATCTTGCCAGAAACAAAAGTGTGCTTACTGGTAAATAATTATAAATCATTTTTTTTTTTATAACAAGTTTTGTGAATTAAAAAATTAAATAATTTGTGACATATGTTATTACGTTTAGCAATGAGGTGGAGGGTGGAGTGTTTAGAAAATCAGATTTCTTACACGTTGATGACTCAGTCCTATCTCAATTATATAGGTGCCAAAATTGATAAAACAATTCATTACATAACCCAACTCGTATCTATATGTATCGACTAATTAATATCTGTGTGCCAAGTTGATACAATGCGTACAGACACCAACCAGTATCGGTATTGTATTAATTTTCGTAATTTTCGTTTTGTTATTAAAATAAAAGAAAAGTTGCTCAACTAATTTTGTTGTCTCTGTGCTTCTCCTATTTGATTCCAAGTAATGAAAAAGACAAATCGCAATTATAGCAACTGATTACCACAACTTAGAGACTATTAGCACATGTATAAACCGGAATATGGGACACGTTAAATTTGTGAGTCTTCATTTTTCCAAGGAATATTGAATCAAATCGAATTGACTTAGAGGCTTGCATCTTTATTATGACCAATTCAAACATTAAATAGTATTGACTGTAATGATAAGTCAACAAGTTCAATTGGTTTGTCCCCTCCCTTGATGGCTAGGATCATGGAGGAAAAAGAAAGAATAACCAAAATGTTTTACATGCCAAAAAAACCAAAAAGCATTTGATGCAATGATCTAAAATCACTCTGAAACCAATAATGGCAGCTCTGAATCTATACCAGGGCTGAAAAAATGCCAGCTTGAATCATGGAATGCTGCAAAACAATCATCTGATACCGTCTCAACAGCAAACTCGCTTGTGATTCTTCGTGCAGCTATGATTCGTTTGGTGGCACAGATGACTTCTGGGTCTAACGTCACTTGCTCCTCGTACATCCGAAAACTGTTCCCAAACAACGCGATTTTGGACAATCGATCCATTCTCCAGTTTGCTTGCAATAGGTTGTTGTACAGATTGGCCTCACAGTGTGGCATGAAGAAAAGAGTAGGCTTTAAAGCTTCCCTACGCGCTTGCTCGTTCACAGATAGAACAGTACATCCCAGAGATTCAAGAACACTAGATTCAGTTGCGGAGAGGACTGGATCGAATACTTCTATGTTATTACCAACCCAATCAAACTCTCTCTTCATCAAGATTGCAATGCTGAGTTGAAACCTTGGAGATTCGTAAGACTCGATGCTTCCTATACCGTACATCACCAACTGAATCTGTGTTTCAGTGCCTAACACGAGACGAAACTGCTCTGAAACCTCTGGAGACTTGAGCTGTTCTAAGAACGCACTGTAAAACTTCGAGTTCTCGATTTTCTTCATAGAGATTTCCATCTTCTGCTTTAGTCTTGCTTGCCTCTGCGGATCAATTTCAAGATCATCCGATTTCCATGGTTGCTCTACTTCTTCTTGACACTTCGGTTTCGGTTTTCTTCTTCCATTTCTTCCTTTACTAGGTAAGACCACCGTCCAGTCACCATCACTACCTGAGTTTTTAACCATTGAAACTAGTTTTCCTTATCTAATTGCTCATGTCACCACTACACAGCCCCCAAAAATTAGGGTTTCTACTCGATGCAACGATTCTTTAAGTTGGCTTCGGCTACCTTAAATCGCAAAAATCTAAGCGAAGTTTCTACAACAGAGCGGGAGCAACTAGGATTACCAATTTCTTTGCCTAATTCCGATCTATCTACATCGAATCGATAAAAACCTTAGGAAAGGAATAGAAATTAGCTTACGATTAGATACGAAACCACGAGAAAGATGATCGAAGAAGCTTGATTGCAATACAGAAGTCGAATAAGAAGAAGAAGAAGAAGAAGATAACGCTTGGGCTATGAGGCGACCGAGTGACTCAGTGAGACATTGGCGTTGAGTTTGGAGCTACCGAGTCGCTCAGTGATACGAAACATGCGATTGGTACTCGAATATATGAATAACAGACATCGGGCTGAAGGTAAAACAAAATGGGCTTTACGTACGGCCCATAAAAAACAAAATCCAGATTTCGATGTTTAATTCGTTACTCTTTGGAGTGGAACTGTTCTTGAGGAATGTGTAATAAATATACTTCATCCCTTTCAAAATAGATGTGTTTTGCATGTTTTTTTATTTTTTTTAAAATATAAATTGTTTTGATAATTTTAAATATTTTTTAATTTTATTAACTATTGTGTGATCAATAGTATTTTGCAGTCGTTTTTTTATTGGTTAAATTATTTTTATTATATATATAAAATAATATTTTTTAAAAGAAAAATAGTTTTTAAATATTCGCATTTTTAGCCAAAAACAACTTATATTTTGAAACGGAAGGAGTAGTCCACACTTAAATGTAACCGAGTTTTGCTTTGAGTTGCTGGTTATCAGTATCTTGTATAGTCTTCTTTGTAAGCTGAGAGAGAGAGAGAGAGAGAGATATCATAAACGGATCTGTTTCAAGTGGATCAAGTGTTACTTAATTTGTATTTGCAAGTTCTTGGTCTTAATTCTTGTCACAGGATCTTGGCCTCTGTTTTCTTTTCCCCTTCACCACGCGCGTGCTCGTGAAACTTAATTTCCCACGTTTTCCACACAAGCCCTCTTGCATTTTGTATAAGAAAAATTGGAAGCTTTCTCTGAATGGACTAGCTTCATACTGTCTCCAATCTCTTGAGGTAAACCTCTCTTTGCTTATAATAACATGTCGATTTCTTAAATTCAATACTCTGTTTTGTTCCACTTGTTTATTTTTTCTTTCTTTGGATGATGAAGATCAGATAGACTCTCACGTTTCTTTCACTTTGATAAATATCTCTCTTTCATTTATCATTTAGTCATTTAATATTTGTTTGAACATAGTAATCTTTTATTTGTGTTGGAGGGCCACACACCAATAAACTCGCCGAGCAGAGAAAGAAAGTGACACTCCAACAACAATAAGCCAATGCTTTTATTTGTCTTCTTCATTGCCCACAAACAGTTGGCAGTTTAGCCATTAGTGTTTCATTTACAGTTTCAGAATTTTAGATAATAATCTGTTAAGATCTTTCATCTGCATTATGCATCAGAATCCATTCAATATTTTACGTGAGTAATGTGGAATCTCCATTATTAGATCACTTTTCACTTATCTTTTGTTCCATTTTATAGATGATTTCATATTACTTTTATGTGGGGTCAATGGAGTCCCATTTAAAAGTAGCAAGAATCTTGGACTGATTCAACATAGATCCTTTCTATCAAGTTGTTCTTAACTCACTGATCCATCGCTACGTCTGAAGAATCTGTTTAGTCAATGGAGGCTTGTTAGCCTTCTGTTTTTTTAGTAACATATATGGTGAAACTACTAGGAACTAACTAGTTCTTTTGCTATGTGAACTTCATGATCGTCACAATGTCCTAATGGAAAGTTTACAAAAGCAAGAGTTGTATGAAGATCAACCGTTTTCGATTGCGGCTTGAAGCTTCCCTTTTCAAACTGAGAGGTATCCTCTTCATACCCTCCCCTTCTTCCACCAATAAGCAGAGAACATGTTCTTCATGGGTAGATGACACATGCAACAATTGACTCTAGCAGACCTTGATGAAACTATCCCTGACAGTCTTTGTTGATTTAATCAGAAACCAAACTGGCCTAAGCCGACTCAGTTGAGTTTGTTTGGTTTGATACCAAATTGAAAATTACTGAAGAAAACTAAAGGGTTCATGAAGTCATTGAACTTGGTCTCAGCAACGGTAATGGAGAAAAATTTCCTCATCTCTTATCCTGTATGAGAGTAACACAGAACAATGCTTTTCTCTCCAAATGCAGAAACCTGGAAACACCTTGTCTTGCACTTCAGGATCTGCAAAGTTACACAAACCGAACGGCATCTACACTGGTTATCTCTAAATCCAAATGAGCTTTTGAACTTGAGGTGAAAAAAGCTAGAATCTTGAGTACCACCCTTCATGTCGATCAACAACTTGTCTACATTTACTTTGGCTAAAACGGAGCGACAGACAAATGCAGTAGCATTTGTAGTGCTGAATACAACACTAGGAATTTGAAACTCTTTAGCTGCAGCTTTTGAGAAGAACATGTACTCATCATAGACTTGATTATAATAAAGTCTTTGGAAGAGCTAACTCGATTATACTGTGTCTGAACAACAGTGATTGAGAATCCCTTCAAGTGAAGAGCTTTCCCGAGTTGCATCATCGGTGTTACATGACCTTGTGCTGGAACTGGAACTAACAATATCCTTTTCTTCACTCGTTGTTCCTCCACTGCTAATCTCTCTTGTTCTCTCAATGTAGGAACAGAAGAATCTCGAAGGGACAGGTGGGGATGCTTTCACCTGTATTTGGTCTGAACTGATCTGATATATACATTTACTGTTCTTTGGTTTTAAGATTTTAAATTTCAGATTTGATGATTTGTGGTTGGGGAAAGCTCACTGTATAGACTAAGCTATAATTGTGTCTCAAGTCTCAAGTCTCAAGTCTCAAGTCTATTCATTGTGTGGTTGGGGAAAGCTCTCAAGTCTATTCATTGTGTGGGTGGGATTCTTTTTCTCCGTTTCTGATAAGCCTTATCTTATTCTTTACAGTTTCTAGTTCCTTCTTTCCTTTTCTAGACAATAGTACTAATATATATATTTCTTTTGTCAAAAAATGATAAAAAAAAAAAAGAAGAATGATGTTAAGAAATCATAAACGGATATATATCATAGAGAGATCATAAACGGATATATATATATGGTACTATTGGAGAATAAAGCCTTCTCCGAACCTCTTTATTTAGAGACAACTACCAAAACACTTACACTTAAAACTATATATAATACATAATACTGAATGTCTGTCTCTTCTGATCCAATTTTGACTTTGATCAGGGACTAAATGGAATTCTTCATTTTCAAGGAATTGACAAAGTACTCTAATGAGCTGCATGAGGAACCTCCACTTCTCGCAGAAGCTTCGAGCTTCTCTTTCAGATCGATGGCTCTCTTCCTCATTTCTGCTCCTTCTTCATCCACAAGCAAACTCTTCACAGCTCTCTCCACTGTTCTTTTCTCCAGCTCTCCCTCCAATTGAACCCCGATTCTCCAAACACTCTCTAAGTACCTTGCATTGACTCTCTGATCGCCCGTAAAAGGCCTGCAGATCATCGGAACTCCTTCCCCGATACTCTCTAGCGTCGAGTTCCATCCACAGTGACTCCAAAAACCTCCTACTGCAGGATGTTTGAGAACTTCCATCTGTGGAGCCCATTTCACAATGTAACCTCTTTCTGAAACCAACTTACTAAATTCCTCCGGTAAGGACTCTGTCCATTCGGAGGCAGGAATGGAACCTGGCCGGATCACCCATAAGAAAGGTTGGTTGCTATTACTCAATCCCCGAGCCATCTCCAACACATCTTTGGTTTCCATTAGAGCTAAGCTTCCCAAGCTTATGTATATCACAGAGCTTGGTTTCTGTTTGTTCAACCACTCAATGCAGCTTCTGTCCTCTTCAAGCAAACTAGAAGGCGCAGAAGCTGCAATGTGAAGAGGGCCGATAGGATAAACTGGAACTTGTAGTTCTTGTTGCAGCCGTGCCAAAGACAATCTCTCTAGACAGCTCGCTGAGTTGATGATAACAGCGGAAGATGTTCGAACGTTAACAGTCTCAATGTAAATCTTGAGAGTACTCTCTAATGGCCCAAATGCTGAAGTAGGTAGGTCCTTGTACCTTAGAGGATGCAACCCTGGAAACACTTTGTCTTGAATTTTAGGATCTGCAACCCAAAACACCATTTAGATCTCTCAATGGACTTTTCAAATCGAGGTACAAAAAAAGCTTGAATCTTGAGTACCTTTCATGTCTATCGAGAACTTCTCCGCGTTGACTTTAGCAATAACAGAGCGACAGACAAAGGCAGTAGCGTTTGTAGTGCTGAAGACAACACTAGGAAGTTGAAACTCCTTAGCTGCAGCTTCAGAGAAATACATGTACTCATCATAGACAACACAAGCAATGTCATGAGCATTACTTTGTTCCTTCAATAGTTGACCTAAACATTGCTTGAAACTTGCCTCACAGGTTTGATTGAGCTTGATCATAAACTTGAGTGGCCCTAGGGTTTTGAGATCAGACTCAGGTAAACTATCCGGGATGGTGAGAAACTGAAAATCAGAGAAATCTTTGGAAGAGCTAACTCGATTATTCTGTGTCTGAACAACAGTGATTGAGAACCCTTTCAAGTGAAGAGCTTTCCCAAGTTGCATAATCGGAGTTACATGGCCTTGCGCTGGAACAGGAACCAACACTATCCTTTTCTTCACTACCTTCACCTCCATTGCTAATCTCTCACAATGTTATAATGGAAGAAGAAGCTCAAAGAGACAGATGTGAACGCTTTCACTTAGATCAGATCTGGTCTTATATAAAAGACACGTGGGATATAACATTCACTGTTCTTTGGTTGTGAAGATTTTATTGTTTTATCCCTAAAAGTGGTAAAGTCAGATTGATAATTTGCGGTTTTGAGGAAAGCTCTCAACATCATTCATTCATTATGTCTGCAACGACAAAGACAAAGCAAGTGGGGTAGGCTGGCTTTACTTCGAGTTAGTAACCGACAGAAAAAAAGAACCGAAGTTACCAGAAAAAGATTCTGATTCTGAATCGAGCAAAAATTAAAGGCTTCCTTTGTCTTTCTCTAATAAGTTTTGATCTCATCCTTTCCTTTCTTTTACCTTTAAGATAATAATAATAATACTAATATTTGAGAAAATATCTTATCTAAAAAGCTAATATATGTTTGATAAAACACTAAAATGTTTGTAATTTTTATATGGAATATAACATTTATCTAAGTCAGATTTGATGATCAAAGATTCAAAATGAGAATGAGCTTTAGGATCAAACAGTACCTACCCAGCTGCTGCCTTGATATCTTTTCAACTTCTTCTTCTTTATCATCTTCTTCATTCTAACAACACTTTCCCAACTACCAGCATTGGCATACAAACTTGATAGAAGGAAACCATTCCCTGAGTTCTCGGGTTCGAGCTCTGTTAACCGCTCTGCTGCGATCCTTGCAAGCTCTATGTTCCCGTGTTTCCTACACGCGCCTAACAGAGCACCCCATACAAACAAATCAGGCTCCATTGGTATCACCTTGATCATCTCATAGGCCTCAACAAGCTTCCCTGCTCGGCCCAAAAGATCCACCATACAAGCATAATGCTCCAGCCTCGGCTCTATTCTGTACTTGTTTTGCATCAAAAGGAACAGCATTTGTCCAAGATCAGTTAACTCGCCGTGGCTGCAAGCTGTGAGAATGGCAGTGAATGTTAAGTGGTCGAGTTTCTCTCCCGTGGCTTCCATTTCATTGAATAGCTCAACTGCTTTGTCTGAGAGCCCGTGATTTGCGTAACAGAAGATCATCGAATTGAAAGTAACTGTTGTCTTCTTGGGCGTTCTGCAAAACAAGACCACTGCTTCTGATATAAATCCACATTTCCCGTACATATCGAGCAAAGCACTTCTGACAAAACCATGATCTTCTAGTCCAGTGACTACCGAGTAGCCGTGAATCTCCTTCCCGTGTTTCACATTCATGAGTGCGGTACAAGCAGGCAAAAGGGAAGTGATTGTAGCTGCGTTTGGATACAAGCCATGAGTTAACATCTGTTTAAAAGCATCAAAAGCTTTCTCATTTTGGAAATTATGTACAAACCCTGATATAATTGAAGTCCAGGACACAACGTCGGGCTTGTGACCATCCAAACACATCATCTCAAAAATCTCAGATACTTTTTCTTCATTGCCCTTATGCGAGAATCCAGTGATTAGAGCATTCCAAGAGATAATATCAGGTTTTATTCCCGTCAGTTTCATATCTTTCACCAAGTTCAATGCCTCATCTGATTGGCTGTTGTTAACATAACCAGAGATCATAGCATTGAACACGACCAAATCTTGTTCAGCCAACTCGCTAAATACATTACTCGCATTCTCTACCTCTCCAAACTTCGAGTACATATCAATAAGAGAACTAACTATAAAAGCATCAGACTCAAACGAACACTTCAGCACCAGACAATGTATAATCTTCCCGAATTCGTGATCAAGCAGATTGCGACTGGCTTTAAGAAGGCTAGGAACGATGAAAGCGTCAAGTTTTAAACCTTCTTTATTCATCTCTCTAAAGATATTCAACGACTCCTGATGATACCCGTTTCGAGCACAAGCCCCAATCATGGCAACCCATCCACTAATATCTCTCTTAGGCATTTCATCGAACACCTTCCTAGCATCTGTAACTTTCCCACATTCCACGTAAAAAGCTACAAGCTTAGCTGCAATTCTCGTCAAGCGAGCAATCCCAGATATCACCAGATGACTATGAAGCTTTCTTCCTTGGCGTATTAGTCGATCTCGACCGTTGGATTCGATGATCTCAGCATAAGAACCGATTGACAATAACCGAAAAGAACAGGGTACGATGGAGAATTTGTTCATAAGTGAGGATCAAAGCTTCAAAACTCATCAAATCCCGCATTACAATGGTCGATTACAGTGAACGACAAAAGTCTTAACACATTGCAATGAAGAAAGTTAAAGTTCCCCATTTTATCGGACAGAGGAGGAAGAAGCAGAACAGAGTTAACGACGATCGTTAATACCAGATAAACGGTATGAACCGGTATAAATGCTACGGTTAAGAAATAACCGGAAAATTAGAGAAGCGGTTGAACCTAAACCGTATTCGATTGCCCAAAAAGGGGGAATATCGATCCAATGAGCCCAGAGAAAACTATGTATGCAACAACATCTTCGATTCTGTCTCCAACACCACAAAGTTTCTTCCTTTCTTCTCATCTTCCTCCAATTTCGTTACTTTATCGGTTCAATTTTCTGGGTTTTCCTGTAACAAATTGCTGCTATGGCGGCGATTTTGGTCGCGCTTCGTTTTATAAACGGCGGAGTTGTGATCAAAGACGGAGAAATCGAATCATGGTAGCGAGAGCTAGAGTGTCTCCTTACGAGGTTCTTGGTGTGTCTCCATCAGCGACTCCTCAAGATATAAAAAGGGCTTACCGTAAACTTGCTCTTAAGTATCACCCAGATGTTAATAAAGAGGTTTTTATTTTCAATGAAATCAAATTTGTATGGGTTATGTTTTGTGAACTTTATGGAATTGGAACTATATATGGATGCTTATATGTTTGTATACACATACAAAGTCATGGAATTGGATTTATCATATGAATGCTTACATATTTGTATATACATACAAAGGCATGGAATTGTATGGTGTCTTCATGTGTGTATGTGTGTATATCTATGCCTACTTGTAGTTTGGTTGCTGGACTGAAACTAGTTAATCTGTATCTTTTGTGGAAGGAAGTGGGATTTATACCAGGCTGTTTTCTGTGTACAGGCAAATGCGCAGGAGAAGTTTCTGAAGATAAAGCATGCATACACCACTTTGATAAACTCTGAGTCACGGCGTAAATATGGATCCGATAGTCGCGCGTCTGGTTATTCATATTCTACGGGTCAAACAAGCAGAAAAAGCGACAGTCAAATCGAGGAAGATTTCTATGGACTTGGTAAAACCTTAACCCACCCCTTAAAACACCATAAAGTTGTAATGAATTGTGGTAATTTGAAGAATCTAAGAATCTTGCTCTGTGCTAAATGCAATGCTAAACTATGGCTTGACTCGTTTGAACATGTTGCGGAAATTCACTAAGGATTTCAAACACCAATGCTATATAGGGTTTGTGAAAATATTCATGGTGTTTTGGAAACTTAGTGTGAGTGCTAGGCACCATTTGATGCTTTCAACTGCTTTGGTTAGAAGTGTGGTGCGGTGTTCTCTCTTATGTGTTGTCATCTTTTGAGGGACTTAGGTTGATTGAGGTCATTGTGATCTTATGCACAGCACACTTTATTATGCAGGTGAATTCGTGAGGGATGTTCAAATAACAATCGGTAGAGTCAAATCTGTGAAATCAATTTTCTTTCTGTCGTTAGATTGGTTTTCTGCACGTCGAAAGATTTTATGCACAAGACATTGTATAATTGTAATTCATTCTTTGTGTAGAGGCTCACTTTCTGTGGTATTGACAGGGGATTTCTTCAAAGATCTTCAAGAAGAGTTTAAGAACTGGGAAGCTAGTGCGTCCTCACAAGGAAAACCGAAAAGTCTTTGGGAGGAACTATCGGTAAGTCCGATAATATAAAAAACACTGATAACCCGGATTGGTTAATGTTTGAAATTTGTGGCTTTATATATAAGCTTGGATCTTCCCTCTGCTTTAACAAGTTTAGTCTGCTGATTTTTTCAATAAACCTTGTAATTAAAAACCCCATTCAAGGACACTATCCCTCATTGTTTGTGTAGTAGTAGTAGTTTTGGTTTTAGACTTTTTGTTCTTTCAAAATGGTAATGTCTAAACTGAGATTGTCTTTTTGGTTTGTCCATCAACGGATTTTCATGATGATCGGTTCTGAATTCTGATGAATATTAGACTATACTAAAACCGGTCTTGGCTCCTTTTGATTCCTCATGTTTTCTTTATCTTATTTTGCTCAGGAAATTGGGGAAGAATTTGTGGAGTTTCTTGAGAAAGAGCTTAACATAAGCGATGAGGAAAATGACGGATCAAACAAAAACGGTGAAAGATTTGATTTTGACGAAAGCTCCTCAACAGAGAAATCGCCAGGGAATAATAATAATAGCACGAAGAACAGTATAGAAGACAATATTGATGAGATCGAAGCAACTCTCGCTCAATTGAAGAAAGATCTTGGCTTGCAATAATTTCAAAAGTTGTAGGGAAGTATGTTCTTCTATATTTTGACGTTTCTTTCAACCCATGATTTGGGGAAGTATGTTATTCTCATAACTAAAAACCGAACCAACCCAGGGCCGATTGAAACCAAACTGAAACTGTTTTGGTACATACTGTATACGGTTCCTTAACCCCCTACCTGAAAGACCCTGAACTAACTCGAATACCTGAATACGTAGGCCTCGTTGTCACTTGGTAGATGGTTTTCCTAATGGGAAAATGATTTATGTTTGAACTAGGAAAGGAATTGTAAAAACCCTAGATAAGTAATATAAATATATGTCGATAACCTGACTTTTTGTTGAATCAACTTAATTATACGTACACCCCAAGTCAAACCCTCTGAGAACCATAACTAAAGATGTCAAACTACTGCGAAGAAGACGACGAAGGTTTTCACTTTGATCCTGATGACAACGAACTCATCAAGGATTATCTTATTCCGAAGCTAAGTGGCAAACCCTGTGAAGATTTCATAGTGATGAAGAATGTTTACGCAAAGGAGCCATGGTTGCTTGACCATAACATGGATCCTTTTTTCCAAAAGAACGAGTGGTACTACTTTGTGACAAGGACTCAAGTCTCCGAGAAGAACATCGGTTGTGGTAAGAAGGTGAAGCGGAAGATCACTGGAGACAATAACGATGGCATCGACCACGGAAACTGGAAGGCAGATTCGAGCGAAGATATCTTCGACAAGAACACAGGGAAGACCATTGGGACAAAGCAAACCCTAAGTTTCAAGAAAATCAACAGCAACAACAATAAGAAGCAGAAGAGAGGAGGTGGTACGTGTGCTTTTGTTCCCGGAAGCGATAGGAGCTGGATTATGAAAGAGTATATGTTACCGGAAGGAGAAAACTTTCAAGAGCTAGTCCTCTGCAAGATTAATATCAAAAAGTCCAAGAAGAAGGACAATCATGATGAAGCTTCTACTTCTACTTCTACTAATCATGAGTCTTCTTCTTCGGATCAACACCATCATGAAGCTTCTACTTCTACTCACATGAATGTTCCTCTTGCTCGTCTTGGGACAACATCTAACGAAGATGAAGAATGAAACAAATAAGCCTGAGTACTAGTGTTGAAGAAAGATCTTCGTAATCTTGCTCAATAATTATTATTTTAGTTAAAGTTTTCATTAATGGTTGCTAATTTATGTACTGTTTTTTTTTTCCATCCAACAATAAAAAAAAATTATTAATTATCTTCGTATACGTTTGATTTCTTCTTTGCTTAATTGGTGTCTCGATGCCCCCGAGAAGCTAAGATTGTAACTACTTGGAAAATCTGTTTTTAATCAGGCAATGAATGTATCTGCTTAATTTGCAATCTGATTAGTATTTTTTTTATTAGGGTTAAGAAAATTCCAAAATCATAGGACGGAATCGAAAATCATAATGAAAGTCTATGGCTTTCTCATAACTCCTCTGGTTTACTTGATATTGTTATTAAGGGTTAACAAAATTTGAAGATTTTAAATTTAAAACCTTAATTTAACCATATGGAATTACTAATTTAACGGTGACAGGAGAAGAGCGTAACTTTAAAAGTAACTTAATTTAACCATATGGAAATTAAAATATATACATTTCAAAGAATCAAATCTGTAACGGCTTAATTAATCTGAATTTGCAGGAAAAAAAAATGGAATAAGGAAACTCTACATGATTTTAAAACGGAAAAGGATAAATATTTCCTTTTCCAAGAAAAAAATAAATATTTCCTTTTCCAAGAAGCATTGCATTAACATGTTAGGAAAACAAAAACCTATAAATACGTATCCACAAGATCTCAACGTTCTCTCATTCTCTACAATCACACAACAACAACAAAAACCTTATCAATTTCCCAAAAGAGTAATATTCTTTCGTATACAATGGCTAACAACAACAATCTCTTTTCAATGTTGACGATGCTCGATGCTTTACCACAACAACCCCGTTTTGCCACCGCAAGAGAACCCATGACAGAGGAAACTCCGGCGATTCCTCCTCCTCCACGTGGCGTCTCCGCCGTCACTCGTCCTCCGGGAATTACCCTAGCACCACGAGAAACCGATGTGACTAAACAGAATCAACCTCTAGTCCATTCATGCCCTTGCGGTTTCTGCGCCGCCGCTAATCGTCAAGAACTCGAGACGCGTTTCCAGTGGATGTTCGACTTAATGACTACTACCAAACAAGATCCGGCTCGGTTTAAAGAAACGATCTCGAAGCTAAACAGAACCGGGCTTCAGAGGATGGCGTCTTTGATGACGTCAGATTCCGATTACTTCTTGGAGATCGCAAGAAACGAGCACGGATCCAAACGCATGCAGAATCTCCTCGGGAAATCAGACGACGTGGACGCCTTATTCTGCGCCGCTATCTTGCGCATCTTCCTCTCCGTCATGACCGACAAGAACGCGTCCTACGTGGCGGTGCGTGCCATGAGAGTTTTCGACGGTCAGAAGAAAGAGTCTATGTGCGAGCTCATTCTGCACCACGCGCTTCACCTGGCGAGTGACCAACACGGCTGCGTCGCTCTCAACGAGATCATAACCGACTTGGACCATCCTTACTACAGAAACCAGCTCCTTGGCGTAGTCTCGCACAACGCTCTCTCCCTAAGCTACGATCCTTATGGCAACTTTGTGATCCAACACGTCCTTAGACTGAACGACTTGCATTGCACGCGAAACATCGCGGTTAGACTCCGTGGCTACTGTGCTGACCTCTCGTTACGGAAATACGGAAGCTACATAGTGGAGCGGCTTTTGGAGGAGGAGAAGTCAATGTTTGTGGTGGTTGATGAGCTTTTGAAGTGCGAGAACGACAGGTTGGTGAGGCTGGCGAGGAGTGACTATGGGAATTTCGTGGTGGGCAAGGCACTGGAAGTCACCAAGAAGGAGAAGATTAGGGCTAATTTGTTTTTGGGTTTGGTGCATAAGCTCAAGCCTTTTCTTCCTCTCTTGCGCAAGTCTCGTGGAAGCAACATTGCAGCGATCTTGGACTCAGTTTGTTAGCTTGTCTCAAACTAGTTAATAATGTTGATGGTTCTATTAGTACAGTAATGCTCAAAGTGTTCGATTTTATGGTTGATTTCATAACTCTTGTAATGAGATTTGTCATTAATGATAGTAAACTTGTCGCAAAACCGATTCAAACAAATCAACACAAGGTGTTCGATTTTTTGGTTGATTTCTTAACTCCTGTAATGAGATTTTGAACTTGTCTCAAATTCGATTCAAACACATCAGCGCAACACTGCTACAGAAAACGTGGACTCTCATGGTTCATGATCTGGTTTATTGAAATCTATGGTTTCACCAAAACAAGTTTCAATTAATCGAGTTTCTGTATAAATTATCCAATTTAGATTAAAAAAATTGGAAATTAACCAATTTTTTCCCAAGTAAATCAGGAATTAACCATTATGACCACTAATAAATAAGATTCGGGCAGAACAAGAATGTGTAGTAATGAACCAAAAATCATGTTGGTGGATTCAAATCATTCACAACTCACAAGTTAAGGCTTATTTAAACGCAAAGTGTATGGGAAAAAAGGGGAGAAATCAATCCATTTCAAACATATTGGGAAAAGATTGGATCAACAAAATAGAACTTGCACTGTTCAGGAGTTGTGAAAACACACATAAAAGAAAAAGAGAGATGTATAGTATCAAGAATTCTCTCTTCTTATGTTATTAGAACAGGTTTGAAAGCCGAAGCACTCACAATAGTGATCATAAGGGACACTTTGCCTTCTCGGCTTCTACATTTCCCATCAGTAGATCACCTGAAATAACAATCATGAACAAGTGCAGAGAATTGGTTAGTCTTATGGATCCTGTGTAATACTAAATCAATCAAGGTTTGGTACATGGTTTAGAGTATGAGTCTGATCAAACACTTTTAGTTATTATATCTTAATGAGGTGGTAAAATTTATGTATGGCTTGTAATGCATCAAGCAATACCATCTACAAAACCAAAATAGCTCAAGAAACAGACGCAGAGAGATCATATTCACTTCACAAACGTCTGAATGAAGTTTACCATATGAAAAACAAGTCTAAGAAATCTGAATGAAGTGGGGGCATTTCATAAAGATTAGTCAACAGATGCAGAGGAATCACATTTACCAGTTTCTAAATCATTTCCCGAATTCTAAACTAACATTAAGACATTGAAAAATCTGAAATCGGATAGTAATTGATCGATCGAGAGATTAAGACGTTACCGCCTGTGTTGTTGGACAAACTTGGAATTCTTAGCGTCTTCCTCTGCAAATTAACCAAAAGAAAACATACATAAATTAGGGTTTCCACAACCAACAATCAACCCAGAGACACAATACATAAACATCTCCGATCTGATTCAACACAAACGATAAGATGAAAGTGATGATCAGGCCTGTCATTTCATTTCCATAGAAGATGGGTCAGATCTGGAAACGACTAACCAGTGAGTCCAGCCGTGAACTTGGTGATGAGAACGCCGGTCACGGCGAATCCAGTAAGAAACGGCCAGCATCGTTTCCATTCCCTCTTGAAGAACACTGGCCATGGATCGAACAACCTCATCTCTCTCTCTCTCTAAACTTCGGTTCCTGGTGACTGCTTTGCGTAGACGATGAGAGAGAGTGGCGACATATGACTAAACAGATATCGGATCCGAATCCGGCCCAAGATTTCTGCCAGTTATTTTTCGAAGCCCATTTTTTCAATCGTTTTAAAAACCATCAGCGTTTAAAACGCGAGTCTCCCGCGGCTGCGTTTCCAGCACTAAAAAAAGCGCAGTGGTATCGCCGCCGATGAAGAAGTCAATTCGTCATCGCCGTCGTTTCACCACCGGTGATGTTGATCGACAAATGTTCTCTTTCTCACGAAGGGGAAGGGGAGATTTCGCTGCCGTATATGGCCGATTTTACCGCCGGGTCTTCGTCCTTTCTAACCCGTGGGCAACAATAGTTTGTGAATGGCTGATGGCGAAGCTATCTTCTCTTTTTCTCCTCGGGAGGTTTCGATTATCAGCGGAGAAACTACAACTGCACAATGTCCCAAATCAAATTCTCTGAAGAATATGGATTGTGAGTTCTTAATTACTTATAAAACTTACAAGAATCACAAATTAGTGAGAGTAGTCAAACAAAGAAAAGAAATTCTTCTTGGACTTATTTTATTGCTTAGCCTACTTCTTGCTCTGCTCCATATGTGGAGAGTTCTTCTTCTTGGACTTACCTTAGTGATGTTGTCTGGGTAGAGCTGGCACTAGAAAACACATTTACTCATTTTCACTATTGAATTGACTCAACAAAACAAAGTCATTCTTGTTGGCCGGGTTTGCTTATTTGTATGCATGGTGACATGACATATTTCAGTTTATCTTCAACAGCATAACCAATGGTTTCTTGATTTCTCCTTGGGAGTATGGAGACTTCTCTTGGGCTTTTGTTGGTGTTCATAGCTTTGGCCACCATTCATATTGTTCAAGCTCAAGACCAGCAAAAAGTAATATCAGATTTCTTATTTGTTCTATATACAACAATTATACATCCTTCCTACTTGTTTTACAAAAGTTAATTCTATGTCGAATAACTCTCTCCTCCTCCTGAGAAGGGAGCCTTCTATGTTAGTCCGCACTAACAGCCGTCTGGCTGAAGGAGATGGGAGTCAAGATTTCTCTCAGAATCACGGTCGAAAAGGTAAGCTCAACACGTTTTCCTAAAGAAATCCTATATTATATATGTGACTAATTCGGCTAAGCTTTCCACTAATTGTTTTTTTTTTGTTTTTGTAATGGTTGTTTGTCTGGAATAATTTCTTCACGTTGACCTACGTACGTGTCTGTGGATATAATCAGTATTTATGATTGCGCTTTCCGGAGAATTTTTCAAGCTTTCATGTGTATGATTTGTGTGAGTTGGAAGCTGTTCTTGTGAATGAAGATGTCAAAGCAGTGTTTCAGTCAACTCTCTCTCTCTCTCTCTCTTTCAACATTCTTTATTCTATGATCTGGTAAGCCTCGTTGGATATTGCGATGAAGGAGATCACTTGGCTCTGATCTATGAGTTTCTGCCGAATGGAGACTTAAGACAACATTTAAATGATGAAAACTTGAAATCAACACTTTCCAGTGATTTCACATGTATCAGTACTCTGTTTATTAACATTAAGGTTCAGAAGGGTATAACGATCTAATATACAGGACAAGGTGTCAAACCCATTATCAATTGGCGCAGCCGGCTACGAATTGCTCTGGAGGCTGCACTAGGTTAGTACTAAGCTTAACAATAGAACTAGAACGACTTCCTTTTCTAATGGATTATTAACATAGGATAAATCCTTTGAATAGGATTGGAATATTTACACTCTGGATGCACTGGTTGTCTTGTGTCTGAAAACTCTAGGGGAAATATGAATATGGACACTCAGAGTTCCCCTCAAGTGACCATGAGCTTCGACACTGGGATGTTTCCCAGGGCAAGATTGGTTGTGGTGCAAGTAACACAACCATGTTGCGATTGGACTCTACACGACCATGTTAAAATATGTAAGACGAGAGCCGGTCGTTTTAGCTTTGTCCATCGACATGTCACGAACACATTCTCTGTTACTTGGTGATGTTTTGTTTCTTTGTATGTGTATTGACTCTTAATAATATATGGAGTTTAAGTTCTTATCCAAACCCTTATCTATACCCTTAAACAAAATAATTTGGTTTATCACCTTAGCTAAACTTACAAGAGTCACAAACTCGTGAGAGCTCTCGAACAAATAAAATAATTTCTTCTTGGACTTATCTTAGATAATTGATTCTCCTTTGATGTAGCCATTTGTTGCTTAACGTGCTTCTTGGTCTACTCCTTATTTTCCACTAAAGTTTGTTGCTAGTGATGTTGGAGCATTGTGTGTCCTCTTAACCCTCACCTTCTTCCCAGGGTGAAGCTGACACTAGAAAGCTCATTTTCACCATTGACTGGACAAAGTCTTTCTTTTAGTGTATGATTTGGGTTTGCTTACTTTTATTCCTTTACTCCTATTCTTCTTCTTCTTCTTGTTGCATGATGAAAACACATTGACTTCTTGTCAAAGTCTTTCTTTTACTGTTTCATTTGGGTTTGCTTATTTAGTCTCTGTTTATCTTTTCACAGCATAACAAATTGTTTTCTTAGTTTTTTTTTTTGGGAGTCAAGACTTGAGAGAATATGGAGAGGTCTCTTACGCTTTTGTTGATGTTCATAACTTTGGCCACCATTCATATTGTTCAAGCTCAAGACCAACAAGGTAGTATCATATTTCTTGTTTGTTACTATGCACATCCTTTCTACTTCTTTTAAAAACGATTTGGTGCTCAGTAGTGCACTGGTTGTAATTGTTACTGTTGTTTACCATGTCTGTGAACAACAGGGTTCATCAGTTTGGATTGCGGGCTACCCGCGAATGAACCGTCTTCTTATAATGAGACTGGTACCGGACTGTTGTTCTCTACGGACGAAAGTTTCATACAGAGCGGACAAACCGGTCGAATCAGAGAAAATCCTAACGGATTCCCTAAGCCATACGAGACGCTAAGATATTTCCCAGAGGGAATTCGTAACTGCTACAATCTGAATGTCATCAAGGGGCGTAAATATTTGATCAGAGCTTCCTTTGTATATGGAAATTACGATGGTCTTGACATTAAACCAGTGTTTAATATTTATCTTGGACCTAATCCGTGGGCAAAGATAGATTTGGAAAGACAAGATGGTACACGGGAAGAGATGTTACACATCCCAACATCAGTCTCGTTGCAGATTTGTCTTGTTAGGACCGGGGAAACTACACCACTAATATCCGCCTTGGAACTACGGCCGGTGAGAAATGATTCACATGATCACACTCAGTCTGGCTCACTGCAGTTAGTATCTCGAACATATCTTAGTGAATCCAAAACTACTTTCATAAGGTAACTCAACTTCAACTGAATGCCTCGGTTATTATGCTCTGTCAAATAAAAGTTTTTAACCCACGACACTAAGCAAAACAGTACAAACCAAATTGACATGTAATATGTTGTTTAACCCAAAGGACTCAACAATGAATTTGTGATAGGAATACATGTATTAGAATTCGAGCTCGGAAGAAGTGTTACAAAGTAGATCACAAAAGGTAGTCCGGACAGCCCCCGGTCTACCAGATCACTGCAAATCAAAGAAAGTGTAGTAGGCCGGACATATCCCGGGCTAGCAGTTCGTTGCGAACTGATAAAGATATGTAAATGTTTTCGGTGTTTTCCGCTCGGTGGTGACCTCTTGGCGAGCTCTCTGTCAGAGTTAGAGACCGGAACAGTGATACTCTGGGTCTCTTGTACTCTTTTTCCAGAGGAATGGAAGATGGATCGTCACATCACATGGTACTCCTATTTATAGTACAAGGTTGATGGTACATCCTAGGTTTTATTAACTGTAGTTATCGAATATGACCCATGTTTAACCAGATCGCGGTTACTGTTTAAATTGGGCCTTTACTGTTTGCGGACTGCGAATTGTTTAGGTCACAGAATCTATTGGGCCGCAGATCCAGACCCAACAGTAGCCCCCCAGTCGGCAGAAGAGGTGGGCCGAATTTTGTCGTTTGTCCGTTGCGCATTCTAGGCCCAAAACAGATTAAGCCCAGCCCGAAGTCATGCCCTAATTGGCTCGTTGTGCCGCCCTAGCGTTTCGCCTGAGGTGCGACGCTTCGTCTTCCGGTCTGAGCCTATAAAAGGGAGCTCTCTGATTCACTTCTCT
Organism: Arabis hirsuta; assembly: GCA_964056655.1. Lineage (NCBI taxonomy): Eukaryota > Viridiplantae > Streptophyta > Magnoliopsida > Brassicales > Brassicaceae > Arabis > Arabis hirsuta. Next base: position 33,711,180 of record OZ053302.1, read on the forward strand.
TCACTTCGCTTCTTCTTGCTTCTCTCTCTAAAGGTAGTTTCTTTCTCCTTCTCTCTCTAGTTTTTGGTTAGGTAGCTTTTGTTGTCCCGAGTCTCTCGTCTTAGTTTAAATTTCCCGATCGATCTTCAAAGATTTCGCCGTCTCGTCCTAGTTTCTGATCTTGCTTCAAAGAGATTGCTGTTCTATCTAGTTGATGTCCTCCCCGATTCAGATTGATTCCTCCGGTGAAAATTCTCCTAAGCAGAAATCAGTCAGCTCGTCATCTGCATATTTGTCTGACGGCCTATCGCTGATGGAGGAAGAGACCATAGCTCGCGTTCACAAAGCTCGCATCTAGAAGGAAGACGATGCAGAATCTACCTCGGTCGAGGGTCCACGACCTAGTCGTCGCCTTGTCGAGATCGAAACTTCCAAGGCTCCTAAAGCAGTTGGATCCTTTCCTCCCGGGGCCCGATATAGCCGCGGGCGGTCTCATCGTGGCCCTCTTTGGACGGGGGTCGAAGAGGATCCCGACTCTTTTAGTCTATCGATCTCGACCCCGAAGAGGAGGGACCCTCCAGGACCCGGTCTAGGTCGTCACATAAAACTAGTCCGTTTTGACGACCATAGGACCACGTCGTCCCTTGAGTCTTTGGAGGCGATGCGGTCTGCCAGGAATCTCTCCAAGACCGTCGAATTCCTGGTGCCCGGAGAGAGTGACCGCCCCTGGACGCCTCTAGAAGGGTATATGTGTTTGTACGAATCATTCTTTACGGCGAGCGGGCTATGGTTTCCGCTGCCCCGGATATTGCTCGAGTACTGTGTTCGGCGGGCCTCAATCCGAAACTTTGCGGTCTACCTCACTCTTGCCGCTGAGCATGGAATGGAGTACGATTGCGACACTTTTGAGGCGATGACCCAACTGAAATGGCGAAAACGTTCAGGTCATTTTTATGTATCTGCACGTCCTGGGAACTCGTGGTTGAATCCAGACTCGATTAATGATAAATACGACAATTGAGAGTTCAAGTATTTCTTTGTGAAGATCGACGCCGCCTCCGTCGAGAATCCGAAATGGCTAGTCTAGGCTGGCTGGAACATTATAATTAGTGGGCTTAACATCTCTGTGTTTACGAGTTTACCTGTTTTGGCTGACACATAATCTTCTTCTTTGTTTGCAGATTACCCAGTTCCACCGATCTTGACCGCTCCAAAGCCCGGTGAGAAGATGCTGATTCCTCTTTTGAAAAAACTGAAGCTTCAACTTTGGCCGAAATTCCTCGAGCAAAGAATTCAGAGGAACCAAGAACGGATTAGGACATGTTGGAATTCGATTTTATCTTCATTTTTTTCCAGTTTCTGGCTTAAAATGGGCTGCTTTCTGAAGCAGGTTTCTCTTTTTGTTTTGGCAAGCTGCTATACCCTTGAGCTCACTCCGTTCAGACCATATAACTTTACTCCAATCAAGCCGAGGAAACAATGTCAAAAGAAAGCCAGGAAAGAAATGGTTAAGGCCACGTTTAAGAGGGTCAACTACACCGACGTTGCTCAAGAGAGTCCCGCTCCGAGCAAAAGGACTGATGCGGCCGTTAAACAGGCTGGGTCTTCTGTCACCGCTCAGGGAACGTCTAAACACGTCATTTCGCAGACCGAGAAGGCCGCTGAGGCTTTGCTCGCTGTGAAGAAAGCGGGAAAGCATGTAGCGAACCCTTCTGCTGAGGTCGCGAAGAAGGTTTCTGAAAAGGAGACCGGGAAAAAGAGGCCCACTGAGGTCGCTAATGAGGGATCAAAGAAGAAACAGCGTGTTAAGGAATTGACAAAGAAGACCGTCTCTGCGACGGGTTCCAAGGACGGTCCGGCACCCTATGATCTTTCGTTCAACTTTAATTCGAAAGATCATATTGCGAGTATCCCGCAGGCCTGCGCCAAACTATGTTCTAAGATCCCTTGTAGCACGGAGCCCACGAGATGCTCCACAAAGTACTGACAGTAGGCCGCGTCCCGCTCTTCGGGTGATAATTGGACTCGCCTCATGGCGATGGTGAAGGCCGTCATGAAATGCTTTGGGTTGGAATTGCCCGCGTAGCTTTATGTCTGTAGCTTTGCGGTGTATCGAAGCGGGGTCGGAGTTATCCGTTCTGTGAACGGTGTCTTCTATGTCTCTTCTAGGACGCGGTCGATCTCTGGAGCCGAGCTGAGAGCCTTGTGTACGCGTGAATTCATATCTTTGAGCCGAGCTTTCAACGCTTCTATTTCCAGCCCCTGGAATGAATCCTACTCTCTCGAATGCGGGGGCCAAGCAACCTGTGCACTGATCGAAGTTCTGGTGGGAGTGTTTAGATTGATAATCTGATGTTGAGGCGAAGGGCGACTGTGCCGTTCTGCTTCAGATGAGTTGGTTCGGATCTGCTGCGACTCGATTGGTTGGGTTGTGTCTAGCTGTTCTTGGATTGCGGTCTGTGCGTTTGAGAGGGCGTTGAGGCGGGTGCTTGTTCTTCTGAACTGATCGTCCTATTGATCGAAATGCCTCATGAGCATACTTAGCACTCCCGCGAAGTTGACTTGTTCGTTAATAACGGGCTCGCTATGTGAAGGGTCAGACGCTGCTACCCTTGTTTTCTCGTTAGCGGTCATTGGAGGACTGACCGTATCTATCGTTATCGCGGTGACAGGGGTCGCTTGAATTATTTCGGTGGACCTTGGGATGACCGCGTCGCTGACTTTCTGACTGGATGATGCGTCCGAGCTCATTTGTCCTTGTGTTTAGAAAATCTCCAAGTCCCCTACTTGGCGCGCCAATTGTTTAACGCAAAGGACTGAACAATGAATTTGTGATAGGAAGGAGGTCGGAGAGTTTCGTGTATTAGAATTCGAGCTCGGAAGAAGTGTTACAAAGTAGATCGCAGAAGGTAGTCTGGACAGCCCCTGATCTACGAGATCACTGCAAATCAAAGAAAGTGTAGTAGGCCGGACAGATCCCGGGCTACGCAGTTCGTTGCGAACTGATAAAGATATGTAAACGTTTTCAGTGTTTTCCGGTCGGTGGTGACCTCCCGCCGAGCTCTCTGTCGGAGTTAGAGACTTGAACGGTGATACTTTGGATCTCTTGTACTCTTTTTCCAGAGGAATGGAAGATGGATTGTCACATCACATAGTACTCCTATTTATAGTACAAGGTTGAGGGTACATCCTAGGTATTATTAACTGTAGTTACCGAATCTGACCCATGTTTAACCAGACCGCGGTTACTGTTTGAGTTGGGCCTTTACTGTTTGCGGGCTGCCAATTGTTTAGGTCGCAGAATCTATTGGGCCGCAGGTCCAGGCCCAACATATGTGAGTCTTTGAGATGATATTATCAAATCTTATTCGTTCCCATCCCACCCATTGAGAGAGAGTACAAATATATATACTTGAACATTCAAAAGAAGACTAGGGATTAGCTAATTAATAGTAGTTCTTAACACAATCAAAAGAATATACAGGTAATAATGAAGCTTTTTTTTCTGTATCTTTAACACTTAGGTATCCGGACGATGCCTATGATCAACTATGGATTCCAATGTTTTCCGCCGACTGGACCCATATATACACCACTAGCTATGTGTACAATGATAACAGATACAATCTACCGAAATACGTCCGAGAAAATGCTGCCACACCTACTAATGCGGATGCGCCATTGACAATAACATGGCCTTCAAAAGATCCTGGTGACCAATATTACTTGTTTGAACACTTTGCTGAGATCCAAGACTTGCAGGCCAATGAAACCAGAGAATTCATGGTGGTATTGAACGGAAAAGTTGTTTCTAGCCCTGTAACTCCTAAAAATTTCACAATAACAACTATGGAAAGTATGAGCCCGATAACTTGCGAAGGAAGGCAATGCAGTTTGCAGCTTACAAGAACCAAAAGATCTACTCTTCCACCTTTACTTAACGCTTTTATAATCTATAGAGTCATCCAGTTTCTGCAATCCGAAACAAATGAAAAAGACGGTATGTTTTGGTATGTTTCAACAGATCTTAATCAAACATAGTAGAGTACTAAAGACAATTTATGTACTAACTCTAAAATCATTATGATTTTTTTATGACAGTGGTTGCTATAAAAAGTATCAAAGACTTTTATGAATTGACTAGAATCAGCTGGCAAGGTGATCCATGTGTCCCTCAACACTTTATGTGGGATGGTTTAAACTGCAGCAACACGATTATTATCTCCACACCACCAAGAATCACTTCTCTGTAAGTTCTAAGCTGAATTAGACTACAGCGCACACACTCTACAAAATCTATTAGTCACCAGAAACACTTTGAATATATCAATAACACTTTGAATGTGGTTTTGAATATATCACCAGAAACTTGTCTTCTGCTCGTTTAAGTGGAACCATAGCAGCTGCCATAGAAGATCTTGCGCAGCTTGAAAAACTGTAAGTATGTCCATTGTTTATTGAAGAGTAAAAATTGTTGCTATAAATGGGAATAACTAACTTAGAGAAATGTCTTCTTCTTTTGTTTATTCAATCTTGAAAACTTTAGGGACTTGTCGAATAATAATTTGACTGGAGAGGTGCCGGAATTTCTAGGCAACATGAAATCTTTGGTGTTCATGTAAGTTTCTCTCTATATATTTTTCTAATGCACTTCCAAATATACCTCGAATCATGTTTGCGAATGTAAAAGGATTGCTCATTTTTTTACAGAAATTTAAGCGGGAACGATCTCGATGGTTCAATACCTCAAACTCTTCAGAGAAAAGGCGTAGAGCTAGTGTAAGAACTTTTAACATTTTCCACAACCATTTTGGCTTGAGATAAACTACCATATAACCTAAGCCTTCCTTTTCTTGTAGTCTTCATGGAAACCCAAGACTTTGTCAGCCTGGTTCATGCATAAAACCACATAGCAGGAGCTTTCCAGTGGCAATTGTTGCATCTGTTGTGTCTATTGCCATTCTCGTTGCTGCTTTGGTTCTTTTTCTTGTTCTTAGAAAGAAAAAGCTATCGACTGTGGAAGGTAATACGCAAGGAAACTATCATCTAAGCAATAAAGTATTTAAATTATCATGATTAGTCTTATTTACAACCCCTAATTATTGTTTCTCTTATAGTCACGGCTCCACAATTGCCACCAAGTATGATGCCCATGGTGAACGTTACAAGTGCTAATTCGCACGAACCATTAATTGAGATGAAAAGGAGAAGGTTTACTTATTCAGAGGTTATGGAAATGACAAATAACTTTCAAAGAGTTTTAGGTAAAGGTGGGTTCGGTGACGTGTATCACGGTACCCTGAATGATTCTGAAGAGGTGGCCGTTAAAGTACTTTCTCAATCATCAACGCAAGGCTCTAAACAGTTTAAGGCAGAGGTATTCGTATAATATTGCAACCTTTAATATTCCAACTAAACTGTGATTTGTTTTCAGCATCACTAAAGTTATGGACTTGTTGTTTTATTCACAATGGTGAATTAGGTTGATCTTCTTCTTAGAGTTCACCATACAAATTTGGTAAGCCTTGTTGGATATTGTGATGAAGAAGATCACTTGTCTCTCATCTATGAGTTTGTACCCAATGGAGACTTAAAAGAACATCTATCAGGTTACATTTTCTAATGACTATGCATGATTAGATCACGAAATTCAGGGAACTCGTAAGAATATAATGATCTAATTAATATACAGGAAAACAAGGTAGACCTATCATCAACTGGGGTATGCGGCTAAGAATTGCTATCGAGGCCGCCCTAGGTTCGTACTAAGTCATATATACAGCAAGGATGTATTTGATTGGTTTTACGATAATCGTTTAATATAGATGCTTCATTTCATAGGATTGGAGTACTTGCACATTGGATGCACACCGCCGATGATTCATAGAGATGTCAAAACTGCCAACATATTGTTGGGGGAGCATTTCAAGGCCAAGCTTGCTGATTTTGGGCTCTCGAGGTCATTCCCAATTGGAGGAGAATCTCATGTTTCAACAATGATTGCTGGTACTCTTGGATACCTTGATCCTGAGTAAGTACACAATATTGCCACGTGGAAGTTGTCATTTTCTTGTTCAATCAATGGTTGGAGAGTATAAAAAAGTTCTTGCGCCTTGCAGATATTATCTAACATGTCGGTTGAGTGAGAAGAGCGACGTGTACAGCTTCGGGATTGTGTTATTGGAGATGATGACAAACCAACCAGTGATTGACCAAACCCGTGAAGAGTCTCACATAGCACATTGGGCACGGTTTGAGCTTAACGGAGGAGATATTACTAAAATCATGGATCCAAACCTACACGAGGAGTATGACTCTCGTTCTGCTTGGAGAGCCCTTGAACTGGCAATGTCATGCACAAATCCTTCTTCATCAAGACGACCAGACATGTCACAGGTTGTTGCCGAACTAAAAGGGTGTCTTGTGTATGAAAAGTCAAGGGGGAATATGAATATGGAATCTCAGAGTTCTACTGAAGTAAGTATGAACTTTGACAGTGAGATGTTTCCTTTGGCAAGGTAGGTTTGTGTCTTGTTGCTGCCAAGTGCCAACCGTGGGGATTAGTCCGTATTTGATTGTTTTTTTATTAAAAGAAAAAGAATGTTGGTCAAAGAGTCAACGGTAGTTTAATTGGTACTAAAATAAAGAATTACAAAAAAACAAATTCAGTAGGGTCTAAACCATTGTAAGAATGGGTTAAGCCCAATGGCCAAACAAGATTTATGTTTCACCGCCGGGAATTCCTGATGATGGTGAAGCGCTCTTTTCTTTCGCTCTATGGGAGGTTCCGCTGTAGTACTACGAAACACTAAATCCAGTTTTGCATAAAAAACCAAAATATAATAGATAGTTCAAGACAAGAGGATGAGTATTAGTTCTTTCAGTTCTTCTTACTGGGTTCGGAGCCATGTAGGGAGTCCTTAATCCTGCTGCTGGCTTCTTAATCCTCTTCTCACAAACAACTTCATTCTGTTCTTTTGCCTCTAGCTCCTTCTCCACTTCACTCTCCTCCCTCTTCTCACCTTCTGCCTCTGCTTTCGGAAATTTCTCTGCTTCCTCTGCCTCTGGCTCCGATTTAAATCCAATCAAAGAATGTCTTTGATCCGAAAATTTCTCGGCTTCCTCTTCCTCTGCCTCTCGTCGTGGTTGCGAGAATTGGTTTAAATCCGATTTACACGGGATGGGTTGGATAATCCGCATGGATCGGGTCAATAATAGGTTGGGTCGGTAATTAAAAACAATTTCTCTGGTTTTTTTTTGTCTTTTCCGCCAATTTCGAATTAAAAAAAATAAAAAATAAATCCTTATTATTCTCGGGTTATTTGTTAATTCGGTTTCCCTTTGGGATCAAAATCTTATTTAACATTTTCTCTCAATACCTATTCTCAACACCAAAAAATAACTCCATATAACCATCTAACCTTTAATGAGGTGTGAAATGACACAAAACACCCTAACCTAATAATTAAAAAAAAATCGAAAAAGAAAAGAAAAGAAGCAGGATCCGCGAGCATCCTTCTTCTCCGACATCTTTCTTCTTCTCCGACCTCATTCCGCCATTGAAGCAAATCGGACCAATTTGGAGCACATTGAGTTTTGGAGTTATTTTTAGAGCAAATCGGACCAATTGAGGTGAGTTTTCTTGAAATTTAGTAGCTCAATCCACCATTGAAGCAACATCGAGTTTTAGTTTTAAATTCAATTGGATTTGGAATTAGGTCTCCCATTATCTTTGATCTTATTAGCTTATTCGTTAGCTATACAAGGGTTCATTAGATCAAGTAATGTAGACTCACATTTGTTGAAAATCGTTGAGGATTAGTGAGTAGGATATGGGAATTGAAAAATTTCGACTTAGAACACCTGGGTAAAATTGGGTAACACTGGGTACTACTGATTAGGGCAACGTTGCGTACAACTGGGTACAACTGAGTAGAAATGGGTAGTACTGACACGAGTAGGATATGGGAAATGAAAAATTTCGACTTACAACACCTGGGTAAAACTGGGTAACACTGGGTACTACTGATAAAGGCAACGTTGCGTACAACTGGGTACAACTGAGTAGAAATGGGTAGTACTGACACTTAGTACAACTGGGTACAACTGTTATGACTGATTTAGTTATTTTTTTTGTTTTTCTCAGGAGACAATGAGCACAAGCCTATATTTTGATTATGGAGGCCATTATGTTAAGAACGGGAATGGGTATGAATGGATTTCAAAAGAAAATCGCATGTATACACTATTGTTCAAGAGATTATCTGCTGAGGAGATTACTTATACGATGTTATTGGAAAGTGTATGCAAGAAGGTTGGGATAGATTCAGCTACGAGAGAACTTAAATTGAGTTTCATACCACTGGACACGAGACCTTTGAGAAACTTATATATCGTCGATGATGATGACGTTTATGTTTATCTAACGTCGATGGATGCAAATAAATGTAAAAGTGTATTGCATGTGGAGAAGGGTGAGGGTCTAGTTTCAAGAAGGAATCAGCTAGAGAAAGGTAAGGGTGTACTTTCAAGTAGAGAGGAAGGTAGTTCAGTTGGTTTAAATTACGAGGAAGTGGTTCCAAGAGGTTGTGGCAATGGTGGTGCTCTTACTCTTTACGAACCACTGTTGGAAGAACATTATGATCCTGAGGATAATGATGGTCATGGAGAGTTTGAAAATATATCTTCAAGTGATGATGAAGATAACGGAATGGATTACTCTTCGGATAGGAGTATGGGTAACAATATGGAGAATGAATATTTTCCAAGTGAAGGGGAAGGAATGGATCAGTTTGCTCAGGGATGGGAAGATGGTATGGATTTGAAAGTTGGTCAAGAATTCAATAATAAGAAGGAAGTGAAAGCTTTTGTTGAGAGAAGTGCACATAAAGCTTGTTTTGCCTTCTCAACAAGCAAGAGTGAGAAAGATAGATATGTGTTGAAATGTCGTCAATCTGGACAAGGGTGTGAATGGTATTTACGAACCACAAAGGTGAAGGATTCAAAATGCTTTTGTGTTAAAGTATACAACAACATGCACACATGCTCTCGGGCTAGTGCTACTACAAGCAGCGAGAATAGAAACAAAGCTACATCGGGATTAGTTGCTGGTCTTTTGAGAGAAGACTATCCGGGTATAATGAAGACTCCAAGTGCTAAACATCTCATGGGTTTGGTTCAAAGAAAATTTGGTGTCGCACCGTCATATACTACCTGTTGGAGGGGAAGGAATGTTGCTGCTAACGACTTGCGTGGTGATCCAGAAGAAGGATACAATCAGTTGTACTCTTATTTGCATATGCTAGAGAAAGCGAATCTTGGAACAATCACAAATGTTAAGTTGGATGAGGAAGGAAGGTTCAAGTATGTATTCATCGCACTAGGAGCTTGTATTGAAGGGTTTAAATCGATGAGGAAAGTTCTCATCGTGGATTCCACTTTTTTGAAGACTTGTTACGGTGGTGTGCTAATGATTGCTACAGCTCAGGATCCTAATCGTCACACTTATCCGATTGCATTTGCTGTAACGGATGGTGAAAATGATTTGAGTTGGAACTGGTTTTTCACGACTTTGAAAACCGCTATTGAGGATGAGAAGGAGCTGGTATTTGTGAGTGACAGAAACGCAAGCCTCATAAAGGCGGTGGGTGACGTGTACCCGAGTCTACACATGGGTATTGTATCTACCACTTGTCCCAAAACGTAAGACTAAAAGTTGCGCACGTCAACAAAGAAGTAGTTGCACAAACATTCAGGGATATTGCTCAGATTTATATAGAGCATGAGTTCCAAAGAAGGTATGATGATTTTAGAAGACGATATCCTAAAGTAGCGGAATATCTAGATAAAAGCGTTGAGGTGGATAAATGGGCGAGATGCTATTTTCCCGGAGCAAGGTACAACATAGACACAAGTAATTGTGTAGGGTCTCTGAACAAAGTGATTGAGGAGGCAAGACACTATAATTTGTTACTTATGATGGATGCGATTATCGACAAAATTTGTGAATGGTTTAACAAGCATAGGAAAGAGAGTATTAACTACGGAAACTACGGGAAGCGACTAGTGCCGAAGGTGAATGACATAGTGCACGAGAGATGTGCAGAAGCGACTCATTTGTTTGCGACTGAGCTAAACATGTACATGCTTGAATATAGTGTGGTACGACGGTATAAGGTGGATTTGCGAAACAAAAAATGTAGTTGCAAACGTTTTGATATTGACCAGTTTCCTTGTGTCCATGCAATAGCCGCACTCTATAGCCTCATGAATGAAGAATCAAGAACGAGGAGTTTCGAGATATTTGAGTTGTGTTCACCAAAGTATTACGTTGAGGAGTGGGTTTTCGCATATTCCAAGACCATTTATCCAGTGCCGCATAGGTCTGAGTGGAATATTCCCACAAATGTAGAAGCAAAAAGTATGTTACCTCCGAAGAAGAAAAATATCAAAAAGGGAAGACGTCAAGTAAGAAGGGTTCCATCAACAGGAGAACCTCAACCAAAGAAGAAGGCGATTAAAATTGCTGAGCTTGAGAACCCAAGTGTTGGCGGTGGTGAAGTAGCTGGTGGTGAAGTAGGTGGCCCAAGTGGTGTTGGTGGTGGCGAGTGAGCGTACTACTGGTATTTGTGGTTGTAAAACTAAGTACTACTGGTGATTGTATTTGTACAACTGAGTACTAATGGTTATTGTGTTTGTACAACTTAGTACTACTGGTTATTGTGATTATACAACTAAGTAATACTGGTTATTGTGATTGTACAACTAAGGCTATTGTTTTTCAAATGGGATTCGTTTGAATTGTGTTATGGTTATTCTACTGTATTTGATGTGAATTATATGTGGGTTTGACAGTGTTTTGAAATTATCGTTGAATGATATTTTTTTTTTAAATAATAATTTAAAATATAATTTATCGAACAACATTTAAGTAATGTAAAAATAAAATAAAAACATATAATTAAATTTAGTTTCAGAACAATTTTATGTGGATTTGAAATTGTCTTCAAATTTTAATTGAATGATATTTTAAAAAATATATATTTTAAAATAATATAATTTATCTTAAAAATAATTAAGTTATGTAAAAAGAAAATTAAAAGACAAATAAATAAATTTAGTTTCAAACTTAAGAACAATTATAATATTCCCAAATATAAAAAAAATTATAATTTAGTCCCAAATATAAGTAAGTTAAACGAATTGTGAAATTTTCACAATTTTCCATGTATCACCTTACATTTTTAAGTATAGTTTGATAGTGTTATTGACCTTATAATACAAATATTGACCGGAAATGTGATATTCAACACATTTTTACATGGTGACTAAAGAAATGTGTTTTTATTTTCAAAAAACTGTTGTAAAACTGAAAATTTGTTCTCCAAAGTATGGTAAAACTAAATATTAGCTAAATTGCCAAAAGTACAATTATTAAGAAAACTGCACAACTAAAAAACTGGGGTACAACTAAGAGTAAAATGGCGATGCACATGTCATAATAATGGCGCACGTGAGGTAAAAAAAGACGGCGCCGTTGGGCCAAGGATGTGGTTGTTCACAGTTTTACTCTAGTTGTACAAGTAGTACACAGTTTTACCTAAGGGACAAGTAGTTGTTCACAGTTTTACTCTAGTTGTACTAGTAGTACAAACATACGTTCATAGTTTTACTCTAGTTGTACAAGTAGTACAAATAGTAATACACGTTCACAATTTCCATAAAAAGATGGATAATCCTAATTGCTTGGTGCTGGGTTCTTTGGTGTTGGGTTCTTCTTTCTCCTCTTTCTTCGGTTCCCGGCCTGGTAAGGAGTTCTTAGTGCTGCTGCTGGCCTTTTAATCCTCTTAGCCGGATCCTCTGCAGCTTCTGTCTCTTTCTCCTCTTCAGCCTCTGTCTCCTTCTCCTTTGCTTCTTTCTCCTTTGCCTCCTTCTCCTCTGTCTCTTTCTCCTCTGTCTCATTCTCCTTTGTCTCCTTCTCCTCTGCCTCCTTCTCCTCTGTCTCCTTCTCCTCTGTCTCCTTCTCTGTCTCCTTCTCCTTCTCCCCTCCCTCTGTCTCATTCTCCTTCTCCTCTGCCTCCTTCTCCTTCTCTGTCTCCATCTCCTTCTCCTCTGCCTCCTTCTCCTTCTCTCATCCCTCTGTCTCCTTCTCCTTCTCCTTCTCCTCTGCCTCCTTCTCCTTCTCTATCTCCTTTGCCTCTTTCTCTGTCTCCTCTGCCTCTGTCTCCTTCTCTGTTGTCTTCTCACCTTCGGCCTGTGTCTCCATCTCCACACCACCTTCGGCCTGTGGCTCCTTCTCTAGTACACCACCACCACCAGAGCTACCACCCTTATCCCAATACCTAGATGGAGGGTTATAATCATCACCACCAAAATCAAAGCTTTGAGCTTCCACAAACGCTTCCACAGCCTTCAACCTTGTTTCATATCCACAAAACGTACTTTTCACCATTTCAAAACCCTTTTCCATGGTTTGATTCATCTTGACCATTCTTTCTTGTATGGAAAGCAACACTTTCGTCATTTCATCTTGACCTCCACCCTCAACTTCAGCCTTTTTTGGTTTTAAAGGTTGGGATCGACCTGCACAATCAAGTTCCAACAGTTCTTTCCAGAAAACAGGCTTTTCGTCTTTCAAAAGCCTATCCATCCAACTATCAACCATGGGACAATCAGTATCACGACGGTCCTCCTTGTCATCGAAGATTGCAGCCAAAAGACGACGTTCACGATGAGTCGGTACCAAGATACTATCTATGTCCTGTGGATGTTAAAAAACAATACAATTAGTGGAAGATTACATCTTAAAAAAGTTCTTGCTACACAATATGAGACGAGGACAAACATACGTTCATAGTTTTACTCTAGTTGTACTAGTAGTACAAACATACTTTCATAGTTTTACTCTAGTTGTACTAGTAGTTGTTCACAGTTTTACTCTAAGGGACAACATGGACAAGTAGTTCACCTAAGGGACAAGTAGTTGTTCACAGCTTTACTCTAGTTGTACTAGTAGTACAAACATACTTTAATAGTTTTACTCAAGTTATACTAGTAGTTGTTCACAGTTTTACTCTAAAGGACAACATGGACAAGTAGTTCACCTAAAGGACAAGTAGTTCTACACAATACTAACCTCAGTTTTACCAAGTGTGTCATAAATTTCTTCAAGCGGAATCCCTTTCATCGAACTATATTTGAATTGCGACTTGCACATCCTAGGACAAGAAGGGTTTGCTGGATCCTTAGGATCTTTGCGGAACGCCGCCTTCAGAACCGGAATTGTCTCAAACGCAAGAAGCTACACAATGAGAGAAAAACGCAAGAACCAGAATTTAAATAGATATTAAAACTAAAATTTAGTAAAGGAATAATGAAAGTTTGATTTAAAATATGAATCAATTACCTCTAGCGGAATAAGGAAAGAGGGAAAGCACCATTGTTCTTTGCCGACGACGCCACCGAATTTACGTTGTATTTCATTGATGTGGCACAAATTATTGTAAAAAGAAAATCTTCCCCATGGAAATGTCTTACACAACTCCAAATCGTTACAAGCTCTTAAAAAAAAACTCTCCACGGACGGTGCTTCTGCTCCAGTCTTATTCTTTCCAGCTATAACACTCGATAAGAAGTAGAGGACCGCCATATTCAACCTATCTTTGCCACTTCTCATCGCCTTAAACTTCCTCTCCACATCCGCCAACCTAATTGTTGAACCCATTTCGAAGTGCTTCTCAATAAACGCACTTCCTCCCATCATCTCCCAATTCAGTGGATAGTTGTGACAAAACAATCCAGAGATGATTCCATGTTCTCTTATGGAATAACGGATGGGAGTTCCATTGACCAAAAACCAAGCCTCCCGGATCTTCGATGTGCACAAAGTCCGAAAAAGAAGCATCCACATGCCCATGGACTTGTGGTTTTTAAACTCGGGCATGTGGAAGAAATGCTTGAACTGAGGATGGTCATGAAACCATTTAAGCTCCTTCTCGTTAAGCATCCTTTTCAACGTTTGGATTGTCTTCAATATAGAACACCTTGTCTCAATCTTTATTCCCTTATTATACTGAGTTGTTGGAAAGAACATATTTGTCGGCTTCAATGGTTCAGTTTCCTCTCTCAATCCCTATAATCAAAAAACAAATTTATAGCACAGTAGTTCTCCAGTTGTACCACGCATTATATCCAGTAGTTCTCCAATTGTACCAATTCTCATAAAACAGTAGTTCTCCAGTGTTACCTAGTGTTACGTTTCTTTTTGACAACAAATTTTGACTCTCGATTCCTTTACATACCTTTCCCTTTGTGTTTCGATTCCGATTCATAGTGTCTTCCTCAACCCCAGATTCTGTCCCGGTTTCCGCCGCTTCCTCTGATTCCGTAGGATCAACTATAACGATCCAAGGAACTCTTTGGTTTATCGGAGTTCCATCTTCCGAAACAGAGGCTCTTTTTGTACGGGCCTTCATGACCTAACAAATCGACAAAGAGAAGAATTAGGTTTGGTCGGAGAAGAATTAGGTTTGCTCGGATAACAAATCGAACTCGAAATCGAAAAGAAAGAGAGATTTACAACATACATTAGAGAAGAATGGATTGGGATAAGAATTGGAAGAATTGCAAGTAGAATTGAAAGAATTGCAAGTAGTTTTTCTGGGTTGTGCGATTTTTAGAGGGAAATCTTGTTTAGAGGTTTTGTTTTCAAACGGAATCCAGAAGAGAAGGAGAAAAGTCGCGAGTCGCGATGGCGGATTCGATTTTACAGAGATGGGTCGGGGATGGGTCGGGTCTCACTGGTTGGGTTCGTAATTTAGTTAAACTTCCATGATTTTTTAGAGTTTTCGCCCATTTTTGAGTTAAAAAAAAAAAAAAATTGATTTATTTTATGGTTATTTGAAAATTGAGGTCAAGGAGTGGGGTTATTTGAAGTTTTGATCCTTCCCTTTGAGAGTTATATGAGGTTTTGATCCTTGATCGCGGAGAAAATGTCTTGCCGCCGGAAACTCGTGATGGGGTTGAAGCGCTCTTCTCTTTCTCTCGACGGGAGGTTCCGCTGTAGTAGAGGGTCGGTTTATCACTGGAGATTCTCATACCCCGATTCGATCAAAGAAATCAGATTTCTCACTGACTCGATGCATGTGACTGTGGGTTATCTAAACAGGTTTTTCTTTGACTCTCCGAAGTTTATGCGATTCATTTCATTAAAAATTTCATCTTTGAACTGATGAATCCTGTCTGGAATTGTTTCTTCACCAATCCATGTCAATGACGACTATTACTCAGCATTTCTTTGTTCATGATGAATTCTTGTGTGTGATTGAATTGGCTCTTTGGAAGTAAAATGCATATTGTACTCTGACCAATATATACTACAATTTTTGCATCAAATGTGA
Source organism: Arabis hirsuta (assembly GCA_964056655.1). Classification (NCBI taxonomy): domain Eukaryota; kingdom Viridiplantae; phylum Streptophyta; class Magnoliopsida; order Brassicales; family Brassicaceae; genus Arabis; species Arabis hirsuta. Next base: position 33,726,557 of record OZ053302.1, read on the forward strand.
CATTGTCCTAAATCAACTTTTTTTTTTATTGAAAACTAAATAATGGATTGTGATTTCTTATTCACTTATCTCTACTCCCCAACAAAGTAATTAGGCTAAAGTTAAGAGACTCATAAATTAGTTATTAGAGCTGTGAAAGCAAGGAACGAACATTCTTGTTGGGCACTTGGGCTCTTCTTTATGATTGATCGTCCTAATTAATATTGGAGCATTGTTTTCCCCTTAATATTGCATCGATCCTTTCTTGTCTCTTGTTTTTTAAGGTGGCACTAGAACACACATTTACTCATTTTAACCACTGACTTTGTCAAAGTCTTTCTTTTAAGTCTACGCTTTGGGGTTTGCTTTTATATTTTGGGCTGTTTTACTTCAACATCATAGTTCATAGTTCATACCCACTGGTTTCTTGTTTGTTCCTTGGGAGTTAAGAGAATATGGAGACTTCTCTTGGGCTTTTGTCGCTGCTAATTGATAGACAGTGGCTTTGGGCCCAATTTTGGATAAAATGATTATTCTAATGAGCCGTTAAAGCCCTATAGAATCTTACTCAGTAAACGGAGAGGTCTCACTCTCACCAGTCTTTCTGACGACGGCGATGTCTCTCGCTGCCGCCGATTTACCACCGGTGGTGATTCAGAGTTTCTCGCACTACCGAAAGGTACTTTTACTGATCAAGTTTATTTTTTCTATAATCTTTGGGTTCGAAGCGATTCTTGTGAATGAAAATTGTCAAAGAAAATGGAAAAATGGACCAATTCAAGTCAGTGAGACCACTACAAAGTCATCTTATACAGTGATAAGATGAATATCTATTACAGCTAAAGATCAATTGACATGTTCTTTCGAATAACAAGTTGCTTATTTTCTGACCAAGAAATTAACATATGTTTCTTTGGATAATGTAGCTACATTATGTTCTTGATTGTGATGTTGGAAGATGATTTTTCCTAGTCTTCTTGTTATTTTCATTATAAAATTACATTTACTCAGAAATTTCATTGATTTGCTTTTTTATATTTGCACAGTTAAGACCTTTTCTCATGTAGCCAGAGCTTGGTTTGGCTTCAATGTCCGTTTGGGTTTGTTTATCATATATATATATGCTGTTACTCTCTTAGAACTTTGGCATTTGTAGTGTTTTGATATTTCTTGAAAAGTAACTAATTATGGAGAGTCCTCCTCGGAGTTTGATGGTGGTATTATTAGGAACTTTGTCTATTATTCGTCTTGTTCAAGCTCAGGGTCAACAAGGTATTCACATATATTATACTATAAGTTCTGAGAAGTGCAATGGTTTGATGGTTGTTATTTTCCATTTGTGTTAGCAGGTTTCATCAGTTTGGACTGTGGGCTACCCGCAACTGAACGGTCTCCTTATGATGAGCCTAAGACTGGTTTACGGTTCTATTCTGACGAAAAGTTCATCCAGAGCGGAAAAACTGGTCGAGTCCGAGTAAATCCGGACGAATACCTGAAGCCATACCAGACGCTTAGATATTTTCCAGATGGAATTCGGAACTGCTACAATCTAAACATAGAGAAGGGAAGAAAACATCTGATTAGGGCTTTCTTTTTCTATCGAAATTATGATGGTCTTGACATTAACCCGACGTTTGATCTGTATCTTGGACCTAATATGTGGGCCACGATAGATTTGCAAATACAAGTGAACGGTACACGGGCCGAGATCTTGCACATTCCAACATCAAACTCGTTGCAGATTTGTCTTGTTAAGACTGGGACAACTACTCCACTAATATCCACCTTGGAAATACGGCCGATGGGAAATGACACTTATATCACTAAGTCTGGCTCCCTGAATCTTTTTGGTCGGATATATCTCAGAGATTCAGATAAATATATAAGGTAACTCTTCTTTCGCTCTGTTTTTTGTGATTCTGTACACTGTTTTGCAACATAGGGGTTGTTTCAAGGAAAAGACTATCCATTCCTTCATGAAAAGTATAGTACAAATCAAACGATGAAGCATGTTGATCGTTTAGGTTTGAATTATTCCACTTCTAAAACCCATCTCCAGGTACCCGAGTGACATCTATGATCGCGTATGGACTTCGTACTTCATGAAGGAATGGACACAGATTTCCACCACTCTGGAAGTGAGCAATTCTAACAAATATGTTCCACCAAAAGACGTGCTCGCAACTGCTGCAACACCTACTAATTCCAGTGCGCCATTGACGATCCAATGGAGGTCAAGTAATGTTAATGACCAATATTACTTGTATGTACACTTTGCTGAGATTCAAGAGTTGCAGACAAACAGTACCAGGGAATTCAACGTGGTTTGGGATGGAGAAACCTCCGACCCTATAATTCCTACTAAATTTAATATAGATACTATCTACCGCCGGTTTCCAAGTACTTGCAAAGGAGGGGAATGCAGTTTTCAACTCTTCCACCTCTGCTTAACGCTCTTGAGGTCTACACAGTTACCGAGTTTCCGCAGTCTGAAACAAATGAAAAGGATGGTATGTGCATATAAGGTCTATACTTTTGTTGTATGTTTTAAAAGAGAAATCATAAACACAATAGAGTAGTCAAGTCACTAAAGCATCATTAAAAAACTGTTATGTCTAGTGGTTGCTGTCCAAAACATCAAAGCCACCTATGAAATTAGTAAAATCAGCTGGCAAGGAGATCCATGCGTGCCTCAGCAGTTTATGTGGGATGGATTAAACTGCAGCAACACAGATATGGCTACACCACCAAGAATCACTTATTTGTAAGTCATAAGATCACTAGTACACATGCTTTTCAAGATCTGTTTAGTCGTGATCTATAATCATTTACACTTTGAATTCGTTTTTGGACATATCACCAGGAACTTGTCTTCAAGTGGCATAACTGGAACCATAGCAGCTGGCATTAAGAATCTTACGCAACTAAAAATTTTGTAAGTAACATTTCTTATATCGATTGGTATAAACTGGATTAATTTCAATTTTTATATTCAATCTTGAAAACTTTAGGGACTTGTCAAATAATAATTTGACTGGAGAGGTGCCGGAATTTCTAGGCGACATGACATCTTTGGTGTTCATGTAAGTTTCTCTACATGTTTTGCTAATGCTTCTCAAATTGCACCTCAATTCATTTTCGTGTATGTATGTGTATGACAAAAGTTGTTTTTTTTTAACAGAAACATAAGCTGGAATGATCTTAACGGTTCAATTCCTGAGGCTCTTCGGAGGAAAGGACTGAATTTATTGTGAGAAACTTTTCACATTGATTTTGTACTTTTCTCATTTATTATCCAGAAGCCATTTGTGTAATCATTGCCTTGAAACATCACTTGTCTTCTTGTAGTCATCAAGGGAACCCGAGACTTTGTCTCTCTGGTTCATGCCTACAACTCAAACCCAAGCCATTTCCAGTGGCAATTGTCGCATCAGTTGCCTCTGTAGCCATTATCATTGTTGTTTTGGTTCTTCTTTTTGTTTTCAGAAAGAAAAGGCCGGCGACTGTGGGAGGTAATTTGCTAGAAACCAACTCCAGGAACTAGAAATAGCTCATGAATAGTTTGGCTTGTATCCCCTGATGTGTTTCTTATCCACAGCTCTACAAGGGCCACCACCTAGTATATCGCCAGCTGTGAATGTTACATATGCTAACTCATCTGTTTCATTAATCCAAACGAATAAGAGAAGGTTTACTTATTCAGAGGTCACCAATATGACAAATAACTTCCAAAGAGTTGTTGGGGAAGGAGGATTCGGTATTGTCTATCACGGTACTCTAAATGGATATGAACAAGTAGCTGTTAAAGTGCTTTCTCAATCATCGACTCAGGGCTATAAGCAATTCAAGGCAGAAGTAGGCATACCTTAACTTTTATTGAAAATATAATGATCTTCATTAAAATCACAAGCTTATGGATTTCTTGTGTGTTTCCTCTATGGATGATTACTGATTAGGTTGATCTTCTTATGAGAGTTCACCATGCAAATTTGGTAAGTCTGGTTGGATACTGTGGTGAAGGAAATCACTTGGCTCTCATCTACGAGTTTGTGCCCAATGGAGACTTACGACAACATCTGTCTGGTAAACTTGAAAATATGATTTTATAATGATGTTCTTAGGCTCCAGGAAATGGGTCTAACGATCTAGTAATATACAGGAAAAGGAGGTATATCCGTATTTAGCTGGGGTTTTCGGCTACAAATAGCTGTGGAGGCTGCCTTAGGTTTGTACTAAGTTATACCTACGAACAAGAATTGATTCTTTTTGTTCCATTTTTCCAAATTTCCAAAAAAGTGGGTTTATGATAGATAAATGCACTGAACAGGATTGGAATATTTACATTCTGGATGCATACCGCCAATGATTCATAGAGATGTAAAAACTACAAACATATTGTTGGACGAGCAGTTCAAGGCTAAGCTTGCTGATTTTGGGCTGTCGAGATCTTTCCCAGTTGGAGGTGAATCTCATGTTTCGACGGTGATTGCTGGTACTCCTGGATACCTTGATCCCGAGTAAGTATTGTTAGTGAACGTAACAGTGTGCTGAAAAGAATTTTCTTTCCTGCATATAGATAATGATATGCCATAATTTGCCTTGCAGGTATTATCGTACAAGTCGGTTGACTGAGAAGAGCGATGTGTACAGCTTTGGGATTGTTCTATTGGAGATGATCACAAATGAACCCGTGATTGGCCAAGGTCGTGCAAAGACTCACATAACACAATGGGTTGGGTTTGAGCTGAATAGCGGAGATATCAGTAGTATCATGGATCCAAACCTTCAAGGGGATTACGACTCTTGTTCTGCCTGGAGAGCTCTTGAACTCGCAATGTCATGTGCGAATCCTTCTTCTGCAAGACGACCAAGCATGTCCTGGGTTGTTGTCGAACTAAAAGAGTGTCTTGTGTCTGAAAACTCAAGGATAGTTTGAGTTGCTGCAAGTAATTAACATGTAAAGAAATTGTAACACTAAACCTGGTCATGATGCTTTGATCATCGACATATCTTAGATCGTATTCTTTGGTGATTTGTGGTTTACTATTAAATTGATAGTGTGTGGACTCATGACTGTCATGCTGTGAATGTTAATTGGATGATTACTCTTTTGAATAAGTGGAAAGGTGGTTGTGCAGCAATTAACACAACCAGGTCGGGTCCTCTGTTTATCTTATGAGTGTTGTCTGCTTGTTGTATACCCAATATGTGGTTCTCTTCCGACGAAAGTTTCATACAGAGCGGACAAACGGGTAGAATCAGAGAAAATCCTGTAAATTACTCCAAGCCATGGGAGACGCTAAGATATTTTCCAGAGGGAATACGGAACTGCTACAATCTGAGTGTGGAGAAAGGACGTAAATATTTAATGAAGGCTACCTTTGTATATGGGAATTATGATGGTCGTGACATTAAACCCGTGTTTGATCTTTATCTTGGACCTAACCAATGGGCCAAGATAGATTTGGAAAGACACGTGAATCGTACACGGGAAGAGATTTTACACATCCCAACATCAAACTCGTTGCAGATTTGTCTTGTTAAGAACGGGACAACTACACCGCTGATCTCAGCCTTGGAATTACGGCCAATGGGGAACAATTCTTATATCACTCAATCTGGCTCCCTGAAGCAGTACAACTGGTATTATATTAGCAAGTCAGGATCTCAGCTACGGTGAGTCCACTTCAACTCAACAATGCCTTGATTTTCTTTTTCTTGTGTCTCTGTTTTCCTTTTTTATTCTGTCTTTTGTACCTCAGGTTCCCTTACGATGTCTATGATCGCATATGGGAACCGTACTCTAAGACGGAATGGACCCAGGTTTCCACTGCTCTCGATGTGATCAATTCCAACATATTTGTTCCACCGAAAGACGCGCTAAAAAATGCTGCCACGCCTACTAATGCCAGTGCGCCATTGACGATTGAATGAAGTTCGGCAAATCCTGATCACCAATATTACTTGTACGCACACTTTGCTGAGATCCAAGACTTGCAGGCAAATGAAACCAGGGAATTCAACATCCTATTCAATGGAAAATATTATTATGGCCCTCTAATTCCACAAAAGTTAGTGTTAACTACTATCTTTAGCCAGTCACCAAGAACTTGCGATGGAGGGGAATGTAGTATACAGCTGATAAGAACCAACAGATCAACTCTGCCACCTCTACTTAATGCTTTTGAAGTCTACACAGTTATTCAGTTTCCGCAGTCCCAAACGGATGAAAACGATGGTATGTGACTTTCTTTTCCAGGTTATGCATATAAGGTCTAAGAATTAACTGGCAAGGTGATCCATGCTTCCCTCAACAGCTTAGGTGGGAAGGTTTAAACTGCAGCAGCACGGACATGTCCATGCCACCAAGAATCATTACTTTGTAAGTCGAAATAGTTGTACAAACGCACTCACAAACTCTTCAAGATTTTGTAGTAATATGAACATTAATACATTGAATATGATTTTGAACATTTCACTAGAAACTTGTCTTCGAGTGGTTTAAATGGAACCATAGCAGCTGCCATTCAGAGTCTTACGCAACTAGAAAAAAACAGGCAGATTAGGTGGAGCAGGTAAAAAGTAAGGCGATTATTGTGGCACTGTGGGCGACTTTTAGAGCGAGTTTCAAAACCTTTTTCGAGCCGCTATCTTGCGACTGTCGGCAGGAGGATGGCTACTCTGCCGGTGGAGGGTGACTCCATTCCTCCGGCAATTGTTCTTGCTCAACCGACGAAGACTTCTTGGTCTGCGGTTGTACAGAACCACCCAACTCTTCGGAAACACGATCTCAGCTTCACCGAATTGGATGGCTCGCTGGTGGTGGACATCCCGGATGATGTGATAGAAGACTCGCCTCCTCTATGGGAGGATTTCATCATCGGAAAATTCCTTTCCAAAGCTCCTCACGTTGGCAAAATTCACGTTATTATTAACAAGATTTGGCCCTTAGGAGAAAAGGCAGGGAAGATCGACACATTTGTGGTAAACGAGTTTACAATCAAGTTTCGTATCCGCGATCGATCAACACGCTCGAGAGTTCTACACCGTCATATGTGGAATATTGCCGGTATTCCTATGTATGCTTCGAAATGGTCACCGATAGTGGAAGAGGCTCAACCATCTATGACCTCTGTTCCGCTGTGGGTTGTTCTGAAAAATGTTCCACACCAAATGTTCTCTTGGGATGGTCTGGGCTTTCTTGCGAGTGCGGTGGGTCACCCAACGAAGCTCCATCCCGACACGGAATCCTGCAAAAGCTTTGAGGAAGCCAGAGTTTCAGTCATAGCGGACCTCTCTAAGGAGCTCCCTAAATCGTTTCGATTCAAATCAAGAAAAGGTATTGATGCAGTGGTGGAATTCAGTTACCCTTGGCTTCCAGCCCGTTGTGTTTCGTGCACAAACTGGGGTCACAAGAATGAAGATTGCATAAGTGGAAAAAAGATGAAGGAAAAAAACAGGGGAGTGGTGGGAACAGCAACTCCGAATGCAGTCATGATCTCGGAACAACCACTGGCACCGGACATTTCTATTCCAATACAACAGACACAGGAGGTTTTGACAGAAAAATGTGATGAGATACGGGATTTAACTGAAACAGAGGTCGTTGACGTTGAGCAGGGGGAGATCAAATCAACGCCACAACCGGTATCCGCAGAAGAAGAAAACATTGCTCCTGAGGAAGGGGGCTGGCAAACAGTTTCACCAACAAAAAAGGGGAGACAATCTCCACTAAGCAGCGATAAAACTTTGAGAATTCTCTCTTCAACAAAATTCTCAATACTCACCGAGGAAGAGGACAAAACAGAGGGCGAGGATGAGGGTAGTGAAGGAGATGAGGAAAAAGAAGTAACAGGGGAGGCTGCCTCCATGATTTCTAAAAGTGAATTAGAAAATGATAATGATCATGAACTCGGAGATGAGCCAGTTCAGGATGCATCAATTTTTCAATCAAAGAAGGCTCGACGAAATGCGGCTCGTGAGCAGGCGGCATCTAGATCGTCTTTACCAAGAGCTTCAAAATCAGCACACAAAGTCATCCATGGATCGGGTGCCCAGGAAGGGGGTAAACGGTCCTCTAAACCCAAACAATAAATGACTGGGTTCTTCTGGAATGTGCGCGGTCTAAACAAATCTACAAAACATTCCATCATTCGACAATGGGTAAACAAAGGCTCATTCAACTTTGGCTGTGTGTTGGAGACTAGAATTAAGGAATCACGGGCGAATCGAATTGCTTCAACGGTATTCCCGCTTTGGTCGTTATTATCAAACTATGAATACAATCCTTTGGGCCGTATTTGGGTGGTTTGGAAAGACGACACAAGAATGACTCCGATGTTTAAAAGTGAGCAAATTATCACTTGTTCGGTTCTGCTTCCGGGAACCATTGAAGAGTTCTTTGTTTCGTTTGTATACGCCTCTAATTCTGCGGAGGAGAGAAAGAAGTTATGGAAAGATATTATACTACATCAAGATTCTCCTATTTTCCGAACGAAACCGTGGATTCTATGCGGTGATTTCAATGAGACGTTGAGAGTGGAGGAGCATTCCAATCATTCGGTGGATCCGCATGTATCTATGGGTATGCGTGAATTTCAAGAGGTAGTTCGCTACTGTTCATTTACGGACCTTGGTTACTTTGGTCCTCTCTACACTTGGTGTAATAAGCGTACAGAGGGATTGATCTGTAAGAAGCTTGATAGAGCTATGGTTAACACCAATTGGTTAAATGAATTTCCCAATTCCTACAGCGCTTTTGAAGCAGGTGGTTGCTCCGACCACACTCGATGTCGCCTGTCATTGAAACAGCCAATTAGAGGAGGTCGAAAACCATTCAAATTTGCCAATGTGCTTGCAAAGATGCCCCTTTTCATCACAACGGTAAAGGAATATTGGGAAAATACTGAGCCACTTTTTATCTCTACATCCACATTATACAGGTTCACCAAAAAATTGAAGAATCTCAAACCGGCTTTAAGATTGATGGGCAAGGAGCAGTTAGGCGATTTGATGAAGCGTACTACAGAAGCTCACATGAATCTATGTGCGAAACAAACTCAGAACCTGTTGAACCCAAACCCCCATGCGGTTGAAGATGAAAAGGATGCTTTCAAACATTGGCAGCGATTATCGGATATGCAAGAGGAATTTCTCAAGCAAACTTCTAAAGTTCATTGGCTAAAGGTTGGGGATCAAAATAACTTTTACTTTCAGAAGTCATTGCAGATACGTCGGATGAAGAATAACATCAAAGAAATTCGCAACCCGAGGGGAGAAATACTCACAGATGGGGAAGACATTAAACTAGAAGTAGAAAGATTTTTTAGAGATTTGTTGACGCAACAGCCAACACAGTTCAAAGGTATGAGTGTGGAGGAGTTGGAGAACATTATATCCTTCCGATGTTCTGAACTATACTGTAGTATGCTTATGAAAGAAGTAACAGCGGAGGAGATCAAGGGAACTCTCTTCGGTATGCCAAATAATAAGTCTCCCGGACCAGACGGATTTACAACGGAATTCTTTAAAGCTACTTGGGAAATAAATGGTATGGAATTCGTTGACGCAATTAAATCTTTCTTTATCACGGGATTTCTACCAAAAGGGTTGAATTCAACCATTCTTGCTCTTATACCGAAGAAGGAAACAGTGATTGAAATGGGAGACTTCAGGCCTATATCATGCTGTAATGTCATCTACAAAGTCATATCGAAAATTCTTGCTAACCGATTGAAGAAGATGTTGCCACAATTCATCACTCAAAACCAATCCGCTTTCGTGAAGGAACGATTATTAATGGAAAATGTTTTGTTGGCTACCGAGATTGTTAAAGACTACCACAAGAGTTCGGTCTCCCCGAGATGTGCAATGAAGATCGACATATCAAAGGCGTTTGATTCGGTACAATGGCCCTTTTTACTAAATATTCTCTCGGCTCTAAAATTCCCCGACACTTTTGTTCATTGGATACGACTATGCGTAACAACGACATCATTCTCGGTTCAAGTTAACGGTGAGCTAGCTGGATATTTTGGGGCTACAAGAGGGTTGCGACAAGGGTGCTCTCTTTCTCCATATCTTTTCGTTATATGCATGAACGTGCTCTCGAAGCTAATTGACAATGCAGCTGCAAATCGTTCATTCGGTTATCATCCGAAGTGCAAAAGTATTCAACTTACGCATTTGTGTTTTGCCGACGATCTAATGGTATTTATGGAGGGGAATAAGCGATCTTTGGAGCATGTATTGAGCATTTTCCATGATTTCGCAGGAAAATCAGGGCTCCAAATCAGTGTTGAAAAATCAACAATATACCTTGCTGGAGTTCCACAACAAATTCAAAACGATATGCTAGCTCGGTTCCCCTTTGCTGTGGGAACACTTCCGGTACGTTACTTGGGATTACCTTTGACAATAAAAAGAATGACTCTCACAGATTGCGCACCACTACTTGAAAAAATCCGGAATCGCATAGGAACTTGGACGACGCGGTTTCTCTCTTACGCAGGTCGCTTGGAGTTGATCAAATCGGTAATCACAAGCATATCAAACTTCTGGATCTCAGCGTATCGTTTACCCAATGGATGCTTAACCGAGATTGAGAAACTCTGCTCCGGATTCTTGTGGTCAGGGCCAGAACTAAATACAAGGAAAACAAAGGTAGCGTGGAGAGACATATGTATCCCCAAGAAGGAGGGAGGGCTTGGATTACGTTCCATCAAGGAAGCAAACCAGGTTAGCTGCTTGAAGTTGATTTGGAGAATCGTCTCTTCAACTCCTTCTTTATGGGTGAAGTGGGTGAAGAGAAACCTGTTGCGTAAGGAGAACTTTTGGTCAATTAAAGAGAATACGAAGGGAGGATCCTGGATGTGGAGGAAACTAGTCAAATACAGGGATAAGGCAAAATCACTACATCGCATGGAAGTAAGGAATGGAGAAAACACTTCGTTCTGGTTTGATCATTGGTGCTCAATGGGTCGTTTACACGACATCACAGGTCCACGGGGAACTACTGACTTGGGAGTGCCGATAACAGCCACGGTTGCATCTGTCCTAGCGGGTTCACGTCGGGCTAGGAAGCATAGACAAGAATCGCTTCAACTAATCGAGGAGGAAATCGTAAAACTAAAGGAGAAACAGAGAACTACGGAAGTCGACATCTCCCTTTGGCGAGCACAAAATGACAAATTCAAAAGGAGATTCTACACAAACGACACATGGAATGCTCTTCGACAGCATCGACCGCAAAAAGAATGGTGTGCAAGTGTTTGGTTCACATACGCAACCCCGAAATACTCTTTTCTCATTTGGTTAACACACCTCAACCGTCTCAGCACTTTGGATAGATCAAGCCGATGGAGGAATGATGGTCAATCAACTAAATGCGTTCTTTGCAACCAAAAAGACGAAACAAGAGACCACATTTTCTTTGAATGCCGGTACTCGATTGGGATTTGGAAGAACATCGCGAGACCGTTCATGGGAAGAAGATTCACACCAAGATGGGAACAACTACAAGAGTTCATCAACACGTCAAACTTGGAACATATGGAGGATTTTCTTCTCAAGTATACACTCCAATCATCGGTTTACCATATCTGGAGAGAGCGTAATGGCAGGAGACACGGGGAGCCACCAACTCCACACGCTCAACTACTCAAGCAAATCGACAAAAGCGTAAGAAATCGACTAATCTCAATTCGAGTAATGGGCGATCACCGCTACGATGAAGGGTTGATTAAATGGTTTGCTTTGAGGATGATGTAATATAAACTTTTAAATTTCAAAAACGCTTGGTGAAAACCACTGTAAAAACGTTTTTTGGATCCGAATAAATTTAACATTCCATTCAAAAAAAAAAAAAAAAAATTGTAAGTATTACGACTGATAATTGAAGGCGAGAAATTGGTATTATATAGATGGGAATACATTTTATAAACCTTCATGTCTTTATTCTCTCTTTCTCTTATTAGGGACTTCTCGAATAATAACTTGACTGGAGAGGTGCTGGAGTTTATAGGCAACATGAAATCGTTGTCCGTCATGTAAGTTTCTCTCAACATTGTTTCTGATGCTTTTCAGACTCCAGCTCAGATCATGGTCGTTTCTTAGCAGAAACTTAAGCGGGAACAATCTTAGTGGTTCAATTCCTCAAGCTCTTCAAAGGGAAGGACTAGAGCTATTGTAAGAAACTTTCCACATAGATTTCTGAACTTTTCTCAGTTATCATTATCCACAACCCTTTTTTGCATTTGATGTAACCCTTGTCTTGATGTAGTGTTGAAGGAAACCCAAGGCTTTGTCTCTCTGATTTATGTAGAAAACCACCTAAGAAGAAAGTTTTAGTGCCAATTGTTGCATCAGTTGTTTCTGCAGCCATTGTCATTGCTGTATTGGTTCTTTTTCTTGTACTACGAAAGAAAAAATCAACGGCTGTAGAAGGTATTTGCAAATTGCAAGAGAGGCATCAATTAATAAAACCTAAAAATCTTTGTGAATCTTGTTACAAAAAACGTCCTTTAAGATGGAATGGACCCAGATTTCCACCGCTCTCAAAGTGAGCAATTCCAACCATTATATTGTCGGACGTAACAAACAAACAAAAATATGTGTTCTAATAATAATATGTAAAAATATTTGTAAGTGTAGTTGTCATTTACAAATAAATAATATTGTTACAAAAATAATAATAATAATAATAATAAGCTTTTTAATATATCAATTTTTAAAAAAAAAATATAGATGATATAATAAGTCTAAATATTACATTTAGTTAAACTTAACTCTGTAAAATATATATTAATGGGTTTATGTTATAAAATTAATTAAAACATATAGAGATTTTCACTATAGCATATAGTTTTAATTAAAATATTTTTATTAGTTAATTTAAATGACATATTCCTTAAAACCTTCATTGAATAATACAAATAATTTTTCACCAAATGTCTATTAAATTAATATATAGAGGATTAGTGGCATTTTAAAAAACAATTAAAATGATGACATTTTTGAAAAGTGGTATTTTAAAAAATTATCTGCATTTAGTATGCAAATTAAATTTTGTAAGATAAAATATATTTATCAATATATTTATCTATACTTAAGTATTTATCTATAGTTAGGTGTCAAAATGTGGAGTGTTTAGGTGTCAATTCCTTGTGAGACACATTCAACTATTATATATAGGATGATTCTATGTTTATTTAATGATTTGTGGTTTAGTATTATAGTGTGTAGACTCTTGAGTGCCATGCTGTGAATGTTAATTGGATGATTATTTTTTTGAATAAGTGAAAATGTTGTTTGTGCCAAGTCGTAGGGGTGGGCATGAAGCGGATATCCGATATTTTGGTGGTATCCGTGATCCGCTCCGCTCCATCCGGATCAACGTTTGTCTTATATGTATCCGCTACGCATCAAACCGGATATATGTTGTTTGGATATCCGCTAAAATCTAGATTTTTTAAAGATATCTGATCCGCTCCGTTACAATTTTAATTTTTATAAAAAAATAGAAAAATTCAAATTTAACCCAAAATGATATTTTTTATTTTTAAAAATAATTTATTCTTAATTTTTTAGTCTTAATAGTGAAATAATTAATTTAATGAATAGAAATTCATACAACTTGCATATATATATATATATATATATATAACTATATACAATCCATATATGAACAGATCTATACATATACGAAGCGGAGCGGAGCGGGTGTTCATTTTTTTTAATTTTAATATTTGTGATTTGTTTTGTTTTTAAAGGATATTGAATTGTAGTATTTGCTTTATTTTGTAAATTTATAGATATCTGAATTTTTTGGATTGGATCAAATAGATGACGAATCAAAGCGAATCTCACGGATAATTTGCCGAGCCGTGTCCTCTGTTTCGTATGAGTGTTTCCTGGTTGTGATTCCAAATATGGACTCAAGTAATCAATGTTTTAATTGTTAAAATAGTTTTTAAGCGTATTTGACCAAACTGTGTATAGTTTGATAGATGAAAATTCATGAACACGAAATCAACATCTGTCTATAATAAGTTTTGCTAATAGGTCAATTGCAAGAATAACAAAAAAAAAAATCAATAATTGGGAAATTTGTTACTGACAAAAAAAAAAAAAAAAAAAATACTGTAGTAGAATGAGATAAACCCAGTGGCCAAACAAAATATTTGTGGGCAATTTCTGAACGCCAGCGGAGGCCGGAGATTTGTTTCCTGCGGCTGCGCTTCTACCGCTTCAATCGTTAACGCGAGAATGGAGAAATTGTCTGACCACCGAGAACTTCTGATGGCGATGGCGCCTCTTCTCTTTCTCTCCGGCGGGAGGTTTCTCTATGGGTGAATTATCTGAACAGGTTTATCTTTGAAACTCCGAGATTTATTCCTATTTTGAGTCCCAAGGAAAAGAATATGGATTGTGATTTCTTATTTCACTTTTACTACTCTTAAACCAAATATGATTAGGCTAATCACATTGGCTAAACTTACACATTATTATTATTGAAAGGAGTCAAACAAAGTTCTTGGATTTGTCTTGTTCTCAGAGAAACTCTATAATACTCGAAAGAAAGTTGGAAACTTGGATGATTTATTGATAGAAACTAACTACTACAACCACTACTACTTGACTCCTTCAAACCAGGAGTTTATTTGGACTTGGTAAACAACTAAAGACCAATTCCTTAACGTGCTTCTTGGTCTGGTCCATATTTTCCATTTAGTAACTCCATGATAGTTGGAACTTTGTTTGTTCCTTTGGTGAATCTGTCACTTAAAAACACATTTACTCATTTTCACCATTGACTCCACAAAAACTTTTCTTTTAGTGTCCGATTCGAGTTTGCTTACGTATTCGCTACTCTTATTCTCCTTCTTGTTGTTGCATGGTGAAAATACATTGACTTGTCAAGTCTTTCTTTTAGTGTGTGATTTGGGTTTTGATTATTTGTTCGCTATTTATCTTTGCACACCCTAGCCAATGGCTTTTGTTAATTTTTGGTGGGGGAGTTAAAGACTTAAGAGAATATGGAGAGTTCTCTTGGGATTTTGTTGGTGCTAGTAACTATTCATATTGTTGAAGCTGAAGACCAAGGTATCAGATTTCTTGTTTGTTCTCGTGCTTCCTTCCTACTTCTTCTATAAACGTTTTGGTGCTCATGTCTGTTAACAGGGTTCATCAGTTTGGATTGCGGGCTACCCGCGTATGAACCGTTTCCTTATAAAGAGACTCGTACTGGACTGTGGTTCTTTTCAGACGAAAACTCCATACAGACCGGAAAAACTGGTCGAATCAGAGAAAACCCTGAAGGATTCGCGAAGCCATACGAGACGCTAAGATATTTTCCGGAGGGAATACGGAATTGCTATAATCTGAGTGTGGAGAAGGGACGTACATATTTGATCAGAGCTTCCTTTGTGTATGGAAATTATGATGGTCTTAACATTAACCCCAAGTTTGATCTGTATGTTGGACCTAATCTATGGGCAAATATAAATTTACAACTAGTGAATGGTACACGGGAAGAGATCTTACACATCCCAACATCAACCTCGTTGCAGATTTGTCTTGTTAAGACTGGGGAAACTACACCGCTAATATCCGCCTTGGAATTACGGCCGATGGGAAATGGTTCTTATATCACAGACTCTGGCTCCCTGAAACTTTTCTTTCGTAGATACTATAGCAAGTCAGGATCTAATCTACGGTAAGTCAACTTCAACAGAACACGATATCTCTTCTTTCTGCTTTGTTTTTCTGTGTCCCTGTTTTGCTTCTGTATATTCGCCTTAATTTGTCTTACACCTCTGTGCATAAATAGAATAGAGTACTCAAGACATTAAAACCACTTTTTGTCAGTGATTGCGATAAAAAACATTGAATCCACCTATGGATTGAGTAGAATCAACTGGCAAGGCGATCCATGCGTCCCTCAACAGCTTAAGTGGGACGCTTTGAATTGCAGGAACACAAATATGTCCAAGCCACCAAGAATCACTTCTTTGTAAGTCGAAAGTTTAGAAGTACACATACCCACACTTGAAGATATTTAGTAATTATGATCTTTAATACTTTAAATTTGGTTTTTAACATTTCGCTAGAAACTTGTCTTCAAGTGGTTTAAATGGAACCATAGCACTTGGCATTCAAAATCTTACTCAACTAGAAAAACTGTAAGTATTTCCATTGTTTTTATATGGATGGGAATAAATTTAATAAACCTTCAAGTCTTTATTCTCTCTTACCAACATTAGGGACTTGTCTAATAATAACTTGACTGGAGGGGTGCCGGAGTTTCTAGGCAACATGAATTCGTTGTCGGTCATGTAAGTTTCTCTCAACATGTTTTCTAATGTTTTTACTCCACCTCAGATCTCATGATCGTTTTTAGCAGAAACTTGAGCGGGAACAATCTTAATGGTTCAATTCCTCAAGCTCTTCAGAATAAAAGAGGACTAGCGCTATCGTAAGAAACTTTCTACATAGCTTTTTGAACTTTTTTCAGTTATTATCTATAACCGTTTTCTGTATTTGATGTCATGATGGACTAAACATGTCTTCTTGTAGTGTTGAAGGAAACCCAAACCTTTGTCTCTCTGATTCATGTAGAAAACCACCTAAGAAGAAAGTTCTGCTTGTGCCAATTGTTGCATCAGTTGCTTCTGCAGCCATTGTCATTGCTGTATTGGTTCTTTTTCTTGTACTAAGAAAGAAAAAATCTACGGCTGTAGAAGGTATTTGCAAATTGCAAGAGAGGCATCAATTAATAAAACCTAAAAATCCTTGTGAATCTTGTTGTTCCTTTGCATTAAGATAAGTGGTACAAGAAAAAAAGGTCCTTATTCTGATGAGATACAGGTCTACACCTGCCACCGAGGTTGCCAATGGTGAATGCTACATTTGCTAATTCACCTGAACCTTCATTTGATCAGAAAAGCAGAAGGTTCACATATGCAGAGGTTATCAAAATGACAAATAACTTCCAAAGACTTTTAGGTAAAGGAGGGTTCGGCTTCGTGTATCATGGTACTGTAAATGGTTCCGAAGTGGCCGTTAAAGTACTCGCTCGTCTTTCAACTCAAGGTTATAAACAATTCAAAGCAGAGGTATTTGTAGTGATGTATGCAACCTTGCGAATCAAACTATATAATCTGCTTTTAACATGACAAAAAGTTATGGATTTCTTTGTTTTCCTTAAATGGGGGCCTTAGGTTGATCTTCTTCTTAGAGTTCACCATACAAATTTGGTGAGCCTTGTCGGGTATTGCTATGAAGGTGATCACTTAGCCCTCGTCTATGAGTTTCTGCCCAATGGAAACTTAAAACAACATTTGTCAGGTACTGTTTATAGTGATTGCTTGCTTAGCTCATGCTCATGGAACTTGGAAAAATCGAAAGGATCTAACGATCTTATATACAGGAAAAGGAGGTAAATCCATCATCAACTGGGGTATTCGACTACGGATAGCCTTGGAGACTGCACTAGGTTTGTATCAAGTTATAAGCAGTAGAACAAGAATTGATTCATTTGTTTTTACGATAAATCTGTTGACATGGATGACTAAACTGCATAGGATTGGAGTACTTACATATTGGATGCACACCGCCAATGGTTCATAGAGATGTTAAAACGCCAAACATATTGCTAGATGAGCATTTCAAGGCCAAACTTGCCGATTTTGGTCTCTCGAAATCTTTCCAAGTTGGAGGTGGTGAAGCTCATGAGTCAACTGTGATTGCTGGTACTCTTGGATACCTTGATCCCGAGTAAGTATTATGAGTTATCACATCACGCTTTGTGTTGAAACTGACTTCCTTCTTCGACAATTGAATTCATATAAATATTTCACCTGCCTTGCAGATATTACAATTCAGGCCGGCTAGGTGAGAAGAGTGATGTCTACAGTTTTGGGGTCGTGTTGTTGGAGATGATCACAAACCAGCCCGTGATCTCTGAAAAGTCTCATATAACAGAACGGGTTGGCCATAAGCTTGATCGAGGTGATATTCATGAGATCATGGATCCAAACCTTTGCAGGGTTTATGACTCTAATTCTGCATGGAGAGCTCTTGAGCTTGCAATGTCATGCACAGATCCTTTTTCTGCAAACCGACCAACCATGTCCCATGTCATCATCGAGCTAAAAGAATGTCTTGTGTGTGAAAACTCGAGGATAAGTAAAGACCGAGGCTTGGAATCTCAAGAGATGACCATTAACTTGGACACTTCGGAGGTTCCTGGAGCAAGATAGTTTGTGCAGCAAGCAATCACGACAAGTTTGTGTTCTATATTTATGTTTTTGAATTCTGACGACAGACTTTCACACAAAATTTCAGCCGTTACTAAGCTTTGTTTCGTTTGAGAGATTTGAACATGAGATATGTATGAAATGGATTGTGATTTCTTATTCACTTATCTCTACTCTTACACGAGCTAATTAGGCTAAGCACCTTACCTAAACTTAATCGACTCACAAACTAGTTAGAGCTGTCAGACCAAAGAAAGGACACTCTTGTTGGACTCATCTTTATGTAATTGATCGTCCTTTGGTTTATTCTTCCCTTGGGTTAAGCTGGCCACTAGAACACTCATTTTCACCATTGAATTGTCAAAGTCTTTCTTTTAGTGTGTGTTTTGGGTTTTGCTTATTTATTCGCTACTCTTATTATTCTTCTTCTTGTTTCATGGTGAAAAGTGAAAACACATTGACTTGTCAAAGTCTTTCTTTTAGTGTGCGGTTTGGGTTTGCTAACCTATTTGTTGTTTATCTTCGACAGTTTTAACCAAATGGTTTCTTTTATTTTTCTTGGGAGTTAAGATAATATGGAGAGTTCTCTTACGCTTTTGTTGATGCTAATCGGAACTTTGGCCATCATTCATATTGTTCAAGGTCAAGACCAACAAGGTGCGTCCTTCTCTACACTTTTTCTCTATGACAAATTCTTTTACAAACGTTTTTGGCTATCAGAAGTGCACTGGTGTTAACAGCGTTCATCAGTTTGGATTGCGGACTACCCGCGAATGAACAGTCTCCTTATAAAGAGACTGAAACTGGACTTTCCTTCTCTTCGGACGAAAGTTTCATACAGAGTGGAGAAGCTGGTACTGTCCAAACAAATCTTGAGACTCCACTCTTGAAACCATACACAACCTTGAGATATTTTCGACAAGGAATACGAAACTGCTACAATCTAATAGTCGAGAAGGGCAGCAAATATTTGATCAGGGCATGGTTTACGTACGGAAATTATGATGGTTTTGACATTAAACCAAAGTTTGATTTGTATCTTGGACCAAATCTTTGGGCCACTATAGATATGCAAGAACCAGGGAAGAATTATTGTACAAAGGAAGAGATCTTACACATCCCAACATCAGTCTCGTTGCAGATTTGTCTTGTTAGGACCGGGAAAACTACACCGCTAATATCCGCCTTGGAATTACGGCCGTTGAGAGATGATTCTCATGACACTCAGTCTGGCTCACTGCAGTTAGTATATCGAAGATATTTTAGTGAATCCAAAACTCTCATAAGGTAGCCCAACTTCTACTGAATTCCTCTGTTATTATGCTCTGTTTCTTGTTGATATGCTCTGTTTAGGTAATAATGAAGCATTTTTTTTTTTTTGTATTCTTAACACTTTAGGTATCCGGACGATGCTTATGATCAACTATGGACTCCAAGTTTTTCTTCTGACTTTACACATATATCCACCACTAGACATGTGTACAATGATGACAAATACAATCTACCGAAAGACGTGCGAGAAAATGCTGCCACACCTAACAATGCGAGTGCGCCATTGGCAATTCGATGGCCTTCAAAAGATACTGGTGACCAATTTTACTTATATGAACACTTTGCTGAGATCCAAGATTTGCAGGCCAGTGAAACAAGGGAATTCATAGTGGTATTGAACGGAGAAGCTATATCTGGCCCTGAAATTCCTATAAAATTTAAAATAAAGACTATGGAAAGTATGAGCCCGATAACTTGCGAAGGAGGGCAATGCAGTTTGCAGCTTACAAGAACCGAAAGATCTACTCTTCCACCTTTACTTAACGCTTTTGAAATCTATAGAGTCATCCAGTTTCTGCAATCCGAAACAAATGAAAAAGACGGTAAATCTTAATTAAACGTAATAGTATAACTCAAGACAATTTATGTATTGACTCTAAAATCATTATAATTTTTTTTATGACAGTGGTTGCTATAAACAGTATCAAAGACTTGTATGAATTAAATAGAATCAACTGGCAAGGTGATCCATGTGTCCCTCAACACCTTATGTGGCATGGTTTAAACTGCAGCAACAAGATTATCATCTCCACACCACCAAGAATCACTTCTTTGTAAGCTCTAATCTGAATTAGTACACACTTTATAAAATCTGTTCTTTATCACTTTGAATGTGGTTTTGAATATATCACCAGAAACTTGTCTTCTGCTGGCTTAAGTGGAACCATAGCACCTGCCATAGAAGATCTCACACAGCTTGAAAAACTGTAAGTATATCCATTGTTTATTGAAGAGGAAAACTTAGATAATAACCAATTAACTTAGAGAAACGTCTTCTTCTTTTGTTTATTCCATCTTCAAAACTTTAGGGACTTGTCGAATAATAATTTGACTGGAAAGGTGCCGGAATTTCTAGGCAACATGGAATCTTTGGTCTTTATGTAAGTTTCTCTCAAACATATTTGCTAATGCTTTTCCAAATGTTACCTCCAATCATGTTTGCAAATGTAAAAGGATTGCTCATTTTTACCAGAAATTTAAGCGGAAACGATCTCGATGGTTCCATACCTCAAGCTCTTCAGAGGAAAGGCGTAGAGCTACTGTAAGAATTTTTAACATCATCTACAACCATTTTTGCATGTGATAAAGTACCTTAAAACCGAAGCACCCTAAACCCTAAACCTCCATTTTCTTGTAGTCTTCATGGAAACCCAAGACTTTGTCAGCCTGGTTCATGCACAAAACCACATAGCAAAAAATTTCCAGTGGCAATTGTTGCATCTGCTGCTTCTATAGCCATTCTCATTGCTGCTTTGGTTATATTTCTTGTTCTTAGAAAGAAAAAGCTATCGACTGTGGAAGGTACCGTAATATGCAAGGAAACTCTCACCTAAGCAATAAAGTATTTAAATTATCATGATTAGTCTGATTTACAACCCCTAATTATTCTTTTTCTTATAGTCACAGCTCCACAATTGCCACCAAGTATCCTGCCAATGGAGAACGTTACAAGTGCTAATTCACATGAACCATTAATTGAGATGAAAAGGAGAAGGTTTACTTATTCAGAGGTTATAAAAATGACAAATAACTTCCAAAGCGTTTTAGGTAAAGGTGGGTTCGGTGATGTGTATCACGGTACTCTGAATGATTCTGAAGAGGTGGCCGTAAAAGTACTTTCTCAATCATCAACGCAAGGCTCTAAACAGTTTAAGGCAGAGGTATTCGTATAATATTGTAACCTTTAATATTCCAACTAAACTATGATTTGTTTTCAGCATCACTAAAGTTATGGACTTGTTGTTATATTCACAATGGTGAATTAGGTTGATCTTCTTCTTAGAGTTCACCATACAAATTTGGTAAGCCTCGTTGGATATTGTGATGAAGAAGATCACTTGTCTCTCATCTATGAGTTTGTACCCAATGGAGACTTAAAAGAACATCTATCAGGTTACATTTTCTAATGACTATGCATGCATGATTAGATCACGAAACTCAGGGAACTCGTAAGAATATAATGATCTAATTAATATACAGGAAAACAAGGTAGACCTATCATCAACTGGGGTATGCGGCTAAGAATTGCTATCGAGGCCGCACTAGGTTCGTACTAAGTCATATATACAACAAGAATTGATTTGATTGGTTTTACGATAATCGTTTAATATAAATGCTTCATTTCATAGGATTGGAGTACTTGCACATTGGATGCACACCGGCGATGATTCATAGAGATGTCAAAACAGCCAACATATTGTTGGGGGAGCATTTCAAGGCCAAGCTTGCTGATTTTGGGCTCTCGAGATCTTTCCCAATTGAAGGAGAATCTCATGTTTCAACGATGATTGCTGGTACTCTTGGATATCTTGATCCTGAGTAAGTACACAATATTGCCACGTGGAAGTTGTCATTTCCTTGTTCAATCAATGGTTGGAGAGTATAAAAATGGTCTTGCGCCTTGCAGATATTACCTAACATGTCGGTTGAGTGAGAAGAGCGACGTGTACAGCTTCGGGATTGTGTTATTGGAGATGATGACAAACCAACCAGTGATTGACCAAACCCGTGAAGAGTCTCACATAGCACATTGGGCACGGTTCGAGCTTAACGGAGGAGATATTACTAAAATCATGGATCCAAATCTACACGAGGAGTATGACTCTCGTTCTGCTTGGAGAGCCCTTGAACTGGCAATGTCATGCACAAATCCTTCTTCATCAAGACGACCAGACATGTCACAGGTTGTTGCCGAACTAAAAGGGTGTCTTGTGTATGAAAAGTCAAGGGGGAATTTGAATATGGAATCTCAGAGTTCTACTGAAGTAAGTGTGAACTTTGACACTGAGATGTTTCCTTTGGCAAGGTAGTTTTGTCTTGTTGGCTTGTTGCTGCCAAGTCCGTATTCCATTGGTTACTAAGTAAAGATTGTCTTTTTTTTTATTTAAAAGAAAAAGAATGTCGGTCAAACAGTCAACGGTAGTTTATTTGGTACTAAAATAAAGAATTAAGAGTCTAACTGGTTCAGATGCAGCGGTTGCGGTTACAGTTGCGGAAGTTTGCGAAAACACGCGGTAGCTGTTTTAAGGGTTATTGAGCGATTTATACGATTGATGCAGCGGTTGAAAATTAGTGTGTGTTGCGAGATGTTTATGACTGGTTGACAGCGGTTGCACTAGCGGTTAAATATTAAATTGACAATATAAACACATTATATAGTTATAAAAAGATAAAAACCAGATTACTAAAATAAAATATAAAAAATCATTAATTCCGTATATTTCTTATGTTCATTTTTAAATTTTTTTAGTTTAGACAAAAATTATGATTGTGATAAAAAAAAATGAAATTTATGATTTAATGGAGAAAATTTTTATTTTAGAGAGGTTAATGTGATTTTGAACATTTTAGTTTGCTAGATTTACTAAGCAATGATCAAGAATAATTTATCAAAAAAATTATGATTTGAAGATTTAATAAATATAAAATTATGATAGGTTATTGAATATTAATTAGAAAGTTTCAAATTATTGATATATTTCATAATTATAGTTACTAAAATATCAATTTTTATTTTTTATTTTTTTTTATTTTTTTTAAATTTTAAGTAACTGTTCTCTTTTTAATAAAAAAAAATCAATTTTTATGTTTTTAATTACCCAACCGCAACTGTTCGAAACCGCAAACGCTCGAAAGAAAACAGCTTTTGGATTTGAGAGGTTTGGAGCGATACAGAACAGTATAAAGCGTTTTCTATGATTGTTTTTAAACGCTAACAACCGCTACCTCCCGCAAACGCTGCGTTTGCGGATAGTAGCGGATAAACCAATTAACTCCTAAAAAAATTAGTAGGGTCTACACCTAAGAAGGCAAAATTACACTTAAAAGGCACTTTCCCAAACATTACTTACAAACAAAGACACTTTGCAAAAGGGAGTGACTTTTGCACTAACTTCGAGATTTTCTGGACCAAATTGCCTCTAAAAGAGAGTAAAGAGATCTTTAGGAAATTGGATAATCTGAGCCATCCATGTTTATTAAAATCTGACGGTCCTTATTAAAGCTGTAGTCATAAAGTATATTTGATCCCTTCTTCTTCTCTCTCCTCCCTTGCGCTTTTTCTTTCTCCATCTATGCTTTTTTTGGTTTTGTCGAAATCTCTATTTGCTTCTTTGATGAAGATAGTGTTTTTTTTTGTATAATGGATCGATCTCTTCAAATGCAAAAAACAATTTTGTTTATTTCCTTCGATCATTGGCCATCTTCTTGAACATCTTCGTCCTTCTTCTTCTTCCTCACAATTTTGAGGCTTCTCTCTCTGTAAGCTTACTTTCCTCTCTCTATGATTTGATTATCGAGATTTTTAGGCTTCTATGATTCCGTATCGCTCTCGATCTGGATTACTTGTATGGAATTTGGATTTTGATAGTGATGATTTGATTTTATGATTGATCTCGATTGAGATTTGGAGTTGGGTTTTAGTTTTTGATTTTGGTTCACTTGATTGAGATGGATATTATTCTCTCTAATTCCTTTTTGATCGTGTTGAGTTATTACTGTTTTTATTAAGTGTGTAAAATCTGATGATCTGATTCTTTTCATAATTTTAATTGATCTCTTAAAAAATAAAAGCTTGTTTCGAGTACTACGTTCTATCTAAATTACCAGGCTTCTGCTTGCTTGGCTGGGGACAGTGATACGTATCAGAGGACCTCTCTTTATGGAGATGATATAAAGCTAAGAAATGACTTCGAATTTGGTTCTGTTGCAGCAACACCACCAAGTGATGGTTAGCCTGATGTCTGATGGGAACAATTTGCTGTAGGAATCATAGACGATGAATTCAATTCGTCAACCGGTGATGATAATAAGCTTGTTATTTGATATGATGGCTGTGAATTATGGACAGTGATTTATGGATGAATTTGTATGGATGGTAAATCGAATGGATGGTGCTGTGTGTATGAACTCTTTTTGTCCACTTAATGGCGAACATGTACGTGTTCAAACAAAATTACATGTTAGAAATCTAAAAAGAGAATTTAGAAGTTGTGGTTTAAGTTCTTTTTGTATGTTACAAAATTTCTCGTTTTATTTGTTTTGTTTTGTTTTCTTGTATGACTTAACAATCTTTGTGGATAGGGTGTTCATCGAGTGGATATCATGGACATGAATTCGTGGATACAATATGGTGCAAATAACACATCCACCACACCACATCCAAATTTTCTCATTTTCGAAAGTGTCTATAGTTCAGTTGGGTGATGGACTCATTTTCAATTTCAGTCTCAAATTTCTATTTGCTCATAGTACTTGAAACTTACAAATAGAATTGTAAAAAGCTCTGTTCTTGAGTTGCAGAGTCAGATTATTCATGTTGTAGATAACAACAACACAATTCTCTTTGCTTTCACCATGGAAATTTCTCTTATCATCACCAATAATCCTTGGGCTTATATAATCATTTGATTCATTCATTCTAAGTGAATCATTTGATTCATTTATAGTGAAACCTGCGAAAACCAATAAACAATCCCTAGCATGAATCAAAGTTAAGATTCAACACAAGAACAAAATACAAAATGGTCTTTGCCACTTCTCGTGGACATACTATTATGGACGTGTTTCGAATTCTCGTATCCACGATAAGTTGTCCATAGATATTTTCACTTCTCGGGTCCACGATAAACAAATTTTATAGATATTTGGTTTGCGTTTTGTTTCGACTTCTCGTCTCCATGATAACTTGTTCTTTGAGCCTTCATGTTTCTTTGGAAATCTCCAGAGATTACGAAATCAAGCCTGAAAACATCCACTTAACCTGCGTTTTAATAGACAAAACAATAGAACCAATCAACCAGTGTCTTCTACGAGAGCAACTTGATAACCCAAAACAATGAGAAAGTATTACAAATTTTCATATGCAGAAATCCAAAATCATGACCATTTGGATACATTTGTGGATAGTTTGTTTGTGTGACCATAAAACCACGCTCATCTGGATACGTTGTCGTGGATAAATTAGTGCGGACAAATTTTTGTGGCTACGTTGCAATTGCATTTAAATGAGACTGTGATATATGAAACATACCTTGAAATTTAATTGAGCATCCTCAAAATCAATGTTTTATGCCAAACAAACCTTAAATTTTCTGAAACTGAACAACGATCTGTAATTTTTGGTTTCTCGGCAATGGAAGACTTTAAAATCGATTTTGGAAGTTATAACCTGTAAAAGCATCCTCGCCGTGTGTTCTTGACGCACCACCGTATCTTTGTTCTCCACCAACACAGCGCCATTAGCCACGAAATCAACAAGGGCCGCTTATACTCGTCTTAAACTCACCGGGATCGGTTACGGAGGCAACGACGGTGAAGTCTTCTTTTCAGATCTGCGAGTGCTCAGCAACGAATACAGCCGGCGGAGATGACTCACTTGATGAAGCCGTGACAGAGATGTCGAGGAAAATTGTTATTCTTGGGATGAATTTTTAATCAAATTAGAAGGTTTTCTAAAGGGATAAAATTAAAAATCAATTGGATTACTAACCCGATTGGTTAACTGAAGGGTATAATAGATAGATAATAACCAAGGCTAAAGTATGCCTTCTTTTCAAAGTACTTCTTTTGTAATGACTTTCATTCAAAGTAACTATTTCTGTTATCAACTCTTGTAAGAATGGGTTAAACCAATGGCCAAACAAGATTATCGTTTCCCTCTAAACCCTTCAGTCGTTGATCGCCGGAGAAAATGTCTCGCCACCAAAAATTCCTGATGGGGGTGAAGCGCTCTTCTCTTTCTCTCGACGTGAGGTTCCGCTATAGTAGACAGTCGGTTTATCACCGGAGATTCGATCAAAGAAATCAGACTCTTCTCACTGCCTGTGGGTTATTGTTAAGTTTCATGGACTTCCAACTCAAAACCAATTGGCAATGAGTGGATTGGCCTAGGTCCCTTTTCCACTTTAGATGTGGGACATTCTTCACACGCCCCCTCGAGATAATGGCCCGTCTAACCATTAATCTCGACAATTTCCATTATAGGATTAATTTCAGATTCGATCGGTCTGACCATCTTCGGACTAGATCGATTTCGGTTCGGGTGGGGCAGCGTGTGATCGGGCTCTGATACCATGTTAAGTTTCATGAGCTTCCAACTCAAAACCAATTGGCAATGAGTGGATTAGCCTAGGTCCCTTATATATTGGATCAAATTCTTTCCCACTTCAGATGTGGGACATTATTCACAGTTATCTAAACAGGTTTTTCTTTGACTCTTGAAAGTTTATGTGATTTGTGTTCACTAAAATTTCAACTTTTAACTGATGAATCCTGTCTGGAATTGTTTTCGTCGTATGTGGAGTCTAATCTTCACCAATCCAAGTCAATGAGGACTATTACTAAGCATTTCTTTGTACATGATGAATTCTTGAGCAATGTCTTCTTGTGTGTGATTGAATTGGCTCTTTGGAAGTAAAATACATATTGTACTCTGACCATTGATATACTACAATTTTGCATCAATTGTGACATTGTCCTAAATCAACTTTTTTTTTAATTGAAAACTAAATAATGGATTGTGATTTCTTATTCACTTATCTCTACTCTCCAACAAAGTAATTAGGCTAAGCACTTTAGCTAAAGTTAAGAGACTCATAAATTAGTTATTAGAGTTGTCAAACCAAAGTAAGAACATTCTTGTTGGGCACTTGGGCTCGTCTTTATGATTGATCGTCCTATCATCTACCAACCTATTTCCTAATTAATATTAATTGGAACATTGTTTTCCCCTTAATATTGCATCGATCCTTTCTTGTCTCTTGTTTTTTAAGGTGGCACTAGAACACACATTTACTCATTTTCCCCATTGACTTTTTGTCAAAGTCTTTCTTTTAAGTCTACGCTTTGGGGTTTGCTTTTATATTTTGGGCTGTTTTACTTCAACATCATAGTTCATACCCACTGGTTTCTTGAGAGTTAAGAGAATATGGAGACTTCTCTTGGGCTTTTGTTGCTGCTAATTGGAACTTTGGCCACCATTCATATTGTTCAAGCTCAAGACCAACAAGGTAGTATCACATTTCTTATTTGTTCTATATACATCCATGTGCTTCCTTCATATTCTTATACAAACGTTTTGGTTCTCAGTAGTGCACTTGTTTTAGTGGTTAATGTTTCCATGTTCTGTTAACAATAGGGTTCATCAGTTTGGATTGCGGGCTACCCGCGAATGAACAGCCCCCTTATAATGAGACTCGTACTGGACTGCGGTTCTCTTCCGACGAAAGTTTCATACAGAGCGGACAAACTGGTAGAATTCAGGCATTTCTCCAGGCGCCCTACACGACGCTGAGGTATTTTCCATATGGAATACGGAACTGCTACAATTTGAATGTCGCCAAGGGGAGTAAGTATTTGATCAGAGCTTCCTTTGTATATGGAAATTATGATGGTCGTGACATTAAACCCGTGTTTGATCTTTATCTTGGACCCAATCAATGGGCCAAGATAGATTTGGAAAGAAACGTGAATGGTACACGGAAGAGATTTTACACATCCCAACATCAAACTCGTTGCAGATTTGTCTTGTTAAGAATGGGACGACTACACCGCTGATCTCAGCCTTGGAATTACGGCTAATGGGGGACGATTCTTATATCACTCAATCTGGCTCCCTGAATCAGTACTACTGGTATTATCTTAGCAAGTCAGGATCTCAGCTACGGTGAGTCCACTTCAACTCAACATGGCTCTTCTTGTTTTTTTTTTTGTGTCTCTGTTTTCCTTTTTATTCTCTCTTTTGTCCCTTTGTGACGTGGTTTCGTCAAAGAACTTCGACACATAATGATATTGTTCCTTGACATAAAGTAACATTGCTCCCACCTCCAGGTACTCGAGCGATGTCTATGATCGCATATGGGAACCGTACTCTAAGACGGAATGGACCCAGGTTTCCACTACTCACGATGTGGTCAATTCCAACATATATGCTCCACCAAAAGACGCGCTAAAAAATGCTGCCACGCCTACTAATGCCAGTGCGCCATTGACGGTTGAATGGAGTTTGGAAAATCCTGTGACCAATATTACTTGTACGCACACTTTGCTGAGATCCAAGACCTGCAGGCCAATGAAACCAGGGAATTCAACATCCTATTCAATGGAAAATATCATTATGGCCCTCTAATTCCAGAAAAGTTAGTGCTAAATACTATCATGACTCAGTCACCAAGAACTTGCGATGGAGGGAAATGTAGTATACAGCTGATAAGAACCAACAGATCAACTCTTCCACCTCTACTTAACGCTTTTGAAGTCTACACAGTTATTCAGTTTCCGCAGTCCGAAACAGATGAAAACGATGGTATGTGACTTTCTTTTCCAGGTTATGCATGTAAGGTCTAAGATTTCTTATGTTAGTAATCTTTTTATGTCAGTGGCTGCTATAAAGAACATCACAGCGGCCTATGCATTGAGTAGAATTAACTGGCAAGGTGATCCATGTTTCCCTCAACAGCTTAGGTGGGAAGGTTTAAACTGCAGCAGCACGGACATGTCCATGCCACCAAGAATCATTACTTTGTAAGTCGAAATAGTTGTACAAACGCACTCACAAACTCTTCAAGATTTTGTAGTAATATGAACATTAATACATTGAATATGATTTTGAACATTTCACTAGAAACTTGTCTTCGAGTGGTTTAAATGGAACCATAGCAGCTGCCATTCAGAGTCTTACGCAACTAGAAAAATGGTTTGCTTTGAGGATGATGTAATATAAACTTTTAAATTTCAAAAACGCTTGGTGAAAACCACTGTAAAAACGTTTTTTGGATCCGAATAAATTTAACATTCCATTCAAAAAAAAAAAAAAAAAATTGTAAGTATTACGACTGATAATTGAAGGCGAGAAATTGGTATTATATAGATGGGAATACATTTTATAAACCTTCATGTCTTTATTCTCTCTTTCTCTTATTAGGGACTTCTCGAATAATAACTTGACTGGAGAGGTGCTGGAGTTTATAGGCAACATGAAATCGTTGTCCGTCATGTAAGTTTCTCTCAACATTGTTTCTGATGCTTTTCAGACTCCAGCTCAGATCATGGTCGTTTCTTAGCAGAAACTTAAGCGGGAACAATCTTAGTGGTTCAATTCCTCAAGCTCTTCAAAGGGAAGGACTAGAGCTATTGTAAGAAACTTTCCACATAGATTTCTGAACTTTTCTCAGTTATCATTATCCACAACCCTTTTTTGCATTTGATGTAACCCTTGTCTTGATGTAGTGTTGAAGGAAACCCAAGGCTCTGTATCTCTGATTCATGTAGAAAACCGCCTAAGAAGAAAGTTTTAGTGCCAATTGTTGCATCAGTTGCTTGTGCAGCCATTGTCATTGCTGTATTGGTTCTTTTTGTTGTAATCAAAAAGAAAAAATCAACGGTTCTACAAGGTATTTGCAAGAGACATCACATGAGAATACATAGAAAATCTTGTAATACAAATACAAAACGATGTGATAACATCTTACTCTGAAGTACAGGTCTACACCTGCTACCGAGTACGTCAACGATGAATGTTACATTTGCTAATAAGAACAGCAGAAGGTTCACATACCCAGAGGTCATCAAAATGACAAATAACTTCCAAAGCGTTTTAGGTAAAGGAGGGTTTGGCATGGTGTATCACGGTACTGTAAATGGTTCTGAACAAGTGGCCGTCAAAATACTCTCTCAATCTTCAACTCAAGGCTATAAAGAGTTCAAAGCAGAGGTATTCATAGTTTTGTGATCTTCCCAACTAAATTATGGTCTGTTTTTAGAACCAGCAAAGGTTATGGATTTCAACTCTTTCTTGACATGGATATTCTACCTTAGGTTGATCTTCTTCTGAGAGTTCACCATACAAATTTGGTGAGCCTCGTCGGGTATTGCTATGAAGGAGATCACTTGGCCCTCGTCTATGAGTTTCTGCCCAATGGAGACTTAAAACAACATTTGGCAGGTAATGTTTATAGTAATTGCTTGCTAGCTCATGCTGGATCTAACGAGCGAGAGGATCTAACGATCTTTATATAGGAAAAGGAGGTAAATCCATCATCAATTGGGGTATTCGACTACAAATAGCCTTGGAGACTGCACTAGGTTTGTATCAAGTTATAAGCAGTAGAACAAGAATTGATTCAT
Organism: Arabis hirsuta; assembly: GCA_964056655.1. Classification (NCBI taxonomy): domain Eukaryota; kingdom Viridiplantae; phylum Streptophyta; class Magnoliopsida; order Brassicales; family Brassicaceae; genus Arabis; species Arabis hirsuta. The sequence continues at coordinate 33,757,468 of OZ053302.1, forward strand.
TTGTTTTTACGATAAATCTGTTGACATGGATGACTAAATTGCATAGGATTGGAGTACTTACATATTGGATGCACACCGCCAATGGTTCATAGAGATGTTAAAACGCCAAACATATTGCTAGCTGAGCATTTCCAGGCCAAACTTGCCGATTTTGGGCTGTCGAAATCTTTCCAAGTTGGAGGTGGTGAATCTCATGAGTCATCTGTGATTGCTGGTACTTTTGGATACCTTGATCCCGAGTAAGTATTATGAGTTTTCATATAAATATAATACTTGTGTTGAAACTGTCTTCCTTCTTCGACAATTGAATTCATATAAATATTTCACCTGCCTTGCAGATGTTACAATTCAGGCCGGCTAGGTGAGAAGAGTGATGTCTACAGTTTCGGGGTCGTGTTATTGGAGATGATCACAAACCAACCCGTGATCTCTGAAAAGTCTCATATAGTACAATGGGTTGGCCATAAGCTTGATCGAGGTGATATTCATGAGATCATGGATCCAAACCTTTGCAGGGTTTATGACTCTAATTCTGCATGGAGAGCTCTTGAGCTTGCAATGTCATGCACAGATCCTTGTTCTGCAAACCGACCAACCATGTCCCATGTCATTATCGAGCTAAAAGAATGTCTTGTGTGTGAGAACTCGAGGATAAGTGAAGACGAAGGCTTGGAATCTCAAGAGATGACCATTAACGTGGACACTTCGGAGGTTCCTGGAGCAAGATAGTTTGTGCAACAACCAATCACGACCAGTTTGTGTTCTATGTTTATGTTTTCGAATTCTGTCTACAGATTTTCACACAATTTGCAGCCGTGAATGGATTGTGATTTCATATTCACTTATCTCTACTCTTAAAAAGACATAATTAGGCTAAGCACTTTACCTAATCTTAATGGACTCACAAATTAGTTCGTGCTATCAAAGTGTCATACCAAAGAAAGGACACTCTTGTTGGACTCATCTTTATGTAATTGATCATCCTTTGCTGACTACAAGAAAACATGTCAATTTCGGACAGCCGATATGGTTAGAAATCTGTCGAAAACAACTGTTTTTGATAGATTTTCAATCATATCGTCTGTCGGGTTCAAGTGGTCGGAAATCGCGAATTGGTCGAAAATCCTTAGAAAATTCCGACAGCTTTCCATCCACAAAATGTCGTTGGAAAAGCTGTCGAAATTTTCCAACGAATTTCTAAAGGCAATATTTGCTATGGATTTCCGACGAGTTTGTTTTCCACCGATTTCAAAAGGTTATTTTCCACCAAATTCTTACAGATTTTGAATTTTTTTATAAAAAAAAAATATTATTAATTATTAATTATTTAGTAAATGAATTAATTATTTCAATTCAAAATAATTCATAAAATAAGATAGTTGTAATTCAAAATCTGATATAAAAGTATTTTAAACATGGTAAAAATTTAATTAACAAAAAACTAAAACGTAAACAAAAATCGCCGAAGACATCATAGCGGATAATCCATAAACTTTGTCTTCATGAAAACCTTCAATGCTTCAAGGGTCTCTACGGTTGCTCAAGTCGATGATCATTAGAAAGTCGACTATTACTCAGCATTTCTTTGTTTTTTTTTTTTTTTTTTGAATAGAATGTTAAATTGATTCCAACCCAAAAAACGTTTTTACAAAGTTATTCACCTTGCTTAGTTTGACATAAACACTAATATATTACAAGTCACACACTTCTAGTTCCAAACCATTTGATTAATCCGTCCTCGTAATCCTTGTTTCCCGTTGAACGGATTGATGAAATCCGGTTACGAACGTTTTTGTCGATGAGTTTGATTTGTATTGTCGTCGGGATCGGCTGTGAGCCATGTCTCCTGCAATTCCTCTCCTTCCAAATGTGGTAAACCGTAGAGTGCAGAACATATTTCAGCAAAAACAACATTGTTTTTGGAAGTATTGAATTGGAGATGTAACCGTTGATTTGGTTCCATCTCTTTGAAAAACCTGTACCCATGATCGGCCCAGCCAAGTTGGTCCAAATAGCCGATGAGTACCTACATTCAAAGAATAAATGATCTCGTGTTTCGTCCACGCTGTCGCAGAAGTTGCATCCTGTTTGTTGCCCAACTCCCCATTTTCTTAGCCTGTCTCCCGTCGTTAGTCGGTTTTGTGTCGCCAACCACATGAGAAAAGTATACTTTGGCGTAGCAAACTTGAACCATACAGTTCCGAACCAGTTTACTTGTGGGTGTGGTTGACGAATCTCATCCCAAGTTTCTTTTGTTGAGAATCTCGTTTTGAATTTGTTGTGCTTTCCCCGCCATAAAGAGATATCCTCACCAACTGTTGAACTTCAGTGGTGTAGTTGGCATATTTCCTCTTCAATCTCATTGAGGATGTCCACCCTATGCCTCCTTGCTCTATGGGAACCCTGCAAAACAGAGCCAACCGTAGCCGCTTTATTGATCCCAAGATCCGTTGTTCCTCTTCGTCCCAATAGCTCGTTTAGTCTGCCCTTTACGCACCAATGATCGTACCAAAAAGATGTATTGTCACCATTGCGTATTTCCATTTTGTGGAAATCTTTCGCCCTCTCTCTGTATTTGATCAACTTCCTCCACATCCATGATCCCCCTTTAAAGTCTCCCTTGCAAGTCCAGAAAGAATCGTTCCTTATAATCATATTTTTAACCCATTTTACCCACAACGATGAGCTTGAAGACACAATTCTCCAAATAAGCTTCATACAACAAACTTGGTTTGCTTCTTTAAGTGGTCGTATTCCCAACTCCCCCCCCTCCTTCTTCGGTTTGCAAATGTTTACCCACGACACCTTTGCTTTTCTCGTGTTTAATTCTGGCCCTGACCACAAGAAAGCCGAGCACAACCGGTCTATCTCTTTAATGCACCCATTTGGTAATCTAAACGCCGAGATCCAGAAGTTGATTATGCTTGCAATGACTGATTTTAGAAGTTCCAAACGTCCTGCATACGATAGGAATCGTGTTGTCCAAGAGGCAATACGGTGTCTAATAGATTCCAGAAGCGGAGTGCAATCATTCATAGTCATTTTTTTCGTCATTAAAGGAAGCCCCAAATACCTCACCGGGAACTTACCTAAATCAAAAGGGAACCGAGTAACGATATCGTTTTTGATTTGGTTTGAGATGCCCGCAAGATGAATTGTTGATTTCTCCACACTTATACGAAGCCCAGATTTTCCCGTGAAACTTTCAAAAATATTCACCACCCTCTCAACTGATCTCGGACGACCATCCATGAAAATCATAATATCATCTGCAAAACACAAGTGTGTTAGTTGAACACTCTTGCATTTTGGGTGATAACCGAAGTTTCCACTTGCCGCCTCTTTATCTATCATCTTAGACAAGACATTCATACAGATTACAAAGAGATATGGAGATAGAGAACATCCTTGGCGTAATCCCCTTTGACTACCAAAATATCCAGCGAGCTCACCGTTTACTTGAACCGAGAAAGAGGCCGTTGTGATGCATAGCCTAATCCAATGCACAAATAGATCTGGGAAAGTCAAAGCCTTCAATATATTAAGCAAGAAAGACCATTGGACTGTATCAAAAGCCTTTGAGATGTCAATCTTCAAAGCGCATCGCGGAGTAACTGTTTCTTTATGATAATCTTTTACAAGCTCCGTAGCTAACAATACATTTTCCATCAACAAACGTTCCTTGACAAAAGCCGATTGATTTTGAGCGATGAACCGAGGAAGAATCTCCTTTAACCGGTTTGCTAATAATTTTGATATTACCTTGTAAAGGACGTTGCAGCACGAGATCGGACGTTGCAGCATTTCTTTGTTTCTTCACCAATCCAAGTCAATGACGGCTATTACTGTAGAGTGTATATATTACTGTAGAGTCATTTATATATCCCTAATCTATCTTGTGTAATCACTATATATATTGTAATTCCCTATTCTAATAAGATCATTCAGCCTTAATATCTATATTGTAATTACTCAGCATTTCTTTGTTCATGATGAATTCTTGTGTGTGATTGAATTGGCTCTTTGGAAGTAAAATGTATATTGTCTGACCAATATACTACAATTGCATCAAATGTGACATTGTCCTAAATCAACTTTTTTTATTGAAAACTAAAGAAAAATAAAAATGGATTGTGATTTCTTATTCACTCATCTCTACTCCTCAACAAAATAATTAGTTTAAGCACTTTAGCTAAAGTTAAGAGACTTATAATTTAGTTATTAGAGTTGTCAAACCAAAGAAAGGACATTCTTGTTGGGCTTGTCTTTATGATTGATCGTCCTATCATCTACCAACCTATTTTCCTAATTAATATTAATTGGAATATTGTTTTCCCCTTAATATTGCATCGATCCTTTCTTGTCTCTTGTTTTTTAAGGTGGCACTAGAACACACATTTACTCATTTTCACCATTGACTTTGTCAAAGTCTTTCTTTTAGTCTACGCTTTGGGGTTTGCTTATATATTTTTGGGCTGTTTTACTTCAACATCATAGCTACTGGTTTCTTGTTTGTTCCTTGAGAGTTAAGAGAATATGGAGACTTCTCTTGGGCTTTTGTTGCTGCTAATCGGAACTTTGGCCACCATTCATATTGTTCAAGCTCAAGACCAACAAGGTAGTATCATATCTCTTATTTCTCCTATATACATCCATGTGCTTCCTTCATATTCTTATACAAACGTTTTGGTTCTCAGTAGTGCACTTGTTTTAATAGTTAACTAAATATTTGTTACATACATTTAATATATTTTGTTTGAAAACTAAGCTTAGACATTTAGGTTTTTTAAAAAATAATATCCATTATGTTCATTAGTATTTTTAAAAAGCATAAAATCATTATATCCGTGATAGGTAAAACAAATTTTGGAAAAAAAAAAAATTTATATATTTTTTCCAGTAAAAATATTAAAACTTAACACTACAAGAAATCAGCCTGTATTCCGACGGAAATTCCGACGGCCAATATTTCCGTCGGAATTTTACGACGGAATACCGACGGATTTCCGATTAAAATCTAGTCCGTCGGTATTCCGTCGCAAAATTCCGACGGAATACCGACGGTCTTTTCTGCTGTCGGTATTCCGTCGGAAATCCATCGGTACAAACGACGGATTTCCGACGGAAAATAATCTGTCGTAATATTCTGACTACTTTCCGACGGATTACCGACGGAAATCCGATATTTTCGATGTCGGCAAATTTGAGTGGTTACCAGTCGTTAGCGGTGGCCGATGAGATTGGTGGGGTGTTATGTCGGAATTTTGTGACGGATTTCCGACGGAATACCGACGGAAATCCGTTCTATATAACAAATTTCGTGTCTTCGTTCATTCATAACACAATTTTACAATTCAAAAAAATTTGTTAGCGATGAGTTCATATTTTCGGTCTTGGATGGACGAGCCAATGATGGATATGGGCTCGAACTTATTAACATCCGCTTACGCTGCAGGTATATGCGAGTTCATGAATTTACCCAGAAACCAAGATGCAGCAAAAAAAGGTCAGGATATCAAATGTCCATGTTCTAATTGCTGTAACAGAATTAGTGTTGCGGTTCATACTGTTTGGAATCACTTATATAGATATGGATTTAGGCCGGGATATAAGGTTTGGTTTTTACATGGAGAAAGCAATTACGAATATGGTAGTACTAGTAGTAATGCACCTTATTTTCCGGATAGCGTAGAAGAACGTACAACGGAAGTAGATGTTGGGGTAAGTACGGTTGCGATGGTTAACGACGCGTTTAGAGAGAATTTGCAGTCGGGTGGTTATGAGGGTGATAGGGTTGAAGAACCTAATTTAGAAGCTCGAAGGTTTTTTGATATGTTAGACGCATCAAAGCAACCACTATACAGCGGTTGTAGGGAAGGGCATTCACCGTTATCTTCTGCTAGTAGGATGATGAACATGAAGACCGATTACAATTTGTTCGAAGAATGTGTTGATGCATTCGCCGAGTTTGTGAAAGATGTTTTGCCAGAGGATAATCTTTCTCCAGCATCATACTACGAGGTCCAGAAACTTGTTGCCGGTCTTGGTTTGCCCTACCAGATAATAGATGTGTGCATCGACAACTGCATGCTATACTGGAGGGAAGATGAGAACAGAAAAAAATGTAAATTTTGCCGTAAACCACGGTTCCAAGACACAAGTGGCAGAGTGAAGATTCCTTTCAAACGGATGTGGTATTTACCATTAACAGAGAGGTTGAAGAGGCTGTATCAATCAGAACGCACTGCTAAGGCTATGAGATGGCATGCAGAGCATAATCAAGATGGAGATATTACGCATCCTTCTGACGCAGAAGCGTGGAAACACTTTCAATCGGTATATCCAGATTTCGCATACGAACGCCGAAATGTATACCTCGGCTTATCCACTGATGGTTTCAACCCATTTGGAAAGCATGGAAGAAAATATTCATTGTGGCCGGTCATCGTAACACCTTACAATTTGCAGTATATCAAATGATTTTAGTTGTGATGAATGAGAATACGTGAAATATGAACCTTATTACGTCCAAAAAATCATTAGCTTCTAGACATCCAATTTACAAAATGAACCAAACAAAAAAAAAACATAAATATACTGCACAATTGAAAAGTAATAAAAATTTATATTTGAAAACCAATGTAAAGAAAAGTTACAACTTACATAAGAACTTTCTCTTGTCATATAAAATATTCAAGATATACTTAAATATACACATACATAATGCTATTTTATGCATATGTCTTTTGGTTACACACTAAAGTTGAAATTGTTTTTTTTTAAATTGATGTAAAAAAGAAATCTATTTTTTAATCGTCTAGATTTATAAATTATTACAAATTAAATTACACGGACAAAAATAAATCTAAGAAAATATAAAAATATGAGTAAATTAGAGAAGACTCATTTTTGGTCTTTTGAATGATTTTTTCGATTTTTTAATTTAAATTGGCTTTCAACGATATTGTTTGATTTTCTTGTTTAACTTATTTTAGAACAAAAAAATTAATTACTTTTCTTTCTCTATTATACCATATATTTTTCTTCGTATTATATCGTTTATAAGAATTTATATACACACAGTGATGTTTTAAAAAAAAATTATATACATATAGTAGCTTAATTAGTTAAATATAAATATCAAAATTACATGTCACTTTTTTGATGTTATATATACACATATTTAAATATACATGCAAACATACAACATACCAAAATTCTTTCATTATTGCCATCAATATATAAAAGTATTTTGTCGTTTATAACGTTTTAAAAAATGAAACAATGATCGTAGGGGATTTTTAAAAAATATTGCAAAATAATTGCAAAAATACCACTTTGGTGTGTACATTTTCAAAATGTCAGTATGGATTGTCCATTTGCAAAAAGACCAGTAATTATAGATTTTTAGAGTGCAAATCTTAAAATTCTAAACCCTAAAATATGTTTTGATTCCTAAAAACTCTAAATCATCAAAATTAAACTCCAATACTACATAGTTAACCCAATTATAATGAGTAAATAATTTTTAAAAATGCAAAAATTTTGAAAAAGGGCACTTCAAAAAGGGACAATTTGCTTAATAACCAACAAAAAAATTATATTTAAAAACCTAACAAAAATGGCCTCATGTGGCCAAATGATATCCAATAGATTTAGGGTATTTGGCTAAAATTTTAGATATAATTTTTTTTTGGGACAATTACAAAAATGCCACTTTTTGTATGCACATTTACAAGAATGCCATTTAGGGGTGTCCACGTCAAAAATGTCACTAATTATAGAATTATAAAGCCTATATCTTAAAATTTTAAATTCTAAAAAATGTTTTGACACCTAAAACCCCTAAACACTCAAAACTAAACCCTAATAGAACATAATTAACCCAAATATAAAGAAAAAATAATTTTAAAAAGTGGCATTATTGTAAAGATTTCAAAAATGTGACATTTTGTAAAGTGACACTTGAAAAGTGGCATTTTTTGAAATTTCTCTTTCTTTTTGAGTTAATGAGCAAATTATCCCGTTCAAAAAATGGCATTTTTTCAAAATTTATTTGTATATGAAAAAAGAGATAGACACATACCACAATTGCGGAATGACTTCTGCATAAATAAACATGTTTACAATGTTCTGTTAACAGGGTTCATCAGTTTGGATTGCGGGCTACCCGCGAATGAACTGTCTCCTTATAATGAGACTCGTACTGGAATGTGGTTCTCTTCCGACGAAAGTTTCATACAGAGCGGACAAACGGGTAGAATCAGAGAAAATCCTGTAAATTACTCCAAGCCATGGGAGACGCTAAGATATTTTCCAGAGGGAATACGGAACTGCTACAATCTGAGTGTGGAGAAAGGACGTAAATATTTAATGAAGTGAATGGTACACGGGCAGATAGATCTTTATCTTGGACCTAATCCATGGGCACAGATAGATTTGCAACAAGTGAATGGTACACGGGCAGAGATCTTGCACATCCCAACATCAAACTCGTTGCAGATTTGTCTTGTTAAGACTGGGACAACTACTCTGATAATATCCACCTTGGAATTAAGGCCAATGGGAAAAGATCCTTATATCACTCAATCTGGCTCCCTGAAACTTTTGTTCCGTAGATACCATAGCAAGTCAGGATCTAATCTACGGTAAGTCAACTTCAATATGGTGATTTTTTTTTTTCATTTCCTTACCCATTCTACTGCTGAAAACAATATTGTTCCAACTTCTAGGTACAAGAAAGATGTCTATGATCGCATATGGATGCCGTTCTTCTTGGAAGAATGGACACAGATTTCCACCGCTCTCGAAGTGCTCACTTCCAACATATATGCTCCACCAGAAGACGCGCTAAAAAATGCTGCCACGCCTACTAATGCCAGCGCGCCATTGACGGTTGAATGGAGTTCGGAAAATCCTGATGACCAATATTACTTGTACGCACATTTTGCTGAGATCCAAGACCTGCAGGCCAATGAAACCAGGGAATTCAACATTTTATTGAACGGAGGATTTTTAGCTGGCCCTAAAATTCCTAAGATGTTGCAGACAAGTACTAGCTTTAGCGGGTCTCCAATGACATGCGATGGAGGGGAATGCAGTTTGCAGCTGGTAAGAACCAACAGTTCAACTCTGCCACCTCTACTTAATGCTTTGGAAGTCTACACAGTTATTCAGTTTCCGCAGTCCGAAACGGATGAAAGCGACGGTATGCGACTTTCTTTTCCAGGTTATAATGCGTATAAGATCTATCATTCTAACATCATCAAAACCTTTATATGTCAGTGGTTGCTGTAGAAAACATTGCAGCCACCTATGGTTTGAGTAGAATCAACTGGCGAGGTGATCCATGTGTCCCTCAACACCTTAAGTGGGAAGGCATAAACTGCAGCAACACGGATATACCCATGCCATTGCCACCACGAATCACTACTTTGTAAGTTGAAAGTTTTGTGGTACAAACACACTCTTCAGATCATCAGAAGTAAATATGGTCATTAACACTTTTAATGTGGTTTTAAACATTTCACCAGAAACTTGTCTTCAAGTGGTTTAAATGGAACCATAGCAGCTGACATTCAAAGTCTTACGCAACTAGAAAAATTGTAAGTATTACGATTGTTAATTGAAAGGCCAGAAATTTGTATTATATGGATGGGAATAGATTTGATAAACCTTCATGTCTCTATTTTCTCTCTCTTGCTAATATTAGGGACTTGTCGAATAATAACTTGACTGGAGAGGTACCGGAATTTCTTGGCAAAATGAAATCTTTGTCCATCATGTAAGTTTCTCTCAACATATTTTCTAATGCTTTTCAAATTCAAACTCAGATCATGGTCGTTTTAACAGAAACTTAAGCGGGAACAATCTTAACGGCTCAATTCCTCAACCTCTTCAAATGATAAGAGGACTAGAGCTATCGTAAGAAACTTTCTTCATTGCTTTGGAATATATATCAGCCATTATCTACAACCCTTAACAACCCTTGTCTTATTGTAGTGTTGAAGGAAACCCAAGGCTTTGTCGTCTCTCCGATTCATGTAAAAAACCGCCTATGAAGAAAGTTCTTGTGCCAATTCTTGCATCAGTTGCTTGTGCAGGCATTGTCATTGCTGTATTGGTTCTTTTTCTTGTCCTCAAAAAGAAAAATCCAACGATTCTACAAGGTATTTGCAAGAGACATCAAATAAGAATACATAGAAAATCTTGTGATACAAATACAAAACGATGTGTCTGATGGACAGGTCTACACTTACTACCGAGGATGTCAACGACAACGATGAATGTTGCATTTGCAAATAAGAAAGGCAGAAGGTTCACATATTCAGAGGTTATCAAAATGACAAATAACTTCCAAAGCGTTTTAGGTGAAGGAGGGTTTGGCATGGTGTATCACGGTACTGTAAATGGTTCTGAACAAGTGGCCGTTAAAGTACTCTCTCAATCTTCAACTCAAGGCTATAAACAATTCAAAGCAGAGGTATATCCATAGTTTTCTTCCCAACTAAACTGTGATTTTTTTTTTTTTTTAGTATCACCAAAGGTTATGGATTTCAATATTTTCTTGGCATGGATGTTACCTTAGGTTGATCTTCTTCTGAGAGTGCACCATACAAATTTGGTGAGCCTCGTCGGTTATTGCTATGAAGAAGGTCACTTGGCCCTCGTATATGAGTTTCTGCCCAATGGTGACTTGAAACAACATTTGTCAGGTGATTTTTTGTTTAGTGATTTCACGTGTAGCACTAACTCAGAAAACTCGAGTGGACCTAACGATTTAATATGCAGGAGAAGGAGGCCGATCCATCATCAACTGGAGTATTCGACTACGAATAGCTTTGGAGGCAGCACTAGGTTCGTAATAAGTTAAGAACCGTAGAACAATATATCGATTTAATAATTACATTTACAGTAGATTAGTTGATATAGATGACTCCATTTTATAGGATTGGAGTACTTACATATTGGATGCACACCACGGATGGTGCATAGAGATGTCAAAACTGCCAACATATTGCTGGACGAGAATTTTAAGGCCAAACTCGCTGATTTTGGGCTCTCGAGATCTTTCCAAGGTAGAGGTGAATCTCAGGATGTGTCGGTGGTTGCTGGTACTCATGGATACTTTGATCCCGAGTAAGTATTATTAGTTATCAATTTTTCATATACACTCTGAAACATTATACTTCTTTTTTAATGGCTAAAGAGTATATACCATGTTGTGTTTTCTTGTAGATATCATTTTACAAGTCGGTTGTCTGAGAAGAGTGATGTCTACAGTTTCGGGATCGTGTTATTGGAGATCATCACAAACCAACCTGTGATTAATCAATCCTCTGAAAGTTCTCACATAACACAATGGGTTGGCTTTAACATTAACCGAGGTGATATTATTGAGATTATGGATCCAAATCTTCGTAAGGATTATGACTCTAATTCTGCTTGGAGAGCTCTTGAGCTGGCAATGTCATGCGCGGACCCTTCTTCCTCAAAACGACCATCCATGTCTCAGGTTATTATCGAGCTTAAAGAGTGTATTGTGTATGAAAACTCGAGGATAAGTAAGAATCAAGGCTTGGAATCTCAAGAAATGAACATCACGTTGGACACTTCGGTGGTTCCTCTGGCAAGATAGTTTTGAGTGTTGTCTACTTGTGTTATCAATAATGCAACCAGTAATCAGTTGTATCTCTTCTATTGTGCTCTGTTTTGCTCTGCTTTTTTCACTCCTCTGTTTGGGAAACAAAATTAAAATCTTTGCTTTGAGAGCAGTCAAACAAAGAAATAAAATTCTTGTTAGACTTTGTCTTAGATAATTGATTCTTTTTTGATGTAACAAAATTGATTGCTTAACGTGTTTCGTGGTCTGTTAACGAGTTTATACACAGAAATTGTGTAAAGACTTCCCGCTCACTGGAATCTATCATCGTTTTGATGAGTTTTGGAGCTTCGTTCCACGAATTTAGAGTGTCTGTTTAATGTAAAAACCTAAAGGAACTTGAGAGAGATTTTGCGGTAGACCAATAAGGATTTGATCTTAGAACACTATATATATATGGATTAATTACTAGAATAGACTTGACAAATAGACTAATTATTAGAATAGTCTAGACAAAATATCAAAATACTAAAAAAAAGTTTAAAAGACATATAAACCAAGGTTATGTTTTGTTATTACAAAAATGCCATTTTGATTTTAAAAAAAAAAAAAAAAAAAAATGAAAAATTTGTTTGAAGCGGCCGCGGAGGCTGCGGAAGCACCGGAGGCACGCGCGGCGGAGGTGTGGAGGCTGAGGAAACACCGGAATTGAAATAAAATCGGATTAAAAATCATAAGGTGAAAAAAAAAACTCAAAATCTTTTGAGTTTTGATTAGCAAAAGGATATATGATGTTAGATCTACTAGTTTTAGGCTAAACCCAGTTGAAAATAAGTTAAAATACAGTAAAAACGAGCTAAAAAGTTGTTGGCCGCCATTGTTGTCGTTTGACAGCTTTTAGGTTGGTGGAGAAGATGAACGGTAAATTATGATTTTATCCTTTTTGAATAAGTCTACCACTACTATAAAATAAGTCTACCACATATTATAAATCTACTACTATTAGAAATAAGTCTATCACATATTGTAAATCTACCACTACTACAAGTAAGTCTATCATCTACCACAACAAGTCTACCATACCGCTTATTTTTTAAATCTACCAGTACGCTTATTCGAATCTAAACAAGTCTATCGTTATTCAATATTAAGAAACAAGTCTATCGTAACTTAGTATAGCCAAACAAGTCTACCATCATTATGGTAGATTTAGCAAAGATTGGTAGATTTGTTGTAGTTAAGACCTGTAAACATTGAATAAATCTACCTAGGAAAGTAACAAGTGTACCACATAATATTAATCTACCGCCACTATAAATAAGTCTACCATAACTAACAATCAATAAGTCTACCGATCAACAAATATAAATCTACTAAGGAGAGTAATAAGTCTACCACATCATATAAATCTACCACCACTATAAATAAATCTACCATCATTATGGTAGATTTACCAAAGATTGGTAGATTTGTTGTAGTAAAGACCTGCAAACATTGAATAAATCTACCTAGGAAAGTAACAAGTCTACCACATAATATTAATCTACTGCCACTATAAATAAGTCTACCATCACTAACAATCAATAAGTCTACTGATCAACAAATATAAATCTACCAAGGAGAGTAATAAGTCTACCACATCATATAAATCTACCGCCACTATAAATAAGTCTACCATCACGAGGATCATAGACTTATTGATCGTCGTGATGGTAGACTTATTTATATCCGAATTAAATCTACCACGAAAGCAATTAAATCTACCACGAGTAATTAATCTACCATCACATAGAAATAAATCTACCACTCAACAATAAGTCTACCGAGATAAATCTACCATTCGACTAATAAGTCTACCACTTCATATAAATCTACCGCCACTATAAATAAGTCTACCATCACGACGCGCATAGACTTATTGATCGTTGTGATGGTAGACTTATTTATATCCGAATTAGATCTACCATGAAGGCAATTAAATCTACCACGAGTAATTAATCTACCATCACATAGAAATAAATCTACCACTGCATAAAAATAAGTCTACCGAAATAAATTTACCACTCAACAATAAGTCTACCATTCAAAAACAAATCTACCAACCACTAAATAAATCTACCATCATGTGAGCGGTAGATTTATTTGTTTTTGGCGGAAAACTCATTAATGGCAGTTTCGTAAAATACGTTTTTTTGTTATCAAAGGAAATAAAGGCAAAATCGGATTTAAAATTTTTTTAAGAGTGTTTGAGTAATTATGAAACAAAAACACCAAAATCATCAAAAAACCATTTATCAAGACTATTTTAGTAATTCTCCCTATATATATATATATACATATGGCCTACCATCCAATAGTTACAATATGAACCCAAGTTATTTCGAATAGCATCAAAAGCTCAAACAGAGTATGATTTGAATAAAGCAGTAGCATGGGATGTAAATCAAATGAGAAACTAGACCAGCCTACCAAGCCAACAACTTAATTTGATGTTTTTTGCTTATCATTCTCACTGTTATATCTAAGAAACAGCAAATTAAGGGACATAAAACATCAAATTAGATCACTGAACCATCTCTCCAAGTTGAGCCTTTTCAGACACAAAAGCCTCAGAAGAAGTAGAGAGCTATTATTGTAAGAAGGAAAAATCTATGCAAGGGATAATCAGTTGACTACATAAAACAGTATATTGCCAACATGGGATTCACAATTTAGTCAACAAACAATCAAGGATTCCTCATACGACCATTACTGACGCATCTCAACATTCAAAACATCTGTCTAAAACCAACCGGTTTTGCACAATGAGTCTTGAGATTATCATCTTACCAATCAGTCATATTAGCATTCGAAATCACACATTGAAGACACAAAACTGATTGGCTCAATCACACTTACTAATGTTAATGTGCAAAGCTTACCATGAAATCAAGGGTAAGGAAATCGATGGTTGAGAGTCCACAAGTTAAAGTCATCCTGGATGTAATCATCATCAACTTTACACAAGAACTCGGTCCCACGCAGGTTGTAGAACCACTGACTTCTGATTCCTAGCTGTCTCTGTCTGATATATCCACAGCTAATATAGCCACAAGAAATACTCACAAAACATATCATCAACATCATCCTAATAAGAAAGATGTACTCGTTAGCAGGTAAATAACACACGGCAGCAAAAGCTGCATCAAATCGTTTTTCACGAAAGGATTTCTACCTAAAGGTGTTAATTCTACAATCCTGGCACTCATACCAAAATCAGACGTGGTTAAAGAAATGAAAGACTATCGACCAATATCATGTTGCAATGTGATATACAAAGTCATTTCAAAGATTCTCGCCAACCGTCTAAAACAGGTACTTCCGAAATTCATAAGTGCAAATCAGTCGGCTTTTGTGAAAAACAGACTTTTATTGGAAAATGTCCTACTCGCAAGTGAACTTGTGAAAGATTATCACAAGGAGTCGATATCCTCACGGTGCGCCATGCAAATCGACATCTCAAAAGCTTTTGACTCGGTTCAATGGGATTTCATCCTCAACATATTATTGGCTCTCAATTTCCCGGAGGTATATGTACATTGGATTCGTCTTTGTATCACAACGGCTTCTTTCTCTGTACAAGTTAATGGCGAACTAGCTGGATATTTTGGTAGCAAAAGAGGCTTAAGGCAAGGTTTTTCGCTCTCACCATATCTATTCGTAATATGCATGGATGTTTTATCCAAAATGATAAACAAGGCGGCGGTGGAAAGGAGACTTGGGTTTCATCCAAAGTGTAAGAATGTTCAAATCACACATTTATGTTTTGCGGATGATTTGATGGTTTTTTTAGATGGCACAAGACGCTCCATTGGTGAAACTCTAAAGATATTTGACGAGTATGAAGCTGTCTCGGGACTAAAAATCAGCCCACAAAAATCGACCCTCTTTCTTGCAGGTGTAACGAGGGAAACGAAAGAATCTATCACTGCTCAATTCCCTTTCAATCAGGGGACTCTACCGGTTAGATACTTGGGATTGCCTTTGCTATAAAAAAGGATGTGTAGTACAGATTATGAGACACTCATTGATAGGATTCGCGCACGGTTGTGCTCTTGGACAACAAGACACTTATCATATGCCGGAAGACAACTCCTAATAAAAGCGGTGATTCATGGAGTGGTGAATTTTTGGATACAAGCGTTTCGACTACCGAGTCAATGTATTAAAAAAATTGAGGGCCTATGTTCTGCATTTCTATGGTCGGGACCTTCTTTGAACACGAGAAAAGCGAAGGTGGCGTGGGTGGAGTTATGTAAACCAAAGAAGGAAGGAGGTTTGGGATTCAAGTCATTAAAAGATGCAAATGTGGTTTGTTGTTTGAAGTTACTTTGGAGCATTGTGGGGAAAAAGGATTCACTATGGGTACGATGGGTACATAAAAATCTACTTCGCAACAACTCAATATGGTCTATAATGGATTCAACAAGCTCGGGATCGTGGATTTGGAGAAAATTAATAAAGTATAGAGACAAGGCAAGCGACTTCATAAAGGTCATTGTGGGTAATGGAAAAGGAACATCCTTTTGGTATGATAAGTGGTCTTCAATGGGGACTCTACGGAGTGTGGTTGGAATGAGAGGTCCTATTGACATGGGAATCTCATTGCACGAGACTCTCTCAAGCGTCATGAGCCTTCATAGCCGCCGAAGGCATCGAGTGGACACATTAAACAAAATTGAAGACGAAATTGCAAAAGCATCACGGCTGCGAACAGAGAGTGATGACACAGTTCATTGGAGAATGGGACTGGATAAGTTCAAGCCTACATTCAACTCAAGCGCAACTTGGAATCAGATTCGCACCACAAGTGATTCGAAAAATTGGTACAACGGTGTGTGGTTTACCCACGCAACACCAAAGTATTCGTTTTTTGTTTGGCTGGCGGTGTTGAATAGATTATCGACAGGAGATCGAACAAAATTGTGGGCTGGTCATACCAAATGTGTATTATGCAACAATGCGGAGGAAACTCGCAACCATCTGTTTTTCACATGTAGGTATTCTTCGAGAGTGTGGAGGAGTTTAACTGGGCATATGCTAGGGGATCGGTACACAACAAGATGGAACGAGTTGCTTGATCTTCTTCAGAATAGAGAAGGCGACCGTCTTCAACAATACATCACCCGATACACTTTTCAGACAACGGTTTACCACTTGTGGCGACAAAGGAATGGAAGAAGACATGGCGATCAAATGCTAAATGTGGAGCAATTGGCGAAAATGATTGACAAACAAATTCGAAATCAGCTCAGCATCTTTAGAAGAACGGAAAGGCATCCATTCAATGATGGCCTAACCAAATGGTTCGAGACGAGAAACTCAACGTTTTAAAATTTCAGATAATGTAATATTATGAAAAAGATTCGAAACGTTTTAGATTTCATTGTAAAAACGCGGTTTTGGTTTGAATAAATTTAACATTCATCCAAAAAAAAAAAAAAAAAAAAAAAAAAGCTGCATGCATCTAAAATGAAGCTCCTAGTTGATCATCTGTTTATCATCTGGACTGCTACAGAGACTACTGCTTGATAGTTGATCTGTTGTGCATCCAACAACATGACAGAAAAGGTGAACCAGCCTCTGAACAAATTGCCATTGACCCACTATCCGAGTTTTGAAGCAAGTAATCATCTTGTTCTACTGCCAAAAAGGCATTCAAAAATACACAAAACCTAAAGAGGATCTTCAATGACTAACAAAGAGGATAACAAATTTCTCAGAATAAAACTTCCAGGAAAGTCAATAACCCAAATCGAAATAAGAACAAAAGCTCTTCAATAACAAACAAAGAGGTCTAAGATATGAAACTTCAGAGAAAATTTACAATCTAAATTTCCAATCAAATTTAACAATCCTAAATTATACACATCTGCTCTTCGTAGATCTTGGACCAGTGTTCTAAAATACGCTATACGCTAGTCGGATGGTGGATTATCGTATAGCGTATAGACGTATACGCGGATGTTTATCCACGCTATATATAGTGGATATATATTTTTGCATATTTATATATAAATATACAAATATATTTTGTTTTAACAGGTAATAGTAAAAAGGGAAATTGCACTCCCTAGCAAAGTTTTCACCCATAATTAGCGAAATGACAAAACACTATTGGTGGTCCTATTCAACATTTTTTATCCTATTCTACCATTTTCTCTCCTTCAATTGCTACTCGTTTGTTCATCTCTTTCTAATTGAGCAACTTTCACTTCTTTTCTATAATTTTAGCAACGATTTATAGCATCCAATATCCATGTGTTGCTGGAAATTGAGAAAGATTTGGAAAATTCAAAACAATTTTCCAAACAATGGCGAATTTTGGTACAGAAGAAGAAATGTAGGGATGTTGCCGCTTGTTGTTTGAAGCTCCGTTACGAAGCATTGCCGTGAATACGAACTCGGAAGAGAAACCGAGTTGAGTCATGGCCGAGTTGTTGGTGGGTTTGTGCAGAGAGAGTTATGAGAGAGTGGAGAAGATATCGGCTGTAGATTTATAGAGGATCAAATTGGGGAGAGGAACCAAGTTAACTGTTACATGTAGTTTGTATCTCGTTACATATAAATGTGGATGATAAATATTAAAATTCATTGAAAAACATTGTATTAACATTGTGAATTATTGTTTTAGCATGATATATATGTTAGAAAAGAGTTAATTTTATTTGTAACGTGTTAAACAAAATATTATCATTCATACAATATATGTATAGAAAAGGGTTTCACTAACATTCTTAGATATATTAATTTAAAAATTAACATTTAATATTATAGTTATCGCGCAAAATCAAACGTTAGCAGTATATTTACATGTTTATACGATACAATAAATAGGTTAACATGTTATTCAAATATATAACTTGTTAATAGATACTTTAACGTGTTAATAAAACATATAATTGAGTATTTGATCAGAATGGTTCATTTGGTGGATGCGGAGATTGTGGCGGTGGTGGTCGGAGAGATGACAATCGTGGATCTGGGAATGGGAATGGATATGAAGGAGGTGGATATCGTGGAGGCTTTGGAAAGACATTCGACTTAACTCGGTTTCCACCGCTCCGCCGCCACCACAGTTCATCGATGGATGCGTCTCTGTTAAATCCAAATTTCTAATATATATGTTCACCAACCCAATGATTTTGCTAAATCTGCTGATTTTTAGATCATAAATTGTTTCTTTCGTTGCAGAAAAAGAGTGCAAGAAGACACGGGGAGCCATATACACTCCAATCATCGGTTTACCATATCTGGAGAGAGCGTAATGGCAGGAGACACGGGGAGCCACCAACACCTCACAATCAACTATTCAAGCAAATCGACAAAAGCGTAAGAAATCGACTAATCTCAATTCGAGTAATGGGCGATCACCGCTACGATGAAGGGTTGATTAAATTGTTTGCTTTGAGGATGATGTAATATAAACTTTTAAATTTCAAAAACGCTTGGTGAAAACCACTGTAAAAACGTTTTTTGGATCCGAATAAATTTAACATTCCATTCAAAAAAAAAAAAAGAGTGCAAGAAGAGAGAGAACGTAATGGAGAAGAAAGAAGAAAGGGTTGAAAGGTAATATTACCCACTGACACACAGTAAAAACACGTATAATGTTGGGTTTTGTCATTGGCCTAATTATCTTCTATTTCTTTGTCAAACAAGTAATTGACCCTAGAAAAAATATTATCATGAATTTTATAAAAAAACATAATAGACCCAATAATTTAACACTAATATAGTAATTTTAATTCAAATAGTAAAATGACATAGTTGAAAAATTATTTCAAATAACAAAAAAAAAATATAATTATATCAATTATATATTTGAGAAAATATCAAAAATATAGTTTTATTTGAAACTTTTGGAAAATATAC
The DNA here is from genome assembly GCA_964056655.1 of Arabis hirsuta. NCBI lineage: Eukaryota > Viridiplantae > Streptophyta > Magnoliopsida > Brassicales > Brassicaceae > Arabis > Arabis hirsuta. The sequence goes on from OZ053302.1 coordinate 33,776,984, forward strand.
TTGTCAAAACTGTATATTTGGTCATTTAGTTATCGTATACACAAATACAATTTTTATCATGAGAAGATTGTTATCCTCTTCAATGATTAACAAATTTCTCAGAAAAAAACTAATCCAAATCGAAACAGGAACAAAAACTATGAAACTTATGAGAAAATCTTCAATCTAAATTTTCAATCATAATTAAGAATCCTAAATTCTACTCTTCCGCTCTTCGTAGATCTTGGATAAACTCACAACCACCTTCTTCACCATTTGCTGAAAATTTAAAGTGAAAAGACTTGCTTTACTTTTCGGAAATTTCTAGAATGAATTACAAGTATTTTTCGAATAGATGAAGATTTGTTTGATCCTTGTGCACTAGCTTGATCACTGTAGAGCTACGAACCTCACAAAGAGAGAGCTCGGGTGTGGTTTAGTGCCACATGTGCTAGTAACCATGGTTGTCAAGCTCACATATAGGTATCCGTCCCTTTGTCTTCGCGTTCCATGGCTCGATTTACACTTAGCAACCAACTGTCCGTGAAGTCTCAAGACTGCGACAATGATGACAACATGGTTTGCAGCAGCCAAGACTGATTGGGGAGTTTGGGGACCATCATAGATATCGTCCTGAATGTTAAATATACATTTGTATCAACTAACTTCCGTTCTTAAGAAAACAAAAGAATAAACCAAAAAAATATGTGGAACTTACTGGTCCGAGGTTATCGTAGTCTGGTTCAAAAATTCGCAAGGCTGCACCAACCGGTTGATGCTGAAGCATTTCAATCAATTCAGGTATATTGTTACCACTGCATGTCTTCCATACCAGGGGGTAAAGCCAATTGCATCTTTTTCATCTTCTCGTAGAACGCCAGATTCCTTTATGAATTCGAAACCCTTTGTTAGATTAGATCCGAAGCACAAGTGATCTAGTATTTCACCAGCCTCCTCCTTTTCCTCTCGAATTTCTTCTCGCCTCTGAGCATCGGATTTGATGGCCATGTACCTTGCACTTAGTGTCACGAAACCTCGTTTTGAATTTTCGGTTTGTGCCCAGCAGCTTAGAAGATCAGTTGACATGTATATCCAACAAATTCCTGGATAAACAACACCACAAATATTAACAACAACACAAATATATATTACTTAAGCATATAAACAATGATTTTTAAATCTAATTAGTACGATGTATGCATTGATCGTGAACTGCTCCAGCTCTTTCTGTTCAGTCATTTGATCTAAAAATATCTAAGCTATTTGGTTTTTTGATCTGTGATCCAGCGAGATATTTGGAATAACTTAGCCCGTATGGTAGATTTTAGGATTGTTCAATTTGATTGGAAATTTAGTAGTAGAAATGTTGCTGAATTAAGTAAAACGTCTACATTATAACTAAGTTGTAAATACATTAATACGTAGCCAAAACATTAGAATTCAGTCCTACGCAGATTCAATTAAAATATTGGATGAAAACATTATTTTTCAATTTCTCATAAGAGAATGAAATTTCGGATGCCCCTTATAAATTATAACCAACAAATGGAAAATTATTTTCCTTGTGTGGGTCCATTTGATGAGTTGATCCGCTTACACGAGAGTTACTATTTCTATTTCCCGTGTAGTAGACTTTAGGATTGGAAATTTAGAATCGTTTCTATTTAGTGTTTGCCCTCCGCATTTGGATATTCGGATTGATCTCGGATCTTTCAAATATATAAATTTTGTATTCATCAGGTATTTTCACATTTTCGGTTTGGTTTCGGCCAGTTCCGTTCTTAAATATAAAAATCGATAAAAAAATCAGGAACGTTGGACCACCTGGAACATACAGTGCTCATGTCCGAGAGCCACTTGGAGTAAGTATCTCCGTGGAACCGAAACAGTTCAAGTTTAACGAGGTTGGTGAAGTGAAGACATTTCGGATGACTTTGAGTCCCAAGTCAACGAAGTCTTCAAGCTACGTTTTTGGAGAGCTGACGTGGACTGATGCCAAACGTTACGTTAGAAGTCCCATTGTGGTCAACATTTCAACCTAACCTCAAAAACCACTTTAAGGTCTTATTAAGTATTCATCATTCTGCTTCATTGTTTCACTTTCTTACTATAAAAATCATTCCAATTAGTTTGGATGATATTTCGATGTCAACGAAGTACTAGTTCACCAACCTTAATGTTCAAAGAATCTAATAATAGAATTAGAATTAGAATAAGAATCTAATAATAGAATGTATAATATAGTGTATACTTATACTTATACTTATACATATACGTGTGTCTATTAGCTTAGGACTTGGGAGAAAGTCACATATCCTACTTGTATTGTATTTTTTTTCTGTCGACCATATCTTTATATTATCAAGCCCAAATGGGCAATTACAAGGTACATGGAGCACATCTTTAAAACTGTTTCAATAAGTCCAATATGAAGCCCAATTACAAAAATTAAGATAAGAAATTATAATGAAGATATTTTCCCTAATATTATTAAATTTAATCATAATACTATGCAAAGTTGCAAACTTTATATTGCCAAGTGGAGAGAGAATTGGATGGTGTTCTTTGCGTGTCCAGTGGGAAGGGTACTACTACATACATTGTGTGTCCCTGTGGCTTGAAACCCCACTAAACCTGAGTCGGGTTATTGGGTTAAACCCGGAAACGAAGCGATGCAGACGAGATCTTCGTCCTCTGCCTCGGCTGAACTGGTTCCTCCCGGATTCCAGTTTCCGGCAAGCCACCGTCGCGAAGCTCAGCTACAGATCGTGGACCCCAATTGGTTTCGCGGCAAGCTTCCGCCGGGTTGGTCCGTCGTGAATAAGTCCCGATCATTGTCCCCTACCAGCAACGGCAGTTCGAGATTTCGATTGTTGATTGTTGTTCTTCAGTTCTGAAATTTTGTCGCAAGAAAGAACAAATTTTGCATTTGGAATTGAAAATCGTATTGAGAAGTGGATATGTTTGATTAGGATCAAATTAGTGGTTTTGTGTCACATAGCTCTTGGTCATTGCTTGAGAGGGTCTATGATTTGTTTCTCTGCTTATGGTTTCTTGGTTCAAGACAAAGCTTAAAGTTATCTTCTGAAAAATCTTATCTTTTTCTTTTGTTTTCTATGTGGGTAAGTACTTTATCGAGCCAGGGACTGGTAGACAATTTCCATCTCTAGAATCTGTTCAAAGACACTTGACTGGGGAAGTAGGTGACAGACGCTTGACTCGAGCAGTAGCCTTCTTCAATGATAAGACAAGGGTTTATGAAGGATCCAGAACCAAACAGGTCTCTGATCTAGAATTGAAATTGCACAAACACATGGTTCTTGGATTACAAAACTTAACCAGTGTGTTATGCTTTTGCAGAATCATCGCAGTGTCGAATATGCCTCCAAGAGTTTCCGTTTGCCTAAAGGATGGAATGTTGAGGAGTATCCGAGGAAAAACTCTTATCATGTTGATAAGGTACTTTCTGTAGAGCTTATGAGAGTAGAATAGAGAAGAATCACCTAGTTAGCTATGTTGGTTAGGTCTTTTGGGTCTCTTCTATTGGTAATGCAGACCCTCTGCATAAGTTGTTGATTCACTTGACTAGCAAAATAGTTCGGGGTGTATGAAAGGGAATACACAGGAGAAGAGAAGATTGTGATAAAGATATCTGAGATAATTTGGTGGTTTTAGGGTCGAGAGTTGAGGATCACTTTCCGCATGATAGGCACTTAACCTGTTACTATTCTTCTTTGCAGTATTATGTTGAGAGAAGAACAGGAAACCATACCGATCAACAGCCGCTTATGCTTTTACAGTATCACCGTGTCAACTCCAAAGATTTCCATTTACCTGATGGATGGATCGTTGAGAAGAAACCTCGGAGAAATTCCAGTTATATAGACAGGGTACACATCTGTGGCTTTGGTTATATATGATCTGTGTTTATGGTCCGGGTTTTCCAAACTTTTAATACTGTTGTTTGCAGACTTACATTGGCCAGGAACGGGGAATAATTTCGGCTCCATGGCTGCTGTTGAGAGATACTTGAAAGCAACCGGGAACAGTACACTAGACTCTGTTTCCATGGGGCGTTCGGAGCGGCTTTCTGTAAGTTTCTAAGGTTACAGATAAATGAAGATTAGACTCAAGTTTCATCATTTAGGAATAGGAGATGAAACCTCTGGATTATTTGGTTTTTTTTTGGTGAGCCGGTTATATGTCGATTTGACAATGGTTTCTTATTTAACGCATGGTTCAGCTTACCGGATTTCAGACCGAGGTTATTGACCAAAACCCACCAGAGAGAGTGAAGTGGGTCCTTACCAGTCCAGACGGAAATATGTTTTCTGCCAACATGAGCGGATCAGATGTCTCCAGCTCGGTTAAACAGAAATGGTCCGGGGCGTTTGTGCCAGGACCGCTCTTAACCAAAATCTGAATCCGAAATTTGGCCTTTTTGTGACCCAGTTGGTAGTCTCTCCAAGTTGGTCATACTTCGGTCTAGTTTATAACCGGTTTTGCCAGGTTTTCCATGTTCATATTCGGTGTGAACCGGATTTCGGTATTTGGATAGGTACGTTAGTTGCTCACGTTAAGTTTATTAAATCGGATGTTGTATGTGGTAAATTTCCAAGTGAAATGCGTTTTTAGAAATGTTGTATAAGGTAATAAGTTGTAAATAATGGATAAAAATTTTCAAATTGTTAATGAAAGTCAATATAGGCTGCGAAGGCTGCAAAACTTTTGACAATTGTTTCGCAGCCTTCGCAACCTATATTGACTTTCATAACAATTTGAAATTTTTTATCCATTATTTACACCTTATTACCTTATACAACATTTCTAAAAACGCTATATTATTTGTGTGGAGCTTACTATCACAATGCATGTACAGTAACTTACTTTTATTCGTCTATAAATAGAGAGGTTTCGTTTCATTGTAAAATAACATTCACAACATTCATAATAACTAAAATTTCTCTCGCTCTTTTTCTTCTATTTCTCAGTATACTATTTTCACCGGGTATAAATTTTTCGTCTTTATTTATATTTGTCGAAATAATAAATATTTCTACTCTTTTTATAACACGTTATCAGCACGATCACTCTAAAATTTTAATTTTTATATACATACTTATTATACCCTATGGTGTGCGGACTATTGTTTCTATAATAATTTATTTATTTATGTGGTTGTTTTACGCACCATAATTTATTTATCTTTATTTATGGTCGGTTGAACCGCCTGATATTTTATTGACTTTTATGGCTGTTTTACGCACCATAATTTATTTATTTACTGTTTTAATTATTTATGGTCGGTTAAACCGCCTGCTATTTTATTTATTTCTATGGCTGCTTATGCACCATAATTTATTTTTTTACTATTTTAATTATTTATGGACGGTTGAACCGCCTGGTTATTTATTTATCTATGTGGTTGTTTCACACACCATAATTTATTTATTTACTGTTTTAATTATTTATGCTAGGTTCAAACCGCCTGACAATTTATCTGTTATGTTAATAATTTATTTATTTATTAATTAACGTGGATGACTCTGTCACCATAAATCTGTTATTAAATTCATGTTTATATAATTTCCTGTTGTATATATTTTATGATTATTATATAAAATATTTACCACCTATTTATAAATTTGATATTTTATCTAAAACTGGTAAATATAATAGATTGCTCATGACAGATTTTCAGATTGATTTTTCCTTAAAGATTTGACCCCCAACGGTCACAAAGAAAATATTTCAAAATAATTTTTAAAAATTTTTCACTTTAAAAACGGCTATATAACGGCTAGTGAACAGTATTTTTCAATCTATAAATACACCCATATTTCACTCTTCCAAAATCATTCAATCATTTCATTTCCTTTCAAACACTCCTTCAAACAATTTTTTTTTTCGATTTTGTAAGAAAATATTTCGATGGTTTTTAATTTTTATTTTCGGTGTAATTTTTAGTGTTATTTATGGTCTCTTCTTCGGGGACTTTACCCGCGAAGAATATATCATAAATTTTTGTTTACTTTTTTATGTTTTAATGTTTGCTGTAATTGCTATTGTTATTAATGTAAAAGGATTCTAAAATTATATTTCTAATAATAATATTTTTGATTTTGTGTTTAGAAATCAAATGGCAAATATTGAGAAATTACAGTTTCCAGCTCTCCATGTCACTGGAGAAAATTATATATCATGGTCCACGAATGCTGAACTTCATCTAAGTTCTCAGAACTTATTGGATACAATAAATGAAGAAAATGAATCGCCTGTCACTTAAAAGGCAAAGGCGATAATTTTTCTGAGAAAACACTTAGATGAAAATCTAACGCATGATTATGCGAATACAAAAGACCCAGTAGAGCTATGGAAAGCTCTTAAAGAAAGGTTTGACAACCAAAGGGCAATAACTCTCCCACATGCTCTTGATGAGTGGGCAAATTTAAGGTTCCTGGATTTTGACAAGGTGGATAAGTATAATTCCGCCATGTTAAGAATTGTGTCCCGATTGGAATATTGTGGTAAGAATGTGAGCGAAGAGGAAATGCTCGAGAAAACTTACCTAACTTTCCATAAGGAACATTTTGTTCTTGCTGAACAATACAGGAACTGTAAACACAAGAGGTTTTCCGAGTTGATTGTGGCTCTAATGTTGGCTGAGAAGAATAATGAGCTTCTCATCAAAAACCACAACGCTCGACCTGTAGGAACAATTCCTGTCCCTGAAGTGAACGCAATGGATGGAAAAAATCTTGGACAAACGGATGTGAGGTATCCGGGGAGAGGAAATCAAACAAACCGGGGTTGTGGTGGTCGATTTAATCGTGGCCGTGGGAGAAATTATAATCCAAAAGGACGGTCATTTAAATGGGTCCGGTCTGAACAAAATCCCAAAGGGAAAGAAAAAAAAGACAATTTCACCCAGAAGCGTGAAGGTGTTTGTTACAGATGCGGATGTAAAGGCCATTGGTCCAAAGTGTGTCGTACTCCTTTACACCTTTGCAAATTGTACCAAGAGTCAGTTAAAGGCAAAGGAAAGGAAGTTAATCTTATGGAACACCCTGAAGGTGATACATACCTTAACGCTTCGGACTTTGATGATGATGCCGAAATAACCGACCTTGCGGATAATTAAGATGTCTGTAATGAGACTACTAAATAGTTTCTGATTATGCCATATATAATATTGTGTTTTTCTGTATTTTTGAAAAATAATATTGTGTGTAATAAACAAGTCTATATATAACTATTATGTGTTTTATACATGAAATTTACTTTCTTTTTTATTGATGTTTATCTTGATTACAGAAATGAACAGCAAAACAAGTGGAACGGTATCCACAGGAAATATTAGAGAAATTTGCATTCCAGATAGTGGAACAACGCACACTATTCTGAGACATAGAAAATATTTCTCTAATTTAAACCCAACGAAAATTATTGTGAATACAATATCGGGTCCTGCAGACCTGATTGAAGGAACTGGTAAAGCCAACTTTATGTTGCCAAATGGAACAAAGTTTTCCATAAATAATGCCTTATATTCTCCGAATTCTAAAAGGAATTTGTTGAGTTTCAAAGACATATACCTTCAAGGATATGATACTCAGTCTGCGACTGAGAATGAAAAAAAGTATATGTATGTAACTTCCGATAAATCCGGAAAAAGGTTTTTGGAAAAATTTCCAAAACTTCCTTCAGGACTGCTTTATACTCATATAAATGCAATCGAATCGCATTTAGTAATTAAAAGAAATCCAGAAGATTTTACATTATGGCATGATCGCCTAGGTCATCCAGGCACTTCGATGATGCGAAAGATCATAGAGAACTCACATGATCACCCACTGAAAATCCAAGAGATAAATCAGAGGAATAGAAAGACATGTGTTGCATGTTCTCTTGGAAAATTGATCGTAAGGCCATCCCCAACTAAAATTGATAAAGAATCACCAAAGTTTCTTGAAAGAATTCAAGGCGATATATGTGGACCAATACATCCATCATGTGGACCATTCCACTATTTTATGGTGTTAATTGATGCATCTAGCAGATTGTAACGCCCGTGATCCAAAAATAGGATTTTGGTTGGGTGTCGATCGACGCAACAGGTGGTGTCGATCGACACGGGTGTTTGTTCGCGTGTTGGTATCGACCAGAGAGGTCTGTGTCGATCGACACAGTGTGAGTGTCGATCGACACGGTTTCGAAGTGAGAATTGAGAGTTGGTTTTGGTTCGGTTTGGTCGCGGTTTGGTTTTAGGGGTTTAGGGCTTCGTATATAAGGGAAGGAACACGTTGTCCTTAGGCTTTTTAGCCACTTTTCCGTCAGAGAGAGTTGAGAGAGAGAGCTAGGGTTTTCCTTGAGGGCTTTTGAGGGTGTTTCTGGCGAGTTCTGGAGTGGACGAACGGCGGTGAAGATCCAGTCGGTTTTGATCGAGACTTTGGGGGTAAGTTCTCTGATCTTTGCTCTTGATTTGAGAAGAAACCGCTTGTCTTTTGGTCGAGTAGTCGCTGAGTTATGGCCTTTGGAACTTGGGTAGTTCGTGCAGTTTCTGCAGTTTTTGTTCGGAGTAGCAGTTTTCGGGGACGATTTCCCGACGATCGGCTTGGAGTTAGGAGTCTCACGATACACCGTTGGAAAGATCTCGGTGTCTAGTTTCCAGATCAGGTCTCGGATTTCGATTTGGTGAAGTGATGCATTCATATTTTAGCATATTTAGTATATATTTTCTTTAGCTTTTGTAGTCATTAGACTTACATTTTTGCATATTTTTCATCATTTTGAGTCTCATTTCATACTTAGGATCATTTTAGAGTCTAGGATACATTTCTTTGCATTTTGTGCATTTTTTGTTCCTTTTTAGGTACTTTGGAGACATTGGAGTGAGTTGGAGACAAAGCGGCTAGAAGAATTGATCAAATGGGCAAAACACATGCAGGAGAAGTCCGAAGCGGCTGAAAGATCATCTCTGTTGAAGGTCTTACCTTCATTGGATTAATCTGAACTTTTGTGAGCGGAAAGGAAATTGAGTTATCTTTCCAATGGAAGTGGTTTCAACTCATTTGGAGCTGTATTGCGAAAGTTATTGAAGATTTAGTGAAGACATGTCTGTCTGGCGAGCAGATGAAGCAAGCGCAGAACTTGGAAGTGGATCGACCAATCCATAATTGGATCGATCGATCCGATTAAATGCCGAAACAGCGGTGGTTCCACGGATCGACCAGAAGCAAACGGATCGACCGATCCTATGTGGATCGATCGATCCACTTACTAAAGGTTTGGATCGATCGATCCGATTAAATGCCGAAATAGCGGTGGTTCCACGGATCGACCAGAAGCAAACGGATCGACCGATTTTAACAAATGAATCGACCGATCCTATGTGGATCGATCGATCCACTTACTAAAGGTTTGGATCGATCGATCCAGGGGTGGATCGATCGATCCAGTCCTCAAGACTGCACTTTTTGTGACGAAAAATCAGCCACCTACTCCCACTTTATTTGATCAAAACGTGTTTTGGCCATATATATATGATTGGAGACTCAATTATTGAGAAGACTTGACTTCACTTTGGATCATTTTCTTTGGTTTTTCTCTTCTTGATTTTCTCTCTTTTCTTGTTTTTCTTGTTCTTGATAATCTTTCCTTGTTTTTGGATTTGTGTAAGAAGAATTGGGAGATTGTTCTTCATCCTTGTATTCTAATAAGATTTCTCAACTTTGTGAAACATAATTTCTCTCAAGAAAACTTTGTGTTCTTGAGAAGTTTATGAAATTTCAGTTTGTTTTCCTTTGATTTTCTGCATCTTATTCTTGTTTTATCTTCTTGATTATGCTTCTATCCATCATAGGATTAAGTGTAAACAAGATGATTAGTGAGTAGATTCATATTGAATCCATGGGGTAGGATGATCCATGGGTGATTAGTTGAAGAGTTAAGGTGTTTAATAGTTAGATTCTTAGATTTCTATGCTTACTAGGTGTTCTTAATGCTAGATTGGAATTGATCACTTTAATCTAGACCTTAAACATTCAATAGCATCGAAAGTGTTCATTGAAGGTTTGATTGAACTTAGTATAGCTCTAGCTTGAATAACCAAAGGGATTTGATGTTAGGATTGCTAGATAGTTAATAGACTTGAACTTAATGTATGTTTGAGTGAACAAAACCAATGGGAATTGATGTTTAGTTCATGATTGCATAAGGGTTTCTATCTCGGTAGAGGATTGATCTTCATTAGTGTTCTAGACTTATAGAAATTTAAGATTGTTTGAATTTAAACACCTTGACTTGAAGCAAATTGCCTAGGATCAATTACCTTAAACCATGGGTTCTCTTTTATTTAATTGAGTTAAAACTTGTGTTAATTGCTTTGCTTGTAACTTGTTATCACCAAAATCACAACCTTGAATCCACTTAGATTAAGTTATATGGTTTGTATTCCTAGTGATTAAAATAGCCTTGAGTTTGGATTGACACCTAAAGTACTGCAATTGCTTAGGATTAAACTTATCCATACCAAGTTTGGCGCCGTTGCCATTCTCAAGGCTGATTTTGACATTAGGATTTGGTCATTACTTGAGACTAAGTTTTATTTTCGTTTATTAAGTTACTCATTCTCTATCTTCATCTCTCTTTGGATGATAGGTGTATGAACTTGAGGAGTAAAGGACCAACAAACCTTGTTCCAAGAGTTGACAACATCACAAGCTTCGAAAGAGCGTTGGGAAGAACGAGAAGAGAGAACGAAAAGCAAGCACACTTGCATCGATTGGGGCTTGAGATGGAACGAAATCAAGATCAACCGGAAGGTATCCATGGAGTTGACGACAATAGACAAAATATCCAAGGAGTCCGTCTCCGAGCTGATCCAGACGAACTTGGCCAAGGAGCTGCAAACCTTAGGCCACAACATCAAGATCGTCAACCAAGAGGCATTGGAACTTATGACAAGCCACATATCAATGGGAGCAGATTGGGAATTCGTGCCCCAGCTGTGGGCAACAACAACTTTGAGATCAAGTCAAGCTTGATCAACATGATAGAGGGCAACAAATACCATGGTCTTGCTTTGGAGGATCCAATCGATCACTTGCACAAATTTGACCAATATTGTGGCACAACAAAGACAAATGGTGTTTCCGAAGATGCATTCAAACAAAGATTGTTTCCATTCTCATTGGGAAGCAAAGCTCACACATGGGAGAAGAATATACCAAGTGATTCAATTACAACTTGGAATGAGTGCAAAGAAGCCTTCCTCAACAAGTTTTTCTCTAGTGCAAGAACTGCAAAGATAAGGAGTGACATCTCAAGCTTCCAACAAATGAATCTTGAGAGCTTTGGTGAAGCATGGGATAGATTCAAAGGGTACCAAACACAATGTCCACACCATGGCTTCACAAAGGCAAATCTCCTAAACACATTCTACCGAGGAATCTTGCCTACTTATCGAAGCCGACTTGACACTGCTAGTAATGGTTACTACTTGGGACGAATTGAAGATGAAGCTTGGGAGCTTGTCGAGAACATGGCTCAAAGTGACTCTATTTACAATGATGAGTATGATCGACATAACAGAGGTGGTGCAAATGAAGATACCTCCACCAAAAAGGAATTGCGGTCTCTACAAGAAAAGATAGATCTTCTTCTCAAAGAAATACCTACACAAGCACACGTCAACTATGTTGGTAACCAAAGCCACGGAATCACTCCAATGCCAAATGAAGTGGAAGGAATGGAAAGACAAGAAGATGTTTCCTACATCAATACCAATGGTACATGGTACACCAAGGATTCAAACTTTCAATATCAACCACGCGATCAAGGGAACTACCAGCAAAGAGATCACGGGAACTTCAACAACAAACCACCATACCAAAATAATTACCAGCCAAAGCCCATCTTCAACAATCAACAAGGGGGATACCACGCAAAACCAACATATCCGCCGGGCTTCAGCAACAGAGGCAACCAGTTTGTTCAAGGACAACCAAGTTCGTCACAACAACACCCACATGACACAAGTGTGGAATCAATGTTCAAGCAGATACTTGACTCAAATGCCTCAACAAAGCGGGAGATCAAAGATGAGTTGAAAACAATGAATTCCAAAATTGATGGGAGCTACAATGAACTCAACAACAAACTCAAAAACTTGGAGCAACAGTTTGCTTCCTTCACTTCTCAAACCCAACGACCAATGGGATCACTTCCAGGAAAATCAGAGCAAAATCCAAAAGAGACATTGCATTCTATCACTCTTCGAAGTGGACGAGAATTACCTCAACGAGTACTCATCAAGGATGATGAGAAACAAGGTGGGGAGGTGGCCATCAATGTGAATGAAGATGTGGTCATTGTGGATGAGAAAACAAATCAAGTGATCATAGAGAAGATTGTTGCAGCTAAAGGCAATGAAAATATTGGAGAGGAGAAGAAAATTGTGAACAAGAATGAAGCTGCCACTACATCAAACGCAATTCCGATTACTCCTTCACCGTATGAGCCGAAGTTACCCTTTCCTGGGAGGTTCAAGAAGCATCTGCTAGAGAAGTACAAAACACTCTTTGAGAAGCAAATGAGTGAAGTGCAGGTCACAATGCCAATCCTTGATGCCTTTATGCTAGTTCCTCAATATAGCAAATTCTTGAAGGATGTTGTCGCTGAGAAAAAGAAGGAAATGGAGGGCATGATGGTTCTTACGCACGAGTGTAGTGCCATTATTCAAAGGTTAACCGTGACTAGGAAGCTAGAAGACCCATGGAGCTTCACCTTACCATACGCAATAGGCCCCTTGACCTTTGAGAATTGTTTGTGTGACTTGGGAGCAAGTATCAGCCTTATGCCTCTATCTGTTGCAAAGAAGCTCGGTTTTACACAATACAAAAAGTGTAGGATATCCTTGGTATTGGCTGATCGCTCTGTGAAACTTCCTATTGGTTGGAAGATCTTCCTGTCATAATTGGAAATTATGAGATTCCTACCGATTTTGTAGTTTTGGAAATGGATGAAGAGCCCAAAGACCCTCTGATTTTTGGAAGACCATTCTTAGCCACTGTTGGAGCCATGGTAAATGTTAAAGATGGCAAGATTGATCTTCGTTTTGGGGAAGGAAACACTCTTCAGTTTGATGTAAAGGAGATGATGAAGAAGCCCACAATTCAAGGTCAAGTGTTCTACATTGAAGAGAATGAAGAATTGGCTGAAAAGTTCTTGGAAGAGACAGCATTGGATGACTCTCTACAATATGCTCTTACTATTGATGGAGAATCTCAGTTGGTTGAAGATAGAGTGAGCACGGAGTATGTCAGAATGATGAATTCGCACGAAGGGATAGTTGAAGAGGAGTTCCTGGAACTACCACAAACAATGCACCATGTCGCCTCAGTTGCTGTCAAAACCGAGTCTCGGGATGAAGATTGGAGTGAACTCAATGCTCCAAAAATTGATCTCAAACCACTCCCTTTGGGGCTCAGGTATGCATTTCTTGGTCCTCATGATACATACCCTGTCATTGTAAGTAATGAGTTAGAAGAAAATGAATTATCTAAACTTTTGAATGAATTGAAAAAGTTTAGAAGAGCAATAGGATACTCATTAGATGATATAAAGGGAATATCGTCTTCATTGTGCATGCATAGGATACACCTTGAGAATGAATCAATGACTTCAATAGAACGTCAAAGAAGGTTGAACCCCAACCTGAAGGATGTTGTAAAGAAAGAGATTCTTAAGCTCTTAGATGCTGGTGTGATATACCCCATCTCTGATAGTAATTGGGTGTCTCCCGTACATGTAGTTCCAAAGAAAGGCGGTATAACTGTTGTTAGGAATGAGAGAAATGAGTTGATACCAACTAGAACTATAACTGGACATAGGATGTGTATTGATTACCGCAAACTTAACTCCGCCTCTAGGAAGGATCATTTTCCTTTGCCATTCATCGATCAAATGTTAGAGAGGCTGGCAAACCATCCTTATTATTGTTTTCTTGATGGATACTCGGGATTCTTCCAAATTCCCATACATCCCAATGATCAGGAGAAAATGACATTCACTTGTCCTTATGGTACCTTTGCTTATCGAAGAATTCCATTTGGACTGTGCAATGCACCAGCGACATTTCAAAGAGCAATGATGTCGATTTTCTCTGATCTCATTGAGGATGTTGTGGAGGTCTTTATGGATGACTTCTCTGTCTATGGATCTTCGTTTTCTGCTTGTTTGTCCAACTTGTGCAGAGTCTTACAGCGCTGTGAAGATACCAACCTTGTACTCAACTGGGAGAAGTGTCATTTCATGGTCAAAGAAGGAATTGTGCTTGGACACAAGATTTCTAGAAAGGGCATTGAAGTAGATCAGGCCAAGATTGATGTGATGGTAGGGTTAACACCACCAAGGACAGTGAAAGAAGTTCGAAGTTTTCTTGGCCATGCTGGATTCTATCGAAGATTCATCAAAGACTTCTCAAGGATTGCAAGACCATTGACCAAGTTACTGTGCAAAGAAACCATCTTCGAATTTGATGAAGAATGCCTTCAAGCTTTCAAGAAGCTGAAGAATGAGCTAATTAGTGCCCCAATTGTTCAGCCACCAGATTGGAACTTACCATTTGAGATCATGTGTGATGCTAGTGACTATGCTGTAGGAGCTGTTTTGGGACAGAAAAAAGAAAAGAGGACACATGTGATCTACTATGCTAGTAGAACGCTTGACAGTGCATAAGCAAACTATGCAACAACTGAGAAGGAGCTTCTAGCCGTTGTGTTTGCAATCGAGAAGTTTCGAAGCTACTTGGTTGGGTCGAAGGTCATTGTCTACACTGACCATGCCGCATTGAGACATTTGCTAGCCAAGAAAGATGCCAAACCGAGGCTATTGAGATGGATTTTACTGTTACAAGAATTTGATCTTGAGATCAAAGACAAGCCCGGAGTTGAGAATGGTGTTGCTGATCACCTTTCCAGATTAACAGTGGAGTGTGGGTTTCCTATTGATGAAGGACTTCCTGAAGAGCAAATCAAGGCCATTCGTGCAGTGATGACGGTTTGTGAAACCGGTAGAAAACTTGAAGAAGTGAAAACGATCGATGAGACAGGCCCATGGTATGCTGACTTGGTGAACTATTTAGCATGTGGAAGGGAACCGCTAAACCTAGTAGGGTATGCAAGGAAGAAGTTCTTCAAGGACGTGAAGAGATACTACTGGGATGAACCCTACCTTTACACTCTTAGCAAAGATCAAATCTATAGGAGAGTAGTAGCTGAAGAAGAGGTGGAAGGGATCCTTACACACTGTCATGGATCAACTTATGGAGGTCACTTTGCTACTTTCAAAACTGTTGCAAAGGTACTACAAGCAGGATTTTGGTGGCCTTATATGTTCAAAGACACACAAGACTTTATCTCAAGGTGTGACTCATGCCAAAGGAGAGGAAACATCACCAAGCGAAATGAAATGCCTCAAAATCCTATACTAGAAGTGGAAGTGTTTGATGTGTGGGGCATTGACTTCATGGGACCATTCCCATCATCCTTTGGTAATAAATACATCCTTGTTGCTGTAGACTATGTCTCGAAATGGGTGGAAACCAAAGCTAGTCAAACCAATGATGCTAAAGTGGTTCAACAAATGTTCAAGAGTATCATCTTTCCAAGGTTTGGAGTTCCTAGAGTTGTGATAAGTGATGGAGGACCTCACTTCATCAACAAACTCTTTGAGAATCTTCTCAAGAAGAATGGTGTCAAGCACAAGGTAGCAACTCCTTACCATCCCCAAACAAGTGGTCAAGTTGAGATTTCCAACCGGGAGATCAAGTCAATTTTGGAAAAGACTGTGGGAACAACAAGGAAGGATTGGTCCACAAAGCTTGATGATGCACTATGGGCTTATAGGACTGCTTACAAGACACCTTTGGGTACCACTCCCTTTAATCTTGTCTATGGGAAGGCTTGCCACTTACCAGTGGAGCTTGAGTACAAAGCATTGTGGGCTGTAAAGCTGCTTAATTTTGACATCAAGAGTGCCAAGGAGAAGCGACTTCTCCAACTTCATGAGCTTGATGAAATTAGACTTGATGCTTTTGAGAACTCAAGGATTTACAAAGAAAAGACAAAAGCCTTTCATGACAAGATGATCTTGAAGAGAGAGTTCAATGTTGGTGATCAAGTGCTGCTCTTTAACTCTCGGTTGAAACTATTCCCCGGGAAACTCAAATCAAGGTGGTCGGGTCCTTTCAAAATCAAGGAAGTAAAACCATATGGAGCAATTGTGCTTTGGAACAAGGATGGTGGAGATTTCACAGTCAATGGGCAAAGAGTTAAGCTGTACATGGCAGCCATACCTATGGAAGAAGGAACCTCGGTTCCACTCTACGATCCTACACCAGCCTAGTCCAAAAAGAAAAGGAAGTCAAACTAGAGACTTAAAACAAGCTCACTTGGGAGGAAGTCCCATGTCTATCCTTGTATATATATATATATATATATGTGTGTTTTATCTATCATCTATGAGTAGTTTGTTGTTTGATTTGTCTGCATGTTATATGTCATTTCAGAAGGAACAACTAGAAGTGAAAGAAACATGCAAGGAAAGCATGAATAAGATGATGCAACTGTCAAGCTAGTGACGTTAAACGTGCCTCTTGGGACCTCCCAAGTCTATCCATTGTCAAGCTAGTGACACTAAACAAGCATGAATAATGGTCAACAAGCACTCTCCAACAAGCAATCACACCATCCTTACTCTCTCTTTCTCGCCAAGGTACCACCATTTTTCCTTTGTACATACCATTTTTATTCACTTATTTTACATTCTCTTGCGTAATGTCTTTCTCTTTGATTTTACTTTCTCACCGAGACGGTGAGATGTAAGTCCGGGGGAGGGACATTATTTGCTAATGAATCTTTTAATTGTTTTGTTTTTATTTTTTTATCTTTGAGTCTCATGCATTGCATTGTAAATGATAAAACCTTCAAAAACCATAAAAATTTGAAAAATTTCAAAAAATACAAAAAGATTTTTTTTTTTCATTTAGTTGCATCATTCATATGGAGAACAATGATTTAAATGCCTTGTAGAGATTTTTAGTACATAGCTTTCTTTATGAATGTCTTGATAATGCTCTCTTAGGCTTCATAAACTGCGAAAAGCATGCTTCTCCATATCTTTGATCTCTTCGCTCTAGATTCTCTAAGTCTTGTTGATTACTTGTTTGAATTGAAACCAACTCCACCTTATTAGACCATAAATTGAATTTGAATTCTCTTGCTTATGAGTTTTAGACCTTAACCATGGTTCACTTATACACATTCAACCATTTTTATCCCTTTTACCACTCTCTAATGGTTTGAATGGTCATCCCGATTCAAGTACATGATTTGAATGAGGATGGTACCACACCTTGATTACACCTAGATTTTCTTTGAAACCACCATTAATTTGTTGAGTGAGGCCTTTTTCTATTTGCACCTCATGCATAAAATCTTTAGAGATGGAAACGACAAGTTCTTTTGTTCCATTATGAGTAGTCTCATTGGCTAGTCTAGGTGGGTTGAGAGAATTTTGGAGTCTCATTGTTTTATATTACGGTTTTGGGAATTGGTGAGGGTGAGTAAGGGTGTGAGCTTATGTGAGAAGTTGGAGAGATGAAAAGGAAAGAAGTGAAAGCGAAACGGTTTAGAGAAAGAAAATCGGATATCTAGGGAGAGAAAACAAAAAGAAACACTACTCTTAAGCTAATTATATAAGTAAAGAAGCTCCTAAAAAAAAAGAGTAAAGATAAGTAAAGCAAGAGTAAAAGGAAGATCTCTCTAGGTTCAATTTTTGAATTTAAAGAAAGAAAAATGAAGTAATTGGTGTGGAGAACAAGAGTGACTTTGAGTGAAACACAAAGAGTATTGGGTGGGTAGAATGGAAGAAAACATCTTGTATGCATCAATTGTTTCCCTTCTCCATTGCTTTTGTGTGTTGACTTGTGCCATATGTTGAGAGAAGTCACTAAAATGTTTTAAAACACCACTTCACTTCACATTGAACTTATTCTCTTACCAAGCCGCCGATTGGATTAGATCGAATTCTCATTTGCAAGACTACACGGTTTTGAATCTTAATGAACATAAGGAGTTGGTAGATAAGATACATTTGATCACTTGACATTGAATTTAGAGGCAAAACATTGAAGTTGCGATGAGAATGAGAAGTTTGATTGAGTAGATTGGTTTATTTGTAGCATTGAGATGTATTATCTTGCATTGGCAACTTGATCTTTGGAAAACAATCTCTTGGCTATGAGTTCTCCATTTCAAACCTCTTCACCGGTTTGTTCCTTTGTTTGCTCGAGGGCGAGCAAAAGGCAAGTCCGGAGGAGTTGATGCATTCATATTTTAGCATATTTAGTATATATTTTCTTTAGCTTTTGTAGTCATTAGACTTACATTTTTGCATATTTTTCATCATTTTGAGTCTCATTTCATACTTAGGATCATTTTAGAGTCTAGGATACATTTCTTTGCATTTTGTGCATTTTTTGTTCCTTTTTAGGTACTTTGGAGACATTGGAGTGAGTTGGAGACAAAGCGGCTAGAAGAATTGATCAAATGGGCAAAACACATGCAGGAGAAGTCCAAAGCGGCTGAAAGATCATCTCTGTTGAAGGTCTTACCTTGATCGTATTAATCTGAAATTTTGTGAGAGGAAAGGAAATTGAGTTATCTTTCCAATGGAAGTGGTTTCAACTCATTTGGAGCTGTATTGCGAAAGTTATTGAAGATTTAGTGAAGACATGTCTGTCTGGCGAGCAGATGAAGCAAGCGCAGAACTTGGAAGTGGATCGACCGATCCATAATTGGATCGATCGATCCGATTAAATGCCGAAACAGCGGTGGTTCCACGGATCGACCAGAAGCAAACGGATCGACCGATCCTATGTGGATCGATCGATCCACTTACTAAAGGTTTGGATCGATCGATCCGATTAAATGCCAAAACAGCGGTGGTTCCACGGATCGACCAGAAGCAAACGGATCGACCGATTTTAACAAATGGATCGACCAATCCTATGTGGATCGATCGATCCAGTCCTCAAGACTGCACTTTTTGTGACGAAAAATCAGCCACCTACTCCCACTTTATTTGATCAAAACGTGTTTTGGCCATATATATATGATTGGAGACTCAATTATTGAGAAGACTTGACTTCACTTTGGATCATTTTCTTTGGTTTTTCTCTTCTTGATTTTCTCGCTTTTCTTGTTTTTCTTGTTCTTGATAATCTTTCCTTGTTTTTGGATTTGTGTAAGAAGAATTGGGAGATTGTTCTTCATCCTTGTATTCTAATAAGATTTCTCAACTCTTTGTGAAACATAATTTCTCTCAAGAAAACTTTGTGTTCTTGAGAAGTTTATGAAATTTCAGTTTGTTTTCCTTTGATTTTCTGCATCTTATTCTTGTTTTATCTTCTTGATTATGCTTCTATCCATCATAGGATTAAGTGTAAACAAGATGATTAGTGAGTAGATTCATATTGAATCCATGGGCTAGGATGATCCATGGGTGATTAGTTGAAGAGTTAAGGTGTTTTATAGTTAGATTCTTAGATTTCTATGCTTACTAGGTGTTCTTAATGCTAGATTGGAATTGATCACTTTAATCTAGACCTTAAACATTCAATAGCATCGAAAGTGTTCATTGAAAGTTTGATTGAACTTAGTATAGCTCTAGCTTGAATAACCAAAGGGATTTGATGTTAGGATTGCTAGATAGTTAATAGATTTGAACTTAATGTATGTTTGAGTGAACAAAACCAATGGGAATTGATGTTTAGTTCATGATTGCATAAGGGTTTCTATCTCGGGAGAGGATTGATCTTCATTAGTGTTCTAGACTTATAGAAATTTAAGATTGTTTGAATTTAAACACCTTGACTTGAAGCAAATTGCCTAGTATCAATTACCTTAAACCATGGGTTCTCTTTTATTTAATTGAGTTAAAACTTGTGTTAATTGCTTTGCTTGTAACTTGTTATCACCAAAATCACAACCTTGAATCCACTTAGATTAAGTTATATGGTTTGTATTCCTAGTGATTAAAATAGCCTTGAGTTTGGATTGACACCTAAAGTACTGCAATTGCTTAGGATTAAATTTATCCATACCATGAAGCGAGTCGTGAGATATTCTCCTTTGTTCGCGTCGGATTCCCTTGTTCAAACCGTTGTCAATATGAGTGCGTGACCATAGATTTATCAGGTGTAGGTTGAATAGGAGGCGATTGATTGCTATTATTTTGTATGTATGTGGGGTGCTATGGGTTGATATGTTGCAGGTGATCGGTTGGGGTCGATTGGATCGGAGCCATGAGAGGATAGGCTCGATCCTTCGATCAGCAGGTGCCGTGTCGATCGACACACTTGGATTGTGTCGATCGACGCAGCAGACAGTCGTGTGTCGATCGACGCCTAGAGGCTGTGTCGATCGACACAGAGGCTGCTGGCCGGTTTGTTGTTCTGTTGCTTGTTTTGTGTGTGCCGCTTGTTTCACCCTGGTATTGTATTCTTTTTATGCCTGATCATATAATCTGTAGATGGGATGATCGTCTCGCTGAGTATTTGTGATAATACTCACGCAACTCTTTTGCCATGTGTTGCAGGTAAAGAGAAAGTGTGATCGTGGGATCGGGCAAGGAAGAGGAGATGATCTAGTGTCTCGATTGAGTGAAGTAGGTTGTTAGCACTGCTAGGATGTTAGTGATTCTGGTGTGGAGAGTGAACTGGTTTAGATATTGAATTGTGTCATGGATTTGATGTTGGTTTTTGATTATTGTTGTAGATGGAATTATTGAATGGGTTAAGTGTTTATTTGATTTTCGCGGGTTAATTTTTGATTGTGAGAATTTAGCATGTTGAGAGTTAGCATTTATGGGAATGCTAATTCGATGCTATAAAAAAAAAAACGGATCGGGTTGTTTCAATTTGGTATCAGAGCCCTTACGGTTCTAGGGCGGGAGAACTTAGTAACTGCATGTATTGCTGATTGTGTAGAATAGTGTTAATTGATTATGTGAGTTAGTCAGTTGATTGTTGCTTGGGTTTGGGTTTGGAGTCCTGGATCATCTTCTCCGAGCCTTCAATATGATTCCACGGTAAGTGTTCGTTTATGATTTCTGTTTCTAATGCTTAGTCTTCTGTGATTAGTCAGTGAGAGATGGCTAGAGGCAAAGGTCGTGGTGCCCGTGGGGCTAGAGGGCGTGGTCGCGGCCGTGGTCTGGGACCGGCGGTTGATCCTGTTGAGTCGAGTGGGACTCAGGAGGCCACGCAGGAGGAGGTTACAGAGTCGCAGATACCTCCAGAGCCAGTGAGTGGTACAGAGTTAGCTAGTGTGGCGCAGGGCCTAGGTGGGGGTCCTGGCGGGGGCGATGCTCAGGGTCGGTTAGACCGTTTGGAAGCGATGATGCTTCAGGTTCTTGAGCGGTTGCACCGGCTCAGGGGTATGCTCCGGGTGTACAGCCAGGGGTGGCTGGTGTTGAACCGTTAGCGGCAGGTGTTCAGCTAGCAGTGGTCCGGGGGCAGCCCGGTGTGGCGGCTGCAGAGGAAGCTCCTTCCTACCTGAGGATTTTGGAGCAGATGCATAGGATTACTACTGGGTATTTCTCGGGCGGTGCTAAGCCTGAGGAGGCTGCTGCGTGGAGGAGTCGTCTGGAGCGTAATTTCCAGGCGCTGAGGTGTCCCGAGGGATACAGAGTGGACCTTGCGGTTCACTATTTGGAGGGTGATGCACATCTGTGGTGGACAGGTGTGACGAGCAGGAGGCCGCAGGCGGGGATGACCTGGGCGGATATCTTGGCGGAGTTTGATGTCATGTATTTTCCGCAGGAGGTGGTGGACCGGATGCAGGCGCAGTTTTTGGCGCTGACTCAGGGAGTGAGTTCGGTCGGGGTTATGATGAGCAGTTCGGTCGGCTGTTGGTATATGCTGGTAGAGAGTTTGGGAGCGAGGAGTCCCAGATCAGGAGGTTCATGCAGGGACTTCGACCGGTGCTGAAGACGCTATGCAGGGCTCGTAAGTACGCCACGAGGGCGGAGTTGGTTGAGACTGCGGCAGCCATTGAGGTTGATATGGGAACAGAGCTGGCTGCAGAGCTTTGTCCACCGGTGCAGCAGCAGCAGCAGAGGAGGCCACAGCAGCAGCAGGCAGGTGCGAGCCGGGGCGGTAAGCCGGCTCAAGGACAGAAGAGGAAGTGGGAGGGCTCTTCGGGTTCCGGTCAGAGGGCCCAGAGTGGTCAGAGTGGTACGGGGTGCTATGGTTGTGGGAGCACGGAGCACCGGGTGGCAGCTTGTCCGAAGAGGAGAGAGGTTCGGACTACACAGGCGTGTTTCCATTGCGGAGAGACGGGGCACATTAGGGTGAGGTGTCCCAAGTTGCAGATGGCAGTGGCAGTGGTGCAGCCGGTGCAGGGGGCGGCAGTTAATGTGCAGCCGTTGAGGCAGCTTGCTGCGCCGCGTGTGTTCACTTCGGCGGAGACGGGAGGTCCTAGCGCCAGGCCGATCACAGGTCTTAAACCTTAACTTGGTGAATTTTCAATTTTTAACGTTGTGAATTACTTGTTTTGGGAGTCTTGTATCTGTGATAATACTTTAGGCTCTGTGACACATGAATGGTGTAGGGACCTTAGTAGTAGGTGGGCGTGATTCCCATGTCTTGTTCGATTCTGGAGCCTCGAATAGCTTCATTACACCAGAGTGTGCGGAGTGCAGTGGGATCCGGAGCGATTCCGGGGAGCAGCCGGGAGTGGTTAGAGTGGCTGGAAGGAAGATTTTGGCTACTTTCGGGCGTGCTTGTGGAGTAGATGTTCTGGTGGCAGGAGAGGTCATGCCGGCAAATTTGGTTATCAGTCCAGTGGAATTGTACGATGTCATTTTGGGGATGGATTGGCTGGATCGTTACAAGGTTCATTTGGATTGTCATCGAGGTCGAGTGGTGTTTGAGCGTGAGTCGGGGAGGTTGGTTTATCAGGGCATCAGGCCGACTTCCGGGAGTTTGATGATTTCGACGATTCAGGCCGCGCAGTTGATTGATAAGGGCTGTGAGGCGTACTTGCTGACGATTGTGATGCCAGAGTCTGTTGGGGAGGTCGCTTTGGTCGATATTCTGGTTGTCCGGGATTTCCAGGATGTGTTTCAGTCGTTGCAGGGATTGCCGCCGTCTAGGTCGGATCCTTTCACGATTGAGTTGGAGCCTGGGACTACTCCGATATCTAAGGCATCTTACCGCATGGCTCCAGGGGAGATGGCAGAGCTGAAGAAGCAGTTGGATGATTTGCTGGATAAAGGTTTCATCCGACCGAGTAGTTCACCGTAGGGAGCGCCGTTGTTGTTTGTGAAGAAGAAGGATGGTAGTTTTCGGTTGTGCATCGACTACCGGGGACTTAACCGGGTTACAGTGAAGAACAGGTATTCTCTGCCGCGGATTGATGAGTTGTTGGATCAGTTGCGGGGGGCTACTTGTTTTTCCAAGATCGATTTGGCTTCGGGATACCATCAGATTCTGGTAGAGGAGGCCGATGTGAGGAAGACGGCTTTCAGGACGAGGTATGGACACTACGAGTTCGTGGTGATGCCGTTTGGGTTGACGAATGCGCCAGCGGCATTCATGAGGCTGATGAACGGGGTATTTCAGGAGTACTTGGATGAGTTCGTTATTATCTTTATCGACGATATCTTGGTGTACTCGAGGACTCCGGAGGAACATGAGGTTCATCTGAGGTTGGTTCTGGAGAAGCTGCGGGAACAGAAGTTGTATGCGAAGCTCAGTAAGTGTAGTTTCTGGCAGCAGGAGATGGGTTTTCTGGGGCATGTCGTGTCTGCCGAGGGAGTTTCAGTGGATCCGGGTAAGATCGAGGCTATTAGGGATTGGCCGAGACCGAGGAATGCGACGGAGATCAGGAGTTTCCTTGGATTAGCTGGGTATTACTGGAGGTTCGTCAAGGGTTTTGCGAGTATGGCGCAGGCGTTGACGAAGTTGATGGGTAAGGATGTTCAGTTTGTGTGGTCTGCAGAGTGTGAGGAGAGCTTCGGGCAGCTGAAGGAGATGCTGACTAGTACACCAGTTTTGGCGTTGCCTGATGCGGGCGAGCTATACGTGGTGTATACGGATGCATCTGGTGTGGGATTGGGGTGTGTTCTGATGCAGCAGGGGAAGGTGATTGCTTATGCTTCGAGGCAGTTGAGGAAGCATGACTACAATTACCCTACACATGACTTGGAGTTGGCTGCAGTGCGATCTTACCTTTATGGTGGGAAGGTCCAGGTGTTCACGGACCACAAGAGCCTGAAGTATTTCTTCACTCAGCCAGAGCTGAACCTGAGGCAGAGGCGTTGGATGGAACTGGTAGCGGATTACGACCTGGAGATTGAGTGCCATCCGGGGAAGGCTAATCTGGTTGCAGATGCGTTGAGTCGGAAGAGGGTTGCTTTGGCTCAGGAGCGGGATTTAGAGGAGCTGGCGAGCGAGATTGGCGCGTTGAGCCTGTGTGTTATCTCGCAGGAGCCGTTGGGGTTAGAGGCAGCTAACCGAGCGGATTTGCTGAGCAGAGTTCGGTTAGCTCAGGAGAAGGATCAGGGTTTGATTGATGCTTCTCAGCAGGCGAGTTCAGAGTATCAGGTCTCCGGGAGTGGGATGATACTGGTGAACGGTCGGGTCTGTGTACCCAAGAATGAGAGTCTCAGGCAGGAGATTCTGAGTGAGGCTCATTCGAGCATGCTGTCGATTCATCCTGGAGCGACCAAGATGTACCGAGACTTGAAGAGGTACTACCACTGGGTCGGGATGAAGAAGGATGTTGCGAGTTGGGTTTCGAGGTGCAACGTGTGTCAGCTGGTGAAGGCTGAGCATCAGGTTCCGAGCGGGTTGTTGCAGAGTCTGCCTATGCCGGAGTGGAAGTGGGATATGGTGACTATGGACTTTGTGACAGGTTTGCTGATCTCGCGGACTTATGATGCGATCTGGGTGATTGTGGATCGTCTGACCAAGACAGCACATTTTCTGGCCATTAAGAAGACTGATGGGGCTGCAGTGTTGGCTAGGAAGTATGTGCGGGAGATTGTGAGGTTGCATGGGGTGCCAGCGAGCATTGTGTCAGACAGAGATCCGAGATTTGCTTCGGAGTTCTGGGGAGCGATTCAGGCTGAGATGGGCACGAAGGTGCATATGAGTACGGCATATCATCCTCAGACGGATGGGCAGTCTGAGAGGACGATTCAGACATTGGAGGACTTGCTGAGGATGTGTGTGTTAGACTACGGTGGTCACTGGGCAAATCATCTGAGCTTGGTAGAGTTTGCGTACAACAATAGTTATCAGGCGAGTATCGGGATGGCTCCATATGAGGCTTTGTATGGGAGGCCATGTAGGACACCATTGTGCTGGACTCAGGTGGGGGAGAGGAGCATGTTTGGTGCAGATTTCGTTCAGGAGACGACGGAGAAGATCCGTGTCTTGAAGCTGAACATGAAGGAGGCTCAGGATCGGCAGAAGAGTTATACCGATAAGCGGAGGAGGGAGTTGGAGTTCGTGCTGGGAGATATGGTGTATCTCAAGGCAGCCATGTTGAGGGGTCCTATCAGATCCATTGCAGAGAACAAGTTGAGTCCGAGGTTTATGGGTCCGTTCAGAGTGGTTGAGCGGGTTGGGACGGTAGCTTACAGGTTGGAGTTGCCACAGAGTATGAGGGCTTTTCACGATGTCTTTCATGTTTCGATGCTGCGGAAGTGTCTACATGAGTCTGAGGAGGTATTGGCTAGGATCCCGGAGGATCTTCAGCCCAACATGACATTAGCGGCGAGACCTGTGAGGATTCTCGAGAGGAGAGTCAAGGTTCTGCGTCGTAAGAGGATACCATTGGTGAGAGTCGTGTGGGACTGCGATGGTGTCGAGGAGGAGACTTGGGAGCCGGAGGTGAAGATGAAGGCCAAGTTTTCGAAGTGGTTCGAGAAGCAAGCAGAGGCTTGAGTTCTTTCTGTTGCTGGTTCGGTTTTGTAGTAGCATGTGGCTACAGTTGTTGTATTTTTCGTTTTGTTGTAACGAATGTACGTTTTGAGTATTAATAAGATATGTTTTCTTATTATTGTTGGATCGTAGGATGCGAGTTCGTGTGTTGTAACCTAGTGGGGGTTACGGTAAACTAGTGGGGTTACAGCGATAGTTAACATTTTCAGTGGGGAAATGTCATGGAGAGCCATGGGGGTGTGTTGGTTGGTAGATGTCTATGACGGCACGCTGTAGAGTATTGCTCTCTAGGAACGGTGGGTTCCTGTAGATATGAGGGATAGTGGATCTCCCCAGGGGATAGTGGTTTCCCTGAATGCATTCGAGGGGATAGTGGGCCTCTCTAGGGACGATGGGTTCCTGTATACTTGAGGGATAGTGGATCTCTCCAGGGGATAGTGGATTCCCTGCACGCACTTGAGGGGTAGTGGGCCTCTGGGGACGGTGGGTCTCCTACCTGTACTTTGAGGGATAGTGGGTCTCTCCAGAGAATAGTGGGTTCTCTGCACACCGTAGCTCAAAGGGTGACGATCCTGCGAGTAGGTGTGGTGTATATGTGTACGAGTCATGAGTATGAGTATGAGCAATAGCGTCTGGGTAGGTTGCAAGTGGGCGACCGAATGGCCATCGGGGATCGAGAAGGATCTCAGGTGGGTTGACCGGTGGGGTCAGGTGTGTGGGTTGGATGGTAGGGTCTGGTCTAGGGTTGGTATATGTGCTGGAACCTCGATTCGGGCAATTTCGGAGAGTAATGTAGCGTCTTGGTCGTGCATGTTCTTGTCTGATTGTTGCACGATCAGTTAGTCCTTTATGCCGGGTCTACGGTGGGTCGGACATGTTCTTGTCTGATTGTTGTTCGATCGATCGGGCAGACTGGGCCAGGATTACAGCGATACATTGTGGTGTATCTCCGGGAAGGTTGGGTCGGGTTTCTGAGCATAAGTGGTGACCTTAGCACGGATCTGAGTGGTTATGAGCTTGTGATTCGAGGACGAATCCTTGTCAGTGGGGGAGAATTGTAACGCCCGTGATCCAAAAATAGGATTTTGGTTGGGTGTCGATCGACGCAACAGGTGGTGTCGATCGACACGGGTGTTTGTTCGCGTGTTGGTATCAACCAGAGAGGTCTGTGTCGATCGACACAGTGTGAGTGTCGATCGACACGGTTTCGAAGTGAGAATTGGGAGTTGGTTTTGGTTCGGTTTGGTCGCGGTTTGGTTTTAGGGGTTTAGGGCTTCGTATATAAGGGAAGGAACACGTTGTCCTTAGGCTTTTTAGCCACTTTTCCGTCAGAGAGAGTTGAGAGAGAGAGCTAGGGTTTTCCTTGAGGGCTTTTGAGGGTGTTTCTGGCGAGTTCTGGAGTGGGCGAACGGCAGTGAAGATCCAGTCGGTTTTGATCGAGACTTTGGGGGTAAGTTCTCTGATCTTTTCTCTTGATTTGAGAAGAAACCGCTTGTCTTTTGGTCGAGTAGTCGCTGAGTTATGGCCTTTGGAACTTGGGTAGTTCGTGCAGTTTCTGTAGTTTTTGTTCGGAGTAGCAGTTTTCGGGGACGATTTCCCGACGATCGGCTTGGAGTTAGGAGTCTCACGATACACCGTTGGAAAGATCTCGGTGTCTAGTTTCCAGATCAGGTCTCGGATTTCGATTTGGTGAAGCGAGTCGTGAGATATTCTCCTTTGTTCGCGTCAGATTCCCTTGTTCATACCGTTGTCAATGTGAGTGCGTGACCATAGATTTATCAGGTGTAGGTTAAATAGGAGGCGATTGATTGCTGTTATTTTGTATGTATGTGGTGTGCTATGGGTTGATATGTTACAGGTGATCGGTTGGGGTCGATTGGATCGGAGCCATGAGAGGATAGGCTCGATCCTTCGATCAGCAGGTGCCGTGTCGATCGACACACTTGGGTTGTGTCGATCGACGCAGCAGACAGTCGTGTGTCGATCGACGCCTAGAGGCTGTGTCGATCGACACAGAGGCTGCTGGCCGGTTTGTTGTTCTGTTGCTTGTTTTGTGTGTGCCGCTTGTTTCACCCTGGTATTGTATTCTTTTTATGCCTGATCATATAATCTGTAGATGGGATGATCGTCTCGCTGAGTATTTGTGATAATACACGCAACTCTTTTTGTCATGTGTTGCAGGTAAAGAGAAAGTGTGATCGTGGGATCGGGCAAGGAAGAGGAGATGATCTAGTGTCTCGATTGAGTGAAGTAGGTTGTTAGCACTGCTAGGATGTTAGTGATTCTGGTGTGGAGAGTGAACTGGTTTAGATATTGAATTGTGTCATGGATTTGATGTTGGTTTTTGATTATTGTTGTGGATGGAATTATTGAATGGGTTAAGTGTTTATTTGATTTTCGCGGGTTAATTGTTGATTGTGAGAATTTAGCATGTTGAGAGTTAGCATTTGTGGGAATGCTAATTCGATGCTATAAAAAAAAAAAAAAAAAAAAGGTCGGGTTGTTTCACAGATGGTCACACGTTTGTCTATTATCATCTCGAAATATGGCATTTGCGAGATTTCTAACTCAGATAATCAAACTAAGGGCTCAGTTTTCTGATTATCCAATTAAAAGCGTTAGACTAGACAACGCTGGTGAATTCACATCTCAAGCCTTTAATGATTACTGTATGGTTACGGAATAGAAGTTGAACATCCTGTAGCCCATGTTCATACACAAAATGGTTTGGCTGAATCATTAATTAAACGTCTGTAATTAATTGCAAGACCGTTGATCATGAGATCAAAACTCCTACCTATTGTATGGGGGCATGCAATTTTACATGCTGCAGCACTTATCCGAGTAAGACCAAATGCATATCATAAGTACTCCCCATTACAACTAGTATTTGGTCATGAACCAAATATTTCTCATCTAAGGGTTTTTGGTTGTGCGGTGTATGTGCCTGTAGCACCCCCACAACGTACAAAGATGGGACCACAAAGAAGGTTAGGGATATATGTTGGTTATGATTCACCATCCATTATAAGGTATTTGGAACCTCAAACTGGTGATGTCTTTACGGCACGGTTTGCCGATTGTCATTTTGATGAAAAAGAATTCCCAGTTCTAGGGGAGAAAACAAACAAGTAGGCAAGGATATAAAGTGGAGTGTACCATCTTTATTACATCTCGATCCTCCTACGAAACAGTCCGAACTGGAAGTTCGACGAATTATGCATTTGCAGAGTATAGCAAATCAGTTACCAGATGCTTTTGCAGATACTAAGACAGTAACTAAGTCGCACATTCCAGCTGCAAATGTTCCCGCTCGGATTAAGATTTCTGAAGAATCTGGGAGAGCAGAAGATACACGTGAGTCTAGAACACGCTTGAAGCGTGGAAGACCTGTTGGATCTAAGGATAAAAACCCTAGGAAGAAAAGGGAAATTGAAAAGGTTGATATTCCCAAAGTAGCTGAAAATACTTTGGAAGAATCACATCAAGGAACGAATGATGATGTGGAACATCATGAACCTAAAGAAAACCATGAGGTCTCTATCAATTATATTCATAACGGAAAAGTTTGGAATCGAAATGAGATGGTTATTGTGGATGACGTTTTCTCATATCTTGTGTCAAAAGAAATAAATGAAGAAAACGAAGATCCCGAACCTCAGTCCGTATATGAATGTAAAAAGAGGGATGACAGAAGAAAATGGAAAGAAGCCATTCAAACCGAACTTGATTCGTTAAATAAACGAAGTGTATTCGGACCAATTGTACTTACACCTGTAGATGTAAGACCGGTTGGATATAAATGGGTTTTCGTTCGGAAACGAAATGAGGATAATGAGATTACGAGATACAAAGCTCGTCTTGTGGCTCAAGGTTTTTCTCAACGACCTGGAATAGATTATGAGGAAACCTATTCTCCAGTCATGGATGCAATAACGCTTAGATTCTTGATGAGTCTAGCGGCTTGTGAAAATCTAGAGATGCGTCTCATGGATGTTGTTACCGCTTATCTGTATGGATCATTAGATACGGATATCTATATGAGAATTCCTGATGGATTTAAAATGCCAGAAGCATTAAATTCCAAACCCAAAGAGTTATGTGCAATCAAATTGCAAAGATCATTATATGGACTAAAGCAATCTGGACGTATGTGGTATAATCGTCTCAGTGAGCATTTAACAAAAGAAGGATATGTGAACAATCCAATATGCCCATGTGTTTTCATCAAGAAAACAACATCGGGATTTGTGATTATTGCAGTTTATGTTGATTATCTAAATATAATTGGAACTCAGGAAGAAATGCAGAAAGCCTCATAATATTTAAAAGGGGAATTTGAAATGAAAGATCTCGGACAGACAAAGTACTGTCTTGGTTTACAAATTGAGCATTCTCAAAAAGATATATTTGTACATCAATCTACATATACCAAAAGAGTGCTAAAACGATTCAATATGGATAAGGCAAATCCATTAAGTACCCCTATGGTCGATAGATCTTTCCAAGTCGATAATGATCCATTTCGACCACATGAGGAAAATGAGGAGATACTTGGTCCTGAAGTACCGTATCTAAGTGCAATCGGAGCACTCATGTATCTTGCGAATTGCACTCGGCCTGATATATCATTTGCTGTTAATCTTTTGGCAATATTTAGCTCGTCCCCTACACGAAGACATTGGAATGGGATTAAACATATTTTCCGATATCTTCAAGGGACGATTGATTTAGGATTGTTTTATCATAAAAATACAAATGGCCAAATGATTGGTTTTGCAGATGCAGGATATTTATCAGATCCACATAAAGCCCGATCACAAACTGGATACATTTTCACGATCGGAGGCACTGCTATATCTTGGCGTTCTCAGAAACAGACACTTGTGGCAACTTCTTCAAACCATGCTGAAATCATTGCACTCCATGAGGCAAGTAGAGAATGTGTATGGTTGAGATCAATAAGCCAACACATCAAATCAAGCAGTGGGATCCACGAAAATACAGAGCCAACCGTTTTATATGAAGATAATGCTGCATGTGTCGCTCAAATAAAGGAAGGATATATTAAAAGTGATAGAACCAAACATATCCCTCCAAAGTTCTTCTCATACACCCAAGAGCTTGAGAAGAATAAAGACATTGAAGTAAGATATGTCCGATCATGCGACAATGCTGCAGATCTCTTCACGAAATCACTACCTACCTCGGTGTTCAAGAAGCATGTCTATGCTATTGGAATGCGCCATCAGCGAAATCTATAAACTTGATCACTCGAGGGGGAGCTTGCGTAGTTGCACTCTTTTTGTCCTTCTACGGTTTTTCCCAATGGGTTTTCCTAAAAAGGTTTTTAATGAGGCAACAGATAACATAACGCAAGAGGCATAGTGACATTGGTCTCCAAGGGGGAGTGTTATGAAAGTCAATATAGGCTGCGAAGGCTGCGAAACAATTGTCAAAAGTTTTGCATAAAATATTATTTGTGTGGAGCCCACTATCACTATGCATGTACAGTAACTTACTTTTATTCGTCTATAAATAGAGAGGTTTCGTTTCATTGTAAAATAACATTCACAACATTCATAATAACTAAAATCTCTCTCGCTCTCTTTCTTCTATTTCTCAGTATACTATTCTCACCGGGTATAAATTTTTCGTCTTTATTTATATTTGTCGAAATAATAAATATTTCTACTCTTTTTATAACACAAATCATGAAATGCGTTTTTAAAAGGGTCTTTTTTGGTGGGTATGTGACCACTGAATTTGGGGTCTTGGGTTAGTTTTTAAATTATAATTTTTTTTTGTATTTTTGGCAAATTTTTCCATTTTAAAAATGGTTTTTATTCTTTTCCTCGCTAATATTTGTTTAACTTAACTTCTTCTCGTTAAATATTATCGCCAAATATGAAACATGAAGCTTATACAAACATTTTCTTAGCATGAATCTGATTATAAATGGAATTCAACTTTCTTTCCGAAACTCGAGTTTGGTATTCAATTGTAATTTAAGAATGTCTAAATCATTGTAAGAATGGGTTAAACCCAATGGCCAAACAAGATTATCGTTTTACTGTTTTGTGAATGGCACAAGGACTTAACCCTTCAGTGATTGATCGCCGGAGAAATTGTCTCACCGCCGGGAACTCCTGATGGTGGTGAAGCGCTCATCTCGTTCTCTCGACCGGAGGTTCCATTGTAGTAGATGGCCGTTTTATCACCGGAGATTCTCATTCCCCGATTTGATCAAAGAAATCAGTTTTTTCACGGACTTCGCTGCCAGTGGGTTATCTAAACAGGTTCTTCTTTTGACTCTTCGAATTAGTTAATGCGATTCAGTTCACGAATCCAAGTCAATGACCATTAGAAAGTCGACTATTACTCAGCATTTCTTTGTACATGATGAATTCTTGTGTGTGATTGAATAGGTTCTTTGGAAGTAAAATGCATCTTGTACCAAGAAACTACAACTGCATCAAATGTGACATTGTCCTAAATCAACTTGTGTATTAAAATTAGGCTAAGCACCTTAGCTAAATTAGTTAGAGCTGTCAAACAAAGAAAGGACACTCTTGTTGGACTCATCTTTATATAATTGATCGTCCTTTGATGTACCCAATTTATTGCTTAACCCGCATCTTCTTCCCTTGGTTAGCACTAGAAAACACATTTACTCATTTTCACCATTGACTTGTCAAAAGTCTTTTCTTTTACTGTATGATTTGGTTTTGCTTATATATTTTCTGTTTATATTCAACAGCATAGCCTATAGTTTCTTAATTTTTCCTTTGAGAGTTAAGAGAGCATGGAGACTTCTCTTGGACTTTTGTTTGTGCTAGTAACTTTGGCCACCATTCATATTGTTCAACCTAAAGACCAACAAGGTATGAGATTTCTTATTTGTTACTATACACATCCTTCCTACTTCTTTTACAAACGTTTTGGTGTTCAGTAGTGAACTGGTTTTAATGGTTACTGTTTACCATGCCTGTTAACAGGGTTCATCAGTTTGGATTGCGGGCTACCAGCGAATGAACCGTCTCCTTATAAAGAGACTCATACTGGACTGTGGTTCTCTTCGGACCAAAATTTCATGCAGAGCGGAAAAGCTGGTAGAATCCAAACAAACCGAGTGACCGAATTCTTGAAGCCATACACAACGTTGAGATATTTTCCAGATGGAATTCGGAACTGCTACACTCTGAGTGTGGAGAAAGGCAGGAACCATTTGATCAGGGATCACTTTATCTATGCAAATTATGATGGTCTTGACATTAACCCCGAGTTTGATCTGTATCTTGGACCTAATCTATGGACTAAAATAGATTTGCAAGGACAAGACAATATATATGCCGAGATCTTGCACGTTCCAACATCAAACTCGTTGCAGATTTGTCTAGTTAAGACTGGGAAGAGTACTCCGCTAATATCCACCTTGGAGATACGACCTATGAGAAATGACGCTTATATCACTACGTCTGGTTCCCTGAATCTATTCTTTCGGAGATATCTTAGCGAATCAGAGACTTCCATAAGGTAACTCAGCTTCAGTTGAACGTTTTCTCTTCTTTCTGCTATATTTTGTCTGTTATGCTCTGTTACTTGTTGCTCTGTTCGTCTCTGTACTCTGTTTAGAACACAGGGGTGGTTTCTTCAAGGAAACGACTATTCAATCCTTGAAATGAAACAAGTACAAGACAATAAAAACAACGAATCATGTCCATGTTTTAGATTTTACAATCAGTCTGATATAATTACAACGTACCAAGTCATGAAAAGTTATGTTTTTAATCTTATTTATTGATTCCTCTTCTAAAAACCCATCTCCAGGTACCCGAGAGATGTTTATGATCGTGTATGGGTTTCGCTCTTTAGGAAAGAATGGACCGAGATTTCCACCATTCGCCAAGTGAGCAATTCAAACGAATTTGTTCCACCAAAAGACGCTCTCGCAACTGCTGCAAAACCTACTGATTCCAGTGCCCCATTGACGATTCAATGGGATTCGAATAATGTTAATGACCAATATTACTTGTACATACACTTCGCTGAGATCCAAGATTTGCAGACCAACGAAACCAGGGAATTTGATATGGTTTGGAATGGAGAAGTCATGTCCGACCCTGTAATTCCTCCAAAATTTAGCTTGTATACTATCTTAAGCAATTCGCCGAGATCTTGCAAAGGAAGGGAATGCAGTTTTCAGCTAAGAAGAACCAACAGATCAACTCTTCCACCTCTACTTAATGCTTTTGAAGTCTACACGGTTATTCAGTTTCTGCAGTCTGAAACAGATGAAAGCGACGGTATGTGCCTTTCTTTTCCATATAAGGTCTATGCTTTCTTATGTTAATAAAGATAATAATCTCCAACACAAGTCATCAAAACCTTTTTATGTCAGTGGGTGTTATAAAAAACATCGCAGCCACTTATGCTTTGAGTAGAATCAACTGGCAAGGTGATCCATGCGTCCCTCAAAAGCTTAGGTGGGAAGGTTTAGACTGCAGCAGCACGGACATGTCCATGCCACCAAGAATTACTACTTTGTAAGTCGAAAGTTTAGTTGTACAAACGCCCTCACACACTCCCCAAGGTTTGATAGTAATGTTAATCATTCATTAATACTTTGAATGTGATTTTGAACGTCTCACTAGAAACTTGTCGTCAAGTGGTTTAAATGGAACCATAGCAGCTGCCATTCAAAGTCTTACGCAACTAGAAAAATTGTAAGTATTACGACTGTTATTTGAAGGCGAGATATTGGTATAATATGGATGGGAATAAATTTGATAAACCTTCATGTCTGTATTCTCTCTTGCCAACTTCAGAGACTTGTCGAATAATAACTTGACTGGAGGAGTGCCGGACTTTCTAGGCAACATGAAATCGTTGTTGTTCATGTAAGTTTCTCAGCAAATTTTCTAATGATTTTCAAATTCCAACTCAAATCATGGTCATTTTTCACAGAAACTTAAGCGGGAACAATCTTAACGGCTCAATTCCTCAAGCTCTTCAAAAGAAAGGACTAGAGCTACTGTAAAAAACTTTCCGCATAGCTTTTCAACTTTTATTAGTCATTGCCTATAACCCTTTTGTGCATTTGAAGTCCTAAACAAACCCCTTGTCTTAATGTAGTGTTGAAGGAAACCCAAAGCTTTGTCTCTCTGATTCATGTAGAAAATCACCAAAGAAGAAAGTTCTTGTGCCAATTGTTGCATCAGTTGTAATTGCTGTATTGGTTCTTTTTCTTGTAATCAAAAAGAAAAAGTCAACGATTCTACAAGGTATTTGCAAGAGACATAAAAAAATAATACATAGAAAATCTTGTGATAAAAATACAAAACGATGTGATAACATCCTTATTCTGATGTACAGGTCTACACCTGCTACCGAGTACGTCAGCGGTGAATGTTACATTTGCTAATAAGAACAGCAGAAGGTTCAGATACCCAGAGGTCATCAAAATGACAAATAACTTCCGAAGAGTTTTAGGTAAAGGAGGGTTTGGCATGGTGTATCACGGTACTGTGAATGGTTCTCAACAAGTGGCAGTTAAAGTACTCTCTCAATCTTCAACTCAAGGTGATAAACAATTTAAAACAGAGGTATGCATAGTTCTGTAATCTTCCTAACTAAACTACGATCTGTTTTTAGCATCACCAAAGGTTATGGATTGTTTAATATTTTCTTGACATGAAAGGTTGATCTTCTTCTAAGAGTTCACCATACCAATTTGGTGAGCCTCGTCGGTTATTGCTATGAAGGAGATCACTTGGCCCTCGTCTATGAGTTTCTGCCCAATGGTGACTTGAAACAACATTTGTCAGGTGATATTTTTATAGTGATTTCACGTGTAGCATTAACTCATAAAACCCGAAAAACTCGAATGGATCTAACGATTTAATATACAGGAAAAGGAGGTAGATCCATCATCAACTGGAGTACTCGATTACATATAGCCTTGGAGGCAGCACTAGGTTTGTAATAAGTTAAGAATCGTAGAACAAGACATCAATGTAATTAGGTTTTACAATAGATTAGTTGATATAGATGACTCCACTGCATAGGATTGGAGTACTTGCACATTGGATGCACACCGCCGATGGTTCATAGAGATGTCAAAACTGCCAACATTTTGCTAGACGAGAACTTCAAGGCCAAAATAGCTGATTTTGGGCTCTCGAGATCTTTCCCAGGTGGAGACGAATCTCAGGATGTGACGGTGGTTGCTGGTACTCGTGGATACCTTGATCCCGAATAAGTATTATTAGTTTTCAATTTTTCATATACACACAGAAACACTTGTTCTGGAACGTTATATTTCTACTTGAGTGATTAAAGAGTATATACCTTGTTGTTGTCTTGTAGATATTACCGTACAAGTCGGTTGTCTGAGAAGAGTGATGTCTACAGTTTCGGAATCGTGTTATTGGAGATGATCACAAACCAACCCGTGATTAATCAATCCCCTGAAAGTTCCCACATAACACAATGGGTTGGCTTTAACCTTAACCGAGGTGATATTATTGAGATTATGGATCCAAACCTTCGCAAGGATTATGACTCTAATTCTGCTTGGAGAGCCCTAGAGCTGGCAATGTCATGCGCGGATCCTTCTTCCTCAAAACGACCATCCATGTCTCAGGTTATTAACGAGCTAAAAGAGTGTATCGTGTGTGAAAACTCGAGGATAAGCAAGAATCAAGGCTTGGAATCTCAAGAAATGAACATCAGCTTGGACACTTCGGTGGTCCCTGTGGCAAGATAGTTTTGAGTGTTGTCTACTTGTGTTATCAGTAATGCTACCA
The DNA here is from genome assembly GCA_964056655.1 of Arabis hirsuta. NCBI lineage: Eukaryota > Viridiplantae > Streptophyta > Magnoliopsida > Brassicales > Brassicaceae > Arabis > Arabis hirsuta. The sequence continues at coordinate 33,813,785 of OZ053302.1, forward strand.
GTGATCAGTTATATAACTATTAGGTATCTCTTCTATTGTACTCTGTTTTGCTCTGCTTGTTTCACTCCTCTGTTTTGGGAAACAAAATTGCCTTAGCCCATGATCGTGTACTACTATCATAGGAATTAAACAAAAAAGATCTTTGTTTTGAGAGCAGTCAAACAAAGAAATAAAATTCTTGTTAGACTTTGTCTTAGATAATTGATCCTCTTTTGATGTAACAATTTATTGCTTAACGTGCTTCTTGGTCTGTTCCATATTTTCTATTAATAATAGTTATGTTGAGACATTCTTGATTCTTGTCCTCTTCATTCTTCTTCTTCCATGTTTTCTTGGTGAAGCTGCACTAGAAAACACATTTACTCATTTCCTTCATTGACTTGACAAAGTCATCTTTTAGATTACATTCTCTCCCTTTATCCTCCACACCCTGCCCAATGGTTTTCTCCTTGGGAGGTAAGAGAATATGAAGAACTCTCTTCGGCTATTGTTGCCGCTAATCGCCATCATTCATATTGTTCAAGCACAAGACCAACAAGGTTTCACAAATCTTTATTTTGTTATATATACATTTTCATGTGCTTCCTTCCTACTTCTTCTACAAACGTTTACAATGTCTGTTTAACAGGGTTCATCAGTTTGGATTGCGGTCCTTATGAAGACACATATACTGGACTGGTCTTCTCTTCAGATGAAAAGTTCATACGTGGCGGAAAAACCGGTCGAATCAGAGAAAATCCTGAGGAATACTCCAAGCCATACGAGACGCTGAGATATTTTCCAGATGAAATAAGGAACTGTTACAATCTAAATGTCGAGAAAGGCAGGACACATTTGATCGTGGCAAGGTTTGTAATGGAAACTATGATGGTTTTGACCTTAAGCCAAAGTTTGATCTGTATATTGGACCTAACTTATGGGCTACGGTAGATTTGAAAACATACATGAATGGTACAGCAGAAGAGATGTTACACGTCCCAACATCAAGCTCGTTGCAGATTTGTCTTGTTAAGATTGGCGAAACTACACCGCTAATATCGGCTTTGGAGATACGGCCAATGGGGTATGATTCTTATATCACTAAGTCTGGTTCCTTGAATCTTTTCTCCAGGGAGTATCTTAGCAAGTCAGGATCTGATCTACGGTATAAAGTCAACTTCAACTGAAAAAATGTTTCTTCTTTCTCCTCTGTTTTGCTCTGTTTCCAACACAAGGGTGGTTTCATTGTTACCACCTCCAGGTACATGAAAGATGTCTATGATCGCATGTGGGTATCGTACGGAGCCAGCTTTAAGGGAGTATGGACAGAGATTTCCACCGCTCTCTAAGTGAACAATTCCAACATATATGTTCCACCAAAAGACGCGCTAAAAAATGCTGCCACGCCTACTAATGCCAGTGCACCATTAACGATCGAATGGCTTTCAGGAGATCCCGGTGACCAACATTACTTGTACGCACACTTTGCTGAGATCCAAGACTTGCAGGCAAATGATACCAGAGAATTCAACATTTTATTGAACGGAGAAGTTTTTTCTGACCCTATCATTCCTAAGAAGCTTGAAATAACCACTGTCCTAAGTTTGACCCCGAGTACTTGCCGAGGAGAGAAATGCAGTTTGCAGCTAACAAGAACCAACAGATCAACTCTTCCACCTCTACTTAATGCTTTGGAAATATACATAGTCATTCAGTTTCCGCAATTCGAAACAAATGAAAATGACGGTATGTTTTATAGGACTTGTGACATTTTTCATTGTTTTTCTTCCTGTCTTGTACTACTAACATTATAAAATTTTTATGTCAGTGGTTGCTATCAAAAACATTGAATCCACCTATGGATTGAGTAGAATCAGTTGGCAAGGAGATCCATGCGTCCCTCAACAATTTATCTGGGACGGTTTAAACTGCAGCTACACGGATATCTCCACACCACCAAGAATAACTTCTCTGTAAGTCATAAGTTCACTAGTGCACATGTGTATGTACACTCACTCTTCAAAGATCTGTTAGTAGTATTCATGACCATTAAGACTTTGAATGTGTTTTTGTAAATTTCACCAGAAACTTAAGTGGTTTAACTGGAAACATAGCAGCTGCCATTCAAAATCTTACGCAACTAGAAAAGCTGTAAGTATGTCCATTGTTGATCAAAAGAAAATGGATGTAATATCATATTATATTCTCTCTTTTATTAGGGACTTGTCGAATAATAACTTGACTGGAGAGGTGCCGGAGTTTCTAGGCAACATGAAATCGTTGTCGGTCATATAAGTTTCTCTCAACATTGTTTCTGATGCTTTTCAGACTCCAGCTCAGATCATGGTCGTTTCTTAGCAGAAACTTAAGCGGGAACAATCTTAATGGCTCAATACCTCAAACTCATCAAAAGAAAAGACAAGAACCATTGTAAGAAACTTTCCATATATCTCTGAGTTATTAGCCACAGCCCTTTTCTGTATATGATGTCATGGACTAAACATGTCTTCTTGTAGTGTTGAAGGAAACCCAAACCTTTGTCTCTCTGATTCATGTAGAAAACCACCTAAGAAGAAATTTTTTCTTGTGCCAATTGTTGCATTAGTTGCTTCTTCAGCCATTGTCATTGCTGTATTGGTACTTTTTCTTGTACTCAAAAAGAAAAAGTCAAGGATTGTAGAAGGTATTTACAACAGAGTTATCAAATAAATAAAAAGAACTGTATAATCTTATGAATATGGTAACGTTATTTTTCTCATGTACAGGTACGCCAATGGTGAATGATAAATTTGCTAATAAGAAAAGCAGAAGATTCACATATTCAGAGGTCATCAAAATGACAAATAACCTCGAAAGAGTTTTAGGTAAAGGAGGGTTCGGTGTAGTGTATCATGGTACTGTAAATGGTTATGAAGAGGTGGCCGTTAAAGTACTCTCTCAATCTTCAACTCAAGGCTATAAACAGTTCAAAGCAGAGGTATTCATGGTTTTGTAACTTTCCCAAGTAAACTATATGGTTATAGATTTCAATATTTCCTTTACTTGGGTCTTGCCTTAGGTTGATCTTCTTCTCAGAGTTCACCATGTAAATTTGGTGAGCCTTGTCGGATATTGCTATGAAGGAGAGATCACTTGGCCCTCATTTACGAGTTTTTGCCTAATGGAGACTTAAAACCACATTTGTCAGGTAACTATTCTCTAGTGCTTTCACGTGTAGCATTAGCTCATGAAACTCGTATCTAACTATCTAATAAACAGGAAAAGGAGGTAGATCCATCAATAACTGGAGTACTCGACTAAAAATAGCCTTGGAGGCTGCACAAGGTTTGTAATAAGTTAATCAATCGGGTTTACGATGGAGAACAGTTGTTAAACATGGCTCCATTGCATAGGATTGGAGTACTTACATATTGGATGCACACCACCAATGGTTCATAGAGATATCAAAACTGCAAACATATTGTTAGACGAGAATTTCAAAGCCAAACTCGCTGATTTTGGGCTCTCTAGATCTTTCCCAGTTGTTGGTCAACCTCTTGTTTCGACAGATATTACTGGTACTGCTGGATACCTTGATCCAGAGTAAGTATTTTTTACATTTTACTGAAACATTCTATTTCTCCTTCAATGGTTGAAGAGTATATATATGTACCATGTTTTTGAGTTGTAGATATTACCGCACAACTCGGTTGTCTGAGAAGAGTGATGTCTACAGTTACGGGATCGTGTTATTGGAGATGATCACAAACCAGCCTGTGATCTCTGTAAAGTATCAGATAGCAGAATGGGTTGATGCTAAGCTTAACAGGGGTGATATTAGTGAGATCATGGATCCAAACCTCTGCGGGGATTATGACTCTAATTCTGCGTGGAGAGCTCTTGAGTTGGCAATGTCATGTGCTGATCCTTCTTCCTCGAAACGACCAACCATGTCTGAGGTTATTAACGAGCTTAAAGAGTGTCTTGTGTGTGAAAACTCAAGGATGAGCATTAGCATGGATACTTCGGTGGTTCCTGGGGCAAGATAGTTGTTGAGTGTTGTCCCAATATGGTATCAACGTACAAGTTGTTTACATATCTTACCAAATTTGTGAAATATCTAAAGAGTGTTGTTGTATGTTTTTTACATTTAAACTCGAAGACAACAAACAAGTTTGCAACACAACTCTCACCAAATCAAGAAACCATTCAACTGTATTTTTTTTATTAAAAATGTAACACGAGCAAGCCACATTTTGCTTTGACATGTCATATTTTCCTCTGTTGTTTGGTTGACTTTTTGTGGTTCGTTGTAATATGTGTTTGACTCTTTTGAGTGTCATTTCAGAAACCAAAACCCGTTTTGGATTTGGATATTGGCCGAATAAACCCTAATTTCACTAATTGTAAAGAGTCAATTGCTCAAATGGTGTTAAGAAGCACACCAAAAATCTCAATGGAGCTCAATTGTTCTCAATGGTGTTGGTGGGGTGGAAAAGACTATTATACCTTTAATGAATGTAATTTGTTTTATTTGTTTTATTATACCTTTAATGAATGTAATTTGTTTACAAACCAACCCAAAATCAAACCAAACCAATCTTCAATTCAATCCTCAACCACCAATTCAATTCTCAACCACCAAAATTTCGGATCTCTTTCTCTCTCTCCTCTTGTTTCCTCGTTTCCGACAGAAGAAAAATCGAAACTTTTTCTTTTTCATCGAATCCGACCATCTCTGAGGGAAAAGAAAAATCGAAATCGGCCAGCTCAGTCCCCTCTTCATCGACGGCACAGCTAAGGTTTGTTCTTCCTTCTCTTCAATGTTCTTCCTTTCTCCTTTTTCTTCTTCTTCCTTCTCTTCACCATTTATTTGTTGTTTAAGAAACCGTTTTTCGCTAATTTAACTTGTATTTGAAGTGTAATAGCATTCACTAGCGTGTTACATTGATAATCTACAGACTGTATATTATCTAGAGTTGTGAAATCGAAGTTGAGAGGGATGGTACAACTAGGCAAGGTAGTACTAATACGATACTAAAACGAATAGTGTCGATGGTTGAACTAGTATAAATGGTCCAACTAAATGTAGTGAGAATGGGACGACTAGTATAACTAGTACGACTAATCTGAAGTACGAGTAGTGAGAATGGGACGACTAGTATAACTAGTACGATTACTTTGGTTCAACTAGTATAAATGGTCCAACTAAAAACTAGAACACATAGAATTACTAGTACGACTTTTATGAAGTACGAGTAGTGCGAATGGGACGACTAGTATAACTAGTACGACTAAACTGAAGTACGAGTAGTGAGAATGGGACGACTAGTATAACTAGTACGACTAATACGGTACAACTAGTATAAATGGTACAACTGAATCTTGATAATGATGTTTGTTGTTTGTTTTCAGGGGACAATGGATAGTAATCGTGGTGGCTTGGTCGTACATTTTGATTATGGGGGATATTATTCAGATGGAGTGGTATGGAATAATGAAGATGATAAGATTTTTAGTATTGTGATGAAAGGAAGTCTGGAGGACGTCAGTTATTCTCGGCTGGTTAATAGAATTTGTGGGAAGCTTATGGTAGATGGAGGTACTACGAAGCTTCGGCTGAGTTACATTCCAATGATCGTGCATCCTAGAAGTCCATCATATATCTTGGATGATGAAGATGTGTTAGGATATTTGATGGAAGTTAATCAGGATCAGTGTAGAATTCTTTTGCATGTGGAACTCGATGAAGTTGTCTCAGAAAAGCAGAGTAATCAGTATCTTCTTACGAATGAGGAGCTTCTTAGTGATGGCAGAGTTAATGATGGTGATATTGTTGGAGCTAGTCATGTTAGAGTAGATGATGATGGTATTGTTGCACTTACTATTCGTCAGAGTTCAGATATTGATAATTCTTTCATGTTTAACTCTGGTGATCTTGACATTACACATATTGAACGAGTAGAGGATGTAAGTGCTGAAAGGGAAGATGGTTTGAATCTGACCCTAGGTCAAGAATTTAGTACTAAGCACGAAGTGATGCAGGCAGTGGAGAGAGCTATGCATAAAGAGTGTTTTCAGATTCGTATTATGGAAACGAGACCTACGGTATATGCGGTAAAATGTCGTTCTGTTGGTTGCAATTGGTACTTAAGAGCTTCAGTTCCTAAGAATTCTAATATATTCTCGGTTGCAACATATCGGAAGATGCATACATGCTCTCGGTTGGAAATGGTTACAGTGGAAAGTAAATCGAGAGGCACACCACGCTTGGTTGCATCTGTGCTGCATGAAGAGTACCCGGGTTCATTCAAAACGCCAACTGCAAAAGAACTCGTAGGCTTGGTGCAACGAAAAGTTGGCATTGAAGTTTCATATTCTACAGCTCGGAGAGGGAAAATGAAAGCTTTCAGTGATGTGCGTGGCACTCCAGAGGAGGGTTTCTCTATGCTTCCTTCTTACTTGCACATTTTAAAGACGAAGAATCCTGGTACAAAGACAAAAGTGAAAGTGGATGAGCAGAAAAGGTTTCTGTATCTCTTCATTGCTGTGGGAGCTTGCATTGAAGGGTTTAAAGCCATGAGAAAAGTCATCATTATTGATGGAACTCACCTGAAGATTGTATATGGTGGAGTGCTTATTATTGCTTGTGCTCAAGATCCAGATCGACACCATTATCCTCTTGCTTTTGGTGTGGTTGATGGTGAGAAAGATGCTAGTTGGAGGTGGTTTTTGAAAAAGTTGAAAAAACAAATTCCGGATCATCCAGAGCTTGTTTTTGTTTCTGATAGACATCAAAGCATCATAAAGAATGTACACGAGGTCTATCCAGAGTCCGCGCATGGTTATTGCATATTTCATTTGTCTCAGAATGTTAAAGCGCACGTCACCAAGGGCCAAAGGAAAGACACATGTTCAAATAAGTTTAGACATTTGGCTCAGATTTACGAAAAGTCTGAGTTCATGAAATACTATGCTGATTTCAGAAACAGGTATCCTGGTTGTGCTGCGTATCTAGACGAGAGTCTTCACGTGAGCAGATGGGCAAAAAGCCATTTTCCAGGAGAGAGGTACAAGATAGACACCACTAATTGTGTTGAATCAATGAACAATGTTCTGTTAGAGGCAAGGAAGTTACCGCTATTAGCAATGCTTGATGTGATTTTGGGAAAGATTGTTGAGTGGTTTAACAGATATCGGAAGGAATCCGCAGCAGTACCAGAGGCACAGCTACTGGTGCCGCATGTTCATAAAGAATTGGACAGCATGTGTATGGAAGCAAAGTCGTTAGGTGTCATTGAGCTGAATAGCTTTCTCCTTGAGTACAAAGTGACTGGTGCTGATGGGAAAGGATATCTGGTTGATTTGAAAAAGAAAAGTTGCAGTTGTAACCATTTTGACATTGACAGATACCCATGTGTACATGCCATAGCTGTTATCAACTGGGTTACAGAACACACAGGGGTGCCGATTGATATACGTGAGTATTGCCATAAATATTACTGGATGGAGCAATGGAGCTTAGCGTATTCCAGGACTGTTTATCCAGTGCCACATCATACTACTTGGGATATTCCACAGGAGATTCTAGATAAGGTCGTCCTACCTAAATATTATCCTCCAAAGAAAGGTAGATTAGAAACGACAAGACAGCCATCCGTTGGAGAACCTCGTAAAAAGAAGAAGAGTTCAAGACCATCCGATGGAGGTGAGAGCTCGAGATGCTGATCATTTGTGTTTTGTGTAACTTTTTACTTGTTGCGTATGTTGTTTGTGCTTTTGTACCTTTGTAAGACCTATTTGTGTTTGTAAGAACAGGTTGGAAAAACTAGTTCACATGTATCAGGAAAGTAGTCCTATTTGTCCTAGTCTTACCCACTTAGTAGTACTAGTAGTCGCAGAAGTACCTACAAAGTAGTCCCATTGATCCTAGTATTACCCAAACAGTGGTCCTAGTAGTCCTTTTATTACGGTTGTAGTAGTTCTAGGTTTCCTAGTATTACCTGTAAAGTAGTCCTATTTGTCCTAGTCTTACCAAGACAGTAGTACTAGTCGTTCTAGTATTTCCGATTTGCCGTATTGTTAGTAAAACGATGTAAAATTACATTTGTAAACATTATTCGACACCAAATAGGCCATTAAAACATCATTATTTACATAAACTACATAAATAAACTTAATTTTTTGGAATTGGTTACATGATCATCTAATGTGTACATGAAATGTCTTATACTTCTAAGGTTTGTTTTAAAAACTTAACCACACTAACATGACCAATGATCGAAAATAGTATTTTTATAAATTTTATGGCCTGGGATTATGGTAAATGTAGTTTATACAGTAAATGTTGGAGGTACTACTAAAAATTTTAAATATAAAGTATGGTACTACTAATAAAACTCAAAAACACCCAAAGTACAACTAGCAGAAAATAGTACTACTAGAAAACTGGTACAACTACAAAATAAAAATGCGGCGGCTGTCCATAAAAAGGCGGCGCACGTGTTTTAATTCATTTGTCGGCTGTCACGTGTTTAATTCATTATTGCTCATTTGTTTTATGATAGTTGTACCAGTATTTCTAGTTGAACCGAAAATAAAATTCAACACATAATTTTAATAAAATTCATAGCAACATAAATTCAACACAACAGAATTTCAACAAAAAAAAAAACATAAATAGTTAATAAAGTCATACCAAACAAAAAAAGTTCACAAAGTCACTTACGAACATAAGGGGAAACCCTCGCACGAGAAGGCTTGCATTCCCTCTTTGGCCTAGGAGTTTTTGCCCTCTCAATCCATTTCTTCAATTGCTTTTTCATATTAGGCGTGATCTCCGGAGTTCCCGGAGCCGGTTGACTCGGCTGACCTTACAAAAAAAAAAAAAAAACATTAAGTTTTATGTCAAGTAACAAAAATATCAAAATGTTAAAACGAACCATTTCTTACCAAAGATTTCATCTGCAATCCTCTTCTCTTCAGCTAGAGCATCTGCAGGCTTCTTCGCTTGCGTCTCCGGAACAGACTCCTGAGAGAAATACAAAACCGTAAGAGTACTACTAATATTACCAACACAGTAGTTCTAGTATCACAAACACAGTAGCTCTAGTTGTCCTACTATTACTAACCTGCAATGCTTCTTCTTGAGTATATGGAGGTTGACTCGGAGGTTGAGTCGCATCATCATCGTCCTCATCCTTATCCTTCTTCTCATCCTCTTCATTCTCATCCTCATCCTTCTTCTCATCATCTTCCTCATCCTCATCCTTCTTCTCATCCTCTTCATCCTCATCCGAATCCTCCTCCTCCTCCAGCCTTCTCATACTCATCTTCGCAGCCTCCTCCTCGGCTGCCTTCTTCTCCGCAGCAGCCTTGTCCGCAGCCTCCTTCTCCTCGGCAGCCTTCGTCTCTTTAGCTTCCTTCTCCTTGGCAATTTTCTTCTTCTTCGCCTCCTCCCATTGAGCCCTCTTCGCAGCCTCTTTCTCTTTGGTTGCCTTCTCTTTGGCTGCCTTCTCTTTGGCTGCCTTCTCTTTGGCTGACTTCTCCTCGGCAGCCTTCTTCTCTTTGGCTGCCTTCTCCTCGGCAGCCTTCTTCTCTTTGGCTGCCTTCTCCTCGGCAGCCTTCTCCGCCAATGCAGCCAAAGACCCGGCAGCATTGAAGGCAGCATCTTCATTACCTACACACAGAAAGTTTCATTACTAACAAGTAGTAATAGTAGTGCTACTATTACCAATAAAGTAGTCCTAGTAGTCCTGGTTGTCCTCATGCAGTAGTTCTAGCAGACCTACTATTACTAATCAAGTAGTTCTAGTCGTTCGAGTAGTCTTACTATTACCAATCAAGTAGCCCTAGTAGTCTTGGTTATCCTCATGCAGTAGTTCTAGCAGTCCTACTATTACTAATCAAGTAGTTCTAGTCGTTCGAGTAGTCCTACTATTACCAATCAAGTAGTCCTAGTAGTCCTGGTTGTCCTCATGCAGTAGTTCTAGCAGTCCTACTATTACTAATCAAGTAGTTCTAGTCGTTCGAGTAGTTCTACTATTACCAATCAAGTAGTCCTACTACAGTAGTTCTAGTAGCCCTAGTATTACCGCGCAAGTAGTCCTAATAAACCTAGTATTACCAAAAAACGTATTTACAAGAGATTTACCTTGGAAAGATGATCCACCGGTTTCAAATTGATTACCAGGCACGTAATCATCGGTAAAATCCACCGGTTTCAGTTGATTTTCCACAATTGTCAGCCTTTCGTTCATTCCCTCAACCGCCTTGTTAATCGTTTCCATATTTTCTTGAATTGGTTTCATCATCGACTCCATCATCTTCTTAATCTCTTCTTTCAATCCGCCTTGATGTTGTCCCCTGCCAATTGGCTCAAGTCGCCGTTGGCCTGCTTCTTGGGCTTCTTCTTCGCCTTCTTCTTGGTCTTCTTCAACTGGTCTACTTCGGCATTCAATGTCCCTGCGATAGAGATCCTCCCACCATATCTTCACTTCGTCCCTCATCAATAACTTGTTCCAACTGTCAACAGCAGCGTCATCCCTATCATTATCATCCTTGAGCTCATGGTCGAACAAGTTCATTTCATCCAAGAGGTTGGACAGAAGCCTCTGCTCTGCGTCGTTGGGGACCAAAACACTCGTGATATCCTGATAGAAAAAAAAAACCAACTTCAATTACTAATACAAATAGAACTACTAAAGCTAGTCGTACCACTATTACTAGAAATACTAGTACAAATACAACTACTAAAGCTAGTCGTACCACTATTACAAGAAATACTAGTACGAATGGAACTACTAAGACTAGTCGTACTAGGATTACTAGAAATACTAGTACGAATGGAACTACTAACACTAGTCGTACTAGGATTCCTAGAAATACTAGTACGAATGGAACTTTTTACATACCTTTGTATCTCCAACCGTGCGGTACATGGCCTCCAGACTTAAATCAGCTGTCCCAGTCTTCTTGAACTGCTTTTTGCACATTCTGGGACACTCCTCACCGTATGATGTATCTGCTGGTTTTCGATACACAGCATCCAGAGCTGGGATACATTCGAATGCCAAAATCTGCACACATTGTTGAACCAATTATACCAGTTGTACCATAATATCAATTATAACAATTGCAAAAAATAATTCGATTTTTACCTCCAGACCGTTGATAAACCCAGGAAATGTGTAGCTCACACCGTCTGGAATCCTTCCGTTATGATGCGACTGAACGGCGTGTATCTGATAGATGCAGTCTTCAAATGTGTAACGTCCCCATGGGAACGTTCTACATGCATCGAGATCATCCACAATTTTCAGAAGGAATTTCTCAATGGGTCCATTATGCTTTGTTCTCTCTTTTAATACGGTGGCTAGGAAGTAGAGGACCAACATTCTGAGCCGATTATCACCATGTTCTCTTGTCATCCCTCTAAGCGCAGTAAGGACATCTCCTGCATTAATGGATTTGTTGGCTTTCGCCACGCCAAAGTGATTCTTCACGAACCTCATCTTTCCCAGCCTCTCCTTATTCGCCGGGTACATGTGGCAGAACAATCCAGACAGTAATGCATGCTCCCTGATGGAGTATCGAATGGGTACTCCATTAACCACGAACTATGCCTGGTTCTTCTTCTCAGTATTCGCTGTCCTCTGAACCAACATGTTAACAGACTGCAGCTTTCGATGTTGCTGGGCAGGCATGTGCAGGATGTGCTTGAACTGCGGGTGCTCTTCAAACCACCTCTTCTCGTAGTCTTCCAAACCCAAACTTTTAAACAACTCTTGGAATCGGTGTACATGGCATTTCGCACCGAGCTTTAACGAACAAGAGTAGTCCTCGGGTGGAAAGGCAAAGCTTTGAGGTTTCATTGCGTCAACAACCTGAAAACAAATCAAACAAACAATTTTAGAACTTCTTCAATACGACCAGTTGTACTACTATTACTACTCTTACTAGAACTACTGGGACAAATAGGGTTCTAGTTGTACTGATTTAAGTAGTACTACTAGTAATATTGGAACAAATAGCACAAATAGGAAGTAGTTGTTCTAGTTGTTCCAATATTACTAGTATTACTACTTAAATCAGTACAACTACACCTACTGGAATACTGGGACTTAAGTTGTGCTAGTTGTCCCGTTTTTATTAGTAATACTAGTAATAATGGAACAACTAGTATTACTGATAAAACCGATACAACTAGAACAACTATGACTCTTATTATCTCCTAAACAACCTCAAATTCAACAAATCATAAGTTTCTACTCTCCAAATTCAAGTCATTATGCCAAATTCAAGTCATTACTACAAATGAAACTATCATACTAACTAGTACAACTAGTATAAATAGCAAATACAGTACAACTAGTGTATATAGCAAATATTCACAAAAATCCTATTACCCTTTGCGGAGCCGGCGTTGAACCTTCCTGACCCGAGGCCGGCGCCGGAGGCTGAAGAGATGGCCGCGGAGGCGGCACATCGGTCGGATCTGGAAACCCTGGTTGTAACGTTGAAGACTGAGTCTGAGTTTTCTCCTCTGTCTGCATCGAACTTGGCGCCGCCGCACGAGTCCGAGGAGAGCCAGAAGTTCCCGACTGTGCGCGCGCCGGAGGAGAAGGAACCGCCGCCGTCCTCGACGAAGGATTGGTGCCTATCTTCCTTCGAACATTGCGGTCGTCCCCGCTCGACGAACCTCATTTCCCTTCTTTAGAAGTCGAATCCGCTGCCGCAGCCGGACCTTTCTTCCCCGGAGGAGGAGAGGGAGGTCTCTTGTCGGACTTCGAACTCTCGGTCTTCGATGGGGATTTCCCCTTTTTGGTTTTAGGTGGCATGTTATCGAAGAATTGAGTGGATTAGAAGAGAGAAATCAATCGAAATTGGAGAAGAAAAGAGAAAAAGAGGAATCAGTTGTAGAAGAAAATGAAATGGATTGATGCTTCGAATTTTTTCAGAAGAAAAAAAAGAAACTGCTTTCTCGAAGAAGAAGATGATCTCGAACCGTCCATTCGGTTTTGGGAAAGAAACCGTCTCGGTTTGGGTAACTGATTCGAAACCATTTCGGTCTAGTTTAGAACCTGGTTTTTTTGTAAATAAGTTGAACTAGTAAGGACAGAATTGTGTTTTCATTCGATTTTTATTATTAAAAAAAAATAAAAATAAATTCTGTTTATATCAACACCATCCGAGATTTTTGGTGTCCTTCTCAACACCATTTGGGCAATTGATTCAATTGTAAATGTCAATTTCTGAACGCACTTCAATCGCCGATGAAGAGCTATCATCGCCGGGAACTGCTCTCGACAGAGGTCTCGCCGCCGGAGATTACCACTAGAGATTGTCATTTCTCATTTCCCGACTCGCCGAAGCTGGTTGAAATAGATGACAGACTCCGATTTCTCTCCGACTCTCTCGCTTCCCATGGGTCATCCAAACAGGTTTTTGTTTGAAAATTCCATGTTTATGCGACTCAGAATTTTTTCAACTTTTAGTCATGGGGTTCTGATTACGGAGCTCTGAAAATGGGTTCTCGTCTGGATATTGGTCGTCTCTTGGATTGTCATTAGCGTATAAAATTGATTCTCAACTTTCAAGCTTTTGCTGCAATAGTTGATTTCATCTTCACCAATCGAAAGTCAATGACCATTGACTATTTCTCAGAATTTCTTTGTGCTGAGTGTGTCGAGTGGCTATTAAAGCCGATATCTTGTTGTGTGATTGATACTGCCATTCTTTGCGAGTAATACTAAAAGCAAAGTTGCACATTCTTCTTCTTCTTCTTCTTCTGGTGAATATGCATTAGAAATAAGAGAATACAGACATTTCCATTCGCCTTTGTGGCATTATCCGTCTTGTATAAGCTCACTGTTAATTGTGATAAACCTTGTTAATTACTTCATGTTGACCTACACTTCTTGGTAATATTTAGTCACCGTAGATCATTGTGTGCCTAGTGCTGTATATTGTTGTGGCTTGTAACTTGTATTCATATGATTGAAACAAAATCAGGTCTACAGGTCAACGACCATTCAAACTTCCAACGAGGACAGCGCATTGTGGAAATGGAGTGAAGGGAAATTCAAAGCAAAATTCAGTTCAAGACAAACATGGCTCCAAATACGCAATGCTAGCCCTACAAAGGATTGGTACATCGGTGTGTGGTTTACCCACGCAACACCAAAGTATTCGTTCTTTGCATGGCTTGCGACGCAAGATAGATTGTCAACGGGTGATAGAACGAAAATTTGGGTGGGGAGAAGCAATTGTGTGCTCTGCGACGATGCTGAAGAAAGCCGCAACCATCTATTCTTTGAGTGTCGCTATGCATCATTGGTGTGGAGGTCACTTACTCGACCACTTTTAGGAAATCACTACACAACCAATTGGAGGGAACTCATGACGATCATAAAAGGGGAAGACTTCAGTTTTATTCACACGTTCATTGTGCGATACACATTTCAAACAACAATCTACTACTTGTGGCGAGAGCGCAATGGGAGACGCCATGGCGAGCAACCGCAATCGCCGAGACAACTTGAACGAATGGTTGACAAAACCATTAGGAACCGGCTAAGTACTCTATGACGAACGCCGGACCAACGATATTGCGACGGTCTCATCCTTTGGTTTGGGACAAGAGTGAATTCATCGTAGAATCCTGTAAAATATTTCAAATTTTCGCTTTCAAACATCTTTTTAGTTTCATTGTAAAACCGTGTTTCTTTGTTTGACTAAAATTTAACATTCATACAAAAAAAAAAAAAAATTCCAGTTTCATAGAAGTTCCACAAGAGAAAGAAATCGGATATCAGTCATCGTGGTTTATCATCTATTGGGAAATGATCTAATAACACATAATAATAATAATGTTCATCTAAGTGGTCAGTCAAACTAGCTTTTTATTGCCTGGAAATGTAACATCGTAATATATTTGATGTAGACAATCAGGAAGGAGTGATTCGCTACGATTGAACATCACGGGCTGCTAAAGGTTGAGGGATATGCATCCGTTAAATATTTCTCGTTCATTGGGAGACAACATAAATTCACCATTAAAACGACGACCATGGTGAGGAAGAAAGAGACATGTCCCCATCAAGATTTTTATCTCGGCTGGGTCATACGCGTAGCTTCTCGGATATTGCAATACCCTTAACCCTAAACTTTTCTATTCAAAATTAAGGAAAACGAATATGGGTTATGAATTCTGATGTCTTATTCACTAATCTATATGCTTACACGAGAGATGTTTTTTATATATGTATTTTAGAGAAAAAATAAAAACATTAAAAGTATGCTAATAGATTTCCTTCGTTGCGTCATGGTGTGAACTCAGTCTAGTGGCCCATTAAAGCTAATATGTTGTTGCATGATCGATACATTCTTCGGAAGTAATAATACTAAAAGCAAGTTGCATATTCCGTGACCAGGAAACTAAAACTACACGCTCATGTACACAATTTACTGATAGTGATGTTGGAGCATCACTATTCTTCTTCTTCCCATGGTGAATTTGCACGATAAATTAGAGAATAAGGACGGTTCTATTTGCCTTTTGGTCATTGTCCATCTTGTTTAAGCTCAGGTTTAATTGTTGTAAACCTTGTTTCTTCCTGCATAGATCATTGTGTGCCTATTTGTAACTTGCATTCATATGTTTGAAACAAAATCAGGTCTACGACATACACAAGTACTCAATGACCATTCAAATGTCAACTCTTTATGCATCACCCTGGTGAGTCTGGTGGCTATTAAATCCATTATCTTTTTGTGTCATTGAAAGGTTGTTTGGAATTAAAATGCATTATTGACTGACCAAGAAACTATACTGATGTACTATTGCAATATTGACCCCCGGCGAGTTCATACTAGTGATGTTGGAAAATTGTTATAGTACCCTTATCCTTCTTCTTTCCACAAATCCATGGTGAAGTTGGACTAGAAAACACATTTGACATTGAGAAAGTCTTCTCTTTTGGTTTGCAATTTGGATTTGCTTATATATTCTTTGTTTATCCCCCAAAGCATAGGCATTGGTTTTCTTGATTATTTGCTGGAAGTTAAGAGAATATGGAGAGGTCTCTTAGACTTTTGTTGCTGCTAATCGGAACTTTGGGCATCATTCATATTGTTCAAGGTCAGAGCCAACAAGGTATGCACATCTTTGTGTATTCTTCTTCTTCTCCTTATTACCATTTTGGTTCTTACCTGTACGTGTACTTGGCAATATTTATATCTTTTAACGGTGAATTTTGTTCCATACTGCTTAACAGGGTTCATCAGTTTGGACTGCGGGCAACCCGCAGATGAACCTTATATTGAGGAGAAAACTGGATTACAGTTCTCTTCGGACGCAACATTCATCCAGAGTGGAGAAACTGATAGAGTCCAAAAAAATCGGGAGAAGGACTTCCTGGAGCCATACAGGACGCTGAGATATTTTCCACAAGGGATACGGAACTGCTACAATCTACCCGTCGAGAAGGGAAGTGGTCATCTGATCAGGGCTTCGTTTATGTATGGAAATTATGATGGTTTTGACAGTAGCCCCAAGTTTGATCTGTATCTTGGACCAAATCTATGGACCACGGTAGACTTGCATAGACTAGAGGAGGGTAAAGAGGAAGAGATCTTTCACATCCCAACATCAGACTCGTTGCAGATTTGTCTTGTTAAGACTGGGGATACTGTACCGATGATCTCAGCCCTGGAGATACGGCCAATGGGAAATGATTCTTATCCCATTACGTCTGGTTCTATGAAGCTTTATTTTCGACGATATTATACCAATTCAACTTCTCGTCTACGGTATCAACTTAAACGGACCATTATCTCCTTTCTGCTCTGTATTTTGCTGGTGTGTGCTCTGTTTCCACTGCTAAAACGATGTTGTTCCCACCCTCAGGTTCCCGGACGATGTCTATGATCGCCAATGGATTGACTACTTTCGGACAGATTGGACCCCAATTTCCACCGCTAGAAATGTGACCAACTCTAACAGCTACAAGCCACCGAACGCCGCACTTCAAACTGCAGCCACGCCCACTGATGCCAGAGCGCCATTGACCATTGAATGGAGCTCGGATTATCCTGATGACCAATATTACTTTTACCCACACTTTGCTGAGATCCAAGACTTGCAGGCGAATGAAACTAGAGAATTCAATATGCTTTTGAATGGAAAACTTTATTATGGCCCTCTAATTCCAAGAAAATTAGCGATATCTTCTATCCAAAGCCAGTTAACAAGATCATGCAATAAAGGGGAATGCAGATTTCAGCTGGTAAGAACCAGCAGATCAACTCTTCCACCTCTACTTAACGCTCTTGAAGTCTACACAGTTATCCAGTTTCCACAGTCGGAAACGGATGAAAACGAAGGTACGTGTGACTTTATTTTCCAGGTTATGCATATAAGGTCTATGCTTTCTGTGCATTCTAACATGATCAAAAATATTTATGTCAGTCACTGCTGTCAAAAACATCAAAGCCACCTATGAATTGAGTAGAATCGATTGGCAAGGTGATCCATGCGTCCCTCGACAATATATGTGGGACGGTTTAACCTGCAGCAACAAGGATATGTCCACACCACCAAGAATCACTACTTTGTAAGTCATAAGTTCTCACTAGCACACATAAGGATCTATAAGTAATCATGTTCATTAACACTTTGAATGTGGTTTTGGAAATTTCACTAGAAACTTGTCTTCAAGTGGCTTAACTGGAACCATAGCAGCTGCTATTCAAAATCTTACACAACTTAAAAAGCTGTAAGTATGTCTATTGTTGATCAACGGCGAAAAGTAAATATTTCATATTTAACTTTCTCTTGCAAACTTTAGGGACTTGTCGAATAATAGTTTGACCGGAGAAGTGCCCAAGTTTCTAGGAAATATGAAATCATTGTTGGTCATGTAAGTTTTTCTCAGGCAGATCTTCAAATGTTTTCAATTTCCTCTCAGATCATATTCTAATGCTCTCAGATCATATTAGAAAATAGATCAGATCAGATCAAACATATTTTCTAATGCTTTTTCAAGTTCCACCTCGGATCTTATTCATATCTCTTTCAATGCAGAAACTTAAGTGGGAATGATCTTAATGGTACAATTCCTCAATCTCTACGAAGAAAAGGACTCGAGCTATCGTAAGAAACTTCCCACATATCTTCTGAAATTTTCTCTGTTCCCTTTTGAAACAACACTTGTCTTCTTATAGTATTCAAGGAAATCCAAGGCTTTTACCCTCCTCTGGTTCACCCACAAAACGCAAGAGCATTCTAGTTCACACTGTTGCATCAGTTGGTTTTGCAGCCATCCTCGTTGTTGTGCTGGTTCTCTTTCTAGTTCTCAGGAAGAAAAAGTCGTCGAGTGTTGAAGGTATATGAAAGAGAGACATATCAGAAAAGAAAAGTAATTAGTCTCATTAATATGGTTTTTGCTAACTCCCCTAAATTCTGATCTAACAGCTGTTCACCCACCATCGACAATGAAAAAGAGAAGGTTTGCTTACGCAGAGGTTATAAAAATGACAAATAATTTCGAAAGAGTTGTAGGGGAAGGAGGGTTTGGCTTTGTCTGCCACGGTATTGTAGATGGTTCTGAACAGGTAGCTGTTAAAATACTGTCTCAATCATCAACCCAAGGCTACAAAGAGTTCAAGGCAGAGGTAGTACAATCTTTTCCAAGTAGTATCTGTTTTTAACATCACAAAGGTTAATTATGGACTTCTTGTTTGGTGAATTATAGGTTGATCTTCTTCTGAGAGTTCACCATACGAATTTGGTAAGCCTTGTCGGATATTGCGATGAAGGAGACCACTTGGCTCTCATCTATGAGTTTGTACCCAATGGAGACTTAAGACAACATCTATCAGGTAAAACTTGGTGTACAGTTTTCTAGTGGGTTCACATGTATTATGAGGTCATGAAACATTTGTTTTTTTCCTGGAAACTTGAAAGGATCTAACGATCTAATACACAGGAAAAGGAGGCAAATTTGTCATCGATTGGGCTATTCGGCTACGAATAGCTGTGGAGGCAGCACTAGGTCTGTACTAGCTTAAACCATAGACTATAATTTATTTGATTGGATTTACAATAATCATTTAATTTTGGAAAAATCCATTGCATAGGTTTGGAGTATTTACACATTGGGTGCACACCACCAATGGTTCATAGAGATGTCAAAACTACAAACATATTATTGGGGGAGCATTATAAAGCCAAACTCGCTGATTTTGGGCTCTCGAGGTCTTTTCCAGTTGGAGGGGAATCTCATGTTTCGACGGTGATTGCTGGTACTCCTGGTTACCTTGATCCCGAGTAAGGATCAACAATTTTCAAATCACTCACTATCTCTTCCTTTTTCAATGCTTGAAGATTGTTATGTGTTCTTGTCTTGCAGATATTATCAGACAAGTCGGTTGGGTGAGACAAGTGATGTGTACAGTTTCGGGATTGTGTTATTGGAAATGATCACAAACCAACCAGTGATTGATCAAAACCGCAGAAACTCGCACATTACACAATGGGTTGGGTCTGTACTTAACGGAGGAGATATTGCTAAGATCATGGACCCGAAGCTTAATGGGGATTATGATTCTCGCTCTGCCTGGAGAGCGCTTGAGCTTGCAATGTCGTGCGTGAATCCAACTTCAGCTAAACGACCAACCATGTCTCATGTTATTATCGAACTAAAAGAGTGTCTTGTGTATGAAAACTCGAGGAGAAATATGAGTGGAGGCGTAGATTCACTGAGTTCCCCTGAAGTAAGCATGGCCTTTGACAGTGGGATGGTTCCCATAGCAAGATAGTGTGTGCTGCAAGTATCACAGATTCACAAGTAAAAAACTACCAGAAAGTTGTCTGCAAAATGTTTAACGCAACTAAAACCTCTGTAAGTTATTTAAATTGGTGGGAATAAATCGGAGGAAACTTCCTTCTTCGTAAGTTTGAATTTTTAGGCAACAATATGGCTAGACAAATTATTCATTAAATTTGCAATATCCGAAACTTTTAAAACCAAAACGAATCGGAAAATTTGATATCTGGTAAAACAAATCGAACTACAAATATTGTATTTTATCCGTTACGTGCAGCTTTAGTAATAATATTGATATGATTTTTAGGGGAAAAAAAAATGTAAGGCCATCTTTATCCATGAACTTTTGAGGGTATCATTAAATATAAAATTATTAAAAATACACTCTCTCTTTCTTTTACTTAACTTTATACATTCTCTTTCATCATTTTACTCAACTTTTATTAATTTTATACTCTCTTTAAATATAAAATTATTAAAAACATACTTTTTCTCTCTTCAAATGTTGATACTTTTGATACTTTCTCTCCAAAAATACCCACTATCTCTTCTCTTTACTCAAATTTATTAATTTTATATTTTAATACACCCTACTATTTCAACCAAAAACACTTTTTTTCTTCGTTTTACTTAAATTTTAATAATTTTATATTTAATGATACCCATAAAAAATCACGAATACGGATGCACGAGATTACGAGGCACATTTTGGTTCGACATGGCGTATTTCTCTGTTCTTTGGTTGACTTTTTTATTTCGTTGTAATATGTGTTTGACTATTTGAGTGTCACACCGTGAAGATGGCAGTACAAAACCCTAATTTCACTAATTTCTGAAGTCAAGCGTCGCACTTCAATCGCCGCCGATGAAGCTGTCTCATCGCCGGGAACTGCTGATGACGAAACCCTCCCGACGGAGGTCTCGCCGCCGTAGACGGTCTTTCCCACCGGAGATTATCATTTCCCATTTCTCTGACTCGCCGAAGCTGACTGAGATAGATGAAAGATTCCGGTTTCTCTCGGTCTCTCGCACTTCCTGTTTGACAAATTCGAAGTTTACGCGACTCATTCCACTCGATTTTTTCAACTTTTACTCATGGATTCTGATATTGTTTCTTGGGTTGTCATTAGCGTATAACACTGAGTCTCGACTTTTAAGCTTTTGCTGCCTTTGATTTGTGTGTGGTCTAAAGCTGTTTGTCTTCACCAATCAAAGTCAACGACCATTGACTATTTCTTAGGTTTCCTTCCTTGCGTCATGGTGCTGACTCTAGTGGCTGCTAAAGCCAATGTCTTGTTGCGTGATTGATACATTCTTCGGAGGTCATAATACTAAAAGCAAGTTGCATATTCTCTGACCAGGAAACTAAAACTACACACTCATGTACAGTTCCATGATAGTGACCCGGAAATTAGCTCAGGGTAAATTGTTATAAAACTTGTTTCTTCATTTGATCTACGCTTCTTGTTAATAATTAGTCACCATAGATCATTGTGCGTAGTGTTGTATTCATGATTGAAAACAAAAAATCAGGTTTCACTACTCATACAATTCACCGACCATTTAAATGTCAACTCTTTCTGAACATTTCTTCATGCATCACACTCTGGTGGCTATTAAATCCATTATCTTTTTGTGTCATTGAAAGGTTCTTTGTAAGTAAAAGATGCATTATTGTCTGACCAAGAAACTATACTATTCCAAAAATGATGATGTTGGAACATTGTTGTTTTACTCTTATCCTTCTTCTTCTTCCCATGGTGAAGTTGCTCTAGAAAACACATTTACTCTTTCTTTTCATCGACTTGAAAAAGTCTTTTCTTTTAGTTTTCAATTTGGATTTGCTTATATATTCTCCCTTTATCCTCCAAAGCCTAGGCAATGGTTTTCTTGATTATTCGCGGGTAGTTAAGAGAATATGGAGAGGTCTCTTGGACTTTTGTTGCTGCTAATCGGAACTTTGGCCATCATTCATATTGTTCAAGCTCAGAGCCAACAAGGTATGCAAATATTAACTGAGATATATACATACATGTATTTTTTTCTTCTTATTCTTCTTTTTATTACCATCTTTGTGTATTCTTCTTCTTCTCCTTATTACCATTTTGGTTTATAATTGTGCTTGTATTTGGCAATTTAATCTGTTCTCTCTTTTAACAGTTTTGTTCCATACCGCTTTACAGGGTTCATCAGTTTGGATTGCGGGCTGCCCACGAATGAACTGTCTCCTTATAAAGAGGAGAAAACTGGATTACAGTTCTCTTCGGACGCAACATTCATCCAGAGTGGAAAAACTGGTAGAATCCAAGCAAATCGGGAGAGTGGCTTCCTGAAGCCACACATAACGCTGAGATATTTTCCAGACGGAATACGGAACTGCTACAATCTAAAAGTTGAGAAGGGAAGAACTCATCTGATCAGGGCTAATTTTTTATATGGAAATTATGATGGTCTTGAAATTAGCCCCAAGTTCGATCTGTATCTTGGACCAAATCTATGGATCAAAATAGATTTGGAAAGGCGAGTGAATGGTACACGGGAAGAGATCTTACACATCCCAAGATCAAACTCGTTACAGATTTGTCTTGTTAAGAATGGGACGACTACACCGCTGATCTCATCCTTGGAAATACGTCCACTGGGAAAGGACTCTTATCTCACTACTTCTGGTTCTCTGAAGCTTTATTTCCGAATACAACTTACCAATTCAACTTCTGGTCTAAGGTATCAACTTAAACGGACCATTATCTCTTCTTTCTGCTCTGTTTTGCTCTGTTTCTTTTGGCTCTGTTTTCCTCTGTCTTTTGCGGGTGCGTACTCTATTCCAACATGGGCGATTTTGTGAAAGGAAGGATTAATTAAAGACACAAAGACAAAGGGAAAACAATGAAACAGAACAATCTCATAAGATCACAAAGGCCAGGAGGACTAAAAAGGATATTGTCCATCCTTATTTACTTATTCCCCCTGCTAAAACGATATTGTTCCCACCCTCAGGTACCCGAATGATGTCTATGATCGCCAATGGACTACGTACTTTAAGACGGAGTGGACCCCAATTTCCACCACTAGCAATGTAAAAAATTCTAACAGCTACGAGCCACCGGAAGATGCGCTCACTACTGCTGCCACGCCTACTAATGCCAGTGCGCCATTGACAATTGATTGGAGTTCGGAAAATCTTGAAGACCAATTTTACTTGTATGAACACTTTGCTGAGATCCAAGACTTGCAGACCAATGATACCAGGGAATTCAACATTCTATTGAATAAAAAACTTCTTTTTGGCCCTCTAATTCCTGAAAAGTTAGCTATAACTACTATCTTAAGCCCGTCACCGAATACTTGCGATGGAGGGAAATGCAGTTTGCAGCTGACAAGAACCAGCAGGTCAACTCTTCCACCTCTATTTAACGCTCTTGAGGTCTACAGAGTTATCCAGTTTCCGCAGTCCGAAACAGATGAAAGCGATGGTATGTGTGTTTCAAGGTTAAGCAAATAAGGTCTATACTTCTATGTATTCTAACATCGTCAAAAAAATTGTCAGTCACCGCTGTCAAAAACATTGAAGCTGCATATGGATTGAGTAGAATCAATTGGCAAGGTGATCCATGCGTCCCTCGACAATATATGTGGGACGGTTTAACCTGCAGCAACACGGATATCTACACACCACCAAGAATCAGTACTTTGTAAGTCATATGCTCTTGCATACACACATCATGATCTATAACTAATCATGACCAGTACTGAATGTGGTTTTGTGAATTTCATAAGAAACTTGTCTTCGAATGGTTTAACTGGAACCATAGCAGCTGCCATTCAAAATCTTACGCTGCTAGAAAAGCTGTAAGTATGTCTATTCTTGATCAAAGGCGAAAAACTATTATATGAATTCAAAGAAATCGGAAGTAATTTCATATTTAATTCCCTCTTGTAAACTTTAGGGACTTGTCGAACAATAACTTGACTGGAGAGGTGCCAGAATTTCTAGGCAACATGAAATCGTTGTTGGTCATGTAAGTTTGTCTCAAACATATTTTCTAATGCTTTCCAAATTCCACCTCGGATCATGTTCATGTATGTGTATCAAGATTTCTCTTTTTATGCAGAAACATAAGCGGGAACAATCTTCATGGATCAATTCCTCAATCTCTACAAAGGAAAGGACTCGAGCTACAGTAAGAAACTTCCACCATATTCTGTGAACTTCTCTCAGTTATTATCCACAACCCTTTTGTGTATTTGAGGTCTTAAAAGTACACTTGTTTTCTGGTAGTTATGAAGGAAACCCAAGTCTGTCTCTCCCTGGTTCATCAGCAAAACGACATGGCAGGAGCATTCTAATTCCAATTGTTGCATCAGTTGGTTCTGCAGCCATCCTCATTATTGTGCTGGTTCTTTTTCTTGTTTGCAGGAAGAAAAAGCCCTCACATGTTGAAGGTATATGAAAGAGAGACGTATCAGATCAGAAAACCAATAAATCTCATGAATATGGTTTTGGCTAACTACTAAATTATCATTTAACAGTTGTTCACCCGCCACCAAGTAGGCCAACAGCGAATGCTACATATGCTACTTCACCTGAGCCGTCAATAGAAATGAAAAAGAGGAGGTTTACTTATTCAGAGGTTATGAAAATGACTAATAATTTCGAAAGAGTGGTAGGGGAAGGAGGATTTGGCGTTGTCTGTCATGGTACTGTCAATGGTTCTGAACAGGTGGCTGTAAAACTACTATCTCCATCATCAGCTCAAGGCTATAAAGAGTTCAAGGCAGAGGTAGTCGTAGTACAATCTTTCCAACTGCTCTATGTTTTTAACATCACAAAGCTTATGGGTTTCTTGTTTTTCTTTGCATGAGTGCATTAGGTTGATCTTCTTCTGAGAGTTCACCATACCAATTTGGTTAGCCTTGTTGGATATTGCGATGAAAGAGACCATTTGGCTCTTATCTACGAGTTTGTACCCAATGGAGACTTAAGACAACATCTGTCAGGTAAAGCTTGGTGTAACATCTTCCAATGGTTTCATATGTATCATGAGCTCACGAAAAAAAAAACTGTTTTTCTTCCTGAAATCATGAAAGGATCTAATGATCTACTACACAGGAAAAGGAGGCAGACCCGTCATCAATTGGGGTTTTCGGCTAAGAATAGCTGTGGAGGCAGCACTAGGTTTGTACTAAGTTAAACCACAGAATTGGAATTTATTTGATTGGTTTTCCAATAATGATTTAGTACGGATGAATCCATTGTATAGGTTTGGAGTACTTACACATTGGATGCACACCACCAATTGTTCATAGAGATGTCAAAACTACAAACATATTGTTGGATGAGCATTACAAGGCCAAACTCGCTGACTTTGGGCTCTCGAGGTCATTCCCAGTTGGAGGAGAATCTCATGTTTCGACGGTGGTTGCTGGTACTCCTGGTTACCTTGATCCCGAGTAAGTATTGTTAGTTAACATTACAATGTGCTGAAATTAGTCCGTACGTTTTTTCTTCAATGTTGAAGAGTATGCCGTGTTCTTGCCTCGCAGATATTATCAGACAAGCC
Organism: Arabis hirsuta; assembly: GCA_964056655.1. Taxonomy (NCBI): domain Eukaryota; kingdom Viridiplantae; phylum Streptophyta; class Magnoliopsida; order Brassicales; family Brassicaceae; genus Arabis; species Arabis hirsuta. The sequence continues at coordinate 33,839,133 of OZ053302.1, forward strand.
GGTTGGGTGAGAAAAGTGACGTGTACAGTTTCGGGATTGTGTTATTGGAAATGATCACAAACCAACCAGTGATTGATCGAAACCGCAGAAATTCTCACATAACACAATGGGTTGGGAATGAGCTTAACGGAGGAGATATTACTAAGATCATGGATCCAAAGCTTAACGGGGATTATGATTCTCGCTCTGCCTGGAGAGCGCTTGAGCTGGCGATGTCGTGCGCAAATCCATCTTCGGCAAAACGACCAACCATGTCTCATGTTGTTATAGAATTAAAAGAGTGTATTGTGTCTGAAAACTCGAGGGGAAATATGAGTCGAGGCATGGATTCACTTAGTTCCCCTGAAGTGAGCATGGTCTTTGATAGTGTGATGATCCCCAGAGCAAGGTAGTGTGTGCTGCAAGTATGATGATATGAAACCACTCAACGTTCTTGTGGCTTTGACATGTCGTGTCCCCTCTTTGTATGTTTGCTATTCTGGTTTTAAATATTTTTGATATGAAAGCTAAAAAAATTACTGTATCTATTGAAGTGTGTGTCTTCTTGTGGTAATGTATAGTTTTTTATAAAGGGAAATGAAAATGTTGGGATCCCGTTTTTAGTTAACATACAAAAACTCGATGATGTTAAAGGTAAAAAAATTTCTTTTTTAAATGTAACACGAGCCACATTTTGCTCTGACATCATGTTATATTTCTCTTTTCTTTGGTTGACTTTTTGGTTCTTTGTAATATGTGTTGACTCTTTGAGTGTCAGGCCCTGAAGATTCAATTGGCCGTACAAAAACCCTAATTGTGAATGCCAATTTTCACTTCAATCGGCGATGAAGAGATTTCACCGCCGGGAATTGCTGATGACGAAACGCTCTCTTTTCTCCAGACGCAGATCTCGCCGTCGTAAACGGTTTTTACCACCGGAGATTCTCATTTCTCATTTTCCGACTCCGAGAAGCCAACTGAGATAGATAAACAGGTTTCTTGCTAAAAAATTCAACCTTTTTACTCGTATTGCTGATTACGGAGCTCTGGTAATGGCTTTTGCTGCGTGATTGATTTCATCTTCACGACTTCCACCAGTCGAAACTCAATGACCATTGACTATGTCTCACAATTTCTTTGTTACTGAGTTAGTCTAGTGGCTAATAAAGCCAATATCTTGTTGCGTGAATGATACGTTCTTTGTTAGTAATACTGAATCCAAGTTGCATATTGTCTGACCAGAAAATACACACTAGTTTCATGATAGTGATGTTGGAACATTATCATTATTATTCTTCTTCTTCCTCCTATGGTGAATATGCATTAGAGATAAGAGAATACAGACGGTTCTATTCGCCTTTTGGTCATTATCCATCTTGGTTAAGCTCAGGGTAAATATTTAGTCACCATAGGTCATTGTGTGCCTAATGCTGTATTTGTTGTGGGTTCTAATTTGCATTCATATGTTTGAAACAAAATCCGGTCTTTCTGAGCATTTCTTCACGCATCATTTTGGTGAGTCTGGTGGCCATTAAATCCTTTTTGTTTGATTGAAAGATTCTTTGTATGTGAAATACATTATTGGCTGACCAAGAAACTATTCAACTAATGGCCCCAGTCCAGTTCATAATAATGATGTTGGAACATTGTTAGCCTCTTATCCTTATTATCCTTCTTCCCATGGCAAAGTTGCACTAGGAAACACATTTACTCCTTTTTGTTGACTTGTAAAAGTCTTTTCTTTTTTGTTTTTAATTTAGGTTTACTTATACATTCTCTGTTTATCCCCCCCCCCCCCCTCCAAAAAGCCTAGGCATTGGTTTTCTTGACTATTCCCTGGTAGTTAAGAGAATATGGAGAGGTCTCTTGGATTTTTGTTGATGCTAATCATTCATATTGTTGAAGCTCAGAGCCAAGAAGGTATGCACATCTTTTATGTCTTCTTCTTCTTCTTCTTCTTCTCCTTATTACCATTTGGTTCTATCTGTTCTCTCTTGGGCAATATTTCTCTATGTTCTCTCTTTTAACAGTGAATTTTGTTCCATACCGCTTAACAGGGTTCATCAGTTTGGACTGCGGGCTACCCGCAAATGAAACCTCTTCTTATAAAGAGGAGAAAACTGGATTGCAGTTCTCTTCGGACGCAACATTCATCCAGAGTGGAAAAACTAGTAATGTTGAAGCAAATCGGGAAAATGACTTACCGAAGCCATTCAGGACGCTGAGATATTTTCCAGACGGAATACGGAACTGCTACAATCTAATAGTTGAGAAGGGAAGAAAGTATCTGATCAGGGCTAGGTTCATATATGGAAATTATGATGGTCGTGACATCAGCCCCAAGTTTGATATGTATATTGGACCTAATCTATGGGTCAAAATAGATTTGGAAAGGCGAGTGAATGGTACACGGGAAGAGATCTTACACATTCCAACATCAGACTCGTTGCAGATTTGTCTTGTTAAGAATGGGACGACTACACCGGTAATAACAACTTTGGAATTACGGCCAATGGGAAAGAATTCTTATATCGTAAAGTCGGGTTCTCTAAAGCTTTCTTTTCGAGGATATCTTACCAATTCAACTTCTGGTCTAAGGTATCAACTTAAACGCACCATTATCTCTTCTTTCTGCTCTGTTTTGCTCCATTTTCTGTGGGTGAATTTGTGAAGGAATGGATTAATTCTCGACACTAAGTAAAAGTATAAGACAAAATAAATCCTTATTTACACTTATTCCCCCTGCTAAAATGATATTGTTGCCACCCTCAGGTACCCGCATGATGTCTTTGATCGCCAATGGACTGCGTACTTTAAGCCAGAGTGGACCCGAATTTCCACCGCTAGCAATGTGGTTGCTTCTAACTACTACGAGCCACCGGAAGATGCACTCACTACTGCTGCCACGCCTACTATTGCCAATGCGCCATTGATGATTGAATGGCCTTCACCAAATCCTGATGACCAATATTACTTTTATGCACACTTTGCTGAGATCCAAGACTTGCAGGCCAATGAAACCAGAGAATTCAATATGCTTTTGAATGGAAAACTTCTTTTTGGCCCTATAACTATTCGAAAGTTAGCTATTTTAACTTTTTATAGCCCGTCACAGGCTACTTGCGGTGGAGTGGTCTGCAGTTTGGAGCTGACAAGAACTAACAGGTCAACTCTTCCACCTCTACTTAATGCTGTTGAGGTCTACACAGTTATCCAGTTTCCGCGATCCGAAACGGATGAAAACGATGGTATGTGACTTTATTTTTCAGGTTATGCATATAAGGTTTATGCTTTCTTATTAAAGAAAGAAATTACAAACACAATAAAGTACTCAAGGCATCAAAACCTTTTTGTGTTAGTGAGTGCTATAAAAAATATCGCAGTCACCTATGCATTGAGTAGAATCAACTGGCAAGGTGATCCATGCGTCCCTCAGCAGCTTAGGTGGGAAGGTTTAGACTGCAGCAGCAAGGATACGTCCATGCCACCAAGAATCACGACTTTGTAAGTTGAAAGTTTAGTGGTACAAACGCGCTCACACATTCTTCGAGATCTGATAGTAAATATGATCATTAATAATTTGAATGTGATTTTGAACATTTCACTAGAAACTTGTCTTCAAGTGGTCTTAATGGAACCATAGCAGCTGCCATTCAAAATTTTACGCGACTAGAAAAATTGTAAGTATTACGACTGTTAATTGAAGGTGAGAAATTTGTATTATATGGATGGGAATAAGTTTAATAAACTTCATGTCTTTATTCTCTCCTGCTAATATCAGGGACTTATCGTATAATAACTTGACTGGAGTAGTGCCAGAGTTTTTAGGCAAAATGAAATCGTTGTCGGTCATGTAAGTCATTCTCTCAACATATATCTAATGCTTTTCAAATTCCAACTCAGATCATAGTCGTTTTTAACAGAAACTTAAGTGGGAACAATCTTAATGGTTCACTTCCTCAAGCCTTTAAAAGGTAAGGACTAAAGCTATCCTAAGAAACTTTCCACATAGCGTTGAAATATATATCAACCATTATCTACAACCTTTTGTGCATTTGGTGGTGTCCTTAACAACCCTTGTCTTATTGTAGTGTTGAAGGAAACCCATGGCTTTTTATTAGAAAACCTCCTAAGAACAAAGTTCTTGTGCCAATTCTTGCATCAGTTGCTTGTGCAGGCATTGTCATTGCTGTATTGGTTCTTTTTCTTGTACTCAAAAAGAAAAATCCAACGATTCTACAAGGTATTTGCAAGAGACATCAAATAAGATAATATTGCGAATGTTGTTGCAATAAAAGAAGAGATACAAATAAAAAACATCCTTATTCTGATGTACAGTTCTACACTTGCTACCGTGGACGTCGTCAACGAAGAATGATACATTTGTTACTAAGAAAAGCAGAAGGTTCACATATTCAGAGGTCATCAACATGACAAATAACTTCCAAAGCGTTTTAGGTAAAGGAGGGTTCGGCATGGTGTATCACGGTACTGTAAATGGTTCTGAACAAGTGGCCGTCAAAACACTTTCTCAATCTTCAACTCAAGGCTATATAGAGTTCAAAGCAGAGGTATTCATAGTTTTTTTTTTTTTTTATAAAATGTGAATATTATTACCAAGGAAAGTCAAATACAAGAGCTAATAAGCCTAAAATTTCTTTGGCCAAAAAAAAAAGAGTAAAAAACTAAGAGGAAGTTAACCAAGAGCAACAAAGCAGATCATTCAATTAGCTAAACCTAGACCATTGAAGAAGAAGATTACTACATCCCTTGCGCCAGCGTCTTGCTAGGAGAGTATCTTGGATTGATCTATCAATTTACCTGAAAATGTAGTCTGCAGTGAGAGAGGTTTTGTTATGGAACCTACTATTTTGTTCTCTCCATAACCCATAGATGGTGCCTTGAGCAGCAATTCTCTTTAGAAGAGTTGACTTATGGTTACTTGAACTAGCAAGTAACCAAAATATCAAATTTTCCCATGAGAGAAAGGAATTCAGACTCGAACCCAATCGATGGAGAACCTTTCCCCATATCAGAACAGCGAAGTCACATTGTAGAAGCAAGTGGTCTCTTGATTCTTGATGAGTCGAGCAGAAGGTGCACATGGAGTCATTAATCATTCCCCAGTTTGAAAGCCTGCTTTTTACCGAAAGACGGTCGAGATTTGCTGTCCAGAACGTGAAGGAGTGCTTCGGGACTCCACACTTGACCCAAACTGCTTTGAACCAATTCTTAGTCGGCTTTGAGGGCCTTAATATTTCCCAAGTTTTCTTTGTGGAGAATTCATGGGAAGCTTGTGGAGCGTGACCCCAATAGAATACATCAAAGCCCCTAGCTATGTCAACGACATCATGATTCCTAAGTAGGTCCTGAACATTCCGAGTTTGTGCGTTCCTGGACCTTAACCTTATAGGAGCAAACCAGTCATAAGCGAAGAAGGCTTCCCTCACCGTGCTGTGGATATGTATTCCCAAAACCCGAGGACTAGAATCACCCATATAGTCAATAAGACTCCCCAAAGATGACCAATTATCAAACCAAAAACTTGCAGTATGACCATCATTAACCTTACAAGTGAGAAGAGTCTTAGCCACAGGTTTTAAAGATAGAAGAAACTTCCAGACCCACGAATCCGTAGGCTTAGGTTCGGTAGACCAGAAACAAGTCCTCTTAAGTTTGTGTTCTTTGATCCATGCTACCCATAACGACCCACTATTAGAGAAGAGAAGCCAAATCAGTTTGAAGTTGAGAACCCTGTTCCACAGTAGAAAATTCTGAAGCCCTAAACCACCCTCTGCCTTGGGTAAACAAAGATCCTGCCAAGATACTTTAGCTATTCCCCTTTTCTCAAGATCACCAGACCATAAGAACCTAGAGCAGAGCTTTTCAATTTCAATTTCTTTTCAATATTCATAGTTCTGTGATCTTCCCAACTAAACTAAGGTCTGTCTTTAGAATCACCAAAGGTTATGGATTTCAATATTTTCTTGACATGGATATTTTACCTTAGGTTGATCTTCTTCTGAGAGTGCACCATACAAATTTGGTGAGCCTCGTTGGTTATTGCTATGAAGGAGATCACTTGGCCCTCGTCTATGAGTTTCTGCCGAATGGTGACTTAAAACAACATTTGTCAGGTGATATTTTTATGGGGATTTCACGTGTAGCATTAACTCATGAAACTCGTGAAACTCTAATGGATTTAACATATCTAATATACAGGAAAAGGAGGTAGATCCATCATCATCTGGAGTACTCGACTACGAATAGCTTTGGAAGCAGCACTAGGTTCGTACTAAGTTAAGAACCGCAGGACAATGTAACAATTCAATTGGATTTACAATAAAATAGTTGATATAGATGACTCCACTGCATAGGATTGGAGTACTTGCACATTGGATGCACACCGCCGATGGTTCATAGAGATGTCAAAACTGCCAACATTTTGCTAGATGAGAACTTCAAGGCCAAAATAGCTGATTTTGGGCTCTCAAGATCTTTCCAAGGTGGAGGCGAATCTGAGGATTTGTCAGTGATTGCTGGTACTCCTGGATACCTTGATCCCGAGTAAGTATTATTAGTTTTCAATTTTTCATATACACTTGTTCTGAAACTTTCTATTCCTCCCTTGGTTAAAGAGTATATACCATGTTGTTGTCTTTCAGATATTTCCGCGCAAGTCGGTTGTCTAAGAAGAGTGATGTCTACAGTTTTGGAGTCGTGTTATTGGAGATGATCACAAACCAACCTGTGATTAATCAAACCTCTGAAAATTCTCACATAACACAATGGGTTGGCTTTAAGGTTAACCGAGGTGATATTAGTGAGATCATGGATCCAAACCTTTGCGGGGTTTATGACTATAATTCTGCGTGGAGAGCTGTTGAGCTGGCAATGTCATGCGCTGATCCTTCCTCCTCGGAACGAGAGCTCAAAGAGTGTCTTGTGAGCGAAAACTCGAGGATGAGCAAGAATCAAGGCCTGGAGTCTCAAGAAATGAGCATTAGCGTGGATACTTCGGTGGTTCCTAGGGCAAGATAGTATTGAGTCTTGTCTACTTGTAGTACCAATATGGAATTATCTATCTTGCCTCTGTAGTACTCGAAGGGAATCCGAGGCTCTGTCTCTCTGGTTTATGCGAGAAACCAAAATTTCCAGTGGTGATTGTTGTATCAGTTTCTTCTGTAGCCATTATTACCATTGCGGTATTGGTTCTTTATTTTTGTATTCTTCAGAAAGAAAACTCTCACCAAATCAACAAACCATTCACTGTGTTGTATTGAAATGAAATTTTTATTTCTATAAAAATGTAACACGAGCGAGCCACATTTTGCTTTGACATGTCATATTTTTCTCTGTTCCCGATGAAGTGGTTTCACCGCCGGGAACTGCTGATGACGAAACACTCTCGCCGCGAGATTATCATTTCTCATTCCCCGACTCCCCGAAGCCGACTGAGATCATTCAAACCTTTTTTACTCGTATCCTAAAAACTTCAACCTTTTTTAACTGTATCCTGATTACGGAGCTCTGGTAATGGCTTTAGCTGCATTTGATTTCATCTTCATGACTTCACCAGTCCAAAGTCAATAACCATTTGGCTATATCTCACAATTTGTGTTCGTTGCTGAATGAGTCTAGTGGCTAATAAAGCCAATATCTTCGTTGTTCTTTACGAACATTTCTTCATGCATCATTGTGGGTGGCTGAGTCTGGTGGCTATTAAATCAATTTAGTGTGATTGGAAGATTCTTTGCAACTAAAATACATTATTGACTGACCAAGAAACTATACTGATCTACTACTATTATGGCCCCAGTCCAGTTCATAATAGTGATGTTGGAACATTGTTATCCTCTTATTCTTATTATCCTTCTTCGCATATGTTGAAGTTGCACTAGAGAACACATTTTCATCGACTTGAAAAGTCTTTTTTTTTGTTTGTTTTAAATTTGAGTTTGCTTATATATTCTCCGTTTATCACCCAAAGCATAGGCATTGGTTTATTCGCTTGTAGTTAAGAGAATATGGAGAGGTTTCTTGGACTTTTGTTGATGCTAATCGGAACTTTGTCCATCATTCATATAGTTCAAGCTCAGAGCCAACAAGGTATATTCTTCTTCTCTTTATTACCATTTTGGTTCTTAATTGTACTTGTATTGTATTTGGCAATATTTCGACCGTTATCTCTTGAATTTTGTTCCATTTTTTGTGAACAGAGTTCATCAGTTTGGATTGCGGGCAACCCGAGAATGAACCGTCTCCTTATAAAGAGACTGAGACTGGATTAGAGTTCTATTCGGACGCAATATACGCCGTGAGTGGAGAAACTCATAGTATCCAAGCAAATCGAGAGAGTGAGTTCCCAAAGCCATACAGGTCGCTGAGATATTTTCCACACGGATTACGGAACTGCTACAATATACAAGTCGAGAAGGGAAGAAATCATCTGATCAGGGCTAAGTTCATATATGGAAATTATGATGGTTTTGACATTAGCCCCAACTTTGATCTGTATCTTGGACCAAATCTATGGGCCACGGTAGACTTGTATAGACAAGAGAATGGTACAACGGAAGAGATGTTACACATCCCAGCATCAGACAGGTTGCAGATTTGTCTTGTTAAGACGGGGCCAACTACTCCAATAATATCCACCTTGGAAATAAGGCCGATGGGAAACGACACATATATCACCAAGTCTGGTTCTCTGCGTCTTCATACTCGACTATATCTAAGCGAAACAGAGAAATTGTTAAGGTAAACATTATCTCTTGTTTTTGCTCTGTTTATTTTGTTTGTGTCTCTCATTTCTAACATGGTTGGTGTAAAACTAAAGACTATTTCTAAATACTAAGCAGAAAAAATGAAACAGAGCAATCATAATATTTTACCTATAACTATAAGATTTGCTTATTTTACTTATTCCGCTACTAATCAATATTGTTTCCACCCTCAGGTACCCGGATGATGTCTATGATCGCGAATGGAACGCGTACTTTGAAAAGGATAATTGGACCGAGCTGATATCCACCACTCGCGCTGTAGGAAATTCCAACGACTATGATCCACCAAAAGTCGCACTTGCAACTGCAGCCATACCTACTAATGCCAAGGAGCCATTAAAACTTGAATGGAGTAATCCGGAAAAACCTGATGACCAGTATTACTTGTATGGACACTTTGCTGAGATCCAAGGCTTGGGAAGTAATGATACCAGGGAATTCAACATGGTATTGAATGGGAAAGTTTTATCGTCAGACCCTGTGATTCCTAAGAAGTTAAAGGTAACTACTGTCTTAAGCGTATCTCCAATGACATGCGATGGAGGGGAATGCAGTTTGCAGCTGGTAAGAACCAACAGTTCAACTCTGCCACCTCTACTTAATGCTTTGGAAGTCTACACAGTTATTCAGTTTCCGCAGTCCCAAACGGATGAAAGCGACGGTATGTGACTTTCTTTTCCAGGTTATAATGCGTATAACATCTATCATTCTAACATCATCAAAACCTTTATATGTCAGTGGTTGCTATAGAAAAAATTGAATCCACCTATGAATTGAGAAGAATCGATTGGCAAGGTGATCCATGCGTCCCTCAGCAGTATATGTGGGACGGTTTAAACTGCAGCAACACGAATATCTCCACACCACCAAGAATCACTTCTCTGTAAGTCATAAGTTCACTAGTGCACATGTGTATGTACACTCACTCTTCAAAGATCTATAAGTAATCATGGTTATTAATTAACCACTTTGAATGTGCATGGTTCTGGAAAATTTCACTAGAAACTTGTCTTCAAGTGGCTTAACTGGAAGCATAGCAGCTGCCATTCAAAATCTTACGCAACTAGAAAAGCTGTAAGTATTATATATGTCTATTTTGATCAAAGGAGGAACTTATATGTTTGCAAGGAAATCCAAAGTAATTTCAGATTTAATTCTCTTTTGCAAACTTTAGGGACTTGTCGAATAATAGATTGACCGGAAAAATGCCCGAGTTTCTAGGAAAGATGAAATCATTGTTCTTCATGTAAGTTTTTCTCATGCATGTTTTCAAATTCCCTCTCAGATCATGGTCACGTATGTATGTATCAAACATATATAATTTCGACTGCTTTTCAAATTAAAATTCCACCTCGGATCTTGTTCAAATCTCTTTCAATGCAGAAACATAAGTGAGAATGATCTTGAAGGTTCAATTCCTCAGCCTCTACAAAGAGAAGGACTCGAACTACAGTAGGAAACCTCCCACATATATATCTTCTGAAAATTTCTCTGTTCCCTTTTGCGTGTTTTGATGTATTGAAATTAAACCAGACTTGTTTTCTCATAGTTATCAAGGAAACCCAATGCTTTCTTCCTCTGGTGTGAATGTTCTAGATGCAATTGTTGCATCAGCTGGTGTTGCAGCCATCCTCGTTGTCGTGCTGGTTCTTTTTCTAGTTTTCAGGAAGAAAAAACCGTCGAACGTTGGAGGTATATAAAAAAGAGAGACATATCAAACCAATAAGTCTTGTGAATATGGTTTTGGCTAACCCCTAAATTCTGCTCTAACAGCTGTTCACCCGCCACCGAGTACGCCAACAGTGAATGTTACATCAGTCGAAATGCAGAAGAGAAGGTTTACTTACTCAGAGGTTATGAAAATGACTAATAATTTTGAAATAATTATCGGGGAAGGAGGATTTGGCATTGTCTGTCAGGGTACTATAAATGGTTCTCAACAGGTAGCTGTTAAAGTACTGTCTCAATCATCAACCAAAGGCTATAAAGAGTTCACGGCAGAGGTAGTCGTAGTACAATCTTTTCCAAGTAGGATATGTTTTTAACATCACAAAGGTTAATTATGGACTTTTTGTTTGGTATTTTATAGGTTGGTCTTCTTCTGAGAGTTCACCATACGAATTTGGTAAGCCTTGTCGGATATTGCGATGAAGGAGACCACTTGGCCCTCGTCTACGAGTTTGTACCCAATGGAAACTTAAGACAACATCTATCAGGTAAAACTTGGTGTACAGTTTTCTAGTGGATTCACATGTATCATGAACTCATGAAACATTTGTTTTTTTCCTGGAAACTTGAAAGGATCTAACGATCTAATACACAGGAAAAGGAGGTAGATCCGTCATCAATTGGACTACTCGGCTAAAAATAGCTGTAGAGGCAGCACTAGGTTTGTAATAAGTTAAACAATGGAGCTAGAATCTATTTGATTGGCAATTTACAATAATCAGTAAATAAGGATGAATCCATTGCATAGGTTTGGACCACTTACATACTGGATGCACACCACCAATGGTTCATGGAGATGTCAAAACTACAAACATATTGTTGGACGCGCATTATAAGGCCAAACTCGCTGATTTTGGGCTCTCGAGATCATGCCAAGTTGAAGGTAAATCTCATGTTTCGACGGTGGTTGCTGGTACTCTTGGTTACCTTGATCCCGAGTAAGTATTAACAGTTTTCAAACCACATACTTAATTGCAATGAAACTCGCTCTTCCTTCTTCAATGCTTGAAGATTTTACCGTGATCTCGCCTTGCAGGTATCACCATACAAGCCATTTGGGTGAGAAAAGCGATGTGTACAGTTTCGGGATTGTGTTATTGGAAATGATCACAAATCAACCAGTGATTGATCGAAACCGCCAAAATTCTCACATAACTCCATGGGTTGAGTCTGAACTTAAGGGAGGAGATATTACTAAGATCATGGATCCAAAGCTTAACGGGGACTATGATTCTCACTCTGCCTCGAGAGCTCTTGAGCTGGCAATGTCTTGCGCCCATCCAACTTCAGCAAATCGACCAACCATGTCTCATGTTGTCATCGAACTAAAAGAGTGTCTGGTGCCTAAAAATTCGGGGGAAAATATGAGTCAAGGCACGGATTCACTGAAGGCCTATTCGTTTGTCCATTCAGATGGACCATTGAGTTCCTTTAATATCACAGATTCACAAGTCTAATGAAATCACTCAACGATCTTGTGCCTTGACCTGTCTTGTTCTCTATCTTTATTTCTCAGATCCCGTACGTTATACATTTACTGTGTTGATTCAAGTGTGTTATTGTGGTACTGTATGTTCTTTTAGATGAAAATAAAAATGTTGGGTTTCTATTTTCAATTAAAATACAAAAACTCGATGTGAATTTGGTTTAATTATGAACTGTTAAGATATTACTAAAATTTTTAATGTGATGCAAACCATGATAAAGTTTGTGTTTCTTAAATTGATGGTTTCATTTTGTTTATGTTCGTCTAAAATAGGCTTATCAATTTGGTTGTCTTGTGTAACGTTTATGGCTTAGGTCAGAGACCGATACATGTGAAATAATTTTGAAAATTGTGATTCGTATGATTAATTATTTATGAACGCATATGAAAAAAATTCAATTAATTTGTTGGTGTTATAATAATGCATTTCACTATATGCATTCCACTATATGGAGCCCATTTACCTACTCCCAAACACTAACTTATGCTTTTCATCTTCTATATAAATGATGCATTTCCTTCATTTGTAAGTACACACAATTTATAACTTCAACAAGAAGAAATAGCAAATCATTCATTCTCTCTCAATCTTATTTTCATCAATATCTCATTCTTTACCGGGTATAATATTTTGTTCTTATTAATATTTATCGAAATGATAAATTATACCATTCTTTTTATAACACGTTATCAGCACGATCACTCTAAAAAAAATCAATTTTCATACGCATACTTATTGTACCATTTGGTGTGCGGACTACCGCCTCCATAATAATTCTATGTGGTTGTTTCACACACCATAATTTATTTATTTATTGCTTTAATTATTTATGGTCGGTTTACCGCCTGATTATTTATTTATTATTATGGTTGTTCTACACACCATAATTTATTTATTTACTGCTTTAATTATTTATGGTCGGTTTACCGCCTGATTATTTATTTATTATTATGGTTGTTCTACACACCATAATTTATTTATTTACTGCTTTAATTATTTATGGTCGGTTTACCGCCTGATTATTTATTTATTCTTATGGTTGTTTTACACACCATAATTTATTTATTTACTGTTTTAATTATTTATGATCGGTTCAACCACCCTGAAAATTTATCTATTGCTTTAATTATTTATTTAGTATTCTCTCTTGGATGACTTTTTCACCATAACCTTGTTATTACTTCTATGTTAATTTTATGTCTAGTATATATAATATTCAACCAGTTTTTTTTCTAAAATTAATATTTGAACTGGTAAATTTATCTGATTGATTATCAAATATTTTCAGAATAATTTTTCTTTCTCATCCGATTTTAACGGTCACAAAGAAAATATTTCAAAATAATTTTTAAAATTTTTTCACTTTAAAACGGCTATATAACGGCTATGAACAGTATTTTTCATCTATAAATACACTCATATTTCACTCTTTCAAAATCACTCAAACATTTCATCTTCTTCCAAACAATTTCACAAAAAAAAATATTTTTAGTTCTCATTTTGTAAGAAAAATGTTTCGTTTGTTTTTGATTTTTATTATCGGTGTATTTCTTACCGTGATTTATGGTCTCTTCGCCGGAGAATTTACTCGCGAAGAGTTTATCATGAATATCGGTTTACTTGTTTATGCTTTAATGTTCTTTGTAATTGCGATTTTAATTAATGTATATGGTTTCTAAAATCATGTTATATTTCTAATAATAATATTTTCGATTTTATTTTTTTAGAAACAAATGGCAAACATCGAAAAGCTTAAGATCCCAGCTCTCAGAGTCACTGGTGAAAATTACATAGCATGGTCCACTGATGCTGAACTTTATCTGGATTCTCAGTCTCTATTAGATACTATTAAAGAAGAAAAAGAATCGACTGCCCCTGCAAAGGCAAGGGCGGTAATTTTTCTGAGAAAACATCTAGATGAAAATCTAACGCATGATTATGCGAATACAAAAGACCCTGTAGAGCTGTGGAAAGCTCTTAAAGAAAGGTTTGACAACCAAAGGGCAATAACTCTCCCACATGCTCTTGATGAGTGGGCAAATTTAAGGTTCCTTGATTTTGACAAGGTGGATAATTATAATTCCGCCATGTTAAGAATTGTGTCCCGATTGGAATATTGTGGTAAGAATGTGAGCGAAGAGGAAATGCTCGAGAAAACTTACCTAACATTCCATAAGGAACATTTTGTTCTTGCTGAACAATACAGGAACTGTAAATACAAGAGGTTTTCTGAGTTGATTGTGGCTCTAATGTTGGCTGAGAAGAATAATGAGCTTCTCATCAAAAACCATAACGTTCGACCTGTAGGAACAATTGCTGTCCCTGAAGTGAACGCAATGGATGGAAAAAATCGTGGACAAACGGATGTGAGGTATCCGGGGAGAGGAAATCAAACCAACCGGGGTCGTGGTGGTCGATTTAATCGTGGCCGTGGGAGAAATTATAATCCAAAAGGACGGTCATTTAAATGGGTCCGGTCTGAACAAAATCTCAAAGGGAAAGAAAAGAAAGACAATTTCACCCAGAAGCGTGAAGGTGTTTGTTACAGATGCGGATGTAAAGGCCATTGGTCCAAAGTGTGTCGTACTCCTTTGCACCTTTGCAAATTGTACCAAGAGTCAGTTAAAGGCAAAGGAAAGGAAGTTAATCTTATGGAACACCCTGAAGGTGATACATACCTTAACGCTTCGGACTTTGATGATGATGCCGAAATGACAGACCTTGCGGATAATCAAGATGCTTGTAATGAGACTACTGTATAGTCTCTGTTTATGCCATGTATAATATTATGCTTTTCCGTTGTTTGAAAAAATAATGTTGTTTTTTTTTTAACAACAATTTAATATATAATCATTGTGTATTTTTCTTTTAATGAATAAAATTTATTCTTCTTTTATTGGTGTCTATCTTGATCACAGGAAATGGAAAGCAAAACAAACGGAATGATATCTAAAGGAAATATTAGAGAAATATGTATACCAGATAGTGGAACAACGCACACTATTCTGAGACATAGAAAATATTTCACTGATTTAAAACCAACGAAAATCGTTGTGAATACAATATCAGGTCCTGCAGACTTGATTGAAGGAACTGGTAAAGCCAACTTTATGTTGCCAAATGGAACAAAGTTTTCCATAAGAAATGCCTTATTTTCTCCGAATTCTAAAAGGAATTTGTTGAGTTTCAAAGACATATACCTTCAAGGATATGATACTCAGTCTGCGACTGAAAATGGAAAAAAGTATATGTATGTAACTTCCGATAAATCTGGAAAAAGGCTTATATTGGAAAAATTTCCAAAACTTCTTTCAGGACTGCATTATACTCATATAAATGCAATCGAATCACATCTAGTGGTTAAAAGAAATCCAGAAGATTTCACATTATGGCATGATCGCCTTGGTCATCCAGGCATTTCAATGATGCGAAAGATCATAGAGAATTCACATGGTCACCCACTGAAAACCCAGGAGGTATATCAGGGGAATGGAAAGACATGTGTTGCATGTTCTCTTGGAAAATTGATCATAAGGCCATCTCCAACAAAGGTTGATAAAGAATCACCAAAATTTCTTGAACGGATTCAAGGCGATATATGTGGACCAATACATCCATCATGTGGACCATTCCACTATTTTATGGTGTTAATTGATGCATCCAGCAGATGGTCACATGTTTGTCTATTATCATCTCGAAATATGGCATTTGCGAGATTTCTAACTCAGATAATCAAACTAAAGGCTCAGTTTTCTGATTATCCAATTAAAAGAGTTAGACTAGACAACGCTGGTGAATTCACATCCCAAGCCTTCAATGATTATTGTATGGTAACGGGAATAGAAGTTGAACATCCTGTAGCCCATGTTCATACACAAAATGGTTTGGCTGAATCATTAATTAAACGTCTGCAATTAATTGCAAGACCGTTGATCATGAGATCAAAACTCCCACCTAGTGTATGGGGGCATGCAATTTTACATGCTGCAGCACTTATCCGAGTAAGACCAAGTGCATATCATAAGTATTCCCCATTACAACTAGTATTTGGTCATGAACCAAATATTTCTCATCTAAGGGTTTTTGGTTGTGCGGTGTATGTGCCTGTAGCACCCCCACAACGTACAAAGATGGGACCACAAAGAAGGTTAGGGATATATGTTGGCTATGATTCACCATCTATTATAAGATACTTAGAACCTCAAACTGGTGATGTCTTTACGGCACGGTTTGCCGACTGCCATTTTGATGAAAAAGAATTCCCAGTTCTAGGGGGAGGAAACAAACAAGTAGGAAAAGATATAAGGTGGAGTGTGCCATCTTTATTACATCTCGATCCTCCTACGAAACAGTCTGAACTGGAAGTTCGACGAATTATGCATTTGCAGAGTATAGCGAATCAGTTACCAGATGCTTTTGCAGATACTAAGACAGTAACTAAGTCACACATTCCAGCTGCAAATGTTCCTGCTCGAATTGAGATTCCTACAGAATCTGGAAGAGCAGATGATACACGAGAATCTAGGACACGCCTGAAGCGTGGAAGACCTGTTGGTTCTAAAGATAAAAACCCTAGGAAGAAAAGGGAAATTGAAAAGGTTGATGTTCCCAGAGTAGCTGAAAATACTTTGGAAGAATCACATCAAGAAACGAATGAAGATGTGGAACATCATGAACCTAAAGAAAACCATGAGACCTCTATCAACTATATTCATAATGGAAAAGTTTGGAATCGAAATGAGATGGTTATTGTGGATGACGTTTTCTCATATCTTGTGTCAAAAGAGATAAATGAAGAAAACGAAGATCCAGAACCTCAGTCCGTATATGAATGTAAAAAGAGGGATGACTGGAGAAAATGGAAAGAAGCCATTCAAACCGAACTTGATTCGTTAAACAAACGAAGTGTATTCGGGCCGATTGTACTTACACCTGTAGATGTAAGACCGGTTGGACATAAATGGGTTTTCGTTCGGAAACGAAATGAGGATAATGAGATTACGAGATATAAAGCTCGTCTTGTGGCTCAAGGTTTTTCTCAAAGACCTGGGATAGATTATGAGGAAACCTATTCTCCTGTCATGGATGCAATAACGTTTAGATTCCTGATGAGTCTAGCCGCTTGCGAAAATCTAGAGATGCGTCTCATGGATGTTGTTACTGCTTATCTGTATGGATCATTAGATACGGATATCTATATGAGAATCCCTGATGGGTTTAAAATGTCAGAAGCATTAAGTTCCAAACCCAAAGAATTATGTGCAATCAAATTGCAAAGATCATTATATGGACTAAAGCAATCTGGACGTATGTGGTATAATCGTCTCAGTGAGCATTTAACAAAAGAAGGATACGTGAACAATCCAATATGCCCATGTGTTTTCATCAAGAAAACAACATCAGGATTTGTGATTATTGCGGTCTATGTTGATGATCTAAATATAATTGGAACTCAGGAAGAAATACAGAAAGCCTCAGAATATTTAAAAGGGGAATTTGAAATGAAAGATCTCGGACAGACAAAGTACTGCCTTGGTTTACAAATTGAGCATTCTCAAAAGGGTATATTTGTACATCAATCTACATATACCAAAAGAGTGCTAAAACGATTTAATATGGATAAGGCAAATCCATTGAGTACCCCCATGGTCGTTAGATCACTAAATGTCGAAAATGATCCATTTCGACCACATGAAGAAAATGAAGAGATACTTGGTCCTGAAGTACCGTACCTAAGTGCAATCGGAGCCCTCATGTATCTTGCGAATTGTACTCGGCCTGATATATCATTTGCTGTTAATCTTTTGGCAAGATTTAGCTCGTCCCCTACACGAAGACATTGGAATGGGATTAAACATATTTTCCGATATCTTCAAGGGACGATTGATTTAGGATTGTTTTACCCTAAAAATCCAAATAGCCAAATGGTTGGTTTTGCAGATGCAGGATATTTGTCAGATCCGCACAAAGCGAGATCACAAACAGGATACGTTTTCACGGTCGGAGGCACCGCTATATCCTGGCGTTCCCAGAAGCAAACGCTTGTAGCTACTTCCTCAAATCATGCTGAGCTTATCGCACTCCATGAAGCAAGTAGAGAATGTGTATGGCTAAGGTCAATATATCAACACATTCGATCATGCAGTGGATTACTTGTAAATATGGAGCCGACAATATTATATGAAGATAATGCCGCATGCGTCGCCCAAACAAAGGAAGGATATATTAAAAGTGATAGAACCAAACATATCCCTCCAAAGTTCTTCTCATACACCCAAGAGCTTGAGAAGAATAAAGACATTGAAGTAAGATATGTCCGATCATGCGACAATGCTGCAGATCTCTTCACGAAATCACTACCTACCTCGGTGTTCAAGAAGCATATATATGACATTGGAATGCGCCATCAGCGAAATCTATAAACTTTATCACTCGAGGGGGAGCATGCTAGTTGCACTCTTTTTGCCCTTCTAAGGTTTTTCCCAATGGGTTTTTCCTAGAAAGGTTTTTAACGAGGCAACAAAAGACACGAGTCAAGAAACATAGTAAAACTGGTCTCCAAGGGGGAGTGTTATAATAATGCATTTCACTATATGCATTCCACTATATGGAGCCCATTTACCTACTCCCAAACACTAACTTATGCTTTTCATCTTCTATATAAATGATGCATTTCCTTCATTTGTAAGTACACACAATTTATAACTTCAACAAGAAGAAATAGCAAATCATTCATTCTCTCTCAATCTTATTTTCATCAATATCTCATTCTTTACCGGGTATAATATTTTGTTCTTATTAATATTTATCGAAATGATAAATTATACCATTCTTTTTATAACAGTTGGCGCAATTTTTATTTTACGAATTCTAAATAATTGGCGCTTCATTACCCTAATTCGTGGCGCCTCGTGAAAAAGCAACTAATTTTTATTGGCTAATACTGCCATCACGCGGATCGCTACTATACACCGTTGATTAAAAATGATCGACGGTTCTTAAATGTTCTTGTGGTATACACGGATCGATATCTCAGCCGTTAGATCAAATCATACAGTCTCCATCTTTCCCCTATAAGACCAATTTCACATCGTTCTTCACCTCAGATCAATTCTTACTTTGATTCTTCTTCAGCTTATAAACTTTCTCGAGAAAAATCTCTAATCTCCGGTGAGAAAATGTCGGGTCGTGGAAAGGGAGGAAAAGGTTTGGGCAAAGGAGGAGCTAAGCGTCACAGGAAGGTTCTGAGAGACAACATCCAAGGAATCACCAAGCCTGCGATTCGGAGGTTGGCTCGTAGAGGTGGAGTCAAGCGTATCAGTGGTCTGATCTACGAGGAGACGCGTGGAGTTCTCAAGATCTTTTTGGAGAACGTGATTCGTGACGCTGTGACTTACACCGAGCACGCAAGGAGAAAGACTGTGACCGCCATGGATGTTGTTTACGCGCTCAAGAGGCAAGGAAGGACTCTCTACGGATTCGGCGGTTAAGGGTTTGATTAGAGATTCGCGTTTGTGTTTCTGGGTTTCTTTACTTTTAGGCGTATTGTTCTTGGAAATTTCTAATCAGATCTTGTTCTACTTTAGCGTTTGCGTTTTGATTCTGTTTCGGTTTCGGGTTTTAGTGTTTTCGTTTTATGTAATTACGCCTTATCTTTTGCTTTAGCGTTTCAATGTCACTGTAATCTTCGATTCAGTACAAGTTTCTGTCGAAATGTAATCAAATCTTATCTCAATTTTCATCTCTGTGCTCCGGATTGTTTCGTATCTGACCTAATTTAGATTGATTTCTTCTCCTACAATTCAGTTGTTTGAGCCGCGTATAATGATTTGTCAATAGAATTGGCTTAAATCTCTAGAATTCTGTCTCTACATTGAGAAAAAATTAACATGAAATTGAACTTGTGACATCAACTTTGCAAACATTGACGGTGGTTCAAGTGACCGGAGGATGAATTTGACGGTGGTGTAGGATGAAGAATCGGTGGTTCAAGTGACCGGAGGTTTATCTGAGCTGCGGTGAGAGGAAAGATAAAACGACATCGGATCGTAGATTCGTACGGTTGTGGAGTTAAACCGGATCAACACCGTTCGAAGATAATACTAAACCGAAATGAACCGATATACATTTGGTTGGTTACTGATTACAGTGTCTTGTATCTTTTTTAGTTTCTCTGGAAATTGGACCCTTTCTCTTAACGTCCCTCAGATTTCACCAGCTGTGAGAAAACTTTACTCATGGAAACACCTGAAAGATCATCAACACTCGACTCTTCTTCTTCTTGAAACTGTCTCTCTCTAGCTACACCAACGTTAACGCTCGTGTCTCCACGGTTGTTGAAATCATTGAACCGTAAAGGTAACTCACCGATCATGTTCGTGCTGTTATCATCTTCTTGATCATCACCATCAATGACTGCTTCTTGTAGCTGCAAAGCGTATTCAAGATTCCACAACACATCTCCCATTGACGGTCTATCGACTCCGAAATCAGCTAAACATTTCTCCCCTGTTTCACCAAACTTCCTTAACGAATCGGGTCTGATTTTACCGTGTAAGGACGGATCGATGATATGTTCAAGCTGCCCTTTCTTCTGCCATTTCATCGCCCATTCCGCAAGATTCACCATCTCTCTAGTGAGTGTCGGGTCTATAACGGGTCTTGCGCATAGAACCTCGAACATAACGACTCCGAATGAGTAAACGTCCGATTTCTCAGTCAGCTGTTGCCTTCTGAAGTATTCTGGATCAAGATACCCGAAACTTCCTTTGACCGCAGTACTCACATGAGTCTGATCGATCTCGGGTCCGGTCTTGGACAATCCAAAGTCTGCAACTTTAGCCATGAGATTCTCGTCGAGCAATATGTTTGCGGATTTCACATCTCTGTGGATCACGGGTTTTGAGTCACCGGTATGGAGATAATGCAACCCTCTAGCTGATCCAATACATATCTCAAGCCTTTGTTTCCAACTCAAGCTTGGAAGACCAGAGCCGTAAAGGTGACTCTTCAATGTTCCGTTCTCCATATATTCGTAAATCAGGATCATCTCGTTGTTCTCGTCGCAGTAACCGATCAGAGAAACCAAATGGCGATGACGGAACTGAGATAGCATTTCGATTTCTGTCCTGAACTCTGCAAGACCTTGCTGAGACTTGGGGTTCCCTCTTTTAACAGCCACCTGAGTGCCGTCGTGAAGCTCTCCTTTGTACACTTTACCAAAACCGCCTACTCCAATGGCTCGATTCTCGTCAAAGCTATTTGTCGCCTCTTTAACCGCTGCAAAAGGAATTCGGTAACTGGAATTGGAAGTTATGCTTGTAATTGTAGTTCCATTTGAGTCTGAAGTAGCTCCACTAGTAGACAAAGGAATCCAAGTCTTTGACTGACCATCTTGACCTCGCCCTCGTTTCTTGAACAGGAAAAAGAAACCTCCTAAAACCACTAAAGCAAGCAATGGACCGACTGTCGCACCAACGATCATACCGATGTTCTTCTTCTTCGTGGTTGAGTTTGAAGCACCAGGCAAAAATGTCCCCGTACTGAGCTGGCCTTTGGAGTTATTCATCTTCATGATCTCTAGTCCGTTCAAAATTGCAGTAGGGTAATCCGTGTGAACAGTCGATGGACCAATGCTCACACGTATTCTATTGTTCTGTTTTGCTGATCCCGTGACATAATCCATTGTGTATGCACCGGCCAAAGTGTTAGATAAATAAGAGCTTAGATCAAGATTCTCGACAACCATCATTGCGTCAACATAAAGATTGAAGTAGAGCTGGTTTAGAGCTTTGCTCACGATATCGCAGAAATGAAACCGAAGGAAGTACTGAAAGTCCGGGACAACATCGAAATCCCAGGTCACATTGAAATTGCTAGACGGATTATCCGCGGAATTCATTTCGGTGCAAGTGCCATAGACAGTTCTTGGAGCAGTATCCTCTGTAGCATAACCAGGAACATAATCAACACTTGCAATCTTAGACACACTCTTAACTAGATTCTTCTCTACAAGAAACTCCGAATCAGGCTCCCAAATTCTCGAAAGAGTATCGTTATTAGGCGTAACACGCGGACCGCCCATGTTCACTCTATGAACCGTCTCAAGAGCTTGCCATGACAAGCCCTGAAACCTCCCGGGACTGCCTGCAAAAGAAGGATCACCACTGATCAATGTATCAGGAATCGATACAACCTCGAGGGCGTTCACAAACGCAAACGAATCACCCGAGGGAGTAAACATGAGCTCGAGATGACTCGTGGCTACATTCAGAGAATATTCCTTCATAACTCTTGATTTCACTGTGAAATCACTCAAGAGCACATGTGTCTGTGAAGAAACAGAGAATTTAGCTGAGCCCATTTCGAAGTTTTTGAACTGAAAAGGACTGAAATGGAGACGAACCCAGTGTCGGCCTCGAGCAACAGAGAATGTGTACTTAGAGATTCCGGTGAAGATTCTCGCCGTCTTGTAAATATCTGAATCGGAACTGCGATTACTCGCGGCGAGGATCTCACTGGGAGAGGTTAAGAGGGTTGAGGCAAGCTTGTCGGAGATGAACACTCGACCAGTTACAGTGATATTGGTCGGTGAACCACAGTTGATTAGGTAATTATTCACAGGTACGTATCCATGGCAGAGGCAGATTAAGCAAGAAATCGATGAAACCCAGATAAAAAATCCAAACTTTTCACCACCCATCTTCACAAAACCTGGAAATTTTTTAAACAATTCGGTGGAATTACTATACAGAGAAATCTATCAGCTAGATTCAAGGATTAGCCATGAGCAAAACTATGGTTTATTTTCTTTAGCAAAGATGGCAACTTTGTGAAATCAGTAACGTTACAGGGATCATAACGGACTGATGAAATTAAGCAAGAAAATAATAAATAATATTACCTTTAAGACAAGAAAAAGAAATCCGGAGAAAGTAATTAGTCCATGAAAAGGTAAAAGTTGAGGATTAGCCTTTGGATTTGATCTCCTGATTTTGGGTTTTTTGGTGTTTGGAGCTTAACGCAAGTTTGAGTAGAGAACAGATTTTAGTAACAAGAAAAGGGTTTTCTGTGAAATTTGGAAACATAAACTGTATATATGTAAAATATTGATTTAATTTAATATATGTATTTGTATGGATACGAAGGAATTGAAGTTGGCTAAAAAACAAAAGACGAAGGAATTGAATTGAATTGTCAGTCTGATTTTTTCTGATGGTTAAGAAAGTCAGGAAGAAGACGAAGTTTCCATAAAAAGATTTTACCATAATTTTTTTGCAGAAACGTAAGTGGTATACTGTATGTTACATTACCGCTTTTAATGTGTCACAACAAATAGCAATAATGTAAATTTTTTGGTCTACAAATTTTAATTGTTCACTGTAATTACAATATCATGTTTGTCTGCATCGTCAACTCATAAAGTCCTACTATGTTATCACGTTATCGCAAGGCTCATAACTTTTTTTTTTTGTTTTTTTCAATTTAAAAAAAATGAGGTAGTGGAGGTTTGGACAAAAGTCGGCATACTTTGGATTTTGTGAATGTTTTCAAGAATATACCAAACTACCGACCATATTTATGAAGAAAACCTGTTTTTCTTTGCAAACCTTAATTTTACTAATCATAAATCTCCAGGATATATCAAGAAGCGAAATATATTTTTCTATGATTATTATGATAATACAAAATACGATAGTGAAAATATAGATCTTCGCAAAAAAATTGACGGCATAGTGAAAACATCAAAGATGATCACTTTAAGTAAGCATATCTTTCATACAATCTTTTCATAATAATAGCTTTAGAAATATTGTTGGATTTCCGATCGAAAAACTTACATGTCAAAGAGCTACCACCTTTTTTTTTTATTTTAAATCAATGATGAATGACGACATTAATTAACCACCCCCATTATTCATTTACATGGAATAACATATTTTATTTGCAAGGAATGATAAGATCCCCACTACATTTGATCAAAATTGCGATACTATATGATCGATCCACTATATTTTCCTTGCGAGTTGGGAATTTTATAATATAATTCTTAAAAATCAACCTAAAAAGACACATGTGGATCTGTTTTTTTGCCGACGGGAAAAAAGACACCTTTAAATCCGACATTTGAACGTAGAAACAACAATATTATATGTGTTACGTGATTGAGGACCCTGGGGTAGACAGTTCTCGAGCTTAATGGATTAGAATTTTGAAAAAAAATTAGTCTATCGTAATATTAAAGAATATTGGAATCAATCAATAACCATGAAAAAAATTATAAATAGCAATATAACCAAAAGTCTTTTATATGGCAATATCATAGCTGCTAATTCTAGGACTTTTGGTTAGACGGCTAATTATAATAATTTGTTTTAGTTATTACATCAATTAACCTTAATATTAATCGGTAAGAGTTTTTGTGATCGAGTTACACAAACATGACCTGAAAATATCTCTATATAAATATTTTAAGGATGGGATCCAAATATTTTTAAAACTGGTTCAAGTGATCATATATATAAACTTAAGCATTTGATTTGATGATGTATATCATTCGCTTAAGTTAAATAAAACATAACGCTAAAATTTTCATATAGATTAATATACATGTGGTCCTAACTGATTTGTCTAAATATAAGTGACAGTTATAATCCCACTAAATTTTATTATTTTCCAAAATTACGGTTTTGTTTTTTGCGAACTTTAAAAAGCTTTTACCAAATGATTATAATGCATTGATGGACGTTATTTTCATAATCTTGGAATATCTAATGTCTCTTTCATATGTAGTTGGATGATTTTGTTTGTTTACTAAATTACTAAATATAACATACCTTACCAAAAGCATTCATAAATCACAGTCTACGGTTTTTAAAATTTTGGCTCCTATTATAAAAAAAAACCTTCGCAAAATCGAGAGCACACATATCTGCAGTTTTGTTTTATATTAGCATCGTGATTTTCAATCTTCACTAACGTTAGCAATCAAAATCAAAATCATAAAAACTAACAATCGAAAGTTAATTTCACACAGGATTTCAAGGAAATCAAAATTCCAGAACGACGAGAAGCCTATAGAAGAAGATACCTGGTGAAAGAAAGTCGCGAAGGAATCGAATCTCGAAGCTCCGTTATGGAAGAATCGATTTCGATTTTGTGATAACTGAAAGGAATTTTTTTTTTTTTTATAACAATAGTAAAGGTAAAGTTATCGAAACATCAATAGACCAAATAAACATTTTGCTGTGTTTTATGTCTAAGAATTTAATGGACTTCGTAGATATAAGAGACCAAGTAAAACAAATATGACTCAATGTTAACGTCGGTTCTTCATGTAATGCCAAATGCCTTTATTTTCAAAAATTTAACGTCGGTTTACTAACTAACCTTAATAAACTGACGCTATCCAACGTGTTTCTTGTAGTGAGCGCTGGGATACTAATAAGTAAGTTTGTATTAAAATCGAGCGCATAATTTTATTACCAACATCAACAATTTCATGATTCTAGGTTAAAAAAAATTCATGATTCTACAATGTAAATATCAACTTCAATTGGTTTTGGCCGGGGGGAATTACACGGGTTTCGGCCCAGAATTTTCTGGTAATTCAAAAAAAAAAAATTTCAATTTCAATTCATGATTTTTCACAATTCCCAAATAAAATCACAACATTTTTTTTATGTTGAAGTAAAATTATAAATTTAAACAAATTTGTGTGAATACTCAAGTGCTTTTTTGGGGTTAAATTTGGATGCAATTGGATACGTAAATTTAAAACTAGCCAAACGATCAAAATAATTGGCTTAAAACTGTTTGGCTAGTTTTAAATTTATGGAACCAATTGCATCCAAATTTAACCCCCAAAAAAGCACTTGAGTATTCACAAAAATTTAACGAAGTTTAAACCAAAAATTAGCTAAACTGTTTTAACTTTTTTTTTTTTTTTTTTTAGCAAAACTGTTTTACCTTTTGAATAAAATTTTGATGGCAAAAAAAGAAAGAAAAGAAAGCAATGCTGAAGAGTGCATAACGGGCCTATTCGAATGGGCCCAAACATTGATCCGCAATTAAGGATTTTTGTCATTTCGAGCTTTCATTACACAAACTCTTTTACTTCTGTAGAAGTTTCATGGGGCCCATAGTGACCTACTGAAAGTTCCCTCCATCACCAATCATTCAGCCAAAAAAAAAAAAAAAAAAAACAATTTATTTTATTTTTTATCTTTCTTTTTATTTTATAAATATGTATGGATCCCATTTCTAAATCTTGCTCGTTCTCGTTCCTATATCCGTTTTCGATTTAGGGCACCAATCTAAAATCAAAATCTCCGCTCTCTTCTCAATTTAACGATTCTCCAGGAAAACCCAAAGCAATCATCTTCTTCGTCCTCCTTTTCAGATTCTTAACCCTTTTCTTGATTCATCTATTTGGGTTTGCGAATTGGGGCACTTCTCTTCCTTCCGTACGCACCCTTTTCTCCTTTTGTACTGTGAGTGTGAACAGGGAAAAAAACTCACCATTTTAGGGTTTTCGGAGTTCAATTTCGTTATCTTACTATCGAAATTGAATCGATATAGTTGAATTTAGGGTCTGTGTGCTACTCAGTTGTTATACCGGAATTGATATTGATTACGGCAGTGGAATTATGCTTTGCGTTGATTTTTTCTTCCTTTTTCCGATCCTCGTGATTTCTGATTGTGACAAATTGGTTTCTGGGTCGGAATCTTTTCCCGGACTTTAGATTTCCTTCTAGAAGTTTATTTTGTGGTTCCTGATTCATTATCTCCCTGGGGATGTATAGTCTTTAATTATATAGCCAATCTTTTGTTTTTGGGTGAAAATTTAGGGGGCATAAATCTTAAAAAAATTGAGAATTTCAGTCTTAGTCTGAAGAACTGTAAAGTATTCTGGTACTGCACCATGTTATTAAGATTTATGTCTAGTATTGTTTCTTGTGCTAGTTTATTTTGGTTATCAGCTTTGTCAAGTTCTTAATTTTCAGTCTATTTATTCATGTTTTTTTTCTATATTCCCTCTCAGTTCGCAGGCGGTTCGTGTCTTGTCGCCGAATGATATTTTGTCTCACTTGATTGTCAGTTCGCGCAATGTCAAACCTTCATGTATAGGAACCTTCTTTTCCCCCTAATCATTTATATAGTTTCTGAAGTGTGAACCTTACCATTTGTTGGTGAAGAATATGCTAGTAACGTTTGCTTAATTATGTGTGCCATCTCTTCCTTATCAACTCGTGTGTTCTTGCCTTTGCAGTCATCTCTCAATGGTTCAGCTTCGAATTTACCAGATGGGTCGGGCAGATCTTTTGCTGCTTCGTATTCTGGACAATCTGGTGCACCTTCTCCCACTTTCCATCATACTGGTGAGTGTGCTACTTATCTTGGCACCCTTGTATTGTTTGCTCCGTTCTGAACTTATGCAGCTTTTACGTTTTTCTTAATGCAGGAAATCTTCAGGGACTTCATAATCTCCATGGGAGCTATAATGTCGGGAACATGCAAGGTACACTTACATCAAGAAACTCAAGTATGAATAGTATACCATCTGCTGGGGTTCAACAACCTAATGGGAGTTTTTCCAGTGGAAGATTTGCTTCAAATAATCTACCTGTTGCTCTCTCCCAGGTGCATGTGGTTTGAAATTTTGTGAATACAACTGCTTATGATCTTTATCTATTTCTAATATTATAGGGTGATTGTTTTGTAGTTGTCTCATGGTAGCTCTCATGGGCATTCAGGAATCCCAAATAGAGGAGGTATTAATGTTGTTGGGAACCCTGGATTTAGTAGTAACGCAAATGGAGTTGGTGGTTCTATTCCTGGAATTCTCTCCACATCTGCAGGAATCAGTAATCGGAATAGTGTTCCAGGGATGGGAATATCCCAATTGTTGGGAAACGCTGGTCCTCGATTATCAAATTCAATGGGAAACATGGTTGGTGGAGGTAATTTGGGGAGGAATATTAGCTCTGGTGGATTGTCCATTCCTGGTCTTTCTTCACGGCTGAATTTAGCAGCTAATAGCGGATCAGGATTAAATGTTCAGGGGCAGAACCGAATGATGGGTGGGGTACTTCCTCAAGGTACATATATGACTTATCCAGTGCTTTCCATTTTCTGTATTTGGGGTTCTCTTGCCCGTCTGACAATACAACTGAGCATTGTTATACCATTTTTAATGACACAAATATAAATTTTGCTTCGTGGAGGACACATTTTTACTTTTAAGGTTGTGGGTCTTTGGTTTAGTAACTAGGAAGCGCTGTTGAAATTAGTTAAAGAAAGTAATTAGGGAGGAAGGACTTATATCAGCAGATGAACTTCTCTTTTTACTGTTGTAGCCTATACTTCTCTAGACTCACTTGAGTACAATAAAATGTAGAGAAAGCAGACTTTGTTTCCAGTTTACATATTTGGGGATTGTATGGAGTTTTTAAGATGAGCTTGTTTACTTTTATCACTTTACAAATCTTATTTACGTAAACATGTAATAAGCTAGCAGAAAATCTGATTGCAAAATTGTATGGTACAGGATCTCAGGTCATGTCTATGCTGGGGAACTCCTATCATACTGGTGGCGGCCCACTTTCGCAGAACCATGTTCAGTCAGTTAACAACATGATGCTCAGTGATCACTCTAACGACAGCTCTCTTTTTGACATCAACAACGATTTTCCTCAGCTGACAAGTCGTCCTGGTTCTGCTGGTGGCACTCAAGGACAACTAGGTAGGCAGTTTATCTGAAGATCTTCGGAAATTCGTATACTTAATATTAAAGTAGTATTTGGAAAAGTACTTATATTTCATGTCCTGTTCCCTCATACTCTTGTGGTGGTGTTTCTAGGCTCTATGAGGAAACAAGGTTTAGGAGTCCCAATTGTACAACAAAACCAGGAATTCAGCATTCAAAACGAAGACTTTCCTGCCCTACCTGGATATAAAGGTGCTGGTCTTTTATTGTCTATAACTTTGTATTGTGCATAATATTGGGTATGCATATGTTATGTACGCCATGTGAGGAATATCTTCTCTAGTTTCACCTAATGTGAAAAGTTTCCCCTTATGCTTTTCTCCAAAATCTCATGAAAGCGCGTACCCAGATATTCGAAATACTTAGGAGTTTCCTGAACTTCTTAGCTGCCTTTACATTATAGTTTACTGCATCAGAAAAATTATAAAGGTTCCTGACATGTGTTTCTGAATATAAGCTAAACCTGCTGGATCATTCACAAGCGTAGTAGATTTTTTGCAGGTGGTAATTCTGATTATCCAATGGATTTGCATCAGAAAGAACAACTCCATGACAATGCTATGTCAATGATGCACTCTCAAAACTTTTCGGTAAGCTTTAGACTGTTTTGAAATTATGAAAATGTTTTCCTGCCTTTTTCTGTTGATGGAGTAATTTATGTTTGGATATTGCAAATTTTGCAGATGGCTAGATCTGGTGGTTTCAACTTGGGGGGAACATATCCATCACATCGTCCACAGCAACAGCCACAACATACTTCATCTGTGAGTGGCAGTATCTCGTATCCCTATCTGAACTCAAGCCAAGACTTTCCTCAATTTGCATCTCATATATATAATTATCATTAATTCTTATTTTGATACCAGACTGGTGGGTTACAGGGTCTTGGCTTGAGACCTCTAAGCTCGCCCAATACAGTATCCGGTAACGGTTATGACCTTATGCAGCAGTATCAGCAGCAGCATCAAAATCAATCCCAATTTCCTGTGCAACAAATGTCATCGATCAACCAATTTAGAGATTCTGAGATGAAGTCAGCACAGTCAGAGGCAGATCCTTTTTGCTTGCTTGGCTTGTTAGACGTACTAAACAGGAGCAACCCTGAATTAACCTCTCTTTCCCTTGGCATCGACTTAACGACGCTAGGATTAGATTTGAATTCAACTGGAAATCTATACAAGACATTTGCTTCGCCTTGGACCAATGAACCGGCAAAGACCGAGGTCGAGTTCACAGTACCAAGTTGTTACTATGCCACACCACCTCCGCCTCTAACTGTAAGTTTATTATGATCTTGTGTAGCACCAACAATGTATTCTCTCACTCCTTTTCTCAATTTTGTTAACAAATGTGTTGTCATTTCCTGTTGGTTGCAGCGTGCAAGTTTCAAAAGGTTCTCCTATGAGTTACTGTTTTACACATTTTACAGGTCTGTTAAGAGAACAGCATTCTACTTCTCATTTGCCAACTCATGGCTCATCTTTTGTCCAATTTAACATTTTACTTTGCTCATTGTTCCAGTATGCCAAAAGACGAAGCCCAGCTATACGCAGCAGATGAACTGTATGTTTTTTTCTCGGCCATAATCTTGATTATTCGTTAAATTCTCCGTCTTGGGATTAGGCTTTTGAATTTTGATTGGTATCTTGCAGTTACGAAAGAGGTTGGTTTTACCACAAGGATCTCAGATTATGGTTCTTCAGAGTTGGGGAACCTTTGGTCAGGTCAGCTGTATATGAAAGAGGAACATACGAATGCCTCGATCCAAACTCGTTCAAAACAGTCAGAAAGGTAAACCAAAACGATTATTGCAGGATAAATATTTCTTAATACTTGAAAATTTGCAATGTATTTAGTGTATTTTTGGGGGGGGGGGGGGGAATGGTTATTGCAGGAACATTTTGTTGTCCAGTACGAGCACATGGAAAAGAGACCAAGCTTGCTGCTGCAGCAGCATTGACTTCATGTAGGTTTGTTCAATTAGTAGCATCTTCACAATGTAAAGCTTTTTGTTTCTCTCTTTCTTCATGCAAGCTTTATTGTTTAGAAAACCAAACCATCTCACATTTTCAATTTTAACCCCAAATTTCCCTCATAAAAGGTAACTACAGTTCATTTTGTTTTCCTTTTTTCCTGTTTCGTTTTATATATCTATCTTCCTTACTTCTGTTCCAAGCATGATGACATGAACGAGCAATAAGTTGATATTGGGTCGCAATAACCGAATATTTTAGATTTATTATAAATAAATAATTATCCATTCTGTTCTAGATAATGCTTATCTAGTAATACTATATAATAATAGGTACTGCTCCTTGAGTTGATGTTTGGCCGACTTAATAACCACTATATATATGATGCTTGTAATGTTAAAGAGGAATGAATAAGAAGAAGATTTTTATGTCTCGTTTTTCTTACCTCTCTCTCGTCTTTCTCTATATAGAATATATACACACATATATATGATATACATACACATATAAATAATACTTATATCTCACTTCATATTAGTAGTTTATAATACGTTATCAGCACGAGGTTCTAACCAACTGAGTCGTTAAATCATATCCTCTGCCATACCAAAGGGGTAAGATTTTAATTTTTGTGTTATTCAATTTATTTTTTTAATTTATTTATTATTTATGGAGTGGTAGGCTCTGCCTCCTCCTCATAATATTATGGTAGGCTCTGCCTCCTCACTATCAGTGGAAAAGGCAAATAATAGGCTATGTCTTTTCAAAATTGATCATTATTATGGTAGGCGCTGCCTCCTTGATCAATTAAAATTTTATGTCTCCATAATCTCATGGTAGGCTCTGCCTCCTTGATTATGTTGAGAATTATGCCTATTATTTTTTATTATTATTTTCTTACCGTCATTTCTTTTCTGTTATTTATTTATGTTCTGTTATTTATTTATCATTTATATGGAAGGCTTTGCCTCCTATTTTTATTTTTAAAATTATGTTGTTATTATTATTGCACCTATTTTATCATAATTATTTAAAATTAAATTTTAATATGATATTTAAAATTTTGTTATATAGTGATCATGTCAAACTTGGCAAAACTTGAGATCGCTGCCCTTGATTTATCTGGGAAAAATTATTTGACATGGGCAGTAGGTGCAAAGATGCATCTAAGAGCAAGTGGACTTCTTGACACCATTGATAAATGGAAGGTCACGTCCGATGAGGAAAAGGCAAAGGCCATGATATTCCTCTGCCACCATATTCATGATACGTTAAAAGATGAATATATTATGAAAGATAATCCCGCAGATCTTTGGCTGTCACTCAAAGATAGGTTTGATCACCAGAAATATGTGATCTTACCAAAGGCAAGACATGAGTGGCTGAATCTGCGGTTTGAGGATTACAAAAGTGTAAGCGAATATAATTCCGCTTTGTTCGGAATTACTTCGAGGATGATGTTATGTGGAGAAAGTATAAGTGATTTTGATATGATCGAAAAAACTCTCCAAACATTTCATCCAGGAAACGTAGTCCTCCAGCAACAATATCGGGCAAGGGAATTTACCCGATACTCGGATTTAATACAAGTTCTTCTTGTTGCTGAACAAAATAATGAAATTGTTATAATGAATCATGAATCTCGTCCAACTGGATCGGCTCCATTCCCAGAAGCGAATGTGGTAGCATCCAATACATATAATTTTCGAGGACGATGGCGTGGTCGCGGTAGAGGCCGTGGACGCGGACGTGGCAGAAGTGGTGGACGAGGCCGAGGACAAGGAAGAGGATTCCAGTCAGATAACTCCGGCACATTGAAAGCCAACCAAAATTCTCAGGGAAATGTTGTTGGCCGCATAAATAAAAGAAAAACGGAGAGTGCTTGTTACAGATGTGGCATGAAAGGCCATTGGGCACGAACATGTCGTGTGCCAAAACATTTGGCCGATCTGTATCAAGAGTCACAAAAGGCAAAGCAGACGAATGTCGAAACAAATTTCATCACTGATGATGCTGGACCTTCCTTTAACGGTCTCAATGATGATGCTCATTTCGATGTTGCTGATTTTCTTGTTGATCCTGAAGTATCAACAGAAAGAAATGATAACTAAATCTATAAGACATGATATTAGTATTGTTATGTACTTTGTATAATATGCTTTTATTTTACAGTATGATGTTAAAACAATTTTGTAAAATAGGTTCTATACTATTTTGTTAAAATAAGTTTGTAAAATATTTTTAAAATAATTTTGTAAAATAGTTTTTGTAAAATATTTTTCAAATAATTTTCTAACCTCAGGTTACATAACATTTCGTTTCTTTTTATTAATGCAATTCTGATTAATATTGTTATACCAGACAATGTCAGAACTTAAGATCATGGACGGAGATACATGTCTGGCAGATAGTGCGACAACGCACACAATACTTAAAGATAAAAAGTATTTCTCCGTTCTTAATTTAAAAGACTCCGCCGGAAGCGTGAGTACTGTATCTGGTAATGCAAATATTATTATGGGCTCAGGAAAAACTAGGTTTTCAATGCCAAGGGGAACAAAGTTTGAGATAAATGATACATTATATTCCCCCAGTTCATACAGAAATTTATTAAGTTTCAAAGATATCCGGAGAAATGGATATCATATCGAGACTAAGAATAAGAATGGCATTGAATATCTTTGTATTACATCAGAAAAGAAGCATATATTGGAAGAATTACCAATGATGTCTTCTGGATTATATTGCACAAAGATATATATGACTGAGTCCTATGCTGTAGTAAACCAGCAGTTTACTAATATATTTAAAATATGGCATGAAAGGCTAGGACATCCAGGATCCGTCATGATGCGAAGAATTGTGCAAAATTCTAGCGGACATCCATTGAAAAACCAAAAGATTTTTCAATCTAGAGATTTTTCATGTTCCGCATGTTCTCAAGGAAAACTAATAACTCGGCCATCACCGGCTAAAGTTGGGAATGAAAATCCAGTATTCTTAGAGAGAATACATGGTGATATATGTGGACCTATACATCCACCATGCGGGCCGTTTCGCTATTTTATGGTATTAATTGATGCATCGAGTAGATGGTCACACGTGTGTCTGTTGACAACACGGAATACGGCTTTCGCAAAATTCATTACCCAAATAATCAGATTAAGAGCACAATTTTCTGATTATGCCATAAAGAAAGTTAGGCTTGATAACGCCGGTGAATTCACTTCACAAGCTTTCAATAATTATTGTATGGCAATGGGGATTGATGTTGAACACCCAGTTCCCCATGTTCATACACAAAATGGCATGGCCGAAAGTTTAATTAAACGGTTGCAACTCATTGCAAGGCCGTTAATCTTGAGAACAAATCTCCCAATTCATGTATGGGGACATGCTATATTGCATGCTGCGGCATTGGTCCAGATTAGACCAAGTGCATATAATAAATATTCCCCATTACAATTAACATCTGGCCAAGAACCCAATATATCCCATCTTCGTGTTTTTGGATGTGCGGTTTATGTCCCTATAGCTCCGCCACAAAGAACAAAAATGGGACCTCAAAGGAGACTTGGGATATATGTCGGGTATATGTCCCCAAGTATAATTCGATATCTTGAACCAAAAACTGGTGATATGTTTATGGCACGTTTTGCCGATTGCCATTTTAATGAAGATGAATTTCCGGCGTTAGGGGGAGGAATTAAAAGAATTCCAAAAGATATTACTTGGTGTGCACCATCTTTAGTACATCTTGATCCCCCTACAAAACAACGCGAGTTGGAAGTTCAGAAAATTGTACACTTGCAAAATTTGGCAAACCAGTTACCTGATGCGTTCACAAATACAAAAAGGGTGACAAAATCATATATACCAGCTGCAAATGTTCCATCAAGAATCAATGTTCCAGAAGAACAAATCGATGGAAACAAAGCGAATGAACCTAAGGTTCAATTAAAGAGGGGGAGGCCGATGGGCTCAAAGGATAAAAATCCTCGAAAGAAAAAGAAATTGGGAGAACAAAATGAGAAGGTTCTAGAGGAACCATATAAAGAAAAACATCCAGAAGATATGTATGAAAGGGTTCCAGAAGAACCAGAGGAAGAAAATGAGTATGATACAGAAACATATGAGATTTCCATTAATTATGCCCAAAATGGGAAAATATGGGTTAGAGATGAAATCGATGATACGGATGGAATATTCTCTTTCTCTGTATCTAAAGAAATTGATCAAGATGATCCAGACCCAAAGTCTGTATCAGAATGCCACGAAAGATCTGATTGGGAAAAATGGCAAATGGCCATGAGAAATGAATTAGACTCTCTTAATAAAAGAGATGTTTTTGGACCTATAGTCGTTACACCAAAAGATGTAATCCCAGTCGGATATAAGTGGGTCTTTGTGCGAAAAAGAAATGAGAAGAACGAAGTCACAAGATATAAAGCCCGGCTTGTGGCACAAGGTTTTTCTCAAAGACCGGGAATTGATTATGAAGAGACATATTCTCCGGTTATGGATGCAATCACATTTAGGTACTTAATGAGTTTGGCGGCATCTATGAATTTAGAAATGTACCTAATGGATGTTGTGACTGCATATCTTTATGGATCACTTGATACAGATATATACATGAAAATCCCAGAAGGATTAAAGATCCCAGAAGGATCAAAAGTATCATCTAAGGAAATATGTTCGGTCAAATTACAACGATCACTCTATGGATTAAAGCAATCCGGACGCATGTGGTATAATCGCTTAAGTGAATATTTGTTAAGTAAAGGATACATTAACAATGCGATATGCCCTTGCGTGTTTATTAAGAAATCCTCATCAGGTTTTGTGATCATTGCAGTATACGTAGATGACCTGAACATAATTGGAACTCAAAAGGAAATTGATGATGCAAGAACTCATATGAAAGAGGAGTTTGAAATGAAAGATCTTGGAAAGACAAAATTTTGTCTAGGGCTTCAAATTGAACATCTCAAAAATGGAATTTTTGTGCATCAATCAAATTACACCAAAAGAGTGTTAAAACGCTTTAATATGGATAAAGCGACTCCTTTGAGTACTCCAATGGTTAATAGATCGCTTGATGTTTTCAAGGATCCATTTCGACCTTGTGAAAATGGCGAGAAAATATTAGGTCCAGAAGTACCTTATATGAGCGCTATTGGTGGACTTATGTATCTTGCTAATTGTACTCGACCAGATATAGCTTTTGCTACTAATCTACTTGCAAGATACAGTTCATCTCCTACTCGTAGACATTGGAACGGAATAAAACACATATTCCGTTACCTTCAAGGTACGATTGATTTTGGATTATTTTATTCAAGAAACCCCGAGGTTGGTCTTGTTGGTTTTGCAGATGCAGGTTATTTATCTGATCCGCATAAAGCTCGTTCGCAAACTGGGTACGTTTTTACAATCAGTGGAACTGCAATCTCATGGCGGTCCCAGAAACAGACTTTGGTAGCTACTTCTTCGAATCATGCCGAAATCATTGCACTTCATGAAGCATGCAGAGAGTGTGTATGGCTCAGATCAATGACTCAACATATTCAAGAAGCAAGCGGAATAACCATCAACAAAGAACCGACAATTATATTTGAAGATAATTCTGCATGTGTTGTCCAAATCAAAGAAGGCTACATCAAGAGCGATAGGACGAAACATATTCCTCCAAGATTTTTCTCTTACACTCGGGAACTCGAAGAGAAGAAAGAGATTGATGTTCAATATATTCGTTCAAGTGACAACGTAGCAGATTTATTCACAAAGGCGCTTCCGACTACAACATTCCGGAAACATGTTCAGAGTATCGGAATGCACCATCTACGAGACCCTAAAGAAAAGATTATATATATATATATTTTTTCTAGGGGGAGACTGCACTCTTTTTTCCTTGTCATGGTTTTTGTCCCATTGGGTTTTTTCATGATAAGGTTTTTAACGAGGCAGTATAAAAATATCCAAACATAAATGGATAATTAAGGAGGAGTATTATAAATAAATAATTATCCATTCTGTTCTAGATAATGCTTATCTAGTAATACTATATAATAATAGGTACTGCTCCTTGAGTTGATGTTTGGCCGACTTAATAACCACTATATATATGATGCTTGTAATGTTAAAGAGGAATGAATAAGAAGAAGATTTTTATGTCTCGTTTTTCTTACCTCTCTCTCGTCTTTCTCTATATAGAATATATACACACATATATATGATATACATACACATATAAATAATACTTATATCTCACTTCATATTAGTAGTTTATAATAAGATTTCCTTTTTCAGTATTACTTGATTAGTAATTGGTGTCTATATTTGTTAACCAGAACATGGCTCAGTTCGGGTATGTATTGAGAAAAAATCCAATTAAAAGATCTATGCATGTTTGGAAAATTAGTTTCATTTATTGCGACAACTCCAACTTTTCTTATTCCAGAAAGTTGATATCTTCAAATTTTTAACACATACATTTGTTTAAGTGTTTAAGAAGAAATAAAAAATGGTAGAAAACTTGATTAGGTGATAAGACAGATTTTAATTTAAGAAATCAAAGTCAAATTCATTCAACAGTATACTATGCAAATAGAGCGACGAGTGGTCCAGTTTGAAGCAAGAATAGTAACGAAACTTTCACTAGCTGACTTCCGTCTTTAATCGCCTCTTTTCTGATAGCAATTGTAATGCATAAAAGGTAGTTACACTTGCACATAAATTTGTGTAAAGAAAACATAATAACAATGAGTTACCGTTTTATTCGATCAAAATAATATGAGGAATACATAAATCAAACAGTTTTAGGGATGGAAACACATTGAGCCCACAAATCATCTCTCTTCTTTAAGTACTGAGTTTCTTTGGCAATTAAGCTTGGTCTGTCTGAAATGTATTTTATGAGCGTATCGTGACATGCTTTTCCCTCTTTGACAAGATCGTGGCAACATGAATCAGAGAGAGTACCATTTCCAAAGACAACATCAATGATATCCAACGCACATTTAGGGGTGATTTTAACAAGACATGTATTCCAAACTCTTTTTGCTTCGACTTCTTCAACCGAAAACACAGGAACAATTGCATACACTAAAGCTACAACGATGAATAGTGTAGTAAGTTGAGTGCTAACTTTTGCCATAGCTTCTTGTGTTTGAGAGTATAGTGATATATTGTGGTGGAACGAAAAAAGATGTAGAGAGAATTTGTTGTATTTGTTATTTTGGAAATGAAGATATGTAAAAGCTATTTATAAGACGAAAACTCAATAATTCTGTTATAACGTACGCATTTTAAGTACACGTTAAAATTGATGACAATTTAAGTTTCGATAATTATCAAAGCTTTTAATCTATTTTGTTTTCTAATAACGTTATAAATTTAAGGATAATCTTAATTAAAAATAAGCATATTCAGTTCAGTATAACAAATTGAATGTTTAGATTTAGATTTCTAATGTGTTAAAACTGTGAACTGAATGAATCATTAAGTTAGGGTCGGTCTTGATATAGTCAAAATATTATACAAGAATTAGCTTTTAAATTAAAGCCATATAGATGAATTTCATTCTTTATCTCGTCAAGGAAGCTCTCTATTGCTAAACGATAGTTTTACTTTGGTGTGACTTTTGGACATTTGAGAGGGTCGTCATATAGTAGACATTGTGGTTTCTATTTTCACTTGAAATAAGAAGATATCTTAGAACAATATGTAGCGAGAAGAAAAACAAAAAGATATCTAGAGAGTCCTAAGCAGGATGGGCCTTTATCAAACTGAGCCCGAGATAGTAAAAAGTATATCATAGAATCAAAAAACAAACGGCACGTCGTTTATGTGTGAACTAAGGAATGCATGTCGTCTTGTTTCAACAACCGAAACTTCATGAAATTCCAAGAAAAATCTGGTCACTGCTCCTAAAAAAATCATAAGTGTCTAAAGACCTCTAGACAACAAACGAAGGTTTTAGAAAAAGAGCACTTTCTCTTTTCAAGAATCTCGAAGAACGTTCTCTCTTCAACCTCTACTTCCTTATATAAATGGACCACTTCTAAGGATCTCAATAATCAGATCAAAACAGCAACAAGAAACTCAAGAATCGAAGAGCAAAACCTATCAAAATTTTTTTTTTTTTTTGAAATCATAAAACCTAGTCACTTGAGAAAAAACAACAACAATGTCTCTAATTCCAAGCATTTTCGGAGGACGAAGATCAAACGTTTTTGATCCTTTCTCGCAAGACGTATGGGATCCATTTGAAGGGTTCTTCACGCCTTCTTCTGCGTTAGCAAACGCTCCGACCTCTCGTGACGTGGCAGCGTTTACAAACGCAAGAGTGGACTGGAAGGAGACGCCGGAAGCACACGTGTTCAAAGCGGACTTGCCTGGTCTGAAGAAGGAAGAAGTGAAGGTTGAGGTTGAGGACAAGAACATACTTCAGATCAGCGGAGAGAGGAGCAAGGAGAACGAAGAGAAGAATGACACGTGGCACCGTTTGGAGAGGGCAAGTGGGAAGTTCATGAGGAGGTTTAGGTTGCCGGAGAATGCCAAGGTGGAAGAAGTGAAGGCAACTATGGAGAATGGTGTTCTTACCGTTACGGTTCCGAAAACGCCGGAGAAGAAGCCTGAGGTCAAGGCCATTGATATCTCCGGCTAAGTCATCGTTGAGGAAGTTTGAAAGATTTCGTATTTTAAATAAAATTAAAAAGTGTGTTGGGTGGCCTTTTTGGTTTGGTTGTGTTTTGAAAATGTTGCCTTTTTCTGAAATTATGAATGTAGAATATCTCTCATTATAATGAATAAAAGTGTGTTTCTATAATCAATGACGAATGTTGGATCACATCTTTAACTCCAGTTTCACTACACCAGAATCTTCGAAGAATCTCCTCATCTGGAACATCTATAAAGTCAATTTTGTCATACTTTTTACTTATGTTTGTTATTTTTTTTTGTTTTTAAATGAACCTCCGATTACATAATACATAGATAAAAGTAGTAAGCACACCAAGAGGCAAAAGAGAACTAATCCTGAAAAATGTAAACCAAGTTGTGAGAAGTGTTATCGTATGGCAGATTTTGATGTCGCTTTGAAAGCGGGTCAAGACGGCAACAGATCGTGTTGTGGATATAAAAAAATCTGTCCCTTGTAGGCAATCTATGGTGAGTAGCCACCCAAGCCAAGAAAGCATTTTTCGGGATATTTCCTTTGAATCAAATCGCTTCGTGCTAGTCCACTATCAGAGATGGAGGATTTAAATAATGCCACATTTCCGCAGTGGAGAACCGATTTGATGGAGGCTTATCACCTACTTTCCACAAATAGGTATCATCCTTAAGTAGCTGAATAGTCGGATGTCTGCTCCTACTCCTAGACAGCCACCAAACTCCATCACACAAAGCGTATGAGACAACTGCATCATCCGGAATACCAACTACACTAGGACCACTATGACCGGTAATATCCAATAGAGGACCTAAGGAAGTCCAAAACAGATTATTGACATGTTTGGAAAATTAGTTTCAAGTATTATAAGAACTTAAAACTTCACTACAAGAAAACAGCCACTATTCCGACGGAAATTCCGACGGCCGCGATTTCCGTCGGAATTTTCCGACGGTTTACCGACTATTTTCCGACCAAAATTAATCCGTCGGAAATCCGTCACAAAATTCCGACGGATTTCCGACGGATTAGAAAATTGTCGGTATTCCGTCGGAAATCCATCGTCTTGTACCGATGG
The DNA here is from genome assembly GCA_964056655.1 of Arabis hirsuta. Classification (NCBI taxonomy): domain Eukaryota; kingdom Viridiplantae; phylum Streptophyta; class Magnoliopsida; order Brassicales; family Brassicaceae; genus Arabis; species Arabis hirsuta. The sequence continues at coordinate 33,879,609 of OZ053302.1, forward strand.
ATTTCCGACGGAGATAACCTGTCGTAATATTCTGACGATTTTCCGACGGAATCCCGACGGAAATCCGATTTTTTCGATGTCGGCAAAGTTTGATTCGTCAGCTCATACCGACGGAACTTATTTCGTCGGAATTCCATCGGAAATTCGATGTCGGCAAATTTGAGTGGTTACCACTTCGTTAGCGGTGGCCGATGGGATTGGTGGGGTGTTGTGTCGGAGTTTTGTGACGGAATTCCGATGGAATTCCGACGAAAATCCGTTCTATATAAGTTCCTTCATTTATTCGTTCATTCATAACACAATTTTACAAATCAAAAAACTTTGTTAGCGACGAGTTCATATTTTCGGTCTTGGATGGACGAGCCAATGACGGATATGGGCTCGAACTTATTAACATCCGCATACGCAGCAGGTATATGCGAGTTCATGAATTTACCCAGAAACCAAGATGCAGCCAAAAAAGGTCAGGATATCAAATGTCCATGTTCTAATTGCTGTAACAGAATTAGTGTTGCGGTTCATACTGTTTGGAATCACTTATATAGATATGGATTTAGGCCGGGATATAAGGTTTGGTTTTTACATGGAGAAAGCAATTATGAATATGGTAGTACCAGTAGTAATGCACCTTATTTTCCGGATAGCGTAGGAGAACGTACAGCGGAAGTAGATGTTGGGGTAAGTACGGTTGCGATGGTTAACGATGCGTTTAGAGAGAATTTGCAGTCCGGTGGTTATGAGGGTGATAGGGTTGAAGAACCTAATTTAGAATCTCGAAGGTTTTTTGAAATGTTAGACGCATCTAAGCAACCACTATACATCGGTTGTAGGGAAGGTCTTTCACCGTTATCTTCTGCTAGTAGGATGATGAACATGAAGACTGATTACAATTTGTCCGAAGAATGTGTTGATGCATTCGCAGAATTTGTGAAAGATGTTTTGCCAGAGGATAATCTTTCTCCAGCATCATACTACGAGGTCCAGAAACTTGTTGCCGGTCTTGGTTTGCCCTACCAGATAATAGATATGTGCATCGACAACTGCATACTATACTGGAGAGAAGATGAGAACAGAAATAAATGTAAATTTTGCCGTAAACCACGGTTCCAGGAGACAAGTGGCAGAGTGAAGATTCCTTTCAAACGGATGTGGTATTTACCATTAACAGAGAGGTTGAAGAGGCTGTATCAATCAGAACGCACAGCTAAGGTTATGAGATGGCATGCAGAGCATAGTCAAGATGGAGATATTACGCATCCTTCTGACGCAGAAGCGTGGAAACACTTTCAATCGGTATATCCAGATTTTGCATACGAACGACGGAATGTATACCTCGGCTTATCCACTGATGGTTTCAACCCATTTGGAAAGCATGGAAGAAAATATTCATTGTGGCCGGTCATCGTAACACCTTACAATTTGCCTCCTTCTATGTGCATGCGGCGAGAGTTCCTGTTTCTCTCAGTTCTAGTTCATGGGCCAGATAATCCAAGACGGTCACTCGATATATTCCTCCAACCATTGATCTATGAGTTGCAGATGTTGTGGGAGCATGGTGTTGAGGCATTGGATGTTTCAATCCAGCAGAATTTCAACATGCGTGCGGTTCTTATGTGGACCATAAGCGATTTTCCGGCGTACGGTATGTTATCTGGATGGACAACGCATGGAAGATTGGCATGTCCTTATTGCCAAGACAATACTTCAGCATTCCAATTGCAGCAAGGAAGGAAGACTTCATGGTTTGATTGCCATAGGTGTTTTTTGCCGGCAAATCATCCATATCGTCGGTCTAGAAGACATTTCAGGAAGAATTTTCCAGTGTTTCATGGTCCACCTCCGGAGATAGATGGTCGCAGCATATTGGAACAGTTACGAGATTTTGGTGCAGAGCGAACTCCTGAATGTGGGGGTAATGGCCATCACCCCGTCGACGGTTGTGGGGAATATCACAATTGGCACAAGAAAAGTATTTTCTGGGATTTGCCGTATTGGAAAGACCATCTATTGCGGCATAATCTAGATGTCATGCATGTTGAAAAGAATTTCTTTGACAACATCATGAACACCATTTTAAATGTACCAGGAAAGACAAAAGACAACTGGAAGTCTAGATTAGACTTGCCATTGATTTGTTCAAGGGCATCTCTTCATGTATTGCCTAATGGTAGATTGTCGATGCCTGCGTACCGGTTAGACGAGGGTCAGAAACAAGTTTTTTTTTAATGGATAAAAAAAATTGTTAAATTTCCTGACGGCTACGCATCTAATCTGCGCAATTGCGTGGATTCGACGGAAGGGAAGTTTATTGGAATGAAGAGTCATGATTGTCATGTTGTGATGCAGCGTCTTCTTCCATTTGCATTTTCTTATCTTCTTCCAAAAGACATCCATCAAGCAATTGGAGGTATATTTCGTATTCTCGTCATTTTCTTACTAATATAATATTGTTACTATATATTTACTAACTTGTTTCCTTTTCGTTTTTAGGAGTTGGGGCTTTCTTTCGAGATTTATGTTCACGGACATTAACAGTCGACGGGATCCGTAATTTAGAGGCCAACATCCCGGTACTCCTTTATAATCTTGAGAAGATATTTCCACCGTCTTTTTTTGATGTTATGGAACATCTTCCTATTCACCTCCCACGAGAAGCAGCATTAGGAGGCCCAGTTCAATACCGATGGATGTATCCGTTCGAGCGTTACATGTTCCACCTGAAGAAAAAGGTTAAAAATTTGAGCAGGGTTGAGGGATCTATTGTCGCACAAAGTCTAAATGAAGAAGGATCACACTTTGCCGAGTATTACTTTCCTTCGGATGTTCGTACTAAGGGTAGACGGCCGGCGCGACATGATGATAGAGGTGAAAAAGCAGTGTATCCCGTGGTTGTACCTGAGTTGTTTGCCCAAGTTGGTCGCGTATGTGGACAAGGGAAGAAACGCATACTATCACCACAAGAGGTCACACATTTGCATACATATATCCTAAGAAATTGTGACGAACTTGGAGAGTATGAAAGGTACACCATTTGCATACATTTATTTGTGGAATTATTTGTCTTCATCTAATAACAATTGTTATGTTACAGGATTTACATGTCCCTAGCACAAACTTACCATGCTCATAAGACAGATTTTGAACTTGCTGTCTTAAAAGATGAAGAATTCCCGAACTGGTTGAAATTTTATGTACGTTTAATATAAATTCCCGAAACTCTTACTTTTTAAGGTTTTCACGTTCATATGTTACTGATTTCTTACTTATATTGTTTTTAGGTTTCCGAAGGTTTAGCAAGTGGTCAAACCCTCCCGACATGGTTAGTGGAGTTGGCTCATGGTTTACGCAGCACCGCTACTTCGTATCCCAGATTTTGCAGTAGGGGATATTCGTTCAGGATTTCTGAGGAAGGACGTCAAAGGCCAATTTTGGACAATGGTATTTCGGCGCAATCAGGTGATACCATGTACTATGGCAAATTAAAAGAAATCTTGGAAATCCACTATCCAGGAATGTTGGACTTGAGGTGCATTGTGTTTATGTGCGATTGGTATGACACATCCAACGGTCGTGGGGTTCGAATTGACCCTCTTGGTGTTATTTCGATAAATTCAAGCCGGAAACTACAGTATTACGATCCATTTATCCTTGCGTCTCAAGCATACCAGGTATCAATACAATAATAGGTTTTCCTACATACTCATACGTTAGGTTTTGTTATTCCTGTATATTAACAATATCCACTATTTATTAATAGGTTTGCTACATTTCATATCCTCGAGATTCCTATCGGACAGATCCTTGGATCACAGTAACTCCAATTAATCCGCGAGGAAAAATATATGGAGTTCCGGAACATGATGCTCTACAAGTATCGCGAACCAACCAAATGTCACATGTTGAGGAGACGGATAACATTGACCTTGTCACTGATGTCACACATATCGGCGATGATCTAGTGCATTCGGATGAAGATGAACTACGTGAAGAATTTGACGACGATTCAGACTCCATCCCTAGTGAAGGTTCATCAGAAGATTCAGATTAATAATTTATGAATAAATGTTTGTTTACCAATGTTGTACTATAACACCTATGCGTTCCCTCTAATATAATGTACTTTATGGTAATATCCGCCAGAATCAATTATTAAATTTGCCGCCGGATTTCTGCGGGATAAAAGCTGTCATAATTTTCGGACGACATAACGACGGAATTAGTTCCGTCGGAATTTCGTCGGAATTCCGATGTCGGCAAAGTTTGAGTGGTTACCATTGCGTTATCTGCGGCCGATGGGACTGGCGGGGTATTATGTCGGAGGTTTCTGACGGATTTCCGACGGTTTTCCGTTCTATATAATATTCCTCATACATTCATTCCTGTCAACAACACAAATAATGTCTTCTAACTCTCCTAATGAAGACTCAAAAATCGTGGCAAACCACTTTCTACTTCCAAAATACTCGTGGGAAACCGAAACCCAATGCGACACACACACTGAAGAGATACCCACTTACTCGTGGGAATTTGATACGTTCTCACCAATCTCAATCGGAGATTCTTCATCAACAATAGTGCCGGACAGTCAGTGCTTGCCAACCATCCAACGCATTCCAAACGTCTCGTGGGAAACGCAATCTCAGTGCGACAAATATCCAGACAAGAAGAGTGTTCTTGAAGACGTACAACCATCTCAGTTGATTAAAACGTCAGATACTTACGGTGGAAATACTTCAAATGAATGTAAGGATCACTACTATGATTATGAATTTGCCCAAAGACCAGAAAGTCCCAACTTAAATATAGATGTTGATGCAATCAAAAGAGATGTTTGCGACGGATATTTATATTCTCTACCGAAGAATAAAAAGGATCAGTACAATGATTATGAATTTGCCCAAAGACCAGAAAGCCCCAACTTAAATCTAGATGTTGATGCAATCGAAAGGAAATTTTGCAACGGATATGTAGATTCTCCGCCAAAGAAAAAAAAGGGAAAAAAAAGTTTCAGGTTCTAACAAAAGGTAAGTTTGGAGTGGATACAGAGACATATGTTTTTCAAACTTTAAAATAAATAAATTTCCTTTCGGCTTTTGTTTTTTATCTGTTATAAAATTTCGTTGTGTAAATCGTTTATTCAATTTCCGGATAAATTTAAAATAATTTATAAATAAATGTTTGGACATTTTTTTAACTCTGCAATCGGGTCACCACGCGGACTTTTAAGCGCTAGATTTTTCACAGTTTTTTATTATTTCCGTCGGAAATCCGTCAAAAATACCGAGGGATTTCCGACGGATTGTAATTTTTATTAAATTAATTTTTTTTTAAACAGATTTTTTTATATTATGAAAAAAATTAATTCCGTTGGAAATCCGTCAAAAATATCGAGGGATTTCCGACGGATTGTAATTTTTATTTTTAAAACATATTTGTTTATATTAAAAAAAAAAATTACAATCCGTCGGAAATCCCTCGGTATTTTTGACGGATTTCCGACGGAATTAATTGTTTTTATAATATAAAAAAATCTGTTTAAAAAAAAAATTAATTTAATTAAAATTAAAATCCGTCGGAAATCCCTCGGTATTTTTGACGGATTTCCGACGGAAATAATTTTTTTTGTGATATAAAAAAATCTGTTTAAAAAAAAATTTAATTTAATAAAAATTACAATCCGTCGGAAATCCCTCGGTATTTTTTACGGATTTCCGACGGAATTAATTTTTAATTATCAAAAATCTTTATTAAGTTTACCGATAATTATTAAAAAAATCAATATCCGTCAAAAATCTGTCGCTTTTACCGACGGATTTCCGACGGATTTTGATTTTTACGCGTTTTTATAAATGGAAATTTAAAACCCGTCGGAAATCCGTCGGAAATACCGACGGATTTCCGACGAAAACCCTAATTTCTGCCGCCTAGGGAGCCTCGATCTCATCGAAAATAGCGGGAAAATCCGTCGGACATCCGTCGGAAACCTGTAATAAAACCAGACTCTTCTTCTTCGCAGAGACCGATCAATCGACGGAAACAAAATCGAAAAATCGCCGGAAAACAATCGAAACACGCCGGAAACATCAAATTCACTGACATCTCAATCTCTATCAACAAATCATAAATCCAATGTAAGTTTTTAGAAGTCTTTTTGTAAATTATGAATTATGAGATGTATTTGTAGAATTTGTTAGATTTAGGATGTTAAAAATTAAGGGATTACATGATTTATGATAATAGAAATGTAGAAATGTACGGGTTTAGGATGTTTGAAAAGTTTTGAATTTTGTAAATTTTGTGATTTAGAGAATTTTCGGGTTTATAAAATTTATTTACATTTTAATATGTATTTGTTATTTTTAGGAAATTATAAATATTTATAATTTAAAAAAATTAGTAAAATTCTAAATTGTTGAAATTTTACTAATTTTTTAATTTGTTTAAATTACAAAATCCCAAATTCTCGAAAAATCGTAAATATCTAAAACTTTAAATTACCAAATCTGAAATTCCAAAAATTTTATAAATCTGTAAATTCCTAAATGTTCATATTTGAAATCCATAATCCAAATATTCCTAAATACCTATTTAGAGAAACCTCAATTTTCCACAATCCCTAACTCCCTAAAACCTTAATTTATGAAACCCGAAATTCCATAAATTAATCCCTAAATTCCAAAATCCCTACTTCTCAAAATATCAATATCCTAAAATCGCTAAGTCCCCAATTCCCGTAAATTCCATAATTCGGAAATTTCAAAATTTCGAAATCACAAATTCTCAAAAACTGAAAATCCCTAAATCCGTAATGTAGATTAAAATATCTGTAAATTTATATTTAAAATTTATGATTTAAATTTACATATATTTATATTTAATATCAGAATTTATATTTATATATGTAAGTAAATTTCAACGGTATGTAAACATTTTGGCAATCGTAGGGACTATGGGCGATTTCATCACTCTACTGGATCCGGTATTTCCAGTAGGGGAGGGAGTCAGTCGCATATCCCCGAGACTAGCTTTCCGGATCCCCAACACCCGTCTCCTCCAATGGGTACACAGCCCTCAGCTCCCACGGCCATGAGCATTGAGGAGTTTGTTTCGCAACCCGGACGGGATAGGTTGACTCGCCTAGATCCTGACTTGCGACCTAACACGACCTGGTAAGTTTTATTTAAAAATGTATTTGATTATATTAACTTAATAAAATATTTAACTAAATATTGTTTAGGTTTCAATTTTCGGGAAACGGGATTACGAGTTCGATCAACGCAATGACTAATTCGTTGATAACTAAACCGTATCCCACATTTAGTTCGATGCCGGTGGCAGACCAGGAGACCTGGTTTCGGCAATTTGCGGTATGTTTTTTTTTTCCCAATTAATAATGTAGATTTTTATTTCCATTAAAATTGTCAATACTAATATGGGTACGTTTTTTTCCAGCAAGAATTTACTTGGGACACACAGTTGACTGCCCGGATCCGACGCGAGTTCTACAAAAAGGCCTCCCGAAAGTATTCGTTGAAGATAAACGAATGGAAAGACATGTGGTACAAAGAAGGAAAAGTGCCGTGGAGATTGCAAGATAACCCGACATTATGGGCTGGACTACTTGCCCATTGGGAACGGGAGGACACAAAAGCAAGCTCCGGAAAAAACTCGTCTAACCGGAAAAGCGACCGGAAGGGGAAGGGACCGGCGACCCATAACCTCGGTGCAACGAGCAAAGCTTCACGTCTTGAGAAGTTGGTAATTTTATAAATTTTCCAAAATTTTATTTATAACACTTCTCATATTTCTTTCATTATCTATGCCAACAGATTGAGAAGACCGGTGTGCGTCCGTCACATCTTGACTTGGTCAAAGATGCGCACACCAACAGAAAGACGGGTGAAATTCAAGATCTCATTGCTCGTGAAATCGTGGAGAGCGTGGAGAGGCTCGGTGATGAGTACCTCCAATCCCAACCGATCGTCGAAGGAACTCCCCCGGCCACGGAAGTTCCACTCGAGATGATCAACGAGTTCACCTACCAGGTTAGTAACACTGTCAATTTTAAATAAATTTGAATATAAACAAGTTAGAACATTTATTGATTGATTTTTTATCGTAGGTTACGCCTAAGCACAGAGGTCGTGTGTTTGGCCTCCCGGAAGACAGTTCATCCACGTCCGTTAATTCTTACCGCTTTCACGCAGATGGTAGGTTGAGGGCACAGAACGCCGAGCTTCTCGAGCGGGTGACCGGGTTGGAGGCACAACGCGTAGAAGATGCAGCACGCATGGAAGAACAGATGGCACGCATGCAGGCAATGGAAGAACAGATGGCACGCATGCGGGACATGGAACAACAGATGGCACGCATGCAGGAAATGGAAGAAAGGATGAACGAGATTATGCGTAACCGGTAGATTTTATGTTATGTAATATTTAAAATTTCTAAATAACTTTTAAAAATATTGAAATTTTATTTTAAATTTTGTTTTATTTTATTTTTATTTTAATTTAATTTTAATTTAATTTAATTTAATTTAATTTAATTAAATTTAATTTAATTTAATTAAATTCGAAGTTTTTTTTAATTAAATAATATACTCGTCGGAAATCCGTCGGTTTGGGTACCCGTCGGAATTCCGTCGGTTTTATTTACCGTCGGAAATCCATCGGTTTTATATACCGTCGGAAATCCGTCGGTTTTATATACCGTCGGAAATCCTTCGGACAATGAAATACTGACGGATTTCCGACGGATTTCTGACGGATTCCGGTTATTTCTTTTCCGTCGGAAATCCGTCAGTATTTCCGACGGAATTCCGACGGAATTTCTATTTCCGACGAGATAGAACCGACCGGTCAAAACCGTCGGAAAGCCGTCGGAATAGGGCTTATTCCGACGGCTTTCCGACGGATTTGACCATCGGAAATCTGCCTGTTTTCTTGTAGTGCTTTTTCTCTGGCAAAAAGTTGATTTCTTCAAATTAACACATACATCTTTTAGTGTTTATAAAATGAAATTAAAATGGTTGACGAGTAGATTGGATCATAAGACATTTTTTAATCACAAGGCAAAATATAAATCAAATTCAAATTCGTTCAACACTATATTATGTATATCGAACAACGATTAATGGTCAACGTCATCGTAAATTCTTTGCGAGAATAGCGACGAAGCTTTCAATAGTTGAATTCTATCGTAAATCGCCTCTTTCTTCTAGCGATGCAACAATTAATATTTAACCACTTATTTGCCACCTCTCAGATGATATATATTAGTTGTTATTTTACACTCTGCAATTTCAATACACATTTATTACTAATTTTTCATTTTTATTCCTATTTTTAAACTTATTAACTACACATATCAAATAAAATGATACATAAAAATTTAATTGTTTTTTTAATTTGTGTGAAAAACTCCAGAATAATAATTAAATTGAAACGGAAGAAGTACAATTTTCATTTAAAACTTAAAAGGTAACAAGACAAGTCTATTTTTTTTTAATCAATGTAAATATATTTATTCACTCAAAAAATAATTACAAATGGATTGTTACTCTACTTTAATTTTGTTTTGGGACAAATTTAAAGAAAGCTTATAAACCTCAAACGTGGAAAACCTACAATACAAAGATTGCTTAAGGAACTTGAGGGTCAAACCACTACTTCAACCCTTCGTTGTAGGAATTATCATCGGATATTCGAATCTAGCTGAGTCGATTTTGGACAAATTTTATTAGCCATTTTAACGAGTTAAGCAACCAATAATAGCTTTATCACCAATAATAACGAGTTAAGCAACTAATAATAGCGTTTCTACTACATCTCTATAGCGAAGCTCAACACCATCTGCAAGCTTGTGCTTCAAGCAACAGTTTATGAAATCTGGAAAGAGAGGAATGCTCGATTGCACAGAGACGAAACTAAGCCTTCGGTTCAAGTAATCAGAGCTATTCAATCTACAATAATACGTAAGCTGGCTGGACTACACACCGGCATTGGTAACACTCAAAACCGTTCTACATCATCTGCTGAAACTTACCTATCACTTTGGTTTGGGTACATTCAATATGGGAATCATCCTGCATTGTAGGTACTATGCTCTTTAACTTGGTTACTGCTCCTGCTATTGAGTTTCTCACATTGTATCGGCTACCTATTAGGCACAATTGTTTTATGCCTTTTTCTCTTTACGCATGAGAACAAATCATGTAACTTTAAAATGTCTCCCTTTTGGGAAGTTCAAAGGAGAAATAAAATAATATTCAGAAAGAAAAAAAAATAGCGTTTCTCCATGCCGTCTTTTGTTCTTCTCGGTCCATAAGAGATATATCACGGTTTGATACTAACTATTATTTATTTTTGCACTATGAACTACAAACCGCTGAGGATGAGCTGGAAGTACTACAACCAAGCTTTGACGCATTATACCAGCTCATATGGCAAGCAAAAGCCAGCCCAAAAGTCCATCATTTCCTTTGGAAATGCCTTAGCAACTGCCTCCCAATAGTCTCTAACATGGCTTATAGCATCTGCTATTTACCTGTCCTTTTGCTAGATTGGTTTGGGCAATCTCACCGATACAAGCCCCTCCAAAGGGAGAAATGTCACCCTCCTTCCACACCAACCTACATAGAGTCCTCACATGTCCAAGGGATACAACAGACAAAAATGTGGCGGCATGGATATTGTGGAGATTCTGGAAAAACAGTAACCATCTTCTCTACAAAGGAACTGAATTCCAAACACAAGAACTGATGAGAAGGGCGATGGAAGATGCAGAGAGCTGGGCTGATAGAACAGAGGCAAAATAATAGAAAGAGACTCACCCTTTAAGAAGCACACAAACTCACAGATGGGAGCGTCCTCCTCAAGATTGGCTAAAATGTAATGTGGATGGAGCTTGGAGCAAAGAGAATCTGAACTGTGGTGTTGGATGGGTGCTTAGAAACAGTGAGGGTAAGGCTATGTGGATGGGTGCAAGAGCATATCCAAGGGCAAGGACAGTGCTGGAAACTGAGGCAGAAGATCTCCGATGGGCAACCATCACGGTAAAGAATCTGAACTATGCTAAGCTTATTTTTGAGACAGATTCTGCACAGTTGGTGAAACTGCTCCATGGTGAAGAAGAATGGCCAGCACTGAACCCAATGATCCAAGACATACAACATGTGCTCTCCCTTTTTGATGAAGTTGAGTTAAGGTTTAAGCATAGGGAATGTAGTAGAGTGGCTGATAGGATAGCGAAGGAGGCTCTTTCGACATCGGATCATGCCCCAAAGCTTTATTTTATAGTGCCAAGTTGCTTAAAATCTTGTATTCAAATGGAAGAAGTTGTGTAAAACTCTTAAATTGGATGAATGAATATTGTTGTTGAGCAAAAAACAAAAAAAAACGTGTGTTACTTTTGTCCCGCATCGACAATTAAGCATGAGAATGAAGAAATTTTCTTTATAAATAGTTAACACTTACTTTCCAATGCTCAAGTCCAAAACAAAGTTTGATTTTGATCATTCGGTTGACTTATTTAAAATAGTAGGATCTTGCCATCAAAATTTGGCCAATTTTTTTTTCTAACAACAATTTTGTTTAATAGTTTTGTCATAATTATTAATAAAAAATTATTTCAAATATGATTACAACATCAAAAAAAGAAGAACTGATAAAAATAATTTAACATCAATTGTTACAATCTGAAATAAATACTAAAATCACTTAAAAAATTGAAGCAAAATTAATATCATTTTCTGCAACTGATATATATTAACATCGATTATAACAATTGATGAGAGTATTTACATCGCTTAACTAAATTGATGTAAAATATTTGCATCACCATTTTCAGAGTCATTTTTTTAAGTGATGCAAATTTTAATTGCATCAATTTAAACTGATGCAAACAAATAAAAAAAAAAGATGTTAACTGGCTTTTTTTGTAGTGATAAAACTACGACATATAAATGCATTAAAGGTAGAGACATAACACTACAAGAAAATATATAAATTTTTGATCAATTTTATTTGTGATCAAAACTATTTTGACCATTTTCGACCAATTTTAGACGAATGTTTATTTTCGTTATAAATTGGTCAAAAAAATACTGTAACACCCCGACCGCCGTCGATCTATCGGTATGCAAGGGAAATTTTCATCCCTTCTGGAGAAATCCTCATCTCCCAATGGGCCCCACGCCCACTCTCGGCCCATGGGTCCATCCCTCTCCGATGGTCGGTGCGTTAGTCCGGAAGGTTAGAAAGACTTGTTTACTGCCCATGTTTTGTCTTCACTCACACGGTACTGGAAATGACTTCCCAGTAGGTCACTCATCCTTAAATTGTTCCAGCCCAAGCACGCTTAACTATGAAGTTCTCTCTGGATGTGTGACGAAAAAGATAAGTGCATTTTGGTGATATAGGTAGCCAAATCAATTCTCTTAAGCCTCTCCGCATGCACAACATATTTCCAAAACTGGGATGTTACAAATACGATGAAATATAAGAGTCAAAAATTGGTCGTAATTTTTAGCGGATTCGTAAATTTGTCAAAAAATGGTAGAAAACTTTCGACAAAGAAGATTGGTTGAAAACTGGTCAAGAAAACATGTTAATTTTTTACCAAATTTTTTACCAATAAATTGGTCAAAATGTTTGTTGACAAATTTTCGACCAAAAAATTATGTTTTAAACTCGTCAAAATATGATCAAACTTTTTTTTGACTAATACAAGTGGTTAGTAAATAGTCAAAATATTCTTACCATTTATCGATTAAAACAAAATTTGGTCGAAACTTCGTGAGTAATTTTTGACAAATAAATACTTGACAGAAATTGTTCACAACATTATCGACCAAATATTGAGGAAAACACTTCTATTGTATTTGTCCCACGTTGCCAATATGGGAGAGATGAAATTTTGACTTTCTCTATAAAATAACACTTACTCCATTGTGAAAAACGTAAATGAGTTTCATGGCCCAAATATTTGAATTTTGAGATATTTTAATCGCTAATTTAGTGAATATTTTGAAATTATTATCAATCAAATATTTTAAATATGAATTTTTATATTTTCGAATATATTTTTTTGAAATATTTTATATTTAAATATTTTAAAATATTTAATTTTATTTTAATTATTATGAATCAAATATTTTAAATTTCAATTTCAATTTTTTTGAATTGATCAAAATATAGTTCTAAAATTTGAATATGTAAGTTGGTCAAAAATTGGTTAGAATATAGGAAAAATTGCAAAAATAGCACTTTTTATGCGCACATTTGTAAAAATGCCACTTAGGGGTGTTCATTTGCAAAAAATGCAACTAATTATAGATTTTTAAACCCTATATCTTAAAATTCTAAACACTAAAAAATATTTTGACCTCTAAATGTCCCTAAACCCTCATAACTAAACCCTAATAGAACATAATTAACCCAAACATAAATAATATAAAGAAAAAATAATTTTGAATATGTGGCATTTTTGTAAAGATTTAAAAAATATGGCATTTTTATAAAGTGGCACTTGAAAATTGGCATTTTTTTGAAATTTCTCTAGAATATATGGTCTAAAATTTGTCAAAATATATAATTCCAACCATTTTGATTGATCAAAAAATTTTGATGATGTTATTGGTCATTATCAAAATTTTGACCACTTTGTTGGTCAAAACTAAAATTTTGACCATTTTTTATTGGTCAAAACGTTTTGACTATTTTCTAACTAAATTCTATTTGCGACCATCGATTTTTGAAAATCGATTTTGGTCAAGAATTAGTCAAAAATATCTGTTTTTGACCAAGTTTAGATCAAATTGATAGTCAAAATTGGAATGTTTTCTTGTAGTGTAAGTTTATTGTGAATAAAATATAATGATAATGAATTACCGTTATATTCAATCAAAATATATAATATAAAAAACACATAGTTTAAACAGTTTTAGAGATGGAGACACAATGAGTCCACAAATCATCTCGCTTCTTTAAGTATAGAGTTTCTTTGGTAATTAAGCTTGGTCTGTCTGAAATGTATTTGATGAGCGTATCGTGACACACTTTTCCTTCTCCGACAAGGCCGTGGCAACATGAATCAGAGATAATACCATTTCCGAAGACAACATCAATGATATCCAAAGCACACTTAGGGGTGATTTTAACTAGACATGTATCCCACAATATTTTTGCTTCGACTTCTTCAACAGAAAAAACAGGAACAAATGCACATACCAAAGTTACAACGACGAATAGCATAGTTATTTGAGTGCTAAGTTTTGCCATAGCTTCTTGTGATTGAGAATATAAAAAAATTTGTTGTTGTGGAACGAGAAGGGTGTAGAGAGAATTCGTTGTATTTTTTGAAAATGAAGATATGTAAGCTATTTATAAGGTGAAAACCCCAAGAAAATCTATCATAACGCATTTTAAGTAAACATTATAAATTAATGATAGTTAAAGTTCTCGATAATTAAACTATGAACGCTTGAATTCTATTTTGTTTTCCATTATCGTTTAAAAAACAAAAAAGAAGATACTTAATTAAAATAATCATATTCAGCAAACTGAATGTTTAGATATTTATTGTGTTGAAATCTGTGAAATGAATTAATCATTAGAATCTTAAAGTTAAGGTCGGTCTATTAGAGTATAAGCCCAAGTTAAAGTTAAGAAGTTCATTGTGATGTCAAAGCCCATGTAAATAAGTAGGGACTATATAAATTTCTTTGTAATGGCACTAAGAGATGTAACTTTGATAATTGCTACTGGGAGCAACTCTTCTTCTTCATTTTTATGAATACCAATCTACAATCTACAATCAATTTGATCTGTAACAACCTAAAGGTTCTTCATTTTCCTTTTGTTCTTGCATTTGAATAAAGCTTTTGAGCTATTTCAATATCTCAATAAAGCTTTTTGGAGTTTCAATCTATCTTGTTTGAGTTTGCTTTCACAGTCTTGATACGAATTAGGGTGGAAATAAAAAATATTAAACAAGAGCTAGGTTTGCAAAATCATGGGATTTTTGATTAGTTTTTAGATTATAATTTTTTGTGTTATTTTTACCAATTTTCCTTTGTTTAACTGAAACAAAATTAAACAGAACCATCGAGATCTCATAAAAAAAAAAAAATCTTTGATCTCATCATCTCCGATTTGGGAGATTTTTTCGATCGTGAACAAAAATCGATTTCTCTTTACTTTCGATCTCACTCTCTTCGTTATCTCTTCATCAGTTACCCAGTCTTCTCTACAATTTGTTGTAGCTACAAGTTTTGGAGATTCGTTAATGGCGGTTCATGGATTCAATCAACTTACTCAGTGAGTCAAAGCAAAGGGAGAATCATTTACAAAAAGCCTATCAAACTGTTCCAAGGTAAAGAAACAAACTACTCAGAATCATTCTCGACTAATTTCGCGTTTTCACTGTCTAACGAGATTGTAGTGTTCTGGGTTTTGTAATTTGCAATAGGAGTGTTGATTTGTTATTGCAATTTCTTATGATTGAGTTTGAAATTTTGATTAATCTAGCTTACGTATATTACGCAGGGATATCGAGAAACTTGGTGTTGGTGTTACCAAAGAGGCGCAGAGTATCTTCGACGCGTTGTCTGATAAGTAAGAATCTATTTGTTCTGACGATTATTTTTGTTCTTCGAATATTGGTTATAGTTTAAGTTAGTTTTTGTGTGAAGAAGATAACAAGAATTTAGATTGATTACAGTTTACTTTGCTTCTGTTTAGGAATTGATTTTGTGCTTCGTTTCTGGTAGCAATGGGATAAAATGGGGTCTTAAACGAATGTGTGCTTATTTAAATAACTGTGAATTTATCAGAAGTTGCGTGAGTTTAGGGAATATATATTTTCACTCCATGTTCTAATTAGTTAGTTTGATGATTCCATACTCTTCGTATTAGTCACTCAATAGTTTAATAATACAAAGAGTAATGAACTCTTTTGCTTAACAATCTCACTACTTAACTTTTTTGCCTTTGCTTGGTTTTTCAAATTGTCTTTTGTTTTTGCCTTTTATTCAGAATCTGGTATTTTTGCTTTCCATGAAGTTGTGAAGATTCTAATAAGAATGTTTAGATTATGGGCCAGGATGTTGATGGATAATGAAGAGCACTTCGAAAGGATACGATCCTCTATTTCACTTTTGTTTACCAGGTACCAGGAAAGATAATGAAGAGCATTTCAAAAAGATACGTTTTTATTGGGTTTTAAAGAGAAACGATGCAAAAGAGCAAAAACCATGTTTATTTTTCTTTTGGGTTAGTGTCGTTACCCCAAAACCATGTTTTTTTTTTTGGGTTAGTGTCATTAGACCCTATTGAATCAAACCCTTATGTAAACAAACTCTTGTTTTATTGCTTTAGAAAAACTTGCTAAAAAAACTAAAGCTCTCTCTCTCTCTTACAATCTCTCTCTCTGATTCTTAAGCTCTAAAATGCCAACACACGACATCTATATTTATAAGCTTCTTAGAATCTAAACAATTTCCTTTTTCTCATAAAAGGATAACTTCCTTTTTTTTCTAAGTTATCCTAATCACTTTAGGAGTCTTTGTCATTCAAGCTTATCTTCAACAATCTCCCCCTTAAGCTTGACATCACTCTTCTTCACTTCTTGTACACCAATGAGTTCTCTCATCTCTTTAAACTTGATCCTTGCTAAGCCTTTGGTTAGGATATCAGCCTTCTGCTTGCTTCCGGGAACATGTTCAACGTCTATCAGCTTGTTTTCTACACACTCCCTAATAAAATGAAACCTTCGATGTATATGTTTGCTGCGTCCATGGAACACGGGATTCTTTGTGAGCGCCAAGGCTGACCTGTTATCAATCCGCACTGTTGCTTTCTTACTCTCTTCCCCAACGACCTCGTATAGAAGCTCTTGCAACCAGATCGCTTGCTTTGCGGCTTCTGTTGCCGCCATAAACTCGGCTTCACAGGATGACAAAGCCACAATCTCTTGCTTTTGTTAACACCAAGTTATGGCACAATCATTGAAGTATAAAACATGACCTGAAGTACTTTTGCCATCATCTTCATCAACATTATGGCTACTATCACTGTAACCTATCAAACCAGTCTTGTTTCCCTTCTCGAACGTGAGACCATACGAGGTTGTTCCTTGTAAATACCTTAGCACTTGCTTTAAAGCTGCTCCATGTGACTCCTTAGGCTCCCTCATGTATCGATTCAGAACACCTACGCTGTAAGAGAGATCGGGTCGAGTATGTAACAAGTATCGCAAGCACCCAATGATTCTTCTATACTGCGTCTCCTCTATTGATTTCTCCTTTTGTGCTTTACAAAGTTTCAGCCCCTGATTCATTGGTATGTGCACCGGATTGCACTCTCTCATGCCAAACTCGTCTAATATCTTTAGAGCATACCTTTTTTGTTTCAAAGTAATTCCTCCTTCGTGTTGATCTACTTCGATTCCTAGATAGTAAGTCAACCTCCCGAGATCACTCATCTCAAACTTTGTTGCCATTCCTTTTTTGTACTCCAAGATTAACTCCAAATTCGATCCAGTAACAAGAAGATCGTCCACATAGACAGCCACCAAGAGTAACTCCTTCTTCTCATGTTTTAGGTATAGAGAAGGCTCCTTGGAACATTTAACAAAACCCAACTCCTTTAAAATACGATTTAACTTATTGTTCCATGCCCTTGGAGCCTGTCTCAAGCCATAAAGTGCTTTGTTGAGTTTATAGACCTTGTTCTCACTGCCTTTGACTATGAATCCCTCCGGATGACTCACGTACACATCTTCTCTTAACTCACCATGAAGGAACGCTGTTTTTACATCAAGATGATGTATTTCCCAAGCACTTGAAGCGGCTAAAGAAATTATGAACCGTATTGTTTCAATACGAGCTACCGGGGCAAACACTTCATCAAAATCTATCCCATGCATTTGCACATATCTCTTTGCAACTAGCCTAGCTTTGTGCTTATTTATACTACCATCCGAGTTTCGCTTGATCTTAAATACCCACTTTAAACCAATCGGCTTTGATCCGAGAGGAAGATCAACTAGGAGCCATACATTATTTTTCTCAATCGATGAGATTTCCTCTTCACATGCATCCTTCCACACTTCAAGTTCCATAGCTTCTTCAATACCCCACGGCTCTCCATCAATTCCAAGTAACAAACGTTCTCCTTCTAAGTCAGCGAGAAGGACATAATCCTCTAGATAGTTTGGTAGCTTGCTTTCTCTTGTTGACCTTCTTAGAACCGTTATTTGTTCTCCATTGTCCTCCTCATCACTGATTTCAACTACCACCGGAGTCTCTTGCTCAGCCTCATCACTTTCTTTTGTACCATCACCATCTCCGACTTGCAAATCTCCAATTCCGTTATTTTCAGTCTCTCCAAAGGTGAGTCTAAATTGACCAGGTTCTCCAAAGTCACTCTCTAGACTTTTCCACTTCCATCTCCTACTTTCATCAAAGACCACGTCCCTACTCACTATTATCTTCCTACTTGATGGATCTAAGAGACGATATGCCTTCGTTCCCGGCTCGGTTCCGAGATGTACAAGACTCCGTGATCTGTCATCTAACTTCTTTAGATGAGGTATCTCTATTCTTGTGTAACCAATGCATCCAAATACCCTCAGATGCTTAATGTTTGGCTTCTTCCCCTTGAATACTTTGTATGGTGTCTGCTTGATCAACGCTCTTGTAGTGACTCTATTAATAACATAAGTTGCATGTCTTACTGCTTCTCCCCACAGAAAATTCGGCACACTCATGTGCTTAAGAAGACTCCTTGTCATCTCCATAAGGGTCCTGTTTCGTCTCTCAACGACTCCATTTTTTTTGAGGTGAATAAGGTGCTATCAAGTGTCGTTGTATGCCGGAGTTTTCACAAAAACTCTGAAATTCAAGAGAGTTAAACTCTCCTCCCCTGTCCGTTCGGAACGTTTTGATCTTCTTCCCTGTTTCTTGTTCAACCATTGACTTGTAAATCTTAAACTTATCAAAGGCCTCGCTATTTTCCCTTAGAAGCATTGACCACATATATCTCGAGTGATCGTCGATCAATACGAAGATATAACGTTTATGTGCGGCAGTGGGTGGCATAATGGGTCCACATAGATCCCCATGAACGAGTTCCAGAGGTTTACTTGCACGGAACGTCGCAATCTGAGGGAATCCTTGTTTTGTTTGCTTGGCACGTAAGCATGACTCACACGTCTCCTTTGTGACCTCTAAGCTTAGTATACCGGTAACGACTTCCTCTTTGATCATCATCTTCATTGTTTCTCGACTGATATGTCCCAAGCGTTCATGCCATCTTGTTGATTCATCTAAAGAAGCATGTAGACACTTAGTGTTTTCAACCTCCATAAGCACCTTGTAGAGCTATTTCTCGATCTTGTTGTACTTACAAGAAGCTTTCCCTTGTGGTCATGCAGAGTTAACGTCTTGTTACGCATCCGAACTTCACATCCTGATTCTGTCGCCTGACCGAGACTAATAATGTTGCTCCTCAACTTAGGTATGTAGTAAACATCAGCTAGAACCTTTTGTTCACCATCCTCACTAATGAACAATATAGATCCTTTTCCTTTTATATCAACTCGAGAATCATCACCGAACCGAACCTTTCTTGTAATTGTTTCATTTATCTTATTAAAGAAAGCTCGATTACCCGTCATGTGATTACTAGCACCATTGTCGAGATACCAAACATTAGCAACATCTGTTTGATACTCAAATTTGCTCGGTTTCACCTTCTTCTCATTGAGATACACCACCTCGTGCATCTAAGACCCTCTGCTTCATGTGTATCATCTTCATCATTCTCTGCAATCTCTTGAAGCTTTAGCAACCTATCGGGACAATCATAAGCCATGTGCCCCAATTTATCACATCTAAAGCACATGATCCTAGACTTGTCTTGTGGTCCACGGAAGTATGAGTTCTGTCGACCTCTCCCTCGTCCTCTTCCTCTAGAAAACCATCCTCCTCGTCCTCTATTACTCCCCGCACTTTCATGATACGTTTGAGAATCATTGTTTGCATACATCAACTTTCCCTGATCATCTTGTCGATCCTCCTCATCGTTGATTCTTTCTTCGTAGGCTTTCAACCTCCCAACTATATCTTCGAAGCTTGTTTGATTAAGGTCAAGTACCTGTTCAAGAGCTGCGATGATGTGGATATACTTGCGTCGAGGAAGACTGTTAAGAAACTTCTTAACAAGCTTTGAATTTTTGATAACTCCTCCTAATCCAGCTGATTTTGAAGAAAGTTCAGTCAATCTCCCCGAGAATTCTTCAATTGTATCTGTATCCTTCATCTTTAACCTCTCGAAATCAGAAAGCAAGGTCTGAAGTCTTGCTTCCTTGACTCTTTCAGCTCCAACGTATTTGGTTTTGATCGCTTCCCATATCTCTTTTGAGGTGACAAGATTTCCAACTTGCAACGTTAAATTCTCCGGTATGGATTGAAATATAAGAACCCTTGCTAGATCATTCTTATCACCATCAGTTGCTCCAGGTTCTATTGTCTCCCACACCTTATGGAGCTTGAGTATAGCTTTCATTCGGATCACCCAAACGGTATAGTTTGACATGGTGAGGATAGGACATTGGATGGATGAGAGTCCAACCTCCTTCGGTTTGTTGCTAGCTTCCGGCACCGGGATGATGTCAGACATATTCGCTCTCTTTGTTTGATTCAATATTAATCTCTGATACCAATTATTGAATCAAACCCTTATGTAAACAAACTCTTGTTTTATTGCTTTAGAAAAACTTGCTCAAAAAACTAAAGCTCTCTCTCTCTTACAATCTCTCTCTCTGATTCTTAAGCTCTAAAACTCTCTCACACAGAATGCCAACACACGACATCTATATTTATAAGTTTCTTAGAATCAAAACAATTTCCTTTTTCTCATAAAAGGATAACTTCCTTTTTTTTCTAAGTTATCCTAATCACTTTAGGAGTCCTTGTCATTCAAGCTTATCTTCAACAGACCCAAAACCATGTTTACATGCAAAAGAACAAAAATCTTGTTTAATTTTTTTTTGGGTTAGTGTCGTTAGACCAAAAGATTGTGAAATAATAATAATGTTCTATTTAGTTAGCAAAGATCCAAATATATTTCACAATTAATAACTAATTTACAATTTTATCAAAACGTTAATTTTTTTTAAAAAAATATTATTAAAACATGTTTTTATAATTTTACACACAAACAACTAATTTATTTGATTATTTTAAATGGGTTGAGTCAAAGTCAATCCAACCCATTTAAATTTGATGGATTAATGGGTTGAACCTAACCCAATTACTAAATGGATTGGGTTGATCCATGATTCAATGACACTCTACCCATAACCCATTAGAGTTATAGGTTGGGTTGGGTTGAAATATCCATTTTGACACCCTTACCGGCAAGCGTTGAAACAAGCAGCAAGTGTTTGGACCACAAAAATCGGAGAAAAAACTTAGCGATGTTCATAGTTGAGCTAGTTTTACTTTAATGTGACTTTTGACAATTGAGATGGTCATATTGTAGACATTTTGGTTTTAGTCTCGCTTTAAAAAGGATATGTTGGAACAATATGTAGCATGAAGACAAACAAAAAATTAGGGTGTTAAGCGAGATGGGCCTTTATCAAATACTTCACTGAGCCCGTATCTCAAGGGAGATAGAACCAAAAAACGGCACGTCGTTTATGTGTTAACCGAGGAATGCACGTCGTCTTGTTTCAACAACCGAAACTTCAAGAAATTCCAAGAAAAATAATCAAAAGTGTGTAAAGACGATCTAGACAAGACACGAAGGTTTTAGAAAAAGAGCATTTTCTATTCAAGAAACTCGAAGAATGTTCTCTCTCTCTCCATCTACTTCCTTATATAAATGGGCCTCTTCTAAGCATCTCAATAATCAGAACAAAGGACAAACAAGAAAATCAAGAACCATAACAAAGCAAAACTTAGTCACTTGAAAAACGCAAAGATGTCTCTTATTCCAAGCATTTTGGGAGGACGAAGATCAAATGTTTTTGATCCTTTCTCGCAAGACATATGGGATCCATTTGAAGGGTTCTTCACGCCTTCTTCTGCGTTAGCAAACGCTCCGACCTCTCGTGACGTGGCAGCGTTTACAAACGCAAAGGTAGACTGGAAGGAGACGCCGGAGGCACACGTGTTCAAAGCTGATTTGCCAGGGCTGAAGAAGGAAGAAGTGAAGGTTGAGGTTGAAGACAAGAACATAGTTCAGATCAGTGGAGAGAGGAGCAAGGAGAACGAAGAGAAGAGTGACACGTGGCACCGTTTGGAGAGGGCAAGTGGGAAGTTCATGAGGAGGTTTAGGTTGCCGGAGAATGCGAAGGTGGAAGAAGTGAAGGCAACTATGGAGAATGGTGTGCTTACGGTCACGGTTCCGAAAACGCCGGAGAAGAAGCCTGAAGTCAAGGCGATTGATATCTCCGGCTAAGTCATTTTTTGTTGAAGATTTGAAAGATTTGGTCTCTCAAATAAATAAGTAAAAGGTGTGTTGTATTGTCTTTCGGTTTGTTTGTATTTTGAAAACGTCACTTTTTCTCAAATAAATTATGAATGAATAAACGAGTGTTCTTTATTCAACCACGAATGTAGATCGTTTCTGCTACTTCATTTTCATATATCTCAACTTCACTGCACTAGAAAGTGCTCAAATCATAACAATTGGAATTAAGTGGAAAATATCTTCTTATCTACAAATTTCATAAATTATTGCGCGCGCAAGTAAAGAGAGTAGCAGTTCGTTAAATATTCTATATGCCTATAAATTAAATAAAGTTTTTTTGTCAACAACTATAAATTGATTAAAACGGTTCATAATTCTGAACTAGGAAAAAAGAGTTTACATAACCAAGAGAGAACGATACCCTATGAGTTATGTTATATATCTTAGAATTTGAGGAATATGAATTTTTCCAAATTATTTCAAGTAAAAATTGGCCATTATTCTCAGAGCAGTATCTGAGAGCATTGATTTGAATGGAGCAAAATAAGAAAGTTTTGTAGGAAATTTTTTTAAAAAATGTGTGAGTTCCAAATCATTATGAGTAGAATATTTTATATAATTATATAATAAAAAAGAAAAAAAAAATTGTTTATGATTTTTCGTTTTCTAAAATATTTTCCAAAAAAAATTGTTTTTGTTCACAAAAACTTCGGACTTTTTAGGTAAAATTTATAGAAATTAAAATGTTAGTTTTTGTATAGGGTTTCCAAAAATCTCAGATCAGGTTTTGGCCATTCTATCGGTGCGTATTTGTCATCTTCATTAGTTCAGAGAAATCTATTACAAATGTCATGGTCGTCGATATAAACTGTAGCCCAGATAAACCTTTTATGACTGAATTCTTTTCAAAAAGATTTGTCAATGAAACAACAAAGAAATCCAGAGTATCGGCTAAAGTGTTTTGGTTATCCATGTTTTGCTGTGTAACTTGACTTAGTTCTCAAGTGGTAGCTTCACTTTCCGCAATCTTAATGACTTCCTTCGGATCTCTGTCCACATCTTTAAAGATTTTATCACTCCATGCTTGCGAGATATATATACCAAAAATATCCACAGATAGCTATTATTTTAGTAGTTTTCTGTAATTCTCCAAAATAGAAAATATTTAATTATCTTTTACTCAATTATCAATAGCGTATGGGGCAATTACAAAAATACCATTTTTTGTGTGCACATTTGCAATAATGCCACTTAAAGGTGTCCATTTACAAAAAAATGTCACTAATTATAGATTTATAAATCATATATTTTAAAATTCTAAACTCTAAAAAATATTTTGACATCTAAAACTCCCTAAACACTCAAAACTAAACCCTAATATAACATAGTTAACCCAAACATAAATTATATAATGAAAATATAATTTTGAAAAAGTGGTATTTTTGTAAAAATTTCAAAAGTGTGACATTTTTGTAAAGTGGCACTTCGAAAATGGCATTTTTTTAAATTTCTCATAGCGGTATCAAATGCGACTGATACTGTATACATTAGAAACAAGTTAATTTAATAAATTTTGATAGTAATCTTACATTGAAATCAATAAACTAGGAATTATTGAATTTGAATTGTACGTTCATAATATCGGAGTTCCGACATTCCAACATACGACAATCTCATTTTCATTTTTAGTATACTTGTTTAGTAATTGATGTTTGTATTTGTAAACGAGAACATAGTTCAGTTCTGATATATGTATAATGAGACAAAATCCATTAAAAAGATTGTTGACATGTTTGGAAAATTAGAGTCTGTGAGAACTTAGTTAAAGTTTCTGTTTGGCAAAAAGTTGATTCCTTCAAATTAACACATACATTTTTTTAGTGTTTATAAAATGAAGTTGAAATGGTAGAAAATAGATTGGACGATAAGACGAATTTTAATTTCAGAAGGCAAAATATGCATCAAAAAATTCTTCTATCTATGCAACAATTAATATTCATCCATTAATTTCCATCGAAAGGGTAACAAGACAATTGTAAAGACATAAAACTTCGAATTATATTGTCAATAAAACATAATAACAAGGAATTATCGTTTTATTCAATCAAAACAGTATAAGAAACATATAGTTTAAACAGTTTTAGAGATAGAGACACAGTGAGTCCACAAATCATCTCGCTTCTTTAAGTATTGAGATTCTTTGGCAATTAAGCTTGGTCTATATTGAGATTCTTTGGCAATTAAGCTTGGTCTATCTGAAATGTATTTGATTAGCTTATCGTGACACATTTTCCCTTCTTCGACAAGGTCGTGGCAACATGAATTGGATAGAGTGCCATCTCCAAATACAACATCAATAATATCCAACGCACACTTAGGGGTGATTTTAAGAAGACATGTATCCCACAATGTTTTTGCTTCGACTTCTTCAACAGAATAAACTGGAACAATTGCACACACCAAAGCTACAACGATGAATAACGCAATTTGTTGAGTGCTAAATTTTGCCATAGCTTCTTGTGTTTGAGAATATAATGATTTGTTGTTTTGGAACGAAAAAGATGTGGAGATAGTTTGTTGTATTTGTTATTTTGAAAAATGAATGAGGGTGTGTAAGTTATTTATATGACGGAAACCCAAGAATTTTATCATAACCCATCATTTTATATGTAAACGTTATAAATTAATGACACAATTTAAGTTCAAGATAATTAAACTAGTAACGCAAATGAAATTTGTTCTCTATAAACGTTTTAAAAAGTTAAGAATATACTTAATGAAATAAGCATATGATCAGTTCGATATAACAAATTGAATGTTTAAAAAAAAAAAAATTGAATGTTTAGATTTTTATTGTGTTGAAACTGTGAACTGAATTAATCATTAGAATCATAAAGGGTCGGCGATATAATTAGGGTCCTACTCAAAATACTAAACAAGAGCTAGCTTGGGTCATAAATACTGTATATAGATGCTTTTCTTAAGTGGAACCAAAAATACCAGTGGCGTGTTCTTTAACTTGCCGCAACGGCAGCGTCGGCGTTACAAAAAAAACTTTGTATTTATGTTCTTTGTAACGCATGTGTGTGGAGTGTAATGATGCCGGCGTTGACGCAACAAAGAACATAACCACCAGGTCGTGACGCTGCGTCTCCGAAAGTGTCGCTGAGTTTTGCTAGCGGCAACGAAAAGTGACACTGCGTCTCCGTAACCACCATCGGCGATCAACTCTCCACAACCTTGGGCTCCAACTAACTTGTATTTTAACTATTACTTTGTAAAATTTTTGGTCGCTGCCGCTGTGGCTGCGTGTTGTTAAAGAACATGCTCCAGCTAGCGATATAACAAGCAAAGTGATGGACCAAAAAATTCTTCGAAGAGACATCTAGCAATGTTGCTAAACTAGTTTACTTTGGTGTGACTTTTGAGATAGTCATAATACTTTCACTTGAAATAAAGAGACATGTTCTCCAACACATAGCATGAAAAACAAAAAACAAAAAAGATTAGGGTCTCTTAAGCGAGGTGGGAGGGAGAACAAAAAACGGCAGGTGGTTTATTTGTCAACCGAGGAATGCACGTCGTCTTGATTCAACAACCGAAACTTCCTGAAATTCCAAGAAAAATCTGGTCATTGCGCCTAGAAAACAAAAGTGTGGAAAGACGATCTGGACAAGACACGAAGGTTTTAGAAAAAGAGCACTCTCTATTCAAGAAACTCGAAGAACGTTCTCTCTTTCACCACCTACTTCCCTTATATAAATAGACCACTTCTAAGGATCTCAATAATCAGATCAAAGCAGCAACAAGAAATTCAAGAATCAAAGAGCAAAGCAATTAATCCTAGTCACTTGAGAATTTTTTTTTTAACAGTGTCTCTTATTCCAAGCATTTTCGGAGGACGAAGATCAAATGTTTTTGATCCGTTCTCGCAAGACGTATGGGATCCATTTGAAGGATTCTTCACGCCGGTAGCAAATGCAAACGCTTCGACGGCACGTGACTTGGCAGCGTTTACAAACGCAAAGGTAGACTGGAAAGAGACGCCCGAGGCCCACGTGTTCAAAGCGGATTTGCCTGGTCTGAAGAAGGAAGAAGTGAAGGTTGAGGTTGAAGACAAGAACATACTTCAGATCAGTGGAGAGAGGAGCAAGGAGAACGAAGAGAAGAACGACAAGTGGCACCGTGGAGAGGGCAAGTGGGAAGTTCATGAGGAGGTTTAGGTTACCGGAGAATGCCAAGGTGGAAGAAGTGAAGGCAACGATGGAGAACGGTGTGCTTACGGTTACGGTTCCAAAAACGTCGGAGAAGAAGCCTGATGTCAAGTCGATCGATATCTCCGGCTAAGTCATTGTTATTGAAGATTGAAAGATTTGGTCTCTCAAATAAATAAATAAAAGGTGTGTTGTATTGTCTTATGGTTTGTTTGTGTTTTGAAAACGTTCTCTTTTTCTGTATCCATGGCTGTAAGATATATCATTTTTCTTTTTGGGTAAAATATGTAAGATATATATTTTGTTTTTGGTAAAACACTCGTAATGAATAAAGAGTTAATTACTAGAATGACTTTGGAAAGTAAGGTAATTACTAGAATGATTTTGTTAAATCTAGTAACTTGACACAACTCGATAAAAGACAAATAAACTTTAATAATCTATTTTATTTACGCAACTAAACCTAAAAAAAAAACTTATAAATCTATCATAACTACCCAATAAGTCTACCACCACATGTATACGTTGGAAATTTTTTAAACCAATAAATAAAACATTTGTTTGCAACCACCGTCGCGGAGGCTGCGGAAACACCGGATCGTGCTCGGCGAAGGTGGGGAGGTTGCAGAAGCACCGAGATTTAGGTAAAAATTGAACTAAAAATCAAAAGTTGAAAAAGAAACTCAAAATCTTTTGATTTTTTGTTAGAAAATGGATATATGATGTTAGATCTACTAGTTTTAGGGTAAAACCAGTTGAAAACAAATTAAAACACAGCAAAAACGAGCTAAAAATGAGTTGGCCGCCATTGTTAGGATTTGACATAAGTTTGGGTATGTTGGAGAAGATGAAGGATAAATTACGATTTTGTCCTTCATTGAATAAATCTACCACTACTATAAATAAATATTATAAGTCTATCACTACTACAAATAAGTCTACCACATATTATAAATCTACCACTACCACATATTATAAATCTATCACTATTATAAATAAATCTACCACAACTGTAATTAAGTAAGGTCATTCTAGTAAAACTCTGAAAAGATTTAATAAGTCTACCACAAAGACAAATAAGTCTACCAAATTTAATAAATCTACCACAACTTTAAACAAGTCTACCATCGAGCGAAACCAGAATTAAGTCTACCACCACTAAATATAAGTCTATCAGATATTATAAATCTACCACTACTATAAATAAGTCTACCATCGCTAAACATCAATAAGTCTATCAATCAAAAAATTAAATCTATCATCACTACAAATAAGTCTACCTATCATAAAATTAAGTCTACCAGTACTACAAATAAGTCTACCACATCTTATAAATCTATCACTACTATAAACAAGTCTACCATCGCGCACACCATTAATAAGTCTACCACTACTACTAATAAGTCTATCACTCACAAATAAATCTACCATAACTATAAATAAGTCTACCATCCCACGAACCATCAATAAGTCTACCAATCACAACAATAAATCTACCACAACCACTAATAAGTCTACCACTCAAAAATAAATCTACCACAACTATAAATAAGTCTACCACTACAACGCATAAGTCTACCGTAACTACTCAATAAGTCTACCACAACTTACAATAAGTCTACCACTACTTACAATAAGTCTACCACTACTATAAACAAGTCTACCACTGCCTGCACCGTAATAAGTTTACCGACCACTTTATAAATCTATCACTACTACAAATAAATCTACCGATCCCAAAATTAAGTCTACCAGTATTACGAATAAGTCTACCACATATTATAAATCTACCACAACTATAAATAAGTCTACCATCGCGTACGCCGTAATAAGTCTACCAGACGTTTAATAAGTCTACCGTAACAGAATGGTAGACTTATTTAATTTTGGCGAAAAAAAATTTCGGCTTCATTAATGGCTGTTTTGTAAATACATTTTTGTCTTCAAATGAAATAAAGTTAACACATGAATAAAAAAATTTCAAGATCATTCTAATAATATTCAAAGATAGAGATCATTCTAGTCCAAATCTTTGCTTGACAAAGTCATTCTAGTAAACCACCCATGAATAAACGAGTGTTTCTCTAATTAATCACGAATGTTGGAATAAAGTATAAATTTCTTCTTATCCATGTTCAGAAATCTTATTACTATCAATGTCGTAAAGTAAAAGGTATGATGACGGGTTAGTAATTATTGAATCTAAAGGTCCCATAAAGATTCCGTGGGCCTGATACTAACATTCCCACCATCCAATTTCATAATCTATTATCGCAAGTTGAATAAAAAAGGGTTCTTGACGATGACCCAAAAAAAAAAAGGGTTTTGTTAATTATTTCTTGCAGCACACATACTGCGCTATGCAACGGGTATTGTAAAAATAATGAACAAGTTACGAATGATTTAACAAATGTTTTTTTCTATAAAAATAAATTTAACAAATGTTAATAAGATACCCATACTGGAATCGATAAGATGCGATGCAATGCGATATAAAGGATTGTCAATTGCTGAACCATTACTATGAACCAAACGATTAATCTTTGAATCAAACTCTACAATCGACTAGTTCACGTGAGCTTGCCAAATGCCAAGGTGATTTTTGTGAGGCCTAGCCAGAAAGTTTATGTGAAATAAAGCTATTAAAAGATATCAGCGTAATAAACGCAACACAAATGCTTTTAAATCATTTTAATAGCAACAAATAAAATGAAAACATGGCACATAATGAGGAGATTAGATCTCATTTACGTTTGTTTAGAATTACTTATAACTTGAGATTATGTATCCCAAGTCACCTAACAAAAGCATTAAAGGTTACATGATAAGATTCGCGATCGTTGTCAACTTTTCTGTTTGTTACAAATTTATGATCATGCCTCCTTCGTATTTATTCGGTTTACCAATTTTCCTTTTTAATTCGTACTTATATATTTATATTTTCGTTGTGTGAACTCGTCTCGTACCAACTTGGAGTTATATACCACAAAAAGCACATTAAGATCCAAAAATGACTCAAAATATTATTTCAAATAACCACTAGCCACGAATGAGAGCTACTTATAATTGTCTTTTGCATATATGTCTGTGTGTTAATTATATCGTCGGTAATAATCATTTCTTCGTACTTATATTTATGTTTTTATTGTGTGAACTCGTACCAACTTGGAGTCATGTACCACCAAAATCAAATACAAAATGACTCGAGCATTATTTCAAATAAAAATGACTCAAACATTATTTCAAATCAAAACTAGACACGAATGAGAGCTACTTACAATTGTCCGTTGCGTAGTACTGTGTTAATTAATGAATCTTCAAAAGTCGGTAATAATCATCGTATTTTCTTTTGTCGTTGATTATCACAAAGTTCCAAAAAAAAAATCCAATGATTAATGATCTTTTTCTTTTTATAGAAATCGAATGATTAATGATAAAATAGAGAATTCAATCAATTATTTAAACATATATCTGTACAGTACACGTAACTGAAAGAGAGATACGATCGATCATACACCACTGATTCACTGTAGGCATGTTAAATCATACAGAAAATTTAAAATAATAATAATATTGTCGCTAATATAAAGCAAAATATCACGAAATTCTCTTTTAGTGGCCCCAAAATTTACCCGGAGTCGACGAACCAGATCCAGATCCGGATCCGGATCCTTTTGCCGAAACACTCCCTGAGCCTCTAGTCCCAAAGTAAAGATCCGAGAGGTAATTTCCTAAATCTTCAGGGGTATATCTGACAATAGACTCATTAAACGTTTCAGGTAACAAACCGACCCGGTTTATCTCGTAAAACTCGGTGTAAACCAGCATGAGTTTCTGACTCAACGAGATTTTAATCTGGTCCCTAAGTTTCGGGTCGGGTATGACCCACGAAGTCTGTTTCCGGTACGACGACTCGAACTCCTCGTTGAATCTAACGAACAATTTTTTCGCCTCCTCCGCCGAGATCTCCTCCGTCGGATTTTCCGGCAATGACGTCAGCACTTTCCCCCACGCGAGCTTCTCGAATTTATCCGCGTACTGTTTCACCTTCGCTTCGTGCCTCACTATCCAATCTTCTCCGAGAAGGAGCTTCAGACTCGACGATCGGACTTTAACGACGACGTACTGGAGATTGTTGGCGAGGAAGAGATAAGACAGAGCGACGTCTTTGTACGGCTGAGCTTTACCGTCGATTTTGCAGAGCGTGAGAAGAATCACCCAAGCGATTCGTACGGACACCGGAGACGAATACAGATCCTGAGGATGAGCTTCGTCTCCGCCGTTAACGAACAAGGAATCCGGCAAAGGAGACGGCACGACTAATTGCCAGTTTTCGAAGATCGCGGCGATCGATTCGTTGTAATCGGCGAGGAAGGAGAGGTAATTCATGACATAACGAGTCAGAGGATGAACACCACCGCCGATAATCGGCGTTTTGGATGTTTCTTTCTGAATCGCAGATTCGAAATCAGTCATCATCAACCTCGCCGCGTCGCCGAGTCTAGCTAACGAGTTTATCACCTGAGACCTAACCGCCGCGGCTGAATCGAAGTAGAAAATCGATTCGATCTCAACATAGAGATTCGCGAGCGCTTCGTACATATCGAGGAACCGAAACATTTTCTCCGGCGTTAATTTCTTGATCTTTGCCGCATTTTCCGGGAAAGTGAAGAGGTTCAAAGCTCCTTCCTGGGTAATATCGGTGAAGCAGGACTCGACTATGTTAACGTTGGAAGAGAAGACATGATCAGCGAGAATCCTCTCACCGAAAAACAGAGATCTCACAGCTAATTTCACAGCTCGTAACCACGATTTGATCTTCGTTTCCAGAATCTCCCAATCCATTTTCTGAATCTGATGAAGATTAAATCTCTCCACCGCCAGATTATGCAGCGTCTCATCAACAATCGATCTCCGTACGGTTTTGTAAACCCTAACGCATTCCTTAGCGTATCCAGTGGAAATCATACAATCCGCAATCATTTTGAGATCATCCATGGCGTCTGTATCTCCGCCGGAGAATCTATGCTCGTCGGCGGAGTTTTCTTCGTAAGTGCTTTCGTCTTCGGAATCGGAGACGCTAGTCGGAGTCGAGGTGCTGAATCTGGAAGATTTGTAAGACCTAACGGAAACGGATTCGGGATCTAGATACTCACGATTCGCTTTCAAGACACGATAAAACTCTGATTCGAGAAGCTTCATCGCCGATTGCATGAGATTCTGAGCGAAGATGAGCTTCTCCGATGAAGGATTAACGGAAACCAAACGGTGCATCGTGCTCTGTAAATGTTTAACGGCTAGAGCAAACTCCTCAGCTTCACGACGACTGTTTGTGGAGAAGAGGTATTCGTCGGAAGAAGTAGAAGAAGAAGAAGAAGTCCATTTGGTTATGACGGAGTTGATGTTGTTCATACACTCCTCCACGGCTGTTTCGGCGAGGGATTGGTGGTGGTGAGCTGGTTCTTGTTTCTCCGGCGGAGGAGATGATCGGAACAAGTGCTTCCCCATTTTTGTGGTTTTTGCTCTGTTTTACCGGAGAAGAAGATACTTTGTTTTTTTGTTACTGAAGAGAAATGAAAGCTTTATGGTTTGTTTTGGTTGTTTGTAATCAAAGTGAAAGCAGATAAGAAGAGGAAGGTAGAGGAGGAGAGGTGTATATATATATATATAAAAGATAAGATATGATAAAATATTATTATTATATATATGATAAAATATTATTATTATATAGATACAGGCGGCTTTTCAATGATATAGAGATACGTATATGTATGTGTACGTATAGATTCTGTGGAGGAGAAATGTTTATTAGTCAAACGCGGTGTCAAATACGACATGACATTGGTAAAGTCAGAGCAATAGGGTTAGTTTAGTCAAATCTGACGAAGTATAGTAAAACCTAGAACAGGGTTAATACTGCAAAATGTTAATTGGATCAAAAATTTAATTTAAGAATTAAAAATTATATTAATTTAATGAGATATTAATTTATCGAGTATTAATTTATAGAGATTCTACTGTATTATATTTACATTTATTGGTTTCATCTCAGCTGTGAAATGTATTTGTGAGCATTTTCCAATGGTACACCAAATCCTACATCAAACCTATTTTTTGGTTTAAAACCCTCTCCAACCTAATACTATTTTCAACTAAAAAATGGTGTAAACCCATTTTCTACTCCAAATTTAAAAGAGAAATTTCAAAAAATGCCACTTTTCAAGTGCCACTTTACAAAAATATCACGTTTTTGAAATCTTTACAAAAATGCCACTTTTTAAAAATTATTTTTTTTTATATTATTTATGTTTGGGTTAATTATGTTATATTATGGTTTAGTTATGAGGGTTTAGGGGGGTTTAGGGGTCAAAATATTTTTTAGTGTTTAGAATTTTAAGATATAAGGTTTAAAAATTAATAATTAGTGACATTTTTACAAATGAACATTCTTAAATGGCATTTTTGCAAATGTGTACATAAAAAGTGGCATTTTTGCAATTTCTCCAATTTAAAAAGATCTTTTACATTTTAATCAACTTTAAAATTAATGAAAAACATATACAAATTGTGATGATTAAACCCAAAATCTAGTATGTTTGATAATAATTAAACAAAAACTTAATATATTTTGTTATTTTATATGTTACAATGTATTTCTTTTATATAATATATGTTAAATTTAATTTATTTCATAATTTTTAAACTTAAAAAAATAAATGGGGTTGATTTGTAAATTTTAAAGAATTAGAAAAGAGAATCTATTAAGAATTTTCTATTTTGGTGTAAAAATTGGTGTAAACCATTGGAGCAAAATTCAACTCTATTCTGGTGTTACCCCATTTTTGGTGTAAACTATCGGAGATACTCGAAAGTTACGGTTTCAAACAAAAATTAAATAGTACTTCTGTATTAATTGTAATATTTTAGTATTGAATGCACCAAAAAGATTACAGAAATATATGGATTTTTAAAAATAGTACTCTTGTTTAACAAAAATTTGGATACTACAAAGGTGTCAATCTTAAATGTTCGGAAATTGTCAAACTAGTAGTGTGATTAACTGAAATTCTTGGGATTTTCATAACGTCATTTAAACAATTATTTTGGGTAATATTAGTTGAACATGTGCGGCTTTTCAAGCCTATGTCTAAGTCTTCGTATTAGTATGATATTGTCTGTTTTGGGCCCAGAGGTAAAGTCCGCACGCATTTGTTCTTGGGCTGCTTCCCAAAAGGTCTGATACTAAGTAGAGTTGGACATCTCTTATATATTAGACAATTTTTGTCTAAACTTTCGATGTGGGATTTGGATTGATATCCTTGGCACCCATCTTGTACCTCCATAATCACCAACGGAACACTCCGCCTAACCTTCCGCTTAGTTAGGAAGACTTTTGACACAAGGCACCAGCACCCCTTTAATCGCGAGGTCACCTTGAGACTCTCCTCCCACAACGAACTTGCAGTCCACACCCACTCCTCTAGATCTTCTTTTCTGAACCTAGGCTCTGATACCATTGTGGGGCTTTTCAAACCCATGTCCAACTCTTTTCATTAGTATGATATTGTCCGCTTTGGGTCCAGAGACAAAGACCGCACGGATTTGTTCTTGGGCTCCTTCCTAAAATGTCTCATACTAAGTATAATTGAACATCTCTTATATATTAGACAATTTTTGTCTAAATTTCTGATGTGAGATTTGGATTGATATCCCAGTAGAACACAAAGATAAAAACAAAAATAATAAGATTAGGTTTCGAGTTTAACACTGCAGCATATACAAACAAGAAATCATAAGTGATGATCTAATTATATTCTTGGAAACTCTTGTGCAAGATATCATACAAAAAATTTATTCCTTTTCGATATATTTTTGTTTTATACTATCGAAAGAGAAGAAAACTTTTGTATGATACGAATTTTCCGTGTATTACATATTGTCTGTCTGTTATAATTTCGGAATAGCTGTTTTTGTATGGTATGGTATTAATATTTTTTAAACAGAACTAGTGGAAGAATACAAAATAAAGCTATGTTTTAATTAGCTTTCTACTATTAGTAGTTTGATAATTTGGGAAGCGAGGACTTTGAGGAAGGTTCCTTGTTTAAAAAGTTGGAAGTTTGCGTCCTGCCGCCACATAAATGAATCCACAGTTTTCAAAAGATGATGATGTTCAAAGATCCTAAATTGCCATAACACGACTACTAATTCATAGTTTTATCCATCTCTTTACAATTATGCTTTATACTAGGCGGCAGATACTACACTAAACAAAATCTATCATCTAAAAGTAATTAAAATAAACTATTAGACGATTACATTTGTCTGAATATTAACCGGGTTTTGATCCAAATCTTTCTAATTATAAATATGTATATATAAAAAAATAAAAATATTTTCACCATACGTCAGAAAATTAATCTCTAGTGATATAACAAACATATTTCGGTTGTGGCTGGCATACTAGGTGAACCTTAATTTTTTTGGACGTGACACCAAACTGAATTTACATTTGTCTTTCGCTAGGATGGATGTTTGATTTGGGGATCTAGATGGTCTGCCTGACCGCATTCCGAAATGATACTAGCCCGGTAGACGAAACTTCTATCTAATTAATACCCTCAACACTATTCTCCGACAACACACAAAGTCTAAGAGATTAAATCAATGATTCCTCTACAGTAAATTTTAAATCCGTCGAACAACATCTTGCATTTTTTTTATTAAAATCATACAACTCTTCAACATTTTAATATATGCTCCGATATGGATCTTTCAGCTTAGTCAGTTAATAATATCAGTTGATAAAAGTTTGTTAGTTATACCTAGATCTAAGTTATTTCATAAAATGACGGTACTAATCAACCGACAATCCTTTAAAGTTTTAAAAATTTAACCGACAATCATATGAAACAACGGATATACAAAATTCAACGTGATGTAAATATATAATTATATGTTTGAAGAATAGTTATTATACTATTACTCCCTCCGTTTCGAGCAGAATATAAGGGGATGTTTTTGAAACATTTGAATGGGCTCCCAACTTGTAGAGGTCCCTCTTAAAAAAAACTTATGTATTAATCTATTAAAAATATGTTTATTTAATGAAAAAAATAAGATTAAGTGAGATAGTAAAAAACATTTTTGTGCAATTTATTATTTTGTGAGACTATATGATAAAAAGTGAAAAATTTGAGTATATTTTTCATAATTTTATTCAAATAAGTTGATATGCATATATATTTGTTTAAAATAATCGGACTTTTTTAAAAAATATATTTAAATAAATTTTAATTTTTTTTTTATAGGACTCCGAGAATCTCACATCCGGTTCCGAATATGTATGATGTTTTAGAAATTTTGCACATATTAAAAAAACATATTAATTTTGATATATTAATACATTGTTTTTTACATTAAACAATTTTCCATAAATTTAAGTCAATAATAGTTCAATAAAATCAATTAATATGTCTTGAAATTTACAATTTATCTCATTAATTCTTAAAAACTGCATTGAAATTTGAAAACATCATACATTTTGAAACAATTTTTTTTTTAAAACATCATATATATTGAAACGGATAGAGTATTTTATAGTATTTGTTCTGACTTCTGAGGTTAGTTGTTACCTAATGGAAAAATATATTCTTTTGTCGTGGAAAAGTAAAATAATTCTAAAAACAGAAAAAGAAGACAATGAAAAATAGAAGAGAATCTAAAGATGGATTCATCATAAGTAACACGTGAGTCGAGTGGAATACCGACAAGGACAAAAGTAAAGTCTCCATGCAATTCAAAATTTTACGTATGGTCGTCATTCTCTATCTTCAAGGATTTGGACTAGACAAGAACCGACCCACTTGCTTTCTTTTTATCGAGCACTTAGTTTTTTTGTCTGTCCCAGTACTATATAAAACTAAGGCATTACAAAGTTTGACCACTTATATTATTTACGGGTCTATTTAAATAACCTGTTAAACTTATTGACAGTCCATCAAAGACTACTAGTAAACAGAGAATAATATTTCTCCGTTATAATTATGTTTTAAAAGAGTTTCATTGCTAACAGTAACAAAATTAATTGATATCATAATCGGTATTGGCTCTGTTCACATGAACTGATAAGAGTGTTGTGAAAGTTTGATCTTGTACCAACCCTAGCTTTTGTAAAGTCTCTCATTTACATTACGAACATTAAACCACCAAATTTTAACACATTAATGTTATCGCGACTATGCAGTAAGCACACATCACACACGTATATTCATATGCAGTCATGTACCTAGATACTAATTACATAGGCTATATTATTATTATATCTATTATATGTAGGTAAAACCTTCCTCATATACGCACCGTTTGACTTTGATTTAGCAATTGAGTTGAACGAAGCTAAGAATCACGCAAAATATTGCTTACAGAAACTTTTCTAATTGGTCCCTATTGTTATTATTATTTTGGTCCCTATTATTTTATATTTGCACGCTAGACCAGAGATTAAATTTCTTTTTTTTACGTAAAACATTTTATATTTAACGAATCTGTGATGCGATATTAATTATTTTAGTCAGTCCAAGGTGTGAATAGACCTTTCGTTTTGACGTCATTTCAATATGTTTAAGAATTTATAACTTCATCAAGAAAAACGTCTTCGGTCTTTTTTTTAGTGTTTTGGTTTCATCTTCGATCGGTTATAAACCTATAATCAAGTAAGTAAATAGTACCATAATCGATTGCTCTGAATTGACAAAAAACCTAGAATTAAATTTATGATTTCATGCACAACGGACTATTCGTTTGTTATCTATTCGAAGTCTACGAACTCAAAGAAAAATTCGTAAGGGTTACCTTCGTTTGAAGTATTCAAGAATGTGTAGAAATTAAGAATAAGTCCACATAATATTATATCTAAGACTGATACGCATCACATTTTAAGAACATTCAATACAAGAGAAGACCTTAATATATAATGTTTACTAAATCAATTTTGTATCCGTTTTCTTCTCTGAATGATTCTTTTCATGATGACCAGCTGTATTTTATTACTGCTATATTTAGAATGTAACTTTCTTGAAAAATATTAAAACGTTCAAAGCTATGAATTACAAAATGACAAAAAGGGAAACTAGCTGTTGGAATCAATTCCATAAGGAGATTAGTACTATAAAATACACTATAAAAGATGTGAGTTCGTAGGTTTTTAATATTTTTAAATTTTTTATGTCGACATAAACCTATTATCTTGTACTTTTTAGCAGCTATCCCAAAGTAATTTGCAATAAACTTTTCCAGCTAGTGTCGTAGTTATGCAAAAGTAGAACATTTCCATTACCATCAAACTTTCGTGTAAACGATAGACTAACCAAGAAGAAACTCAGTTTCATCCCAATGCAGCAAACACATGATGTATTCATAATAAAATATATAATAACCTCTACAAGAGATCCACCAAAATTTAAACAAGAGATGAAAAAGTACAGAGTCTATATGAATCCTAATTTCAATTCCCTAAAAGCTAGTGTTTCTGTTTTGAGAGTTATATCAGGAGAAAAAAACCTCTAGATGGTGTCAAAGGTTCCTTCTTACGAACCCTCAGCCTTTTCGTATTGCGGAAGTTCTGGAGGCGGAGGTGGCTTTTGTGATTTGTTGTTGTTCAGTAAGTTTTTCGCATATAAAGACCCGAAAACGATGACCTGATGGAGTTAACACAGTTAGTCAAAGAATCAAAAATATATTGGAGTGCCTAAGTTTTTTAAGGATCTAATGGTTCAAGCTCCAAAAGAATCGAAAAATATACCGATCCTATACACTGCTCCCAGCTAAGAGGATGAGAGAACCAAATGCAGGAGAGCAAGATGCTTGCAAGCTTTATTAAGAAGGATTAGAAACAGATCATGTTAGCTTTTCAGATAGATTAGGCAGATTGAGATCGGGTTTCTTTTTTACCTGTCTCGTCGTCATGATTGCAGCGAATGTTAGAGCACCAAATGTCCTAATGGTGTAAGAAATGAAAAATTGGCTCGCTGTTGCAACCTACACATTAGTCTCCGGAAAGTTCAGTTGGAACCAAAGAGACAAGAGAGGATAATTGTATCGTGACATGTCATTGAAACCTTTTGTTTAGATTACAAACTAAACTCGAATTCTGTTTCATGATTTATACATGCTATCTTGTGGACCTACAAAAGTGTAATCAGACTAATTTGAACGACGCATGACTATGTAGAGAAATTAGAGGAAACTTAAACTTACTGTGGAAAGCAGAGCGATGTCGAATAAACAATCTCTATGCCGAGAAACAAAATCTACAGCTAGTAGTAAATGGCCTTGCAATACAAGTCCTACAAACATACAAAAAATATAATGATAAGTAGAGAGTATGATTGACCAGATTATGATCTTCTTTTTGAGGTCTAAGCACCAAGGTTTATTTTGAACAAACGAATTGAGAAACACGTTCAGAAACAGAGGAAGCTTAGGAAAAGTTGCGACTAGTTACATGTTGATATCATTTACATGACACAACTCCAGTCTATTATTCATCAGCATAAGCTTAAATCCGGTGTCTGCAGATGTCTAATAGTCAAAATAATTAGAGCTTGGCTATAATCAATAAAAAAAAGAGAAAGAACGAGGATAAAATTCTTCGTCCTATAGAATCTTCTTGTGGAAACCAACCCGAAACGAACCAATGGAAAAAACTCAATGGTCCATCCAGAAAAAAATGGCAGTGATAGACTAAGATCAAAATCTTACAGTAAAGATTGCAGCAAAGAGTAAGATTCTCACCAGTAAAACTCAGAACACAAGAGCAAAGTGTTGTGTAGAATATTTGGTTATGTATCTCCATATTATATCCTTTAAAGAGTTTGTCTTGGAATGTGCTTGTAAAGCCATCAAACCTGTTAGTCAACCAATTACCAAATAACAAAATCACGATTCTAGACTCGTGGGCAGTAAGAACAAAGTACGGAGATTCCTAATTTTTTAAAACCAGACAGGAAAACCTCAGTGTAATCGCATAAACACGGATACACTTACCCAAGATAACCAGCCATAAGGGAAACACCCCAAACTGTATTTTCCCGTCCCTTATTGTACGGACTAATATCATCTCCTGCCTACAGCTCATCATCACATAATCAAACATCAGTAAATCTTACCTTGATGTACATGGTGATTGTGATACTCTTAACTAACTGAAGCCTTTGAAATGATTGACAATGAGTATAGATTAGATTTATACCGGAAAAAGAATAAAGACAGAGCAGCCAAGGGTCACCATAAAAGCGACTAAATAGTCAAATCCCTTGTACTTCTTCTGCATGATGAGAGTTCCCCATAACTGTACAAAGCACATACATTAGAACGGTGATGCTAAACTCAAATGCATGAGTTTACCAAAATAGAATGTTACAACTTACCATTACTGGTATCATTTTGGCACATTTTGCAAGAGTTTGGACTGGGAAGCTCACATACTTGAGAGCCTGGAGGCATTACAGATAACAAAAGAATAACTACAAAAACAAGTTCTTGTAAGAATGGAAGTGAAGGACAAATCACACAACCCCTACCTCATATTGGCATGTAGTGGTTAAGATATTAGTCACTGAAATAAGGCAATACTTGTAAACCGGAGCTACAGGATCCAAAACTTTCTTGCTTGCCTACAAATACCAAAATCCAAATAGGATTCTTATAAATTTGGCAATTAAAAGTATGAATATAAACACAAGTTGGGTTTTTAGCTGGTTGTACCAGTAAAGCACCAGCAGAAACAGCTGATGTCGTGAGCCGATTGCAGAAAACAAGAAACAAAGAGTACTTAAAGAATTCTTTGTTCAATCCATAAGGAACTCTCATTATCTTCTCCTACAAATTACAAGAAAAAACCCACAAAGAAATTTATAAACTTTAACTAAAATTCCGTTGAAATCTCATAAGAAATGGTAACAAGACAAAGCCAGCAGACCTGAAGAACACCATAGATTACAAGAGTAGACATAATGCCTGAAACCGCGAATACACCTTTCCATAATTTGTTCTCCTTCACTCCATTTACTGATTCCGGCTCAGCCATGGCCTATCACACTTCTCACAAAACTTCACTTTTTGTCTGAATAACACAAAACCTATAAAAAAATTAACCAAAAGGAATCACATAATTCAAAGCTCCGATTCGAAATGTAAGCCTGCAAAATTAAACCTTTCAAATTCGCCAAACGGACTGATACAATACAACGGTCGATCTGGTGAGATCGGAGAAATATGTATCTTCTTTCTGAGAAAAATTAGCCGGAAAGAAACTCTCCGGCAACTCTCCGTCTCGATCCGATTTGCTTTCCTTTTTACCCTTTTTTAAGTTCAGTTGGTTGGGGTTTTCTAAGGATCCGCCACGTCAGCACTTGAAAAATGCACTTGTTATTAATTAGTCCGAATAAAAAAACGAGTCAAAACATTCCAAACGAGCCAGAGGGTTTCCGTTTGAAGGAACTCAAAGGTTGTTGGTTCCAAACTGAGTGTTGTCATCAGTACGATGATGATGGGTAATGACAAAACAAAAGAAAGAAGATAAGTCCTGATCTAAAACTCGTGGTCGTGATTTTTTGTTTTTGTTACATCCTTGGAACAATGTCTGATTTTGTTTTTCTAAATTTCCAAATTCGGGTACGAAAAACAACCCAAAGGAGACGACGAGAAGCAGCGAATCGTACGAAGAGATATATATGTTTGTTTTCATGTTCTATCCTCTGTACTTTATCCAGTAGATGGATTCTGTTTTATCTCCTCGCATCTTTCTCGCACAAAGCTTCATTAATTCAAGGTTTGATGATAAAAGTTTCATCTTTGTTATATGGGTTTCTCGGTATTGTCTCGCTGAATACATTGGATCGTATAGGTCGCCTAGGTTTGCTGCTACTTGCTGGAGATGGGTTAGTACGTCTTCATGTTGGGATATCAAAGCTACTGGGAATAGTGATCGCAACGTGTTCGATGAAAGTCCTCTGAGAGGATCTGACGAGTCGTTGTTTGATTCTGCTTCGTTCGAGACAGTTGACGCGGAAATCACTCCCGAAACTGTTGATTTCTTCGTGAGCGATGCAGAGGGTGATCCAGATTGTCCTACTCAAGGCTATTCCTCTATCGAACTTGCTCTTCAAGCTATACGCAAAGGAAAGGTTTGTTCTTGAAACTTTTTCTTGAAGACCATAGATTATCTGTTTTTTTTTAGTTGTATGGATTCATTTCTTTCTTAATTTTCAGTTTGTTATCGTTGTTGACGATGAAAACGGGGATGTTGAAGGGAATCTGATCATGGCGGCAACTCTAACGAGTCCAAAAGACATAGCCTTTCTAATCAAAAATGGCTCTGGGATTGTCTCAGTTGGGATGAAGAAAGAAGACCTCGAAAGATTAAAGCTTACACTGATGTCACCTGAAATGGAAGATGAAGATTCCTCCGCACCAACTTTCACTATCACCGTGGTAACTATTTCCAAAATCAGATATAATCATCGTTTTTTTCACAAGAAGGTTGCTTCTGATGAGTTCTTGGTTAAAGGATGCGAAATCTGGGACATCAACTGGAGTATCAGCTTCAGACAGGGCGATGACGGTTCTTGCGCTTTCGTCTCTCGAAGCTAAACCAGATGATTTCAGGAGACCAGGTCATGTGTTCCCTCTCAAGTACAGAGAGGGTGGGGTTTTGAGGAGGGCCGGACACACTGAAGCTTCAGTGGATCTAATGGTACTGGCTGGTTTACGCCACATCTCTGTTCTTTCAGCTATTCTCGATCAAGAAGATGGGTCTATGGCCTCGCTTACGTATATGAAAAAGCTTGCTTCGGAACACGACATTCCGATTGTATCCTTGACTGATCTAATCAGGTAAGACAAGGTCAAGAAAATGTATTGAGAAAACTAAC
The DNA here is from genome assembly GCA_964056655.1 of Arabis hirsuta. Classification (NCBI taxonomy): domain Eukaryota; kingdom Viridiplantae; phylum Streptophyta; class Magnoliopsida; order Brassicales; family Brassicaceae; genus Arabis; species Arabis hirsuta. Next base: position 33,922,242 of record OZ053302.1, read on the forward strand.
TCTTGGAAAACTAGTAAATTGACTAAACTCTGGCTAGTTTGATATACTTGTAGATATCGAAGAAAGCGAGAGAAGCTTGTGGAGAGAATCACGGTGTCTCGTTTGCCTACCAAATGGGGTCTTTTCGAAGCTTACTGTTATCGATCTAAACTCGATGGAACCGAAAATATCGCTCTCGTTAAGGTAAATCAAACACCACATGTTTCTGAATATGTAAAAGCGTGTTAGATCAACTCTTAATCAATTTGGATTTTCTGTTGTTTCTGTCTGAATCCTAACCAGGGAAAGATCGGAAACGGCGAGGACATTTTGGTACGAGTGCATTCAGAGTGTTTAACCGGAGACATTTTTGGTTCAGCACGGTGTGACTGTGGAAACCAATTGGAGTTAGCCATGGAGCTAGTCGAGAAAGAGGGAAGAGGAGTCGTTGTGTACCTCCGTGGCCACGAAGGAAGAGGCATTGGCCTTGGTCACAAGCTTAGAGCTTATAACTTGCAAGACGAAGGACACGACACCGTTCAAGCCAATCTTGAACTTGGTCTAGCCATTGATGCTCGTGAATACGGTATCGGTGCTCAGGTCAGCCATATTGGATCGGTTCCGTTTCAGTTTTGGATTTACAGTTTTGGTTTAATCGGTATGAAGAGTTCTGTTATCTAATTAGAAACAAATTCTATGGTCAAAATGTAGATTCTTAGGGACATAGGAGTGAGAACAATGAGACTGATGACGAACAATCCGGCCAAGTTCACTGGACTGAAAGGGTACGGACTCGCCGTAGTTGGGCGTGTGCCGGTGGTGACACCAATCACCAAGGAGAATAGAAGATATATGGAAACTAAACGCAAGAAGATGGGTCACATTTATGTCTCTGATATCGATGATCAGCCGTTGGCTTGACCTTTAGAAGATTGTTTAACTTATGAATTTGTAATCTTGGTTGATTCATTTATTTACAGTGGCAGAGAAATTCCTCTTTTATAGTAGAGAGAAATCTCTTAATTAGACTTTTATAGAATGAATACACGACCTTGTGTTATGAAATAACATCCGTAAACTACACAAACTCTTTTACGATCCTCTGGCTGATTAGACTTAGGAGTGAATATTTCAGACATTCATTTAGTTTCAATTGTAGTTTTTGTCTTAGTGTTTGTTCTTTGATTACGGACTGAATCATGTAGCTTTGGTTACGTTCATCTATTCATTGATTTGTATTCGTGGAATGTGATATCATTCTCTGTTAGATAGGATAGATCCATGCTCTGTCTTCTGGTATATAAATGAATTGGTTAGTGTTTCTTAAGAGTAGTTTAGCGGATAATAGTTTGGGATTATCATGTGAACAAGTTACCAAAATGTCACCATGGTTTCCTCTCTATTGATTAAGCTTTGATAATCGATTTGCATCTGCAGGTGAGAAGAAGACTGATCCTGATGAAAGGTGAAAAATCAGTGAAATCAGGTACAACTTTGAATAAGCAGGCCAAGAAGATAAGAACAAAGGTCACATTTCACAGACCCAAGACATTGACAAAGCAAAGGAACCCTAAATACCCACGGTGTTCCAAGAAACAAGCTTGACCATTACCAAATCCTTTTATATTATATATGTTGTGGTTTCGGACCTGGGGGATTACGGGTTTCGGCCCGGAACCTCCTGGTAATTAAAAAAAAAAAAAAAAATTCTTAAGTTTCCTCTCACCACTGAGTCTGCAATGAAGAAGATTGAAGACATCAATACACTTGAGTTCATTGTCGATATCAGAGCCCGACAAGAAAAGGATCAAGGATGCTGTCAGAAGATGTACGATATTCAGACCAAGAAAGTGAACATGCACTCTTATCAGGTAAGAGATAGAGAAACACCAATAAGTTTGTAGATTTTGGTTTTCCTTTTAAAATGTGTCAAAACCCTAAAAAAAACCTAGTTCCCTAGCTATTTTATACGAAAACTTTTTTTCACTAATTTTTTTTTAAAAACTAAAAACCACTCCAAAACCCTAATCTATTGAAATCAACGAATAATTAAAAGCATTAGCCGTCGTGTGCCTCCGCCGATGAGCTTGAGTATGGGAGATATAGGGGAGGACGACGGTTAAAATAATCAAGTAGTGAGTATTATGATTTATGAATTCTTCAAACCCAACAAAATACTTATAGATAGAATTACAATAAAATACATTAAAAACACACCAATCAACACCTAGCAGTGGTTTACTGTCTACTAAACTCAAGAAAACTGATAAGTGATAAACATTTGCCATTTTGTGCACTCGTTAGCAGTTACCATAAGAAAAAGATCAACTTATGAATTTTGTTATCTTGGTTAATTCATTTACTTACAGTGGCAGATAAATACCTCTTCTATATATATACTTACTAAGGGCATAGAAGTAAATGACACCTTTGATTTGGGAGATGTGTAGATAGTCTTTGGTATACTCATGTAAAATTCAAATGCATATACGTTTTTATGTCTGAATACTTTATACCTGATACAAGTAAAAATAGATATGGGTTAGAGATGCTCTAAAACATTTTTTTTTTGTGTGCGCTTGATGATCTCTTTCGAATGAAATTATTGCATTTTAAATTTTATTGTTCTATCCATTTCTTTATAATTTTATTTTTACCATTGAATGGTAATTAAATCGTGACCGGTATTCCACAACAAAACATTTTCCAGAACCGGATTTGATACAATAACCGAATCAATCGAACCGGAGAAGAAGGGACAAAATAATCACCCAACTTGCAAGAAATCAGAATCTCGTAAAATGCTATTCTAATCTCTGCCTCTTTCCGGTTACCATCGTTTGATCGACAACCGAACTCGAACCAAACCCAAATCTCTTAACCGAACCAGAACACGTCTCAGAATCAGACCGGCCCAACTCTCTAAACGAGATAGGAGGAGGAGAAGGTAAAAAACGCTGCGTTTGCGTTTGAGCCGGTGGTGGGTTTACCCATTTTGGAAGCGGTCCCGCCACAAGAAGCGTTTGAAGAAGCGGTCCAGCTTCCACCACCGCTTTCAAAAGCTTTCCCTTTTCCGGGAAAATTTTCCCCTTCACAAGAACGTCCAGAGGATCAAGATGATGATGATTCTGAGCCGTTGGATCTTCGACAATCATTATCGACGACTGAGGATGATGAATATTGAGGAAGCTGGAGGGCTCTGAGGAAGAAGGAGAAGAAGATTCGAAGCTGTTTGATTCAGTGATGCTTCTTGAGTTAGGGTTTTGGGTATGGATGTGAAAATGAGATAGTTCTTGTCTAGCCTCGTCTCGTTCTTGTTGAGTGGATTTGAGGAGACTGTGAAGTTGGTTGATTTCTTCTCTGTGTGTTCTTGATTTCTCGATGGCTTCCATTTTCAGTGTCTCTAGCTCGAGCAGAGTGTTGTGTAGATCCTTCCTCATCTCTTCAATGCCCTGCATTTCAAAGATCAAGAATTTGTATGAGAAAGGTAAAAGTAAAGTTTTGATTATGATGATGATTATGTTACTACCTCTTGATGAATCCAAATAGAAGAATATAAGTCCTCCATTGATCAGTGTCTCTGTTTTGTAATACTCTGTTTTTTGGCTTTGTTATATTAAGAGCTAAGAATGATGGCTTTATAATGATTGTTTCGAACATATATATATATATATATATATTAGAAAATGTTTTTAAAAAAACATTAATATATATATATTAGAAAATGTTTTAAAAAAAACATTAATATATATATAGGCATATACATCAAGCAAAATACAATAAAACCGATTATTTTTCAATGAATATCCTTAAAACATCTTAAAAAAAAAAGTCATTAACCCACTGCGAGACAAAGAAAAGATAAAGAAAATCATCTAGTAAAAAATGTAAGAGTAGATGGTTGAACTTTGATGTTGTAGAGTTTTTTTCTCAGTAAATACTTCCATTATGATTATGATTTTCATGACACGAGCTAGAGGAATGAAGGAGGATGTATTCAATGTAGTATTTGAAGGGATTATAGTTTTAATGAGACTTTAGATGATTTTAGTGATTTTGTGTGATTTTAGAAAATTTAATACTTCTTCCGTTTTAATTTAGTCGATTCTTGAGTTTTTCACACGAATTAAGAAAACAATTAAATTTTTTGTTTTGTCCTTAATAAATACATTATTTTATTTGATATGTTTAGTTAATAAGTTTAAAAGTAGGGATAAAAATAGAAAAATTAGTAATAAATATGTATTGAAATTGCAGAATGACAAGTAATATGAAACAAAAAATTAAGTGTAGAATGACAAAAATATGAAACAAAGGGAGTATAAAACTCTCTATAATCCCACCTAAAACCATGTGATTAGACTCTTTGTATTTTTAACAAATAAATCCTCTCAAATCCCTCTTAAATCTCGTGAAATCATTACAAACCAAATCTTTCATATGTTTCTAATAACAATAGATTTGAATGTATTTTCCCAAATTACTAGTTCAATAACACTAGATTTTAATAGAGTTTTTTAAATCTATGATCCAATAACATAGGATTTGATAAATCATAACAAATCACTTAAAATGTTAGATTGAATACACCTCCAAAGTCTTTTTTATAATTATTAGACGTCAAAAGGAGTCTTCTTATATTCAAACCATATAGTAGATTCATTAAATTCAAATATCTTTTGTGCGACGAATAACATGGTTACAAGTTCAAATTAATCATATGGTTTAAAACTGATTCGTCACACTAAAAGAAAAATTGCCGTTGATAATAGTAAATTAAATTGACTTATTACACATTCCTAACACACATATTTTTCTATTTAAACCCAATTAATTGCAGCGGATTCTCATGAACAAACTTACAAAAAGATATGTAAATTTCAGACAAGTCCAATTTAGGTCGCAGTATATTTTTGTAATGTATGCATTTTTGTTTGTATGCAAACTTGTAGATTGGCTTGTGGACTGCCCAAGAAATATATTTGATATTTTAATGTGGGAAATTAGTTTTTTACTCCGATAAATGTATGAATACCTTTACTCGTTACAAGTTTTTATTCCTTACACATTAATTTAGATCGTAGACTTCTATTTCAATATTATTATGCAAATATTCTTTACGCACATAATACTCAAAACCACTAGTATTATACAAACCATGTTTTATCGAGCTTCGTGATATGAGTTTCAATGATTTTTTTTAATAAAGAATTTCACTTGCACAACTTCAAAGATGTAAATGGTAACCGCTGAATTTTTGTTGAATTACAGAATTTTTTGAATTTTGAGCGATTTCTTGCGGAATTTGCAGAATGATTTCAAACTTAAATGATAACCGCTGAATTTTTGCTGATTTTCTGCTGAATTGCTGAATATGCTGAATTTTGCTGAATTGCTGAAATCTACTGAATTTTTAATGATTTCTTGCGAAATTTGGCTGAATAATATCAAATTTAAATGGTAACAGCGTACTATGCTAATTTTTTTGATAAAAAAAAAATTAATATACATAATTTATAATATAATATTTAGGGGTCAATTTTTTTGAGAAATTTCAAAAAATGTCACATTTCAAGTACCACTTTACAAAAATGTCATACTTTTGAAATCTTTACAAAAATGACACTTTTTCAAATTTATTTTTTCTTTTTATTATTTATGTTTGGGTTAATTATGTTCTATTAGGGTTTAGTTTTGAGTGTTTAGGGGGATTTAGGTATCAAAATATTTTTTAGGATTTAGAATTTTAAGATATAGGTTTTATAAATCTATAATTAGTGGTATTTTTGTAAATTGACACCCCTAAGTGGCATTCTTGCAAATGTGCACACAAAAAGTGACATTTTTGTAATTGCCCCAACATTTTTAAGGAGATACAATTTTAAAATGTTGGCTTTAAAAATCCATAATTAAATGTGGGCCAAACACTTTGTGCATCAAATCCATGCGTGGTAGATGATTTTTTTTTAATCTTGAAAACCCTTCTTTGTCCTGCAACATAATTTTCTCTTATATAAAAAAAAACACTTACAAATTTGTAATTATTAATATTCTATGGTATGCAATAAAAAATTCTTACATTTTTCCGATCTCGCCACCATTGTGGATCTATGAGTATTCTTCCTCTACCAGTTCAATGGAAATACCAGTACGTCGAACAAGCCTTTTATATACCACGTACAAGGCTCTAAAGTCATCGTGTTTACTCTTACATTTATCCCAATCAATTATAAATCCTGTTTGTTGACGAATCTTTTTATAATATTTCTTTTGTCGTCTCTTTGTGGCAATGTCGAAGAATAGTTTATTTTTTGCACTTCTTCTTCTAATAATTCAATGAATAGAGAAAACAATATTGGCGACCATCTAGAAAATTCCTACAATTTATATTTCACAACTCACAATAATTAAATATATTTATGTAGTATAGTTCTTGTATAGCTAAAATTTTGAAATATAAATTTACCATATTGTTTTCGTTTGATGTTCCACCATCCGAATTTCCCGCACCGCTCATTGTTGTAGCTCTGCTAAACAACAATTAAAAAACATATTAGTTATTTGTAATTTTTTAAAATAATCGATAATATTTACACACTATATACATATTTAATGATGCATAAATTCAAATATAAATATTTATGTTCAATTCTTAAGAAAAAACAATTATGTATAGTTTTTAGAAATTTATTTAAAAATAATCAATTCTTTTATATAAATGCAACTAAATTTTTTAAAAAAAATTGATAACTAAAATTTTAATCATAAATAATTATAATAATATTCCTGATTTTCAATTTAAATGTATTTTTAAAAAATACTTAACAAAATAAATAACTCAATTAAGTTATGTTATTTATGGAATAAATATTGTAGTATGAAAAAACATTCTTATAAATATTAAATGATGATATATGTAAACGTTATATGAATTATACAAAATAATGTAAACTTACTTGATTATTCTCTATGTTTTGATAAGTTAGAAAATAGTGAATTTTTTTTTTTTCGAATAACAAAAAACCTCTCAATTTTTTTTTCTCTTCACCGGAATATGAATAAACTTGTTTCATTGAATGAGAGTTTATAGTCAAATTTTGATACATCCGTGACTTTTTTTTAAATTGTGTAACTTGTCTTTTTATTGTTCATGTGAAAAAAAAACAATAATTCATCTTCAATTATGTAACTTTTGTCAGACAAGTATCGTCTAAAGAGACACAAATAAATCATCTTTCTTTTCTTCATTTTCTTCTAATTCTTCTAATTCTTCAAATTCTTCTTTTTCTTCTTCTCCAACTCGTAACAACATTCTTCATATTCTTCATTTTCTTCGAATTATGTTGTTATCATTTGATGTCCAAATATAATAATTCCCACTTGAACGGCATACGGCTCACAGTTTGCTTTATGACGTTACTCTTCTTAAAGCATCCATAAGCTTGAACTCTTGTTATAATTCGCATTTCTTATAGTATATATTATAAAATGATCTATGTAGTTAGCTCGATACCTTTTCTGAGTTAGTTAAAGCAAAATTCTGTGAGGTCGTTGCCGTTGACGGTTCAGTTTTTGGGCCTCGTGTGAAATGCTTCTACTGCTTCGTGGTTTGCGTCATCTCTCTCGCTTCTCTCTGCTTACGCTTCGCGAGATGTGGACTTGGGAAGAACATTTTAATATCGTCATCACTTCGTCGTATTCCAAATGCCTTTGGCTTTGTTGACGCGACGGACTGAAAACCGGTTGAAACTATGTATCCATGTTTTTAATTCTTTTTTGCCGTGGATGCATGATCATTAGCTTATAGTCATCGATTGTAAGCTAAGAACATTTTCATTGATAATGAAATATTTACCTTTTAGCAAAAAAAAAAAAATTCTGATATAGTATTTTTTGTTTTATAAAGAACAGAAAATGATATAGTATATTACTAGAAAACAATCTTTTTATTTGTTGAAGAGAAATCAAACTTTAGTTGTAAAAAAACAAAAATGCTACCATATGCTCGAGACATAAAACACTAGTATTCCACCAATAAAAAAGACTTGAGAAACCTAACCCAAAAATATTATTTTCAAATAAAAGATTAAATATATCTAGCTATCTATACAAAATCTAGATAATAAGTGAATAAAAGTATAAAACACCTAGCATAAAATGACAAGGAGAAACAAACTTGGGACTTCTAAATCCTAATCTATATCCAAAACCCAACAAGTAAACTATATTGTTAAATTTTTACAATTTTCTGTGAGCTATTTTTACAATAATCTTTTTAGTTGGCCTGCCAAACTTTTGGAACTCACATGACTTTGGCATTTTCTTGGACGGCACATAGCAACAAGTACAAGTCATATATAGACAAGACTCATCTTTCTGATTATTTCATGACTTTAGACCATAAATTGAAAAGGATTACACGTGTCTTCACTTTTGAATGATTCGTCTAAGTGCTTTGACTATACAAAATCCAATTAATTTGAATTTATTTTCAAATGTTATTCATTTTCCGACCCTCTCAACGATCAATCGTTCCATTTTTAGAACGGTCATGGTCCACAACAGTTGGCACAATTTGTTTTCCTATGTCAACCATTTTTGCTGTCGGATGGATGCTTCACCCCCAACCATTTTTGATTGACTACTATGACATATGTTCAATCTTACTTTTCTGATTTTTTTAAAATGTAAAATCCCACTACTAAACAGACATATATACATTTTGTAAACATAAAACGTCTGTTTAAAATCAAATTTATATAGCCTATAAAAAAAATCTAAGCTTATTAAATTAAAATATGATTTAATCATTCGCTTGATATTTTTGTTCGATAATTCATTCATTCACAATACTATTCTCAAAGTAATATTAAAATTTTGAGCGGTGTCTAGCATATTGTAAACCAGTAGTTCATTTTTTATATATTTGTGATCCATAAGTTTGATCCATTGGACATATAAAACATAGTTAGTATTTAATGAATAACAAATACTAGTATGTTGACTATATTCTAACCGTTATTGACATTAATAGCTACAGACCATCATCGCATATTCTATTTGGCAGGACTAAACGAGAAATATAACCATTTACATATGATAATGGAGATAGTCTAAGATGATTCACTTTTGAACAAATTTGTTTTAGTTACAAGTTTGGTTATTCTCATGGGTGGTTCCGGCCAATAAATAAATACCTTTTCTGATAACAACTCCGGTATTAAAGTCGGTCAAAGGGTTTGAATAATTTCTCTCTAAATTTTCTAGTATTAAATGTTTTTTCGCAAAATTTAAAGTTTGAGCAATTTTGTGATATTTATTGCGAACATATACCTTGAAGTGCACGAGTCGTTGACTGGTAATCAAAGCTTCAGGAGAGCAAAGCATTTTGTTCCATTAAGTTTGAGATAGAATGAAAACAAATTGGTTCGTCGACCAAAAACTAAAATCATTAATTAATTAGTTCGACTGAAGAATGGTTTTATTTTAGTTTTTTTTTTTTCCATTAAAAAGACAAGAAAAAGAATTTAGAAAAATAAACCACGGATGAGCCAATCAAGGAAGCCATTATTTTCTCCCGGTTAATATGGTTGTTTAGACGAGAATATATATTGTGAATCAATTGTGTGAAACTCTGTATGTATCTGGATTATTATGTTGGTTGTTCACTTTGTTTTTTCCATAATGAAAAGGTGGAAGTGTCTCTCCTTCTCTGGGTACGACCTTGATAATGTCTCCGATGGTTCTTAAAACCCGATAAAATCACACAATTAAATAGTGCTAAAGGTACACTGGGAACAAGTTAGTGCACACATAGAATCAAACATGAGATAGTACATAATCTGAATGGACTTCACATTCTCTTTCTCTTGCCGTGATGCTTCTCCGATTTTCCAAGCTTAGACTTTCTTTGTTTGAACAGCTGCAGATAAAGCTTTAGCCAAAGGAACGGGTACACCAAGAGGACGGCCTGGAATAAATAATGCCCCGTGGAAAGATCAAAATCACGACAAGGAAGATAAAGAAAATGTGGACGTTTTCTCAAACAGAATCCGAAAACTCTGCTTAGAACTTTCGTTAAGCCAAAGGGTTTTGTTGAAGGAGAAGAAGACGAAGAAGGTAGCGACAAACATACATACCCAAAGGAATTCGTAGTAGCTAAAGGGGAAAGCAGAGAAGAAATTCGCGTAAAGATTTCTTTCTTTAACATGTGGAAGCGCTTTGTACATGATCAACACTGCAGAAACATAGTCAAGGTAAATAAGAAGAAACAAAAGAAGAATTCTGGATTCAGAGGAATACATATACACTCTAAAAGGACTCACATTCACCCACTAGCCCCATTGGATAGATCATGATGAATCCTGTGTACCTGGATGGTAAAACACTATTATGCAATCCGCTCAACTCGGAAACAAAATTTATGTGTTAGGGAATGTTTCGGATCAAAAGAGTACATGATGCAGTACCTGAGATAGGTTAGCCAATAGGGGCATCTACCGAGGCAAGTGAAAGCATAGTGAGGATATCTGATCATCTGCACCCAAAAATACCACTCAGCTAACACATATACTAAAATTATTGTTCCACTCTGCTAAAAATTCTCTCTCAATCTACTCTATCACTGGTAATGTATGTTCAAAGGCTTTGCTCAGACCAGAACATTAAGATAACATGTTTCTTTTTGACTGCCACAAACTATTCATTGATATTTTCGTATTGTTGTAAAGATTGGCAGACATGTGAAGATCAAACTTACCTCGCCTAGACACCAAGCTACAAGTGTTATCGACAGCCACGGCGAATCTTGGACCTGAAAACGATGGAATGTAAAGATAGAATTACACTGCTAGCTTTGTCGAAACTGTTTCTTGCTTACGAGTTACGAGGAAAACACTCTTTAGAGTAAACAAAAAAACCTCACAAACCTCCTTGATCTGTCCAACAATTGCCAATATGAAGTGGGTTCTTCCACTCCATTGCATCAGCGGAGACAAGAATCCACTCGGCACAATTCCTTAATATTTCGAAGAGAATCAATTCACAATTCATTAAAAAATGACAAACATCAAATCATTCCACTAATTATACCTATGGCTCCATGAAGAACTTCAACAACTGCAGCAGTTTGAATCACACCTGAACGAATCAAAAAAAACAAACAACATAGATCAATTACAGAAACCATCAATCCAACTTTGGCATGGATTTGACAGAAAATGAAATTTCTTCTCACTGATCAAGTATCCAGCAGAAGAGTAAACGCCATTGATTGTCTTGTTCGATAAAAAGCTGCTCAAGATACTCAGAAGCGAAATCGTCCTGCCGAAGAACACAAATCTCATGAATAAACGACGAAGAAAAGGCAAAGGAGTGAAAACGAAATAGAGACAGAGAGAGAGAATACCATAAAGAAGCTTGGAGAAAATTGTAAGCAAAGAGATAAGACTTCACCAACGGCGACATCTTCGATTTAAGAAACCTGGATCTGGAGGAAGATCGGCGATATGAAATCCGGCGGAGGATTTGTAGGTATACGGCGGCTCGAGCCTGAATAGCATTTTTGACGGCGGATTTGAGATTCGAGTGACGTCACATGTTTGTGTTGTGTGGCCCTGAGTCACTCGTACAGTGTACTTTGGTTTCGCGCAATTAAAAAATCTCTGCTACTTTTTAATTTAATATTTTCGTAATTTACACGAATGTACTCCTCTAGTTTTTTATTTAGTTTTGGATTTACCCTCAAAGTTATATAAAATCAATTTAACATCCCTTTAGAACACAAAGCGCAACCTCAAATCCCAATGAATAGTGAATGTAATTACGACTTAGTATTTGTGGTTAGTCCCTGATTTCTTTTCAAACAAAAAGTTTTGGTTTGCAAAACTCTGTCAAAATTAACGACGTTGTGGGGATATTCTCGTTTCGGTGAAAACTTTTTTGCCAATTTGAGAAGAATACCATACAACAACAGCATTTTTTTTATTTTCCCTCTCGAATTTATATAAATTAAATCACCAAATCAATAAAAAATTTTATACCAAAACTTTTATGGATTTTTCAGTGATCAGCATTTTTTGAATCGCTACAATTTTCAAGCAACCGATATGATACAATGTGATTAGAGATCCTGGGTGTTTCTTTGATGTAAGTCATGAAAAAACTATTATACTATGTATATGATACACATATAAGCATTCTAATGAATCAAATTCTAATTTAGTCTCCAAAAAATAATCACAATGATCTACGATGTTCAAAACAGAAACAAAATGGATCAATGACAAAAGAAGACATTTTATTGTGTAAAAAAAAATACTCAACACAAAGAAGTTCGAGGACATTAATGCTTTCAAAACAAAGACTTCAGGAATGCAGTTGAATGTTATTCAAAGTTCAAACATTAACCGTAAAAACAAACAAATCCATGATTCAAAAGCTAAAGATTATGTTTGTTACTAGTTCGTGATGATGATGTCTACTAGTTGCTTTCTAGCATAGAGCGATGAAACGAGTAAAGAGAGTGTTTGGAGTTGCATGGATTTATGATATGAATGCTTGAAACGACCATTGTTGTGAGGCTCACATGTATGTATCTCTGGTCATGGCGACTCGTTATGTGATTGGATTTACACACCGCTATTAATTTCCGTCAATCCTCTTGACTAAAACTATGATGACACCATGCAGACCATTGTAGGTCGATTCCGGAGTTCTAGGATCATAATAAATGTCCACCTGAAAATTTTGAATACATATATTCTGATAAACTATCGTTCTTAACAAAACATAACAAAAACCAAAAAAACTGAACGTAATTTACATCCTTTTATAATAAACAAAAATTATAAAACGCAAAGCGCAGTCTTAGCGAATAATGAAAGTTATTTACAATTTTAGTCCTTGTTGTTAGTTTCTAATTTAAAAATTTTAAATTTTTTTTTTTTCTAAATTATCTTTTGGTGCGCGCGAAAATTCACAGTGAAAATAAACGATGTCTCCCAAATATTTTGGTGTTTCAAAATAGTTCCGTTGATTATGACCTCTTCTTGCTTCAGAGATTGCATTATTGCGTGTTAATTTCATTTGATAATCGAAAAATCACGCACTATAATTTCTCATTTTTTAGTATTTTTTTGTTAACTTTTTTTGTGATAATTGTTAGTTTTGTTAGTTCCGTTGATTATGACCCCTTTTTGTTAGTTTTTTTGTGGGAAATCACGAATCATTTTTTTGTTAGTTTTTTTGTGTATGATTTATAACTTTAGATAGTTGAGATTATTATAATCTATGGATCTTTTTTTATCCCTTCCATTTGTTCTTGTTCTTAGTGGGGAAAGGTAGGCAGGTAAAATCAGATTATGAAAGATACATACATGCTTAATTGTTTTCTCGAAATCAATATATGCCTATTAAAAGATTCAGAATACCTTGATTGGTGAGAATCATCCACTCATTTCATAATTTGCTTATTCTAATTTTTACTTCTTTTTGTTTATTTGAGCTGATTATCAATTAGGCTCCCTTCTCCATTTTTTATTGATATGATATAATAGTTACTTGCTTGCTTTTAAGCAGCCATCCTTTTCTTCCTTTTTGTTTTTGTTTTCATTGAAATTTTATACAAATTTTTAAAGGAAAAGTTGAAGCTGTGGTTCATATAATAAAGATATGAAAAAGATATCTTATTATAAAGACTAAAGAGTGGGAACTCATCTTTTATCATGGAGCAATTTCTTAAACAAGAAAGAAAACATACTCGAATTGATCAATGAGATGATAAAGCAGAAGAATACATTCTTTTTTTTCCACAAAGTTGGCTTAAGCTATACAAGTCAAACCTATTCTCTTGATTATTTAGAAGATGAATATGCCTTGTTCAGTTATCTTGCTACTTGCTTATTCCATTTTTCTTCCTTTACTCTTCAGTCGTGACTTTCTCATGGATCAACATTAACTTTATGTCTTTGATTTCTTAAGAGCTTTCACAGAAACTTCAATAGTTTATTTATTTCCGAAACAGAGTTCTGACTTATATTACACATATTGGTATCCATGAAAAAAACATCTCTTATGAGCAAAAGAGATGGATATGACACTCTACAAACTAAAACATATTAGAAATAGGAAACAAATGCATGATATAATGACTACACATGAAATTAGTACAGCGGTTGTTTCTTTGATGTAAGTCATGGAAAACTATTACAGTCCTTTGATAACACATATAAACATTCCAATGAATCAAATTCTAATTTAGTCTGCTAAAGACGACGACCACGATGATCTACCATGTTCAAAACTTAGAGGAAATTGATCAATGTCAAAAGAAGACATCTTACTTTCATCTGCATCCATGTTCCATATAGATTCCAAAGAGCTTTCCCATGCTGGAGAAGCCAAAGGAGGGAAATTCAAGTAACAACTTTGCTCTGAGTAATAGATGTCTCTTACCGGTTTAACAATGTTTTCTCCCGATTGATCAATCTCTCTCCATATGTCATCCATCGAGTAGTATCCGTCTTCACATTCTTGATTCATTTTCCCATTGGATCCTCCAGTGTCTTGAGTAGTTGTAGTGGTCATAGATGATGAACCGCAGTTGGAAGATGAGGAAGTTGGAGACTTAGGTCGCTTCTTCTCTTGAGCCTTCTTCCTCATATGAGTCCTCCAGTAATTCTTTATCTCATTATCTGTTCTCCCCGGCAATTTACGGGCTATTTTTGACCACCTAAATATGAAAAACTCAAAAAGTTCATACAAAAAAATTAGGAAGAGTAATTAAAACGTTTTAGGGTTTCTCTGTTTCTTGCAGACTCTTCTGACCTGTTTCCCCATTTGGCGTGAAGCTCGAGGACAAGACGCTCTTCTTGTGGCGTCATCTTACCGCGTTTGAGACCAGGATGCAGGTAATTAACCCATCTTAACCTGCAACTCTTTCCTGTTCTGTTTAAACCTACAACCAAAACCAGGTCATATCTTTAATGGAAGGTCCTTTCCAAAGACCGCCCATTTTTTTTTTTTTTTTTCCAAAACAAGCCTATACCTATTCTTATGTTTCTCCCTCCACCTTCAAACCTGAAACTTTTGCTACAAAATCCCATCTTCGATCTCCGAACAAGTGGACAAAGTTGACCAAGAGTATGTCCTCCTGTTCTGTCCACGGTCCTTTACGGTATTCTTCTTGCACAATTTTCATCTCTCTTTTGTCTCTCTCTCTCTCTGAATAGAAGAAAAGTTGATTCTCAGCTTGGTTTATGGGAACCTATGGCATTCTCTGGACAAATATTTATATAAGCCAACTTGAACAGTGTTGTGTCTACTCGATATAACACTCACATTATTAAAATTCTCTAATGATTTGTTTTTCTAATCTTTACCGTCCATATGGTGAGCGATTATGCTGTTGATAATGTGGGGTCTATTGTTTTATGATGCCATCAAGCCATTAGAGCATAAAAGAAGGAAATGATCGTGTTAGTAGGCGACTGATGTAATACTCCCATTAACTCTTTTTGTATGTATCAATAAGAACACTTTCTTATATTTTTCTTTTGGCAGGTCCCAATAGTTTCAATTGCACTATCTGGCATGTCAGTGAAATATCAGCAGCATCCCAAAATCAAACTAGAAGAGAAAATAAGGTAAGTATATAATCCTTGTTATAAAAAAAAAAACAGCAAAATTTTATAAGCTCTAGACATTGTATAAGTATATAAATGTGTATGTGTGAAAGAAGGCTCTAGACATTTTTTCTACTATTTTGGTGAGGTTATGATTGAAATGTGTCCTTTGACTTTATTAAAGGTTACTGTAGATATCACTGTTTAAAAAAAAGAAAAAAAAAAGAAAGATATCACTGTAGAAGCTTACAAAAGGTAAAGAAAAAAGACAAAATTTTGAAAAGCATATAGCAAAAGGGGTCGAATTGTTTTTTTTTTTGGGTGTTTGATAAGTGGCCTTCTGTATCTAGCAGCAGCACTTGAGATTGAAAGTTAGATACTTAGATATTATTTTTAGGATTTTTTCGTTTTAAACACCAAATAAAAATTATTTATTTAGATGAGAAAGGCCAATTTGATTTCCGCTTGGCTTTGTGATTTGCCTCTTGGTGCATGCCTTAGAAATGTTGGATCTTTTAGTCCATAATCTTTCAAAACCTAAGATCATCAGTTGATAATACTAGATTTCCAAGATATTTACTATCATATGGTTTATTGGAACTTCATTAACCTTAAACATATGGTCACGTGTGCAATTTATGTTGCTTACAACTTCAAGATGCATAAATTAAAGTAGCGTAGAGAGGGTTCTGACTCTGCGTGTGTGTGTGTACAGGTACCTGGTGTGCTGGTCCATAGAAGCAGAGAATAGAGAGTATATATATATTCTTCTTTTCTCTGTATATATCTCTAATTGGCAAAGAGTTCCCAAGATTCTTCAAATTGTTTTGTTTAGTGGAAAACTCTGAAAATGACCTTACAGGAATCTGAGAGAATTATACTTACAGTAGATTGATGTCGTATAGTCTTTGCATTGAAGCAAAAATATACCAAAACACTAAAAAGGAAAACTTGTGGACCGACCGGTCAACCCTATTAAAATCCCGGTCCATCCTATTTTCAGACCCTGAAAAATCAATATTGATATTAAACCGACTCATAAAGGACGAATTCTGCCAAAGCATAGCCAGGCTGGGCTGGTTAAATCCATCACAGTGCTTGTCTCTTTTGTATGGTTAACGGTGGACTAACCTTTAAAGTTAGAACCACAGAAAATGACTAAACCGGGCCAATAAAAAGGATATAAAATCTCAATCTAAACAGGCTAAGGTCACAACATCCCCTAATCCATCCTCTGTGGTTGTACTAAGAGCATCATTATCGGGGTTGCTAAGCTAAGTCTCTTAGTGTTAATAGCAATTAAAAAAAAGAAAATTATGTTTAATGGGAAGGAACGTTTCTTAATTAGGCACTAGAAGAGACGGTCTTTTGAGATACGTGTTGGCCAAAGGGCGTTCATCTCTTTCTCTCTCTCGACTGAATGACTCCATGTCTCTCTCCCTCTCGTGGACCACACTGCGTCTCTCTAGCTCTCCTCGACGACTCCGCTTCTCTTTGTTCATCTCTCAACGATCGGATGAATCAGTCGGCGTCTCTGTGGACTCGTCCTCTCTGTCGGTGGAATCCTCATTTCTCTCGCTGTCCTCGACGACTCCGCGTCTCTCTAGCTCTCCTCGACGACTCCGCCTCTCTTTCTTGATCTCTCCTCGACGATGAATCATGCGGCGTCTCTCTCGGTGGCCCTCGTCGAGAGTGAAAACCTATATCTCTCTCTCGACGGCTCATGCCGACGAATAATCACTCCACCGAATCGAAAGGTAAAACGTATATCTTTGATCTTTTTTTAAAATTGAAAGTTTGATAAAAAGCTTTGGTTAATTCTGAGTTCTTCAATTGCAGATGGTACTCCATAGAAGAGACAATCATAATAAATTCTCTGGAGAGAAAATCGATCTTCTGTCCAAACTCAAGGTTTGATCAACATGTCTATTACTTTCTGTTTTTATTGGTTTAGTAGATTCTCGTTAGGTTGCTTGTTGTCATTATCTAGATTCTTGAGAATGAAGAACGGTTTTGATCAATTTAAAATTTAAATCCTGTGATTCAATTTGACATGTTTCTGTCTTTCTCTTTTAATAAGGATGGCTCAGGAGAGAAGAGCAAGGTTCGTCAAAAAAAAAGGAGGAGAAGAGCAATACACGTAATACATTTGCTCTTTGTTCTGTTCAATTGATTAAAGTATTTTGATTGAGGTTATGGTTGAATCTCGGTAATAAATGATTTGGTTAGTGGTAGATAAGGGTTGTGTTAGGTAATAAATAGAAGTTATGGTTCACGTTGGCAAAGGAATACAGGTTAGTGTTACTCTTTGATCTGGTCTGAAATGAATGGATTTAATGGTTTCTGGTCTGAATTGAATCGAGGGTATTTAATGGTTTCTTTAGTGTTAGATTATGGTTGTGTGTTGGTAATAAATAGAAGTGATGGTTAGATAGATAATCGAAGGTTTAGTGTGATGAATGTGTGAGATAAATGTCTAATCGTTTTGGTTGGTTGGTTGTGATGAATGCCTTGATCCTTCTCTGCCATCTATAAACACACATTCCTTCTTCTCTTTCTTATCTTATCATCTTTTAAACTTCCTTCTTCTCTGCCATCTATTCTTGAGCATCTTCTTTGACATTTCCGGTTATGGATTATAATCCATATACGCAGACACCAAAGTTTGTTGAGCTTCTTAATAGTCAACAAGAAAGTGTGTTTCGTTTAGTAGAAGATAGTGTCGAACCATCATCATCACAGGTTCTTGTATTTGCAACTCAAGCTACTGAAGGTTCAAACTTCGAACAAGACAGTCCTGCAGAGCGTAAAGAACGAAGGACGTGGACACCAACAGATGATGTAGTGCTCATCAGCTCGTGGTTAAACACGAGCAAAGATCCCGTTGTAGGGAATGAGCAAAGGTCTGTTGCATTCTGGAAAAGAATTGCAGTGTACTTCTCGGCTAGTTCTAAGCTTGCTGGCTGTGAAAAAAGAGAGGCATCTCACTGTAAGCAGCGTTGGCACAAGATCAATGATTTAGTTTGCAAGTTTTGTGGAGCCTATGAAGCTGCAACCAGAGAGAAAAGCAGTGGTCAAAATGACAATGATGTTCTCAAACTTGCCCACGAAATCTTCTTCAACAACCACAAAAAGAAGTTCACCCTTGAGCATGCTTGGAAGGAGTTGCGCAATGACAAGAAGTGGTGTGATCTTTCTACGGCTAGAAAAGATGGAAGCGCCAAAAGGAGGAAGTGTGAGGATGGTTCACATTCAGCAAGCTCTCAAGCAAATGAAACCGATAGTGCTGTAGATGATAAAGGAACCAATCGTCCCCCGGGTGTTAAGGCAGCGAAAGCACGTGGTAAGAAGACAATGGTTGAGGGGAAGGAGTTGTCTGAGTTCCAGACTATGTGGACCATCAAGAAGCAGGATTTGGCTATGAAAAAAAGGTTGTCGAAGATGAAGCTTCTTGACAGTCTCATTGCAAAACAAGAACCCCTAGCTGATTATGAAGAAGCTGTGAAGAAGAAGCTCATTAATGAGTTGCTCTAGTTATGTTCTTGCATTGTTCTGTTTATGTTTCATGTTCTTGCATTGCTCTAGTTAAGTTTCATGTTCTTGCATTGTTGTGTTTATGTTTCATGTTCTTGCATTGTTGTGTTTATCTTTCATATTCTAGTTTTATTGTTCTCGTTATGTTTCATGTTCGTGCAGTGCTCTGGTTATTTATGATATAAAGTGTGTCTTGTTCTCATGTTCTTGTCTTCGTTACCATTAATGTTTCATGTTCTCATGTTCTGATGCTCTTGTATTAATTGTTGTGCTCATTATTTTCAGGTCAAGAAGAGTGAAAGAGTGTAGCATTGGGAGTGGAAGATTCACGGACTACCTCATTGTAGTCATGTCTTTGTGTGATGACTTGTGTAAAGTCATCAGTCACGGGCCATACTAGCTCATTGTACTCATGTCTTTGTGTAAAGACTCTTGTATTCTTGTGTATGTGACGGACTCTTGTAATATTGTGTATGTCAGGGGACTCTTGTAATATTGTGTATGTGACTGCTTGATGATGCTTTGTGTAAGTCGGAGTCATAAGTCACGGACTTATTATATGTCACGGATGATGGTGGTTTGTGTCTATATAAAGTTTGTAAACACCAAATTTTAAGTTTGTAAACACCAAGTGCTTTGTGTCTTCTCTCTTTAGTTTCATAAAACTCTTGTTCTTTAGTTTCTCAACACTCTTGTTCTTTCTTTTCACAACACTTTTCTTCTTTCTTTTTTATGAAAAACATTTTGATCTAAAAACACTTTGATCAAACACCATATATGGCTTCTTCTTCTCAAAACACTTTAGAGGAATCAATTGATGATACATTTGATCAAATCTTTGATCAACATTTTGATCAAACCTTTGAGAATTTTACCATTCATTATGGTGATCAAGAAGAAGAAAGGAAAAAAAGAAAAAAACGAGCTTATATCGAAAGAAATCGTGAAGAAGGTCATGTACGTTTATGGAATGATTATTTCAGTGAAACTCCAACGTATCCCGACAATTTATTCCGACGACGTTTTAGAATGAACAAGAGATTGTTCATGCACATTGTTGATCGACTCTCCAACGAAGTTCAATTCTTTCGGCAAAAGAAAGATGGTCTCGGAAGGCTTAGTCTCTCTCCCCTACAAAAGTGTACTGCAGCCATTCGTGTCTTGGCATATGGTTCTGCGGCTGATACGGTTGACGAATACCTCCGACTCGGTGAAACTACTACTCGGTTATGTGTGCAAAATTTTGTGGAAGGAATAATATATTTATTCGGCAATGAGTACCTAAGAAGACCAACACCGACTGATCTTCAACGTCTACTTGATATTGGAGAGCATCGTGGATTTCTCGGGATGATAGGAAGCATCGATTGTATGCATTGGGAGTGGAAGAATTGTCCCACTGCTTGGAAAGGTCAATATTCACGTGGTTCGGGAAAACCCACAATCGTTTTAGAGGCGGTTGCTTCGTATGATTTATGGATATGGCATGCGTTTTTTGGACCTCCAGGTACTTTAAATGATATCAATGTTCTTGATCGTTCACCTGTTTTTGATGACATAATAAAAGGTCAAGCTCCTCAAGTCACTTTCTCTGTCAATGGAAGAGAGTATCATATGTCTTACTATCTCACCGATGGTATTTATCCGAAATGGGCAACTTTTATCCAATCTATTCCAATACCACAAGGGCCGAAAGCAGTTTTATTTGCTCAACGTCAAGAAGCTGTCCGAAAAGATGTCGAACGTGCTTTTGGAGTCTTGCAAGCTCGCTTTGCCATTGTTAAAAATCCAGCACTTTTTTGGGATAAAGTCAAAATTGGGAAGATTATGAGAGCATGTATCATACTCCATAATATGATAGTAGAAGACGAACGAGATGGATACACTCAATTTGATGTTTCAGAGTTCCAACAAGGAGAAGACAATGGAAGTTCACATGTCGATCTCACGTATTCTACAGATATCCCTACAAATATCGCCAATATGATGGGTGTTCGAACAAGACTTCGTGATAGAAAAATGCATCAACAACTGAAAGATGATTTGGTTGAACATATATGGCGTAAATTTGGACGTGATGAAAACAACAACTGAACTCGGATGCTTCTTTCAAATTATTCTCGTTTATTTTAATCTTTGTTTTTATTAAAAATCTATGTTTAAAATGTTATCTTTTACTATGTTTTATTTAATAAATACATTTTATTTTTAATAAAAAAATGGTTAATATTTTTTTTTAAGAACCCTTGATTAAGAGACTAGCATTGGAACACCTAAATGTTGGTGTCTGTCTCTTAACTCACATTTACTATTTAAAAAGTAATTAAGAGACCCAAAATGAGTCTTTGGGTTAATGATGCTCTAAGTTCCCATCAATTACAGTGGATCCTAAAATTAAGCTAGAGCTAGATGTTTCTAAGGAAATTACCTCAATTGCTTGTTTGCATGAAATTGACACGTAAATGGTCTAGTATGATTCATTTGGTTATTGTAATATTATATGTAGGTTTTTTTTTTTTTGGGTTAGAGACACATAAGAGCATGGATTGATTCTTAATTTACCTTTTATTTGCAGAAAGGGAACTTACATGACCATTACGGATTGATTCTCAATAATTGTATCTAGGTCACTACGGAATGTACATGGCGATATCAGCTACCGTTGATTTTGAGTAATGACCTAGTAGATAATTCTTGAGTTGTTTTGTTTTCCCTTAAGGATTATGTGGTTGTGCTTGTAATGCTTTAAACATCATGGTGTAAAAGATTCGGGGTTGTGATTTTTTCGCATGTTGCTTTCAGATTCTTGAATTGTCCATTGTCCAATAGCTATTATAAAATTCTACATACGGCACCACAATCTGATAGCTACTGCATATTGTCATATTGATCTGAGCCATCGATTAATTCGTAGTTGGATTTGATCACTTAAATTAAAGTGGTAAATAATGGGAGTCAATTAGATTAATACATATGGAAGAATATGATTCGTAGATAGATGATTACTATATTTTTAGTTAGTTGGGTTTGGTCATCATATCCAATGTTCATCAAAATGTTACTTATATATTTTTTTTTCACAACCTTACTTCATTATATATTTATATTAAAATATAAAAGTATAATTAGAAGGAATTAAATATCTTCTAAGCTTAAAAAACAACAATTGAATCGCAATAAAACATAATACAGATAAATCATCTTGAAAAATGGACAGCGAATCCAAAATATGCTTCAAATGCGTCAAGAAAGTCTTCGTGGCAAAGCCGGAGAGTCCTAAATTGGTCACGTTCCAATGTGACGTTAAGATCGAACTTCTACCTCCGGTAATCATCGAAACAAAACAACTACTTTTTCTGATCCCAAAGAGACTACATAAGAAAACAAGACGGTGAGAAAATTATTAAATGTTTCCAGCGCATAGCTCGGGATTATGGCCACTCTCAAAAAGAGGGAAGATACGACCACTCTCAAAGATAGAGAAGAAAGTACGACCACTCTCAAAGAAAGGGAAGAAGATAATAAAATCGATCTCTCCCCGAAGAAAAAGGAACTTGGGATTGATCTCTCCATTAGGGAGAAGTTTGGAACTGGAATCCTCATCATAAGAACCGTGATAATACTGCTGGCAAAAACACAAAATAATCATCGTTAGAAAACAACTAATCATGGTTAGAAGGTGGGGAAGGCAGATTGATAGGCTAGGCAGATTTGTTGGGTTAGGAGGCCCATATATCAAACTGGGCAGGCCCATAATTAAATAATCTTGAGAGGGAGAGAGGGTTTTGGGGAGCTGGGGAGAAGGAGGAGGAGCCGCCGTGGTGAATGATTGGAATAGAGGAACCACGACGGGAAACGGGAGTCGGGGCCAAGTTGATTCCTCTACTTGAGCAAAATTCTTGACCGGCGAGAGAGAGCTTGGCTGAGCCTTAGAAATCGAAGTGAGATCTTGGCGAAGGAGATGTTGTTGCAGTCGGTGGAGCAAGGGTTGAAATCGAAAACTGAGCTGGAGGTAAGATAATCTCCACGTCGGTAAAACCACGGTGGAGTGGTTCTGAGGCAGAACGTGATCTTGGGGCTGGATCCGACGGTGGAGGAGAGATTTTCATCTCTGAGAACGTCTTCAACCAAAGAAGAGAGTAAGCGGAGTTTCGATCTGCACGCGGTTTACTGCTCGGTGAGTGCAAGAGGGCTCGACTCAAGGTGAAAGACACCATCTCAAGAGATGGAGGGAGAGAGAGAAGCGTTGGGTTGACTGGACCCGAGAGAAGAGGGAGCAAATGTTGATCAGGAGGAGGGGAGCTAGGAGCTTGAACGCCGGAGGCTGGACTTTATTTTCTGGTGAAAACGCGGCTGTCTCGATCTCCGTGTTTGAGAGAGAGGCTAGGACGAACTGAACAATTGATGTATCTGTTTATATTTATATTGTATTATTTTTAAACGGATTAATTGGCCGCCTATATGTGCGTTAATTACCTATAGGCTATATATAAAAACTTGGTTTTGTTTATCAACCAGTGTTTTAATCTATCTGGTCAGTATCCAAATATTTGAATATTTTGATAGAACACACGTATGAGGCCGATTTAAAAATATTAGTCATATTTATATACTTCTACGATATATATTAAAAAAGGAAATATTCTCATGAGAGTTTAGATGTATAAAATTACGAAATTCAAGATTTGTTGAAGGTGTCTTTGTAATGGAGGACCCAAAATTCTGAAGAGATTAGAGTGAAGTAAGCAGACAAATATAAGACTGAGTTACGTGGACGCCACCACTTCCTCTATGGTCACTCCACTAAGTTAGATTTTTTCTCCCCCTTCATTTTTTTTTTTGCCAAGCCACAAGGACTTAACAACTAAGATAAGACCCTTTTGGTCCCACATTTATCTTTCTTATTCTTTTCTTACATCATAGCAAAACTTCAGTATCCTATGATCTGTACTTGGTTTTAATTTGTTTTGATATTGCATTTGTCTCCGTTCTCAATGTATACATTCGCCCATGCATGCATAATCTACATGCAGTACTAGAGGGGTTGTCTTAAACATGTTCTTCCATTGACATAATTTAAAACATGTTCACCTAACTAGTTTAGTCCTCTGTAATATAATGATTCTCTTATATCTTACTTTGGCTAAGAATGGACATGAGTTATGTCAAACTTCATGAGGTTTTCGATTGAAAACAAATTACAAGTGAGTGTGAACTGCTCCATGACTTTTATATCACTTAGGATTCAATTTCCAAATGTGAAATTTCTAACCGGTTATTTGTTATATCTTGTTCTAATGTTTTTCGATCGGCATAAAACATGCATGCATGATGTGATTTAACAGTAAATGCTAAATGTCCATATATATCTATGCAACACACGCATCTGTTCATATAAATTATTTAAAGTCATGTATCTATCTATGTTTCAACTTAATTGACGCCACTCCGTTATATAAAATTCAGCACATATATAGATATCTTTTATGTATGTGAAAAAGCGTTTGGCTTCCCTAGAGATGAGGAGAAGCCTAATTGTTAAGAGCATCGAGGATATTCTCCTCATCGTTCTCCCTTAAGGCTAGAGCACCTCCAACAATAGATTTTCCATAGGTTTCTATGAAAATAAAGGTTCGATCCAATCTCAAAACAAACATAGTGCAAAAATTACCAAAAATTACAAAAAACACTCTACACTTTAAAATATAAAATATTATGGGTTTCTTCAACTGTTCAAGAAACCTATCCAAAAATTTTTAGATAAAAAACTTTTAAATGGATTTCTCCAAATAGTAGAAGAAACTCATAATATTTTATTAGTATTTAATATTTTATATTTTCATAGAACCAATAGAGAACCCTTTGTTGGAGTTGCTCTTATACGCATGCCATCAATAATATTACATCAATAATTAAAAATATATTTTTTATCAACAATAAATTAATTTTTTTTACCAACAATAAAATAATGCTACTTTATTTTTAATAACTTTAGGAAAATTAATATTCATTTGTTTTTTTTGTTGGTTAGTTTAAGAGGTAAGATTATTTATTCTTCTATAGCGACATCCTGAAACCTTGCCACCGTTAATTAGCAGACTAGCTATGTCTCTAGTCCTAGTGTGTGATATTATCTTTTCTTTGGAACTCCACTAGTTTACCATATGGATAACTCCACCCACACATATCATATATCGCATTGTCAATAGATATGTTATGATTGGTTTAACCGTTCAATTCAATATGATTTCGGTAGAACTTTAACGATTTATATGGATCTAGATTTTTGTAGGACCGGAAAATTGAGGCCTTAGCTTCTTAATTTGTAGTTTATACGAAATGAACAAAACATGTCCACTTACTTCTGGCTCTTTATAACATTCATGTCTATCATATTTATGTACTAATTAAAAAAACAAATTTGTAATCATCACATCATCTCTGTTTGTGTTCAGATTCACGAATTTTTTTTTTTACTTATAATTTGGTATTAATGAATTGAGAATTATGATTTTAAAATATTTCAGTCTAGTTTAATGTATATATTGAAATAATTACATTAAGAATTATTTCCTAAAATCCTATTTTTATAACTATAAACTTGTTAAACTACAAACAACGTTAATAAGATCATGGTTTTACATAATTTTGTAAGTCTTTAGAATCCTAAGAAGAAATTGAATGTTTTGACTAGTATGTCAACTGAATATTCAAATAGCAAATTAGTTGAATGATCGAATAGCAGAACGAACTAAACTATATAAAGCTTTCGTGGGGTAATAAAATGTTGAAAAACTAGTTTTAGTAGAATAATGACGTTTTATTTTTAACATATTCTATATATTTGGAATTACTTTTGAAAACGTAAAAAAAAATTGAATAGTTTTAATGGTAAAAATAATAATGAAATCACGTAAACAGTGATTTACCATCCACCACTAGGAACATACAAAAGTTTAAACACACTTAACAAAGAAAAAAAAACATAAGAAAATATTACACATTGTTAAGTATCTGGCCTTCGATTATTCCTTCAGATGGATCACGCCATCGTCACTTTGCCATATTAGTAACAATAATTTCTTTGCTCAGTGAGTATATTTATTTTCTTCTTATTTTTTTTCCTAAATCAGTTATTTTACATTAATAAATATCACTTAGAAACAAAGTGTTGTCCAATTATGCAATCACTAGCTATAGCTTTCTTAATCGGGTAGAGAGATAAGGCATTCATCAGCCTTATTCTAATACGCTTTATTTGTGTAATAAAATATATGATAAGTACTTTTTATTTATTAATCTTTCATAATTTCTGCTAGTGGTATATATGTAATCAGTTGTATAATCATTTGGTTCAAAGGGTTTGTTTTTATCCGGAAAATATTGGATCACTATTGCAACATTTTAACCTTTACCTACGTACGTTTTGTTTTGTTTTGTTTTGTTTTTCTTTCATTTTCTGAAAAGCAATTACAAAGAAGCGTAAATACAAGATTTAGAGATAGAAATAGAAAGTAATCGAGTCTTCCGCTTCGATTACATCGAAAGGTCATTATGGTAGCCCAAACTAACCACGACCATCCGATATTAATTTTCATTGCATCTCCTTTGCTTTGGTGGACGGTTTGACCGGCCTTTATCGTATAATTCTTTTACCCAAAGGTGTCAAGAAATCCACTTGAGAGTCGACATCAATAATCGTTATGTCTTCTTCTTCTTCATCTTCATCCTCATCTTCCGAAGATTCGAGAGATGAAAACCTATTGTTACTCAAAGATGCGTTGGACGTTGTCCTGCGTATACTAGTTCCTACTTGATTTGATGGAGGTGTTGTTCCTTTTGTTGAGGCGAAACCAAACTTGTTGGTAGTGACAGTGGGACTCATATTGGAAGATGCAATCTTAGTGATAATATTATCTGTTTTGGATGGAACTTCACAAGTAAGAAGAGGGATTGGGACGATAGTGATTGGAAGAGCAACCAGAGTAACCTGAACAACAGTTTCTTCTCTAAACCAGTTTCCCCTACAGTTACAACTTGCGATACAAACGACGAAGCCAAAGTTGTAGAGCCCTTGGAAATTTCAGTAACCTTAGGAGTAGATTGAGTGTCTGATTTAGTTGCACTTATTAGTAGACAACGTGAAGCTTTATGGCCTAATTGTCCACATCTGCTACAAGTAGAAGGCAACCACGAGTAAAGAACCTCGACCATGGTGATTGTGTTACTTATATCCGTTAGAGCGACTCTTTAAGGGAATGGCTTGTTTAGCTTTACCTCAACTAGGATTTTTGCTCTTCCCATTTGAGTTGGATCCAACCAAGGCTTCTCAGCCAACATTGGTTCTCCAATACCCGAAGCAATCCACTTGATGCCCTTGATTAAATATAATGGTCTGGAATGTTGTTGAGAGTAAGCCAAACCGGGACTGTAGTGATTTCCGAGACATACATGGTATCTTTAGGGGACCAAGATGAGACGAACATCAAGCAGTCATCTAAGTGCCACAACCCCTTTTGTAAAACCCATTTACGGGTTGTTTCATCAGGGGTATGGAAAAGATATGTTGACTCTCCTAAAATTCGAACGAAGATTCTTCATTTTCTTCCCCAAATCCTAGTTAGCACTGTCTAAATTAATCCTCTAGATGGAGCCGAACAACGATAGAATTAACCAACCACATATTCCTTTTGATTTTCCAAACCACTAAGAAGAACATGGCTCGGGATTCTTACCTTTGGGGTTCCATCCTCCATGTATTCAGGAATGGTAACTCTATGAAGATTCCTCATAGATTGATTCATCCTTGCTGCCCATGGATAGTTTTTGGATTGAGCTTTAATTAAACCCGCTTCAGCTTTTGCTGTCTCTGGATTGTATGATTGATCCTGAAACGAAGCAGAGTCGTTGTTGATGACGTTCTGTTTTCCATGCGAGAGAGCTGGCCATCTGATGTCGTTGGATTGACGAGGATCTGATGATTGCCGCGTAGGAAGAGAGTGAACCGTAAGAGGCTTTTCCCATGCTCCTTTAGAGATTGTGGAGGATGGTGATTGTAGCTTTGAAACTACTAGACCAGAAGAGACAGCTTCCTTGGGAGTGGTAGTGGATACATTTTCGATGCCCTGCGTCACTATGTCGGTGAGTCTCGCCAAGTGGAGTAACTATGACCGGTGACACCCTATCAGCTGGATCGGAGATGATTTTCTCGAGTGGTGGCACAACGGAGGAGGTTGCAATCCGAGTAAAATATATTGACTAGATACGGTAATGGTACGTTCTAAAAGCATTTAACAGTTTATCCAGCAGAAATAATTAAATCAAAATTTATTTATTTTCTTTCACAATGGCTAACAATACATATTTTCATTTATTTTTCTCAAAAAACCATCATCTTTTTTGCTCTTGTATCCTTTATTTGTTTTGTCATATATAACTCATGCGATGACACACTAAATCCTACAATTTTGTATCTCGCTAAATGCTTTTTCGATATGCTTTCACAGCAAGAAAAATACCTTTTTAAGTTGTTATATATTCCAGATATGTAACTATGTGTTAGGTTAATTTTCAAAAAAAAAAAAAAAAACTATGTGTTGGGCTAATTTGTTTAACAACCAAAAAAAATTATAATTAGAAAACTAATAAAAAGTAGCATATGTGGCATATTTCTATCCATTAGATGTAGGTTAATTAGTTAAATTTGGAATTATATATATATATATATATATATATATATATATTAGGTTATTTAACCCAATTTCCCTATGTTTAGGCATATATTATAGATGCATCCACAACAATGAGATAACCCATGCCACCTCGATACTAATGTCAAAACCATGAGATAAAATGTTATTATGGGCTTTAGTAGCCCAATGACATACTCGCAGATTTTTATTTATTTTATACTACAATTGAATCCGCATTTAATACGCGCTTAAATACAATAAAAAATTAATACAATAAATATTTAAATTTTAATTAATAATTCATTAAATATTAAAATACTATTTACCATGGATCCTAAAATCATTAAAAGTCAATTTATATAATAATTCTCATGTTCTAATCCATATCATTCAAATCCAAAAATACATATAATCGAAATTTATATCATATTTTTAATAACAGAAAAAAATATATATTTTAACTCATTATAAATATTTATGAATTATGTGATAGAAAATAAAAATAATAAAAATACTATATAGTTGAATCAAAATAGAGTAAATTTTATGTTAGTAACATCATAAAAACTATAAATTATGTTGTGAACCATCACATAAGTACATGATTGATAATTTGTATTTTATTAGTATTATTATTTTATTTCTCATAGAGAGATTTATACACGCCAAACGTTATACAGTATTAATTTAATAGTAAATATAATATTATTATTTTTTAACTTATATAAATTTTTAACGTATACACTTGGAAATTACCAATGGCGTTATATGTCTAAAATTTTCATTTTCTTTGTGATTTTTTGCATAGTTGTGTATATCTTTAAATTTTTAAATTGAGTTTCCTATAACCTTTCTAACTTTTGTTTTTCCAATTTATATACTATGTTTTTTTTATCATTCGTCATTTTATTTATTTTAGTTGATATTTTTATTCTGTATATATTATTTTTTTATTTTATGGTTTATGTCATGTCTATTTTTCATCTTAAATTTTGTTTCTTAATTAGAATTTTGTCTATGTCGCGTTCTCATCGTGCGCATCCTCTTTTATATAACAAGATATACTGCCTCCAATGTTTTGATTTAGACAATAAGATAATAAGATATACTGCCTCCAATGTTTTAAATTGAGTCTCCTATAACCTTTCTAACTTTTGTTTTTCCAGTTTATATACTATGTTTTTTTTATCATTCGTCTTTTTATTTATTTTAGTTGATATTTTTATTCTGTATATATTATTTATTTATTTTATGGTTTATGTCATGTCTATTTTTCATCTTAAATTTTGTTTCTTAATTAGAATTTTGTCTATGTCGCGTTCTCATCGTGCGCATCCTCTTTTATATAATAAGATATACTGCCTCCAATGTTTTGATTTAGACAATATAGAGTTATAGACCTCGACTGTTTTTCTAAATCCATTTTCTGCTTTAAATAAATAATGTGAAAAAACTTTTCAAACTTTTGAAATATAAAGATTTAAACTTTCGAAAATGCTTTTCTAAAATACAAACGCGAAAAAACCTTTTACGTTTAAGTTTACACCTTAGAAATAAATTTTGCTTAAGATGCTTAAGGTTGTGACTTGTGAGTTTAAATAACATCAATGCCAAAGCAAACCAATGTATAGGAAGATTTACATAACATCAATGCCAACACAAACGTAGAAATAAATAAATTTTTAAAAAAGATCTAAGATCACAGAAAAACTGATATTGTATTTCCACTAAAGTATACGTACTAGTAATTTGAAAGCTTTTCTCAAAACAAATTAAAGGAAAGAAATTAAGTCTCTGAATTTTCTAGAGAAATTGGCAGCAATAACAACCAAACAAATTATCATTTGTAAGATAACTATATGGACGTCATTTGTATTATCATGACTAGGATATGAAACATAATTTGTGTATTAATGGCCAAAATCTCCAACCCCTCTCTTCCATTTTCAACTCTAAAATGGAGTAAACTTATTTTTTCCTCTAAATATGGAGTAATCTCATTCTCCACTCCATTTTAAAGTTGAACTTTATTATTTATAAAATGGTCTTTCAAATTGTAAATAATTTTATTTTTAGGAGGTAAATAATTATTTTGGTGATGATTTTCTATTTATTTGATATTAGTTTTAATTAAAGTTTTACGAATTTGTCAAAATCACAAGAATTTGCAACAAAAAATTATATTATATTATAATGCGTGAAATTGTGATTATGTGTAAGTTTTTTTTTAAAAATTTGTATGTACGTCTAAGTTCATTTATGTTATTACGAATTTAATTTTTTAAAAATATATATTTTAAAATTATTATGTATGTATGTGTGAATTAATATTAACAAAACATAATGTTGGGGTCAATTTGTAATTTCTACAAATAAAATGTATTATTAGTAATTAATAATAAATTGAAAAAGAAATATAAGTAAAATATTTTTTTAGTGAGAAATAAAGTAATACATTGGAGTAAAATCCAACTTTATTTTGGAGTTACTCTATTTTAGAGTGAAAAATAAAATGATACATTACCGATGCTCTTAGTAAAAAATATAATACATTCTCTTTCTTTTTTGTTTTTTCATTTTTTTCCCTCTCATCTTGTTTATTTCAATTCTCATTTTGAAAAAAAGCTGATTCAAATTTGTAATATCACTAAAAATATATAGACTTTTTTCGCACATAGCAAATGTTGAATTTTTTAAAACGAACAAATATTGTTAAAAAATTGATATGTTCTTAAGTTCAGCCACGTCAAATCTATACTATTTGTATCTTTATAGTATAGAATATAACAAAAAATTTGGTCATTAAAACATTATTCACCAATTGAAAAATATTTTGAATCTTAAAAATAAAATAAACCATGATGGATAACAAAAATGTGTTTTATGTAGGATTACGAAATATAATCAACTGATAATTCGAAAGGAAATCACTAAAACAAAATGGAATGTGAAAATTATTTATTATGTATCAAATCGAATATAACAAAATTGTATCGTATGGAAGGATGATAGAAAATTTAAATTATTTAATGTGTAATAGTTAAGATATTAAGATTTTGTTTTGCTAAAGGTAAGGAATAAGGATATTACGTTGACAAGTGTAGGTGGTAACTGCAGTGGTGCCAGCTTATCATACCCGCAGGTTAGGGTAGAATGGATCATTTTTGACCCATTGAATTATGTGAAATTGGCTAAAATAACTTTAAAAAATTATATTTCATTAACTAACTAAATTATCTTAATCTAATGGTTTCTATTTCTCCACATCATACTATTTTCATTAGATTACAAATTTTTTTTTTTTTGGTTATTGTTGCAAATCACCTTTGAATTATTCATTTATTTTTTTTAAATCTGTGGCTATATTCTTTATTACTTGTGCCAATATGATTATTAAGCCAATTCACCCATTTTTCTAAAAGGGAAAAAGAGTAAAGCTTAAAAATCTGAAATAAAGTGTGATAATTAATAAGTAATGATGGCGCGATAAAAATATTTAGGACAAGGTGTGAGTTTGGTTTCTACAAAGAACATGGTCATTTTTAATTTGTTAAGGAGAAATGGTATCAGGTTTTATATTTATTAACAATTTTAATAAATAGACTATTGGACGATTACACTTACCATAAAAGTTAGCCAGATCTCAATCTGCATCATCTTGAATTATCGATATATATATATAACGAAATGTGTGTGATAATCAAGACTACTCTTTTTTCCGATTTGGGTTCATTAAGAGAACCGGGCCTTGGACTTGCTATATGCATCGAACTCAGTTGCTATGGAACACAGACAGACTTGGTGCGAAAGCTATTCATTTGTGTCTTCTAACTTTATGAGGTCGACACATTTTTAAACTTTTGCTTCCCAAAGCTCAATACGACCCACACGACTACAGTGGTTTTTCTAATGTAATTTTGATATCTAATAATAAAGATTTTTTTTTTGTTTTTTGAAAGAAAATTAGTCTCTCAGTATCATTTTAAATGATTTTTAAGGATATTACACATAGATTAAAAAAACTTTAATTTTTTTTAGTATTTTTAAATTAAAATATCATTTATCATTCAATTAAATACAATTCAACCAATAATAAATCAAACTGCAAAATACAAATAGTCAAAATAAATAAAAATATATTTCATTTTGTCTTAAAAACTAAAAAAATCATATAATTTGATACAAAAACAAACCTCTAGAAAATCATCTAATTTGATACAGAGGGAGTAATAAAAACTTCCATCGTTGAATCTTCACTTAATGTGTATCTTAAAAGGATAATTATTGTCTAATGACTAATAATAAGTATATCTAAAAAGGATAATTATATTCTAATGACTAATATATAGTCGATAATTTTATCCTACGATTAAGAATCTGTCAAAATATTCCAGTACTATTTCAGTATTTATGTTTTTAATAGCAATAAATCCCTTTTTATAGGCCCCGAGAACTATATGGGATCGGCAGATATATCCAAGATACAAAAAAACTGGCAAGTGTAAATATTTCAATCCGTTTAAAAAAATATCTACTTGTTCGTTCTATTTTACCTTTTTAACTATACTATTTAATTTCATCATCCACATATTAGCTATACTGTTTGTTTTTTACTATCTGCATTAACTCCATCACTGTTTTTTTCTTCTTTGTCGATTGTGACAATTGAGACCCAAAATCTCTTCATAAGAATGTTGACTTCGAATTTATCATTATAATTTAAATTCAATGTTTTCATGGTTTATTTCTAAATTTATTAGATGGGTAAAACATTTCGTTCCATTATAATCCTATTGGGAGAGAAGCATCAATATCTTGTTTCATTCATTTACAAGGAAACTCGTATTTAGGTTGAAGCCAGAGCACTTCCATAATGTAAAAGTAAGAAATTTTGGCTTAGGGCATTTTTTTGCTAGGAAAACTAAATTAAACGGCATAGTTTTATTATTTCATTTAGTTAAACTATCAAATAATAAAATAATAGAAACAACCTTAAGAATTTTTTGATCATCAAAATAAACAAAACATGGGTCATCTACATAATAAAAATTACTGGTTTCTAATGGTCAAGTAACTAAAAATATATAGAAATAGTTTTTAATTGTGTAAGTAAAGTCCTCTATATATTAATTGAGGAGACTTAAGCAGAAAAATCATATGTGTCACTCAATGAAGATTTTAAAGAACATATCAATTAAATTAACAATGCCATGTTGAAAATCTTTATATATTTAAATTAATTTTTTAACGTAAACTCACAAATATATATGTTATTACTTTAAATTCAACTAAAATATAACATTTTATTATTTAAAAATTATATAACATAATATTTAATACTATATGTTATTGATCATACAATTATTTCCTTTTCTATCTTTTAATTGTATCCATATTAGTCTAATTAAAGTTGCACTTTTGTTACAAATCATCATTTTCACTTTTTATTATTTCTTTATTTTTTCTTTAAGAAGATTTACATACTAACTTGATATTTTTGGGATTTGGTGAGCTCAAATAAGTTTGACAGAACCCAAAAATTTTGATGTTTTGTTTATATATATCATCGGCCCATTGATATGGATAAAATTTCTTTAGTTCATTTTGTTCATGGGCTATATAGAATAAAGAAGAGTTGAATGGTTCGATTAGTCCTTTAAACATTTTGTTTAATTTTTTTTTTCAAAACATCAATAATTATTGGCCCAAAATATGTTTTTTTGTTTGTGGCCCTTAAATTCTAAGGGAGATTTATTTTTTATTTTTTTGTTTTTTAAAGTTCTTTTGTATATTATAAAAAAATTAATTAATTATTTTCAAATATGGTAATCCCGCGTTTGACGTAGGACAAAAATCTAGTAAAAAATTAGATTGTTAATAACATAGTGAACTAATGACTTGACTATTTTATTTTTGTTTAAGTACATTACATAAAAAAGTTAATTATTTTAACCATCAAAAAAGTTAGTTAAACTTTTTCATTTTGAAAATATAATTAACAATTTTGTTGAACAAAAAGAAAGAAATTTAGTTTATAATTAATATTTAGTTTGTTAGTTTTTTGTTTTTGTTTTTTTTTATATGTGACGATGATATTTATTATTATGAATAATTTTTTTTTTTTATGAATTGAAGCATCTTATTTTTTTTAGTCATTTCGGGCATCCGTATATCTTGGCACGGCTGAAAAATAATAAATGGAAGGAAAAAAAATGTCTCGGATCTACGAAGCACGGAATCGTCCGTGAACCTCCGATTCCCGCTCCGGAATCAGAAGCGGAATCTCCTGGAATCGTTCGGAATCGCACTGGAATCGCGATTTCCAAAAAGTGAAGTTTGGAATCGCCGTGGAAACGTACAATTCAGAGTTGGAAACGAATTGTTGTAGATCGGAAACGTTGTTCTCGTTGTCGGCGGTTTCGTAAGGAAGAAGATGATGAGATCTGTAATATATTTGTTTGGGCTTTTTAATTTATTTTAGCCCAAATTTGTTACATTACTAGGAGGTTTGCATAGATAAATTCCAAATTGGTCTGGTTTACTTTCTTAGCCGTGGTTTTACATTTTGTTAACTATTTGATTATAGACATTGTTGATCTTGAATTTTACGGAATTTTCGGAGTGCATAGTACTTTATTTTTGTTTAAATGTAGTAAAAAAATTTTGTTAGCATTTATAATTTTTTTCTGTAATATAATTAAAATGTTTTAGATAATTTTTATGTTTAGATTTACATTATATGTATATATGTTTTCAATACGTATCTGCTTCCTAAATTTGTTAAAAAATATGATTCCATGCTTCTTGACGTTTTCGCTTTTGTATACCTGCTTCTGATTCCATGCAGCATTGTTTCGGATGCAGCAAAACAGTCAAATATGGATGATAAAAATAATTTATTTGCAGGCAAAAATTTTTGTTTTGAGTCCCCACACGTGAAATACAAATGGAATGGGTGACTTTGATTATTAGGCCGTTAAGTTTGACGACCGACCGCATTTTTGTTTTTATTTCACTTTTGTTGGTGGCATCCATTTAAAACTAAGCCAAGTTCAAGTTCTTCAAATGATTCCACTATACACTGGGATATCTTGAAACGAAAAATCACTAAACACAACAGTTTTATGTGCGATAAAGTTGTGACATATATCTGTTACAAACATGTGCATGTCGTCATTTACTAATAACTAAATAGTTATCCGCGTTATACACATGATAATATAATATACAGAATAAAATCAATATAGTTTAGTTTAAAAAAATAATATATAGTTATTAAAAAATTATTATACGAAATCTATAACTCGTTTACACATATAAATTTTGTAATTATTTTGTATATAAATGTATCACACTCATGAAATAATTAAAAACAATAAATTTTTAATTTTTTCGTCAATATATATCACTTATTAATAAAATATATTTATTTAATTTTAATTTTTAAAAATACGATTTAATATAAAATAAAAAATCACAAATATGAATTGAATCTTATAGATTAGCGTAATTATAAGAGTGATAATATAATTTTTAAAATAAAAATTTGAATTTAATTAATTGTTCATAAATAGTTTTAGGTGCTATCCTAATAGAAATCTAAAATTTATTTTATATATATAAATTTTACAATTATTTTGTATAGATTTTTGTTACACCCGTTATTTCTTTTTTCAAAAAATAATATTTTAGTTATTTTATATCACTTATTAATAAATATATTGTTTAATATCTTAATCTTCAAAATACGGTTTATGATTCAAATATATAAAATGAAATATTGCAAATATAAATTGAATCCTATTTAGGGTAATTATAAGAATAGTAATATTTTTAATAATTTAATGGTAAGGATTAATATTACAATATTTGAATAACTAATTTAGGCACGTTTATAAATATTCTAATGTGTTTGGTAATTGAGATTATAATTATTTTAATTTTAAATGTGTTTGCTAATTAGATAATATTTTAATTAACATTTTTAGATTTAAATTTATTGAAATTAATTATTTCTGGCTATAGAGATTATATTACGAAGAGTGTTTGGTTAATAGGATAGTAGTCATGAGGAGTGTTTGGCTAGTAGAATAGTAAAAATTATTATAGAATTTAAATTATTTTTAAAAAAAACTGAAAAAAATTCTAGTGTTGATATATCATCCAAATTGTCTTTCCAATGCTTCTCTTTTAATATATAAAGGATATACAATGTTATTTTCTACTGATGGATTTATCCAATAACATGGTGGTGGTGCCAATGGCGGATTTAGAGTTGTGAACTTTATATGTGGTGTCTACACAAAAAATGCTCTCCACTGTTAAGTCTATAGTGGCCACAAAATAATTATCTTAAATTGGAACAAGACTCAAGTTTTTCGAAGATAAGTCCTTGGTACGAGCTTCCTTTTATCCTTTGGTATTTTGTGTGTGTCAAATTTCGTTACATTGATTAGTTGGAGGAACCTCATATTCCGATGTCCGAACATCATTAATATTTACCATACTTAACTAATTAAGCACACCAACGTAAAAGAATTCCAAAACAAACATTTCATCAGTGGATTTTATACCTTTTTTTTTTATTAGTAGAAGGATTCAGGCATATACTAGATTAATATTTGGGAAATTGGCATATATAACCAAGAACAAAATGAAAATATAATAACTAAGCAAAACACCCTATGTAACACTAATCATAACCACTAATTTTAGAGTTTTTGGTTAGTTATTATGTTTTATTTTATTTTTTGGTTATTAAGCAAATTGACCCTTAATATTTTACTAAATTAGTTTTTTCATGATGAATATAGTTGTAAAATATCTTATTTATGGGTTTTTCTAACGCATTTAAATGAAAAATAAGACCATTTTGGTTGGTGAAACAAGAGTGAAACTATTTTCAATGGAAATCGAATTTAAAAGTTTTATCCCTAAATCTTTTAACGTTAGACCACCACGACTTTGTTAAGTTCTATAATTAGAATATTTAATTTTAGAAACATGGAATTAAACAACCAACCGACATAAAACAAAAATCTACAGTGAGAAAGACTGTCGAAATTCTAGATTGATATCAGATGCATCAACGCTTTCTTTCATTCTTTAGGGTTCTTATTTGACCGAAAATATTATCATTTTAAAAGCCATAAAATTGTACTTATTATCCAAACTCATTGAAGAAGAGATATGACAACAACAAAACAAGATCCGAAGAAAATAAAATGTGAGATGTTTGTGTAGTATTACTAAGCTGTGTGTATTGATAAATCTTAGTCAGATTATGAGAACCGTTCGATTGAGTGGAAGAGAATATTTGGATTTTATGAGCGTATCTATGTTGCAGTGACCATTCGTATACACCAATTACGTAATGCAGCTGATGAAAGAAACATATTAATCCATCTCAACCGTTCATCACAAGATCTTATCAAGGGACCACATTGATCGATTGTCCGTGAACTCCTGTCATGAAAAAGTAAGAAACTAAAAGTCAAAGTGTATATAAGCTTTTTTCTCTTTGATTAAGACATAATCATTCAAATGTAAAGAGAATCTATGATTTTCAAATAACACAAATAAATAATTCTGATTATTTATTTTGTCAACAAGTCGTGTGGATTCAATTTATTTATTTGTGGCCCGATTCAAACATAAAAGAAAAGACCTAATAATATACTAATTTTATTGTGGTGGCATGTAGCAAGTAGATATGAACAATCACTCGTCCTGGTCGTGGATGATGTTTGTAAATTTGTGACCAAAAAAAAAAAAAAACCGTGGTGGAGAAGGCATGTGTTGAGAATTGGCTAACATTCAAGTCAACAAAAAAAAAAAAAAAGACTCTGACGGAAGTAGAAGGTCCTCTATTTCTTTATCTAGACCGGTTTAGCCAATTAAAAATTGGTTTGATTCGAGTTGGTTAGAGTCGGTTATTTGCAACAAACCCCTTGAGATTATAAAAGGGTGAGTTAGAAAGCAGAGCCATAACGTTGTTGAGGCTTTGTAACTAACACTTGATCATCTTCTTCGTTGAAACTCCATGGGTTCGTGATCTTCGTGCTAGTGGATTTGCTAAACTGTGAGATATGGTCCATGAAATTAGCTTTCCACATTTGAAATGAACTTACGGTGAACATTCTCTTGTGTTCTTTCTCTTCCTATGTTTTTACATTTAACAACGAGAAGTGAGAGAGAGAGAGAGAGATTGTGTAAGTGTTTGTGATTGTTCTTAGAGGTTAAATTTGATCGGAAATGAGTTAGTCGGTTTTGAATTTTAAAAGACTGTTGACTACAAAGGAAAAAAAAACAAAAAGTTGATTCACACATTTTTGTTTTATAAACAAAATTCGATCTTATTTTAGAAAACCACAAATCCATACTTGGTCTGTTTTGAATCATAGTCGATCCTGGTTAATTATTCTTTTACTTTTTCCTTTGTTTTTAATTTAATTGATACTTCAAAACTAGCTGAAATGTAAGTTTAAATCATTACTTCTCTTTCTATTTCTTTTTGCTAACTTTTCTGATGTTTTGATTTTCTGTGTGATAAATTTCGAACAGCTTCCTATCGTCCGTTTCTTATGTTTACCTCCGTTTTCAATTTTTTTTTGTCATCACAATTTTGTGAACTAATGAGGATATGACACGTGGCAGAGGCCCACGAAAAACAAGTCTTTGAAACGGACGACACATTTAAAATCATCGCTTTCATATTTGTAGTCAAAGTTAGGTGTGAAGAGTGGACTCGTTTAGTCAACGTCATTAGCTTTTTAATAATCTTATTACTGCACTAAAAACACGCTAAACAGCGCCGTTTGACTCGATATATGTATTGTACTGCACAATCTTATTATATTATATATGCGTACTTTATATAAATGATTCTAATTAGTCTGGTTTCCACATAAGTAATTCAGTTTGAGTATACATGTAACTTGGAAAAATTATAAAAACTTATCGTATGCCTAATGGACGATAAGTTTACAAGATCGTTAGTCGGTGATCTTTTCATAACTACACAAAATGCAACAAAATTTTAAATTTACGAAATTATTACATCGTACTATATTATTTTTGTTTTCGTCTCACACAAAATCATTTGGTATTTTTAATACTTTGCAATTTTTTAGTAATTTCAGCTTATTAATTAGATAAATGAACTAAAAAATGTATTAACGAAGGATATAATAAAAAAAAATTAGCACTTTTAGAAAACATATGTGAAACTCATACAAAGGCTTATTTCCGTACAAACATAATCTTTAACAATAGGTACAAATGACATTACTATCAGATTCAACTTACAATTCTAAAATTGTTCAAAATCTATTGTTATTCTATATCGTAGATTGAAGAATTGTGCCTAGTTCAAAATACAAATCTTTTAGTATACCATTTAAAAGACTTAAAAAAACTTACCAAAGGTCTCTAGCACTCTTATAATATTTTCAAATTTGAAACTCCCCTAAGTTTAGTCATGACAGAATTTAAATTATTTTGACTTTAGAAAAATGTTTTTCTTTTTCTGCTGGCGCAAGTAAAGAGCCGATATGGTTTATATCAGAAAAGCCAGAAGAGAGAGAGATAAAGAGCAAAGTTTCATTTGTTGTGTAGCTCTTTGTCTCTCGCATCCCAATTTTCAAAAACTCTCTCTCTCTTCTCTCTCTCTCTCTCTTCTTTACTTTACTTTACTTTCTTTCTATAAATCCAAGCTCATAAACAAAAGATTTTGTCTTTCCATCAACATCACTTTCTCATAACTCCACATAAACTCTCACTTCTCTTTCCACTTCGTGTTCTTCGTCTATTTACACTCTTTTAACATCCAACAAGCAAAGAAACAAAAAGAAGGATGAGTTCAAGGGGAGTGTTCAGAGCAACACCAGACAACAACTATTTGGTCCCAAGGAGATCCAGAGACCACCAACAAGATACCAGTCCTGACCGGAACCCAATCTGGTCTGAGCCTCGTCATAAACCGGTCGTTAACCGGAAAGTCCCCGTCGTTTATTATCTCTGCCGGAATGGTCAGCTTGACCATCCTCATTTCATGGAAGTCACTCTCTCTTCCCACGATGGTCTCTATCTCAAAGGTAAACAGTTCACCAAAAATCTCTTGCTTTTTTTTGTTTGAACCCTTTTGAAAAAAATCACACCTTTTCTTGACCCATAACTGAAAAACAAAAAAACCCCCAAGAAAGTTGCTTTTTGAGTTTAAAAGGTTTTCGAACTCTGTTTTCTCTTTGGCTTTTTACTCTTTATTATTTGTTGGAACATGACAGTGAAAAAGGCGGCAAATTTTCGAATTGTAGCTTCAAAATCAAGAACTTTCTTGGCTTCATTTTCGTGGATTTTCTCGGCAGCTCAGAAAGTTTAAAACTTTTCTTGTTTTTTTTTTTTCTTCTTTCTCAGATGTGATAAACCGCTTGAATGATCTTAGAGGTAAAGGCATGGCAAGTCTCTACTCTTGGTCTTCGAAACGGTAAGACGATTCTCCTCCACCGTCAGATCTATAAATCCCTAAATCTTCCTCTAAATCTCAACCGTCCTATCTTCTGACAATTTTTGTTTGTTTGTTTGTTCAGGAGCTACAAAAATGGCTTTGTGTGGCACGATTTATCCGAAGACGACTTCATCTTCCCCGTTCAAGGTCAAGAATATGTTCTCAAAGGCTCTGAAGTTCTCGATTCTTGCCTCATGTCAAACCCAAGGAGCCTCCTCGAAACGACGTCGTTCAGAGACCCAAGATCTCTAAACCCAGAGAATAAAAACTCCGGCGATGATATCTCGACGGTGAATCGCCGGAGAAACCAGTCTTGGAGCTCCATCGATCTCAGCGAGTACAAGGTGTACAAAGCAACCGAGTCAAGCGCCGAGTCGACTTATAGACTCGCGGCGGACGCTTCTACACAGACTGACGATAGACGACGGAGGAGAAAACCGGCGAAAGAGGAGATAGAAGAAGTGAAAACTCCGGCGAGTTACGAGAACAATCAGAGCACTGAGACTGAGCTGAGCAGAGACGAGATTTCTCCTCCACCGTCGGATTCGAGTCCAGAGACTTTAGAGAATCTGATCAAAGCAGATGGACGGTTGATATTGCGTCCTAACGAAACCAGCAACGATCATCATCGGACGGTGGAGAGTTTATCGAGCGGGAGAATGAGAGCTTCGGCTGTTTTGATGCAGCTGATATCGTGCGGTACGATGTCGTTTAAAGAATGTGGGCCCGTTTTGTTGAAAGATCAAGGGCTGTCGTTGACTGGGCGTAGCGAGTGCACGGTAAGCGGAGGAGCAGGTGATAATAGTAGCGGAGAGAGGGTAGAGAAGGAATTAAAGAGTTTTGGAAGGGTAAAACTGGAAGATAAGGAGTATTTTAGCGGCAGTTTGATTGAGACCAAGAAGGAAGAACTCGTTCCTGCTTTGAAAAGATCTTCTTCTTACAATGCGGACAGGTAAGAAAACAAAAACAAAACCATTAATGCGGATTTTTAAAAACGTCAAGCTGTTTGATTCTGTTCGTGTGAACGGCACGTAGTTCTGTTTCATCTTTGTTTTTTTTTTCATGAATTTCCCGTACATACCAATAATTGGTAATGGCTTGAGTTGAATGAAGAGCTGAAAATGGTAAAAAGTATACACGTACGTTTTGGTTTGTCTTTCAAACGTCTCTTCATTATAGCTTAAAAACAAGAAAAAAGTTCATATATTTGAAGGTTATATAATAATCGAATGATTGATAATATGTACTAGGAGTTCGAGGATGGGACCAACGACGGAGAAGGATGAGGAAGAGGTGGTTCGAGCCAAGTGCATTCCGAGAAAACCAAAGCCGGT
The DNA here is from genome assembly GCA_964056655.1 of Arabis hirsuta. Taxonomy (NCBI): domain Eukaryota; kingdom Viridiplantae; phylum Streptophyta; class Magnoliopsida; order Brassicales; family Brassicaceae; genus Arabis; species Arabis hirsuta. The sequence continues at coordinate 33,964,909 of OZ053302.1, forward strand.
GGCTCCAAGGAGCAATGGTGGGCAGTAGTAGTGACAAAAAAGGCACGAGTGTTTGAAGAGAATGAAGCAAAACGGCGTGGAGTCTAACAAGCTTAGTTTTGGGTACAAGTGAGAAAGAAAAGAAGAATAGGGAATGATGAGTTTTAAGCATTGTGAATTGTGTAGGTAACTATAAAAAAATACTTATGCATGCTTAAGAGATTAAGAGTAATGGTACATATATTTTTATTTAATGTTGTAGTTTGAGCCTAGGTGTCTTTTGATGTTAATTTCCTCCCGATTTTTATTTCTTAACCTCAATATTATAATTATAATGGGAATCTCAATTATAATTTTTAGTTAGTTTTCACCATATTCTTACTTGTGAGGTTTCCATTGAAGTAGCATACTAATTGAATGTTCAAAGCTTCAATTTTTTAATAGAATGTCTACTGGTAGTACTTAAGATTCTAACCATAAAATTAAGGTTCTGGATATTTTTATGCATTTTAAAGATCAAATTCGAGTTTGTAAAAAAACTAAAAAAAGTAGAGTTGTACCGATTGCGAATTTTGGGATGAGTTTTCTACCATCATCAAAAATTAATTAAATGAAAAAGACTAGAAATTTGTAGATTTTGTAGAAGCTATATAACGACCTTGAGGACGTCTCAAAGTTACTTATTCTATAAGCAGTAACTAAACCGTCTTCTAAGATAATATGCCAAAAGTAATCGGAACAAGTGATACAATTATATGAAGAAAAATATGACTTTTTCATACCAAATAGATCTAGTAAAAATATGACGTAGTGCCTATAGGTTTTTTTTTTTTTTTGAAACTTATGCCTATAGCTGTAGCTTATTTGTAGTAAAGAAACCATTGGTTGCTGAGTACTTCAAATATTTTACAAATTGACTCTTGGTTTTGCGTGATTCGTTCAGAAAAGTAAATGTTGTTACTGGAAATTACATCGAAAACACTATACTGTATTATAGTATATCGAATAAACGCCATTGAAATGTGGTAAAGTGATATTTGTCCTTGAAATTATAAATGGCGTAGAGTCAAATCTTGGGGTGGTTTGGTTGCCTTGAGGTTACAATTTTAAAAAATTCAGAAAAAGTCTCTATGCCTATTTGCAATTTAATTTTGGCCTATTTGTCCTTTTGGCGTCAACTCCAATTTCAAATTGTATCACGTACACACTATTTTAATAATCATACCAAAAAGAAATTTCAATAACCAACAATGTTGTCTATTGACTTTGAAAATTTAGAAGTTTCCACTTACCCATTTCTAGAAGTGGTAAATGGCACTGTAATTCAAAGTCTTCGTTCATGTACATCACAATAATATATGCCAAAGAAGACAAAAACATATCACTAATTACGTGATAATCAGATTTTATAACATAAAAGGACATGTATTTTAGACATGTAGTATACAATAAGAAAAGAGTAGGTTGACACAAAAAGTGGCTCAGTCGTCTTGTTGTACATTCAAGAACAGATAGAGATAATATAAACAAGATCTTGCAGTAGGTGACTGACTTCATTGAAGTGAATTCACATTTTGGTAAAAAGAGCTGTCATTGCGTGTACATATTGTACTTCACTGTTTTATTATTTTATATCCACAGTTACATTTTTATTTTCTACAATTTCACTGTATAAACCGATTACGAGATGTAATTATATCACATGGAATACGATCACACAAAAATCAAACAAACACTCTCAATCCAAGATACCAAACTCGAGATTCGAAAAGAAAGTTAAATTCCATTTATAATCACATTCATGCTAAGAAAATGTTTGTATAAGCTTCATGTTTTATATTTGCCGATTATAATTAACGAGGTAGTTGATTAAAAAAAAAAAAGAACTAGTGAGGAAAAGAACACACAAACCATTAACACATTACATGATTTGGAAAATTTTAACCATTACTTAGTCTTACACCTTACTACATACAACATCCGATTTAATAAACTTAATGTGAGCACTAACGTACCAAACCGAAATCCGGTTCACACCGAATATGAACATGGAAAAGCTGGCAAAACCGGTTAAAAACTAGACCCAAGTATGGACAACTTGGAGAGACTACCGACCAGGGCACAAGAAGGCCAAATTTAGGATTCAGATTTTCGTTAAGAGCGGTCTTGGATCAATGAAACAAACGCCTCGGACCATTTCTGTTTAACCGAGCTGGAGACATCCGATCCGCTCATGTTTGCAGTAAACATATTCCCGTCTGGACCGGTAAGGACCCATTTCACTTTATCTGGTGGGTTTTGGTCAATAACCTCGGCCTGAAATCCGGTAAGCTGAAACATGCTTTAAATAAGAAACCATTGTCAAGTCGGCATGGAACCGGTCTACCAAAAAAACCAAATCAAATCCAGAGACTAAATGATGAAACTTGAGTCTAATCTTCATTTATCTGTAAGCTTTGGAAACTTACAGAAAGCCGCTCAGAACGCTCCATGGAAACAGAGTCAAGTGTACTGTTCCCGGTTGCTTGTAAAGTATCTCTCAACAGCAGCCATGGAACGGAATTGATTCCCCGTTCCTGGCTCAATGTAAGTCTGCAAAAAAAGAGTATTAATAGTTTGGAAAAGCCAGACCATAAACACAGACCATATATATAACCAAAGCCACAGATGTGTACCCTGTCTATATGACTGGAATTTCTCCGCGGTTTCTTCTCAACGATCTTCTCAAAGATCGGACGGTTGAGATTTAGAGGAAGATTTTGGGATTTATAGATCTGAAGGTGGAGGAGAATCGTCTTACCGTTTTGAAGACCAAGAGTAGAGACTTGCCATGCCTTTACCTCTAAGATCATTCAAGCGGTTTATCACATCTGAGAAAGAAAAGAAAAGCAAGAAAAGTTTTAAACTTTCTGAGCTACCGAGAAGATCCAAGAAATTGAAGACAAAAAAGTTCTTGATTTTGAAGCTACAATTCGAAAATTTGCCGCCTTTTTCACTGTCATGTTCCAACAATAATAAAGAGTAGAAAGCCAAAGAGAAAACAGAGTTCGAAGACCTTTTAAACTCAAAAAGCAACTTTCTTGGGGGGTTTTGTTTTTCAGTTATGGGTCAAGAAAAGGTGTGATTTTTTTTTCAAAAGGGTTCACCAAAAAAAGTAAAGAGATTTTGGGTCTTAAATATTATTACCTTTGAGATAGAGACCATCGTGGGAAGAGAGAGTGACTTCCATGAAATGAGGATGGTCAAGCTGACCATTCCGGCAGATATAATAGACGACGGGGACTTTCCGGTTAACGACCGGTCTATGACGAGGCTCAGACCAGATTGGGTTCCGGTCAGCAGGACTGGTATCTTGTTGGTGGTCTCTGTTCCATGGCTGCTGTTGAGAGATACTTGACTCAAGTTTCTGTTTCCATGGAGCGTTCTGTAAGTTTCTAAGCTTACAGATAAATGAAAATTAGACTCAAGTTTCATCATTTAGGAATAGGAGATGAAACCTCTTAGATTTGATTTGGTTTTTGGGAGGACCGGTTTTATGCCGATTTGACAATGGTTTCTTATATAACGCATGTTTCACTATATATAAGAAGGATTGCACTATGTAACGATTTGAAAGTTTCATCAGAGGTGTTTGTTTCATGATCCAAGACCGCTCTTAACCAAAATCTAAATCCTAATTTGGCCTTCAAGTCTTGGATCTCAACAAAATGCGTTCAAGTAATGTTGGTCACCGGGATCTCCTGAAAGCCATTCGATCGTTAATGGTGCACTGGCATTAGTAGGCGTGGTAGCACTTTTTAGCGCGTCTTTTGGTGGAGCATATATGTTGGAATTGTTCACTTCGAGAGCGGTGGAAATCTAGTTCTCATTCAAAAAGTGTTATTGAATGAGAACAATGTAACATGGATCTTTGTTGTGAAATGATTATTACTGTAATCTTAGATAATAATATATGAAAATTGAGGACTGAAATCAGATATAATTATAGAAAAGTTGTATACAATTTGATTATATCGAATCGATCAATGAAAAAGTGTTATTGAATGAGAAGAATGTAACATGGATCTTTGTAAGAAACTTCAAGTGGAATTCAATCCGCACGGCTGCATTTAGGAATTCAATTTGTATGAGTAGAGTCGAATTAGATTTGGACAACTATGAAGCACTAGGCTCAGTGACTGTTCTCACGCCTCTCCGCGCATCAGGAAGGAAAACTTTGCCTTTGTAATTGTTCTCACGCCTCTCCGCATTAGGAAGGAAAACTTTGCCTTGACATGAAAGAAGCATTATAATGCCTACTCATCTAAAAATATCAGAGTCCCTGTTGACGTGATGATAACTTAAGAGTCTTGTTACCAACGACTCAACAATTTGAAACACATACCACATTGTCCAGAAACCAATCCACATAGCAAAATCCAAACAGCCATTTGAGAGCATAAACATATTAATGTATTATTACATGCATGACCACAATTACTTATTAGAAACTTGGTAATCAGAGTATGGGCTTGAGCCATCCTCCAGTGCTGGCCGAGGTCTTTATAGAAACGTTTCTGAAAGACAAGTGTCGAACGTGAGAGTGATGCGTCCCGTATGCTTGTCCAGGGTTCTTTTTATTATAGCAATGCGATCACGGGGAGGCTTGTGGATACGAACACCCTTACGAGCTCGACCTTTGTTGGGATGGTACTTGTACTTTATGTAGAACACTGCGTTTACGGCCTTGAGTCTTTCAGATGGAGGCTGCACGTTTTCTTGTCTAGTTTCCACAGCTGCCCTTGTAATGAACAATTTGGTAAGATCAGGCTGCAACGACAGTTTGAAACACATTACAAACAGAGCAGCTCAGAAAAAGAAAAAAAAACCTTTTTTACATTTTTAAGCTTTCTATTTGCTTTGACGAATGCAATTTCCAAGTAGAGACGAACTTGGTCATATTTTCGCAAGTCTGATTTCTTCAACTGCAAAAGCAAACGCGTAACTACACCACGGGAGGGACAGTCAATGAGCAAAAAAGCAAAGGGAGGCTAGTGCCAATCAATCTTACCAAGTAATATCGATTTTTATCACGGAGAGCATTCTCTGACGGCCACTCAGGCAATATAATCGCGCCATAATTATATGGCTCTGGCGGTTCTTCTTCTAGGGGGTTTTCTACACGGTTACGTAGCAATCAATTAAGCAAGGAGCCAAGCATTAACACATGGGAAACGGGACTAGAAGAACCTTAAGCTGTGAATTACCTTGTGCTTGTGGTCCGGCGTCGGCATTACCTTGTGGTCCGTCTTTGGGTCTAGCCAAGAAACAACAAACACTCCTGATGTCAAAGCCTTCGTCCACAATACCCGTCTGAAAATCTTGAATGAAACCGGAAACTGGATCGATTGCAAGACAAGTTATATATTTTGTGCGGAATATAACTTCAGATCGAGAATTGTATTTCTGTACGCAGCTGAGCCGGAGGTTCGTCCCCTGAAGAAAAGAAAAGAAAATCACTCGAATGAAAAGAAAAAAGGAAAATACGTACGTAAGGAGACTAGCTATCTATTTACCTGTAGCATATTGTACCAATGGATCCCAAACTTAGCATAGAGGACGATTTCGGTGGGATTATCAGCGTAGAAAGGTGTAAGTCCACGATGGGGTGGTCTGTTAGATTTATTCATCAAACCTTCCACATCGAACATCTGATAGATACACATCAGATTAGATTTTGTCGGTCAATTTTGGACAAATCAATCTAAAAGATAACGATTAAGATGAAAACTTACTCCAGATTTCTGCACGCCTGTCCAATAGAAAGCCCTCTCCTCCGCCGTATACCCGTCCTCCATATCCGACTCAGTGGAGTCCAGCAATTTACCGTCGTCCGCCCCTATATCTCCCATACTCAAGCTCATCGCCGGAGGCACACGACGGCTAAATTATTCGTAGATTTCAATAGATTAGGGTTTTGGAGTGGTTTTTAGTTTTAAACAAAAATTAAGTGGTCCATAAGTTAGTTAGGTTGATCAAACTTTGGCTTAAGGTCAAAACCATCACAGTTCCCATATATACAAACCTAGCCACGATCAAATTCAAAAGTGTCCTGCCTTTCTCGACGTTTAGATTGTAACAGTCCCGTGTCCCATCTGCAAAATATCTCAGCGTCTCGTATGGCTTCAGGATTTTCTCTGATTCGACCGGTTTTCCCGCCACGTGTGAACTTTTCATCTGAAGAGAAGAGCAGTCCAGTATATGGCTCTTCATAAGGAGAACTGTTGAGTTTAGCAGTTCAAGAACAAGATAAAACGAATGCAAAGCGTGGAGAGGAAGTGTTTGTGTCTCAAGGAGAATCACATGTCTCAAGAATGCAAGACCACACGTGTAATATTTTATTTTGCTTGTTAGCATGAAAAGGACACAAGCCAACCTCTTCGTGTCGAATTGGACAAAGAGGTATGGGTGGTTTCATATAATATATTCTTGGATGTTGGAGCGAGCATGAGAAGCTCTATGGTCAAGACGTGAACATAATGTACTGAGGCACACAGACATTAAGGTAGTAAGCGAGAGTGACAAACATAAGAAGAGAGAACACAACTCAAAGTATAAACTTGTTTTGAGTGCTCTTGGGGAAGAGAGGAGAAATGGAAACCAAGTGAAAACTTTGTAAAGGGTTTTGGGGTTTCCTAATCTCTTGTAACTCTCTAATCTAGTGGATTCCGGGAGAGAGTTCCCGGCGAGACGTAGCGACCCAGTTAACAGCGTGAACTCGATAAATTTCGTGTGTGCTCTGTTTTTCATTCTTCTCTAAACTCTGTGTTTTAAGCATCTGTTTCGGTGTGTTACACAAGTTGGCCTTTTGTCTCAGAAACAAATTGGTTCCTTGGTGTGTGTTGAGAACTAAAGCTGCAGAAGGAGACGCCTTGGAGCTGAGGGTTCTTCATAAGGAGAACGTTCATGAGTAAATGTGTTTTCTAGTGCAGCTTCACCAAGAAAACATGGAAGAATGAAGAGGACAAGAATGTCTCAACATCACAATTATTAATGGAAAATATTAAAGAGACCAAGAAGCACGTTATGCAATAAATTTTGTTACATCATAAGAGAATCAATTATCTAAGCCAAAATGTTAAAGAAGAAATCTATTTCTTTGTTTGACTGCTCCCAAAACATATATTTTTTTTGTTTAATTCTTATGGGGCTAAGGCAATTTTGTTTCCCAAACAGAGGAGTGAAAAAAAAAAGCAGAGCAAAACAGAGCACAATAGAAGTGATATACCTATATGTTATATAACTGATCACTGGTTGCATTATTGATAACACAAGTATACAACACTCAAAACTATCTTGCCAGAGGAACCACCGAAGTGTCCAAGCTGATGTTCATCTCTTGAGATTCCAAGCCTTGATTCTTGCTTATCCTCGAGTTTTCACACACGATACACTCTTTTAGCTCGTTAATAATCTGCGACATTGATGGTTGTTTTGAGGAAGAAGGATCCGCGCATGACATTGCCAGCTCTAGAGCTCTCCAAGCAGAATTAGAGTCATAATCCTTGTGAAGGGTTTGGATCCATAATATCACCTCGGTTAAGCTCAAAGCCAACCCATTGTGTTATGTGAGAGCTTTCAGAGGTTTGATTAATCACAGGTTGGTTTGTGATAATCTCCAATAACACAATCCCGAAAATGTAGACATGGAGGTTGTGTTATTCTCGAGCTTTCAGAGGTTGGCTCACCAAATTTGTATGGTGCACTCTCAGAAGAAGATCAACCTTTCGTGTCAAGAAAATATTAAACAATCCATAACCTTTGGTGATGCTAAAAACAGATCATAGTTTAGTTAGGAAGATTACAGAACTATGCATACCTCTGTTTTAAATTGTTTATCACCTTGAGTTGAAGATTGAGAGAGTACTTTAACTGCCACTTGTTGAGAACCATTCACAGTACCGTGATACACCATGCCAAACCCTCCTTTACCTAAAACTCTTTGGAAGTTATTTGTCATTTTGATGACCTCTGGGTATGTGAACCTTCTGCTGTTCTTATTAGCAAATGTAACATTCACCGCTGACGTCCTCGGTAACAGGTGTAGACCTGTACATCAGAATAAGGATGTTATCACATCGTTTTGTATTTGTATCACAAGATTTTCTATGTATCATTGTTTGATGTCTCTTGCAAATACCTTGTAGAACCAATACAACAATTACAATGGCTGCACAAGCAACTGATGCAACAATTGCCACAAGAACTTTCGTCTTTGGTGATTTTCTACATGAATCAAAGAGACAAAGTTTTGGGTTTCCTTCAACACTACATTAAGACAAGGGGTTTGTTTCGGACTTCAAATTCACAAAAGGGTTATAGGCAATGACTCATGAAAGTTGAAAAGCTATGCGGAAAGTTTCTTACAATAGCTCTAGTCCTCTTTTCTTTTGACGAGCTTATAGGAATTGAGCCGTTAAGATTGTTCCCGCTTAAGTTTCTGTGAAAAATGAGCATGACTTAAGTTGGAATTTGAAAAGCATTAGATATATGTTGAGAGAATTACTTACATGACCGATTATTAAATATAATCATTCATGCTAATTTTTCTTGATGAAACTCATGTTTTCAATGAAGTTTTGTAGGTGAAAAAATATAGATAAAAAGAAGTAGTGAAAAAGTTTTATTTTGTTTTTTGCCACCAAGATTTTGATAAAGCCTTGGTGGATATCGTAGAAACAATCTTGTTCTTTGATTGTTAAATTGAATTTAACTGATAGATTAAATCACAATCTAACTGCACAAATGTTGCTCACATAAAGACAAAGGTAATTTAACAAAAGTAATGATTGTTTTACATTTTGCTCAAAAATATATTAGATAATGTTGATCATAAATATGTTCAGTGTTTAACTAATACTTTGAATTGTATATTTATTTAACCTGCGAAAATCATATTTTCATACGTTTGACATTGTAGATAGCCTAGTTGGCCTAGTGGTTTGATTGATAAGGTTGCTAGAATGCTCAAGATTAGCATATGACATCTTATAATGAATGATCAACATTACTATCAAACCTTGAAGAGTGTGTGAGGGCGTTTGTACAACTAAACTTTCAACTTACTAAGTAGTAATTCTTGGTGGCATGGACATGTCCGTGCTGCTGCAGTCTAAACCTTCCCACCTAAGCTTTTGAGGGACGCATGGATCACCTTGCCAATTGATTCTACGCCAACAACAACTTCTCTTGCGTAGACGACACGATCCCTTTTAGATACCAACCTCAACAGTACGGCCTTTCATGGAGAACATGCACTGGTAGCAACATTCTTGGATTGATTGAGATGCTTAACCATCAACCTGTAGGTGCAATCTTGCTAATTTATGATCCGGACTACGATAACCTCGGACCAGTAAGTTCAACATATTTTTAATTTGGTTTAATCTTTTTGTTTTCTTAAGAACCGAACAAATGTAAATTCAACACAACGCAGGACGATATCTACGAGGGTCCCCAAACTCCAAAATCGTTTTTGGCTGCTGTAAACCATGCTGTTTTGATTGTGGAAGTGTTGAGACTTCGCGGAAAGTTGGTTGCGAAATGCAAATCGAGTCACGGAGTGCGAAAACACGAGGAGGGATACTTGTATGTGAGCTTAACCACACAAAGGTTATTAGAACATGTGACCCTAATCCATCCCCGAGGTCTCTTTTTACTATGTTCGTCTCTCTTTACTAGGTTTGTAGTCCTAGATCTACGAAGAGCAGAAGAGTAGAATTTTTATTATGTTTCAACATTGTCGTATCAATGTGAGGAATCCTTGATCCTTGTTGTTTGTTTGTTGCACTGAGGATCACGGTTTGGTTTAACTCGTTGTTCTTTTAAAACTTTCGAGGGATTCAGGCCTGAGTTGCTACTGCTTATTCAAATCATACTCCGTTTGAGCTTTTGATGAAGATGCAATTCGAAATAACTTGTGTTCATGTTGTAACTATTGGATGGTAGGCATATATATAGTTGTATGTGATTTCGATTCGAAAAATGGTTCTTTTACCATCTACCATTTCATATGAATTAGTAATAAATGTTGGCATGTTGTTCTATATTACAAGCTAGAACATTAATTGATCTCAAGAATGGGTATTACATATATTAAAATGAGTTAAAAACCAATTTTCGGAGTTAGTGGAAGATTGATGGAACTGATGTTTCGCATGAAATTTTGTAGGTGAAAGAATGTAGACAGAATAAAGCGTGAAGAAAATTTATTTTGTTTTTTTGCCACCAAAATTTGATAAAGCTTTGGTGGATATCCCGAAAACATTCATGTTCTTTGATTGTTAAATTGAATTTAACCCATAATCCCTCTGTATCAAATTACTTAATGTTGTAAGGATGTTTCACACAAATTAAAAAACCATATAAATAGTGTAGTTTTGTGTGCTTTTACATTAATCAATGATTTTTACATTTAATAAAATTAGTTTAACCATTCACAAAAAAAATATTGCAGAATTCTAATCTCATGAAAAAAAAAAAGTAATAATTTTTTTTATTGAAAAATGAAACATCAACTAATTTAATACAAAAATAATTCTCTAAAACATCAAGTAATGGAGGAAATAGTTTAAATCACAATCTGACTCTTGCTGTACAAATCTTGTCCACATAACGAAAAAAGAAACTTAACTTTATACAACAGTCATATGTTGGATCTACGTGGCAACTGATTTAGTCAGCTGTTGGTTAAAAACCAAATCTCTGGATCAAGCTTTTGTGACGCTACATCGCCACAACAATCGATCCATGAGAACAAATTTCGTTGATAACAAAACCTAGTTAAAAAAAAGAAGCATTCGCTTTGGATCTCATGTGGAAAGGGCTTTGCAATTCATGAAAGATTATGGGGTTCTACAAGAAGACGAAGATGATGAGAAGGATTTCTGCTGTGTAGAGAAGAAGGAATTCAAATACAAAGCTAACAAGTACGACAACCTAGATTGGGATACATGCTCGGGTTTGGATATAAAAAGGCTAATTCAAATGCTCAGCAATCATTCTGTTGGTGCAGACCTCCAAATTTTTACACCAGATTTCAGTGATCTTAAGCCGGGCGAAATCTACTATGGTCCCCAAACTGAGGTATCTACTTTGGTCAATTTACATGTGGTGATTATTTGTGGCGGTGATTAGGTACAAAGGAAAGCTTGTGGCGAAGTGTAAATCAAGCTACGGAACAAAGTGCAACGACGCCGGATACATATATGTAAGTTTGACCACCATGCTTTATGTTTCCAATGATCGTAATCCGAGCTCTCTGTTTACTCGGTTAGTAGTTCTAAAGTAGATTTTAGGAGTATTTGATCATCTGAAGAGTTTGTAAGATCAAATCCTTAACACGATAAATGTTACGAAAATAAATGCTACGGTTAAGAAATAATCGGAATCATTGTTGGATCTCTGGCTAATAAACAGTGAGTTACATTTTTCTTTAAAGCTTCATGTATGTGTGAATCAGATGAGAATTTTCTGTTCTCATTATGGTTAAAGAATCATGTTTGATTTGAGAATGCCTTATTATGTGACTGGATGAGTTCTCATCATACAATGCAACTATTCTTCTTCCTGTTTTATATAGTTTCGGTCCCAAACAAAAGAGCATGTATTACTGTCTAGAGTACTGATTAATTTACTTACACTTGTAGTCTACAAGTTGTAGATGAAATAGTTTAGAATATATCTAAAGTTTAAAGGAAAGAACCGACTTAACTGCTGTATGCAAAAATTGTTGGCTATAAATTCCTGTTTTAAAGGAATGTTTTCCAATATTAGTTTAATACGATGGAATAATGAATTTTTTTAAAGAAAGGTTTTGAGGATCTTTGTTATACACAATTTTTGATTTGGTTATTTGCATAGTAAGTTGCTCTTGAACTAAAACCAACATCACCCGAGTTCCTATGACTTAACTGTATTCTTGTCTAGCAAGTGTTTAGTTTCAAATTGATTTGTTTGAGAGAAATGAAAACATTGATGGTTTGGGTGGTGTGTGCAAAACATGTAAAACTTGTTTTGGTGTTCATTAAGCTTTCTTAAAATTCAATTCTAGGCTCATTTTATCATCCTATGTGTTGTTTAGCAACCGATTAAGTAAGACATTCAAATTTACTTGTGAAGATCCAATATATCCTCTAAACTCTTCTCTCACAACTTTTAGTATTTCCTGGCTCCTCCCTTTAATTATCAATCCTCTTCATCTTTCCTTTTTCACCATTGTATTCTGTTTTATACTATTATATGACTTGAAAAGATTGGACAAACATTATTTCTGTATTTTTATGAACTATTCAACAGAACATAATTGAATGAAACCGGTTATAAACTAGACCGAATATGAACATGGAAAACCTCGCAAAACCGGTTATAAACTAGACCGAAGTATGAACAGCTTGGGGAGACTACCGACCGGGCCACAAGAAGGCCAAATTTAGGATTCAAATTTTGGTTAAGAGCGGTCTTGGATCAGTGAAACAAACGCCTCGGACCATTTCTGTTTAACCGAACTGGAGACATCCGATCCGCTCATGTTTGCAGTAAACATATTCCCGTCTGGACCGGTAAGGACCCACTTCACTTTCTCTGGTGGGTTTTGGTCAATAACCTCGGTCTGAATTCCGGTAAGCTGAAACATGCGTTAAGTAAGAAACCATTGTCAAATCGGCATAGAACCGGTTCACCCAAAAACCAAATCAAATCCAGAGGTTTCATCTCCTACTCCTAAATGATGAAACTTGACTCTAATCTTCATTTATCTGTAAGCTTAGAAACTTACAGAAAGCCGCTCAGAACGCTCCATGGAAATAGAGTCAAGTGTACTGTTCCCGGTTGCTTGTAAGTATCTCTCAACAGCAGCCATGGAACGGAATTTATTCCCCATTCCTGGCTCAATGTAAGTCTGCAAACCACACCAAAGTATTAATAGTTTGGAAAACTCGGACATTAAACACAGCCAGAGGTGTGTACCCTGTCTATATGAGTGGAATTTCTCCGCGGTTTCTTCTCAACGATCCATCCAGCAGGTAAATTGAAATCTTTGGAGTTGACACGATGATACTGTAAAAGCATAAGCGGCTGTTGATCTGTATGGTTCCCGGATTCGTTCAAGTATCTCTCAACTGAAACAAGGGAACGGAACCGCTTTCCTGTTCTTCTCTCAACATAATACTGCAAAGAACAATATTAACGGGTTAATTGCATATCGCGCAGAAAGAAAAAGCTACTAATATAGCCAAATCAGTAAACTCCTCTTTATTCATCCGTCTAGTTAACAAGAAATTCTCAACTCTCGACTCTAAAACCACCAAATTATCGCAGATATCCTTATCATATTCTTCCCTTCTCTGTTTAACCCCTTTCACACCACCCGAACTAGTTTGTAAGTCAAGTGAATCAGCAACTTATTCAGAGGGACTACATTAGCAATAGAAGAGACCCAAAAGACCTAACTAGCATAGGTAACTTGGTGATTCTTCTCTATTCTACACTCATAAGCTCTACATAAAGTACCTTATCAACATGATAAGAGTTTCTCCTCGGATACTCCTCAACGGTCCATCCTTTAGGCAAACGGAAACTCTTGGAGGCATATTCGACACTGCGATGATTCTGCAAAAGCATAACACACTGATTAAGTTTTGTGCAATTTCAAATATAGTTCAAGAGACCTCTTTGGTTCTGTGATGATTGTGCAATTTTCAAATCTTAGATTAGGAGACCTGTTTGGTTGTGGATCTCTCATAAACCGAGGAGACCTGTTTGGTTCTGGATCCTTCATAAACCCTTGTCCTATCATTGAAGAAGGCTACTGCTCGAGTCAAGCGTCTGTCATCTACTTCCCCAGTCAAGTGTCTTTGAACAGATTCCAGAGATGGAAACTGTCTACCAGTCCCTGGCTCGATAAAGTACTTACCCACATAGAAAACAAGAAGAAAAAATATAAGATTTTTCAGAATATTAACTCTAAGCTTTGTCTTCAATGCAAGCATAAACCCAAGAAACCATATGCAGAGAAACAAAAAAGAGCAATGTGACACAAAATCACTAATTTGATCCTAATCAAACAATCGAAATCTCGAACTAGAGCATATACCGTATATACACTGCCGTTGCTGGTAGGAGACGATGATCGAGACTTATTCACGGCGGACCAACCCGGCGGAAGCTTGCCTCGAAACGAAGTGGGGTCCACGATCTGCAGCTGAGCTTCGTGACGGTGGCTTGCCGGAAACTGGACTCCGAGAGGGACCAGTTCAGCCGAGGCTGAGGATGAAGATCTCGTCTGCATCGCTTCGTTTCCGGGTAACCCAAAAACCCGACTCAGGTTTAGTGGGTTTTCAGGTTTAGTAGACTAGAGGTACCCTTCTCACTCACTGGACACGCAAAAAGCACCATCCAATCCAAGCTCCACTTGGCAATATAAAGTTTGCAACTTTGCATAGTATATTATGATTAGATTTTATAAATATTCTAATTCTATTAGATTTTTGACATTAAGTTGGTGAACTAGTAGCTTCGTCGACATTGAAATATTATCCAAGCTAATTGGAATCATTTTTATATATAGTAAGAAAGTGAAACAATGAAGCAGAATAATGATGAATTATAAGACATTAAAGTGGTTTTTGAGGCTAGGTTGAAATTTTGACCACAATGGGACTTCTAACGTAACTTTTGGCATCAGTCCACGTAAGCTCTCCAAAAACGTAACCTGAAGACTTCGTTGACTTGGGACTCAAAGTCATCTGAAATGTCTTCACTTCACCAACCTCGTTAAACTTTAGCTGTTTCGGTTCCACGGAGATGCTTACTCCAAGTGGCTTTCGGACATGAGCATTGTATGTTCCAGGTGGTCCAACGTTCGTGAGTTTACGGGTGACGGTAACAGAGTTCGTGAGGCTAGGGACAGTGATCGAAGGGTAGTTGAAGTCGAGAAGATTGGCTCCTTGGCGACACATGTATTTTGGATCCTCGGCAAAGAGTTGAACTACTGTTTGGTTGTAACCGATGGCGCAAAGGAAGTCTAAGTAGTCACTAGTTGTGAGATCATAGACAAGGCCAGGGTGAGAGGCCTTATTTGGTTGGACATGGCCTGAACCGTAGCTGAAAGGAGTTGCTTTGTTGAAAGATTGATCAACCATAGCGTTTCTTGTGTTATCTCTGACTCTTGCAGTTGTCATGATGGCAGATCGGATTGCGGCCGGACTCCATTGAGGGCGAAGAGTCTTCAAGAGACCAACGATACCAGAAATGTGAGGACAAGACATTGAAGTTCCTGATTCGGTATTGTAAGGAGTTATGCGATGGTCCGACTCTAAGTCCGTAGGGCTTGTGGCTTCCGTGAAGGCGGCTATGATGTTAACACCGGGGGCAGTGATGTCAGGCTTGAGAATGTCCGGCGTGACGATGTTAGGTCCTCTGGAAGAGAATGAGGCCATGAAAGGAGCAGGCTTTGTGTTCAGCTTACTAGCTGGTGCCCTTATGTAACCTTTGGGATATTTCGTTGAACCTAAGTACGAAAACACAGCGACACCATCTTCGTAGTCGATTTGAGAAGCAGGAAGAACATGGGCGTCTGATATTATCTCGTTTCCGCTTGCCTTGTCATTGCATAGTATCATTCCTGCAGCTCCAGCAGCGGCCGCTTGTTGTCCCTTGTCCACACGTGCGTTGTCTCCTCTTAGACACACGACGATCTTCCCTTTTACTTTCTCCGCGTCTAAACTATCTTTCTTGCATAGCAATCTATATATATATCAAACACTCGTTAGTAACTTACCTACATTAAAGGGAAGTGGGTTTTACTTACGCTTGTGTCGCGGACACATTGTCTGCTTTAGCGTCTGCGGCGCTGATCAAGTCGTACATCTTCTTTTCGGGCAAAGCCTTTGAGAGGCTCGTTCCCTGCGTTCCAAACTCAATTACTTGTAGCGGAAACAATAAAGAAAGTGATAAAAAGGTGGGAAAAGCAAAGATAAAAAAAAAACCTTGAAGCGTTGGCCGTTGCTAAGCTCAACAAAAGCTTGAAACTCTCTATCCATGGAGCTAGCTCCGACTGTAATAATCCACGGTGCGACATTTGATACGGTTCCGGCTTTAGGACCCGAATTCCCAGCCGAACACACAACCGTCACCCCGTTTTTGACAGCGTGGAAGGCTCCAATGGCTATACCATCGTTCATATAATCTCCGGAATCACCACCCACTGAAACCGAGATAACATCCACACCGTCATTGATGGCATCATCAAACGCAGCCAACATATCAGCATCAAAACATTCCGCCCCGCGCACAGGCGGCCAGCAAACCTTGTAAGCGGCGACTCTAGCTTTAGGAGAGCCACCGCTGGCTGTCCCGTTTCCGAGGCCAAAAACATTGGCCCCCGAAACAAAGTTACCGGCTGCCGTGGAGAGAGTGTGGCTACCGTGACCGTCGTGGTCACGACTGGTTTCGAAGGTAGCGTTGGAAGGAAAGCCAGTGTAGGCTAAGTAACCTTTGTTGTAGTATTTAGCACCAATGAGCTTCCTGATTATTACATGTGACCAATTAATCAGTAATCTGCCTAATACTATAATGGCAAAAAATCAAATTCAAATTAAGGTTTACAAAGTAAAGAAGATGAGAGAACCTGTTGCAAGGAACATCCTTGTGGCAACTACCTTTCCACCTAGCCGGAACATCTCCATACCCTTCATCGCTGAAGCTTTTTGACTCGGGCCACACACCTTCAACGATGTACATATATCTTTCAATAGTTAACATGAAAACAAAGAAAATTATCAAGGAATATACTATCAAAATCGTCTTTTTATCATGTGAAACTTAAGCATTCAACTTTTTTTCCATTTCAAATAAAAACCTAAAAAAAATTAAGGAGATTATATCAAACATAGAAAAATGGTCAATATTTTTGAACTTAACAAAATAGTCGAAATTTAAATTCTAAACACTAAACTCAAATAACCAAACTGTTAAGTCGAAAACCTAAATTCCGAAACCCAAAATACCCTAAAACTTAAACTCATATTCTCCTTAGCTTTTTGAAAGAGCTTTTCTTTTTAATTTAGTTTTTTCCTAATTATCCTAATTTTATGTATATGGGTTTCATATAAACTTTGCTTAGAGACAACAATGACAATATATTTCTGATATGACTATATATTGTAGTCATAATTACCTGTGTCCAGGTTCCCTATGATTGTGCCTTCTCCGAATCCTGCTTTCTTCCACAAAGAAGACTTGTGAACAACACCATTTTTCTCAAGGAGCATGAAATTCCATGAATGAGTCGTATGCAGTTTCCTTCCTTTGTTTAAGAACACAGATATTACACCAGGATGCTCTGCATTTTTAGATCAACAACTATTAGATGTTTCCTTAGGTTAACCTAAATGTTTTTGAGAAGCGCGTGCATAATTTGAGGGATTGATAATCTCACTTGCGATCTCTGCAGCTTCATTGTCGTCAAGAACCGCAGCGAAGCCATTGATATGTCTCTTGTATGAGTAAAAGATTGCTTCTTCTGCACTTTGATGGCTGCAATTGAGAGTGAGTTAGTTTCTTGCAATGTTATAAAACCAATGCACCGGCAGAAACCATTATCACATTCATGTTTAAGAATTTGGCACATTTTTATGCTAATTTTGGATTAAAATAGTTCATAATTGTTGGAGGGTTGATTTATTTTAACATGTACTGTTATATTTTTGATAAATTATCAAATTTAAAACATATGAAACCCCAGTGAGATAGATTGATTGACTGATCCGGAAGGCTTTCCGGTTTGTTTTTCAATCCGATTTTAAAAACATTGGTTCTAGCCATTTCAAGAAGAGATAAGCTATACCTTCCCAAGAAAGAAGCGAGGAAAGTGCGATGTGAGTGAGCAACGCCATTGAGATGAACAGAAGAGAGGTGAGGAGGATGGGCGTGAGATCCCAAGTACACTATGTAAGACTGTACAAAATCAAACGATTAAACAAGCTTAAAGCAATATTGTGTAAAGCAACATTATGTAAATAGAAAGAGAGATAAAGAGAAAGAATATGACCTTTTTAAGAGCAAAAACAGGAGATGAACAGAGAGTGAAGAGGAGAAAAAGAAGAAGAGATAGTCTTTGAAGGCACATTTTGTATTGGTTAATGTTGTACTGAGTTATTTTCTCATATCACTCTCTCATATACAAAACTTCTCCATGATTCTCTCTCTGTCTATATTTAGCATATGGATCAAATCACGCACAATCTCAACTTACTATCAAAATTTGTTGAGTGATTTTAGGATAACTCCTCTCTTCCTTCAAAATGCTAGTATTTAACTCAAAATGAGTAAGAGGATCTTCTTTATTTTCTTTCCATTTTTATCTCCCCGTTTTTTGGAATTACGTTCGCCAAATATTTTCTTCGATATTTGTAACCAAAACATTTATTTCTGTAGTATGGTCAATATGTACGTGGAAAATTATTATGGAAACAAATCAGGGATCAGTACGTAGCGATATGGATCAAGGTCAATGGGCTGGCTCAAGGCCAAGTTTGGGTTTGAAATTGTATTTTTCAAGGCGTTACTAAAATACGTTTATAATGTTAAGCGACTGGCGTTTCCAATGCAGATAATGTTAAGCGACTGGCGTTTATCCCTAAATGCGTCAAATTATTTAAAAATTAACTACCAAATACTACATTTTAAAAAAAAATATAAATTTGTTTTGATTGGTCGTATGACTCGCATCCGGAATTTGTTTAAATAAATTTTGTTTGGCGTGCAAAGCAAAACGGGAAATATAGAGAAAGAGTCAAACAAAGAAACAAAATGAAAGTCGGTCATATGTGTTTATCTGTTAATGCGTTGGTTGGTGATCCTACAAACCAACAATCACATACTTATCCAATTATATAAACTATATTTAGCATAGAAACTTTTATCATTGACCTGGATTATCTACTGGTTATGGAAATTTACAAATAAATTAGATAGGGGAGTGTGAAAACAAATCACCTCAAGGTATAAAAATGAAGATTGGACCGCGTGGAAAAGGGTACTAAAAGTGACCACGTCACTCGCTCTTTTATTTTTTAAGGTTTTTTTTTTTTAAATAGTACGTATTACTTTTCTTATTTGTTCTACTTGCTTCCCACGTTTCCATCAAGATTCCGTACTTACATATATCGTTTTGCTAGTTTGTTCTCACTTACTTACTACCCACACGCGATATATCAGCGCGTGTGTCGACGCGTCTGATTTGTCATGCCTTCGCTGGGAATTGTGAATGCTCATTGCTGACGAAAGCTCTAATTAAGAGGAGAACATTCTAAAACCATTGTTTTTTTTCCTTACTAGCTATTGCACTTGATATAATACATCTGACCAGATTCAGAATTTGATTTTTATTTTATGAAAGTAGTTTGAAATAGAAATTTCTAAGAACATGATTATAAATAGTAAATATAAGTAAATATAGTGAGTTTTTATGTATTAAATCTATTTAATTAAATCAAAACCTATATTATCTCATATTTAGGTTTCTAAATATACCATCTATATTATCCCATATTTGGGTAATTACACATCTCTCTCTTCATCAATTCTAATACAACTAATATTATAAAATTCATATATTATTCCAACATACTTTACAATCTATAATTATAATCATGCTCTTAAGGCTATTTTAAACAAAATATCATAACTAAAAATATTAAAGATAAAAATAATATTGGAAAAACTATCTTTTTATAATTTTTATAGTAAAGGTAAATGATACAAATGTTTATACCAAAACCAATACTTATTTTTATCTCAACATTAGATTAAAACTTATCCTAATTAACTTGAACTTATTATAAAAATTTTATTCATATTTAAATTCTTATCACACTCATCTTGGTTTAGTTTTAACGAATTTTATTCTCTAGAAGGGTCTTACTACGTATATTGTTCTCCAAGTTAGATAAAATACAGTGTATCAACAATGTGTCACGATAAAAAAAAAAGAAGAAGAAATATTTCTAGAAGGCGTGGATTGTTATTTTGTTGGTTGTTATCTGTTAAACCATGAATTTTATATATATATCTAGAAGACGGCTGAGAAAATCACTCGCTGCGCGTAATGAATAAAAAATATATCTTAGGAAACTGAAACAGTTTAGTGAATGTACATCTCTCAATCAATAATAGAAAAATATCTAAAAATAATACTAATAAAAAGTTTCGAGAAAGCACCAGGAAGATTCTCTTATCTCCAACGACTCTGTTTTTATTTTTAGTCTCCTAAAAGCTACGCGGTGTCGCAAATCATGACCACATAACCCGCATCTTCCTTTTTTACCCTTTCTTTTTCCCACGTAATTACCACAATACCACACTCCTTCTCTGCCACTTCCTTACCCACCAAGTCACAAGGTTATTTTCGTCATTTTCTCACACGTCTTCAGTCCACACAACTCCATATCTATAAATACAACAACCCAGCACAAACAAACACCAAACACACATCACAAACACAACAACAATCAAACCAAAACCAAAACCAAAAACTTTTGTTTCATTTTTTCACCAAGAAAATGGTTGCGAGTTCAGAGATCGAATCGAAGGCGGCGAATTTTTTGATGCTTTTGTCTAGAGTCGGGCAAGAAAATAACGTTGACGGTGGAGATCAAAAACGCGTTTTCACATGCAAGACGTGTTTGAAAGAGTTTCATTCGTTTCAAGCGTTAGGAGGTCACCGTGCGAGTCACAAGAAACCTAACAACAACAACGAGAGCTCCTCTACGGGATTGATCAAGAAGGTGAAAACGACGTCGCATCCTTGTCCGATCTGCGGAGTTGAGTTTCCGATGGGACAAGCATTGGGAGGACACATGAGGAGACACAGGAACGAGAGTGGCGGCGGTGGCGCGTTGGTTACACGCGCGTTGTTGCCGGAGCCGACGTTGACGACGTTGAAGAAATCGAGCAGTGGGAAGAGAGTGGCTTGTTTGGATCTGAGTTTAGGGATGGTGGACAATTTGAATCTTAAGTTGGAGCTTGGAAGAACAGTTTATTGATTTTTTTTTTTTTTTTTGACTTTTTTTCTGGATATATTTTGTTTCTTCTTCATTCTTTGAATTTTTCTTAATAATTTAGATTGTACTATACATGATACATCTGCGGATATAGGAAACTTTCATAGGCTGTAATGTTTTCTTTCGATGGATATACATATTTTACTTAGCATTTTGAGATTTGTTATTTTGGTAAAACATCACATACTATTCAATTTTATTTTTTCCACCAATTATTAAATGTTGTGCTACTATTTCATATGCACAATAAAATCACCTCGAATAGATAGTTACTTGATTTTGGGGGATTTTTCTTATATACATGCATGATGATGAGTATGCTTGAGAGTATGAGGAAAATTATTTCCAAGTCATACTTTCACGCGACAATTATAAATGGATCGCAAAATGGACTTTGACGTCGATGAATATTAAGAATGGTTTTTCTAGAGGATTTCTGCAGTTCTGATTTTTAGATATTATAAGTGGTTAAATATTATGGCCTTACGATTTAAAATTTAATTAACAATAACTGGATGGATTCATATCATTTATGTATTACTTTATGTCTTTTTTTATTTTAATTTATCACACATTTGATGATGTGAATATTTTCTTTACGTTTTATTTTTATGATGATATTATTCTCAACAAAATTTCGGTAATAAATTAATCTTGGGATAAATCAACATGACTAATTTCATATATATCTAACATATATCAAATTAGATTAATGGGATGACCATATCGATTTTGATACGGACTAGAGATCATTTGATATAACCTAATCTAGTTACTAAATTCTTTTCTATTTGGAGTTGGAGATAGTTAAAATTCGGAAAATATTTGTTAAATTTTGAACATCTCACATGGTTACATAGGTTACATACATAACTTAAAATGCATCTGTCGGTCCACCAACAAAAGATACCGACTTGTGACATGACATTCACGAGAAAATAAACTACATTTCATTAACGGTTTCCATCTAACTACGACAGGATAATTAAGATTACCGATCAATCAAACATAAGTTAGAAACATGATCCTAACGCAGCAAATTTACTCGATCCAAACTCGGACACTTAAACAAAAGATACGAAGTAATTAAGTTATAAATTTTTAAATAACAAAGGCATATTTAGATGAAAAAAATGAAGATGGAGAAGAAGACAATAAGGAGATTGCAAAAGGGGGAAATCTAAGAAGATTGCGGCAAGTGTGGGTGGGGGGGGGGGGGGGGGAATTGAGGGTCAAGTGAGAACGATAACGTTCGATCTTTTGCTTATTTGTTTAAGAATAATCTTCATAGGAAACTTGTACATCGTAATTATTATGATATCTTCGCTATTACTATAATAATCATACACTCATTCGTCTCTATCTCTTTTCCTAAACGTAGATGCATCAAAGTTCACGCGCTTCTGACCAAATCAAAATGCCCAAGTCAAGGTGAAGGGTAAGAGTCCTAGCTAGAGCCAAAACTGTTACTTGTAAATAGTATGTTTCTTGAGGTTCGCTTATAAGTTGAAAGGAGTAATGATTCCAAGGATTTTTACCGTCTACTACATAGTCTCCAGTGTTAACTATTTCCTCTACAATCTAAGTAAACCATTAGCCTGCCCACGTTTTTTAGGTTTCATGATGTATTGGTCAACCTCAAATAACACTTCTATTGGTGCTGGTCAAAGTTCTTTGGTAAAAATGTCGTAAAAGATAGCGAAATAGTTAGAAAAGATAAGAAATAAATGATGATATCATTTTTCAGTGTTTTTCAAAAAAAAAAAAAAATATCATTTTTCAGTACCACTAAACTAATTATCATTTGTATGATTAGTAATAGTAACAATTAAAGTTGTACCACGTTTAAAAGTTGTTTTTACCAAAAAAAAGAAGAGTTAAAAAGCTGTTCCCTTCAAACTAGTCTTGGTCTTGTGGCGTATTAGAAGTCATGTAAACACTAGCTAGTCTCTTTTGCACGTTTAGATATTGGCAATACATTTTGGGATACATTATATTGCATCTCGACCTCAATACCGCGTTTACGTCTTTAGAGTTTGTTCACACAACATGAACTTGCTTACATGTAACAATATATAATGTGTATTGGAAATAAAAATGGATATTACATAATGTGTAAATGAACAGAACCCAAAACAAACAGACACCAAACACAAACACACATCACAACACAACAACAATTAAACCAAAACCACAACTTTGTTACATTTTTATCACCAAGAAAAAATATCGGTCAATTCATTTACTATTATAGTTAGTTTTGAAATTGATAGCTCGTCCTAAAATATGCGTAAAGATATGATTAATTATTTGAAAGAGACGTGTTTTATTATTGATTCTCATCACTTTTTTTCTTTTTGGCGTGTGTTACTCGGCTTGTGTCATCGTCCACGTAGTCTTCTTGAGTTCTTGTACACCAAAAAAGGTACTTGGTGCAAATAGAGAATACAAATATTTTAGAGTTAATTAGTTCAATAACCATACTAGATAGATAAATTATGTTTAACCTTTCGTTCGATTCTTCATGAGGAGTTTACTTTTTCTCGTCAATAAGGTTAGTGATGATGTTATTAATAAAACGAATTTGGAAAGATTTTTGGTAAAAGTATTCTCTACTCTTGTTTTCCAAAGGATACATAAAAATTCTCAACAAGTTCAAACAACACTAAAAGATAAAAAAGAGTGGTCACTAGAAGACTCGAGCATGAATGGCTCCAATCTATTTCTGACTGAGAATCTATAATTGAATAAAAATAAAAATAAATTAATAAAGAAGTTTGGGCCGACAACTCTTCCGAAGATGAACGGTCAAGATTAGCCAATCACTCAACACGCGTAAGATAAGCTTCGTGGTCACCGTAACATCAGATCATGCGATTTTTGCTTCTCTTTTTTGGCTTTTTCTAAAACAAAAAAACAAAAAGCTGAAGCAAAATTCGGGTGTTTCTCGCACACCGTATCATCACGCTCGTTTACTTTCTTCACCGGCGAAATCACGCTCGCTCTTAACCGGCGATCTAATTTCCGGCGATAAATAGAGAGGTACGAATCTCCAATTTTGCTCGCTTTCATAGTTTCAACACTCTTTACTAGGCAATTAGGTTTCAATTTCTCTTTGGGTCGCTTCAATATCGGATTTTTTTGTCTGCTATGAATTCGTTTTAGAATTTCTGGGGAAGTTAGAGCAACTCAAACTCGAACTTTCTCTTGCCGACGCAATTGAAGGAGCAAGGCCATGGTACGCCTCCGAATTTTGCATTAGGGTTTATGTTTTGTGAGCTAAACTTTATATGTTCACTTTGTGATTTGATCGAAATTGTATCGTTTTGCAGTCATATGAAAGTAAAAATTTCTGGGTTCTGAAGAACAATGAGCATACAAGTGAGGAAGATTCAGTTTACGATCATTCAACAAGAGACGATGCAAAGCGTCCTCATCCTTGGTTTATGGACTCTTCTCGATCAGAGATGTTCCCAAACAAGAAGCAAGCTGTGCAAGATCCAGTAGGGTTAGGGAAATCAAATGTAGGTCTTCCTTTGTGGGAAAACTCATCGGTTTTTCAATCGGTCTCGAACCAGTTCATGGATCGGCTTCTAGGGACCGAAATGCCAAGACCCCTTTTGTTTGGTGATAGAGATAGAACGGAAGTTGGTAGCCATCACCAACCTAAGAGCATAGGAGAGAGTTATATGGAAGATACATCTGTTGAATTGTCGATATCTAATGGCGTTGAGGTTGCTGGAAGTTGTTTTGGTGGTGGTGATGGAATTAGGAAACTTCCAGTTAGTCGGATTAAGGAAACAATGAGTACACATGTTGCTTTAGACGGTCATAGTCAAAGGAAAATCGAGTCATCTTCTATCCGAGCTTGTAGTCGGGATAATGAGAGTAGTAGTTTTGTTAATTTCGCACTGGCGGGTCATCCTTATGGCAATGAAGACTCTCATGGGATCACATTTGGTGAAATTAACGGTGAACACGGTGTTGGCTCTAGTTCCAATGTGGTTGGAAACTATCAATCTTATGTTCAGGATCCAATTGGAACATCTGATATGGTTTTTGGTCAAGAAACCGCACAGACCAGCAGCGGAGTTGTTAGTGAACAACAAGTGGCTAAACCGAGTTTGGAGACTCTTCCAAAGAACAAAGCAGAGGCCAAGACATCAAAGAAGGAAGCTTCCACAAGCTTTCCTTCAAATGTCAGAAGCTTAATATCAACTGGTATGCTTGATGGCGTGCCTGTGAAGTATGTTTCTCTCTCACGTGAGGTAACAAGCTAAATGTCTCAGCTCACTAGCTCAGCTTATATTAAGCTTACCATTTTCATAAAGTCTTCTAATTCGTAATTGCATCGTAACGTTCTAAAATCAGGAGCTTCGAGGAGTAATCAAAGGATCGGGTTATCTCTGCGGATGTCAAGCTTGCGACTTCACAAAGGTGAGTCAACATAAAAGTTACTTTTTTGCGGAACTCTCACTGATTAATAATTTGCTGCGACTCTAATCATTGAAGGTCCTTAACGCGTATGCATTTGAGAGGCATGCCGGATGTAAAACAAAGCATCCGAACAATCATATTTACTTTGAAAACGGGAAGACGATTTATCAGATAGTTCAGGAACTTAGAAATACTCCAGAAACTATGCTGTTCGATGTGATTCAGACTGTATTTGGTTCTCCTATCAACCAGAAAGCATTTCGCATATGGAAAGGTTCAATGTTCTTCTTCCTGCTTCTTCTTCATCGATTGCATTTTCTTCCTAACTTTCTTCTAATGTCCCATTTTCGATTTTTTTCAGAATCATTCCAAGCAGCTACTCGGGAACTTCAGCGTATTTATGGCAAAGAAGAGCGTAACTTTTGAGTAATATTATGTGGAAAATTGTAAGATTGTAAACATTTTGCTGGATTTTAATGTAAACTTTTTTTTGCTTAGTTGTGTATAAAGAGAACCGTTAATTTAGTGTGTTAAAAGGGAAAAAGCTTTGAGAAGTGATGATAACGTAGAAAGCAAAAGATAAGATTGGAGAGTTGAGCAAAAGTTTAACAATTCAGCCACAGAATCAGCTTAAGAGATGTCAAATCTGACTGAGAACGAACGATTTCATCAAGATTCTATTACCCTCATAAACGCAAACTTGAAATGCCAATTTAGAACAAATCATCAAGAAAAAGAATTACAAAAGCACCCCATAACAAATCAGTGTTTTCACTTCACTTCCACTTAAGATTTTTAGGGGACTTTTTAACTTCCACAGCATGCCGACTTCTGTGTGGCCTGTCCGGTTCCAGCCGCCTGGTCTGTTTGGCTGATCTTGATCGTCGCTGGCTGAAATTAACAATGAAGTTAGACAAAAAAAGACGTTTCTTTAAGTTATACGCACAAAGAAGTGTGAAGAGGGATAAATGCTTAAGGAGAATGTATCAGGTAATTTATAACCTCTGCTCTCGAGTCAGTATCAGCGAGTCTCTGCTTAATGTCTTTTGCTATTGAGAAGAAAACTTCTTCCACGTTTAGATTTGTTTTAGCACTCTGAAATGTGAAATGACATTACCTTAAGTAAGCAAAATAATATGACCAAATGTAGTTTAAGTTGTTCTCATGAGATAAAAGATTTCACACAATGCTTGGCTTACTGTTTCGAAGAACTTGATTCCATATTCATCAGCAAGTGCTTGACCCTTTGCTTTTGGCACAGCCTGAAAAATGTGTTAAGGATACAAAAAAACGCTATTAGCTGGATCAGTTGGGAATCAGGTAGCACGTATTGTCAATGTGAATGTGAATCAGATAATGACAATGTGAATGAAGTAGCACGTATTGTACCCTCTTGCTCTCGTCCATGTCGGCTTTGTTCCCTACCAAGATTTTGTTGACATTATCTGAAGCGTGTTGTTCGATGTTACGAATCCAGTTTCTAATGTCTGCAAAGAAGGCAAGAGAACAGGTCCAGAACAAAGCAGAAATATAGGACCAAAGATGTCATGTGTAGAGACAGAAGAAAATTTACTGTTGAAGGATGACTCGTCTGTGACATCATACACCAGCAAAATCCCCATTGCCCCTCGGTAATAAGCTGCAAAAGTGTAAAGGAAAAGAGGAAGTGAACACAAAATTCTGCAAACTACTGTTGCAACAAAAGAGGCTTATCGATTTGTATCCCCAAAGCAAAAAGCATCAGCCATTACGTTTAGCAGACTAAGCAAACCAAAAATATATCATTCGGCTTGTTCACGAGAGATCATAGCATCAAACAGTGGGAAAATGCATGGTGAGTACACTATGAGAGCAAGCAGCTCATCTGAAAAGAGGTCTCACTCACCAGTGGTGATGGTTCGAAAACGTTCTTGACCAGCGGTATCCCAAATCTGGAGTTTGATGCGTTTGCCATCAAGCTCAATAGTTCTTATCTTGAAATCAATGCTGCATCAAAAAAAACCCAAATCGAAAAGACTCAGTGAGACATCTAACAAAGAGGGACACATACATTCACAGTCTCTAATCTCTACACATGAGCAAAGTAATACAAACCCAATTGTGGTGATGAAGCTAGTGGTGAAGGAACCATCAGAGAATCGTAAAAGCAAACAACTTTTACCCACACCTGCAACAAGAAATCGTGTGAATCCCTAAGTTACAGAGATCTAAACACACATTGTTCAAAAATTTGAAACTCGTAAAAATGGTCTTCAAAATCAAAACACGAACAGGAATCGAGACTAGATCGGTTTTTGACAGAGTAATCGAAACATGAAATTGGACTTGGTGTATTCAAATCATCGATTACATCGCTTTGGATCCTGAGAAAAAAATCAAGAGGGACATACCGCTATCACCGATCAAGAGAAGCTTGATGAGATAATCGTAATCGGCTCTAGCCCTAGCAGGTGGAGCAGCCATCGAATCTAAGATGGGAAAAAAACTCAGAGAGGTCAAATCCAAATAGCTTTGTTTCAATCGAAGACGACGAAGAAGAATACTCAAAACCAAAAAGGAATAATGGTGACGAATGGAGAAGAACACGACGAATGCGTACCAGATCAAATGATGCAGAGAAGAGAGGAGCGATGGAAATGGCGGACGGCTAAAATGCGCCTGTCCTGATTTAACTTCTTCTCTATTGTTTTCTACTGGCTTCTTTTATAATACGCCCTTCTTCTTCGCGTGCACGATATATTACCTCAAGCGTAAGTTAGCGCACCTGAACCGCGAAGTGAAAGAGAGAGGGAGAAAGAGACGCGGGGCCCACAAAGCATGAAGCCTTATGGGCCATTCTTTTCTGCCTCCTTATGGGCCTGTTTTGCTATTTGATGAACTAACCAAAAACACACACGTGGCATAAATGGTGATACTGATAACAATTCGACAGTTTGTGCAGGATTCACAAAAACGTCACAAGTAGTAGATAATGAGAGAGGAGGCAACTTGGGTGAGGTAAAGATATGCTTATAAGCTACTAATTGCCAACAAATTACACCACAAAGATCTCTAGAATTACAATGACTTGATGAATTTTAAAAAATGTTGAACTTACAAAGAATTTAGTAAAAATCAAAACATTATTTATCATTATTTATCTACCATTTTCTCTAAATTAAATTTGTAATATACATGCATTGTCAATTACCGATCCTAGAAGAGTTATAGCTTGAGATGGTCCAGAATCATCATTTCGAGAAATGTGTGAAGAGTTTCAACTCTTAAATGTGTCAAATCAATTCATTCAATATTTTCAGTTAAAAGCATATGCAATTTAATATGATACAAAAAACAAAAATGTCAAGATCTAAAAAAAAAATATGTTAACACATGTGTGAACGGCTTGTCTTAGGCTTCACAAACTTCACTTCATATTTAGATTTTGACGGTTCATAGTATTTAGTTATGTTAATATATTGTTCCCGAGTTATTTTCAACAAATATGCACACAAAACTCAGCATTTTGTTAGATTATCCAGAAATATGATGTGAAATTATCTATTTGTCTGCCTTTTAAACAAGATTTTAGAGACGAGATCTACTTTAACTTTTTATACCATAAATTCAATTTAGGTAGTGACAAAACAACACTTAATTAAAAGTGTTAAAGTGGATTAGCTGTTCTATCTGTTTAGTTGATCCATATTGAAGTAGTGGATCGATTGGCCACAAATAGTATCGACCACATGACTTGTAAATTATTTAATGTTTTTATTTTTGGTTTCAAAAAGAAATGCTATTTTCAAATTTGTTTTTAATGTGATACCATGTATTAAATCTAATTTTCAATGAAAGAAAATTAGTCTCACAAAAGTTAATATAAAAAAGCAGAACATGACTTTATTTTCTTAATAACTTTGGATAATCCATCCCAGCATCGGATTAAGGTCTATGACTAGAACGTGGTTTAATCTCAGCCGATTTAAACCGTCCTATTATTTCCAAAGATAACATGTCCATTAAAAAAATTGATCCACCGATTTTTTAACCGAAAATCCGTTAGTTTTTTTTTTCTTTTGAAAATCCTTAAGTTCAACATGCTTTTCGGTAGTTTAATTAATTGAAAATATAGACATAGATCATCTATTTATAACGTAATAGAAATAGAACGTTATAAAACGTTATAGAACGAATTCTATGGGTTTCAATTTATAAATTGAATATATTAAATATTATTATTTGAAATATAAGAAATTGAAAAAAGGAAGAAAGCTGTAGAATGTTCCCATGCCTTTAGGTTCCCATAACGTGTGTCACTCT
Source organism: Arabis hirsuta (assembly GCA_964056655.1). NCBI lineage: Eukaryota > Viridiplantae > Streptophyta > Magnoliopsida > Brassicales > Brassicaceae > Arabis > Arabis hirsuta. The sequence goes on from OZ053302.1 coordinate 33,994,728, forward strand.
TATTTAGCTTTAACGCGATGGTCGCTCAACGTGAACGACATTGTGCCTTCGTATTTCTCATTAACAAAAATAATAAATTAATAATCATTTGATGTATATATATACTAATTAACGACAGTGATATGTAACAATTACACAACGGCACGCAAACAGTGAATTTAATAGATTCGCAAATCAAATTTATTGTCTTTCTAATTAAAACGGATTTGATAGAAGCTAATAACATCATTTCTGTTTCATTAATATGATTATATATATATATACTAAAGTATATGACTTAAAATAATTTCGTAAATAAAAATATTTGAAATACTAATGAAATAAAGTATTTGATACATATGATTTGATTTCGCATTTTAACACCAAGACTATAATTGAAGTTATTTTTAAAATAGACAATATATACCAAACGTTACACATACTCCAAGGGCTTTTTTTTGTTTGATAAAAAATGAAAATAATTACTACTCCAAGGTTTTTCACTATAAATAACTCCTTTTTATAGCCTCGTTTTCCTCCACCCCAAACCATCACTTCTTTTGCATTGTGTGCAAACTTTTGAGTTTTTGTTCATCTTCCCTAACAAACTTTGTCCAAGCAAATTAGAAAATTTCAATCTCACTAAGAACGAAGATGAAACTCACGATTGTACAATTCTTCATTATCTCTCTACTCCTCACATCTTCTTTGTTTATGCTCTCAACGGCGGATTCGTGTAAGTATACATAACTCATTTCAATTATTTGTAGACAAAATCTTATATGAATATTAGCTGTATAGATTTGATGACCCGTATTTGGGATGATAAATAAATTAGCACCATGCGACGGAAAATGCAACGTGAGATGTTCAAAGGCAGGAAGACAAGATCGGTGTCTCAAGTATTGCAATATATGTTGCGAGAAATGTAATTATTGTGTTCCTTCAGGCACTTATGGGAACAAAGATGAATGTCCTTGTTACCGCGATATGAAGAACTCCAAAGGCCAGCCAAAATGTCCTTGAACATGTTTTGAAGATCATCCTCATACACATAATAATTTAATTATATATATAGAGAAATATTACAAGGGATTACAATTGTGGTTGATGCATGAAATAATGAGCTTGGTATACTCTAATGTATATGGAATTGTGAAAGATCTTGACAATAAACGACACAGCATTTTTCTTATTAATATATTAGATGTGAAGTTTCATATGTATGTGTAAGAACTTTTGGTTTGCATGAGCAATAAAGATATAGATTTTACAACAATGTAATGTAACAAAGGTTTATTAACTTGACGAGATCTGATTTGAAACGTTGATTATGATTCTTGAACCATCGAAACAGGGAGGATGTTGTGCAGATTTTACATATTATGGTCCTGATGTAGATCGACCTTTCAATTACTATCTTCACTACACATGTATGTTTCCCATTCATAAATTCAAGTGCAAGACAAAGAAACATAAGTTTAAAGCAGTGAAATTGAAATGTCTCCATAGATAATTGGCTCAAGAAAGTTTTTTTTTTTTAATAAGGAAACAGAAATTGGAAATTACTGTCTACTTGTTAAGTCTTCACCAGCTTTGCGCAAAACCCAAAACAATCAAAATGGCAAATTATCTAAAAAGAAAACAAACATAAGAAGGCATCAAAAACTCTACTACCATAACTTTGAGCTCAATCGAATTCCTCATTTCATCAAAAGCAAAGTATAACCGTCACGACGGCTTTCTCTTGATAACATTGCCTTCAGTAAAAGAACCCAAGAACCTTGCCTCCAACATTCTTTCTCCTCGCTTCTTCATGGTCCATAATACCAGCAGAGGTTGTAAGAACAATGTATCCAAACTACACAATTCAAAACATGTCACAATGTCAGATCACTAAAGATACAAGATCGCTTGACAAGAAAACAAAGCATCACCAAGAAGAACACAAGGACAAAAAACCCGATTTTCATCCACTGTATATGGTATGACAAATTCAGAGAATGAATGTGTTCTCTTCTTTAAGATTCTATGAATCAGAAAGTAATGTGATCACAGTAATCAGGAGGATAGAGAACAAGATTAAAGACAGACCTGTCTGGACGGCAGCAGACGAGCGGTCCAGCTTTCAATCTCCTTAACTCCAACATCGAAACGAGGACTGATGACTCCACATTTGTTCAGTCTTCCATTAAGCTCAACCACAATCTTGCCAGACCTGTGGTCATCGACGTACTCAAACTCACCGATGTAACCTGCAGATTCATGAAAAACATTAGCCTTGAGGTAAGAACAGAAACAAGCACAGTTTACAATTAAAGGACATAGAAAAATGAATAAGACTAACAATGAAAGATTGAACATACCGTGTTTTTGCATGACGATAAGAAACTTGATGATCACTTTAGAAGAAGGCCTGATCATAACTTGCCTCTTCCCTCTCTTCTCAGCATTGAACATACTCTTAAGGGCATCGTTAAGCACACTGATTCTCACCATTCTTCAAATCTGTAACCAAAATCAAACAACAAAATTTGAGTATTCCCCATCAACAGAACAAAATAAATACACAAAATACTAAAACTAAAACCAATGCACAATCAATTTTCAGTTTATAACCAAATGATTCCGAATTTGATTTCCGCGTTAGATCGGTGACAATCGTTGTAAAGCAAAGCTCCAATAGATCTAACTGTATTTTGATCCAATACTATCAATACGCTATTACCAACAACAAACAAAAATCGAGCTCAAATGTCCAGACTAAGAGAATCTTTTAACGCAAAATTTTCACGTCGTGATCGAGTAGACACGAAATCAGATCAGAGAAACCAAACAGGATTTAGAGTTTGAATGTTTTTGGAGATTTTATTTTGCTAACCTTTGAATACTCGAAGTTGCAGCCGCTCAAAGCTCTCCTGCTAAACGCCGATGAATAAAAGTTGAACAAGACAGCTAAATACATCAAGTGAATTAGGGTTTTTGCTTTTTATTGGTTAGACCGGTTAATGGATCCGGGTTTTATTTAATGGGCTTAAATTATAACAATTGGGCCTTTTTAAAAATCTCGTTTACAACGTTACCTTTCAATTCCTAACATGTAGCAAAGTCATCACATTCTGTGCATCAAGGTAAACCGAACCAAACCAAACCTGAAGATTTAAATCGAAATTGAACCAAAAAACCCGGATCAAATGTAAACCGAATCTTCACCCCTATTTAATGGGCTTGTAAAAACCTCCGGCCGAGACAAAAAGCCAGATTGCCGGAGAGAAACAACGGAGATCGACTATTCCAAAACGCTGCCGTTTGCTCCTGTGCTGCACTTTCGATGGCTAAGAGGATCACAACACAGCTCTTCGTCAGCAGTATGATGAAAGAAATCATTTCTCATCTCAAATTAATCTGATATTTTGTCAATTAAACTGCATCTCAGGTTTATTTTTTGTTTTCAATCTGTTTTCTTGAAGGACTCTCTGCTTACACCACAGATCAATCTCTGAGGCAACTGTTTTCGCCTTTTGGTCAGATTACAGAAGGTACCTTCACAAAATCTGAATGTGTCACTGCTCTGATTATGCGTCTGAACTAGTTGTGTCGAGTGTGTTCTTTAGCTCGTCTTATTAGGGACCAGCAAACACAGAGACCTAAAGGTTTCGGCTTTATCACTTTTAAGTCTGAGGATGATGCACACAAGGCTTTGAAAGCTTTGAATGGGAAGGTAAAGATCCAATTCTTAACTCAGTCTTTATTTTTTGGCCTTTGATGTGGAATATTAGACTGAGTTTTTGCATTCGGTTGTTTGTTTTCAGATTGTTGATGGAAGGTTGATATTTGTAGAACCTGCAAAGGAAGTAGAAGCACCAACAACAAATATGACCACTAATAAAGCTTGAAGAGAACACAGTGACACACAGTCATTACAAAACAACTTAAGACTCTTCACCAAAATCATTCTAGGGTTCTACCATGTTAACATTTCTAAACGGTGCTTCACTGAAGTTTCGATTGCGTTGAGAAATCGAGAATTACTTTTGATTATGATGTAAACGTCCTTTAGGTTGAGCATATTCAAAACTCTGATGTTTCTTCCTTGGAGTAACTGAACAAAAAAGACAGGCAACAATTGAATCAGCAAGAATATATATATATATTTTTTGTTCAAATGTCTTTTCTGAATTGGTTGTGCACAAACCTGATTGTTCATGGAAGCTAAGGCTCTTGCAGCTACATCTTCGGAATCAAATTGCACAAAGCCATAACCTTTTGATTTCCCGCTCATCCGATCGCATATTACTCTCACTACACTTTCACATCCAACCAAAAAAAAACTTAGTAATTGGTATTTGTTTATCCATAGAGGAATTTTGCAGAAGAGCAATATATTTCATGGTGATCTTACCTTCTACGACTTCACCGTATTTTTTAAACACATTCTTCAAAACAGGCTCATTAGTGTCGCCCTGCAATGTTCTTTACACATTCAGTGTTTCTCTGAAGCATTTAGTCCAACACTTAAGAGTGCAATTCCGCTCATCATCAAGAACTGCAATTAACTTTGGTGTTCTAAAGCATCCATATTGTCTAAAGCTAATCAGAGGATACACAAAAGGCGAATTTGTAAGCCAATCAAAGACATGAATTAGGATAAAACCAAGTAGAGCATTGAGGGATAAACCTCGGACGAACAACTTTGAACTTGTTAGATATCGTAAAGGGATAGTAGATAATGAAACACGATGAACAAAACGAGAGGGAAACATTTTATATCTTCTTCGAGAAACAGAAATGAGGTCAGCTAAGGAAAAATAAAGCGTACAATAATTTAAAACTGCCCTTAGCTTGGCAGAGGCGGCGTTCTACGCGCTAAAGACTTTGTCATATTGACATTCCATGACTCCGTTTAACTTTATCCTCACTTAACTTTGATGAAAGTTTCCTCATATGATTGGACTCTAGGTATCTACGATGTTCTGCAGAGGAAATACTTGAAGACACTCACGTTCTGCATCTGTGGAACAGTAGATATGGTCCGGTGATTGAGGAGTACGCATGTAAGTTGAGGGTATTGGTTATCTCTGCGGTTCGCTGGTGGATTGATATCTGTCACCGCCTTTGTTTATATGTAAAGGAAATATACATTATTGACTGATGAATGGCCTGTGTTATTGCAGTTACTCTCAGGAGTTGTAAGGATTCGATCAACTCCCGCCACCTCGATACTCTAGACCTCACAGTCACAGATGTTCTTCCCAACTTCCGAGACATCTCACTGGTAATGAATTTTCTTCAGTTCGTATCCGCCTTAGCTCTTCCATCTCTGCCGTTTCTAAAATCTAAGCTCTTTTTGTTATTGTTTCAGGTTGGTAAACTAAGGCCTCATGAAAGCCACTACGAGAAATCGCCCTTGATCAGTATGTTGCTGAAAAGTATATTTTGACTAGATACTGTTAACCTCACAGTCTTTCTTTCTCCTCTCACTTTTATCACTATCTTGTCTTTCAGAAATCATAGATCAGCTCGAGAAAGAAGCTGCTAGTTCAAAAGTCTGTTGGAAATCCTATATCTCGATGGTTTCTTAGATTACTTGGGTGTAAAGAGCGTAAGAAGAATAGATTGGAGGATTTGAAGACCGGGGTACGTGCCTGTGAAGATCAGAGACTGACTCATAGTGATTTGTTAACACATTTTGGCAAAAGTATATCTAGACTGTGCAAAGACGAAGAAGAGCAAAATCCTGCGCCTTTTTTTTATTGCTGGTTTGACAGTTATGATAATGAAGAGAACTCTGTGACATATGAGAATCAAGTTCTCAAGTGGCAAACAAAGGTAGATTTGTTAATATTTTTTTCTTTGACAAATGTTTCAGTTTTCTTATTTGTATTTACAGGCTAAGAACCCTTTCAAAAATGAAGGTACACGGGTTCCTAGGAAATGGATTAGACAGTCTAATGATCCTACTCAAGTAAAGACGGAGGAAAGGAGGGTACTTGGACCTGTCCGTAACCAGGGAAAGAATCGTAAGTCAGTTTTAGTTTTTTTATTTCCAAAATCTGTACAGTAAAAAATCGTACAAGTTAAGCGGGTGCAACATGCAACATGAGACCGTACACAGATTTCTAAGGAGATGATTCATAAACTCTAAAGGTGCTGCTAAAAAAAAAAATGAAAAAAAACTGTGTTAGGATTTGTTCGTCACGAGGGACATCACCATATATGCTGGATCTATGTGGTCGTGGACCTCATCAGCTCTATTAGAGTGATTCAAGAGATTGATACTGATTTTACAACTCTTAGTGTGAAAGAGATCTGCTGTCATGCAGATCCAGTCACGCGGGACTGACGTTGAGGTAAATAGCACAAATGTTTTACTCACCGGATGTCAACTGCGCTAGAATATGCAGCAAAGTATGGTGTCAGACCACGCGAGCAGATGAATCCGATACTGATACTTTCAACTGCGAAAAAGACATACTCGAGAAGATATGGGGGATTCGCATATCACAATACAAGTTTCTGGGTGATGATGTGGCTGCTGCTTTGGAGATATTGCAGTCACACCCTATTGGTGCAACAGTTGCGGTTTTCTCGGAGTACGAACGTATAATATTGGGAGATCGAGAGGTCGAAATCGACCAAGATCAAAAGGTCGAGGATGACGAACTAAGATTATGAAAATAATGAAGATCTGATTACAAAAGGATCCATAAAATTCTAGAAGATTTGTCAATATCTAAATTTAGGAAATATGCATTAGGTAAAGATATTATTTACATTTATATTTATCTTAGTTTAAGAAATTAGATCTAATTCTTTCTATTGTAACTTTGTTGAACACTTTTGTGTTCTTACTCTCATCAATTTATCATGGTATGAGAACCTTCGATCATAATTCTTATGGGTTGTGGTTTTGTTATTTTTCGAAAACTAGAACGTTAATGAGCAGGTTGCTTCTTACATGAGGGATCCAAGTAGAATGATTAAACAAATGCAACAATCAAGATCTACTGTTGCTGTTTTTGGAATTGTAAGTGTTTGCTTTAATAATAAAACTATCCCAAGATCTTGAACTTGGTGGTCAATACATCAGCTTCTCTTCAAGTTGTTCTGATCTTTAAACTCGAATCCACAGGTGCCTGCAGGTGAAACTATGGAACCAAACTAAGAGGTATTGTCGCGGTTTTCTCTAACCAACTCAAGAGCATCATATCATTTTATCTATCTTCTTTGATTATCATTTTTATGTCCATTCTCTGACATGTATACTCTTTGTTCAGGAGGAACAACTAGAAGTAGACCCCGAACTTGTGGAGGATGCTGAAGGAATTACTAAAGGAGTTCTTTGAGACCATCGATCCAGCTTCTTCAGGTATAGTCAAACAGACATCTCGGCATCATTAGATATGAAATGCCTAGCGATTATTACATCTAACAACTCAAGTCTTTGCTTGTGTTGAGACGTGAGTGTTAGTTCTGGTTCCCGTAAAAGAGTCTTTGGTTTTCTGATATCTTAATCTTGCCCTTAGCTTGGCAGAGTGTTTTTGTCGTCGTGCTCCAAAAAACCAAACTATTTTCCAGTCCTATGAGCAGTAGCGAATCTAGAAATTGTTTTCATCATAGACAAATTTAAAAATTACTAAATATTTTTTATATAAAAAGCGTTCAAACTTCATAGAAACACCCAATAGGGGGCATAAAACAATGTATCAACAGGGGCATATTTAAAAACTCTAAGAAAATTAGCCTAATTTTTTTTTGTTTTATGGTGGGCAAATGCCCCCTTGCTAACACTCTGCATTATTAGTGTTTTTCTCTTGAAGAGTCCACGGGAACCGTATGTCCAATCAATTTGATTCCGAAGCATGAAGTGCCGAAAGATCAGGTGAATATAACAACTCATATCTTTTTCTTTTGGATTCAACAGCACAATTTGACTATCCCTTTCTTAAAATCTTTGCATGAATAATCGAAACAGGTATAATGTTCATGAGAAGATTGTCAACTTCATGGCTCCACGACCAGTGAACATTCCTCCAAACACTGCGGATTTGCTGAAGAATCCGTTCGGTCTCAAGACCAAAAACAGTCTATCTGAAGCATAATATTTAACAAACCGCAATCTTGAAACGCAGGAATAGATTTGTGACTCTTTTTGCGTGTGGTATGTTATAATACAAGATTCATAGTGAGAACTGAAAAACTCATTTTATGTATCGATCGATATCCTTTCTTAGTTAATTGTTACACAGTCGTTACAAAACTACTTAAGACTCTTCACCAAAATCATTCTAGGGTCTTCTACAATGTTACATTTCTAAACGGTGAAGTTTCTAGTTGCGAAATCGAGAATCACTTGTGATTATGATGTACACCTTCTTTAGGTTGAGCATATTCAACTCTGATGTTTCTTCCTTCGAGTAACTAAACAAAAGACGGGCAACAATTGAATCAGCAAGAATATATATATTTTGTTCAAATGTATTTTCTGAATTGGTTGTGCACAAACCTGATTGTTCATGGAAGCTAAGGCTCTTGCAGCTGCTTCTTCTGAATCAAATTGCACAAAGCCATAACCTTTTGATTTCCCGCTCATGTGATCACATATTACTCTCACTGAACTTTCACACAACAAAAAATATCAGTAGTTGCATTAGTTTATCCATAGAGGAATTGTAGATTATAGATATCATGGAGATATTATTACCTTCGACAACTTCACCATACTTTTCAAACTCATTCTTCAAAACAGGCTCGTTGGTGTCGTAGCAAAGCCCTGCAATGTTCTTTACACATTCAGTGTTTCTCTGAAGCATTTAATCAAACACTTAGAGTGCAATTCCACTCATCGTCAAGAACTGCAATTAACTTTGGTGTTCTAAAGCATCCATATTGTCTAAAACTAATCAGACGATGCACACACACACAAAAAGGCGAATTTGTAAACTATTCAAAGACATGAATCAGGATAAAACAAAGTAGAGCATTGAGAGATAAACCTCCGACGAATAACTTTGAACCAGATCCTCGAGTTGCTAGATATCGAAATGGAGTTGCTAGATAAACATGTCGAACATATAGAGAGGGAAACATTTTGATATTTTTCTTCGAGAAACAGAAATGAGATCAGCTTGAGGAAAAATAAAGCGTACAATAATTTAAAACTGATTCAACGAATGAAATTAGAGTGTTTTGTCGAACCAATTGCATAGATTATAAAATTGTACTTATAAAAATTGGATCTGAATAAAATTCAAACCCAAAATTACATAATTAATAAAAGCTCGACGTTTTTTCTACATACACATTCACCAAGTCCAGCAACAAAGTACCCAACACATGAACGTAAAACGGTGAATGAAAGTAACTTAAAGAGACAAACATCAAGCTTTCTTGGGAGATTTGGCTGGCGATTTGGCTGCCTTTTCTTCAGTCGATTTAGCAGTCTTCTTAGGTAGAAGAACAGAGTTAATGTTTGGTAAAACACCACCGTGTGCGATTGTAACTCCACTCAAAAGCTTCCCCAATTCTTCATCGTTCCTAATCGCAAGAAGAAGATGCCTCGGAATTATCCTCGTCTTCTTGTTGTCTCTCGCAGCATTACCAGCAAGCTCCAAAACCTGAATCATAAACAAACATTTTCAAATCAGAAATCAATCCAAATAAACCAGATCTTAAGAGAAAAAAACAGAGAAACGGAAGATAATCTTACTTCAGCGGCGAGGTATTCGAGAACGGCGGCCATGTAAACCGGAGCTCCACCGCCGAGTCTCTGGGCGTATCGTCCTTTCTTGAGGAAACGTGTGATTCTTCCAACCGGAAATTGAAGACCGGCTTTGATCGATTTCGAAACCGATTTGGCTTTTGGACCACCGGCTTTTCTTCCTCCGAAACCCTTCTTCACTTTTCCGGTAGTTTCCATTGCCACGATTTTGATTTACTGATTCGAATTGAGAGATTGAAGAATTTGATTTTGGTTTTGAGAGATTGGAGAGTTGTGAATATTTTGTTTCGGGTAATCAAGTGTTATTTATAGGTCGAATTGATAAGATTTGTGTCCGTTGGATTGTTTTCTTATCGACGGTACAGAATAAAAGAAGGAGCGATCCTCGTGCTTTTGGATTAGCCAATGAGAAGCGGTTTATGTTTTTCGAAACGGCGCCAGTTTTTGTTTTCTTTTTCTTTTTTTGCATTTTCAAAGTTAGGCGCTTAATTACATTGGTGATTGGTCTTTCTGGATTTTATGTAATTGGTATTAACCAATACCGTCTACTTTACAAATATATAGTGATTATCTGTTAATATTTCCTGACCACATCTATAACGTATTACAATTGTAGTGTTGATTTGTACTTACAAATGACATACGTGCGATTAGAAATAGGCAATGAACTTGAATTAAAAAAAAAAAAGAGTCATGGTACAAATTTAAGAATGATTAAGAAATTGCACAAATTGAAAAGAACTACTAGAAAATTATAGCATCATCAACAGTTTCTTCGTTTGTTAATTAGCTGATACTATGGAATCAGCAAAAATGTAATTTGACACGTGGCAATCAGTGAATGGAACAATCCAACTCCACTCAGCTGGCTTCCATCACAGGTTATGATGATAGTTGAGCCGAAAGTGGAGCCACCTGAGAGCCATATGCCTCTTCCACCTTTCATTTTATTCTTTCCTTTGAAAGATAGGAACCATTCTTTTATGTTTACGGAAAAAAACGAGTATGATATTATGGTATTTTATATTACAAAAATGTAAAATAAAAAAAAAAATAAATGGGACAAAACTGACTAACAAATAATAAATTAGTGAAAAATAAGATTTAAAGTTAAACTAAAGAAGTATGAGAATAAATAGTTAATGTTTTAAAAGAAATAGTTTTAACTTTGGGTTTTTGGTAGGCATTTGTAAAAGGAAAAAACAAATTTTATGTAATATAAAAAAAAATATTTGTGAGTATACCCCTAGATCTTATAACAAAATATGATGCCCTAAGCTAATGTTTAAATTTTTTGTAAAGAGGCACGGCTCTGGCTCTTGTAAATGAAAAAAGGATCTTAAGATAATGATTTTTTTTGTGTGACAAACAATTATAAGATCAACATCACAGTTTTAAAATAATTATCATCTCCCAATAAATGTTATAAAATACTAATAAGTTTGTGTATAGCATATTTTACTATAAACCAAGTAATATTAAAATAATAAGTTTGTGTATATCATATTTTATTTTCCATGAAAAACAATAATAGGGGAACTTCGAAACTAAAAAAGCATATATATTGAATCGAAAACATAATTACAAAAATAAACAAAATAATTTCATTTTAGTATAAAATAAAGTAAATTAATTACTGAGCACATTGCTATAGATTTCACATTCACATATACTGTTTGTTATGTTATGTGTGTTGTTACATTTTGCCTCTTGTTTTACAACTTACAATGGTCACTACTACTAAGTAAAAACACAATAGAATAACACGAGAAGGTTTGGGTTATATTTCATAGATTAGTGACTATGATTTGAAAAATATCACAATTTTTTGTTGTCAACAACTTAATTTATGCATATCTTAATTAGTGATACATAAAAAAAAACACATCAATAAAATACATATTCTAATTCTAGTAATCAAAATGTATTAAATTTTGGAACTTATTTAATTTGATTATATTATGGTTTTATGCCCATCTATTAAATAACGCTTATAATATTCTCGGACTATAGCTTCCGCATAAAGCTGAGGAAAAGAAAGAGAGAGACTCACAGAAGAAAAACAAAAGACTCCGAATTATTCTTCTGCTTCGTCGCTCATCAGCGAGAATTTTCTCTGAAAGCAGTTTGATTCAGCCATGGTGAGCTGGATTTTGGTTTCTGTGATTATATGCATCTGTTTTCTGTTGCTTGATTCGTATTGCGCTTCTCGATTCGAAGTTCCATTTCGGGTTTTGATTCTTCGGATTTCGTTTCTCGCCCAAAGTTTTCTTTGATTAGATCTGAAGATGAATAACTTTGTTGGTTTAGATCTCTGTGATTTTGGGGTTTGTGGTCGTGATGGACTGATCTAGGGTAGGAATCGGACGATACAACTCTACAAGTTCAGTGTCGCTTGTTTTGGTTTTAAGCCAATTGGAGAAATCTGGTTGTTTCTTTTGTGTTTTTTCCTTTGAATTTCATTTCAGTTTAGGGGTTCGTTTACCATTTGTTGAACAATACGATTTCCCCCTGTATTGAAATTTATTTTGTCGCTTCTCTGGATTACTACGATTGCCACTGTTGAACTGTAGATGTTTCATTTAGATGTGTTTTGATTATGTTGAATTGTTGATGGAAGCAGTTCTTCTATAATTGCCTGTTTCGTTTTGAGTTAGAATCCATTATCCTTCGTCAATCTGTCAAATTGATATTGTGATAAATTTGCTTGTGAAAGTTTATCTGCCTCTTCCTTTTGATATGAACTGGTATCTGTTCATGGTTTCGTTGCAAATTACCAGAGATGTTTTTACAAGTATACTTTAGTTTCTTTTGTGAGCTATATTGAAACGCTATTTTCACAAACATTGGGGTGTAGAGTCTACTCTACTAGTACGTGTGTTTGTACTGAAGAGAGTTGCATCTTAATGTTCATTTTTTGTCGATATCAGGCTAATGCAGCATCCGGAATGGCAGTCCATGATGACTGTAAGCTAAAGTTTCTGGAACTGAAGGCGAAAAGGACATACCGTTTCATTGTTTACAAGATCGAGGATAAACAAGTGATTGTGGAGAAAGTTGGTGAACCTGGTCAATCCCATGATGACTTTGCAGCAAGTCTTCCAGCTGATGAATGCCGATACGCCATTTTCGACTTTGATTTTGTCACTGCAGAGAATTGCCAAAAGAGCAAGATTTTCTTCATCGCATGGTAAGTAACTAACGATTATCTCTGTTGAAACCGGTCTATCTCTCTTCACATTCTTTTCTAAAACAATCACTTCGTTGTTTTGGCCAAGGTCTCCGGACACAGCAAGAGTGAGAAGCAAGATGATCTATGCGAGCTCCAAGGACAGGTTCAAGAGAGAACTAGACGGAATTCAAGTAGAGCTGCAGGCAACTGATCCAACCGAGATGGATCTTGATGTTTTCAAAAGCCGAGCCAATTGAGGAAGAAACCCCCCTTAAAATTTCGGTTGAATTGAACTTCTTCCTACTATTACTGAGTGATATGCGTTTTTCTTAAAGTTTGCTGAGACGGTACCAACCAAAACAGGTCCATTTTATCGGTCTTTGGTCTCTGTCTTCGATGTCTTTTTTGGGTCCTTACAGTGTTTTGTCTCTGAAACTTAAAAGAAATCTGGCTTGTGCTCTTTTACCATTGTGTAAGAAACCCAAACCCTTTATCAAAGATGAATCCTATTAGCACATTTTCTTGTATTCTCATCATCTTCACACATTACTTATGAAACTAGTCACCCAAGGATTCAGGTAATTTAGAAAATTCAACTTATATCATAAGATTTGTGCAAGTTTTCTTGTATGCACTTAAGATCTATAAGATTTTATGCATTTTCCTTCTCAGGAATCTATTGATTTGAATTCGTTTTCACATCGTACACGATGACTATTCACAACGTTCAGAATTGATAAAGTTTTATTTAAACATACCATTACAGGTTTGAATGATGGTCCAACAAAATAAAGTGACCTCAAACTTTAATCCTAATTGATTCGTTGGAAACAGATCCAACCATTTGGCAGTTGTCCATTGCACTTTTTACGCAAGCTTTCCAACCGTCGAATCATGGAGACTTTGTTAGAGCTTATTGAATTGAGTAAAATATAAATTGTCAGAACATATATATATATATATATATATATATATATATCTTTAGTTTTAATGTGTCTTTCATATATATACACATCAACATTCTTGGTAAATTAACACACTAATGCGTAAGAATGAATTACATTATCCCGGGTATTGATCAAGGACTAGACAGTTGATGGGATAAAAGAAATGAACTGATGATGGGTTAGAGTAGGTGAACTGCTCGAGACAATCTGACCGTTGATCGGTAAAACTTCTTCGTATAAGAGTTAACGTGACCACATAACCATGCTTTCATAGGACACAATGAAAATGGTTGCTTGGGCATTCGGTTACTTCAAGTCGGTCCTTCGTGTTGGAAATATTGTACCAAATGGCAAAGTTTGGTTCAAATGCAATGTTGCCAAATTAAACCGAAGTATTAATCGGTTCACATTTTAGTAAAAATTTGGTTAATTCAATTTGGTTTATTTGCCCAAACCTAGTTCTATCCATCGAACTTTTGTAGATCTCCAGAACTGAGATGGTCATGTAAACGAAAGAAATGTTTGATGCTACACAATGTAGTATGTCTAAAATTACACGTGACGTTAAAAACTTAGTTCGAAACAAAGTACACATAATGTTAAATGGTTTGTTCTCAAATAGTTACAATAAAAAATATATACAACAATGTGCAGAGTGTGAACAACAAATGTCAGTGAGATAAAATATTAGCGAATATTTTGATTGTTGGCCCTTTGGATCGATTAAAGGCTTTTAATTCGGGCTATCGGATGAAAGTGTTTCCTTTCTCGTGTTGGCAATTCAACGACCGTTTCAAGTTGTTTTTCCTTCTCTAATTTTCCGATTGTTAACTCGCATGATGTTTTTAGAAACCTTATCGCTATTTTCTCGGAAACGTTTGCTTCACATCATAGAAGTATGAAGGTGTATCGATTATTTTTTGTTTCCATGTTTTTTTTTTTACCATGGGATCAAATCCATAGGTTTATCAACTTGTTCGAGTAACAATTTGTAACATAAAATATTCATTTTCTTAAATGATATATACAATTTAGCAAAAATAAAAGTAAACAATTATATGATAAATGAAGAATTTAGTCATGGTATAATGCTAATTATTATATGTTGACCAAAGCAAAAAATAATTTGGTTACCATATAGCTAAAATTCATAATAGAAAAATACGGTGAAATAAAAACAAAATACTTATCGTAGAAGAATACGCATAAAGCAGATGAAATGTGTTTCTCTATATATTCGGACTATACAGCTTCCAAGTAACGCCGAAGAAAAAGCAGAAGAAGGAAGAGTCATATTCGAAGAAATAGATCTTCTTCTCTGCGTCTCCTTTTTCTCCTGGAATTTTCTCTGACCAGCGTTTTAATTCAGCAATGGTGAAACTCTACTTTCTCTTCTTATTTTTTTGCTCTATTGTTTGTTTCCAGTTCTTCGATTTTGAGCTCGCTTCTCGATTTTGATTTTTTTTATTGTATTTGTCTCGGATTTGATAAGCTCACTAGATCTGGAGATGGATTTGTTTCTCATATTAGATCTCTGAGATTTTGTGTTTATGTGATCTCTGAAATTTTGTCTTGTGCTTCGCTAAGTTTAGAATCGAAAATCATGAAGAATCTGGTTACTATTGCGTGTTTTTCCCCTTGAAGTTTCAGTTGAGTCCATGGTCATTTCTATAGTAATATTCGTTTGTTTGATCCATCGGGCTTCTTGTGTGTTGAAATCGATTTCTTCTCATTTCTCATGATGGCTCTAGTTGCAATTGAAGTCTAGATCGTTACCAGAGAGTAAATACCCAGTTTATGCGTTTAGCTATTCTAATTTTAGAGATTTCAGGAAATTGCTTAGACTCATAAACCACAGATCCTTGTTTGGTTACAATTTCAAGCCTAGCTTTGCAGGATCTGGAAATGTTTTTGTTGTTGTTTTGTGTGTGTGTGGAAGATATGTGAATTTAAATGTTTTTGGTTTTTGTATTGATATTCAGGCGAATGCGGCGTCGGGAATGGCAGTCCATGATGACTGTAAGCTAAGGTTTTTGGAATTGAAGGCGAAAAGGACACACCGTTTCATAGTTTACAAGATTGAGGGGAAGCAAGTGATTGTTGAGAAAGTTGGTGAACCTATCCTAACTTATGACGACTTTGCAGCAAGTCTTCCAGCTGAAGAATGCCGATACGCTATTTATGATTTTGACTTTGTCACTGCAGAGAATTGCCAGAAGAGCAAGATTTTCTTCATTGCATGGTTCAAATAATCTCTCATTACTCCATTCTTAGTTTCTTACAATCTTCTAAAACCGTTGTTACCTCATTATCCATTCTAATTACCTTGTGATGATCAATGGTGGTCTGTTTTTTTTTGTTTGCCAAAGGTGTCCGGACGTAGCGAAGGTGAGAAGCAAGATGATCTATGCGAGCTCTAAGGACAGGTTCAAGCGTGAACTCGATGGAATTCAAGTAGAGCTTCAGGCAACCGATCCAACTGAGATGGATCTTGATGTTTTGAAAAGCCGCGTCAACTAAAACAAACTCTCTTTTGAATAAGCTGCTTTATCTCATATTCAACTATTCTGAAATGGTGTTTTCTTCTCTTACAGTTTCTTTTGACTGTTTTAAAAACCTAACACTGCTCATTCTATCTGTCTGGTCTGTCTTTGTTATCTCAACAGTGTTTCTTTAAAATTTAAAAATGATCTTTTGCGTTGTGTTTGCATCCTCTGTATCAACCCTACCAAGAAGTGTGTAAGATGATTCCTTTGAACTTCCTTTGTTACAACTTACAAGGTCGTGAAAAATGTAGGTCCTAGAATGACAATTTTAACTCTAGGTTCTAGAATTTCATTCAGGATTCAACACTATAGGTGAAAATGTGACATTATGTTACATATTTTACATTGAACGAATGAGGCAAGAAAAACATTACATTACATGAACCGTAGCTTATATATAAGTGTCTATTGGAAATCTAGTGAGAGCAAGAAGTCAAAATCGTGTGAGAGAATGATATCTTATGGAGATTGTTTAAGGCTCAAATTAGTAAAACTATGATTCATAACCATACAATCACTTAGCTTCCATGTCAAAATGATAAGAAAAATATTGCTAAGAAACGAAATCATAGTTGTTAGATGCACCTTATTATTATTATTGAGTTGGTTCACACATGCATACATTACTATGATTGGTCGAAACAAACCCAAAACCAATAAAATTGAAGTTGGTTTACAGATGCATATCTTTAGATTGAAAAATATTCCTTTATACTGACAAATCATCAACGAATCTCTGAATTCAACGATTGCTTCAAATTTCAAAAACCTAAAAGAACAAAGGATTTTCTTCTCCGCAAAGTAATACCCAAACTGTTTGAGAGTTAACTGAAAAAGAGAGAACATAATGATATTATAGAAAGCATTTGTTTTGTTGTTGTTTAAAGAAAGCATTTCCTGTTGTGTTTTCTTTTATGATGAAAGAAAGCATTTTATGTCGTGTTATGATGAAAGAAGTATTTGATTCTTTGTTTCTTTGTTTCTTTGAAAAGGTAAACTCCTAACAATTATTATTTTATATTATTGGTTTACAAAGGCATATATAATGATGTCTTCCGCTTCCACTTTTACATACCTCATCAAACAAACCTCTTTGAATCATATACATCGATCCACTCATGGATACAACAAAAACAACATATAAACTACCCATTCACAAGCATCCTCTTCTCCCGTCATCATTTCCGTTTCTTGAGGTTGAATGTTCTGGCTGCCATGTAGATGATATCATGTACAACCGTTACACTTGCAGTGATCCTACCTGTTTTGCTTGGTTCCATAAAGAGTGCGCCGAAGCCCCATTGGAGATCAACCACCCTTCCCACACCCAACATCCTCTCTTGCTCAAAAACGACTCGGGAGATGGTCCATGTGATATGTGTGGACAAAAGCTATTGCCTCCATGTTATAGTTGCTCCACATGTAAATTCAAAGTGGATTTACTTTGTGGGATGAAACCATCACCGTCTGCTATCGAACATCCCGCGTGCCATGAACATCCACTTGTCTTCTTGAAGAAACGAGAAGACGAGTCCCCATGTGAAGTATGCAAGGATTCTATTGCTGGACCATCCTATTCATGTCTTGAATGTCGTGTGTACTTCCACGTGGACTGCGTCCGCTGCTCGACAGAGGTAAATCATCCTTGTCACACTAATCACCCTCTCAAGTTCACCGCATTTGAATCCCTTTCAGATGATGGCGAGAAGATTTGTCTTTTGTGTGTAAGGCAGCCGAAGAATGTGCTTTACCATTGTTCCATTTGCAACTTCAGCACGTGCCTTTTTTGCACCATGAACCCACCTCCCCTTGTAATTGAGAACATCAAGACCCACGAGCACCCACTTACTCTCTTTTCAAGGAGAATATCATATACTTGTGATGCTTGTGGGATGGGAGGAAACCTGGGGGCTTATATATGTTTACAGTGCGACTTTGTTGTTCATGGAAAGTGTATTGGCACACCTCGTGTCATAAACATCAATCGTCATGATCACCGCATTTCTTTCACTTATCATCTCGGAGTTGGGTATTCAGAATGTGGAATTTGTCACAAAAGTTTAAGTAAGTACCATGGGGCTTATTCTTGCTCTTTTTGTCCAAAATATGCAGTTCATTCTGAATGTGCGACAAACGATGACGTATGGGATGGTGTAGAATTGGAAGGGATTCCAGATGATACCGAATATATTGCACCATTCGAAGTGGTCGGTGATGATTTGATAAGTCATTTTAGTCATAGGAATCATACTTTAAGACTCCAAAAAGACAATATCGTTCATGATAAATGGCTACGATGTGAAGCATGTATGTATCATGTTGGATTTGACCCCATATACAGTTGTGAGGAATGTGGCTTTGTTCTTCACGAAAAGTGTGCTAATCTTCCTATGAAGAAAAGACTTATCTTCGACACCGTACCATACACATTGGAAGCTGTTACCAGAGTTTTATACTGCTGCATTTGTGAAACATTATCTGATGGTTTCAGTTACACGCAAGCAAAGGATACAATACACGTACACTGTGCTTCCCTTTCTGAACCGCTCGTCCATGATGGCCATTTACATCCACTTTATTTTTATAATAGTGACGATCGCTCCTGTGATGTATGCAATAACAGTATTGCAACAGTTTTTGTGCTCAGGTGTGATGCTTGTGACTTTGATTTGTGTTTCTATTGTGCTAGTTTGCCAGGAACGATATGGCATAGGAAAGATGAACACCCTCTCACTTTATATTGTGGGGAAAAATTGAGCAACAAAAATTGGTGCGACATTTGTGAGAGGGAAATAGATCCTAAGTGGTTCTATACATGCTACGATTGTGGCGTCACATTGCATGCACGGTGTGTAGTAGGAGATTTCACACGTCTCAAGCTAGGACTTACCATATACTACTGGGGAAAAAGTTTTGATGTGGTTCCTAACAATCACAACACTCGACCATTATGTAGCCAATGTCAATCACGATGCAATGTGTCGATTATACTAAAAGATTGTGGTGAAGTCAACGGATACATCTGTTCCCGTTCATGTTTATAGAAAAGATTAAATAAAAGATAAAGCTGCTTTATCTCATATTCAACTATTCTAAAATGGTGTTTTCCTCTCTTACAGTTTCTTTTGACTGTTTTAAAAACCTAACACCGCTCATTCTATCTGTCTGGTCTGTCTTTGTTACCTCAACAATGTTCCTTTAAAATTTAAAAATGATCTTTTGTGTTGTGTTTGCATCCTCTGTTTCAACCCTACCAAGAATTGTGTAAGATGATTCCTTTAAGCTTCCTTTGTTACAACTGACAAGGTCAATGAAAAATGCAAAATGTATACATCTTTTTGAAATCTAGACTAACAATCTATTTTTAGCTGATTAAGATGTGAAAAGAATGTTTCAACTTATACAATTACAAGAAGGGGTCAGGATTTCGAACTAGAGTCATTTGAAATAGTTGTTCCACATGTTTTGGAGTTAGGTTTCAAGCCTTGTCTCAACATCTCATTCCTCAACTCAATGGCCTTCTCCATTTCCCCCAACACACAACAACCGTGTATCAGGATGTTATACGCTACTCTATCGGGCCTTACACCAGTTTCCGTCATTGAGTCCCATAACTCAATCGCTTTCTTCATATCGTTCTTCCTACACAACTCATAGATCATAGTTGTGTAGGTTATACAATCTGGAGAAACACCATTACTTTTCATCCTTGTTATGAGCTCAAAAGCTTCATCCATTCTCCCTTGTCTACAAAACCCGCGGATCAACATATTGTATGTAGCGGTGTTTGCTAAAAGCCCTTTCAATATCACATTATGGAGATCCACAGCTTTCTGCATGTCTCCTTTCCCTTTGGTGAGAATGTCGAGAAAACAGCCGTATGTTACTTGGTTGGGAACAGACTTGCTAGACAGCATTTTTGAACGTAGAATCTCGGCTTCATTTACAAACCCGGCTTTGCATAGTCCATTGATAACAGCAGTATGAGTGACTTCATTAGGTACACACCCTTCGTTTATCATCAAATCCCATATCCCAAATGCTTCCTCGAAATCTCCGGTTTTGCTCTTTGCATCAATCATACTTGTATAGATCACATCATCAGGCTTGAGTCCTCCATCATGCATCTCCTTTAACAGTCCAAGAAACACCTTTCGCTCTTTGTGCTTCAAACTTCCATCTATAAGAACACCATAGCACACGAGGTCCATATCCACTCCTCTTTGTACCATCTCCTCACAAATGCTTAAGGCCTCCACTAATCTTCCTTCTCTGCAAAACCCATGTAAGAGTGCGGTATAACATATCTCATTCAGTGCATAGTTTCCCTTGTGAAGGCCGTCCACAAACTCTTTAGCTTCCGAAGCTCGACCTGTGATACATAGCCCGTGTATCAACGATCTAAAAGTGTAGGTATCAGGCACAATTCCTCTCTCGATCATCTCATTCTCCAACTCAAAGGCTTTAGCCATGTCACCTTCCTCGCAATAACCTTCAATCATGACATTATAAGTCACTCTGTTTGGCTTAACGTTCCATTCTGCCATCTCATTAAATAGGTTTACTGCATCAAGGATAAACTTGGCACGAAAAAGACCCGATATAAGCGTGGTGAATGTATAGATACTCGGCGCAATACCTTTCCCTGTCATCTCATGATAGAGCCTAAGAGCATTGTGTATTTTCCCTTTGCTGCAATATCCACCCATCAATGATGTGTACGTTACCACTGTTGGCTCCAACTTTTTTTTAATCAACTCCGCCATGGAATTCTCTGCTGCGCTAATGTCACCGAACTTGCAGTGCCCGTTAATCAAAGAGTTGTATGGATATACAGTTGGTTTTAAACCCGCATCAGTCATTTTCCCCAGGCAACTAAGTGCAGTGTCCAGTTTCCCTCTTCTGCAAAACATATCTATTAAAATTGAATACGTCACCTCATTCGGACACAACCCGATTTTTCCCATCCTACCAAATAGCAACTCAGCTTCGTCAAACTTTTTACATTTGCACAATGAGTCGAGCAATGCATTATACACGAAAAGATTAGGCGACACGCCAAATTCGGCTACTCTTTTAACCAACTGAAGCGCCTCTTCAATCTTTCCCTTCTTCCTTAATCCCTCTACCAAAACTGTAACTGCAGCTTCGCTAGGACTGAAGCTCAAACGTAACATCTCATCCATCATCTCCAACCCGACCTCAAATTCTTGCACTTTACATAACCCGCGGACTAATGTACAATACGTCACAACATCTGGTTTCAAACCTTTTCCGGCTAAGTCGTTCTTTATCTCAACAGCTTCCCAGACCTTCTGCTTCTTACATAGCCCATCTATCAACACATTATATGGAACTATATTCACATCACATCCAGTTGCCTCCATACGAACAATCATTTCTCTTGCTCGAGAGAGATCTTTCAGCTCACACAAGCTACGTATCACTCCTGTGTAAATGTATACATCAGGACAAATACCCACATCGATCATATCGTCAAACAACTCCATCGCCAAACCAAAATGCCTAAAGTTAACCAATCCATGTAAGAGAGCACTCAAAGTTCTCACTTCAGGCAATAAACCAATTTTCATCATCATCCTAAACACCAAAACCCCATCTAAAGCTCTCCTACTTCTTACATAATGCTGAATCAACAAATCAAAACTCGAGCTTGAACTAAGCTTATATTTTTCGTAACAACTAAAAAGCGAATCAAAAACCTCACTTGGCTTCAAAGCACGAAGGAGAAGCGTCTGCAACAGAGACGAAGCAGGCCAAAAGAGATTAGCTTGGACCAAAGCATGGATCAAGATGCAAAACGACGCCGTGGAATGGTCGAATCTTCTGTGCAAACCGAGGAAATTGAAAAACCTCAGACCCAATTTCGGATCATCTAGGGTTCCGATCAGAACCTCTTCTACATGGAAATGCTTCAATCTTCTCGAAACGAGCTCACCGCTCAGTGCTATCTCCCAGCTCCGTTTTCTCCGTACGATTCTTTTGACGGCATCGACGAATTGCCAATCTTCATTGGTTCTACTGTCATTTTGAGAAGAATCGATCACAGAGCTTACATTTCTGCAGCTATGGCGAAAATGAAAGCTTGATAATGATCGATTCGTGCGAGGTAGCTTCATCAAAGAGGTCCTCCGTCAAATGCAGAAGCAGCACTGTGTTACGAACAACAAAGCGATATCTGGGAAACCGATCGGGTTATTGGGTCGGGTACAAGTCTGGGTCTAATCAAAATTGGCCCAAAAGTGACCCATTTGATGAATACATGGGCCAATGTAGAAAATTTCGAGAATCGCGGGGGCGGGAAAGGAAAATTTCACGACGAGCCTAAAATGCGCCAAAATTGCCACGTCAGCAGTCTCTGCCACCAAATGTAACCAATAAGATCCCTCACGTGTGATAGTTTTCCTTTTCTTTCAAGATTCCTTTTTAACCGTCCATTAAAAAGCAGATCCAACGGTGGAATCATCGATCCGCGTCAATGTATTTCAACCAATCATATCAATATTTGGGAACTATATAAAAGCAATCTCTCACAAGTAGGTAGAGATATCAAAGCAATCCCTAAATCATTTTAACCTACTCCAAATCTCAGATTTGTTCTTCGTAACCCTAGAAAACTCGAGAAAGAGAATCCATGGCGCCTAAGGCAGAGAAGAAGCCAGCGGAGAAGAAACCGGCGTCAGAGAAGCCGGTGGAGGAGAAATCAAAAGCCGAGAAAGCTCCGGCTGAGAAGAAACCAAAGGCCGGAAAGAAGCTCCCGAAGGAAGCCGGTGCAGGCGGAGACAAGAAGAAGAAGATGAAGAAGAAGAGCATCGAGACTTACAAGATCTACATCTTCAAGGTTCTGAAGCAAGTGCATCCAGATATCGGAATCTCGAGCAAAGCTATGGGAATCATGAACAGTTTCATCAACGATATCTTCGAGAAACTCGCTGGAGAGGCGTCGAAGCTTGCGAGGTACAATAAGAAGCCGACGATTACTTCCCGGGAGATTCAGACCGCTGTGAGATTGGTGCTTCCTGGTGAGTTGGCGAAGCATGCCGTCTCGGAGGGGACTAAGGCTGTTACTAAATTCACAAGCTCTTGAATAATGGAGTTAGGGTTTTTATCTGTGTCTGGAGTGTTGCTTTTAGGGTTTTATGGAATTTGGGATTTCTGAATTAGGGTTTATAGATTGATTGTTCCTTATGGTTTTTAGTATCGTTTCGTTTGCAATTTCACGTTTATGTAAGTACTTCAATTTATAATCTATATTTGCTTTTTGTGTCCCAATTTGATCTGTTCTTGATTTATCTCCAGTATATGCTTCACATAAATTTAGTCGAATCATTTGTGAAATTGGCTTAAAGATCTATCAGAATCCGTAATGAGTTATTGGATTTGCCTGGCCATGTAGATCATTTCTTAAATTTAGTATGTGGCTTCTCTTGGCCACAATCTTCAATCTGTTTATGAGAGTATTGTTGTTTACAAATGTTTCGAATCTCTTATCTTAGATCCATGTGATGAAATTGATGAAAGTTGTTAGAAATTTGGTATGTGATTCTGAACCCTTTCTTGTGACAGTTCTGAATTTAGAATAGTCTCTGAGATGTGTTACAAACTTCAGTTGTTGTGTATTTAGTCTAGTATCTATACGAGCAAAACTGAATATCAAGCATTATAAATTTGAAACTGGAATGCAAACAGGTGAGTAAACTGTGAGTTTGGGTTTGTGTCTAAAGGTCAGAAGGACAATAGTGTTTAGGAGTTTTTTGAGAGAAGAAGTTGGAATCTGATCCAGAACCTATATTTGGAGTTCACGGTAAGTCTAGTGAATGTCTTTTAAGTTTCTTCATGTGCATTGTAAATACTAAATAGCTTATTAGTTTCACCATCTGCAATGGCATAACATTTTGGATGTTAAATAGTTGGTATGGCTATTGTGCAATAGAGGAGTATCTATTGTGAAAACTCTCTTTGACTTGGATCATGTTTAAGAATTAAGATTAAGGATGCTTGTAATTACATTTTGACGCTAAATCGCATTCGACACTAAATCGACGCTATAGTTGCGTCGAATTTTCAATCGATGCTAATTCGAGTCTACTAATTCGACACAAATTTAGCTTCAGATTTACGTCTATTTCGATGCTAACTCGATGCTAAATTAGCATTGTTTTAGCGTCGAGTGTAAAAACAGTCGATGCTAAATCGACGCTAATTTAGCATCGATTTAGCATCAGATATTTAATTTTATTTTTTAAAAATTAATATATTCACATCATAATTCTAAATAAAATCGTAAAATCAGAATTAAAATTAAATTTGATAAATTTTAAAATTATAAATCCAAAATTTAAGCTAGAATTAAAAATTTCTAAACAATTATATTTAACATGAAAGCAAAAGATATTTTTAAACCATAACATTAGCTATAAGCATGATAAAATATTTATAATACATCTATACTAAACTTTATCAAGTTCTAATTTTCAATCTTAATTCTAAATTTCATACCTAAATAACTAATTGTCAATCCTAATACTAAGTAACAATTAAAACATAACAAAAAACTTAAATTAAAATATTTTGTTTGTCCTCCAAAAAATGAGTAGAGAGAGAATGAAGTTGAGAGAGAAAGGGAATGAGCAAATGATGGGGGGAAGGCTAGCGATCTGTATATATAGAGCTTTATGGTCGACGCTAAATTCAAAAAATTTCATCTAAATTTTTCAACCAAAATTTATGCCGCCAAACTAAAATTTACGCGGAAAAAAAGATTTTTTTTGTTGAATTTAGCGTCGAATTAGCCTCAACCATAAAGTTCTATATATACAGATCACTAGCATTCCCCCCATCATTTGCACATTCCCTTTCAATCTCAACTTCATTCTCTCTCTAATTCGATGCTAAATTCAAAAAATTCATTTTTCTGCGAAAACTTTAGATGAATTTTGTGTCGAATTAGCGTCGACTAAACCCTAAACCCGACAATATCATTTAGTGTCGAAATAGCATCGAATTATAACAATTCGATGCTAAATCGACACTATTTAGCGTCGACTACAAATGATTTCGATGCTAATTCGCGGCTATGACACCGCTAAATTATGTTTAGGGTATAGGGTAAAAACCATTAATAACGTGCAACTTACCTACCACCTTCGGCGCAATATTTGATGCTATAGCTGACGCTATGATATCGATGCTAAATCGATGCTAATTTGGCATCGATTTAGCATCGAATGTAGATTATAGATGCTAAATCGTCGCTAAATCGATGCTAAATTAACGTCCAATAAATTCGTTTTGCGTCGAATGTTGTCTTCGACACAAATTCGGCGCTAAAATTCGACGCTAAAACTGTGTTTTCTCGTAGTGATCTAATTTTAGAAAGAAAAAAAGATGATATGGTAATTCTAAATATTATATTTAGTTAATAAAACATATAAATTAATGGATATATGTTATAAAATTAATAGAAATATGTAGATTTCCACAACGATATATAGTTTTAAATTTTAATAAAAAAAATTTTATTGGTTAATTTAAATGACATGTTCTTTAAAAATAATCTCTACTTCTTATTTTGTTTAATGGACCATATTATTGTGAGTTTAATAACTTTCACTAAAAATTCTTTAAAACCCTCTTAAGATGATGATGTCTTTCTCCATTTAGAGGTTTTGATGTGGTGAGTGCAAAATTACAATTTTGAACATAGTGTCTGCTTGAAAATAAGCAAAAGCAAGAGGCTGCATTTCAATAATGTATGATCTCTTATGTTGTTGTTGACAATTTGATCCATATAAGGTGGAAATTCTGGTACTAAGTCTAGATCCCAAAACATCATTTAGGGTTTAAGTCTTAAGACGGAAAATGTGACGTTCTGTTGCATATTTTACATTGAAAGAATGCGACAGGGCAAAGTATCTCTTCTCCTCAAAGTAAATGTACCCTCAAGGAAAATTTATCTATTATACATTGTTTTGATGAAAGAAGTATTGATTCTTTGTTTCTTTGTTAGGTAACTCCTAACAATTGTTATTTTATATTATTGGGTTTACAAAGGCATATATAATGATATCTTCCGCTTTTTTATATACCACATCAAACAACCCCTCTTTGACTCGCATACATCGATCCACACATGGATACAATAACAACAACAACAACAACAACAAAATATAAACTACCCATTCACAATCATCCTCTTCTCCAGGCAGCTCCGTTTACTAAGAGTAAATGTTCTGGCTGCCATGTAGATGATATCATGTACAACCGTTACACTTGCAGTGATCCTTACTGTGATGTTTTGTTTCACAAAGAATGTGCAGAAGCCCCATGGGTGATCAACCACCCTTCTCACACCCAACATCCTCTCTGGCTCACAAACCACTCAGACTCAAGAGATGGTCCATGTGATATGTGTGGACAAAAGCTATTGCCTCCATGTTATAGTTGCTCCACATGTAAATTCAAAGTGGATTTACTTTGTGGGATGAAACCATCACCGTCTGCTATCGAACATCCCGCGTGCCATGAACATCCACTTGTCTTCTTGAAGAAACGAGAAGACGAGTCCCCATGTGAAGTATGCAAGGATTCTATTGCTGGACCATCCTATTCATGTCTTGAATGTCGTGTGTACTTCCACGTGGACTGCGTCCGCTGCTCGACAGAGGTAAATCATCCTTGTCACACTAATCACCCTCTCAAGTTCACCGCATTTGAATCCCTTTCAGATGATGGCGAGAAGATTTGTCTTTTGTGTGTAAGGCAGCCGAAGAATGTGCTTTACCATTGTTCCATTTGCAACTTCAGCACGTGCCTTTTTTGCACCATGAACCCACCTCCCCTTGTAATTGAGAACATCAAGACCCACGAGCACCCACTTACTCTCTTTTCAAGGAGAATATCATATACTTGTGATGCTTGTGGGATGGGAGGAAACCTGGGGGCTTATATATGTTTACAGTGCGACTTTGTTGTTCATGGAAAGTGTATTGGCACACCTCGTGTCATAAACATCAATCGTCATGATCACCGCATTTCTTTCACTTATCATCTCGGAGTTGGGTATTCAGAATGTGGAATTTGTCACAAAAGTTTAAGTAAGTACCATGGGGCTTATTCTTGCTCTTTTTGTCCAAAATATGCAGTTCATTCTGAATGTGCGACAAACGATGACGTATGGGATGGTGTAGAATTGGAAGGGATTCCAGATGATACCGAATATATTGCACCATTCGAAGTGGTCGGTGATGATTTGATAAGTCATTTTAGTCATAGGAATCATACTTTAAGACTCCAAAAAGACAATATCGTTCATGATAAATGGCTACGATGTGAAGCATGTATGTATCATGTTGGATTTGACCCCATATACAGTTGTGAGGAATGTGGCTTTGTTCTTCACGAAAAGTGTGCTAATCTTCCTATGAAGAAAAGACTTATCTTCGACACCGTACCATACACATTGGAAGCTGTTACCAGAGTTTTATACTGCTGCATTTGTGAAACATTATCTGATGGTTTCAGTTACACGCAAGCAAAGGATACAATACACGTACACTGTGCTTCCCTTTCTGAACCGCTCGTCCATGATGGCCATTTACATCCACTTTATTTTTATAAAAGTGATGGGTGCTATTGCGATGGGTGCTATAGCACTGTAATATTTTACGTGCTGAGGTGTGATGCTTGTGACTTTAACTTGTGTTTTTATTGTGCTAGTTTGCCAGGAAAGATATGGCATAAGAATGATGAACACCCTCTCACTTTCTATTGCGGGGAAAGGTTGAGCAATAAGAGGTGGTGCGATATTTGTGAGAGGGAAATAGATCCTAAGTGGTTCTACACATGCTACGATTGTGGAATCACATTGCATGCACGGTGTGTACTAGGAGATTTCTCACGTCTCAGGCTAGGATCTACCATATGCGACGGGGGAAAAAGGTTTGATGTGATTCCTAACAATCACAACACTCGACCATTATGTAGCCAATGTCACTCACGATGCAATGTGTCAATTATACTAAAAGGTTGTGGTGAAGTCAATGAATACATCTGTTCCCGTTCTTGTTTATATGATTGTTTGGGTATGAAACTTTGAACTTATGTTTCATGATGAATGGTTCTATCATGGTTGTATTGTTTCGTTCGCTCCCCAACTAATTTCATGAGCTTATTTCCAATGACCGAAATGTAATAGAAAGTGAACGTGTTTTCTAGTAAAGGGTATATACGCGGGTGCTTAGACGTGATATATGTAATCTGAAACGAATTTGAGCTCACCAAAACGATATAACATAATCTGAAAGCATATTTCACCATGAAAATTGATTTATCTTTCATACATAGCTAGATTTAACTTTGCATGACTCACCTGAATATCAACAAGATGTCAGATGTGTATTTCTTTTTACAATGTGATATTTTTTCTGATTATTGTGTCAACACTAAAGTAATCCTGTTATGTCTTAGTTTGTATATGGGCTTAGGATCATAATCGGTTAGTTAAACGGCTTAGAGCATGTACATTGGTCACAACCCCTTAGGGGTTCTCAACAATATTAATAATATTAATTTTGCTTTATCAAATGTTTAGAACCCCATTAAAATTAATTAATTTTCTTCCTCTCCATTGGTTAGAACTTTTTTAGGGGTTCTGAATTTTGCAACAAATACATCAATAGATTCCAACTACATGGATTCCATGGAATCAAATTGCAAGTACCTTCACTACACGTAAAACATAAATATGAAACAAAAGCTAAGGCCTACAACAACCACGAGAACAGAATACGGCAACCTACAACAAGAGAGGAAAATGCCTTACTTCACTAAATAGCCATGTCACCACGAGTAGGAGAATCATCAGCTCAATGCCTTTCACAAAGTGACTACGGGAATAGAACCTATAGTTCTCAGCAAACTTGGAATGGAACACCACAAAGCCACGGCCAAAACCTCTGCAAAAACAGAAACAAAAAATTAGACAAGTGTGATTAAAGCATAACGATGAGAAGCATTGGTATTAATCTCTGATCTATTTGCTTCTAACATGAATACGATCACAGTTATGGTCAGTGACTCTTGTAACTCATGTTCCTCTTTGTCTTCTTCTTATGGATCTATACAATTTTGTTTTACATATCTGTTTTTAAAATCAGTTTCTTGTTCGTTTCTTTTGTTTCTAGTGACAGGATAAATATATTTTGCTTAAAATCAGTTTCTTGTTCCTCTCTTATCTCATCAATGGATCATTCAGGACTACAACCTTCTACCTAAGAGAATCTATATTCACTAAAATCTATAACACATGGTCGCATTGCACATATACAAGCTTGGTTACCAGGAAGTCTATGTTGATCCCCAATTATGCATTTTAAGCAAAAATGATTGTTTAGAAAGAAGATGAATGAAATTGCGTGATTAGATTATGTACCTGCGCCAGAATCCATCCCACAAGCCAATCAATATCACTTTAGTGATTACAAACGACAAGAGTTACAGATCGTTGATATATAGGACTCTATGACACTTAGACATGAAGATTGCTTCCTTAACCCCAAAGCCTATAGAAATTGTTGAGATTCTGAACATTCACATCATAAAAATACAACCACTCAAATCCCATAATCTAACCCTCCTCGTTCCAGATTCCGACCACCACAATACACCAAAGATAAATCGAACAACAACCCAAATCCAGACAATACATATGACAAAATCGCTCAAACAGAGAGATGAGATTTGAACACGAAGAATCTGAAACCATACCTCATATTGACAACGGCGAGAGAGACTGAGGATAGACTGCAACTGCGAAAGGCTCGTCCTTTTTTGTTCGAGAGAGAGAGAGACTAACCCTAAAATCTATGATTGATGAAGAGATTTGATCGCTTCATCGGTGATATCGGCAACAAGAGAGACAGACGAGAGAGAGAGAAAAACGATTTAAGAGATTTTTTTTTATAATAAATGTGAACTAATCAGAAACATCTACGTATGGAATTTTGAAGAGTTCTAAAAACTCTTGTTTGAAAACTGGTTCTGATTTTTTTTTTTAATTTTTCTTTTAATGTTGGCCCAATCTAGAACCTCTTACTACATACTCCAATGGACATGCTCTTACAAGCCCACGATTTATACTCTATTTGGGTTTCTAAGCATAATTCCCTTCTTCGTCATTCAACAATCTGTTTAGTACGAGTCTAAGTTTTCACCATTAATATTACTCACACATTATGATATACATTCTGGTTAATTAGCAATATTTGTTTAATCATATGCAATTTTGGAACCTACCTATTTCGTCAAACCACAACGTGTACTTGTGCCCTGGGAGCTACCAAGGTGGGGCACAATTCGAGATTAACATCGAATTAATAAAGATCCACTTGACTTATTAAACAAAATCTGCATTAATTAGTCGAGAATCGATTCGAAAACAAAATCTCTTAGCTGTTCACACGTTGGACCTTTGTATTTAATGTTAGGTAATTAATGAACGATTCAAATCTAGCAGATGACGACTTTGTATTCAATTATTCATGACCCATACATGTAAGACAAATAATTTAGAAAGATTTTGGGTAACACAATTCAGCAAATTCAGCAGATTTAACAAATTTCGCAAATTCTGCAGTTACCATTTAAGTTTGACATATTATTCACCAAATTCTGCAATTCAGCAGAAATTATGCGGTTACCATTTACACTAATAGGATTTAGAATTTTAAGATTTAAATTCTAAGAAATTATAATTAGTGATATTTTTGCAAATGGTCAATCCATAGTGGTATTTTTGCTAATATATACACCAAAAGTGGTATTTTTGCAACTGTCTCCTAAATATATATGTAGTGTGATTAAATCTTACTAAATTTGTTTGATAATTCTAAAATAATATTGTAATATTTTAAAAATTAGGTTTATTAAAAAATAATTCAATTTCAATAGCAAAATATTATATCATAAATTATGTATATAAATTAGTTTTATTAATCTATTAATTTATTTAAGGAGAAATTGCAAAAATGTCACTTTTGGTATGTACATTTGTAAAAATACCACTTAGGAGTATTTATTTGCAAAAAATACCACTAATTATGGATTTTTAAAGGCTAAATCTTAAAATTATAACCCTAAAAAATGTTTTGATCCCTAAAACCCCTTAAACCCTCAAAACTAAACTCTAATACATTATAGTTAACCCAAACATAAATGATATAATGAAATTTATTTTTTCAAAAAATAGCATTTTTACAAAGATTTTAAAAATGTGGTATTTTGAAAAATGGCATTTTTTTAAATTTATCTTTGTTTAATTAATTAATTTTTCAAAAATTCAACAGATTCAACAAATTCCGCAGTTACCATTTAAGTTTGATATTATTCAGCAAATTCCGCAAGAAATCACTAAAAATTCAGCAAATTCAGCAACTCAACAGTAATTTAGCAGAAATTCAACGGTTACCATTTACACCATTTACTTTACACAATGCATAATAATTGAGGTACTATTGTTATTTATTTTTGCTTCTCTGTCGACCAATATTATCAGTGTAAATTGCAAAATAATTACTATGACATATTTTAATTCTTGTTCATTAAAAACCCTCGCAAGTCTTGTTCATTACTATGAAACTATATTCATATCCACGCGTTGCGTGAGATTTTAATTTTAAATTGCTAACGATACAAATAATTATATTTAGATATATATCTTTTAGTTTTAAACGAAAATCAAACAATATACAACATAAATCTTGTTAAAATAGTTTTTTTTCATTGAAAGTATATTGTGAATCTCATAGGAAATTGGAAATTCATTTTGAATTTTGAAATGGTGAATTTTAAATATAATATTTTATGTTGGGTCTTAGAACTTTATTTTATGGCACCAATCAAACTTATCATATTTCTGTAATTTATATATTATTAAAATTATTTTTGTTTAAAAAATTTAAAACATTGTTCATGTAATTATTCAGAATTAAATTCATATTTCTCCAATCCAAAATTATATTATTGTAATTACTTTTATTGGTACATTATTTGAGTTGTTAATTTCTATCAAATTCTTTATAATTTTATGGAATTCTAATTTTATCTCATTCTTCATATATTAATATTAAGCAATTACAAAAATGTCACTTTTGTGTGCACATTTGCAAAAATGCCACTTAAGGATGTTTAATTACAAAAATACCACTAATTATATATTTATAAAGCATATATCTTAAAATTCTAAATCCTAAAAAATATTTTGACACCTAAAACCCCATAAACACTCAAAACTAAACCCTAATAGAACATGATTAACCCAAACATAAATAATAAAAAAAAAATAATTTTGAAAAAGTGGCATCTTTGTAAAGATTTCAAAAGTGTGGCATTTTTGTAAAATGACACTTGAAAAGTGGTATTTTTTTAAATTTCTCTAATGTTAATGACATTAGCATTTAAGGTTTATCTAGTTTACTTGATTTCTTATGTTTTATTTTATATAACTTGAGAGTTATGCATTAAAACTACAATCAATATCTTATTATATAAACATTGATGCGTTAAACATAATAATTAACACGATCATGACACGTGTCAACCGGTCGATTAGTTTTTACACGTGAAAAAATCAATTAGATTTTGCCATATATATCATAAAATTATTTATTTTTAAACTTATATATTTGTATATATCAAGTAGCTTACTAAAATCAACATATATCCAAATCTTATTAGATATATTAACTAATACATGTGTAAAAACTTTTTGAGTTCAAATAGAAATAGGCTTGCATACTAAAAACTTATTACTTTTACTTTTATATAATAAGTTTTGTGCACTCTCAATTTTATAACCAAACAATTTTAAATTTCTATAATTTCTCCCACAAATTAAATATATTTGATATTTAATTATTTTACAACAATGCAATTTATTAACAAATATATGTAAATCCGATTTTTTAGTCAATTCATAAAGATTTTGGTAAAATAGATATATGAGTAGATAAATAAAAATAGATAAACCTAATTCAGTTAGGAATACCAAAAAGACAAATTATTTGAAAATATATGAAAAATTTAAAAAAAATTAAAACACTTAATAAATAATAACAGTGTGACTTCTCTACCAGTGGTTTAAACTTTTGGTGTTTTGTTTTTTTACATGTTATAAAATATTTATCAAATCAGAATATTCAAATAGGAACATGCAAATTAATTCAATATTTTTTTTAAAAAAATAGAGTAACGAAGTAGTAAAAACTAAATTACTTCAGATATGAATTTAAATATTTTTGAAAACACGTGATCAAATTTACTTGGAAATAAAAAAAAACCAAGATAAAAAAGTAACTGATAAATATATTTTGGAAGGTTATTGGCAATAAAATTGAAATAGAGTTTGTTGGTTTCAAAAGTTAAAAGATTTGTCAAATTTGTAGAGAGATTTGTTAAATCTGGAAAGAGTTTTTTCTATTCAATAAATCTATAAAAAAATTGTATTATAATGATTTTCAAAATCTCATGTGTATCTTTAAGATTGTGAAAGTTGTGTTTAATGAGTAAAATTGTTAAGAACTTATGTCCAAGTAACAATATATTTTACTAGAATTGCATAATCATTAAAATCCAAATTTTTCCAATAACAATTAAGGGATTTTATTTAGAATTTAAAAATTCATTCTTCTATAATGGTGGATTTTCAAAATTTTAAGAATCTATGTAAATCCGTTTCCCAATAACACCATCTTAGTATCAACGTTGTCAATCTAATTTTGTTTATTTTCACGAGTGATTTAATTTTGTTTTTTACTTTTTTCAATTTAATTTTTTAACGGGTTATAAATTATTTTCGTATAACCCCGCATATATGCGGTCTTTCACCTAGATTTTGACACGTATATATAAGTAATATAATTCTTTTTCAATTAGATTTAACCATATGTCAAAATATTTATCTATTTATCTTTATTTGTAAAATAATAAAAAAGAAACCTAATTTAAATAGGATTAAGAAAATATAAACCTAATTAAAATAGGTGAAAAATAATTATTTTCAATTCGATTTATGTACAATTGAAATTATTTATCAACTTATTTTTATTTTTAAAATAGTAAAAAAATACTTTAAATATGATTAGAAAAATCTAATTATTTAGAAATATGTAAAATAATTTAAAATAATTTAATTGAATATCAAATAATAAAGAAATAAATATGAAAATAAAATAGATAAATATTTGATTCTCTACAAATATCTTTGTACTGACATTCTCAATTTTATTGTATAACTTCATGGGGATGATATAATTTTGTCTTCCATTTTGTTCGTTTTTTATTTGTTTTAAGGGGTTATAAAATATTCAGATATAAATATGGGAATAGATTTATCATCATTTTGAAATATAGATATTTGAGTAGTAAAATAGAAAACTACATTTAATTTCAGTATAAATAAGAAATTCTAATCGTTTGAAAATATGCGATAAAATGTAATTCTAAATCAAATAACAAAAAATCAAAATTAATGAATAAATGTTATGCTTCACATTTAGTGAGTTTAGAACAACGTTTTCACTTTTATTTTATTTATTTTAACGGGTAATCTAATTTTGTTCTGTATAATTTTTTTTCCACAGGTTTATAAGAGATTAAATTACAGAAGTCACATATATACGGATCTTAAGTGAATAAATATAAGTTAAATGAATATTGGAAATAGTTTTAATTTAAATCTGTTTGTTTTGTTGATGTGTACATTCTAAGAGGAGACAAAACTCCTTAATTTATATAATAGGTTTTTGTAATCTCTACACTAAAATCTTCTATTCTTTTTATTTTATCGAAAATAAATATCAAATTTATAATCGATCAGAAAACTTCAATTTGTGATATCTTAGGAAATTTTTCTTAATTAATTTAACTAAAAAGTCACGGTGGTCAATTTCTGATAAGTCACGACTTATCAGCGTTTCGTGATAAGTCGTCGTCTCATCGTGTTTTGATGAAAGGACTTTTGAAAAGATAAGGCTTGATTTTTCTTTCTTTTTTTGAAATATAGGCCAAGTTGTTTCTTTTACAACTTAATCTAATAATAATTATACTTTTGGTCTACAAATGAACATATGTCTTCCGGTTCCACTTAGAGATCTCACCAAACAAACTACCCTTCATTCAGATACATCGATCCATAGATGACTACATCATCAAGAGAAGAACTTCCCTTTCGTGGTTATAATCTTTTACCCACAGCTCGGTTTATTGTCGATACATGTGGAATCTGCAAAGTAACAGGTGTCATCCACTCGGGCTACTTTTGCAACGATCCTAGTTTTTGGTTCCATAAGGAGTGCGTTGAGCTCCCATCGGAGATCAACCATCCTTTCCACCCCGAAAATCCTCTCTTGCTCACACATTTCTCGGGATCTTCGAATGGTCGTTGTGATTTGTGTGGGCAGGAGCTAGTGGAATACCGTTATAGTTGTTCCACGTGCGAATTCAATGTGGATTTGACTTGTGGGATGAAACCACCACCGCCTATTATTGGACATCCCAACTGTCATGACCATCCACTTGCCTTCCTACAGAAACGGGAGGAGGAGGATAATAAGAAGAAGGTCCCTTGTGAAGTATGCAAGGATTCTATTCGCGAAGCTTCTTATTCATGTTTTGAATGCAAAGTGTACTTCCACCCGGAATGTGCTCATCTCTCAAAAGAGGTAAACCATTCTTGTCACTCCAGTCATCCTCTCAAGCTAACCGCATCTCAATCACTTACAGAGGATGTGAAAACTTGTTATATATGCCGAAGACAACCAGGAAGCATGCTTTATCACTGTTCTATTTGCGACATCAGCCTGTGT
This sequence comes from Arabis hirsuta, assembly GCA_964056655.1. Lineage (NCBI taxonomy): Eukaryota > Viridiplantae > Streptophyta > Magnoliopsida > Brassicales > Brassicaceae > Arabis > Arabis hirsuta. Next base: position 34,030,976 of record OZ053302.1, read on the forward strand.
ATTATCTGTACCAAATCACCACCACCACTTATCATCGAGAATGCGAAGACCCATAAGCATCCACTTACTTTCGTTACAAGACTAGTCTCGTGCACTTGTAACGTTTGTGGAGTACCTGACGCTATACTCCCTTATATGTGTCTTCAGTGTGGTTTTGCGGTGCATCCACGTTGTATCGACTTTCCCCAAGTCATAAACATTAATCGTCATGATCATCGTATTTCTTTTACTCATCATATTGGTCATGGGTATTTGAAATGTGGAGTCTGCCGCAAACCTCTATGCCAATACAATGGAGCCTATTCCTGCTTAGTTTGCCCTAACTATGCAGTTCATTCGAGGTGCGCAACGAGATATGGCGTATGGGATGGTGCGGAACTAAAAGGGAAACCTGAGATAGTCGAAGATATTGCGCCATTTAAGGTGGTAGGTGATGACTTGATACGTCATTTTAGTCATGACAAACATACTTTAAGGCTCCACACGAAGCATATCATTCATGATGATAGTACACGATGTGAGGCATGTAGCCATCCGGTAGGATTTGACCCAATCTATAGTTGTGAGGAATGTTGTTTCATCCTGCATGAAAGGTGTGCAAATCTTCCTGTTAAGAAAAGGCTTGTCTATCATAGCTTACCATTCCTATTACAAGGACCAGGTAATGGTGTTCACAAGGTTCTAGATTGCAGGTTATGTGGAAAGTATTTTACTGGTTTCGAGTACAAGTCACAAGAAAAGACGCCGCAACATATTGATCTACATTGTAGTTTCTTTTCTGAGCCGTTTGTCCATGGTGGCCATTCACATCCCTTATATTTTGTTTTTCAATATGAGGAGAGTCACCGTTGTGATTCATGCCATAGGAAGATATTTGGTCATATGCTCAGTTGTGATTTTTGTGGATGTACGTTGTGTTTACGGTGCGCTAGTCTGCCGGTAAAGATAAAGCATAGGAACGATGAGCACCCTCTCACTCTATGTTGTGGGGAAAAGGCAAATGGAAAATATTGGTGTGACATCTGTGAGGGAGAATTGGATCCAAGTAAATGGTTTTATACATGCTTTGATTGTGGGGGCACGGCTCATGCTGAGTGTGTACTAGGAGATTTCTCACGTCTCATACCAGGAAGCATCATTGACTTCTATGGACATAAGCTGGAGGTGGTTCTTAACAATCACAACACTCGACCATTATGCAGCATGTGTCGCTCTCGATGCAAGGTCTCCGTAATCCTTCAACTTTGTACTAGTAGCTCTGTGTACTACTTTTGTTCCCGTTCTTGTTTGGTAGGGCATTTCCGTTCTTATTTGTTGAATGTTTAAGCTTTGAAAGTTTTTCTTTTTTTTAGCTTTCAAGTTATGTTTTATTTTATTATATTTTTTAACGTGTGAATCTTTCATGTTGGAATTATCATCTCTGTCACTTCCCCTACCTATTTGATACAAACAAAAATAATTAAAAAATATCATTGTTAATTTGTTACACATCAAACAAAATAGTATATATTGTGAAGATCGAATCCACATAGACCGATTGCTACGCTACAATTCTTTAAGAATAGAGTGGAACTAAGAAAAAAATATGAGTATGAGTTAGTCTCTATGTAAGTAGATACAAATTATTTAACAAATTAACTATTATAATTTACGAACTAAAATTAAGCGCGTTAAGTTTTAAGAAAATTCATTGAAAATCAAAAGTTGTAGAGATGGATGGTCAGACTACGAAACAGTTAAACACCATTTTAGAACTCATATCACGATTTTACAGTCAACTCGAATTTTCCGTGTTTAGAACTAATATTATGCGTTTACTGCCAGCAGAATTACCCGAATTTTCCTCGTTTCGTCTTTTCATGCTTTTTGATATCTCATTCCTATTCTTCTTTGTGCCTTGGCACGCAAGAAAGCATCAGTCATTCTGCTATTGATGCGGCTCTCGACTCGGTAGTGAAGATCATCTTTGTCACTAACGAGCCAAACCTTGGAAGAAGTATGAAGAAGAAGAAGCCACGGGTTCTGGTATCCATACAACATTCAAAATGATATATGATAAGAAAGGAAGTTTCAGTGGTATGAGCTTCTCAACATAGGCTATTACTTCTTATGGTGGTCTCTAGCTGTGAGGTCTCTTGTGTGGAGTAGTATTGGGTTGGGGTTTCTTCGGTTTTGGCTTTGAGGCGAGTCAAGCCGGTTGGAGCCTTTTTCTTCCTGCTTCCTGTGAAGTCTGATCTTCTTTCGCGTCTCACTTTTGCTTCTCTCTTCCGACAGGTCCTTTCGAAGTTTTGTCATCAGATTCGTCTTGGAGGAGCTCCATTGTTCCTGTCCCGTTCTGAGGTAATTTCCTTTGGATTTCTTTCTTCGCCCTGTGTTGTTGTTTGTCCCTTGGTGTCGCTTTGTCGTCCAGTTGGGTCTTTGGTAGGTGTAGAGGTTTAATTCCTTTGCAATAGATAGCCGGTGGTCTCCCTGTTTCTAATTTGGAGTTTGTTTGGCCGGGACTATGTCATTTCGATTTAGGTGGTGAAGTTGGTCTTTGTCCTGATGGTTGTTGGTTGTTGGTTGTCATTCTCTACGGTTGAAGATGCGTTCGAGTTAGGAACACACCTGAGTGCTACAGAGTGGATTTCTCTCCGAAAGGCCACTACATTGCCTAGATCCGAGTTTGGAGTGTCTTCCAACTATTGCTAGGGGGTAGTCAGACCGGCTGCATTTCTGACTACCAGGTAAACCAATTGGACCAAAGTTCAAATGACAAACTTTCCACATAATGTTGATAACAGCAGAGAAGAAAGAATCTAACCAAAGACATGTGGGAGTTGCACCCTTCACCCTGGGCTCGCCAACCACCCGCCCACCATCATGTGGACATGCGTTCGAGTCTTAATTACCTCACTCGACAGATTGGTCTTTCTTTTTCTTTCTGAAAAGATGTACATCAAAAGCTTGTCCGTAGGGGTATTGCATTGAATATATTTTTCAGTTTATACGGGTGAACGAGATGATATTTTCCTTGCTGGTGGCTTTCTTCCTCTGTGATTCTTCGTCATATCTTTGGGTTCTGCTTTCTTTATCTTTATCATATGTAATCGTTTGTTTAGAATGGTTTATCTTAGTATTTTTTAGAGTGGTTTTGGGATTGTAACTGTCGGTGCAGTGGCAAACCTAGAAAAAAAAAATTGAGTGGGGGCTTATTGAAAATTTATTTATAAAATATACATATATTTTATTTGATATTTTTTTTATCATACTACGACTGAAACCTCCCGCGAAATCGCGGAGGTAAAGACCTCCAACTCTGTTTTTCAAGAATTTAATAACTATAAAATAGTGTTTAAGAAAACATTATCCTATGATGCATTGATAACCATAAAACGACATTTTTCGAAAAAACAGAACCCTTAGATGTTTCTGTAACCATAAAACGCTTATTTGAAAAGAATTAACCGTATAATGCGTTAACAACCATAAAACATATTTTTCGAAAAGACGCACCCAACTTAGATTCTAAAATAACCATAAAAAGATTTTTTTTTTTTTGAAAAAACGTAATATTTGATGCATTAATAACCATAAGACAAAAATTTTTGAAAAGATGCAACCCTTAGATGCTTTGATAACCATAAAATAATGTTTTATAAGATGTAACTCTTGAATGTATTAATAACCATAAAACAGTTTTTTTCGAAAGGTATAAACCTAAAATGTTTTAATAACGAGAAAACCATTTTTTTTAAAGACGCACTCTAGAATGTATTTTGTAGAGTTTCTATAATTAATTCAAAAAGACGCAACCTTTAGATGCTTGAATAACCACAAAATGTTTTTTGTAAGACGCAACTCTATGATATATTAATAGCCATAAAACAATTTTTTTTTAAAATGTAACCCTAACATGTTCGAATAGCCATAAAGCGATTTTTTCGAAAAGGCATAACTCTTGGAAATAACCATAAAATGGTCATATCGAGAAGACACAATCCTTGAAAATAACCATAAAGCGGTTCTATATAAAAAAATATATTGGAAAATGATAATATCGAAAAAACCATAAAAAAATTATTTTCGAAAAGAGACAAGCCAAAAATACAACCATAAAATGGTTATATCAAAAAAATGTTACCCTTAGAAATAACCATAAAGCGGTTATATAAGAAAACGCAACATTTCCATAGACAATTGTTAAATAAAAAATTCACTACATACACCAACTATTTACGAGAAATATTTAGTTGGAAATTTCATTAGTTTTTTTATAAATAAAATTTGCCATAAAATATGCATTGTCTAAAGAAATCCAAAATTCTTTACACAAAATCAAAAAAGTTTGGAGCTTCATCAATAGTAAAAAGATCAATACTTTTGAACAATTTGAAATTAATCGAGTGGCGTTTTTCCTTTTTCTTATGTTTTAAGTAAATTATAGAACAAATAGCCATGATTAACAAAATATTTCATGGAAAAAAATTAAAACATATATATTTTGGGCCAACGGTTTTCCTCAAAAAGGGTTATATTGAAAAGACGCAACATTTAAAAATAATCATAAAATGGTTATTTTTAAAAGACACAACTTTTGAAAATAACCATAAAGTGGTTATTTTGAAAATACGCAACTCTTTAAAAAATAATTATATTGAAAATACACAACTCTTGACAAACGGCTATAACGAAAAACCGCAACTCTTGACAAAGCGATTGTAACGAAAATATGCAACTCTTGAAAATAACCATAAAACAGTTAACTTTTTGTTAAGATGGAAAGATACAACTCTAACGGTTACAACGAAAAGATGCAATTTTTAACAAAGCGGTTATAACGAAACGATGCAACTATTGAAAATAACCATAAAGTGGTTTTTATTGAGAAGACGCAACCCTTCAAAATAACCATAATGCGGTTCTAGCAAAAACCTATAAATAGAAGACAGTTTTTTAAGAAGATAAAATAAAAAATATTTATTTGTTTGGGTTTGCTATTTATATATATAGATTACATATTGTTTTATATTTTACATGCACACTACTTTTGAAATCTTTTATAATGAAATCTTTTATAATGAGGCAATCCGGAGGGGGCAACTTAAGTGTTAGAGCCAACTAAACTACAAAATCCTTTGGCAATGTAATGTAAATCAATTTATTTGTATATTTTACTGGGCAGCTGCCCCCAACCTGCTCTACCTAGATCCGCCCATGTGTCGGTGTTTCCCTTGTCTTGTCTATGCCTCTTGGTAGTCGTTTGGGCTTCCCTTTCTCATACTCTTCGTGAAAGGTGGTCGAAGTAGTATTTTGGTAGATTGCGTCATTTCAAAGGTTATGGGTTATGGGGTGAGCAAAAAACCAAACCAAATCCTTGAATTAAGAATCGAACGGGTATTTGAAATATCTGAAACATAAATTAATCTAAGGATATTTAGATTTAAAGTCGGATATCTTCCTATTGTTTAGATAATTTTCTAGTTTTTTCTTTTTTTTCTCTATTAGTTTGGGTATCGTAAATATATTCGGATGAAAATAACCAATTTAGATATATTATTTGAATTATTACAATTTATTTTGTTGTTTTTTGGGCATTTCCGATTACATAAAAATTAAACCAAACAAAATCCGGAAAACAAATCGAGTAGTTATAAGTATTTCGAATAATATTTGAATATTTTGGATAGGAAATCCGAAAATAACTCGATTTTCTTTAAAATCCAAGGAAACCCAGATTACCCAAACTTCCATCTCTATTATGGGTTACCATTTCTGCAAATAACACTAATTCCATTATTTAATTACTATGTTTGGTATTAAAAAAACGCATATAATGATACCTCCCAGTTCAACTTCCAGATCTCACAAGAAGAAAACACAAAAAGTCTTCATTCAGAGACATGGATACAAGAGCAGGAAAGCTGCTACTGCCTATTCACGAGCATCCTATTTTTCCTTCGGCTCGGATTGTTTTGGGGACATGTAAAGGCTGCGGTGAAGGATTCCTCTATGGCGGGTACACCTGCAATGATTCTGATTGTAAAGTTTGGTTCCATAAGGAGTGTGCAGAGGCCCCATCGGAGATCAACCACCCTTACCACCAACAACATCCTTTGTTGCTCACTAGTGACATGGGAGATCGTCCATGTGATTTGTGCGGACAAAAGCCATTGGAAACTGCTGGTTATAGTTGTTCCACATGTGACTTCAACGTGGATTTGACTTGTGGGATCAAACCAGCACCCCCTGTTATCGAGCATCCGCTGTGTCATGACCACCCACTTGTCTTCTTAAAGAAACGAGAGAAGGAGGCCCTTTGTGAGTTATGCAAGGAGGATACTATTGGTAGACCTTCCTACTCATGTCTTGGATGTGATCTGTACTTCCACGTGGACTGTGTCCAACTCTCGAAGGAGGTAAATCATCCTTGCCACTCTAACCATCTTCTCAAGCTCCTCCCATCTGAATCACTAACCGCTGAAGCTGAGAAAACTTGTCTTTTATGTGAACGACAACAAGAAAATATGCTTTATCATTGTTCTATTTGCAATTTCACCGCTTGTCTTGGTTGTACCAAAAACCCACCCCCTCTTTCTATCGACCATACCAAGACCCACAAGCATGAGCTTACTCTCTTTCCAAATGCTATGTCATATTATTGTCAACTTAGTGGAACGGTCAGGGAGAGCAGAGCCTATATGTGTCTTCCTTGTGGTTTTTTTGTCAATGGGTATTTTATCAGCTTACCCCGAGTCATAAACATCAACCGTCATGATCATCGCATCTCTTTTACTCATGAGCTTGGCCCTGGCTATTTGAATTGTGGAGTTTGCCACAAAAGTGTGAGAAAGGATGCTGGGGCTTATGCCTGTGTAGTTTGCTGTAACTATGCAGTTCATTCACAATGTGCAGTGGAGCAAGATGTTTGGGACGGTGTGGAATTAGAAGGAACACCTGAGATAATCGAAGATGTTTCACCATTCACGGTGATGGGTGATAACTTGATTAGGCATTTTAGTCATGAGAAACATAATTTAAGGCTCCACAAAGAGTGTAGTATCATTCATGATGAGTACACACGATGTGAGGCATGCACATATCCGATAGGATTTGATCCGATCTACAGTTGTGAGGGATGTCCTTTTATCCTCCATGAAAAGTGCGCTAATCTTCCCACGAAAAGGAGGCTCGTGTTTGATACCACACCGTTCACATTAGTGGGAGCAAGTAGTCTTGTTCGTGATTTGCTAGATTGTTCCTTGTGTGGCGAATGTTCTACTGGTTTCAAGTACGCGTCTCGAAGGAATGGGAATATAGATGTACATTGTGGTTCTCTTTCTGAGCCGTTCATCCATGATGGCCATTTACATCCCCTATATTTTGATGGAAAGGAGAATAGCTATTGCAATGCATGTCATAAGGTATTATATTATATGCTCTGTTGCATTGCTGGTGATCGCTTTGATTTGTGTTTTAGTTGTGCTAGTTTGCCAAAAAAGACAAGGCATAGAAACGATGAGCACCCTCTCACTCTATGTTGTGGTGAAAAGGCGAATGGAAATTATTGGTGTGATATTTGCGAGACAAAATTAGATCCACGTAAATGGTTCTATACATGCTTTGATTGTGGAGTCACATTGCATGTGGAATGCGTACTAGGAGATTTCTCTCGTCTCATGCCAGGACGCATCATTGATTCTGGTTGGGAAAAGAAATTTGATGTGGTTGTTAACAATCACAACACTCGGCCACTATGCATCATGTGTCGCTCTCGATGCAAGGTCTCCGTCATCCTGAAGGTTTGTGATGAAGACGATGGATACATCTGTTCTCGGTCATGTTTATCTGATATGTTTCTAGCTCGTTCATGGTGATTGAGTGTTTTCTTTTAATCTTGTGCGTGGAAAGGATTAAACTTTTAATCTCCTTTATATTTTACATTATGAGTGAATCTTTCATGGTTGTGTTATTCGCTTCCCCGTCTAATTTTTATTTCCAAGTACCGAAACCGAAATGTAGTAATACATAGAATGTGATTTGGTTTCTCGTGAAAGATGCTGATCAGATCAAAACCAACATAACAGAGCTTTGTTTGCGTCTTCTGGATAACATCATGTCCGAAACTAGGGAACGCAGGTCACAGTCTTTACTATTCACTAAGCTCTGTTAATTATCTGCAAGTAACTAGACACAATCAAACTCAATGTTATATGAGAGCAAAATCACTTATTAGTTATGAACAGAGCTCGAAAACATATTGAGTTGCTGGACATGAAATGGCCTAGCTTTTGGTTCCTCGTGACAGAGTTTTGTCATTGTCAAAAAAAGGGTTCCTATACATCGGCAAATCATCAACCAATCTCAATTCAAAGATTGCTTCGAATTTTTTAAACATATAAGAGAAAATGATTGACTTGCATGTCTACAAAAACTGATACCCTTAAGAAGAATTGTATGAGAATTAACTCGAGAAGAAAGTACATTTCTGATTCATTCGGAAATATAAGTGACGGAGTTAAAAAAAAAAAAAATTAACAAAAAATGGCTTCGCCCGGGTTCGAACCGGAGACCTTCAGTGTGTTAGACTGACGTGATAACCAACTACACCACGAAACCTTTTTGTCTAACTTCGACCTTACTAATAGTTAATAAATACTTTGACAATTTTGCCCTTTCTTTGTCGGCTCATCTTTTCGACTTTCGCTGCACTTTTTCATCTTCTACTTCTGCTTCTTCTCTTCATCATCTCTCTCTCCTCCGTTGTCCACAGAAAACCGTCGATCGGTGAATTTTGGAGATGGCGACTGGATTAGATATGTCTCTCGAAGATATGATCGCCAAGAACCGTAAGTCTCGTGGAACTGGTCCCGCCCGCGGATCTGGATCCGGATCCGGTCCAATTCGCCGCAACAACCCTAATCGGAAAACCAATCGAGCTGCTCCATACCAATCGGCCAAGGTCCAAATCCGATCTACATCTGTTATCTCTTCTTCTTCTTCTTCTTCTTCTTCCTCTCTAGTTTCGCCGGATCTTTCTTCTCAGATCTGCTGATTCAATAATGGAAAAGTAGACTCTGCGTTGACGTTTTCTTTTTAAAAAGCAATCAATTTTGGTGTTGATGAAATCTCTCAAAGAGGAAAAACAAACAACGGATTGATTTGGTTGTATAGGCGCCGGAGTCTACCTGGGAACATGATATGTACTCCGAAAGGTCAGAAGATATCGCTCATAGATCAATCCGTTCTTCCGCCGGAATCGAAACTGGAACGAAGCTCTACATATCGAATTTGGATTATGGGGTCATGAACGAAGATATCAAGGTGAAAATTTTGTTCCTTTTTTCTACTTCTTTGAGACTCTGCCTCGTTAAGCAATTACATGTTTAGGGTTTGTAGAATCTAGTATCGTTCTTGTATTGAGTCGTAACAGCTCCATGTACTGTTTCTTAGATAATCTTCTCCGATTGTTGTTTAGCTACTGTTACTTTCTGCTCTCTATGCAATGTGGAACATATTTCAATTGATATGAATTGGTTTGTTTGTATGCAGGAATTGTTTGCTGAAGTCGGGGAGCTTAAACGCTACACAGTACATTTCGACAGGAGTGGAAGATCAAAGGTACATCTTTGTTGTTCTCCTTTAGTCATCTTTGAGTGTCATCTATTTGAGTCCGGAAGGCTAAATCTTGTAAATCACTTGAACCATTAGGGAACTGCTGAAGTAGTGTTCTCTCGGCGTGGTGATGCACTCGCAGCTGTGAAGAAATACAACGATGTTCAGCTAGATGGAAAACCCATGAAGATAGAGATTGTGGGCACTAATCTTCAAACCGCAGCAGCTCCATCTGGTAGACCCGCAAATGCAAATTTCAATGGTGCTTCCCGGAGGTAAGATTTTACAATTACTCATTGTTAGTTATACGCAAAAGCTTCCTTGATCTTGTGAGCTATATTGAAAGTATGCGTCTTGTTGGGTTAGCAGAGGAGGGCAAGGAAGAGGTGGACAACAACGTCAAGGTGGTCGTGGTGGCGGACGAGGTGGTGGTGGTAGAGGCGGTGGTCGTGGCGGACGTTCTGGTAAGGGCCCTGCAGAAAAGATATCTGCTGAAGATCTTGATGCAGATCTTGCTAAGTACCACGCAGGAGATATGGAGACAAACTGAGGAATGTGACCCCTCTTCTCAAACCGCAAGGGGGTTAGTGAGGAGAAGCTAGAAAACGTTTGCCGGAGGCATTACCACTTAGCCTTTTATGGCCGTGTGTTGTTTATTTGTTGTTTCATTAGAATGACTCTTTAGATCTGAGAAATCTGTGCTCAGACTTTACAACTGTTACTTCCAAAGAACATATGCAGGCAAAAGGGTTTTTTACAAAGCAGGTTTAGTTACAGGATTTCTGAATCTGTCGATTTAGTTAAGTGTTGTGTCTGATCCTTATTCCAGAATCAATCCTTCCAGTTTTGCATATAATTCTTAACCTAAACTTCTTTTGTTTCTCCTTCTTACTTTGTTGTGTTTTATGTCCAATTGGTAAGTAATTTTGTATGATTCCATGGATGGTGAAATAATCATTTGGTTCTTACACAAATCCAATACCGAATAGAAACAGCAGAAGCAAATGTTTTTTTTCCACTTAGAATGGGGTTCTTGGTCTAAATACAGCATCCTCTATAGCAAAATAACAAATTAACAATCACAACAAAACACCTCAAACACTACTTCCATGGGATTTCTCAAAAACTGATTCTATATTCTCCATAGATAGTGATACAGATGAGATAAAGATTCTCTGCTTTTGCTTCTGTGATCAAAAACCACATTATATACATAAGGATTCCTGCTGCAAGCTATATTTCAGCTCTGCCTAGGCTTTTCTCGCCGTGAAAAGAGAAGCCTTACGATAGAATATAGTACCGCCTTTATGCAAGAAACCACAAAGTTCCAACACGAGGACGGCCAGTACCACGGATATAACAGCCTGAAAAATAGACTAATGAGATGTCTCGGGTAACGCCCAACCTGCAAGACAGAGTATCAGAATGTTGCAATCCAAAGCCTATCCAGTAGTTGGGATCTACGTGCAAGTGTTAAGACATGGATGTACGGAACATGAGCAACTTTGAGTTTTTCTATAAGATTGTTTCAACTCTTAGATGATATGTCTCTGATCCAGCGAGCTTAAATAATGATTTTCTTGCAAGAAAATACTCACGGGAAAGAGGGAATCCAAAGCATCCCAAGCTGCATGACGGACAGCTCTTGTAGGGTACATTGGACCTCCGGGAGAGGTAAAACTGTACAAACACGCCTTTAACCTTGTGCTAGTGGTCATTCTCAGCTCCATACCTGCATATATGATATAATATTGCTTACAGTTTGAGTCCATAATAGAAGAGCGTAGTTCTGTTCCTCAAAGAAAGAACTATACCCTGAAGAATCTTCATCTGAGAAAGATAATGTAGCAGCACTGGTTCCACCTTCAGTTTTTGCAGCTGCACCACATCAACATATTAGATAGGTGATGTTTGAAGTTCATTTTGAGAGAAGAAATTGAGTATAGTATTAGCAACAAAGCCTTTGATGCTATACCTGATCAGTGAGTTCGATTACAAGGAAATCTCCGGGTCCTCCTACCAAGAAAGCATTGGGAAACTCCGGGAAGTTCCTCAAGAAACTATCGAGTTTATCCACTGGAAAAAAAAAAATTGTCAGGGAACAAGAAGAAACGCTTTGGTTCCAATTATAACTTTTCAGAGAACAATGTACTACCTGAATTGTAAAAGAAAATGAACCTCGAGAGCAAGAGATACAGTTCCCTCTGAGCCTGAAAATAGGCATCCGAGAGTCAATCTCTACTGAAATCAGTTGAATCATCATGAAAATGGAGAGGAACAACTCACCTGAATGGGAATTTTTTTCAGTCGGATCGGCTCCAAAGCAACTTCCTCAAGAAGATACTAGAAGAAGACAGAGACTATTAGTTACAGTAGCAAATTGGTATGAAGACTTGAGCATGTGATGGTGACAACCCAATTTGACAAGTTCAAAGTAATATCTTTTGCGTAGAAAATCTAGCAGAGGCATCAAACAGGGTAACGTTTTCCTAGAAGATCTAGCTGAGGTATCAAACAAGGTAACGTCATAGAAAGACAATGTCATGATCTCTAGCAAGTCTGATTTACATGTTCTAGCTCGCAGAGCAGTATTAGAATTTTGTTGAGAACATAGTCTTATTTTATATCTCAATTTTAATTCATTAATAAACTAAAGCTCTTTATATAGGTAAAATATCCAACAAAAGAAGATGAGAATATTCTATATTTCAGGAAAAGAAGGTACCCGAAAGAGCGTTTGGAAGCGCCTCGTATTTGTCTGGATGTCTATCCTGTTATTAAAATGAGTAGAGATTATCACATACTACCATCAAAATGCTTGGCATACCAATCCAATGTCGAAAGAAACTTGGAAAGACTATATCATACCACTTCTTAACAAAAACCAAGCAAATTACTAGTTACAATAAGCCAATGACACTGCTACAGAACTAAAGTACATGACTGAACCTAGTAGCTAAGCAAACGCACTGAAATGAATTGAGAAAAGATGTTCATTTTGCTATATCAAAGTTCATGAATATTACCAGAATACATTTGTTGCTCCCTGCACCAGGGCAGAAGAATACCGCAGGAGTATTTCTTGATTGTCAAGCTCAACCTCAAACAACTAAGAAGAATTATAGACAACACAAAGGACTAAAACTTTTGAGAATGAGAAATAAAACTAAAGCGAAAAATTGTAAAGATACAATACCCATTTATGAAACAGAAGAGAGAATATATGTGATGCAAACGACTGACTCCACAGCTGCACCATCAAATCAAGTATATCTTTCCCTCTCTCAGACACTTTGACATAATAATCAGCAAGAACATCGAAAAAACATAACGGACCATCAGCATCTGCTTCGTCAGAAGAAATCACATCCTCTTCCTTGTCTAAGATCACATCTGCTTCCAATTTCCAGCTCAAAAAAAAGTTAATGACAGTAGTAGTAAATTACTGATCAAAATTCACCTAATTGTCTCTAGAAGCAGCCACAACATTTAAAGAGTGTTGTTACCTTTGGCTCGTTCGTCGACTTCTAGAGCTATATCAGCAAATAAATCCTGCAACAAGTTGCGTGTTTGTGCTGGAGATACAACAGCCTAAACAAAATATCAATAGCTTTAAAATCAATTTAATACCCTCAAAATTGAGATGACCGATTCCAGAAATCCAAAAAAAAACATGAACATTGAGAATATCATTTATGGGACTGCATTAACTATATCTGAAATCTCAAACCGCAGATTCACATTTGAAACACTAACACAATTTCAGAAACCCGTTACTTAATCGCAATCAATAAAAAAATATCTGAGATTCTCTTATGCATGTTCTTATGCGAAGATCCAGTAGCAAATTCAAAAACAGATCAAACAATTGGAAAATCGATCTCTGGCGAAAAAACGTATAACAAGATAGAAAAAAAAGCAAACCCGTGTAAGCTTCTTCTTAATCTCTTGTGTAAGAGCTTCAAGATAAGCAGACCTCCGTGAAGAAGAAGACGGCGATGAAACTTTCTCCATTCGAGAAACACTGATCCAGAAATTTACAAGCCTCGATCAATCGTTAAAGAGAAGAATCGAGACTTTGGGAGATTGATGATGATAATGATTGCTTCTTCGTTAAGATTAAATTATTAAAGAAATCAATCAATGAATGGGGTCAGAATTTAAATTTGAGGCGTGAAGCAGAATACAATAAAAACCAGTTGCTTTTTTTTTTTTCCTTCTTCTTCTTCTTCCACTGTGTAACTCGATGGAGACAGGAGAGGAGGATAGAATCAATAAAAAGATTTTAAAACGATGTCGTGTTGGGACGGTTCTGAGCGGTGACGTGTCGCTCTGATAAAGACACGTGTAATATCTTCACCATCCCACTGGTTGGTTTTGCTTTATTTATTGATGATAAAGATGTATTTTTTAATACGTCATTTTGGTTATGTAGATTCTGAAAATGAGATCGATTTTAATGTCGTTATTTTTGTAGCTTTTTTTACAAAATTGTTATGAAATACTTTGACAATTTATCCATGTTTCCTTTTTCAAATCTTTGTAGCTAATTTAAGAAATTGGAAAATTTAATTCATCAGAGATAACACTCAAAATCGTTAGCTGTCTTTTTTAACATGGATCGAGACTCATTATCATTTATCACTCGTGGCAAAAGGTGGGAATCATATAAAACATTTTTATATTGAAATAAACAAACAAAAACGTAAAGTCAAAACATTTTTATATTGACCCGAATTTTGGGCCTGAATATAGTTTACTGGGCTCAGAATTTGGGTTAATTAATGCAAATTATTTATTTCGATATAAAAAATAGCGAATCAAAAAGCCCAACCGTATCGCAAAACACGTGGATAAGCTACAGTTCGTCAGCCCTCTGATAAACTCATTTAACGGTTCACGAGCATCCACGTCACAGATTTGTCACGTTCCGATTCAGAGCGAGGTAAAAACAAAGTCGTAGTTCGTTCCGATTCAAAGCGAGGTAAAAACAAAGTCGTAACAACCGCGAGTAAAAAAGTTGAATTTTTACGAAATTATCACTGCGTTTGTTGAGATGTTTTACCTAACCAAACTTAATACGAAAAACCAATATTACCAAAAGGGAAAGTAAAATCCTGCTACATTTACTAAAATACCACCCAAATCGAGTTCTTGAAAACCCTAGTTTCCCAGAGGAAATCACAAAGTAAAACCAGATCTACACAAGAACACTAAAGAAAATCTCTTAACCGCCGAATCCGTAGAGAGTCCTTCCTTGCCTCTTGAGCGCGTAAACAACATCCATGGCGGTCACCGTCTTCCTCCTTGCGTGCTCGGTGTAAGTCACAGCGTCACGAATCACGTTCTCCAAAAAGATCTTGAGAACTCCACGCGTCTCCTCATAGATCAAACCACTGATACGCTTCACTCCACCTCTACGAGCCAACCTCCGAATCGCAGGCTTGGTGATTCCTTGGATGTTGTCTCTCAAAACCTTCCTGTGGCGCTTAGCTCCTCCTTTGCCCAAACCTTTTCCTCCCTTTCCACGACCTGACATTTTCTCACCGGAGATTAGAGATTTTTCTCGAGAAAAATTGAGACTATGCTAATGAAGGGATTGTTTGAGCTTATGAGGACATGAAAGGACCGCGATTGTTTATATACAAGAGGGGTTTTATTTTGAACCATCCGATTTAATTTTACATCCAACGGCTGTTATTCTCAATCCTCGCCAAATTTTAAATGACGTAAGAGCCGTCGATGTGTTTTAATCAACGGTAATAAAGAGCGATCCGCGTGATACCTGTTTTAGTTCCGCTTTGGATAATTTGCGCTTTGGATATTCTTTTTCCCATGAATGGATTAATTATTCTACGTCGCCGTTTCGTATATCGTTGACACGTCGTCGTTTGAAGTAAATTGTTTTGTGTTTGCTTAAACCCTAAATCGGAAAATCTCTCGGCACTGTCTTCTCTGATTCATTCATGGCGTTCTTCGATCTAAGCCTTCCTTACACCGAGCCGCCACGGTCAGGCGGTAAGGAAGTCGCCGTCGGAAAAACCTTGCGGTTAAAGCTCTCTACGAAGGCCATGGAACTCGGCTATGTTGGAATCGCACATAACCGTACGATCAAAGGCGTAATGTCGGACAAGGACAATTGTACGATCCCTCTTCTCACTCTCGGATCTCTCATCAAGGTTGCTCCACGGTTAAAATCCTCTGTCGAATTCCATCGTGACCTTCTTAGTGTACCTCGAGCTACTCCGTTTCGGCAGTACACTCGCCTTACGGTTCATGTGGAAAGTATTGCTCAGTGTCATTGTTTGAATTCTGGGAATCCGGTACTAAAGAGCTATGATATTGTTGCAGTAAGGCCGTTGAATCAGAACACTTTCGATCATGTCTGTGAGAAAGCCGAGGTTTGAATTTCTGTCTTCTCTGATTGAGTTTTTTTAGCTCTAATTGAAGATTTCTTGTGAGATAAACTCTGATCTTGTTTCTTTTTCCCCAAATCCGCTGTAGGTTGATCTTATTTCGATTGATTTCTCAGACGAGAAGCTATTTCGATTGAATTATCCCAGTGTCAAAGCTGCTATACAGGTGTTTGTGATTAGAGATTGTTTCCTGTTAGAAGAATCTGTATGTACCCTATTGTTTTTACATTGCTTTGTTGTTGATGAATATTCTTATGGACAGAGAGGGATTTACTTTGAGATCAAGTACTATGATCTCTTAAAGGATGCACTGACGAGGAGACAAGTTATATCGAATGCTAAGGTGAGAAACTTTGTTGCATCAGGCTACAATGTACCACATTGTACATTTTTAATGTGAAGGATGATTTTTGTGTTGCTCTTTCTGTGGAAATGTTTACTGTTACTTAGTTGATTATGTATGTGTACATTACTAGTTACTGGTGGATTGGACTAAGGGGAAGAATCTGATTATATCGAGTGGTGCTCCTTCAGTCTCTGAACTTAGAGGTCCAAACGATGTAATAAATCTCATGTTCTTGATTGGACTCTCTAGTGAAAGAGCCAGAGCTGCCATTTCAAAAAACTGTAGGTATGTATCCAATTCTTCTAGCAAATGTGTTATCTGATGCAGTTGGGTTTATAATTTATGTCATTGAGGATGGGTTTTGAATTGCTTTCAGGAATATGATAGCCAAGGTTTTAAAGAAAAAGCGGTTTCACAAAGAAGCTGTCAGAGTTGAAATGCTTTCCTCTAGTGATTCCTTTAGCCTCGAACAGCCTTTGTCTGGAGAGTGCATGAAATGGGATCCCCTCTCGAGCGGTGAAGGTGACATGCTTTTGAATGATCTCGCAAAGGCTTTTGATGCCACAAATGCTGCGGTTCACAAGGCGATTGATTTCACTTCTGTTCTTGATGGCTTGCCATCACATGGTTTCCGGGTTAAGGATATTGTAGGAACTGAACCATTGACTCAGCCACCTGCAACTAAGTTGATTGACGCACCAGTGCACAGTAATAATCAAGTTTCTGAACAACGTATGGTTGATTCAGCTTCATCTGATGGTAATCTTCGGGAAGACGAAACCATTAGTCAAACTAACATGCTGATATCTGAAGATGTCATCAAAATGGAACCTACAACAATTGTCCCCCTGAGGAAATGCAGTACTATCAGCCAGGGACAGGGGATTTTGGTGCACAATCAAGCAGCTGCGTCCTTAACACTGGTAAGATGTACAAAGTCAGATGCAGTTTCTGATGTTAACATGCACATTGAGTTGGATTCAGAAGATAAATCACTGTCACCATCAAAAAGCGATCATGGGAGCCCAGTAAGTCCTGTTGAAAACTCAAACATGGAAACTATTGTTGTTGAGGAAGTCTTAGTGGAGGAAAATAGCAAAGAAGGAGCTATTTCTGGTCATGCTAATGATGGGAACTACGCATATATTGATGATGAGATGAAAATCGATGCTTCTTCAGAAGCAAATCACGACGAGTACATGGAGGTGACAGTGGAAGACCAGAAGCATGAAACAGGTGACAGTAATATTAATCTTCCTAACTTATCCTCTGAGATTACTGATTTGCTAAGAGAATCAGGTAAATCTCTCAGTCCCGAGGCGGTTGGACAAGAACATGACCAAGTATCAAGGTTAGAGTCCAACGAGGCAGAGCTCGGGGAAGGGTCATCGGATCCGTACCACAATACTTTTGAGATAACAATGGAAGACAAGAACGAGACAGAAACCGAAGCTAATCACCAATCCCATGTCCAGTCCTCTGAAAAAAACAATGCCACAAACTCAGGTATGAGATCTAAATTTCAACATTTGGAAAACCTTAACCCAACAACACAAGTTTTGGACTAAGATTTAGTCTTATGTTATCTAAATTCATTGGTGAAAAATTGCAGGTAAGGCTCTAGATAAGAGGAGTAGAGTTCGATTACCGAAATTACAGCCTTTCAAGCCTTTTCTACTTCAGTCACGTTTCAAACGAATCAGTAAAAGAAGAAACCACAGAAGAGCTGCTTGATGATTCTTAGAACCCTAAAACCCACGCAAGTCTCGTGGTTTTCTTGTTGAACCGTTCATAAAAGTGGGGGAAAAGAAACATTTTTATTAAATTATTCTATAGAGTTTAGGGTTGATTCTTTGTGTACTCGTGTTCAAGACAAAAGCTTTTAATTAAAATAATAAAAAGAAAGAAAATGAATTTAGAGTGGAGAGTCGGTAAATCTACCGCCGGCCGACAAAAGTCGGGGATATGGTCGCCGGAGGGCCTACATTTCCCTCCATAGCCTTTGCTAAAGAAGAAAGACTGCTCTCTCTTCCTTTTTCAAAACTATTACCTTATTTAAAATTGATTTTGAGAAGCATTATTCTTCACGTTATTACTACTACTGATGCCTCTATTACAGTTTGAGAAGATTTTTCACATGATATTTTGGAGAAAAAAAATATCGTTTCTTTTGTGTGTATATTAGTGATGCCTCAAATTGAAGTTTGTACTTCGTAGGCTAGGAGTTTTCAGTTTCAAATTTCAGTTAAATTTTTTCGGTTTTAGAAAAATAACATCAAATAAAACAGAGTATAAATCAATCAGAGACTTAATATCGAATCGGGTTTAGAACTTAAATCAAATGTCTTTTAATAATGCTCAAAGTTCATTTTAGTTTGGTTTATACCTTAATTATGCAAGCAAATTAAACAACCCTGGTTGTGGTCCATTTTTTTTTTATTACTAATTTAAGACAATTAATGTTTAGGCTGATTACTTTATATGAGTGCCTGAACCTTCTTTGGTTTCTTAAGAATATTTAAGGTATAATGTATGCTTGCTTTTGGAGATTGCTAGTACTTAGTAGCACGATGAGCAATCAACATGAGAGTAATGAAATCATCAAAGTAACATGACCATGTTCATTACATGTTTTTTCAATGCTAAAAGTTATCATCTTTGTACTTTCTGATTATTTTTGTTAATCAAGTTGGTAAAAGAAAATTCGACCATTAAGGAACACAATAAACTATCCATAAACTATTTACGGGTCCATGTAAGTAATAATGGCATGAAATGACAATTTTGGTTTAAAAATGGAGTTCTTTTATTATTTTTAATCTCTCTCTTTTTTATCGTATACAACTTACACAACGCGGTCTACCATATATTTATACACGAATATGATACAACTGTAATATTAATACAAACCACTAAATTACACACTTTATATTCTTTATCTGTTATATTACAAATAGATTTTATATATCCTATATACACTTATCGTTTTTCAAGTATTACTCTACAATTCTTTATCAAACAAACAAAAAAAGTATTGCTCTACACTATGATATTTTGCATTGAAAAGGTTAAAGTATACCATATTTTTGTGATACGAAGTCAAATTATAAACGGACACATTATGAAATGAGCAAATTGTAGATGAATATCGTTTTTTGCCATTAACTTATTTAATAAATCATTTTATATTGAGAACTTAGGGTCGAACTCCCATGGCCATGCCAACAAGGATTGTCGAAGTGGTTCTATACCACTCGTCCCAAGATTTCTGGCCAATGTAGATCGATTATTTTGCAAATATTTCCGAACAAAAATACAAAATATGTTATTCTTATTTACAAATGAAACACAAAACCTACATGAGTTTAGCAACATGGGGCAATCTTTTAAACCAAAACAAATTAAAGTGGCTTATAAACATATATAGGGAAAACACACAAATATAATTAGAAGAGGTTAATTAAGGAAGTGATTAGCAGAAAAAGAATCAAGAAAAGATGCCCACGTGTCAGCATCTCCAACCACGGCTTCAATAACATCAACTTGTTCTTGTTGTGACAATTCATCATTTCGTGCAAATCTTCCTCTTATTCTTGGCCTACTATCCGCTAATGTCTTCCTGCATTCATACTAAATTTTAAAAATAATTATTAAACATGCTAGTATATCATTTGAATGAATTATATTATTTTTTAAACAAATTGGAAATGAAACTCAAACTGAATAACACTAGGTAACCCGGCCGAGAATGGTTTTGAAAGTTGTGGACCTTTTCATAAAAAGTAATTAATGGAGAAATCAAATTATAGCAACCTTGGAGCTTGGTGTGTCTATCTCAAAAGATTCCTCAAGACCCAAATATGATGTGACACAACATTAATTCTCATTCACAGACTTATATATATTCAACTGAAATTCCATTTATGTTTGGAGATAAGGTTAAAAACAAAAAAATTCAATTAATGTTACTTTTTAAGTGATAAGAGTAATTGAAAATTATTTTGTATCTAAATTTTTCGATATTAAAATAAAAATATATATATATATATATATATAATACATTATGAGTTTGATTAATGGAGAAATCATAAGTAATAGATACTTGATTAGAAAATGAAAGGATTAGCATCATTAAGTGTTGAGGTGCATGTCACTGTTTCATACAGCTACATGTCAAGTCTTCAAAAGTTTCCATGTGACACAAATACAAATTGAACATATATCTATAGGTGTGCATATATGTGTTGAAGAACAATAGTATGAATAAAAAATAAAAAATTCGTTGATATAACCTTAATTAAATTACCTTAATCCTCTTGTTGAAATTCCTTAGGTTTCGCTTGCTACGATATTTCTCAATCCTTTCTTTCTTCTCCTCAGGACTATACTTATATGCTTTGCTCATTCCTTCTATTATTGCATTGCTCTCACTCCACACCGCACTGCTCTCTCTTCGGCTACTCCTCTACACACATACCAAAACAACGTCGTTTAAAACTCTAATTATTTGTTATAAAACATAGCTTATAATCTTTAACAAAAAAAAAAAAAAACTTATAATTCTGTTTGTGTTTACACTTTTGTCAAAATATGTTCTTGATCGTCTCTATTAAAAATAGAAGAAATATTGACATGTAAACGCGTTTTACGTAAACAAAAAAAAAATTAGCGTTTGAAACGATCGTAATATTATTATCTAGTACTATTAGGTTTTGAATCAAAATATGTCATGCAAGTGTGTGTCTATAATATTGCTTACTGGTAAGTCTCCGGCGCTAAGGGCCCGTCTCACTGGCCCATCATGGTCGTTAACAAAATTACCAAAAAAGTCATTATTATGGCTACTAACACTCCTCTGCATAACAAGACTATCTCCGCCGCTTCCCATAGAGCTCGGCGAGTCGCAGCTGCTGCTTCCGCCACCGTTCATGCCGGAATCAAAGTAACCGAACCCTGAAACCGCCTCGGCCACGGCGAATAGCGAGTGGTGGCTCATCATAAGAGGCGGCGGAGGGAGGAACTGATGATGATGATCCTGCGGCAGAGGAGGAGCCACTGTGTCGTCGGAGTATAGGAAACAAGGACACGTGTCGTCGGAGGCTATGGAGGTGCTGACGTGACCACACATGGCTGGTTTTAGAATCTTGTTGTGTATATGTATTTTTGTGTTTTTGGTGTTGTGTGAGTGAGTGAAACTTGAAGTGGTTTGGTTTCTATTTAAACAGAGGAGGGAGATGACAAGGAGTTGACGCTGACGTCATTAGTCGTCATCTTCGGTCAACTGACTTAACCGTTGACTTCTTTTGACTGATTTATATAGAAAATGAATCTTTTTAGTTCTGCAAAATTACCTTTCGTTTTCACGTCGTTTCCATCTCATCCGTGTAATTATTTCATTTAGCCTACTTTTTTTTTCTTTTTTGCTAAATTCAATTAGCATACTCGAAGTAAAATTAGATAATAGTATTTTGATTTATAAAATGACATTGTCGACTTTTATTTTTTTGTTTAATACTTAAAAATGTATTTATTAATACAATTTTTTCTTTTTATGGGCGGTGGAACATGGACCTCGTGGAATTAGTTTTTCGGCTTATAAAACCGTTGGAATCTTCACGTTAATAAAAAAAAAACTTTTTCCTTTTATAATCTCGAAATTTGACACCTAGATTTGTACATTTAGGAAACTACGTAATACGTTATATTTCAAAATAATAGAAATAAAAATATGTTTTTCATTTTAATGTAATTTTGGTTTAAACTATCTAAGTTTACTTATAATTCAAAATTAATACAAATATAAATACAACATAATACCAAAAGTCCATTTAGTTTCAAAAAAAAAAATTAATAATTTTTAATCTGTGAGAATATATCAGAACAATAATCATTATAAAGCAGAAGATGTAGAATAATAAACGAGAGATTATTGACCAAAATCCAAGTTAACGTCTAAAACATGATTTGTTGTTTAATTAAGATATTTTTAGTGATTACTGTGATCTAAATCGTTGCGACTTGCGAGAATGACTAGTTGATTTTCGCAACATTTATAACGGCCAAAGAATAATGTAAAGAAACAAAAAAAAAGTAAGACACGACTTAGCTTTTTAGCTCGAAATGTAGGAGAGACAAAAAGATGGTTAAAAGCATTATTTCACGCAACCCCATGTGAGCAGCATCAAAATCTACTTTATCACCTAATTAATCATTTACTTAATCAACACTAATTAAGCTCAAGTACTTGATGTGCTTTGCTCATGTTCACATTAAATGGGTGTTTAGTCAGGTCCAGATAAGAAACCAGACCAAACAGCCAAAAACCTAAAAACCAAATAAAATGTTAATTGGATTAAAATAATTTTAATATACGTGACACTTAAATTAACCGAACTTAAAAATACAAATCAAAACTTCTATTTTTCTAAAAGCTAAATATTTGTGTGAAATTCATATTACACTTTTATTTCATTTTGATTACTATTTTTCTAAAATTAAAAATAAAACCAAAATCAAGTACTCAACACATCAACCGACATATTTATCATCAATTGTTTTTTTTGTTTTTTATATATACACGAATCAAACGTATATCTATTGTTTTGGAACTAGAGTTAGATGTGGTCCTCCTAACTTCAAAGCCTCGGATATTATTATTAAGTGGTGTGTACTGTTCAAATTGCACGATTACAGTTTTATATTCTTTCTAGATGTAAGGATTAACGTGTTAACGATATAACGGGAAAAGGATTATTGTGTTTGTAACGATATAATTTTTTTTGGAGGTTACCAAATGGTTGATGGTTTAGTATCTTGAAATTTGAAAAAAGCTTTTCTAAGGTTACTAATTCAATTCTATTTAAGAGAGATGATTTAGGTCTTAACGTAGTATTATCGACGGCTGATCCTGGATACCGAAGAGATTATAGATCAAAGATCTGGAATTCCAACAGTTTATAAAAAAAAATTTTAGAGGTCAAGATAATGATATAATTTAAATGTTGAAATATACCAATTTAAATTTAAATGTTAAAAGACATCAATTTTTGTAATGATACCAATTTAGACGTTAAATGTTACAGAAATCACTTTAGTCGGAAATTTGGTCCCCAAATAAAAATTGGTTCTCTACGGAAAGAATCAAATTACTTCAAACTCAGGGCAAAATGAGCAATTAACATTCACTCACGTAACATGATTCCATACTAGCGTATATTACATATATGCACGCACACTATATATATTCGTACAAAATTATGTAAATAATAACCAAATGATAATAGGTTAGTAATTTTCATTTGAGAAAGAGTTGCATTGTTTGTCTAGGAAAATAATCGATTTTCATCAAACATAAAATTATCTACCTATTTTCATTTGTTCAATAGAAATAATATCATAGTTTAAATCTATTACAACAGTCGGTGAGTAAACTACTTTTACATTCATTTTAAATGATTAATCTGATGGTATAAAACTTGGATGCACTTCCCATTTATATTAACAATAGTTATGTAAATAAATACTATTAAGAGATAGATTGCCAGACTTTCGAGACCGATTGTTCAGAATTGATTAATTTGATTCAATTTCCAAATTTGTGGCCTGCATTTTTCATACCTTTGGATTCTTTTGGTGAACTCCAAACTCGGTTTCCAAACTTTTCATTTTTATTGATTTCGCATTTTTTAAATGGTAAAACCGATTGTTTGAATTTTATTTTGTAAGTGAAACACCACCACACTGGATAACCAGTGGTCGAGATTTACTTTAGTGAAATGATTAGTTGACAAAAAAAAAAAAAACTATTAAACATGTAAATTTTCCAAGCAAACAAATCATCTTGATATAGTTTAATGGTTTGTGTTAATATGCATGGCATTCACATATACAAAAAAAACTTTAATCATTTTACCTTATTTTTTCTCATAATTGTAATTTGTAACTTTTTATTTTTTGAAACCTTATTGATTGCAGTTTATGCTTAAGCGCAATTCTTTAACACACGTATGAACATAAAGAAGGAGAAATACGTTTGCATTTCTTGTAGTAATTCCCTTTGCTCTGTTTGTATATTTGAATTTGATCTCCGTTTCAATCCACAATTAGTCAGGTTAGTCAGATTCTTTTTGGAATCAAATCAATTTTAGGTATATCAAAACAAATATCTCAAATATTTTTTACCTAACCCTAAGGTAGTAAATTATACAAACATTATTATGTTTACAGATATTTGTTGCTTTACGATTTATTACATTCCAAGAATGACATTCGAATAGTAGGATTACTGCATATATACCAACATATTGTAGGAACACGTTTTAATCAGTATATCGGCCTACTCATCATCATCATCATCATCATCATCATTATATATCATTTCTCATTTAAGATCAAAACAACGTTTTCTCAAAAAAAGAAGAAGATCAAAACAACTTCTAAATTTCCTTATCAAAGCCACACTTTTATCCCATAAGTAGGATATACATAATCACCCTATTGCCTTCTTTATTTAGTACTGTATAAAACTTAATCCACGTATTAGATTCTAATACAGATGATATTAATTTGATTTATCCAATTTGCGGTCCAGTTGAACCAATCCAAATTAAAACTACAACGAGAATTATGTTAATTTTCTATTTCCAAAAGAAAAATTAATCTGAATGATAATAACCAAGTAAATATGATATGAAAGATAAGAATTTTTGTTTTGATGAATTGAATAATATTTTAAGTTCTTACAAAAAGTTTACCGACCTGCACTTTGGTTTTGCTTTTCCTAAACCAAAATGAGTTTTTCTTTTTTATAGGATAAATAATAATTTTTTCACTTATCTTTAAAACCAAATATGTGGTGGTCTAGTAGTAACACAAATGAATTAGTTTTTTTGTGTTTCGGATTCAAACCCTCTTTGGTACGGAAGGTTATTCTTTAAATCGAAATTTTTAAAGATTGCCTTCGAGTACCGAAGTGATTATGAGACAAAAATTTGGAACTTCCACGGTTTAAAAAAAAAAACCTTGCTTAGATATAGTCGTCTTGCTAAAAATGTATATTTTTCCCCATGATTTCTTCTCAATTTCATCATATATATATATATATATATATATTTTTTTTTTTATAATACGGGTCCATTGATAAATGTATTTGGAGTTTTTGGCCCTTCGAGGTCACTATAATTAATCCTCTGAGTCAATTATATCATTTTATTTCTATGTATGGGTCAATTATATAACTTTATTTTTATTTATGGGATAAAAGGTCCAACGAGGGCATCCTTGTTCATGTAGAGGATCCGCTCTGCAGGTCCATCAGAATCATCTAATTAGAATATGCTTCATGTTACTTATTCATTTTAAAATCTATTATATAATTAGAGAATTTTCTCTCTATTTAAAATATCTATATAGGCAAAACTATTTTTTAAACATTTAAATTTTAAAATAATCATTTACTACACACTAAATCATATTTATTGTTTTACATAATTAATAAAAAATTGAATTAGATTTAAAAACGTGAAAAATTAAATAAAATGAATGAAAATAAAAATTAATAAATACAAAATTATACATGATTTTATTAGTAATGATAATATGAATTTGTTTTATCAAAAATATATATTACACATATAAAGAATTTTTTTTCTTTTTGACGTATAAAGAAAACTAAAATGTGTTTATGAATTTTATAATTGAAATAATTAGTAAAAATCAACTATCGTAATAAAATGTTAAAAAAACAAATATTTTCTATATTATTTTTAAAATTTATATATTCTATGAAATATGAAAGGCTTTTTCTTATTAAAAATTTTGTAGTTCAATAAAAACAAAATCTTACATTTAATCACACGTTAGGAAGACCAACGTTTAAGAAATAGTATCCTAAAATCTCAATTATTTTTTTACGATGAACAAAAACCAAAATATACATAAACTTACGAGACTAAGATAGCTGAACAAAAAAATGCATAAAACTATTTATATCCATTAAAAAGCAATTTCAATAAGATTTACGAGTTTCTTCAACTCTAGCTAGCAAAAACCTAAATCAAATTTGAAGAATAAGTTTTACACCTTACTGATGAAGAGATAAGTTTTTCCGTTCCGCGATTGAAAAAATGTAAACAACAAGCAAACAAGATGTTGTTCAGTATCTTCCATATGCCACAATACTAAAACATGGTGAAGTGCGAAGTATAAGAGAATAACAAATAGACATTGTGAAGACATATGGAAACCACACATGATTGATAAATCATACTATAAAGATAAATTAAAAAATGATTGATAAATTTTTTATCAACAAATTCGTAATCGGTTATTTAGATATGTAAATAACATGATTTATCTAATGGTCATATATATGTAAATAACAAAGTTCTAGACACATAAATTTTAAATGGTAACTTCGATATTTTCATGCAACTTTAAAATTATTTTATTTCAAATCAAATATTATTTTATATCTACAAAAACTTTGTTATTTTTATCATAACATAAATACTAAAATAAATAATTATTAAAGTGAATCAATTGTATAGCAAAATCTCGCGCGAATGCGCGGTTCATATTCTAGTATGTAATAATTAGAGACTCAAGGAAATCGATAGAAAATTTGAAACAACAATTTTTTTTATGAAAACCCAGAAAATGTGACTTTTCCTTTTTAATTTTAAAAAACATTAGAAAGCTAAACACCTATAAAATTAGAGAAATTTTTAAAAATGCCACTTTTCAAGTGCCACTTTATAAAAGTGTGGCATTTTTGTAAATCTACAAAAATACCACACTTTTCAAGTGCCACTTTACAAAAATGTCACACTTTTGAAATCTTTACAAAAATGCCACTTTTCAAAATTATTTTTTCTTTATATTATTTATGTTTGGGTTAATTATGCTCTATTAGGGTTTATTTTTGAGTGTTTAGGGGGTTTTAGGTGTCAAAACATTTTTTTAGGGTTTAGAATTTTAAGATATAGGCTTTATAAATCTATAATTAGTGTCATTTTTTTAAATGGACACTCCTAAGTGATATTCTTGCAAATGTGTACACAAAAAGTGGCATTTTTATAATTACCCCATAAAATTATATATTAAAATTATTATGATTAATAGTTATTTGAACAGTTTAATTCATAATTCTAGTATATATTCTGACAATATCCCTTGTTAGAAGATGATAAGAAAATTCGAAAAACTCTTGGATGAGTTTGTTACTATTTAAAATATCCACCTTATATTATTTTTAAATGGAGAATTTTTACTTTTTTTTTAATAATGCTTTATTTCTCTTAAGCTTTCCAAGAGGGCAACATTTCTAAGTTACATGAATACTGAGAATAAGTCAAGAGAAAACCTTTCGAATGGTGATATTGCTTTTTTTTTTTTTTTTACCATCCGATTAATCTCTTTAAGATGAGTATAGCCGTCGATTAACCCACTTACTAAATTTTGTAATGGGCCTAAAGCGTGACACCATTTCGACTGATCAAATAAGAGTAGTTTGATAATTCCACGCTTGAGGGGAATTGAACCATGACTTAGACCCACGGAGTAAAAAACTTTTTAAAGTGGGAATCACTAGCCCACTACCACTTGATTCTTTGTGAGAGACTTGCATTGAAGATACTCTTATATTCGGTCTATTTATTGCGTTTGTTTCGTACCAATTAAGTACTCCTATACATATATTATATATCTATCATTGATTGCAAATTTGGAGACATTTTTTTTAGACCATCTTCAATGCTTACCTCTATTTTTTAGAGTTCTCTAAAAATAGAGCAAGAGTTTCTCCAATAGTTGCCTCTATTTTTAATTCTAAATTAAAATATTATAAATCTGTTTTATTTTTATTTTATTATTAACTTTTTATAAAACCTTTTACTTTTAAATTTGCAAATTCTACCCATACATATTATTTGTAACAATAGTTCAACAAAAATTACAATATTATTAAAACTAAACGTTTATGATGAAAACAAATTATTATTGTACCACATAAATAGAAAAACAAATAACTAATACATTTTTGTTTAAACATTATGATTAGTGTGTTTCTCCCACAATGTTAAATTAACGTATTTCAAAGTGAGAAATGAGTTTCAGTGTTGTATTTTAAAATTTTAACTAATTAAAAAACTAGTTTTTGTTAATAAGTTTTTCTTAAATTGTGAAATTAAAAGATATGATATTTTTTAGGTATAAAATGAAAGCATATTGAAATTGAGAGATCACTTTGTAAATAAAATAGTTATACTCTAAAAATAGAGTAATGTACAGTGTTACTCTAAATATAGAGATATACTGTTCATTTTTTATTTTTAGAATAAGATAATAGAGTGTCATTGGATATTGTTTTACTCTAAAAATAGAGTTTAGAGGCAAACATAGAACACAGTTGGAGATACCCTCGGAGATGCAAGTTCAGACATTTCAAAACTCAAAATAAAATAGTCTACTATACGTGCCCCACATAAAGAGGAGACAGAGATAATAATTCGCAATCGTTACGAGTACATAGGATCTCGATTCCTACAGTAGATAGATGTACTATTGGACTAATTGGAAACACATTTTGTGTATCCTTAAGGGCAAAATCGCCACAAGTTGATGGGAAAGGTCATGCAAAAGCAAAATCTATAGATCAATCGATGGTCACCAAGACTTTTTCTACTTGGTTGTAAACTTTGTTGCATAATGTACCAAAAACTATACGTTTCATGCTTTGGTTGGTTCATAACTTTTTTTTTGGTCACACGTTGGTTCATAACTAGTTTCAAGATTTAACCATCCAATAGGAATTGCTAGTTTTTGTGAGTATTGTTACACTTATTGATTTGTATTTTTTATCACTATGAAGCAAATTATTGGTTTTATACTTTGGCAAGTTTCTGTCTTCAGTAACCCACTTTGGTTAATTGACACCCAACAATTATAACTATTTGTAGTTTCAACAAAGTCAACGGTTCATGGAACCTATGAAAGAATATGAAAATATTTTAATATATTTTCTTCTTCTATATTTTTAAGTTGAAAATATTATAAATAAAAAGAAATATCTAAATGAATTAAAATGATGTACTTGAAATAAATTCCTATGTGGAAAAGAAATGTATTCATAAAATTAACTGAAATTAAAGAAAATAGTCTATAAGATAAATGTAAAAGGTCGGTCTAAATATTTGGATGGTGGTACTAGAATCAGCAATGCAAAAAAGATAGAACTGTTTAGATATAATGGAGGTATATATGTTTGCTTATATAATCTTGATATACAATATATATAAAAGTGTTTTTGATAACAAAGAGAAAAATATTTATTAGAGAGATCAAACCCTTGTTTCTTATTGATATCCCTTCATCTTTGCTTCTTCTTCACACACAAATATATAGGAGAAGGAGTTTACATGCATAAGGACACTTAGCCAAACCAAATGAAACTTGGATATTGCTAAAACATTATTAATGTCAAATGATGATGAATAATCACCAAATTCTTAATAAGAACACCATAACAAATTTGGATAATTTGGAACAAAGAGAACAAACACTTTCAAATATAAATAACTACCAAATTTTGACTAAATTTTTTAAAAATTTGAAATTATAGAACCAACTTCGTTTCATAAAAATTTTCAAATCAAAAGGTAAACAGTTCAACTTAATTATAGCAATTTTTAGTTAGAAAAATGCAAATGTGTAGAATCAAATAAATCCTTAGCTCTACAGCATAACGACTCCAAATTCAAAACTGCACTGCAAAGAAGTCAACTCCCCAGATCTACACAATGGAAAGAAGACTCACCTATGAGGAAAAGGGTAAGGCAACCTCAAGAACAATGTCTCACCACCAAGAGTAAGAATTAGACCCCCACGAATCGAAACCTCTGAGCTAATAAGGAAAAATGAACTCACATTTATAGGAAGGCTAACAAATCCTATGGAACAACTCACCGGAACCACAGAAGGGGTCGACCCTGGCAATGGCCTCTTCCAATTCAGATTCACCAGAGAGGACGACCTTAACAAAGTCCTAGAAAATAGACCCTATCATTTCTCCAATTGGATGGTCATCGTCCAAAAATGGGAACCGGTTATCTCCCCCAACTTCCCCTCCCACATCCCCTTCTGGATCTAACTTAAAGGGATTCCCCTTCACTACTGGGAAACTGAAATGATAAAGAGAATCAGTGAGGATCTAGGAATCTTTGAAGGGGCAGATCTCTCCCCAAATTCTGCCAAGATCAGAGTAACAATCAATGGTCTCCAACCACTGATTTAAGAAACAGTAATTGATTTTGAGAAAGGAGTAGAGGCTAGGGTGAACCTGGTTTATGAAAGACTCAAGAACTTTTGCACCATCTGCTTGACTCATGAGGCAATTGAATGCCCATCCAAACTAGTCAAAACCACAACATCAAAGACAAATTCAGACAGGCGATCAGAGCCAAAGACCCAAGGGAGGAAATCGCCGGATACACAAAATGACCGGTACCAAAAGGCTTACCAGGAAATGAGGGATCGGTATGGTATAGCTTTTGGCGAAATACCATCTTCAAAGGGCTTGCAGCTACCAGAAAAATCTAGCTGGAGGACCTAGAACACACACCAGGAGAATGAAAGACCACCAGGCTTGAGTCAAGGGGAAAGAGGAGACACAAGATACCCCCATAGAACCACAAGGTACCCCCACTACCAACAGAGGCACACCAACCAACTCCCAAGAGCAAATGAGGAAGTTAGATCCTACACTGGTGGAGCCTTAAGGGAACACATGCAATCAGACCAGAATCTACAATGGATACAAAAGGATCAAGACTTAGAGAGAGCCTCTACCACAATATCTCCTATACAAAGTCAGAGACGTCCTCCTCTGGAGAAGAACCTGAATCTTACAGAATTCCCTGCAACAATCCCTAGTAGAGAGCAGGTGATGGATGAGCTAATAATGGATGTTACTATCAACTACTGCAATGTGGAAAATCATGTGGAAAAGAACGCCAGGCAACAAAGAGTGCTTGATGGTGAAGTAGAATACCTAATGGGGAAAACCGCTGACTCAATCTTAGCTTCTGCTAGATCACTACAACCACAAATGGACCCTGGTCATCACAGAAATGACAACAATGCTCCCACTCAAGTCTCACAAGATTTACCCCAACTCCAAGAAGCGGATCTTCACCAAGGTCAGATGACAAAAAAGAAAAGAGGTCGACCACCGCTACAAGCTAGAAAGGGAGCTGCAACAAAGACACTCCAAGGGTTAAGCTCTCGCAAAAAAAATGCCATTCAAGCTTATAAGTCACCAAGGAAAAAGTCAACATCAACCCCTGGTAAACCGGAAGAAGCTAATACAACAATCATACTTAAGCCAAAACTCCAAATGGTTTTATCTATGGCCTCTACTAGTAACTTGAACCCAACAATGAAGCTCATCCCAACAATGACCAGAACCTCAACTAACAGTCACTAGCAATGTGCACTAAGGGAAAGAGCAGACCAACAAGCAACTAGTCAAAGGAATATACAGGAGAATAACCAAGGTACGGTTTGTATAAACAACCAAACCGAAAATGTCAATGTAACCCCAAGAAGGAATGCTCACCAGGATGGCAGGGACATAGGCATACAACCGAATGGGGCCAATGCCACGCCACAAAGTGACAGAAGAAGCAGGAATCTAGAGAGGGTGGATTTTCACTCTCTACCAAAACCTCTTCCTTAGCCATAGTCAGCTGGAATTGCTGTGGTTTAGAGAATACCACAACAATTCTAAGCCTCAGGAGGATACACAATAGTATTTCTCCTAACATTCTCTTCCTCGGTGAGACAAAGAACCCTGATGATATAGTACTAAAAACTCTGGAATGGCTGGGTTACTCTTCTCACCATCTGGTGAGTTCCAATGGCAATGGAGGGGGAGGTCTAGCCCTGTTCTGGAAGCAAGAAGTACAAATGGATGTCAACAACCAACTACATTGACACTGAATTAAAGCATGAAGGCAAGAGAGTTTTCGCTACCTTTGTCTATGGAGAGCCTGATCACACCAAAAAAAAAAAACAGTCTGGGACCAGCTACAACACATTGGCAACTTGAGAGATGTACTTTGGTTTTTAACTGGGGATTTCAACGAAATACTGGACAATACAGAAACAAGGTAGAAAGTCAAGACCTGAGAGCTCATTCGAGGACTTCAGATTATTCATGTCAGAGGTTGACCTCTATGACCTTCAGCATTCTGGTAACTACCTCTCCTGGAGAGGAACAAGGTATAACGATACAGTGCTCTGTAGACTTTACAAAGCCATGGCAAACTGTGCTAGGTCTTAATATATCCGCTTTGAAGGTTCTGATCACAGACCAATTGCGTCCTACTTCACAAACCAGAAGAAACGACCAAAGGGACTTTTCCGTTTTGACAGAAGGCTCAAGGATAATGAGGAAATCCAGAAGCTGATCTCTAAGACCTGGACAACAAATGATGCTAGATCAGTGGAACACAGAACCAGCAACTGCATGAAAGCAATAATAACCTGGAATAAAGAAAATAAATAAATAGTCAAAAGGTTATTGTCAAGAAACAAGTTGAGCTAGAAGAGGCTATGTCTTGCCCCAACTCAAGGGCAGAAAACATCCATACAATAAATACAGAGCTAGCCCTAGCCTACAAAGCTAAAGAAGACTCCTGGAGACAAAGAAGCAAGCAATTATGGCTCAGCTTAGGGGACATGAATCCTGGGTACTTCCATGCTAGCACTAAAGTGAGAAGGGTCATAAACAACATCACAGTCATTGAAGATTCTAAAGGAAAGTCTCACTATACAGAAGATGTAATCACTAAGACAATCAATGACTATTTTGAGAAGCTTTTTTTACCTCTCAGAATGGAGGAAACCTAACATAGGCTATGGAAGCTCTTACTCCAAGCATCTCTGAAGCAATAAACAACAGTCTGACCAAGGAACCATCCGCTAAAGAGATCTGTGATGCTATGTTTTCAATCCATGGAGACAAGGCCCCGGGCCCTTATGGATTTTCAGCCGGTTTCTTCCAAGCCAACTGGAGTACAGTGGGACGTGCAATAGTTAAAGAGATACAACAAAGTTTTAAATCAGGCAACTTCCAACACTCCATCAATAAAACACACATTAGGTAAATCCCAAAGATAAAGAGCCCCAAAACTGTAGCAGACTACAAACCGATTGCCCTATGCAATGTATACTACAAAGTCACTTCCAAAATACTCACACGAAGACTATAACCTGTTCTGCAAGGGATCATCTCAGAAAATCAGTCGGCTTTTGTACAAGGAAGAGGAATTTCTGATAATGTGTTGATAACTCATGAAGTCCTTCACTACCTCAAAACATCATCTGCTAAAAAAAGATGTTCCATTGCCGTTAAAACAGACAGGAGTAAAACAGACATGAGTAAGGCGTATGATAGACTAGAATAGGATTTCATCAATGCGGTTTTAGAAAAGCTAGGCTTCCATAACACTTGGATCAACTAGATTATGCAATGCATCACCGCAGTGTCCTACTCTTTCCTTCTAAATTGGACATCTAAAGGCTCTATACTACCATATAGAGGAATCAGGCAAGGGGATCCTCTCTTACCCTACATCTTTATCCTCTGTTCTGCGGTTCTATCAGGCCTACGCAGGCGGGCACAACAGAAATGGAAGTTACATGGGATAAGAGTTGCAAGACAAAGCCCAAGGATAAACCACCTCTTGTTTGCAGACGACACCATGTTTTTCTGCAAAACAAACAAGAACAACATCAAAGCCCTAAAAAAAAATCCTCAAAGCCTATGAAGAAGTTTCGGGACAACAGATAAACTATCAGAAATCAGCTATAGCATTCTCCTCCAAAGCCCCACAGCACTTAAAAGAAAGAGTCAAAAGAGAACTAGGCATCCCTAAAGAAGGAGGGTTAGGCAAGTATCT
This sequence comes from Arabis hirsuta, assembly GCA_964056655.1. Taxonomy (NCBI): domain Eukaryota; kingdom Viridiplantae; phylum Streptophyta; class Magnoliopsida; order Brassicales; family Brassicaceae; genus Arabis; species Arabis hirsuta. The sequence continues at coordinate 34,065,292 of OZ053302.1, forward strand.
AGGACTCCCAGAGCATTTTGGAAGGAAAAAAAAAGATCTGTTTACCATGATTGTGGATCGCATCAAACAACGAGCCTTGAGTTGGTCCTCTAAGTTCCTTTCCTCTGCTGGGAGAATGATTATGCTCAAATCAGTGCTGGCAGCAATGCCTACATACACCATGTCCTGTTTTAAATTACCTATGAGCCTGTGCAAAAGGATCCAGTCAGCCTTAACAAGATTTTGGTGGGATGGGAATAGTGATAAGAGGAAGATGTGTTGGATAGCATGGGACAAGCTTACCATGGGGAAAAAGGATGATGGCCTAGGATTCAGGGATATACAGATCTTCAATGATGCGCTCCTTGCTAAGCTAAGCTGGAGAATACTCTAGAATCTGGAATGCCTCCTAGCAAGGACCCTACTGGGCAAGTATTGCAAATACAAACCCTTTCTGGAATGCCAGCAACCAAGTACGGCTTCTCATGGATGGAGAGGAATACTAATTGGAAGAGACCTACTGAACTTGAAGCTGGGGAAAGTAATTGGTAATGGAGCAAACACCAAAGTGTGGAAAGAACCTTGGTTCTCTCTCCATACACCGACCAGGCCCACAGGACCACCAACAGAAGAGACAGAAAATCTGTTAGTCTCTGATCTTCTCAACCCAACCACAAGAGAATGAAATGTTCATAAGATCAACTCAGTACTCCCTAACTTGGTAAATGAGATCACCAGCCTAAAGCCAAGCAAACTGGGAGACCTGACAGAGCGGTCTGGCTTGGGAATGATTCATGCACCTATACAGTATAGTCTTGTTATCACTGTGTAAAGGACTCAACCACAAACCAGATAAGCCAAGAAGCTACTAACACATTTAATTGGATCTCAGGCATTTGGAATATCAAAACATCGCACAAAGTCAAATTATTTCTATGGAAGGCAGCTAGACGAGCCTTACCGGTTGGATCACAACTGAAATCGAGAGGAGTGATGAATCAAGGCAAATGTATCCACTGTGGAGACCATGAGACAATTGATCACCTCTTTATCCACTGCCCCTTCGCACAGGAAGTCTGGAACATGGCCCCTCTAAAAGATAGCGTCTCTCCGCATAGGATCCCCTCACTGCAAGCGGGCCTACTACAGGTAAACCAGGAAGTATATTTACCTCCAACTGGAATCAGCGAAGGACCCCTCTTCCCTTAGATTACTTGGTCCCTCTGGATCACACGTAATCAAAACTCTTCCAAAATCAGACCTTTACAACCACAGAAGCGGTCACAAAGGCGATCAGAGCCGCATCGGAATGGTTCAAGGCACAAACCCAGCCCCCAAAAAACTGCAAATCATAGCACATCACCGTCGCTGAACAAATCAACCTTTCGAATCTACTCAGATGCAATCTGGAGATCGGATCAAAGAATTGCTGGGTTAGGATAGATCATCAAGGATCAGATGAACCAGACTATTGATCAAGGCTCTGAGATAATAGTAAAGGTCGATTCACCTCTCATGGTAGAGGCCATGGCCATGAGAGCAGCTATATCACACGCATCGACAAGGAACCTCTCCGGTTTCATCATGGCTTCCGATTCCCAAACCTTGATCAACCTAATCAACACAGGAAATTTTCACCTAGAGATTTATGTAATCAACCAGGATATCACTACTTTGAAAGAGAAAGTGAAAGTTACGTGCCTTTTCATTCCTAGATCTGAAAATGTTTTAACTGTTGAGATCGCGAAATTGGCGTTAAGCCTTGTACCAACGACAACCGGTTTAATCCCGTTCTAATGAATTAAAGTTACGATTTTGATAAAAAAAAAAAAGTAGAATCAAATCAAAAAGTTAGTTATGTTGTACATATCCAACAGAGCATGTTTCATGTCCGTTTGTTTTGACCTGCTAAAGGGTGTTTTATGTCCAAGGCATAGTTTAATGGGATGGTTATAACCACATGCAAGTCCATGGAGCATCCTGATTTCGAATCTACAATTCCGCATTACATGTGTGATTCGTAAAAGAGTCAATGGGCCCGGGACAATAAAATGCGAATTATATAGTCCATGCCTATAGAAAGCAATGATAATAGCATAAATGTAGGCAATGAGTACACAAAGAGTTTAGTTGATCAAATAACAAAAAGAAGAGTACACAGAGTTTATGATAAACCAAAAAAAAAAATGAAATGTGTAGGGTTACTTCTTCTTGGTCGAAAGAAAAGTATGTTCATGACAAATCAAAGAAAGACGGTGTGATTTAGATGTTTTTAAGTGATCCCATCATTTTGATTTATTATTTTAATTTGTTAATTAGGACTCGTGCATGTGTTTCTTTGCGTTTGTCCAATCTTTTGGAAAAGAGAAAAAGGCAACAAGCACAATAGTTTCTCCACCATTTTCACTTATTCTCCATTTTATTGTTTACTCATCAATCGGTTTCATTTATCGATTCATGTTAAAGTTTGGATTTCATCTTTTTTTGCCTTGGATTTTCGCTATAAGTATATAATTTTTCAAAGCTCAGAAATAACTATTGAATTCTGATTTGATTTTTGGAAAGATGTTACATTTTACATATAGTTTTATAAAAGTAAAATTTAACCAAACACAACGTTTAGTGGTTAAAAACTTTCAGTTCAGTCGAGATTATGAATCGAGTTCAATTTATCGCTTTTTCATATAGATCATTAATAACATTTTAAATGGAAAACACAATATTTTACATGTCTAAGGATTTATCCCAAAAAAAAAAGATGCAGAATAATATATATAATGATATGTTTCTTAGCTATGCGGTTGAACATAAGGTTAATATTTGTTTCTTTTTTGCATAGAAGTTAAAAGCTTGTATAAATTACCACACTAGGTATAATTTCAACACTGCTTTTATGTTATTGCTTCAATATTATATGTATAAATGAGTGGATGTGTATATATCGAACACGATATATATTGGGCTAGAAATTAAGAACAGGATGAAGAAGTAACTTTCCAAAACAGGTAAAATGGGTTAGGCTTTGAATGTACGTTATGACATTTCTTTTGATTTGGAAGTCAACGGTATGCGTTTACTTTTTAGGTAACAACCAAAAAAATATATCAAACCCAATCGATTTGTTGACCACACTATTTGAACAAAGAACAAACATCACCTACTTAACCAAATTACTAAACATAAATGTATTGGAAAGTATTAAATTAGATGCTAAGCAAATTTGAACAATGATTAGTCTATTGACACCAAAATTTATGTCATTTGGTTACAATTTTTTATAACTAGGTGGTAATCCAGATTCTTTACCATTTAACTAATTTTTCTAGGATGAATGCAGAAATCGAATAATTTTCATAAGATTTTTTAGTGGATCTAAAACGTAACAGTATTTTGATTAACCAAATAAAAATAGCTAGATAGTTCTACATTTGAGAAAAAATTGATCACTTACCTAGATTTACAAAACAACTCCTTATCAAATAAGAACAGCTGATTCTCTATTTTGGTTACCTTTTTACGGTTTGACTTGACTATGAATAATAAATTATTAACCAGTATTACTAATGGACGATCCTCTTTTGAATCTAGTTTTTTCTCAAGTTCATTTATTGTATCTTAACATCTTACAATAACGATTTACCACTACAACGAACGTACCAAATTATGTATATGCAAATAAAAAAACCTAACCACATGCATTTATGGTAGACATGCATTTGCAACCTGAAAAACTTAAATCCATCAACGATTTGGCCAGTGTCTTTTGCTTGTCCTTAAGCAAACAACAAAACACAAATCCCGAAAAGAAGTTTAAAGATAGGAGCTCAAATCCAAAAAAAAACACTAAAGGGTTCAACAAGATGTCCTAAAGAGAACTAACTCGATGCACAACAAACTCTACTCAAGAGATTTTCGCCATACTCATCACTCATCGTCTTTTACTCTAAATCCCGAGACTTAAAAAAACTCTCGCAATCAACAAGGATTCAACTCTTTAACATTCATTAAGGTGTTTGGCGCGGTCTCGCAATTAGACAATCGATCAAATCCATTCGGCTAGGAAAAAAAAGAGCTTGAAAAATATGTAAAAATGTGGCTTAAAGCGTTTAGTGGCTAACTCTCAAAGAAGTGAGTGCTACATTATGCAAAAGCAAGAAAGAAACAATTAGTGCGTACAAGGCTTAGCTTCCATGATCTATCCATCTCCCCCGTGCACTCTCATTCCTTCTTAAACTCACCAAAATTTTGGCTTAATAAATTTTTTAACACTTCTCAAACCACTCTTTTCTTTCACCTCTTTTTTTTTTTATCTAAGCTCTAGGAAAATCTTCCTTTTACTTGATCTTCGCTCTTTTTACTTTTTATTTTATTTTTATTAAACACTTGGAGCTATTTTTATTTACTTTGTTTTTTTTCCCTAAAACTTTCTTCTCCCCTTTTCATTCTTTTTTCTTCTTTTCTCTCACTCACACCCTACCCAAATATATCAACAAACACAACTATTTCTTATGAGTTCCTCACCTAAAGACTAGTCTTAGACGCAAGAAACTAGTCTTAATGGAAACTTGACCTTATCGTTTCTAATGCTTGCAAAATCTTACACATGCAACCCTATCGAAAAGGCCTCACTCAAAGAACAAATAACAAGGTTTCAAAGAAAGGGTTCGGGTTTTCAGGTGCGGTACCATCCTAAAAATGAGAATGGCCGTTCAAGTCAATCAAAGAGTGGTAAACTAAGGAAAAGATGACTTGAATGTCTAGTGTTTTACCATGGTTATGATCAAAAGCCCAAAAGCGAGAAGAATTAGTCAAAGTTAAGCTTAGGTTGATAGAGTTGAATTTAGATCATGCAAGTTTCTAATAAGTAGGGACTTTCAAAGAGATGAGATCCAAGCAAAGATGAGCTTCTACTTCGAAAGTGTTAATGCATCGAAAAAGTTATAACGAGGGCATATTATTGAATCCTAAAATGAAACTTTACAAGGAAATTTTATCATTGCTCCCTATGCAAATGCATCCCTAAAATGCTCTAGACTCTATCCTAACATGAAAAAGAAGAATAAAAGAAAATGCTAATGATATGTGAATCTACATGCATTTTTGTCTTTGTTTTTTTTTTGAAAGTAAGCACAATACAAAGACTCAATACAAAAAGAAAACAAAAGAAGGAAAATAATATTAGTAAACGATGAATACCACGTAGAACCAAAAGTTAGCAAAAAAAAAAAAAGATTTGAACTATATACACTTACCAGTGGATTGCCTCCCACCAAACGCTTGTTTTAAGTCATGGGCTTGACTTGGATGCCGTCTAGGCTTGAGGTGGATCACTGAGAGGAACAGTGTCTCCTCCAGCGATTTCAGTGTCAGCGAGATATGGCTTTAGGCGCTGACTATTAACCACAAATTCACCTCCTACAGCGTCCAGCAACACTACAACTCCATATGGTCTCACCTCTTTGGTGAAAGGACCAGACCATCGCGATCTTAGTTTCCCAAGAAAAAGTTTCAGACGAGAATTAGAGAGCAACACTTGATCATTTGCAGCGAAGTTCCTACGAATGATCTTCTTGTCATGGTAGGCCTTTGTCCTTTCCTTGTAAATCCTCGAGTTCTCATAGGCCATGTGCCGAATCTCATCCAGCTCATTCAGTTGCACTAACCTTCTTTCGGAAGCAGGCTTGATGTCAAAGTTCAACAACTTAACAGTCCAGGCAGCCTTGTACTCTAGCTCCACCGGAAGATGACACGATTTCCCATAGACAAGATGAAACAGTGTCGTGCCTAAGGTGTCTTGTAAGCAGTCCTATACGCCCAAAGAGCGTCAACAAGCTTTACAGCCCAATCCTTCCTTGTCGTGCCTACAACCTTCTGCAAAATGCTCTTGATTTCCCTGTCGAAAATCTCAACCTGTCCACTCGTCTGAGGATCGTAAGGAGTGGCTACCTTGTGCTTGACTCCATGCTTTTTCAAAAGACCATCAAAGACCTTGTTGATGAAATGTGAACCACCATCACTGATTACCACTCGAGGCACACCAAATCTTGGAAAGATCACAATCACCCTAGCATCATTAGTTGGGCTAGCCAGCGCTTCAACCCATTTAGACACATAGTCTACTGCAACGAGAATGTATTGATTCCCATAAGAAGATGGGAAAGGACCCATGAAATCAATACCCTAGACATCGAACACCTCAACCTCCAAGATAAAGTTCTGAGGCATCTCATTTCTCTTGCTAATGTTGCTTTGCCTCTGATATGAATCACACTTAGAGACGAAAGCATGAGCATCTCTAAACATAGTCGGCCACCAGAAGCCAGCTTGTAGAGCCTTAGACACAGTCTTGAAAGTAGCAAAATGCCCCACATAAGCTAAACCATGGCAATGAAACAGAATACCATGAACCTCTTCCTTTGATATGCATCATCTGAAAACCCCATCTGAACACTGCTTATACAAATATGGCTCATCCCAAAAGTAATGTCTTATATCTCTCAAGAACTTCTTCTTCTTGTATCCCACAAAGTTTTCAGGTTTCCTTTCTGCAGCCAAGTAGTTAGCAAATTCACCAAACCAAAGTATCTCAGGAAGCTTGGTTTCTCTAGGCGGTGTAGAATGCTTAATGTTGCCAATGCCAATGGCATATACGTGCTCCTCAGGTAGGCTATCATTCAAAAGGACGTCCTCATCTACACGTAGTCTAGACAGATGATCTGTAACACCGTTCGCAACACCCTTTTTGTCCTTAATCTCCATGTCAAACTCTGCAGTAAGAGTATCCATCACAACAATCTAGGTTTGGCATCCTTCTTAGTCAGAAAGTACCTCAAAACAGCATGATCAGTATGAACAATAACCTTAGACCCCACCAAATAAGACCTGAACTTCTCAAATGCAAACACAATAGCTAGAAGTTCTTTATCTGTAGTAGCATACTTACACTGTGCATCATCAAGAGTCCTACTAGCATAGTAGATGACATGGAGCTTCTTTTCTTTTCGCTGTCCTAGTACAGCTCCAACTGCATAATCACTAGCATTAGTCATCACCTCGAAAGGCAATTCCCAGTCTAGCGGTTGGATAATTGGTGCGCTGACAAGTGCTCCCTTGATTGTCTGAAAGGCCTCAAGACAGTAACTGTCGAAGTTAAACTTCAAATCCTTACATAAAAGCTGAGTCAAAGGCCTAACAATCTTGGAGAAATCCTTGATGAACCTCCTGTAAAACCCAGCATGTCCCAGAAAGCTCATAACTTCTTTGACAAAATCAGGTAGCTGCAGGCTTGTTATCACTTCAATCTTTGGCTTATCTACCTCAATACCGCTTTCTGAAATCCTGTGTCCCAAAACAATCCCATCTCTGATAAAAAAAGACACTTCTCCCAGTTCAGCACAAGATGTTTCTCCTCACAGCGTTGTAGAATCCTGCACAAATTAGAAAGACAAACAGAAAAAGAAGATCCATACACAAAAAAATCATCCATAAAAACTTCCATTATGTCTTCAATCATGTCAGTAAAAATCGACATCATGCATCTCAGGGACGTGGCTGGTGAATTACACAAGCCAAATGGCATTCTGCGATAAGCATAAGTGCCATAAGGACAAGTGAATGTGGTCTTCTCCTGATCATCTGGATGAATAGAAATCTGAAAGAAACCAGAATAACCATCTAGAAAACAGTAGTAAGGGTGGTTAGCCAATCTCTCAAGCATCTGATCAATAAAAGGCAAAGGAAAATGATCTTTACGAGTAGCAGAGTTCAATTTCCTATAATCTATGCATATCCTATGACCAGTGACAGTTCGGAATCAACTCGTTCTTATCATTCCTAACCACAGTCACTCCACCCTTCTTTGGCACAACATGGACCTGGCTCACCCACTTGCTATCAGAGATAGCGTATATAATACCAGCCTCTAGAAATTTCATAGTCTCCTTCTTTACAACATCTTTCATATTCGGGTTTAACCGTCTCTGATGTTCAATAGAGGTGATTAACTCATCTTCTAGATAGATCATGTGCATGCAAAGGTAAGGTGAAATGCATGTGATATCATCCAGAGAATAGCCTAAGGCCATGCGATACTTTCTAAGTTCACACAAAAGCAAAGCAGTTTCAGGATTGTTTAGTTCAGCATTGATGATCACATGGTAAATAAATTTAGGACCTAGAAATACGTACCTTAGCCCGAATGGAAGTGGTTTGAGCTTAATATTAGGAGCTTTCAGCTCGCTCCATGGATTAGCAAATGGCGTAGGATGAGATGCTGTTGGAGGTTTCTCTACAGCTTTATCCAAACTCGCATAAGCAACCATCTTCCCCATTGACTGACTTGAGTCCATCATCTTAGCATACCCAATCGCATCCTCACTCAAAAACCCATTCTCACTTGCAGACTTCATCAAAGCAATCTCCAAGGGGTAATCAACTAGAATCTCTTCAGAAACTTCGTCAGAGATTTCTAGTGAATCGTCAACCAAGAATGTCTGTTCGTCCAACATAGGCTTTTTCAACAGCTTATCCATTTCAAACTTCATGACAATGTCTCCTAGATGGAGATCTATTCGCCCATTCCTCACATCTATGATAACTCGAACAGTGCATAAGAAATGTCTGCCCAAAATGAGAGGATCCTTTGGCTCCTCTTCTAGCTCTAGAACCACAAAATATGTAGGAACAAGTGCATTACCAATCCTCACATGTAAATCTTCCAGAATCCCAACAGGTAATTTCACAGAACGATCAGCAAACACCAAGGAGATCTTTGTCGCCTTGAACTTTGTGAAACCAAGTCGCTTAGCCACAGAGTATGGCATCAAGTTAACACTCGAAGCTAGATCACACAGAGAATAAGCAAAAGTTAGTGCACCAATTTGAACAGATAAAACAAATCTCCCTGGATCTCCGAGTTTCTTAGGCATCCTGTTTTGAAGAATAGCACTACAATCCTTTGAAACCTTCACAAAGTCATCCTCTCTAGAAACTTTACTTGTGACTAAGCTCTTCACATATCTGTTCATCGAAGGAATCATCTGGATTGCATCTGTAAGAGAGATCTTCACTGTAAGATCATCCAACATCTCCTTATATTTCGCCTCCTCTAAGTCCTTTCGTGACTTCTTAGGGCGAGTAGGGTATGGAACCCTTGGAGCATATATACGAGCAGGCAATGACACCTTTGGCGTGTCTTCATTTGCAGACTCTCTCACCTTCTCACGTTCTGCATCATCAGTCTCTTCCAGATCAATGGGTAGCTCGAGACTTTTCCCTTGTGGTGCAACTGGATTCAACACACTCCCACTCATGGTTGTAATGACATTCACGTTCTCCATCCTGGGATTTTGTTCTCCTTTCCCAGGAAGAACTTCGTGCGGTCTCTTGATCGCCTTAGCAGTCTGAGCTACCTGAGTGTCCTTCACATGAGAGGATAGAGCTTCAAACTTACCATTGAGATCATTGTGCATACCATCCACCTTGACATTGATCTCGTTAGAAGTCTTTTGCTGATTCAGTAGAAGTTGCTGCATAAGTAACTCGAGCTTGTTTTCCTGGGGTGCAGGGATGGAGCTCATTGGAGCTTGAAAAGAAGCTTGAGTTGTTGGCTGGAAGTTGTTGAATTGATGTTTCTGCTGAAATCCACCCTGAAAACCATTCTGACCCGGATTTTGCACGAAGTGTTTCTGAAAGCCCTGTGAAAAGTTTTTCTGAAAACCCTGATTTTGCACGCCAGTCTGTCCTGAAAATCCCTGAGAGCTAAAAACGCCCGCGTTTTGCACGTACGGTTTTTTCTTTCCCTGATTGACCACCTATTGTGGATAAGCCTGATCCTAAGGATTTTCAATATTTGTGCTCCTGTGTGACAGATTCGGATGGTTTCTGTAATTCAGGTAGAAACCCCTGTTTTGCACGAAACCCTGTCCATTCACATAGTTAACTTTCTGCTGCTCATGACTCCCTTCTTCAGTGTACTCTTGGTAGATAGTTGGTCCCGTTCCATCTTCACAGAACTGTACACTCCTCTGATTCTGGTTCAGCAACTGATTGTACTTCTCATTCAGCTCATCGTACTTTTGAGACTCGATACTACTGACACGCTTCGACCTGTCATACTCAGAAGAACTATTAATAGAACTTGCATCCATGTTCTCAATCAGCTCAGATGCTGCCTCCTCACTTTGGGTCATGAAGTTTCCATTGCTTGCAGCATTAAGTTGGTTTTTGGACTCTCTATCAACTCCATCATAGAATATGCTGATAAGTTGTCCCTCTGAATACCCATGGTGAGGACACTCTCTCCGATAGTCTTTTAACCTCTCATAAGCCTCACCAAATGACTCTCCTAAAAACTGCTGGAAAGAAGCAATCTTGTTCCTCAGAGAATTTGTCTTGGATTTGGTGTAGAAATGATCCAAGAATGCAGCTCTGCATTGATCCCAATTTGTCAGAGATCCAGGAGGTAGAGATTTAAGCCATCTCGATGCCTTGTCTGCCAGAGAGAAAGGGAACAACTTGCATTGGATCCAGTCCTCAGAGACTCCATTTGCTCTGGTAGTGCTGCAAATCTCCTCAAAGTTCTCTATGTGTTCCATCGGGTTCTCAGCAAGTAACCCATGGAAAGTGTAGTTTTTCACCAATCCGATCAGCTGGGGGTGTAGTTGATAGTCATTCCTGTTGAGAGCAGGCAGACATATCGCAGATCGATTCTGATAGAACGTGTGAGGCATGTTTACATCGCCAATACCAGGCTGATCCTGGTGAACCTGCTGCAACTGTCACAGCTGCTGCTGCATTTGTTCCTGCATCCTCTCAAATTCAGCCCTAGTAACCCCTGCAGGCGGGTTGTTGTTGTCGTTTTCATCAACCATGTTGACTGGTTTCGACTTTGCTTTTGCTCTGTTGGTTCGTTCTATTCTTCCAAGTGTCGGATTTTCGGAGTAGAGAAGGTTGTCAGAGCCCTCAATTCTTCTTTGCATATACCTGAAACACACAAAAGAACAAAATAGAACTCGTTAGTAACTTCTTAGACTAAATTTCAAACTGAAATTTGAAGGTAACGCTATTGGTCTCCGGCAACGGCGCCAAAAACTTGATAACACAGGTTTTAACTTTATCAAAACTACTGCAAGTGCACAGCAACAGAGTAGTATTAAAGGGATCGAATCCACAGAGACCAAGTGTTATACTACGAATGTATGAGAGTGAAATTAAGCTAAGACAAGAATATGATTGTTTTAATGCAATAATGTAAACGAGAATGACAAATGACGATGTAAACTTATGAATTAAAAACGTCAGGCTTTAGGGTTATTCGCAGGAAATCAGAAATCATGAACTAGACAATTATTCAGGGAACAATTCAGCGCAGTCTCAAACTCAAACATAAATGTTTAACCAATCCACTGTCGTGGTATCAATCACTTTATCTAGCAACCTAAGATTCTAAACTATCGTTTGAATTTAGAATTCTAGACAAGCATTAACGAGCAGGTTTGATATGTTCACAAATCGCCTTAACATCAGCTTTCGTTGGCTAAAGACAATTTGCTCATCTACGTTCTTTCAGCCATTTAATCGAACACTTTTGGTGCATTAAACATCCTAACATCAGGAACTAGGTGATCAATCTAATTCAAGCAATAAGAACAACGATAGATGAAGACAAATACAAATCCTAATTATGTCTAATTCATTGATTCATGAAATCTCTTGAAACCCTAAAACCTAACTATGAATCTACTCAGACATAATCAAAGAGAAACAACAAAGAGATGAAAGGAATTGCATAATTAAATTAAAGAAATAAAAATTGGGTTCAGAAATCTTCTCCAGAGATGCAGAGTTAGAGCTTCTTCTCCCAAATCTTACAAAGTTGCAAAAAGTTCAAAGTCTGAATGAATAATCGAACCTCCCCTCACCAAAACCGAAAATAGGGTTTTATTTGTTTAAAAGTCGGATTTGGGTTGATCCAGGTGAAATTGGGTAGATCCAGGCGAAGTTGGGTCGGATCTGAAAAACTGCAGGAGAAATAAAAATTTTGGTTTCTACCATCGGAGTGTATGCCTGATGGGAGCCCCCGATGTCAGTTTCCAGCAAAATATGTCTTCACCAGAAATAGTATAACTTTTGCTCCACTTATCCGATTGACTTCAAAACACCGCCAAATGAAAGCTGTCTCAGTGCTCTATCTTGTCTCCAAATTAGAGCTCGATCCATAGGTGGAAATTCATTCTACGAATGCCAAACTTCTGGCCATTTTATGCTCCTTTGTTCTCATTCCTTATTCTTTTGTCTCAAACTCCATCCAAATATGTTTTAACCTGAAAAGACTCTAAAAACATAGAAAAAATTCGAAAACCCTTTGAAAACATTGATTAAAAATGTATCAAAATGAGATAAAATATGAGAATATCAGACAGATACATTTCTAAAATCTCAGCTTCAGTTTATGATACCAAATCATCCTAAAACATATATTTTTTTTTCTAATGTATATATTTTGGGCACTTTTAAATTAAAGTATTTAGCAACTAACTGAAAAGTATATATATCCAGACGTGTTTTCAGAAAATTGAAAGCACTAATTCTTGTCAAGTACATACATAAGATCAATCTTATATAATATTTTAAAGTTTTCTAAATCCAAATCATGAGATGATGACATTTTGAAAAGAAAAAAAAATTAAGTATTTTTAATAATCTATTATATAATTAGAGAGTTTTCTCTCCATCTAGAGTGTCCACATAGGCAAAACTATTTTCTAAAACATTTAAGTTTTAAAATATTCATTTAATACACACCAAATCATATTTATTTGTTTTCATAATTAATAAAAAAATTAAATTAAAATAAAAACGTGAAAGACTTAAAAAATGAATCAAAATAAAAGATAATAAATCTAAGACTATACAAATTTTTATTAGTAATAATAATATGAATTTACTTTTACCAAATATATATATATATATTACACATATTAAAAAAAAACTCAAATATGTTTCTAAATTTATAATTCAAACAATTAGTAAAAATCAACTGACTTAACCATATATTATCTAAAATTTGAAAAGAAAAAGATTTCTTTTTTATTAAAATATTTGTAATTCAATAAAAAAAAAATCTTACATTCAATCTAACTTCATTTATTTTAGAACCACACATAAAAATTGAAAAATTAAAAAATTATCTTAATATTTTTATTTATCAACCTATGACGAAGAGAAACGTTCAACAAATAGTATCATAAAATTTTAAATATTTCTAGACGATGAACAAAAATCAAAATATATATAAACTACGAGAACGAGATAAATTATTAAAAGTAATGGTAAGTAATCATACTATAAAGATAAAGTAAAAAATTATTGATAAATTTTATCTTCTAAATCATAATTGGTTATTTAGATAACATGATTTATATAATGGTCACATATATGTACGTTAAAAAGTTTTTTTTTTAAACTAAATAAATGAGAACTATCGATATTGAAGTCATTGGTAATCAATTCATATATTTAAGCATTATTAATACTAAATCACAAAATTAATCTATTCTATTTTACATCAAATATTACTTTGCAACTACAAAGAATTAGCTATTTTATCATACATAAGTACTAAACTACTAAATAAATAAAATTACTAAATTTAATAAGTTATAAAACAAAAACTCGCGCGAATGCGCGGATCATATCCTAGTTTTAACAATTAATTCCCACAATTTAATAGTTAAGTTTAATGTAATTTAATTCCAAAAATTAAATTGTAACATAAAGATGACCAATTTAAGTTTTTTTTTTTTTTGATATCCACAAAAAATTATAGTTCTAAACTAAATGTATTATTGTAAATTTTTAATGGTTTGAAAAATATATATTTTATTTATTAAACCTAGCAATATACTATACAATAAATACATTTAAAACTTTAGATAGGTAACTACGATTTTAAAACAAAAAATCACAAAAATAAAGTCACAAAAAGCTTTGATAAAAAGAATTGTAACATTAACAAAAAAAAAATGGTGTAAAAAACTTAATTAGTGATTTTAGAAATTTTAAGGTTGTTATAATGCTAAAGTTATCAATAATTTCCTAACCAATACTCTCGAAAGGAAACATTACTCCTCCATAAATTGTGAATCCAGAAAAACATAATAATTCACAAATGAATTGATGTGAAAGATAAAAATTGCAGAAAACGATAAAGAGTGAGACAAGAAAAAATACAATTAAACATCAATTATTATTTCCTTACAATTTAAGGTTCTAACGAATTAAAACACAAAGATGCATTCCAACATCTGTTGAGATAATGCAGATTTCTCGATAGAAACATAACATATTACAACTTGTCTGATCAATAATTTTTTATTACAAACGATTCGATGCAAGAAAAAAAACGACCAGTTATTTTTTAGGAAATCGTAATGAATATTGACAAAGATATACAAATTGCGGATTTGTTCGAATGAAGATATCTTCTATATGCATACGCTGTAATTTTTATTAATGAATAGTCTATTTTTTTTTTAAATATTAAATACACAAATAATCAATAAATTAGAATTGTTGCATATTTTATCATGTTAATTTTTAAATCCATGCAACGCATGCACAATCTCTCTAGTGTCAAATATATTCAAATCAAAATGAAAATGAAATTTGAAGGGAGAAAAAAGAGGTGAGAAGTTGACTAACAGTGACAAAGAAAGATTGGTGTGGCGAAATGCACCTTCTCTAAGATAAAGCCTTCCCCATCACTATCCTTTTCTTTCTCTTCCCTTTCCTCACCTTTTAGTCTTTTTTTTTTATCTATTTTTATTTTAATTAGTCTAAGAAATAGTAGATAAATGAAACTAATTCTCATTTCTTATAAACTTTTATTCATGTTCTAAACAAAAATCGAAATATATAGAAGAAAGGCTAGTGCGACACATTGAAAAGCAATTACGGTGAGGGTGAAAGTTCGCTCGTGTATTCATTTGAAAAATGCATCAATTTCATTGTTTGTAAAGTGATTCGCTCGTGTATTCATTTGGCAAGCAGTATGTTAAAGAAAAAATTTATAAATTCATTTTCTTTTCGGGTAATAATTTAAAACACTGGAACCAAAGTTGAAGAATATCAAGTCTACTTGATTTTGATTGATAAAAACGTGGGAAAAAGTCAACTAAGATCTGACCTTACAATGGTTGGTTAGATTTGTACTCTTTAAATTTCGAATACATCAAATATATAACTTATACATTATTTAAAAAGCGATTTTCTCAAATTTGTTTATCTATCATCACTAGAATCATTTTCACCAATTTTATTATGATATGAAAGTCTTTTAAATATGACATCGCAAAACTATCAAATATTTGTCTCATTAATTTAACCCACTCAAAACTACTTAAATTAGCCCACTCAATAATGTTTATCGGATATTCATCCCACTAATTTAGTCTAATAAAAATTATACCCAAAAACATTAATCTCACAAATTTACTTAAATTTAGCTCACTAACTCAAAAACTACACCCACAAAAAATTTTGTGAAAAAACTAATTAAATTATTATTGTAACTAGCCCATTAAATTTTTACCCATGAAAATTAATCTCACAAAACTATTTGAATGTATCAGATTTTTGTTTTCTATTCTAAAATTATATATAAATTTTAGTTTTAAAAATAGTTTAGAAATTGATTATTGTAATTATAAAATTCTAGAACATTTTCATAAAATATATCTATTCTTTTGAAAATTAATAGTAAAAACTTACCAAATTTTTAAAAGAAATTTTGATATGTTTTATGAAAACAAAACTTCCGAAATTTATAACAACAAATATAATTATTGTTTTGAAAATTTTTTTAACACAAGACAATTTGAAAGTAACAAAAATATTATTTAATTTGAAAGTAACAAAAAACATTTTTAATCAGTGTTTTATTATAAAATATAAGTTTATATATTTTAATTTTTGTATGTAAAGTTATAAAATAATTAAAGTTATAATATTTTAATACTTTGTATGAAAAGTTATAAAATAATTAAATATTATTATGAATATTTTTACAATTTAAGTAAAACTAAAAAAAAATGTTTAATCTAAATGTCCAAATTCACTATTGAATCTAATAAAAACAATACTGATCTACGATCTATTCAATTAAAGGATATTTAATTAAAATGCAAACACAAACCAAAAACAAACCCTACAATATCATCCATAGTAGATATTTTCATTTTAGATATTGTTATTCAAAAGTAGAATTCTAACGCCCGTGAACCAAAATGTGTATTTTTGGTGGCGCGTCAAGCGACGCAGGGGAGATGCGTTGAACGACGCAAATCTTTAATCAGACCGGGAAGTCGGGTTTGATCGCACGGTTTGCGTGATGGTTTAGCAGAACCCTAGGTTTCGATATATATAAGGCAGAAACAGTGTTCTGGCCGTTTTTGTTGATCAGAAATTAGAGAGAAAAGGGTTGAGAGAGGATCTAGGTGATTGTGTGAGAGGGACAGTTTCGAATCAGAAATTTGAGAGGGCAAACGGCAGGGCTATTCGAAGCGGATTGGAGTGATTTTTGGAGGATTGTTATCTGCGATCAGTCGGGTTCAGAGGGGAATTCCGATCGAACCAGAAGGAGTCTGGAGGCGATCCGCATACCGACGCGTAGCTGTGTGTGTCTAGTTTCCAGAACAGTTGCCTGTTTCGAAATTGGACCAGTGGTTCGTCGTGTACGAGGGTTTTAGGGAACATCGGTTCATTCTTTTCATTTTGATTCTTCGAGGTGAGTGCGTGATCGTGGGTTGTGTGGGCATAGGGATAGATGGAACGCGTTTGATTGTTGTTTTCGTGTGTTCTGTGACTGGGATCGTGCAGGTGACTCGATAAATCGCGACGGATTCAAGCCACGAGAGGATAGGCTCGTTTCTGTGGATGTCGCGTCGATCGACGCCAGGGTGGTGCGTCGCTCGACGCAGACGCTGAGCGTCGACCGACGCCTAGAGGTTGCGTCGCTCGACGCAGACGCTGTGCGTCGACCGACGCCTAGAGGTTGCGTCGCTTGACGCAGAGTTCCTGTACGGGTAAAGAGAAAATGTGATCGTGGAATCGGGCAAGGAAGAGGAGATGATCCAGCGTCTCGATTGTGTTGTTATTGTATTGTTAGAACCGCTAGGTTGCTGGTTGATGAATTGGGTTGTTGAGTTGGATTGAATTATCATTGGTTATTTATTGACTCGAATCGGTTTACTTGGTTAATGGATAATTGTTTAATTTAAGTCGAATTGAGTTCCGCTGGTTATGTTCAGTTTGCTAGTTTAATACGGTTGTCGATAATTGTTGAGAATTAGTATTTATGGGAATACTAATTCGATGTAACAATAAAAAATAAAAAAATAAACGGGTTGGGTTGTTTCAGTTTGGTATCAGAGTCCTTACGGTTCTAGGGCAGGAGAACGTAGTATGCTTGATTGATTGACTATGAGTGGTTAGTCAGTTGATTGTTGTTTGGGTTTGGAGTCCTGGATCATCTTCTCCGAGCCTTCAATGAGATTCTACGGTATGTGTTGTTTGACCTCTTATGCTTTTTAGTATGCTTAGTTTCTGCTACTGGTTGAGAAGAGGAATTGTTAGAGATACTAGAGTTCTGCCATTGGTAGGGCAGAGTGTGATGGGTAGAGGTACTAGAGTTGCTAGAGGTATTGGCCGGGGAGGCAAAGGTGGGTGTGGAGGGCGTAGGTGCGGGCAGGGACTTGTGAGTGAGTCTGCTGCCGTGTGTGTGGCCAGGAGACTACGCAGGAGCAGGTGGCGGATTCGCAGACGTATCAGGAGGGATCCGTGAGTGTGGCCACTGCGTGTACCAGTGTGAGGGCTGGTGGGACTAGTGAGAGTCCCGGGGTGGCCACTGCGTGTACCAGTGTGAGGGCTGGTGGGACTAGTGAGGGTTCCGGTGTGGTTGGAGGTGCGGCGGGCCCAGGTGGGGGTGCTGTCGCAGGTGTCGGCCAGGATCGAGATGATAGTCTGGCGAGTCTGCTACAATTGATCTTGGAACGGTTACCGGGAGGGGTAACGGCTCAGAGTTAGGCTCTGGGGGTTCAACCTGGTGTGGCTGGTGTGCAGCCGGGTATGGCTGGGTGCAGCAGGGAGTGGCGGCTGTGGAGGAGCTCCCATCCTATCTTAGGATGATGGAGCATATGTAGAGGATTAGCACGAGAGTTTTCTCGAGAGGTGCTAAGCCTGAGGGGCCGATGAGCGACGGATGAGTGTGAAGCGTAACTTCGACTCTTTGAGGTATCCGGAGGGATTCCGAGTGCAGGCAGTGATGGCATGGGTGGATTTTTGGTTGGGTTTAATGCCAAGTATTCTGCAAGGCGGCATCGACCTGAGTTGAGTTCTTGGAGTTGACTCAGGGCGACCAATCAGTGAGGGAATTCGATGCGGAGTTCTGTCGACTCCTGGTTCATGCGAGTGGAGGCATGGAGGGCGAGTAGGCCCAGGTGGAGAGGTTCTTGAGAGAACTTCGAGCTGATTTAAGGACTTGCTGTAGTGCGAGTAAGTTCGCCACGAGGGCGGAGCCGGTTGAGATTGCTGAGACGATTGAGGAGGATCTGAGAGAGCATGTGGTGGTGGTTAATCCTCCTGTTCAGCAGAGAAGGTCGCAGTAGCAGGTAGGTCCGAGCAAGGGCGGTAAGCCTGCGCAAGGACAGAAGAGGAAGTGGGAGAGCACTTTGGAACCGAGTCAGAGGGTTCAGGGTGGTCTGGGATGCTTCGGGTGTGGGAGCATGGATCACAGGTTGGGGAGCTGTCCTAGGATGGACGAGTCTCGGGATGGTACGTTAGGGTTCTTAGGCACATGAACTGTGTAGGGACCTTAGTAGTAGGCGGGCGTGATTCCCATGTCTTGTTTGATTCTGGAGCTTCGAATAGCTTCATTACACCGGAGTGCGTGGAGTGCAGTGGGATCCGGAGCGACTCCGAGGAGCATCCGGGAGAAGTTAGAGTGGCTGGAGGGAAGACTTTGGCTACCTTCGGGCGGGCTTGTGGAGTCGATGTTCTGGTGGCAGGAGAGGTCATGCCAGCAGATTTGGTTATCAATCCGGTGGAGTTGTACGATGTTATTTCGGGGATGGACTGGCTGAATCGTTACAAGGTTCATCTGGATTGTCATTGAGGTCGGGTGGTGTTTGAGCGTGAGGCGGGGAGGTTGGTTTATCAGGGCATCAGGCCGACTTCCGGGAGCTTGATGATTTCGGCAATTCAGGCCGCGCAGTTGATTGATAAGGGCTGTGAGGCGTACTTACTGATGATTGTGATGCTAGAGTCTGTTGGGAAAGTTGCAGTAGCTGATATTCGGGTTGCCCGGGATTTTCAGGAGGTATTTCAGTCATTGCAGGGATTGCCGCCGTCAAGGTCAGATTCTTTCACGATTGAGTTGGAGCCTGGGACTACGCCGATATCTAAGGCACCATACCGCATGGCTCCAGCAGAGATGGCAGAGCTGAAGAAGCAGTTGGATGATTTGCTGGGTAAGGGTTTCATCCGACCGAGTAGTTCACCGTGGGAAGCGCCGGTGTTGTTTGTGAAGAAGAAGGATGGTAGTTTTCGGTTATGCATCGATTACCGGGGCCTTAACCGTGTTACTGTGAAGAACAAGTATCCTCTGTCACGGATTGATGAGTTGTTGGATCAGTTGCGAGGGGCTACTTGGTTCTCCAAGATCGTTTTGGTTTCGGGATACCATCAGATTCCGATAGATAAGGCCGATGTGCGGAAGACGGCTTTCAGGACGAGGTATGGACACTATGAGTTCGTGGTGATGCCGTTTGGGTTGACGAATGCGCCAGCGGCATTCATGAGGCTGACGAACGGGGTGTTCCAGGAGTACTTGGATGAGTTCGTTAATTTCTTTATCGATGATATCCTGGTGTATTCGAGGACTCCTGAGGAACTTGAAGTTCATCTGAGGTTGGTTCTGGAGAAGCTGCGGGGATAGAAGTTGTACGCGAAGCTCAGTAAGTTGTACGCCTCTAGGGCATGTCGTATCTGCGGAGGAAGTTTCAGTAGATCCAGCTAAGATCGAGACTATTAGGGATTGGCCGAGACCGAGAAATGCAACAGAGATCAGAAGTTTCCTTGGTTTAGCTGGGTATTACTGGAGGTTCGTCAAGGGTTTTGCGAGTTTGGCGCAGGCGATAACGAAGTTGACGGGTAAGGATGTCCCGTTTGTGTGGTCTGCGGAGTGTGAGGAGAGCTTCGGGAAGCTGAAGGAGATGCTGACTAGTACTCCAGTGTTGGCGTTGCCTGATCCGCGCGAGCCATACGTGGTGTACACAGATGCATCTAGTGTGGGTCTGGGGTGTGTTCTGATGCAGCAGGGGAAGGTTATTGCTTATGCTTCGAGGCAGTTGAGGAAGCACGAGTGCAATTACCCTACGCATGATTTGGAGTTGGCTGCAGTGATCTTCGCCCTGAAGATCTGGCGATCTTACCTTTATGGTGGGAAGGTCCAGGTGTTCACGGATCACAAGAGCCTGAAGTACTTCTTCACTCAGCCAGAGCTGAACCTGAGGCAGAGGCGTTGGATGGAGTTGGTAGCGGATTACGATCTGGAGATTGAGTACCATCCGGGGAAGGCTAATCTGGTTGCAGATGCGTTGAGTCGAAAAGGGTTGCTTCGGCTCAGGAGCGGAAACAGGAGGAACTGGCGAGCGAGATTAGCGTGTTGAGTCTGTATGTTATCTCGCAGGAGCCGTTGGGGTTAGAGGCAGCTAACCGAGCAGATTTATTGAGCAGGATTCAGGTAGCTCAGGAGAAGGATCAGGGTCTGATTGATGCTTCTCAATTGGCGGGTTCAGAGTATCAGGTCTCCAGGAATGGGATGATACTGGTGAATGGTCGGGTCTGTGTACCCAAAGATGAGAGTCTCACGCAGGAGATTCTGAGGGAGCCTCATTCGAGCATGCTGTCGATTCATCCAGGGGCGACCAAGATGTACCGGGACTTGAAAAGGTACTACCACTGGGTCGGGATGAAGATGGACGTTGCGAGTTGGGTTTCGAGGTGCAACATGTGTCAGTTGGTGAAGGCTGAGCATCAAGTTCCGAGCGGGTTATTGCAGAGTCTGCCTATGCCGGAGTGGAAGTGGGATATGGTGACTATGGACTTTGTGACAGGATTGCCGATCTCGCGGACTTATGATGCGATCTGGGTGATTGTGAATTGTCTAACCAAGACAGCACATTTTCTGGCCATTAAGAAGACTGATGGGGCTGCGGTGTTGGCGAGGAAGTATGTGCGGGAGATTGTGAGGTTGTATGGGATGCCAGCGAGCATTATGTCAGACAGAGATTAGAGATTTGCATCGGAGTTCTGGGGAGCATTTCAGGCTGAGATGGGCACGAAGGTGCATATGAGTACGGCATATCATCCTCAGACGGATGGGCAGTCTGAGAGGACGATTCAGACATTGGAGGACTTGCTGAGGATGTGTGTGCTAGACTACGGTGGTCATTGGGTAGATCATCTGAGCCTGGTAGAGTTTGCTTACAACAACAGTTATCAGGCAAATATCGGGATGGCTCCATATGAGGCTCTGTATGGGAGGCCATGTTGGACACCATTATGCTGGACTCAAGTGGGGGAGAGGAGCATGTTTGGTGCAAACTACGTTCAGGAGACGACGGAGAAGATCCTTGTCTTGAAGCTGAACATGAAGGAAGCTCAGGATCGACAGAAGAGTTATGCCGATAAGCCGAGGAAGGAGCTAGAGTTCGTGCTGGGAGATATGGTGTATCTCTAGGCAGCCATGTTGAGGGGTCCTAACAGATCCATTGCAGAGAATAAGTTGAGTCCGAGGTTTATGGGTCCGTTCCGAGTGGTTGAACGGGTTGGGCCGGTAGCTTACAGGTTGGAGTTGCCTCAGAGTATGAAGGCTCTTCACAACGTCTTCCATGTTTCGATGCTGCGGAAGTGTCTACATGAGTCAGAGGAGGTATTGGCTAAGATCCCTGAGGATCTTCAGCCTAACATGACATTAGCGGCAAGGCCTGTGAGGATTCTCGTAAGGAGGGTCAAGGTGCTGCGTCGGAAGAGGATACCATTGGTGAGAGTCGTGTGGGACTGTGATGGTATAGAGGAGGAGACTTGGGAGCCGGAGGTGAAGATGAAGGCCAAGTTTCCGAAGTGATTCGAGAAGCAAGCGGAGGCTTGAGTTTCTTCTTTTGCTGGTTTCAGTTTTGTAGTAGCATGTGGCTACAGTTACCGTATTTTTGTTTTTGTTGTAACGACTATACGTTTTTCGAGGATTTAATAAGATGTGTTTCTAATTATTGTTGGATCTTAAGATGTGAGTTCTTATGTGTTGTAACCTAGTGGGGGTTACAACGATATTGGTATTTCCAGTGGGGAAATGTCATGGTGAGCCATGGAGGCATTTTGTTTCGGTCGATAGATGCTTATGACGGCACGTTGCAGAGTATCTCTCCAGGGGATAGTGGGGTCCCTGCATGCACTCGAGGGGTAGTGGGTGTCTCTGGGGACAGTGGGTCTCCTACATGTACTTTGAGGGATAGTGGGTCTCTCCAGGGGATAGTGGGTCTCTCCAGGGGATAGTGGGTTCCCTGCATACCGTAGCTCAAAGGGTGACGATCCTGCGAGCAGGTGTGGTGTATATGGGTATGAGTCATGAGTATGAGTATGAGTATGAGCAGTAGCGTCTGAACGGGGTTGTAAGTAAGCGGCCGAATGACCATCGGAGGATCGAGAGGGATCTCAGGTGGGTTGACCGGTGGGGTCAGGTATGTGGGTTGGATTGTAGGGTCTGGTCTAGGGTTAGTATTTATGTTGGAACCTCGATTCGGGTGATTTCGGAGAGTAATGTAGCGTCTTGGTCGTGCATGTTCTTGTCTGATTGTTGCACGATCAATTGGTCCTTTACGCCGGGTCTACGGTGGGTCGGACATGTTTTTGTCTGATTGTTGTTCGATCGATCGGGAGACTGGGCCAGGACTACAGCGATACATTGTGGTGTATCTCCGGGAAAGTTTGGGTCGGGTTTCTGAGCATAAGTGGTGACCTTAGCACAGGTCCGGGGGGGTTGATGACTTGTGATTCGAGGACGAATCCTTGTTAGTGGGGGAGAATTGTAACGCCCGTGAACCAAAATGTGTATTTTTGGTGGCGCGTCGAGCGACGCAGGGGAGGGGCGTCGAACGACGCAAATCTTTAATCAGACCAGGAAGTCGGGTTTGATCGCACGGTTTGCGTGATGGTTTAGCAGAACCCTAGGTTTCGATATATATAAGGCAGCACAGTGTTCTGGCCGTTTTTGTTGATCAGAAATCAGAGAGAAAACGGTTGAGAGAGGATCTAGGTGATTGTGTGAGAGGGACAGTTTCGAATCGGAACTTTGAGAGGGCAAACAGCTGGGTTATTCGAGGCGGATTGGAGTGATTTTTGGAGGATTGTTATCTGCGATCAATCGGGTTCAGAGGGGAATTCCGATTGAACGAGAAGGAGTCTGGAGGCGATCCGCATACCGACGCGTAGCTGTGTGTGTCTAGTTTCCAGAACAGTTGCTTGTTTCGGAATTGGACCAGTGGTTCGTCGTGTACGAGGGTTTTAGGGAACGTCGGTTCATTCTTTTTATTTTGATTCTTCGAGGTGAGTGCGTGATCATGGGTTGTGTGGGCATAGGGATAGTTGGAATGCGTTTGATTGTTGTTTTCGTGTGTTTAGTGACTGGGATCGTGCAGGTGACTCGATAAATCGCGACGGATTCGAGCCACGAGAGGATAGGCTCGTTTCTGTGGATGTCGCGTCGATCGACGCCAGGGTGGTGCGTCGCTTGACGCAGACGCTGAGCGTCGACCGATGCTTAGAGGTTGCGTCGCTCGACGCAGACGCTGTGCGTCGACCGACGCCTAGAGGTTGCGTCGCTCGACGCAGAGTTCCTGTACGGGTAAAGAGAAAATGTGATCGTGGAATCGGGCAAGGATGAGGAGATGATCCAGCTTCTCGATTGTGTTGTTATTGTATTGTTAGAACCGCTAGGTTGCTGGTTGATGAATTGGGTTGTTGAGTTGGATTGAATTATCATTGGTTATTTATTGACTCGAATCGGTTTACTTGGTTAATGGATAATTGTTTGATTTAAGTCGAATTGAGTTCCGCTGGTTATGTTCGGTTTGCTAGTTTAATACGGTTGTCGATAATTGTTGAGAATTAGTATTTATGGGAATACTAATTCGATGTAAAAAATAAAAATAAACGGGTTGGGTTGTTTCAAGAATAATTGATACGGGTTTAACCAAATAGGTATTGAACACAATTGATTATAATTTGTCGTAATTTTTTTTGCTAATTTTTTAACCTTTAAAAGAATTTACACACACGATAGTAGTAATTCGGTGCAATGTGTTAACGACAAAGTCGACGCTACAACATCAATAGAAATAGAGAAAGTTTTAGAAACGACAAAATTTTACTTGGTTATTACGGTATAAAATTGGATTTAATGACCAATTCAATTGTTTTTTGTTAATTGAATTGTAAATGAAGTTGAAATAATATTTTTTAAATTTATTTGATTTTTTAAAAATATTTAACCACGTATAATGCGGAGAGTTATCTAGTATGAAAATATATATACTTACTAAAACACACACATATATATATACGTGTGTATATATACATAATATATGACATATATACATAACATATGACTTAAAAAATAAAATGATAGTGAGTTTCAAAAAACATCGAAGATTAATATTTATTTGTATTCGTCGTCATTCATAGTTTCAATTGATAAACCTAAACAAATGATATTTGCTTCAATTTCAGTTCTCTCTTGTTTATGCTTTAAGTTCATCCAATTACTCACCCAAATTCCTATCATTCCTTTTCATTATAAGTATAACTTTAAGACTTTTCACACATATAAAACAAACTATTACAATCCTACTTAATACACTACATATTTTTCTCTAATAAACTAAAATAATGAGCACAAAACTACAGTTTTATTATAAAAGTTTTATTGAAAATACAAAACGAGTATTTAAACAGCATTTGTTATGAACGAGAGATTAAATATTTGATAGGTGAAAATTGAAAAACCTGAAACATTTATTTGCAAAAATATTTATGACAAAGTAGCAAAAATAACCAAAGCTTCACAATATCTTATGATGAAAACAGAAAACATTTCCATTTTCTTAACAACATTGTATCTACCCGATTTAAATTTTGACGGTGACACCTAGGGTTGGGCATAAAACGGGTATTCTGAAAATTTGGACTATCCGTTACACGACCCGATCCTACTGGGTATTTGAAAACAATACTCTTACCTGATCCGCAAAAAGCGAGTACCCTATACAACGGGTATTCGGCAAAAATTCGTTGATCCGCCGGGTATCCGGCCTTTCACCCTTATCTGCCCAATTGTAATATAGTTTATATATAATTAATGTTAAGTAACTTATATACCAAAGAAATGAAAAAGTTATGAAGAAAAAAAAAAAAAAAATTTAGTAGACAACATATAATTCATAAAATATAATATTACAAATTCCAAAACTTAAAACTTGTAATCCATCATCTCCAAAATTATCGATGACAATTCAAAAACACAAAAAATGATGTTGTGAGTATTTAAACTATACTATATATTATACAATTTATTTTTTAACTAAGTTTATCAAATATTAATGATATAAAATACGAGTATTAACGGATCGGGTAGCAAATCAAATACAAAGACGGGTAACAAGACGGATAGTAAAAAATGATATCTTTTACCCGATCTTTGCCTGCAGGTATCAAAATTATAATACTCTTTATCCGACTCAAACGTTACGGATACCCTAATTTTCAAGACGAATACAAGCCGAGTAACGGATAAAGGACGGATAACGGGTATATGTGCCCAGCCCCAGTGACACCACAAGTACTATTATTACAAACTAGTAGAAAACATTTTCATATTTCTTCATATTTCATTTCATATAATATTATTAAACTATCTCTATCCCTTAAGCTTTTGCAAATAAACGTTCCGGGTTTGAAACTTGAAAAATGTCAAGTGAATTCATTATTACTGGTAAAGGCAACTTGTATGATCTATAGTCTATGGATGTCAAAATATTAATGTGTTAGAACCACGAATTTGTAAATCATATGGTTGACTACATCGAACGGTTAAATCCATGTCGATATAAATTTAAATTTTGACATGACAAATTGATTTTGCATGGAAAAGATGCATGTAAAAATAATTTCATCCATAGTTTTTGGGTGTAAATGGTAACCGTTGAATTTTTGTTGAATTACGGAATTTGCTGAATTTTTAGTGATTTCTTGTGGAATTTGCAGAATAATTTCAAACTTAAATGGTAACAGCTGAATTTTTGCTGATTTTCTGCTGAATTGCTGAAATCTACCGAATTTTTAGCGATTTCTTGCAGAATTTGGCTGAAATAATATCAAATTTAAATGGTAACGGCGTAATATGCTAATTTTTTTGATAAAACAAATTAATATACATAATTTATAATATAATATTTTAGAGGTCAAAACATTTTTAAGGAGATATAATTTTAAGATATTGGTTTTAAAAATTCATAATTAGATGTGGGCCAAACACTTTGTATATCAAATCCATGCGTGGTAGAGGATTTTTTTTTTAATTGAAGATCATTCTGTGTCCTGCAACATAATTTTCTCTTATATAAAAAAACACTTACAAATATGTAATTATTAATATTCTATGATATGCAATAAAAAATTCTTACATTTTTCCGATCTCGCCACCATTGTGGATCCATGAGTATTCTTCATGTACCAGGTTCAATGGAAACACCAGTACATCGAACAAGTCTTTTATATACCACGTATAAGGCTCTAAAGTCATCGTGTTTACTCTTATATTTATCCCAATCAATTATAAATCTTGTTTGTTCACGAATCTTTTTGATAATATTTCTTTTGCCGTCTCATTGTGGCAATGGCAAAGAATAGTTTATTTTTTTCACTTCTTCTTCTAATAATTCAATGAATAGAGAATTCAACATTGGCGACCATCTAAAAAATTTCTACAATTTATATTTCACAACTCACAATAATTAAATATATTTATGTAGTATAGTTTTTGTATAGCTAAACTTTTGAAATATAAATTTACCATATTGTTTTCGTTTGATGTTCCACCATCCGGATCTCCCGCACTGCTCATTGTTGTAACTCTGCTAAACAACAATTAAAATACATATTAGCTATATGTAATTTTTTAAAACAATCGAAAATATTTACACACTATATACATATTTAATAATGCATAAATTCAAATATAAATACTTATGTTCAATTCTTAAAAAAAACGATTATGTATAGTTTTTAGAATTTATTTAAAAATAATCAATTCTTTTATATAAATGCAACTATTTTTTTTTAAAATTGATAACTAAAATTTTTAATCATAAATAATTATAACAAAATTCCTGATTTTCAATTTAAAGGTTTTAAAAAAATACTTAACAAAATATATAAATCAATTAAGTTATGGTATTTGTGGAATAAATATTGTAGTATGAAAAAACATTCTTATAAATATTAAATGATGATATATGTAAACGTTATACGAATTATACAAAATAATGTAAACTTACTTGATTATTCTCTACGCTTTGATAAGTTAGAAAATAGTGAATTTTTTTTCGAATAACAAAAAGCCTCTCAATTTTTTTTTCTCTTCACTAGAATATGAATAAACTTGTTTCATTGAATGAGAATTTATAGTCAAATCTTGTTACATCCATGACTTTTTTTTAAACTGTGTAACTTGTCTTTTTGTTGTTCACGTGAAAAAAAAGCAATAATTCATCATGTAACTTTTGGTAAACAAGTATCGCCTAAAACGACACAAATAAATCATCTTTATTTTCTTATTTTTTTTCTTCTCCAACTGGTCTTCATTTTCTTCTAATTATGTTGGTACCATTTGATACATGAGTATCTCAAACAACACTAAAATATTAATAATATTAAAATATTAGGAGAGTTTTTAAAAAATCAAGAAATCTATTTCCGAGACTTTGACTTTTGAAGATTTTATATAATATTTTAATGTTATTTATATTTTGAGATATCCATTAAAAAAGCATGAACGGACCCTAACAGATTTTGATAACATCCACTATCTTTACATCAATATATCTCTACCTATATAGAATTTGGTAAGTTCACACTTAGCTTGTAAAACATTAAAAATCAATATAATTGGAAAAAGTTATATAAAAAATATTGGAACAATATACATAAATCGGACGTAGAAAAGAGCATCACGGTCATGATCGTGACCATTATAAGATTGTCCATGAGTTTGATTCGGTTTCTAAATTTGGAGTGTTAATACACCGACGGTTTTTTTTTAATCATACAGTCACTAGGTTTTTTTTTTTTTTTTTTGGCGTACAATCACTACGTTTTACGGACTCAAAAGATGATTAATAGCTGAATATTCAGTTACAATTATAAGTTTATAACTTATGAGAGATTGTCCGGTGGTCTATTACAGAAATAAAGCGAGTTCAGTATTAGCCCATGAAAGCCCGCCCGATTCAGGACCAAAATAATTTGGGTTGGTTCAAGCTCACTTCCATTTGACGTTTATTTTTCCTCGCTTTACTCTTTCTAACTTTTCTAGAAGGATTTTTTTTGGTAAATAACAAAAAAATTAAAAAAATTAAAAAATTAGAAAAATGGGGTATGTGACAAATTGTACTCCATTGGATTTAGTGTTTTTTGTTAGTTTGCAAATTGTAATATTTTTATTGTATTTTTGGCAAATTTTTCCTTTTTAGAAACTCCAATTTTTTTTTTCATGTACTATGTGCTATGATTTGAATTCTAAAAAAACAAAAAAACACAAATAACTCAAATTTCAATTTATTGGTTAAACCCTACAGTTTCTACCGATTTGCCGCGTTATAGAATGCTTCTTTCCATGTTCATACTATTGACGTTCGTTTTTTAATACAAAAATATCATCTTCTTTCACAAATCACTGTTACAGATGGTCTTTGTATAACATGATATTAATTATTTTTGCTATTGGTTGAAGAATCTAAATTCCAAAATTATCATCTGTCGCATTTGCGCATAATCTTTTTTTTTTTTGAAAAAGAAATTTGCGCATAATCTAGAATTTGAAATTAGAATTAGGTAGGTTTTTTTAAAATGTTTTGATCAGCCATTAGAGCAAAACACTACGGTTAATATCCTCTATATATTAATAGAAAAGACACTAAGTAAAAATCCTAGGTGTCATCTAAAGAGAGTTTTAAAAAACTTTTAATGAAAATTATTAAAACTTTATTAATGACATGAACTATTATGTAAATAATTCGAAAAGCTAAACTATATTTTAGCCCAATTACCTACTAAATATATATCACATATACAATATATAATTATTAAATGAATATCAAAGCAAATAATATGTGATAATTAATATGGAAAATTTTATTTAAAGAATATAAAATATATGTGAGAACATCTTACTTTCTTTTCAATGACTACTAAATTTTTTGACATGCGTTAAACAGGAGATTAGAATATTCAAAAAAAAAATTCATTTTTTTAATATGAAAAACATTTTTTTTTTGTTACACTGACAAATTTATTTAATTTATCGCATATTCTTTAATTTATACAAATAATAAAAACTAATTTTACACTTCAAATAAATTGAAATAAATAACATTTACATTAGTTTTAATATTTTTATGTAAAATTGATCAAAACATATGACATTAAAATATGTTTGGTCAAAATTTAATTTTATTACATTTATGCACAATACATAATATTATAATATACGTCTAAATATTAAGATCAATTAAAAAATATAGTTAAGTATTTAATCCCACACGTGGTTCGAAATCTAGTTTTTCTTAAATAACAAGAAAATATAATATCATATAAACCACTCCTTCGCGGTTTAATATCATTAGCACCAAGTCAAATTCAGCAGTTTCTTACTTTTTATAGGTCTTTGATTGGTCCGTGTGTGTTTGACCTCAAAAGAATGCTTTCCTTAGAACTTTCTATTTTTAGTAAACTCGCTTCTCAACTAAATATACTAAACAAAAAATGTGACAAACGACACAAAAATCAAAGCCTCTCCTCCTACTTTTTCTCATCATCGAATAATTCGATCAAACAAGAAAAGAAAAAACAAAACAATCTAATAGGTACAAAATAGAATTATAAGATCATCTCTGACGATTCTTCAATCAATTATCGGTGCCGGAGAAAGAAAAAAACTATGAAAAATAGCAGTCCTAGTCCTAGCGAGGATTCAACAAAATGGATGTTAGAGAGTGTAGAGATCGATTCAATGGGCGATGGTTCGTCCAAAGAACCCGCCACTAACCCCAACAAGAACGAAGGTGGTCTCAAGAAGAACGCATCAAGAAACCTTGGCGTGGGATCGATAATCCGCACGCTGAGCGTTTCGAACTGGAGAAAGAGTGGGAATCTCGGGTCTCCGAGCACAAGGAAAAGCGGGAACCTGGGGCCTCCGATCTCGCCGGTCCCAAAGAAGGTTGGTCCACAAAGAGTGGAAAGGACAACATCTAGTGCCGCTAGGGGACTCCAGAGCTTAAGGTTCCTTGATCGTACGGTCACGGGACGGGAACGAGATGCATGGAGATCGATTGAGAACCGATTTAATCAATTTTCTGTTGATGGAAAGTTGCCTAAAGAGAAGTTTGGTGTCTGCATTGGTAATTAACAAAGATTGATATCTATAGCGAAAACATAAATCTTCATCGTGTTTTTTTGGTTAAACAATAGTTCTTTTTGAAATGTGAATCCAAATACACTAACTAACGACGTAAAAAAAATTACTTTCAATTTTTGTTTTTGTTTGGAAAGAAACTTTAACGTCGATAGTATATATTGTTAGGAATGGGAGATACAATGGAGTTTGCGGCAGAAGTTTATGAGGCATTAGGTCGGAGAAGACAAATAGAGACAGAAAACGGTATCGACAAAGAACAACTCAAGCTGTTTTGGGAAGACATGATCAAGAAAGACCTCGATTGTCGTCTCCAAATCTTCTTTGACATGTAATTACTTCATATTATACGTTTTCATCACATTATACATATATCTAATCCAAATGCAGTCAGTTTAACCATTATGGTTGTGGTTAATTAGGTGTGACAAGGACGGAGATGGTAAGCTCACGGAAGAGGAAGTGAAAGAGGTCATAGTCTTGAGCGCGGCAGCGAACCGCCTCGGGAATCTTAAAAAGAATGCTGCAGGTTATGCTTCTTTGATCATGGAAGAACTCGATCCCGATCACAAAGGATACATAGAGGTTCAATTTTTCTATATTCTATGTTTTTATCCCTGTATATATTTATAGATTTATGTTCTGACCATTATAAAGTTTACATCTAGCAGATGTGGCAGTTAGAAATACTATTGACAGGGATGGTGTCAAACACTGATACGGAGAAGATGAAGAAATCGCAAACGCTAACACGCGCGATGATCCCAGCGCGGTACAGAACGCCAATGAGCAAGTACATTTCGGTAACCGCGGAATTGATGCACGAGAATTGGAAGAAAATATGGGTCCTCACGTTGTGGATCCTCATCAACGTCTATCTATTCATGTGGAAGTACGAAGAATTCATGAAAAACCCTCTCTACAACATCACCGGACGCTGCGTTTGCGCCGCTAAAGGCGCGGCCGAAACGCTTAAACTCAACATGGCTCTGATTTTGGTCCCGGTTTGTAGAAAGACCCTAACGATCCTTAGGTCAACGTTCTTGAACCGTGTGGTCCCATTCGACGACAACATAAACTTCCACAAGGTGATTGCTTTTGCGATCGCGTTTCATTCCGTACTCCACACGTTACTACACATCCTCTGTAACTACCCTAGGTTAAGCTCGTGCTCGTACGACGTGTTCTTGAAGTACGCGGAAGCTGCCTTGGGTAACACGCAACCGAGTTACCTAGGTTTAATGATGACATCAGTGTCGATCACGGGGGTTTTAATGATTTTCTTCATGGGATTCTCGTTTACACTAGCGATGCATTATTTTAGAAGGAACATAGTGAAATTGCCTAAACCGTTTAACGTTCTTGCTGGGTTTAATGCGTTTTGGTATGCTCATCACTTGCTGGTTCTTGCTTATGTTCTTCTCATCATCCATGGTTACTATCTTATCTTCGAGAAGCCTTGGTACCAAAAGACGGTAATGTTTTTTTAAAAATTTACTTTAATATAGAACAAATATCTTTGTTTTGTTGATTTGTATTTTTTTGGTAAATTGAAATGCAGACATGGATGTACTTGGCCGTACCAATGCTGTTCTACGCAAGTGAGAGACTTTTCTCACGTCTCCTTCAAGAGCATAGCCATCGTGTCAACGTCATTAAGGTGATTAGAAAAGGCTATATAAAAGTTTTGTCTATATTAAGTAAAACCAAGTTTTGCCGACAAAAAACAAAGTAAAGCCAAGATTTATATTTTCTTGTTTTTGTTTTTCCTCTCTATTTTCTTTTGGTTTCAGGCGATTGTGTATTCGGGCAACGTTCTTGCACTTTACGTGACCAAACCTCCCGGGTTCAAATACAAAAGTGGCATGTACATGTTTGTCAAGTGTCCTGATCTCTCAAAATTCGAATGGTAATCTACATAACTAATATTTCACTAATATACGTTAAGTCATTAACTTTTGTAGGCAAATATATAATGATATTGATTTTATTTTATTATTATTATTTAGGCATCCATTCTCCATCACTTCTGCACCAGGAGATGACTATTTAAGTGTTCACATAAGAGCCTTAGGAGATTGGACAACTGAACTTAGGAACAGGTTCGCAAAGGTAATTTATGTCACTATATGTTTTCTAATCAAAATTTTCATTATAGCTGTAATATTTGTCTTTCATGTTACTCTCTTAAACTAAATTTTACATTATTTAATTTTTTTCAATTTGGTTGTAGACATGCGAGCCCCCTCCATCAGCCGCAAAGCCTAAACCAAACAGTCTAATGAGGATGGAAACAAGAGCAGCCGGTGTGAATCCTCACATTGAAGAATCACAAGTCTTGTAAGTGAATACTAAATTAAGAAATTAAATACCAAACAAAAGCATATTATTTTGCAAGAAGATGAGTATGTTCATATAACCAGTGCTTTATGTTCAAAATTTTTTCAACATCGCAATTTATAAGAAAAAGATTGTTCATGTTATAACATGTTTTGTGTACCAGATTTCCAAGAATTTTCATCAAAGGACCGTATGGAGCTCCGGCACAAAATTATCAAAAATTCGACATTCTCTTACTAGTTGGACTAGGGATCGGGGCAACTCCATTCATAAGCATCTTGAAAGACATGTTAAACCATCTAAAACCCGGGATTCCCAAAAGTGTAAGTAGTATACACATTTTTGTCCATATATATATATATATGGTTGATACAAAATGAGGATCTATTTTCTGAATATTGGAAAATATATATAGGGGCAAAAGTACGAAGGAAGTGTAGGAGGAGAGAGCGTAGGAGGTGATAGTGTGGATAGTGTAAGTGGTGGAGGAGGCAGGAAGTTTCCACAGAGAGCTTATTTTTTTTGGGTTACAAGAGAACAAGCTTCCTTTGATTGGTTCAAGGGAGTTATGGATGACATCGCCGAGTATGATAAAACCGTAAGTTTATCCATCTCGTTACATCAATTATGAAAAAGAAAAATATTATAATTCATCATTCTCAAGTCATAAAAGTTTAGGTCATAAATGTGCAACCGAGCTAAAAAGTATGAATACATAATTAGTTTTAAACTTTCCAAATTGAAGTTGTGTAATAAAGTTTTTTAAAAAACTATTTAAATGTTTTTTTTTTTATGTTTTGTTTTTTTGCAGCATGTGATAGAAATGCATAATTACTTAACAAGCATGTACGAAGCGGGAGATGCAAGATCTGCTCTAATCGCCATGGTTCAGAAACTTCAACATGCCAAGAACGGTGTTGACATTGTCTCCGAAAGCCGGGTAAGTTTATGTTTTTTTTTTAATTAATCAACAAAACCATTTTTTTCTCTTTTGAAAATAACCAAAACCGTTTTAAGAGGTACATTCTAGGTTTTGACATGTTATCTAGTTTGGTACTTAGAATGTAAGCTTCGAGTTAGTTTTCTAACTAAATGTATAGTTGGAGAGAGAGTTACTAGTATCTTAAGTATTAAATTTATTTATTTTAACTATCCAAATACAAATCAGATACGAACACATTTCGCAAGACCTAATTGGAGGAAGGTTTTTGCCGAATTGTCAAGCAAACACGAAGCTTGTCGAATAGGTAATTATTGTTTAAAACAATTCTATCATTTTTTTCTATTTACATTTTGAGAATAGTTCAAGTATTTTGTATACATTTGCGATAATTTATTAACATGTGTGGTTTCTTTCAGGTGTGTTCTACTGTGGAAGTCCAACACTGGTTCGACCACTTAAAGAACTTTGTCAGGAATTTAGTCTGGAGTCATCCACTCGTTTTACTTTCCACAAGGAAAACTTTTAACCACAAATTAAATCTTAATCTTATATTAAGTAAAAACTTAAAGAAACAGATTTTGATTATGCTCAATCAGATTGGGAGTAATGACCACATGCAGTTTGTAATTAGTTGGTGATTTAATGTAAAGTAATTAACCCCGTAAAAAATGTAAAGCTACATTTTGATTAAGAAAACCGCAAGTATCCTTTGCTTCAATTGTTTACAACAATGTATATTAAGTGTAGTGTTTTTTTTTTTTTTAATTTGCTGTCTTAGTCAAAATATTTGATATTGAGAAAACTCTTACAAATGCACAAGCTCTTTTTCTATATGTTTTCACTTTTTTTGTTTTGTTTTTTACTTTAAATTTCCTTTTTATTCCATTCATGAGAGATACCATTTCACATTGATCACTAAACAAACAAATGTTTACATTATACAAACAAATATTTACATTATACAAAAAATGTAAATATTTTATTATATTACATTGATCATGAAAAATTTACTTTTTCTGACTACGCTTTTGAAAAGAGAGAATTAACTTTGATCGGAGCTGATAAATAAATACAAAAACTGTTAATAAACGTGCATATGATTAAACTATGTAAAACTAACATGTGCCGACAAAAAAACACACTAATATATCTTATATAATATATAGCAAGATTCTTCTTACAAGAGACTCTCGTGTCTCATCTAATTTTTTGATATTTTTTTAATTTATTTATTGAAAGAAAAAAAATAAATATTTTTAATAACTTTAGCAATTAATCGTAATAACTTACAATTAAGTGTTTTGTGTATATTTATATAATTATTATGTAAATTATAATATATCTTTTATGTAAATTTATGTATAGAAAATAGATATTTATTTATCAAAACCAATAATAAATTATATCCTATAATTTTTTTTTATATAGGTAATTGTGATTTTAAAATAAAAAATTTATAAAAGAAAACTTTTGATGAAAAGAAACATAACATGAACAAAAAAAAGAAAATGATGTGAGAAAATTAAAAAATGATTTTAGGATTTTTATGGATGTTAAATCCAACAAGTCTATTGGAGAATATAAACATTTTTTTAAATGCTTTCATAGATTTTAAAGTTAATTTACCAATAGTTCTCTAATGTAATTGAAATTTTTTGTGTTGGACAACGTAACATTCCTAACCAAGACTCTCATAAATAAAACTTTAGTCCACCACAAATTGTAAATCTAGAAAAATAGAATAACCTCACCGATGAATTGATGTGAAAGATATAAACCACAACAAGACGATAAATAGAGTGAGAGAAAAATGCAATCAATTATCAATTATTTCCTCCTTATGATTCAAATTCTAATGAAATAAATAAAAAGATGCATTTCAACACCTCTGTCGAGATGATATATATGTTTCGGTAGATACAAAGCATACCACAACTTGCCTGATCAATAAATTTTTACAGGCATATTTGATGCAAAAAAAGAAGACCAATCATTTTTTCGGAAACCGTAGTTAATATTGATCAAGACATACAAGTTAAAAATTTATGTCAAATAAGATATTTTTTTATACTGTAATTTTTATTAATAAACTGTCTATTTTATATATATATATAACATTGTATAAGTCAACAATTTGCTACAAATTTTTAGTATTCTAACTAAGATAATTACTTACTATAAACATCAAATTCGTTTTTTTAACGATGCAGTTTTATTATTATTTTATTATAAATTATGAGAATTGTTACATCAATGATTCTACAATGGATAAGTCTTCTATTTTGATCCATACCAGACGATTTTACTTTGTCTCACGCTGAAGATTTTATGTAAGCTAGCCCCTATTAATCTGCATAAATATTAATAAATCGCATCTCCTAGTATTCGAACCCCAAATCTCCTAGTGTAGAATCTTTAATAAACCCATGATCAACCACTGAGTCAAGGGGGCTTCCACAAATTTGTTTAAATATACAAAAAAATCAATAACTAAAAATTATTAATGTTAATTTTTACCATATTAATTTTTAAACAATCTCTAGTTTTTAATATAGAAGGCTGAAACTCGTAATTTCAAACTAAAACCAATTAAAAATGAATAGATCATGAGTATAGCATATCTCTACACCATGACTATAATTTTCTGGAATGTAAACTTTCTCAGTTTATTTATAGTCTTATATACAATATAAAATCCTTGTACTTAGTTTTTTAACCATTTAGATATGATATTTGAGTTTTTTGCTTAAAACTAACCAATACTCTAAATCAGATGTGTATATTTACAGCTTATAATTAGGGAATGCAAGTAGAACCAATGTTTAGTGACACTTGTGGCAAATCCACAAACGTAAATTATCATTTTTCAAATAAACACTGAATTTGAATACCAATATAATAGTTGATATTCTTAAAACAAAATGAAAATGGAGTGTTAGAAAAAGAAGAAAAACAACAACGAAAGTGGAGTATAGTAGGTAAAATGAGAGCGAGGTGTGTGGAAGTGTCCAACTTCTTAAGCATAGTAAGTATTGAAATCAGGAGATACTCATATATATTATCTATTCTATAACATGGATTCTAATCAAATTTCAAAAAAAAAAATATATATATATATATATTAAAAATTTTCAAAAAATGTCATTTTTCAAATGCCACTTTACAAAAATACCATATTTTTGAAATCTTTACAAAAATGCCACTTTTTCAAAATTATTGTTTTCTTTATATTATTTATGTTTGGGTTAATTATGTTCTATTAGAGTTTAGTTACGAGGGTTTAGGGGTCAAAACATTTTTTAGTGTTTAGAATTTTAAGATATAGGGTTTAAAAATCTATAATTAGTGACATTTTTGCAAATGAACACCCTAAATACCATTTTTACAAATATGCACATAAAAAGTGGCATTTTTGCAATTTCTCTATATATATTCATTAAAGCTACAAAAATAATAATCTGCGAGAATTGTTTTACTTTAGAAAGAAATCCGTGATGCGTAAAACTAATGTCATTACATCCTTGTTAAATTAAAGCGAGAGGTTTGCATCTCCAGCAAGTAAAAACTATAGTGCTATAGTGATAAAAGACATATTTTCAGTTTGGATTTACTATAATCCTTAGGGAATACGTTTATCTTATTGAGAAAATGTGTCAGAACAATTTTCTTTGGGTGTACTTATATACACTCTGCCTTTTTTCTTTTTGACGTTATCGAAGATTGGCTAATCTTTGGCGCTTAAGGTAAAACATCTTAATTAATCGTCATTGATCAGTTCTATTAATCAAAGGTTAATAATAAGAAAGCTGATTATATAATATATATACATATATGGCTGGCCTAATACTAATTAGACAGATACATTTTTGGTTGCCTCAAATTATTGGTGGTTACAATAATTTTCACTCTTAACTCTTAAGATATTTAGGAAAAAACATATGGTTCCATCAACTTATAACATTTCATAATACTAACCATGTGGTAGACTAGTGGTTAACACTTGGAGTTGGCTATACTGTGTTCCTAGTTCGATTTCTTTTGGAAGGAGGGGTATTCTCAAAGAGAATAGACTAAATACCAATGTTTTGAAAACCGGACCGGATATCGACTCGGCATCATCATTGCTTCGCTGGTCGGACCAGTTGAACCTGTCCGACCGGGGTTTTAAATATTTATATTTCTAATTATATATATATATATTAAAGTTAATAAAAATAAACCATGTACTAATTTTTAAAAGATAAAATATTCTTAATTTTGTTTTTTATATAATTCCATATCTTAACAAAATAATATATTAGACCATTTAAAATTATAATAATAAAAGGTTAAATATAATTTATCATGTAGTATTATCATTAAAACATGTACATAACAAAATTTTAATCTATTTTGTATATAAATAATTAGTAATTATAAACTATAGTTTAAATTTTGACTAAAAAACTCAAAATTTTGACTTACTATTGTGAACCAGGTTTTGCTATGGAAATAGATCACCGGTTTTTGGCCGATTTTACCGGTTTAACTCAAATCTGAATTTTAACTCAATCCAAACCCGATCAAATAACCGATTTTAGGTTGGACTGCTCAGACCGGCCGGTCCAGTCCAGTTTTCACTGCTAAAATTGACTTCAAATCTACGTTTATAAAAAACATTTCATAACAATTTTTTTTTTGAAAATATGGCCACTAAATATGAATCACGCATGTAAAAACAAGCAACGAGCGCGTCGTGGCTAAACAAACACCTTCCTCTTTATTAGACTTATCAACTGCTTCTCATATCGACGTATGCATTTTAACGTGAAACTCGTAAAGTTTTTTTTTTTTTTTTGAAAAATGAAGCTCGTAAAGTTTTCCGAGAATTTATAATTATTCCCATCTTTATATATTCACCTAAAAGGTAGCTAGTAACTGTCTACACTACTGTACATATATATTCGTATACTATACGTGTTATACATACGTACATAATACTATATATATTGTGGGAGCCTTAATTAGAAATCAAGGGTTGGTGCAACTACAATCTATATGTGAAAAAACATGTACAAACACTTCCTAAATCTAATCAAACTCTCTTCAAATACCAATAATGTGTATATCTACGCGTATAAATACACTTTCAGATGATACTAATTGATAGTGTCAGTCTAACTCAATTAAGTCCAATAATTTCATCTTTTTTTTTTTGTTTTTGCAAACAATAATTTCATCTTGTTAGTATAGATCCTCAATTCAATTAAATATGATCACTTGATAACTGTAGTAAAATTCACATTATCTACAAATTTAAGATTAATTAGGTTTCAACTCAAGATGGATAATTCGATAGTGTCTAAATTAAAAATCGTTGAAGTTTGTCTGATGTCTGAATACCGAAAAGGTCATGTTTTCAATTTAATGTAATTATAAATATATAGTCGAAATCGTTAAGAACATCAAATTTCGTTTTCAAATAAGGTCTGAGATAATTACCCGGACAAATAATTTGGAATAACCCTGTGTCATGGGACAAAAACATGCCTAGTAAATATATATATAATCTATAACTATATTTACTGTTATTGATTGTGAGTTACTAACTAAAATATTGTTAAAGACATAACTGTAATGGTTTGAACTACATAAATAATGATGAGTTTCATCATTATGTCCGAGAGATTTTATTCAACTTTTACATTTCTATATTTAAAAAAAATATATATATATATTAAAGAAAACTATATATTTACCGACTACGCATATTTAAGCGATAAGTTTTTTTTTTTTTTTTAGAAAAATTTAAGCGATAAGTTGATACCTACTTGTTAGCAATCTTGTCTATATCATATTTTGATTATAGACTTGACTTTAAATTTTTCCTCCAAATTATAAATATGGCAGAGGAATAGAACAGTTATATACACACATATAAACATAATATATAAAAACAAATACTGTATACTAGTCTATGGCTATAATTTCGAGTTTGTTAGTAAAAGATTCTGATGTTGAAAAATATATATATAAAAAAAAAAGATTTTGAAGGACATTTTCTATATATATAAAAGGTCAACAAATATATGAATATGTAGAAAAAAGTTTTGTATATAAGTATCGAGAAGCATGTATAAGTGGCATGCCTTTGAGGATACGAACTTAAAAGGGAGTTAGGTCACTTGCTTGGGAAATAAAATTGCAAACCTTAATTTGAGGATTCCTCAATGTTTTTTTTTTTTAATAGATGATATTGACAATACCCTTTCATGGATTTTGATATCTAACCCTAATTGTGACCTTCCCTGATAGCTACAAGCTCCCTCTCTTTGCTTATTCCCCAAGCAATTTCAGCTTACGAATGTTTTGACTATCGCCACATCGATTTATCTCCTTAAAATGTTCCCACCTGCAATTAAAATTATATAAATAAACAAAACAGATGAAGTACTTATCACTTAAAATGGTTATGAAATGATGAAATGTACATATAGTAAAACATAACCGCTAATTACCCTTCTAAAAGTTTCCAAGAGTTGTTTTTGTTAGGTCTAAGACAAAACTTAAAACATAGCTAGAGATCAAATCAAACGATATTAACTGCCACATGTGGTCCACAAGTTACATATACTTTCTCACTCTCATGTCAAAATTTGAAGTCTAATATACCCAAAGCTAAAAAAATTTGGCTAGTTTACATTTCATATTTAGAATCTACGCCATAATCTTGATAAGGAAATTAACAAGAGTTTTCGAGGGATTAAAGAGGGTCAAAGACTTTGACTTATCTTTGACACCACTCATTCATTAGCTGTTCATATATGTTTTAACAACTAGTCAATATCAAGTCTCCAATTACAAGGAGAACTTCTCTACCAATTGTTTTTTTTTCACAAACATTTACCAAAAAAATTTTGAAATCTCCTGCTCAAGCAAGCACCTAACTCTACTTCCTATATATAAACTAAAGGTTGAAACAATAAACCCACAATCTACAACAAAACAAAACAAACAAACAACAGAGGCAGAGTATTCAGTAACCGTACCTGCTCTAATCAACGCCTCGGGGTCCAAGCTCACCTCAATGGCGTTTCAGCTTCTCTTAACTGTTTTCTCTTGTGCTCTTCTTTTTCTTCAACCTGCATTTGGGATCACAAGGCATTATACGCTGGAAGTACGTGAAGATTTCTTTATTCTGTGTAAATGTTGAGATTGTATATTAAAAGGATGCAAATGACAGATTAAATGTTTCTGCTTATTTTGCAGATCAAAATGCACAACGTGACACGTCTTTGCCACACAAAGAGCCTTGTTTCTGTAAACGGGCAGTTTCCAGGTCCTAAGCTTATTGCTAGAGAAGGTGACCAGCTTCTGATCAAAGTCATCAACAATGTGCCAAACAATATCTCTATCCACTGGTAAATAATCTTATACACTTGTAGCGTTACTAAGAGTAATGTTTGTTTACTAACGACTGGCTTTAATTCGTGAAAAAACTCAGGC
This sequence comes from Arabis hirsuta, assembly GCA_964056655.1. Taxonomy (NCBI): domain Eukaryota; kingdom Viridiplantae; phylum Streptophyta; class Magnoliopsida; order Brassicales; family Brassicaceae; genus Arabis; species Arabis hirsuta. The sequence goes on from OZ053302.1 coordinate 34,106,841, forward strand.
ACGGGATTAGGCAATTACGGACTGGTTGGGCTGATGGACCAGCTTATATAACCCAATGTCCTATTCAGACAGGACAAAGCTATGTCTACAACTATACAATTGTTGGCCAAAGAGGCACTCTGTTTTACCATGCTCATATTTCATGGCTACGATCAACAGTCTATGGTCCGCTTATCATTCTTCCCAAACACGGTGTTCCTTATCCTTTTGCCAAACCTCACAAAGAAGTTCCCATGATCTTCGGTGAGGACGATGGAGAACAGAAACAGACTGAGAATAATCTGATGAGAGTGTTAAAACATTGTGACTAAATTTCGATGTTTAAATTTCAGGGGAGTGGTTCAACGCAGACCCTGAGGCAATTATTCGCCAAGCAACCCAAACAGGAGGTGGTCCTAATGTCTCTGACGCTTACACGATTAATGGGCTTCCTGGTCCGTTATACAACTGCTCGGCTAAAGGTAATTGTGGGTTCCTACATTTATTTATGGTTTGATAATATACGATCTATAACCTTGGTAACCAATGATGTAAAAACAGATACATTCAGACTAAGAGTGAAGCCAGGAAAAACATACCTTCTCAGGCTAATCAATGCTGCACTTAATGACGAGCTCTTTTTCAGCATTGCAAATCACACGGTTACAGTAGTTGAAGCTGATGCGATCTATGTTAAGCCATTTGAAACAGATACCATCCTGATTGCTCCTGGCCAGACCACAAACCTCCTGTTAAAGACTAAACCTAGTTACCCGAGTGCCTCGTTCTTCATGACTGCTAGACCATACGTCACAGGACAAGGAACTTTCGATAACTCTACAGTTGCTGGAATCTTAGAATATGAACCATCTAAACACACGAAAGATACTCACTTAAAGATCAAGAATCTTCAACTCTTCAAACCAGTACTTCCTGCTCTAAACGATACAAATTTTGCTACCAAGTTCAGCAATAAGCTACGCAGCCTGAACAGCAAAAAATTCCCAGCAAATGTGCCTCTAAAGGTTGATAGGAAGTTCTTCTTCACCATAGGATTGGGAACAAACCCATGCAATCATAAGAAAAACCAGACATGCCAGGGTCCTACTAACACCACAATGTTTGCTGCCTCAATCAGTAACATCTCCTTCACCATGCCAACAAAAGCTCTCCTTCAATCTCACTATTCGGGGCAATCTCGTGGAGTGTATTCCCCAAAATTCCCATGGAATCCCATTGTCCCGTTTAACTACACAGGCACTCCACCTAACAATACCATGGTAAGCAACGGGACAAACTTGATGGTTCTACCTTACAACACCAGTGTGGAGCTGGTGATGCAAGACACTAGCATTCTCGGTGCAGAAAGCCATCCTCTTCACCTTCATGGGTTCAACTTCTTTGTCGTTGGCCAAGGATTTGGGAATTTCGACCCAAACAAGGATCCTAAAAACTTCAATCTTGTTGACCCAATAGAGAGGAACACAATTGGCGTGCCATCCGGTGGGTGGGCTGCTATTCGATTCCTTGCAGATAACCCAGGTAAGAGAAACAATTATAAACCAAAGAAAATACAGCTTTATAGTCTAATCTAATATGAAAACTATAACCAAGTTTACAAAATGTTTGACAGGAGTGTGGTTCATGCACTGTCACTTGGAAGTACATACCAGTTGGGGTTTGAGGATGGCTTGGCTTGTTCTTGATGGAGATAAGCCTGATCAGAAACTTCTCCCTCCTCCTGCAGACTTGCCAAAATGCTGAAAATTCTTGCTTCATGATTCAAGTCCTTTTTTCTTTTCTTTCTGTCTCTTCTTTCTTCCAAGCTTCTTGCATTTTTTTCGTTTTTTCCCTAGGCATTTATCAGTTTGACATGAGGTCAGTTCTTGTTTAATAATTTGACATGAGGTCAATTTCTGTTCAATTACACAGAGCTGTACTAGGATTCACTGTTGGACATCTCTGTTTCCGTAAGTCAAGATCTATGTAATACCATTTTAAATTAAATTGTGAACAAATTAACTTCTCATATACTTACCTTAGCATCTCATTGTTATTGATCTGATGGTTGATAGAAAACTGGTTTTAGATTAACTGTTGTTCAAACCTAGTACTGAACCAAAACTTAATTGTCCGAATAAAAGACGTGCAAGATTTATGACTCTACATCCAAAACGGTTCCGGACATTTCTCCCAGCTTTCTTAGTCTAAATATCTATTTAAAAGATCTATGGATTAGTACAAAGTTAATTGCAACTCGCAAGAACCATAATCACATCTACTATATATGGAATCACAACCAAAACCCTTTAATCCGAAGTAAATTTTGGATCTAGTGTCATAGAAAGAAATTGCAATATCTCTGGAATCATTCACTATCTGTTCATTGTCCAACAAACTGGTCAATAACAAGAGTGACGAAAATCAGAGAGCTCCTAACTCTTCCTTTGGTTTTCATAAACTAAACATACTATTTCCGACTTCTTCCCTACATACTCACTAGGGATCAAAATCTGCAAGACAAAGCAGACACAAGTTTCAGTAACTCACCTGCCAACACCCCGGTTGCACATCAGTTAACAACGTCACTCTTTCAAAGGTTCATTGGGAATGAAGATTTCCACAGAGTTTCAGATTTTTCTTGCTGTGTGCTCCTGCGTTCTCCTTAGTCTTCCTCAGCCTGCATCAGTCTTCTTATGCATAAGTATGAAACTGAATCATAAAGAACTTATAAATATGTTTGAAGGGATGTGACTCATGCAAACATCAGGTTTATTGGATGGAAAGCAGACTGAAAGAGACTTCTCCGTCCTCCAACTTTTCTACCGAAATGTTGATATCCTAATTTCAACTCCTATATTGTCCTGATCAATGGTTTTTCTTTTCCTCATGTTTCACACTACTTTTGATTTCTTTGGCATTCTGTTGTCGAGAACTTCACATGGAAAATGCCAGTTCATGAAATTTTCTGTTAGTTCATGAAATAAACCAAGGATCTAAGGCATTGTAACATACAAAAAAGCAAGGTTTACATACCTGACGACTGAGGATCATCATCCCTTGCACAAATTGAGTTGAACAGGATGTCAAGCACCGGACTTTCAAACGCCTAAACAAAATCGAGTTTACATTGAACATTTGTAGTTTATTATACTATTCCAATACATAGATTAGAGTGAACGCTTAACGCTTCAAGCGGTTCATCTTCAAGATACCAAAGTGTAAAACATTACTAGTAACTTGGCATTCATCAAGCATCTTCCAAATATAGTAAAAGGGGAAAGAGAGCAATATATCACACTATCAAAACAACAATAACTTCATTGCAGATAATTTAAAGGGTAACAGAGAGTTCCCAAAATCAAATCTTTCTCAACCTAAATCAACACCAAGTGACAAATTTAAGTACTCTTACCCAAAACTTTGAAAAATTTCTTAAATTCCACAACAAAAATTTCTCCAAACTTCAGCTAAAACCCCTAAAGTAATCAACTTTAACCATCACTCTCCTTTGATTTCTTCCTTTTCTTGCTCTTCTTCTCCTCAGAACCAATCTCTCTATCACTCTTCCTCTTCTTCTTTCGCTCCTTTCTCTCTTCGTTTCTTTGCTCTTCTTCCAACTTCTCAGTCACCTTCTCATCAACAAAATCTTCTTCTTTCTTCTTTTTGCTCTTCTTCTCCTTCTTCTCTTCGCTCCTTTGCTCCTCTTCCAACTTCTCATCAACAACATCTTCTTCCTTATTCTTTTTGCTCTTCTTCTTCTTCTTCTTTTTCTCCTTCCTCTCTTCACTCTTTTCCTCGTCTTCCAACTTCTTCTCTTTCTCATCAACAAGATCTTCTTCTTTCTTCTTTTTGCTCTTCTTCTTCTTCTTCTCCTTCTTGTCCTCCTTTATCTCATCCTGTTCCCGACCATAAATTGATTCACCGTCACTCACAGCTTCACTTTTCCGGTCACGAATCTTCCCTCCCTTGCCCACCAAATCATCAATCGCCTTAGCTCGACCGTCGAATTCTACGGTCGGATTCCGGTCTCGCGTTACGTCGGATCTTGGCTTCGTCTCCTCTAAAGAAGACGACAGAATCTCTCTGTGGATGCTCTTTAGCTCGGTGAAAGCAGCGGCGGCGCGTTGGAGGTACGCGCTCACGTCTTGGGAGGTGCCGTTATCCGAGGAAGCGAAATTTGAGAGAAGCGAAGCCGCCTTGGTGAGGGAGACTGGTTCCGCACTGATAATTCTTCCGGTGACGGTCTTCATCGGAAGAAGCTTGAAGATCGTCGCGGCTCTAGAGAAATTAGGGCAATTCCAAGCGCTTGACACAAGTGTTTTTAATTTACATAGGTGAACACGAAAATTACTAAAGTATCCCTTAATTTCTTACTAATTGTCTTTTTATTTATTTCCATTTTCTAGGAATTTTATTTCTTTTTATAAAATATCAATTCAAACTTCAAAAAACAAAAACTTTTAAAGTATGGGAAAATTTGCCATTAATACAACAAAAAATTATAATTTACAAACTAACCAAAAAACCTAAATCCTAAAGTCTAGATTGTGCCACATATCCTTTTTCTCTCAATTTTTTTAATTTTTTTTTTTAGTTATTTATTAAAAAAACTTTTAAAGTATGTAATTTTACCTATTTAAAATTACCAATTTATAATTTTAAGTAGATAATCTTTTATAAAAAAGATTTTTGCTCTTTACAATTGGTTCTGCGATATTAAACAATGATAGAGACCTAAGATTGCATAGAATCATAAGCGGATATGGAAAACAAAACATTAAATGGGTGATTGGTTCGGCTGTAGTTGTAGATTAATTGTTGTAGAATTTTTGCTGTAAGTGTTTTGGCTGTAGCTGTATATTTTTTTTGCTGTAGATTTTTTCGCTGCAGACTTTTTTGCTGTACAAATATAAGTTGTAGCTGTAACTATTTTAAAATAAAAACATGATTGGTAAATCTAAGATATGTGCTATAGTTTTAATTAAATCGACTAATTTTATGAAAATAAAATGTTTTGTATTAATTATACAAATAATCTAGTTTATAGAAACTTTATGTGAGATTTGGTTTTACAATCTCTTAAATCTTTATTGGGTATATATAGGTTAGTTCGAAAATTTTTCTCTCAGGCACGTTTGCCAAGAAAGTTTTCCCCTTATACCACTTCTTTATTTTTGAATATCTACCCTGTTTCTTTCCAAATATGGAAAAAGCAAACCTGTTTTCAAGCTTGGTTTAAATATCTACCTGGTTTCATGGACGAAAATAGTTTCTTTGTGAGTAATCTGTGTTCCCCGGCGTCTTCTCTAAGCTCCGGTGTACACTGCATCTCATGAGTACTGTCTCCCCTCGTTCAAGACTTCGTTTAAGCTCTGGAGAACTTGTTTCTTTGGTCTCAAATAACTGCTTCAAAGATTCTAGTCTCGTTTGTCTAGCGTTCTCACAACAATTTGCAGTCCGCATAAAGTTTTTGAGAGCTTGCTCTGTTTTACCGGTCACTATCCGGGTAAGTAGACTTTGTTTGTAGGAGCTTTTAAGAACACAAGCTTCTAGGGACTCAACCTTTCAGCAACCTTTGCAACGCTAACTCTAGCTCTCTTACGGGTTTCTATCCGGTTTTAGAGGGTTTTTGTGTTCGTTTGTCTCTATTTCGTCTCCACTCAAGCTCTGTTTCCTACGGCTACATCTCTGTAAAATGTCTAGCCGATTTACCAGGAATGAGAAAGGAAAATGGCAGGCGGATACAAGGGGAGCCTCTCGTCGCTCTCCAATACGTATTCCGGAATGTGACAGTCAGTCACTAATTGAAGACAACAAACTCACCATAATTGGCAGAGTCACCAATCCCATGGTACAACCTCCAAAAGCTGTTATTGGATTCCTGCCGCAACTCTGGAAGCTGGAGAACCGAGTAGTAGGTAGGGAGATGAGCTCTGATTGTTTTCAGTTCTGTTTCGACTCTGAAGAGGACCTGCAATCAGTCCTTCCATTACAAGAAGTGGATGATACTACTACAGAGGTGGGAACCTATTGTATCCACACGGTTCCCATCCCAAATCTCTTTCTGGATCCGGATCCATGGTATTCCGCTCCATTACTGGACCCGAGAAGCTCTTATTGCTATTGGGAAAGATATAGGGTTCGTTAGAGAGAGAGATGAACCTCTTGACAAAGACGTGATCTTGGGGAGGATTAGAGTGGAAATTAATGGATTTGTTCCACTCGAGATGCGTCTACCAATACTTTTACCATCGGGGGAGACCACTTCTGTGGAATTAGAATACGAGAACCTTGGAAAGCATTGTTTTGCCTGCCTATCCCTTTTCCATGAGGAGAAATTTTGTCAAGCAAGTAAACCTTCCACCAATGCCCCTGGGAATCGGGAGGGGATTTCCCAACAAAACACCCTGAAGCAGATCGAGGAGGACAAAAAGAGATTGGAATGGAGGAAATCTAAAAGAGAGGGGGAATTCCATTATCAGAAAGAGGACACAAGGAGGAGAAGAGATGTCCATCCGGGATATTCTTCTTCACACCGCTCTAATTACTCTGTCCGTGGAGAGCATAAACATACCTTCTCAAAGAGTGAACAATGGAGGGAAGCCCCTCGACATCAGACAAGGTTTAATGACAGAGCTTACCCTGTGCATAGGGATTCTGCATATCAAAGTGGTAGAGAACGTCGAGAGAGAATCCCATGTGGAGAATTCTCGAGGAACTCTAATACATCAGGAGGAATCACATCTCGACTCTCCCCTATTCATTCTCAGGGAGGAGCCCTGACTCGTAAGGAGAATACTGTGACGTCTAAAACTCCTTCTCCGAGACATGCTAGGGAACCCATGAGTTCAAGACTAGCTCGTGATACATGGGAGGGTACAAGTTCTCAAAGAGAGAGAAGACCGGCGCTAGAACGGATTCAAACTGAATCTCAGAACATCCGCTTGTTTCTGGGGGTGTTAGCTCAGGGGGACTACAGGAGGTCCAGATTCAAGCCATTGATGAAGATAACCAGACAAGCTTTTATCTAAACAGGCTATTTAAAGAAGACGCCCCAGGCCCATCAACTGCCTTAAAACACAGGCTGTTTTTTCCTGAAGAAGATACGGACCCTACTTGGACTCCAGCAAGAACTGCAGAACCTCTAAACCAACTCTCCAACCGTCTTGGACCTATCCCACCAGCTGGTGGTGGTAATAGAAGCAGTGCGCGGATCTCAAATAAAGTTGCTAGCTCCAAACTAGACAAAAAGAGAGAAACTAAAAATACTACAAAGAAGAAAGGGAATGCTAACACTCTATTAGGGATGAACTCAAGGAAAAGGAATGTGTTGAGAAACAATGCCTCTCCAAAGAAGCGGAAATGTGGTTCCCGAGCAGAACCTGACTCTCCATTGATGGAATATAACTTGGAGCCAAACAACCCGCATGTTCTGGCGAGTGTACCGGCTATGGTGTTAAGAGGGGGAGTGGTGGATTTTCGGGGTCCGCCGAAATCTCTTCCTTAGCTCTTATGAGCTGGAACTGTCAGGGGATTGGGAGCACTCCTACAGTTCGACGCATCCAAGAGCTACGAAAAAGCTTTCTTCTGGATGTCATGTTCCTAATGGAAACAAAGAATGACGAAGATCAGGTCCTAAAAGAATTCAAAAATACGGACTTCACTAGTCATTTTTTGGTTCCTCCTATCGGTCTTAGCGGCGGCCTGGCTCTGCTATGGAAAGATACGATGGATGTCGAGATACTATATTCCTCTCCCAATTTGATTGATACACGAATCAAATACAAGAATGTGTTAACTTATGTCACCTTTGTATATGGCCCTCCTCAAGTGGAAAATAGAGCTCTGTTTTGGAGGTTCTTGGAAACAATGTTTGCTTCTCGGGAGGAGCCTTGGTTGTTGACAGGGGATTTCAACGAGCTCCTCAACAACGAAGAGAAAAAGGGAGGTCCAGCTAGAAGTGAAAACTCTTTTATCGACTTTCGAAGTTTTGTATCAAGGCTAGGACTCCTCAATGTAAAGCACTCTAGAAATCTACTTTCGTGGCGAGGCTCTAGATACTCCCATCACGTGAAAGCTAGACTCGACAGGTCCTTAGCTAATGTCTCTTGGTTTGAAAAGTTCTCACATGGACGATGCCAATACCTCAGATTTGAGGGTTCCGATCATAGGCCTTTGATTACCTTCTTTGGCAAGAAAAAGACTAAGAAGAAAGGTGTTTTCCGTTTCGATAGAACTCTGTGTAAAGAAGAGAAGGTTCGTGTCCTAGTCAAAGCTACATGGCAAAGGATTCTACCAGAGTCAGTGCTTCATAAGATTGACAGATGCAGGACTCAAATAATCCAGTGGACAAGAGAGAACAAAACAAATAATGCCCTGCATATCCAAGAGATTCAAGACATCTTAGAGAAAGCTTTATCGGCTGAAGTGGAGGACCAAGGGCTTATTTGTTCAACCTCAGAGCAGTTGAATCTAGCTTACACTAATGAAGAACAATACTGGAGGCAGAAGAGTCGGGTATTGTGGTTACAAAGCGGCGATCGTAACACCGGCTATTTTCATGCTTCTACAAGAGGAAGACGTGCTTTAAACTTGCTTACGACTTTGGAAGACGAAGACGGGACAGCGGTGTTTGAAGAAGATGAGATTGCCCTTCTTATATCAAATTACTACACTGATATCTTTACTTCCCATTCAAGTAACGATTATCAACTAGTAAATGAGGTCCTTGCACCATGTATCTCAGACTCTGTTAACTCAGAACTTATCTCTATCCCGGATGCCACGGAAATTCGAGATGCAATCTTTTCAATTCATGGGGACAAGGCCCCTGGCCCCGATGGCTTCTCGGCGGCGTTTTACCATTCTTTTTGGGATTTTATTGGACAAGACGTAGTCCGGGACATTCAAGCTTTCTTTGAAACAAAAACGCTACACAAGCGGCATAATGAGACTCATGTGTGTTTAATACCAAAGATTGTGAACCCTAAGAAGGTGGCGGATTATAGACCGATAGCTCTTTGTTCCACCCACTACAAGATCATTGCAAAGATCATCACTAAGAGACTCCAACCACTTCTTTCCGAGCTGATATCTCCTCATCAATCGGCTTTTGTTCCTCAAAGAGCCATATCCGACAATGTGCTTATCACCCATGAGATTCTCCATTATCTTCAAACTTCAAAAGGCAAAAAAGAGATGTGCAATGGCGGTGAAGACGGATATGAGCAAGGCCTACGATAGGATTGAATGGGCTTTTTAAAGGCGGTTCTTAATCGTCTCGGTTTCCATGGTATATGGATTGATTGGATTATGGAATGTGTTGGGACGGTAACATACTCCTTCTTGATTAACGGTGCCCCAAGAGGACATGTCCCCTTCAAGAGGATTACGTCAAGGAGACCCGCTCTCTCCCTACCTTTTCATTCTTTGCACGGAGGTGCTATCGGGATTATGCAAGAAAGGACAAGAGAATGGCTCTCTTCCGGGGGTACGAGTAGCTAGGGGAAGCCCTCCTATCAACCACTTACTCTTTGCCGATGACACAATGTTCTTCACAAAGACCGGCTCAAAATATTGTAATGCACTAAATGTGATTCTCAAGAGATATGAAGATGCATCGGGTCAAATAATAAATGTAGCAAATTCGGCTATAACCTTCTCCGCAAAGGCTACATTAGACGTTAGAAGATGTGTACAACGAAAGCTTCAGATTCACAATGAAGGAGGGCTAGGGAAATATCTCGGGCTTCCCGAACATTTTGGTAGGAAGAAGAAGGATATATTCACCGGTATAGTTGACAAGATCCAACAACGAGCTATCTCTAGGACTTCACGTTTTCTTTCAAGTGCCGGAAAACAAGTACTCCTCAAAGTGGTATTAGCTACGCAATGTCGTGCTTCAAATTACCCGTGTCTCTTTGTAAACGTATTCAATCTGCTCTAACACGGTTCTGGTGGGATAACAAACCGGATAAGAGGAAAATAAGTTGGGTTGCTTGGGAAAAGCTTTGTCTTCCAAAAGGTTTGGGGGGACTCGGATTTAGAGACATTGAGACTTTCAATGATTCCCTCTTGGCTAAGTTAGCTTGGAGAATCTTCGACCAGCCAACATCTCTGTTAGCACGTGTGTTGATGGGCAAATATTGTGTTGATTCCACCTTTCTAGAATGCTTAAGTACAAAATCATCTTCCCATGGCTGGAAAGGTATATTAGCCGGTAAAAAGATTTTGATGGATGGGCTTGGATGGATAGTGGGAGATGGGTCAAATATCAAGGTGTGGAGCTCTCCATGGCTGTCGGTTTTCACCCCTCAGGCGCCGATAGGACCACCGAATAAAAACGATATCCACCTGAAGGTTTCGGATTTGATTCATCGGCCAACAAATTCTTGGGATGTGGTGAAGATCAGACAGGTTTTACCTCATTATGAGGGAATTATACGCCAAATTTTCTTGAGTTCCTTTAGTCCACAGGACTCCCTTGTTTGGTTACCTGATGTTTCAGGGAAATACACAACAAAAACGGGGTATACTCGCTCGATTTCACAGAGCATCCCAAGTGTTGATACTCGGTTTAAGTGGTGGGAGAACATTTGGAGTATTAACACAGCCCCAAAAATACAGAACTTCTTCTGGAAATTAATGAACCGTGCTCTCCCCATTGGGGAGAATTTAGCTATTAGAGGAATCACATCGGATTTGAGGTGTAAGAGATGTGGAGGGCAGGAAGATGAGCTCCATATTGTGTTTACATGCCCGTTTGCAGCCAAAGTATGGGATTTAATCTCTGCTCTTCCCAAACCAAACCGAGATGAGATAGACTCCATGTCTCTGCTTCTGGAAAAATCGAGGCAGATGATTAACCTTCCTCCTTCGGGCTTACTAGTTCCTCTTCACCCTTGGATTTTCTGGATTTTATGGAAAACTCGAAATGCTCTGGTTTTTGAAAACAGGGATTTTAGGGATCTTGAGGTGTGCTTGAAAATAGTGATGGAGGCAAGAAATTGGCAGGACGCGCAACAACGCAAGACGACTGGGGGAAAAGGGCTCACCATGATGAGACCATCTGAACCGGAGTGCACTGTCGTAATCTGTTCCACAGATGCTGCTTGGAATGCAGCTTCGATGGAGTGCGGTATTGGCTGGGTTTTCACGCAAGAGAGGCATGGTACTCTGTTGAGTGGATCCGCTACGTATCGTTTTGTTCCCTCGGCATTGGTTGCAGAGGGACTGGCTATAAAAGCCGCAATATCTGCAGCTTCAAACTCGGAGATGGGAGAGCTCACTTTGCGCTCTGATTCTCTTACTCTTGTCACTCTCCTTATCAACGGAGGTGTGATCAACGAGCTGAAAAGCGTTCTATTTGACATTCGATGTCTGATACGATCCTTTTCTTTTTCTATCAAGTTTACTCATGTATCTCGCAAGGAGAATGTTCCTGCTGACACCTTAGCTAAAGAGGCCTTGAGACTCTTTACGCTCTCCTTTGTACCAGACCTTTAAGAGAATTTAATCAAAGTGGTTTTGAACAAAAAAAAAAGAAACTTTATGTATTTTTCAATGCAATAAAAATGAACATCTAAAGTATTTTAAAATGGACAATTAAAAAAAAATTAAATATCATTTTATATTAAATAATTTCGGTAAATGTATTTAAAATATAAAAATACTTTAGTGATTGATAGAATAATTCATAATACTTTTGATTTTATATTTTCTATAGATTCGTCACAATCTTGTTTTAAAATCCTTCCATATATATTTTTTTCTTTCAAAACTTTCTTTTTATGAAGTTTTAACTAAGTAATCATAATAAAAGTGTATAACGTGATTTTAAAAAAAAAAAGAGTTTGTACAGCCATAAAAATGGGGCTGTAAGATTTTACATGTTACAGTAAAAAAAACTTTAAAAAAAATTAAAGAGGCTGTAGCTTAGAGAATTAAAGCAAAAACATGATTAGTAAAAAAAGGTGTAGGTTTGAAAGTTAAAGAATTAAAGGTACAACATGATTGATAACATAACGATGCTTTAAGAAAAATTAAGAATATAGACAACACTTAAAACCCAACCAATTATGCACTAAATCAACTTTTTATAATTTTTATAATTATGTTATATATATAGTATTGTTCTGTATCCCGTTGAAAACAAAGTTCGAAATGTAATTCTTTAAATTTTATTTATCAAAGAAAATAATTTGTTTTAGATGTTTATATATATTTAACTGTTATATACATAAACGCGCGACCTACCTGTTGTTTAGGTTAAATACATCCGTGGTAAAGAGACCTGGTTCCAGCAGCTCGAGGTCGCAAGTTCGATTCTCAACTTTTTGTTTTCCTCTTCTTCGATCCTCCATTTTTCTTCCTTTTCCAGCCGTTCTGTATCTCCCGCCTGTTACAGTCTCTGCTTGTTCTCCTTAAACCCTAAAACCCGCGTTCCCTCATCGTAAGTTGATTCTTCGATTGTTCCCGAGTTTTCTTTGTTTTTTCTGTTTCTTCTTCTTCTTCTCTGACGCTGATTCCAAATTGATTCGAGTTTTTATTTGCAGCTTTGGATTGGAGAGATGGAGACGAAGATGGAAATTGAATTCACTAAGCAGCCCTACATCGAAGATGTCGGTCCTCTTAAAATGTATGCTTCGTCTAGTTTTCTTCTCAATTCAAAATCACTTGACCCTTATCCTAGAAATTGAAGATACAGATTCGTTTCTAGCTTTTACTTGATTTTGACTCATTATGCTTAAAACCTTCATTCGTTTCTTTTGCTAGTGTATAGTTGTTCAATGCTCACGAAACTTTGATTGGTGTCTGAATTTTTTGTATGTCAATTGAGATTGTATATCGAGCTTATGATGATCTTACTTTGATACAATGAATATATGTGCCTTTTCTTTGGCCATAATTCATGAATGTCTGATGTGATTTCTGGTTTGAGAATGTTTTTTTTTTTTACCTGGTGGGATTTTGACATTACTCTACTATATCTGCAGAAAAAGCATAGACTTCTCAATGCTTTCTGATCTTGAGGTCATGAAAGCTGCTGAAGTTCAGGTCTGGAAGAATCTGTACTACGATACCAATTCTAAACCCCACGAAGGCGGCTTACTGGATCCACGAATGGTACCTGATTCTCTTATATATCCCTGTTATCTTTTGGTTTAATTTCTTATGTATCCCTTGAACGTTCCATGACAAGTATTATGTGTTATGTTATGCCTCCTGCAGTTATTTGCATCCGTATATGTAATTCTAAACATTCTCTGATCCGAAATATAATTTTGTCCTTTTACAAAGGTTAAATCTAAATGGTTTGGTTATCTTTGATTGTACAGGGTCCTCCAAACAAAAAGTCTATTTGCACAACCTGTGATGGGAACTTCCAAAATTGTCCTGGGCACTATGGATATCTGAAGCTTGACCTCCCAGTTTACAACGTTGGATACTTCAATTTTATCCTGGACATTTTGAAGTGTATTTGTAAGGTAGTAGAGTTACCAGATTATGTCTCTCTAGTTTCTGTTCTATCTTATGTTAGTCAATCCTTTTACTTTTGTTGAATGGAAAAACTAGGAGAAAAATACAGCATGAAACTTATTTCTGGGTAAATGCCTTTTGAAATCCAGAAAATGTCTAATTTGCATAACAAAACGGCTGGTTATTCAACAGTAGTTCACAAATTTTTTTTATCCTCAGCGCTGTTCCAGGATGCTTATTGACGAGAAGCTGTACGAAGATCACTTGAAAAAGATGCGGAATCCAAAAATGGAGCCATTGAAGAAGACTGAATTGGCAAAAGCGCTTGTCAAGAAGTGCAGTACGATGGTAAGCCAGAAAGTTGTAGAGTGCAAAAATTGTGGCTACATGAATGGTACGATTTCTATCTGCTTTTTGGCTAAAATATATAGATTAGACGATGCTATTTTGAAGTTAATAAATTTGAAACCTTGATTCCTTTTCTCGTTCTTCATTGTTTCGACTTAGATGCAAAATTCATTTTTTGGAACATGAAAATAAGTTTCTTAAGCTGCACAAACAGAAAATTTGGGGTTTTCTAGAATTCTAATATCCAATACCAAAAATCTGGAACCTCTATTATTGGATGATCTGAAATTTATACTCTAATTTATGCTATGTTCGTGAAACTGCTTCTTCGTACCCAATTCAATCTGATATCCTGTTGATGGTTAATTTATTGATCATTTCAGGCATGGTAAAAAAGGTTGCGGCGCAGTTTGGTATAGGCATCAGTCATGACCGATCTAAAACCCCTCATGGAGAGCTTGATGAACTTAAATCTGCAATATCCCTCACGAATGGAGGAATAAATCCTCTAACCTATGTTCTTGATACTAACTTGGTACTTGGACTTTTTAAAGGAATGAGTGACAAGGTATAATGTACATCTTTTTCTGCAATTAACATATGCATTAGTGTAAAGTGGTGCTCTTATCTACAAATAATCCAGCCATGCTGATTCTTTTTCTTTCTTAATTCGATAACAGGACTGTGAACTTCTTTATATTGCTCATAGACCTGAGAATCTTATCATAACGTGCATGCTTGTGCCACCTTTATCCATCCGACCGTCTGTTATGATTGGTGGAACACGAAGGTTAGCTATCGTTTTGTTTATTTATCTCATGTTATCTTCTACTATTGATTTTTCTTGAAAGAATGTGTTTTTTTGCTGCAGCAATGAAAATGACATAACAGAGCGATTAAAGAAAATCATTCAGAGCAATGCTTCTCTTCATAAAATTTTAAATGAACCTACAACATCGCCCAAAAATATGGTACAAGGAGTTTCTGTTTTCATCATTTAATCTCCTGTTATATTTATGTATTCTGCATTCTGTACTATAATGTTTGTCCCAGTTTTTGTTAACTTTTACTTTGAAATTGGTTTACGTTTTAATTCAGATTCTCGTTTATTACCATTTCTGGTTCTTTTATTGTTCTTATTTCTTATTTGTGGAGGATTTTTTTTTAGCAAATGTGGGACACCGTTCAAGGAGAGGTTGCACAATACATTAACAGTGAAGTCCGTGGTGTTCAAAACCAGCCAGACAGCAAGCCACTGAGTGGCATTCTTCAGCGTCTCAAAGGAAAACAGGGACGTTTCCGTGCGAACTTGTCCGGCAAGCGTGTCGAGTACACTGGTAGAACTGTTATTTCACCTGATCCCAATCTGAAAATTACAGAGGTAACTTATCGTAAAAGGTGTTTAATTGTTGCTTTTTGTGATTTATTTTTTTAGTGAAACTTATCGCAAAAGTTTCTAAACTTTCCAGGTAGGGATTCCCATCCTTATGGCTCGGATCTTAACTTTTCCTGAATGTGTTTCCCGTCATAATATTGAGAAGTTGAGGCAATGCGTTCGTAATGGCCCTAATAAATACCCTGGTGCCAGAAATGTCAGATATCCAGATGGTTCTTCAAGGTACTGATGTGTGCTAGTTTTATTAGTTCTTGATAGGTGAATATTTTTCAAGGGAAGGAAACTGATCTTGATTAATATATCTAGATAGCTAGTTTTCACTGTCAAAATGATCTTCAGTTTCAGTGAAATTTATGTTGACTCGTACTTTGGTTCACCGCATAGACACACACAATCATGTAAATTACATAGGTAGAAACGAAAAATAATTGTGCAATTTACAACTTTTCTGCTTTGAAGGAAGCCAAATCAAACGACTGAGATTTGTTATAAGAAAATTGGTTAACACCAGCTCTGAACTGAAGTAGATACTAGATACCACCTGAAGGTGCATACTCATAGGTCATTTGCATGTGTTTAAGTCTTTGTCTATCATATGGGGGCATTAACACATTTCACTTCAGGACTTTGGTCGGTGATTATCGCAAGCGTATTGCTGATGAACTGACCACTGGCTGCATAGTTGACCGTCATTTGGAGGAAGGGGATGCTGTTCTTTTTAACAGGCAACCTAGTCTGCATCGGATGTCTATCATGTGTCACAGGGTCAGTACTGTCTTAAAAGGCTTAGTCATAATTTTCCCTTGTCCTCATAGAAATCCCAATTTTACATTTATTGTCCCGCAGGCAAGAATAATGCCATGGAGAACGTTGAGGTTCAATGAATCGGTTTGTAACCCATATAACGCTGATTTTGATGGTGACGAGATGAACATGCACGTACCACAAACAGAGGAGGCTCGGACAGAGGCTATTACATTGATGGGGGTACTTTCCCTTACTTAGCATCATATGAAGTTTCCTGGGATAGTCAATCATGTGTTGGCTGCATGGAACACTCAACACCCCCATCTGAATTCACATGTACATTCAAAAGTACCATATGATGATGAAATGAAATCATTGTTAACAAATTCCACCAACGGATTTCCTGCTGAAACTTTTGGGCCTTGGTAATATATAAAATCTAAAATATGGAGTTGAGAGAATGATAGGTTTAAATTGCAAGAAAAAATTCCACTTGTAAAGGGGGTATATGAATGATGTCCAAAGACAAGGGATGATAAATCAAAAACGAGTAAATATTTGTATATCTATGCTCTGTTTGTTATACGAGCTGCTGGTTTCTAGTCTGTCTAATGCTTGACAGTAATATATATTTTAATTGCTCCATAGTTTTTCTCTTCTGGGTGATAATTTGCTTCTCCTTTGGTTGGTATCTCAGGTACAAAACAATTTATGCACCCCAAAAAATGGAGAAATATTAGTAGCACCAACGCAGGATTTTTTGACAACTTCCTTTTTGATAACGAGAAAGGACACATTTTATGACCGTGCAGCCTTTTCACTTATATGTTCTTACATGGGAGATGCTATGGATGCCATAGATTTACCCACGCCTACAATCCTTAAGGTATGGGACTTGTGCATATTTTTTACGTCTATAAGAGTATGAGATAGCTATAGCTTGTTCTGGTTGTTTATCACCCTCTCCCCCCCCCCCCTTTTTCTCTATTTATGTGTTAATTTCATCAGCTTTTTGCTGTCATAGTTCCTCTTGTAATCTGTCGTTACTGATTCTTAAAACCGAGAGATAATACTTCTTAGCTTTGCAATCCTTATCTTTGCCTATCTCGGCTTATAGACATGCTTTGTGGCTATCCATAGCAGTCTAATGGGATGATCTTTCTAATTTTCCATAATGTTAAAGGCCTTTTCCCATATTAATCTGGATTTTGCATGATGTTCTACATTATTGTCTCTAGTTTAATCAGTGAGATCAAACTCTGTGAGTTATGGACATCTTAATCTTTGTCGTCAAATAAGTTGTGGACACTGGGAATTCTTTTGCCATTTTTTGCATTTTCTTTTGTATTTAATATCTTATCCATATGTTACTTTTGATGCAGCCAATAGAGCTTTGGACTGGTAAACAGGTTTTTAGTGTTTTGCTGCGTCCAAATGCAAGTGTTAGAGTTTATGTAACTCTTAATGTAAAAGAGAAGAACTTCGAGAAGGGACCGTATGATGAGACAATGTGCCTAAATGATGGATGGGTTTATTTTCGGAATAGTGAGCTAATATCAGGACAACTGGGGAAGGCTACTCTTGGTAAGTTCAAGATGGAATGAAATATGTTGCAAATCCATCAGATGGCTGTTCATTCTGGACTTTTTAAAAATATTTTGAGCACTTTATATTTTCCTCCAGGAAATGGAAACAAGGATGGATTGTATTCTATTCTTCTAAGAGATTACAACTCCCATGCTGCTGCAGTCTGCATGAATCGGCTTGCAAAATTGAGGTGAGTCCGTTATTCTGCATATGGGATTGTTTTATCTCTTCTGACTGTTTCAGCAGCAATTCAATCTTATTGTCCATTTTTCATCTTGCTCATTCATTTCCGCTTCATCTCTACAATAATTTCAGCCGTTCTCCATTGTTGCTTTGTGTGTGCTGTGTTTTCTGTGACTTTTCTCTGCTGTCTGCCATTTTTGAGTCAAGTAAATGAATAGTGTTCTTGTCTAATTGGTAGCTTTTATCTTGTTTGTGCAGTGCTCGGTGGATAGGAGTCCATGGCTTCTCCATTGGAATTGATGACGTTCAACCTGGAGAAATGTTGAGAAAAGATAGAAAAATAAGAATCAAGGAGGGATATAAGCTTTGTGATAACAAAATTAAAGCTTTTGAAAAAGGAAATCTGCAACTGAAAGCTGGTCTAGATGCTGCAAAATCATTGGAAGCTGATTTAACAATGATTCTCAATAAAATTCGAGAAGAAACTGGAAAGGTGAATACGTAGCTTCTATTTCCAGTTAGGCATGAGCATCTGTGATTTACTATTTACTAAGATATGTGTATGGGTAATGGCATAGATGCTTAGGATTTCTAATTTGCATTCTAGTTCCATTAGTTTCTTGTTTCAAATGTGGGTTATATACTTTTGCTGAAAAAAATCTAGGTTTCCTTTTGTGCTAGTTTGGATAGTGAAGGTATATGTTTGATAGTTTTTCTACTTTATTCAACTGACAATGAAATCCAGATCCAGGTTACCGAAATACTAATGCTTCATCTTGTCATTATATTTCTGATATAAAGCTCTGTATGGACGGATTACATTGGAGAAACAGTCCCTTGATCATGTCACAGTGTGGTTCCAAGGGTTCTCCTATCAATATCAGTCAGATGGTTGCATGTGTTGGTCAGCAGACAGTTAATGGTCACCGTGCTCCTGATGGATTTATAGATCGAAGTCTTCCTCATTTCCCTAGGATGTCCAAAAAACCTGATGTAAGTAAACCAGCTCCTCCCCCCCTTTTATTTTATTTTAATCTATATTCATCTTTCTTACCTTGTTATATCCCCTCTGAGGAACCTTTAGCATAATGGATGGTGGTAGTGCTCCTAATTACCAGAAATGTTTTGGGAAATTTCTTAAGCTATTCCTTGGGGGTGTCCTGAACAAGGAGAACCATTTACTCGCCATTGAATAATTTGTAGTAGGCTTCTTGGGCATCACCCAATTGGTGCCTGATTGTAATAACTTTTGGGAGTTAGGACCCTGATCTCATTTCATCTTGCCATCGCAGGCTAAAGGTTTTGTTTCTAATTCGTTCTACAGCGGTCTTACTGCCACCGAATTTTTCTTTCACACTATGGGTGGACGAGAAGGTCTGGTTGATACAGCGGTATGCATAAATCCTTTCTTTTTCCATCGTGGTTCACTGGAATATAGAAAAAAGATGTTCATTATGAAAGAGACAGCCACGATGGTTCTCTGAAGGGTGACAGTGTTTTACTATCTGTATTCAAAATGGAGCTCCACCTTGTCGTAACTGATATTCTTGTCTATTGCAGGTGAAAACTGCCAATACCGGTTACATGTCTCGTAGACTGATGAAATCCATGGAGGATCTATTAGTGCATTATGATAACACAGTGCGAAATGCCAGCGGATGCATACTTCAATTTACGTACGGGGATGATGGAATGGACCCAGCACTAATGGAAGGAAAGAATGGGGCTCCTTTAAATTTTGATAGATTATTTCTGAAAATTCAGGTGCCTTTTCTAGTTTGTATGTTGGTTTTAGTCTCTATTTATTTAGAGTTTCATTGCAATTGGTACTTGCATTTTGCAGGCGACATGTCCTCCTAGATCACACCACAGGTATCTTTCTTCAGAAGAATTGTCGCAAAAGTTTGAAGAGGAAATAGTCAGACATGATACAAGCCGGGTTTGTACCGACACATTTGTGAAGTCTCTTCGAGAATTTGTTTCATTGCTTGGAGTAAGGTCTGCAAGCCCGAGCCTGGTTTTCCGCAAAGCATCTGGTGTGACTGATAAGCAACTCGAGGTAACTTTCTTTGTGTTCCTTTTTTTGGAGTAGAAAGAAACTCAGTGCATTTTGCATCTCAGCTACATTTAATTGACAACAAATTATACCATCTGTTCTCCCCAGTCGATATATTTCCATCTTCAGTAATACAAACTTTCCCATTTTCTTGTGGTATTATATGATTGACAAATATGAAAATATTGCCTCTGATATATATCATATACATAAGCAGGTATTTGTAAAAATATGTGTATCTCGCTACCGGGAAAAAACAATTGAAGCTGGGACTGCAATTGGAACAATAGGAGCTCAGAGTATTGGAGAACCTGGGACACAAATGACACTGAAAACTTTTCACTTTGCTGGAGTTGCGAGCATGAGTATCCTTGTTAAATATGTTTATCTTCTGTATTTTTCTGCAAAACAAGTGCTTATGACCACATATGAGTAATTTAGTTGTTTTGATTTCCTGATTCTGGTTCAGATATCACACAGGGAGTCCCTCGAATCAACGAAATCATAAATGCTACCAAAAATATAAGCACACCTGTCATCTCTGCAGAACTTGAGAACCCCCTAGAATTGACTAGTGCACGATGGGTGAAAGGACGCATCGAAAAAACTACTTTAGGACAGGTTCTCTTTTCTCTACATTATTATTTGAACTATTGCACTTATCCACTCTTTGATAGTCGCTGCTACTTGTTTTAAAGCCCATATTGCAGACTGATGGCATTTTATAATTATCAACAACTGGATTGTTGGTCCAGCACCTTCTCATTAGATACTCTTTTCTGTTTATCACTGTGTTTACCAATCAAGTTGCCAAAATCCACTTGAATTATGGCCCAGGTTGCTGAGAGTGTCGAGGTGCTAATGACTTCAACATCAGCGTCAGTGAGAATAATCCTTGACAAGAAAAGGATCCAGGAGGCATGTTTATCTATAAGCCCCTGGTCGGTAAAAAATTCCATCCTAAAGACCCCCAGAATCAAACTGCAAGATAATGTACGGTCCTTAGATGTTATATTGCTGTATTCATTGTGGATTGTGGTGCATACAGGTCTTAAGTCTCTTTGTAATGTAAATTGTGCAGAATATCAGGGTTTTAGATACAGGATTGGATATTACTCCCGTAGGGGATCATAGTGGGACTCATTTTGCTCTCCACAATCTGAAGAATGTGCTGCCAAATATTATAGTGAATGTGATATCCGTTGAACTCTAATTTTCCTTTAATTTTCAACAATTTATATTTCATTGACTGCGCAAATTCACTCTGTTGTATTGTTATGATAGGGGATCAAAACAGTTGAGCGAGTTGTTATCGCAGAGGATAGCGATAAAAAGACACAAATAGATGGGGAGAAAAGGTGGAAACTGTTTGTGGAGGGGTAAGTTTTCTCGAGCTTCAGGGGTAGAGATTGTCCCTTGTTTTTTTTCCGTTCCTATAAGTGATAGCTTAGGAGATATTTCATCTACACGGTTGAGCATGATTTCATTTGGTGAACTGTTGATGGATTGCAATATCAATCATATGTGGTCTTTCTTTTCCCGTTATCCTAGCTTTTGAATCTTTTGCTTGATATATGTTTCAGAACAAACCTCCTGGCAGTTATGGGGACTCCGGGAATCAATGGGAGTACTACTACAAGTAACAATGTTGTCGAAGTGAGCAAAACACTGGGAATTGAAGCTGCTAGGACGACAATTATTGATGAAATAGGGACAGTTATGGGAAACCATGGTATGAGTATAGACATTCGTCACATGATGCTTTTGGCTGATGTCATGACTTACCGGGTCAGTTCTAAGGACGCTTGAATCTGTTATTTTGGTCTTCGTTGATAACATGTTCCGAGACAGTCATATTTACGATTAAATGTCACTTCAACTTTCTTTATCAGGGGGAGGTTCTTGGGATACAAAGAACGGGGATTCAGAAGATGGATAAAAGTGTGCTGATGCAGGCATCTTTCGAGAGAACTGGAGATCATTTATTTAGTGCAGCAGCTAGTGGAAAGGTTGATAACATAGAGGGGGTTTCAGAATGTGTGATTATGGGGATACCAATAAAGCTTGGAACCGGAATACTCAAAGTCCTCCAAAGGTCAGTTCCCATTCCTCTCCTTGTGGCATTACCTAGTTCTCTGATAGACTTGGGTGACATCTCAATCTCATCTTGTTTCGTGAGTTCCTTTTAATATCGAAAAATATGTAAACGTTAAAACATAAGCATAAGCTTAAAATTATATCCTTCATTGTCTTCAGTATATGAAACTCCTTGGTAAAACTTGTAAAACTAACTCTGCCGTTTATCTTGATCAACAGGACCGATGATCTGCCTAAGCTAAAATATGGTGCTGAGCCAATCATCTCTTGAAAAAGGCAGAAACAAAGTTTTGTAGCAGTTCACACTGTCTAATATATAGATAATACGCAATGCAAGATCAGTGCAGATGAAACCAATTCTCGGGTTCCAGTCAACCACCCGCTTTGCATTCTAATGGCTTAAACAAAGGCGAGGTGATAATCCGCCAGCTTCGATATGCCCATGTAGGAGTCCGCAGCATAAACCCGGATTTTTGTTAGCTTTTTGGTCTGCCCTGAGTTATCATTTCTTATTTCTGTTCAGATCATTGTTTCAGACAATAAAACATCTCGAGGTACACCTTTTGTGACTCACCAACATAAGATCACTGGACCCTCATGGTGACCTTCTCTTATGTTTTTGTAATCCATAATATATTGACAATACCTTTTGTGGATTTTGATATCTAAAACCTAATTGTGACCTTCCCTGATGGCTACAATCTCCCTCTCTTTGCTTATTCCCCAAGCAATTTCAGCTTACGAATGTTTTGACTATCTCCACATCGATTAACTCCTTTAAAAAATTCCCTCTTGCGAATAAAACATATAGTAAAATAATTAACAAGCAGATGAATTACTTATCCCTTATAATGCTTATGAAATGTACTAAAGGTTGAAACAATGAATCCACAATGTAGAGCAAAACATCAAAATGTAGATATAATCTGAGATTTCTATGAATCCACAATCTTATATAATATTTTAAGGTTTTTCAAAACCAAAACTATGAAAGTCTGTCATGTGGCAACTACTCTTTTAATATGTGTTTTACTTTTTAAAAATTAAAATAAATTTAAATTTGTATATATTTAATAGTATAGTAATTAAATATTTAACGACAATGTATATCTTATATAAAGAATTAAGAGTCTCATGTGTCATCTAATTTTTTGGCATTTTTTAATTTATTTATTGAAAAAAAACAAAATCTTTTAATAACTT
This sequence comes from Arabis hirsuta, assembly GCA_964056655.1. NCBI lineage: Eukaryota > Viridiplantae > Streptophyta > Magnoliopsida > Brassicales > Brassicaceae > Arabis > Arabis hirsuta. Next base: position 34,129,919 of record OZ053302.1, read on the forward strand.
TAACAATTAATTCTAATAAGTTACAATTAAGTGTTTTGTGTACATTTATGTAATTTTATGTAAATTACTATAATTTTTATGTAAATTTAGTATATAAAATATAGATTTTATTTATCAAATCCAACAAATCCTATATAAAAAATTGAGTTTTTTACTTTTATATAGGTAACTATGATTTTAAAATACTAAAGTCACAAAAGAAAAGTTATAATAAAAAGAAGCATAACATGAACAAAAAAATGATTTGAGAAAAGTGAAGAATGATTTTAGGACTGTTAAATCCAACAAGTCTGATTGGAGAAATTTAGAATTCAAACATTTTTTAAATGATTTCATAGATTTTAAAGTCAATTTACCAATCACTGTCTGATCAATATATTTTTATAGATGTATTTGGTGCAAAAAAAGACGATCAGTCACTTTTTAGGAAACCGTAGTAAATATTGATTCAGACATACAAGTTAAGGATTTGTGACAAAGAACATGTCTTCTATATGTTGTAACTTTTATTAAAGAACGGTCTATTTTTTTAAATATAATATTGTATATGTCCAACAACTTATAATAAATGTTAAGTTTTATAATTTAGATAATTATTTACTATAAACATCAAATTCATATAATATTAAATATACAAATAATCAATAATTAGAAATTATTAATGTTAATCTTTAAATCTCACGAAACCTAGTGGTTTATATCTTTAGATCACCTAATGAATCCACCGTCCATAATGGTTTGTCAGCCCTGAGATTTCTTTTCTTCTTCCTGTTCTGCTCATTGTTTCAGACAAAATAAAGTATCTTTGAGGCACATCTTTTTGAATCTTTCTCTCATTGCAAGGCACAAACAGTTACAGTATATCCAAAAGTAAGAAGAACATTTGACATTTCAGGGTCACAAGCTTATATACTATCTTGGGTTAGTCGTAAAGTGTAATCTGCAGCTGCGATGCATCCGGCTCTGTCAAGACCTGTCTTATGAAAGCTCTTCTCCACCATACCTCAAATGCTCGTTGAACATTTGGACAATCATCGCCTTTGCTCAGAAACCGATCAAACCATTTCATCAAAATCACCTGCTGTTGTCTCAGGGACAAGGTCAAGATGGTCTGGCTAAGTCCATCCTCCACCAGTTTCCTATCTAGGGTTCTTGAGGATAACCGTCTCATCCACCCGAAATCATCATACAAAGCCTCTAACCATGTATTCAAAACCGCAAACCTAGTCTCTCGGTTCACCAAGATCCTTCCTCTACCAATACCAACACATATCTGCGCTGTGATCTTGCTTATTTCGTGTCTATACATCGTTGGTATCTTCGAATGAAGATTCGATAGCTCCTTTTGATCCGCCCATAGTTTCACAAACTCATCACACATTTTCTTCTCAATCAATATATCTACCATCCACAGCATGTTTTCAGCTTCTCTGGCGATTTCTCCCATCAAAGAACCACGGTCTTTCCCGGGATCATTCATCTCTGTGGTCACTTCAGATAAGCAAAGGACAAGAGACGTGAGACATCGATGGCACAAACCGTAAAGTGTATCTTTAGAAACATCATGATCAGCTTCTTCTCTAATCAACTTAAAGATCAAAACTTTCATCTCTCGCCGAGCTTTCTCATCTTTCGCTTGTAGAACACCAGTGAGGAGTTTCACAAAGATATCATCGGTTCTGTTCCTCGTCGAGGAAGTGGAAGGCTCAGATGAAACTCTCTGAAGAATCAAAGTGACTGAATCATCATCAGGAAGATGAAGCTCTTCAAGACAAGACACAACAATCTCTTCTTCATCTTCTGACCAAGGAACAGCTTCCAAATGCTTCAAACATGACATTACTCCTTCATCAAACAATATAGCTGCAGAAACCTACCAAACAAAAACGAGATTCACACATTAAAAAAAAACATCACAAAATCAAGAACACACTAATCAGAATCGAAATTTGGATCATAACCTTAAGTAAAGCCAAGATTTTGATGACACTTTCACCGATCAATTTCTTCTTGAGATCCTCACAATACAGCAAAACAACAGTCTCTACATAGATCTCTAAATCATCACACTCACTAATCTCCACCATGTGAGAAATTCCTTTCTCTCTTCTCGAATTCATCTTCTCCATGAAAAACCTGCTCTTCTCAGATAAAACCTTCCTGTGAACATCCATGGTGACTCTGTAACCGTCTTTCCCCACCACAGTCAGCTTAACGTCGCTTGGACCGAGGCTGTGGCCGTAAACGACGCCGTTCTTGAACTCCGTCAGGATCTGCGCCACGCGCGCGTGAGATTTCTTCCGTGGCTCGCGGCTGTGCTCTTCCGACATCATGTCGAAAAGGGTCGGATTTGAGTGGGTCGATTCGTTTGGCGGCGGCGGCGGAGACGGCGGAGGAGGAGGAGAGGAGAGTTTGGCCGGAGATGTGGTGGTTCTTGACGGAGAGAAAGAGAGAGATGGGTCTGCGATAAACCCTTGTTTGATCATCGTTGATACTTCTCTTGACGACATTGAAGGAAGTTAAATTCTCAAACTTTTCTCGAGAAAACAAGAAAATTGGGAAATTTGTGATTTCCGCGGGAAAATGAGGAAACTTTCTGGGTTAAAACTCGGAATTGAGACGAAACAAACAAGAAAGGAAGATATAATTGGGGCAACAAAAATCTTCGAGTAAGAAGAAGTTAAGAACAAAGAAGAAAATTCTGGAAATTTGTTTTCTTGGGAAAATATAAGAGTAAAGAAAGCTGCGAATCAGAATCCAAAGAAAATGAGAGGACTTTGGATCTGAGTATAGAAAATTTGGACGAGTGAGAGAGAAAAAGCACAAGGTTACTGTTATATACTTTGTTTTATGTATCTTTTACAGATAGATTCATCATTGCCTCCATGTGCTCTCTTTCCTTCTTTCTCTCACAACAATTTATACACACACTCGAGTTTAACTAAAGATGTAACATGTAAAATTTTCACAAAGTGGATAGTTGAATTCAAGAAACCCAAAAGGTAACAAATTTTTACGGTTGAAAAATTGGCATTTAGTACACTTATTGTACTGTTTCGACCGAAAAACAAAAAGTACACTCACTGTATTTTTGAATTACATTTTTTTTTTTTCCCCTAAAAAAGGATATTATATGGTCGTGAAAAAACGAACCGAATAGAGAGAGAAATCAAAAACAATCATCGGCCAGATAGCAACAGCAACTTAAAAACAGAGCTCTGTTTTGTTATTACATTTTATTATTAAGCTCTGTTTTGAATTACATTTTATATTCCTATCTTTTTTCAATTGTGAAGTCGTCATAATGATTTTGGTTTTGAAGGAATTTTCTAAATCCATTTTACAAGGTTTTTTCTTTTGTTCATTTTTTACATTATACGAATTTGTATTCGAATTTGGTATCCATTTTTCTAATTTTCTTGATATATTTTGGTTTTTTTTTAATTGAACTTTTAATGGTTTTAATTTTTTTTTTTTCAAAATAGTTCATTGGTCCTTCCGGTTTAACTTTTATTGATCGGATAACCCGGTCTAGCCCGATCAAAAGCGGGTTTGAAAATATGCATTTGATGAAAGCATATAGTAATTGATAACTTGGATTTTATCTCTTGGATCTTGTCAATCAACTAAAAGCTTTGTTGTTTATATACGTAAGGTTGAAATAAAAGTGATATTACATATCAAGCTCAAACTTTTTCTACCACCGACTAGTGACTAGATCATTTCAATTTTCGAAACTTATTTCTTAAGTTTTTTGAAATGATATAGCAAAAAAAATGAACATGTGAGGCAATAGTGGCCCAAAAGCATTAACTTCTATCGTAATAGACTACTACAAAATTCTCTTCGGACCATATATATCGAATTCATTTCTCCAATTGAAAACTTTGGTTACCTCTCTCCCATGGCAAATGTAACGTTAGATGTTGTAACCATGAAAATGAAACAGCAATACACGTGTTTGATTATAGCATAAAGAGAGAATATGATCTACGTTCATTAACTTTCTATTCCAATTGTTTGTTCATTGGTATTAATCATAGTGTACAGTTTTCTTTCATTTATTTCTAATGTAGTAGTATATTAAAGAAAAAGATTGTACCAATCAAGTGTTTAATTTCAATATAATGCAGTCTAATTTTAGATTTTGTGTCAAAGTAGTTGTGAACTTTTCGATTAAAATGAAGAGTATTGTTAGGGGTACATGCATACCAATATAATGTAATGTAACAAAGTTGGTAGCATAAGAACATAGCCGCACATGGTCTCCGATTAAGTAGGTTTATTAAGCTTATAATAAGACTGCCAGAAAACTTGTAATTTACAATGAGACTAGTAAGTAATTCTAGGCCTATGACCTGCTTTGTGACGTAGAGGAAGGAGATTTGGCTGGCAATATTATGTAATGTAATGTGTTGCATATCCGAATAAATGGTATATCCATGGGCGGCACCTCCTCTAGAGATTAGTGTGGGTTATAGGGTTAAGATTTATCCTGAATTATAAAAAAAAAAAAAAAAAATTATGTATTATTAATCATTCTCTATTCATTCATTGCATTCTAATTTCCAAATCAAATGACTTAAAAGTGTGATTGTTTAGGCTATAATTATTACTTAGAAAACAAAAATTTATCTAGTGTTACATACTATAAGTTAGTGTAGATAAAGTCATATTTAATAATTTTAGGTGAATTACTTAGCAGTTAACATTACATGTAATTTAGTTTGAAAAATTATGCAACACGAAGCACATCAATTTTACGATTTTACCGCTGTTTTATTTTTGTAAATAAACTTTCAACAAAAATGTTATACATCTAAATAATTAAACCCTTAATGTAGTTCTTATGAAAGTAATGAAACACAAATAAAATCTGATTTAAAATAAAAATAAATATAAATCACCGGATTGAAACAAAATTGAGTATTACCAAAAGCATTGGAAAACGGAAATTGTTTATTATTTTGGAAATTGAACCTCACAAAAAAGAAAAAAGAACTTCGCAAATGGAAGCCCAAATCATATTATGGGCTTAAGCACTTGGGCTTAACAGGAAACACAAAATCTCCATGAGTTGAATATTCCACATTGAAGACACCATCACCGTCACTACAAAGCCCTCTGCTTCTTCCTCCATTTCTACAATCTCTGTAATATATGCAACCTCCGACCAAATCTCCGGCAGGAATCTGAACAGAGAAAGAGCAGTCTTCTCCTATAAACAGAGCCAAATCTCCCATATCTCTCACCTTTTCCCATCTCTTCTCTTCTCTATTCAGCGTATAAACTCTAAATTCCACCGCAGATTTCGAAAACTCCGATTTGCACCAAACGTGTTTCACGTACTTGTCCACAAGCAACACTTCTCCGCCGGAATATTCCACAAGATGCTTCTTGTGACCACCTCCTCCGGCTAAACCTCCAACCAAATCCGATACCCTGAAACCCACATCGTAAATTACGGTTTTGCCCTTATCGTCTACAACGATGCAATTCTCTTTATACATCATTATGTCTTCGTAAATCACATTCCAAGTATCATCCAAAATTCTCCACCTTTCTTCGTTTCCCTTTTTCAAAAACCCTAATTTCCCACCACTGTGAATCGCCATTAAAGCAGAGTCTTCCCCTGAAGACAGAATCACGACTTTGTCGGAATTCAGTGACCAGTAAGAAGAAATCTCACCACCACCATTGTTTGAGTACTCTATACGGTAAGCTCTACGAATCAGTCTCACATGAAACTCCTGCAAATCGATTTTTCCCGGGAAATTTTCTGGCAAGAAACAGAGTCTGTCGTTTGAGAAGAGATCCAAGACTCGCATTTTCCCTGGAGATGTCTCGTGAAGCTTAACTAACAAGCTTGTCGGATTCAGAGTCTTGTTATGTAAAGCTTCGAGTTTGTAAACACTGCTCTGTTTCAGAATGAAGAAACCAGAGGATGAAGATGACCAGAAAGGAAGGTGCTTTGGAAATTTAGACAGAGGATTGTTGTTGGACATAGGAAGAGAGAGACGCCACGTGGCGCAGACGGAGCGGAGACAGAGGAGATCAAATGTCTCTGATGAATCGCCGTCAAGACGGGTGGAGATAAACTCAAGAAGGTCTAAAGGAAGATCTGACCATTGAGGAAGAAGATGAAGCAGAGAAGACTCCATTGAAGAAGAAGAAGAAGAAGAAGAAGACAAAAGAAGTATATGGACTTGTTCTGTTCTTGGTTTTGGGAATAAGGATGTGACTATATAATGGCGATATGATGTCGTTATGATTCATCTCTGATGTTAACATCATTTCTCTTTGTTATTATATTCTTAAAAACAAATCATAAATGTCTATTTTTGTGCCTGTCTTTGTGGTTCAACATGTTGCGCAGTGTCTATTTATGTGCTATATAGTGGCTCTTTTCTTGATAAAGTATTAGTGGCTCTTTGTGGTTTAAAGTTTAAACATATGGTTTAAAGTTTAAACATATTAGAACATGATATTTTAATAGGTTGCTAATGGATTAAAAATAATTAAATAGTCAATCTCAAAAATAAGTTGATAATTTTAGCTTTTTAGAACTTTTTTTGGGTTGCTAATTTTTAACATTTATTATATAACAAAAATATTTAGCACCCCAACACTAACACCCACCATTGATCACCATGTTATAATGAAATGAAATACTTTGGATATATTAATTTCATATACAATTGTACCATTGACCAATGGGATTTTTTAAAACATGATAGTAATAGACTAATGCAATTGTCTCGATTAATTTGATGTTCTTTTATATATTGGAGTGCATAGATAAACAACCATCCAAAGTCTCACCTCCACATCACGAAATTATGAGGCTAAAAAGATCCAAAATTTCGTGATTAACAAAATTCAAAAGATATAAACTGATGTTGTTATTAAAATATTTGATTTATTTATGTCATGGTCTATGATTGCAAAATTGATGTTATTGATTAAAAATTCCATGAAAAAATGGTGTATATACATAGGCGGATCCAATGAGTTAATGGGTATTAGTTTTTTTTTTTTTTTTTGGTCAAAAGTTAATGGGTATTAGTTAAAGTAAAAAATTATATGCCCCCATGCTAATTAAGTGTTTGGATCCGTCACTGTGTATAAATATATATATATATATTTTTTTTTTTTAATTTTTTTTAACATCTGGACTGTGTATAAATATATTAGAGAGAAAAAACTCGTTAAGAAAAAACTAGCGAAATTTTGTAAAATCATCGATACATGTTTCAATGGAAAAAAAAAACATTTTACAACTATGAAAGTTTAAAACATTGCATCCACAACAATTCATGAATCAACTTCGGTTACTTCCTCCACACGCTTCAGTCTCTGCTTTGTCCTTCTTTAACAAATCTTTCATTTTTCAAGATCGAAACTTCTTAACACATATACTTTGTCTCTAAAATCACTAAATAGCATACATTCTCTTTGTCAAAATCCCAGAAAAATCCAACAATCCTGATTGTCTTCTCGTCGCCATCGACTCTCTCCTTGCATTTCTCACATTCGAAGCTTCGATTCTATGCATAATGACCCAATAACACATCGTCCCAAGCGTCGTGAGCATTATCGTCGCACCAAACACCGTCACTCCAACCGCTAACCACCGCTCCTCTTCTCCAACCACTACAAACGCTAGCGCCAAAAACGCCACCGTTATCAAAACGCAAGCTAACCACATCAGCTTATTTATCACTGCCATCATATTCTTCTTTGCCTTGTGTTCAATCGCAACAACCGATGTCTGAACCACCACAACCGCTAAAGATATAAAAAGAGCGATGGAATCGAATATAAAGAATATCGCAAACGCCGGTCGATCCGCGATGTTCGCCTCTCCGAGTCTCTGTCCTGGACTGAGCGAACTTAATTCGTCCGCGTATTGTCCCGGGACGGTGAAAATAGCGGCAAAAGCGACTGTAGCGATTAGAACGGCTACGACTGTGGTGGAGTTAATCGCGTTATCGAGACCTTCAATGTGCATTTTGTTTATGCGTTTGGCGATTCCTTGAACGCGTTTCCTCGTCTCCCGAGCGTGTTCGAGCTGGTCGTGAACCTCGTGTTTGATGTCACTCACTGTTTGTTTGAGCTCACGCGCCGCTGCGTTAGGCCGTGTTGTGTTGTTGATGGCTTTAGCGGAGGGAACGCCGCGCGTTTTGAGAACCGCGGCAAGCTCCGGGTGGCCGGTCTTTTCGGCCGTGTCGAGCGGCGTTTCTCCGGCTCTGTTTATTGCTTTTTTGCTCGTCTCATTGTTCTTTAGAAGCAACTCCACTATCTGCAAACACACAAACTCACACGTATTATTCAAGATTTATCATAAATTTAACATGTTAGTTACTCGATTCTTTGTTTGCGTTTATATGTTATAAACGGAATATTTTTAAAAAAAAAAACTAATAAGTTATGTTTAGTATTTTAAACAAAACTATTTTGTTAATTGTCAAAGCCAAACACTAAGGAAAACAAAAATTTGCGCGTGTGAATATTTTTTTTGCGATTAGCGTTTGCATTTATGTTTTAAATCTAATTTGAAAGAACGTACCTTAGTGCGACCTTTCCTAGTAGCAATATGTAATGCAGTGTTCCCTTTGGAATCGACCATATTCAAAGACGATCGATGTCCTTTCATTAGCTCAACCACCACATCAAGGCTTTGTCCCTTCACGGCCATGTGAAGTGGCGTCTGGCCTTTTTTATCGGTTCTTGTCGCCGTGTCCGGCTCAACCGCCACAATCGCCTTTACCACTTCCGCGTGACCGTTCCTAGCCGCCGAGTGCAATGCCGTTTTCCCGTTGCTCTTTGCGATTGCGGCTAGGCTACTCCCTGCTGCTTCTAGTAGATACTCTACGACTTCCACATGTCCCTGAGCCGCCGCCGTGTGTAGAGCCGTCGTGTTTGATAAGTCCACCGTCATTGCTAGCTCCGGATGTTCCTCCATTAGTACTCTCAAAACCTCTATACAAAAATATTCAAAAGCGAATCTGTTCTTTAAAATCAGTCAGAGATTGTGATCATGTTTTTATGTTTATAACTAATTTGGATCGAAATCCCGCAGAACAAAATAATAAAACTTTCATATGTAATTTTTTCTTCCCAGTTCTTGAGATCAAACAATGCTTAAAACTTTCATCATATTTTTTTTCTCTCAATTCTAAAAATCAATCATTATGGATAGAAAATCAGACAAAATTCCATACCCAATTCGCCTTGTTTAGCAGCAATGTGGAAAGGATCAAACCCATTTCTAGCTTTGGTCTCGGCATCGTCTAAATCATAGTACTTGATCAGCTCTGAAACCACCTCGGCATCGCCATATTCTGCCGCTACATAAAGTGCGGTCTCGCCGCATTGGTTCTGTTTCTGCAACACCTCTCTTAGTTCCTCCTCTGATTCTATATGATCACCCAGAATCTTCTTCACCGCAGAGAAATCTCCGCGTCTTACAGCCAAATGGAGCGGTGAATCTTCACGTTTCCCGGTCAGTTGCTTCGCCATTGTCTTCCTAACAATGGTTGGTTTCGCGGCCATTGGTACTGATGTCGATGTTGATGCTTCCTCCATTAGATCAACGGTTACAAATACATTCAATACCAACAAAATATTCCTACATCAAATGGGATCAAAAACAACATTAAATATTTGTATGTTTAACCCTAATTGTTTTAATTGAAACATTTGAAGATATATGGATCTAACTAACCGGTAAAGCTTACTTGTACAGGAAGCTTCTCGCGTTATATATGATCAAGACCTTTCACAAAATGCAGAACCATCGATCCAATCAAGTTAATTTGAATCTTAAATCAAAGAGATTGTTTTGAAAAACTTTTAGGATCTAATAAAATTTCAACGGCATGCAAGAAGAACATTTCTGTTCTGCTTTCTCTCTCCCTCAGCTTCTCCATCACCTATTTTAAGAAAGTTTTCATAACAGAGAAATGAAGGCGAAACATCTCAAACGTTGATTGAAAACTTATTTACAAATGGCATTGTCTCAAAACATCACATCTTGATCTAGTCTCAAATCGTAGAAACAGTAACAAAATCATCCTTTACACATCCAAGTATTATACTATGTAATAAGAACCCAAAAAAGAAACCTAGATCATAAAAATCGCCTGATCAAACTTCTTATATCGAAAGCCTCTCGGTCACTGGGGGCCACTCTGGGACCTCATAAGCTGCAGCTTGACGAACCATAATCTCCACAACTTCCATTCGAAGCCACAAATCTACATGTGGGTAGAGACACAACCTCGGAACATGAAACAATCTATTTAATCCTTCAACCGAAAACCTATTACCAAGCGTAACATCAAGTATCAGAGTATTTCCATTGGTGAGATAATCACAAGAGTATCTCATCAAACATGTAATCACTATTTTTTTAGTTTACCTCGATTAAATAATTAAATTTAAAATTAGAATAAAAATGTGCCAATTAAAATTGTCCAAGTGTTATGAGAGTCTCGTAACATTGTTCGGAGAGTATCTCATTTGAGAACCCCCATGTGTTTCTCTTTTCTCTTTTTTCTTGATTTTATTATTTTTTTAATACTAAATAACCATTGAGACACTCCCAATGAGGGTACTCTCAGAGGCAGATTCTCCTCTTCGCTCCATATTGGCATTAGTTACAACCAAAAACATCTCAAATTCATACATTACTTGTGGTACATGCAACGATTAAACAAAAAAGAGCTCTAGAATCAAAGTTTTTAGAATCAAAGTTTTTAGTCATTACCCAATCAGTGAGTTTCCTTGTCTCTGAGAGTTATAAGGTGTCCTTCTAGTGAAAATCGTCAACAGAAGCTATAGGTATCGGAATCGGTCGAAACCAAATCAAAATCCTCTATTTCCGGTGCGATGCATCCTAGAGTTCCCTTGATCGGATTGATCACGCTCTGCATCTCAGCCTCGTGATTGTCTATAGTAGCCAATCCAAAATAAGTCAACTTTGGCACAAAAGCACCATCAAGTAAAACGTTTTCAATCATGACATCAGGGTGAATCACTTTTTGGCCCCTCGTCTAGATAAACCAAACTTCTGTTACACCAACTGCGATTCTCATCCTCATGTCCCAATCCAAAACCGGAGATTCATGTGCACAAAATCATCATCAAGTAAAACATTCACGTTTGCTACAAACGAAAATAATGTTAAAATCAAACTGAACTGGTTTTGAAAACTAAAAACAAAGTCGATTAGGTTTTGTTACAAGAGGGCCTCAAGGCATGAATTCGTAGACTTTTGTTTTCGGAATAAGAGACAACTATTACACGATTACATGGAGGAATGTGTGCACAATGGGTACATTTAAAGTTAACAAATTGCTTGTGTGGTAAGTAAAGAAAGATCACGAAGAACAAGAACCCTAAAGTTAATCTCTTAGTGAACATTACTGAATCTGTTACTTTCTAAAGATCAAGACTTTCTTTTCAAAACAAGAACGTAATTCAAGTTCTTAGTGGCATTAGTGAATAGGCTAATTTTCACAAGATTAAGATTTATTTTCAGAAACAAGATACAATTCTAATACGATTACATGCAAGAATTTGTACAATGAAAGTGAACATATTGCTTTTGTGATACGGAGAATCAGAGAACATAGAAATTTCGATTTCAACGATTGAGAAACAAAGAAACAAGAAATGGAACCTTGAAGAATACAATCGCCAGGGATTTGGACATTATTTCGATAAACATAGCTGAGTCCCTCGTTATTTTCAAATGAGAATTCGTAGTGTTCTTGCAGTGCTTGATTTTCGCCTTTGAAACAACAGTTGAATCTCATTGCGCCGATCAACGAAAACAAATCTTTCTTGAGACTTTCTCGAAAAAAAATTTCCGCGAAAATATGCAGTTAAACTACGAGAAAACTAGAGCGAGAGAAAGAGAAAGGAAGTGTGTCATGATGGCTCTTGCAGATATATGTGGAAGCATAGGCGCGCTTGATGCATCATTTTAAATTTGGTTTTTTATATAAATTTAAATGATAAACATATTAAATTCATATAAATCAAGTGAACATTTTGTTTAAAGAAAAAAAACTTTTGATGTGAGGAAATATTTTTAATGATAATTATTAAAAGGGACCATTATTAAAATACTTCTAAGAAAGAAATACTATAGCAACAATATAATTGTTGTAGAAATATTCTTTCGGGACATTTACAAAAATGCTATTTTTGATGTCCATTTGCAAAAATGCCACTAATTATGATTTTTAGAGCCTAAATCTTAAAATTCTAAACCCTAAAAAGCTTCTGACCCCTAAAACCCCTAAACCCTTAAAACTAAACCCTAATACAACATAGTTAACCCAAACATAAATGATATAATGAATAAATAATTTTGAAAAAATAACATTTTTGCAAAGATTGTAAAAAGATGACATTTTTGTAAAGTGTCACTTGAAAAGTAGCATTTTTTGAAATTTCTCTATTCTCTATATATTAATTGAGGAGACATTTGGTGAAAAATCATAAGTGTCATTCAATAAGGATTTTAAGGAACATGCCATTTAAATTAACCAATTAGAACATTTCAATTAAAACCACATGTCATAGGAAAAATCTCTACATACTCCTATTAAATTTTTAACATAAACTCATTAATCCATGTTTTACAAATCTAAACCTAACTAAATGTAATATTTAGACTTCCGATATTATCTATTTTTAAATGTTTCTGATATATTAAGAACTTTTTATTATTGTATTTGTAATAATATTATGTATATATATATGTATTTAGATTAATATATTATATACAAATGTTTTAATTATGATGTACCTATTATACATATAGAACTATATTTACAAATATTTATACATTTCATTATTAGAAAACATATATTTTTTTCGTCTCTTATGTCTGACAATTCATATAAATCAATTTTATCTGATTTATGCTTTATAATTTACATAAATAATAAAAATCAATTTTACACTTAAAATATATTAAATTAAATAACATTTGCATATAAAAATATTAAAAATAATAGCATCAAATTTTAAATTTATTATATTTATACACAATACATATCATTTTGTTCGTTTATAGATATTAAAAATCATATATTTTGTCAGACGCGTTTTAATATTAAAATCAATCAGAAAATATATTTAATCATTTAATCTCGATGCAAATTCGACGCTAATCTGAATTTTTTCGGTTTAGCGCCAAAGATTGAACCAAAACGATTTGCAAATTAATTGAATATAGCGTCTATGCCATATATAAACAAGTGGGTCAAAATCTAATAGATATAAACAACAAGCACTGATACATCGTTGATTCTTTATAGACTCTTTTCTTAAACGGAATAAAAAAAGAAGAAGATTATTTAAAAGAATCCAAAAGGGCCATTGAAGAGAACCTCTGTTACACTCTTACAGATACAATGGTATTTTTCTGAAACTTTCTTTTGTTCTTCATTTCTTCAGAAGTGAATCTCTCTTCAGTACCTTTTTTTTATTGAATCGAATCGCATTCGATGTATTACTTCTGTTATTGTATTTGTTCAACTGTCGTCACTGCTCGGAAACTCATTTTTCGATCTAGAATCATTCCTCCTAAAGGCAAATGACCCCATATGAGTATAGTGCTACTATATAAGGAAACTTTTTTGTAAGATCCAGAGATTTTGGGGAAGATGTAACTTACTTGCGAATGAATTGACCTTTGACGCGAGGCCGTTGTTCAGCTAGTTTCTTCCTGCTATGGCACCTGACCTAAAACAAAACAGAAAAACAAACAAACAGACCAAAAAGATGATAACTTTGTCGCAAGAAACGAGAGCATAAGCTTGTTTAGAGAATACCTTTTTCTCAAAACATCGCTCTTTTCGTTTCATGCGAAACTTCATCAAAGCAGCTTCTCTTTGTGCCGCCCGTTCGCTTCCACTAGACAGTTGATTCAAAGGATTATCACTGCTCGAACTCGAACCCATCATTTTTGCAACGGAACTGTCATGAGGAGAACAACTTCCCACATTTTCTTCTGGAGCCTACTCAGCAAAATTAAAGCTTTTGATGAAACCAGTGTAGATTTCAAAAACAGCACCAAGAATCTTCGAAAAAAAATCGGAAACAATACCTTATTAGCAGAAGTAGCAGTTTTGTTGTATCTGTATATCACACAAGAATTAATACCTCCAAATCAGTCACAGGTTTGAGACATTCTTTTATGATGTTACTGAGGGTTAAGAACTCACTTTGAGAATGCAGAGTGATCAGAATGCCTCAGAACTCTTTGATTACCAGCCTCTCTTTGTCTTGTCAGAGTTAGCTCGAGTGATTGCAAATCTTCTGGATTAGTTGAAGGTGTTTTGCTTTCTACTTGTGAGTTACCAGAAGAGTGATTCAGCATGTCGTCATTGTTTCTCTCCAAAGCTTGAATAGAATATTTTGCATCCTTCTCCAGATTTTCTGGTTCTTCAGCTTTCTTACTCATACACATTCCCGCCTGTGAATCTGTGCCTATAGCAATATCATCTATAGAATTAGAGTCTAACAGAGAATTTCGGTAAAAATGTTTCGGTAAGATCTGTGTAAGGATATCATAATGACTAATAAATTCGTGTTTTACCTATTTTTTCATTCGTGTTGCCAAATGTTCCCGGATTAATATTGGGTGCATCGGGTAATTGATGTGAAGGCGATGCTATTGAGGCACTGTCGATATCAACGACTCTTTTGGTCCAAGAGCTCTATTTTTATCATGCAAAACCAATCAAAAATTCAAAACCAGATTCCTTAGACATTGTTATTATCAATCGCCATAAAACAGTTTACCTGAGTCCCACTTCCGTTATCACTCCCACCATCTCGGTTACTCAATCCATTACTCCCATTTTCATTCCCGTGATCTTCATCACTCATGCTGGCTTCGCTTTCTGACCTTTCAGTGCTTTCAGTTTTCACCGACTTCTTGTGATGTATCCCACTCTCACTTCCGCTACCGCTAGACTGGAAAACCAAGAAAAACACATAAGTAAGAAGCAAACACAGAGTAACTTTTGTAGAAACAGGTAACCAAAGCGGAACTCTTACGCTTTGACATCTTCTCCACACATGCTGCCAAAGATTCTTTAGCTCGTTCTTTCTAATGGGCTTCACGAGAAAATCAACAGCACCATTCGACAAACACTTAAAGACCAGAACCATAGAATCATGAGATGACATCACTACAAAAAAAATGTCACATCTTGTGTTACACGAAATGGAGCGTCACATACTAAAACTAGATCAGGAAAATAATAATGGGGATTTAAGCAAGTACTTATGACAGGGATGTTCTTAAGTGTCTTATGGCTCATAATCTTGCACAATAGACCAGTTCCAGAGTGCACAGGCATGACAACCTCTGTTAAGACAAGATCGATGCAACTGTTCTCGTCTTCTAGGATTTCCCAGGCTTGAAGAGCATTCGAAACAGCAGTAACTGACAAAAAGTTTCCAAATTTACAAAAGTTAGTCATGAGCAACAATGTGATTAGTAAACAAGGATGATCAAATCAATCAAAACACCTTCATAGCTGCAGTTCTTCAAAAGGGAAGTAACAATATGGCGAGTTGAGTCATCATCCTCCACCAAAAGAACTTTAAGCGATCTAACCGGGAGATACCTCTCCCACTTCACAAGAGGAGCTACCGGCTGTTGTTGTTGTTGA